>JANUWF010001636.1:2767500-4065000 GCA_026120185.1 Voacanga thouarsii | reverse complement strand
TTTTACAAACCAAAATTATAGTGTCAGTAATTTATTTAAAAATAAAACTTTAATGCAACAAAATTAAATTTTAGTATGTTTGCAAGACCCAACTTCAGAGTTGGCAAGTAACCCCTACAATATGCCCTCTACTAGTTTTGATCTATGACTTTTGAATTGTTTTGCTAGGTATTTTCCATTGTGCATGTTGCTTTGTTGTGTCAATATTTGCAGGGTTTTTTATATTTTTTTAATCAATTAAAATAATACTATATTATCATATATATATATATATATATATATATATAATATACGAATAAATTATAAATATTGAATTTATTTTATTCAAAACTTCAAATTGTTCATAATTGTTTACTCAATATGACTATATTTCTTCGTTTTTACTAGGGATATGTCTCATTTCATGAAGAAATTTATATTTTCATAATACTTATTTTTTATTATACTTATTTTTATTTCGATTTTTTAGCTAGTGCTATAATTTTTTAAATTTATATCCAACTCATATGTAAACTCTCTTACTTTACCTAAATTTCTATCTATAAATATATAATCAAAATAAATAGAAATATATAGTTTTGATTATAATTTGGAGTTTTTTAATTTTTAATTAATAAAAATTAGTAACATCAATTTTATATATTTTGAAATTGAGCAAATAAATTAAAATAAATCTAAAAATAGATTTTAAGTTCAAACATATATTGTTTACTTCAAGTTAATAGAATACTTAAATATGTATTTATGCATACATATTGAACTTTAAGATTAAATACTTTGACCAATATACTAAATTAGTTTGTCTTTTATTTAAGAAAACTTTTATTTACGATTCAAAATTTGAGTACAGAATTTTAGTTTCAAACTTAAGAGAAACTTTATAAAAGAATATTATTTTAAATAATGAACTAAAATTTTTCTGTTATTTATCTTGGAAAAACTTTTATTTAAAGTTAAATATTTCTGTTAAAAAAAACTTTTCCCCTTCTATGTAAATTATTAAGAACGGAGTAAGTCAATAGATAAATAATTTTATACTAAATTACCAACTAAATATGTTGCTGACTTGATTGGAAAAATTCTCTAATCATGTTACCAATCGATTACCAACCAAAATTATTACCAAAAAAATAATAAATAAAAAGCAATTGGTAATTGGTTAGTAGGTTAGTATATAGAGTTTTTGCTAAATTACAAACAAATTACAAAAGTAAATAAATTGCCAATTGATAAATATTGCTCATTTCGTTATCTGTCTTGTTAGAAAATTAAGATTTAACATATCAAATTTGCCCCTGTTTAATAACACTCTATTTCCCAAACATATTAAATAGTTTTTTCCCAATAAAATGATCCAATTTAAATAACAGGAGAGAGAAACAATTTGGAGCGCATCAAAGTTTTAGAATTTAAGTACTTTCTAATAAATGAGAGAGAATAAATTAAATTTTAAGGGTAAAAATGGAAGTAAAAGTTTTTAGAATACCCGCATAATCAGTTAAGTAGGACAGATAATTTGGGGCGGAGGGAGTTGTTGGTAATCAATTGGCAAAATTTGCCTAATCAAGTTACCAATTACCAATTATAACTATTATCAACATAAGAAGTCAGTTGGTAATTAGTAAATAAATTATTTTACTATTAAATTATCAACAAATTATCAATTGAGTATTTTACCAACTTTGATGAATAGCATTATTAATATGTTGGCAAATATCTGTCTAATGATTTACCAATTGATTACCAAATATATTATCAACAGATTATTACCAACCGACCTTATCTGATTGGTAATCAGTTGGAAGATTTTTAAGTTTATTCATATTTTATTTCAATTGGTAATTTATTAGGAATCAGTTGATAATTATTAATCGAATATACACTACAACAAAAATCTCTTCTAACTACACTTTTTTTACATCATTAATTAAAGACGTTGCTATAATAATGATATTCTCGACGTTTAGAATAAAATGTCGCCAAATATAAAATATAGCGTCATTTTTAATTAAAGTGTCAGTATTTTATATATTTTCCCGACATTAATCAAAATACGTCGTAATATTAAAAAAAAAAAACTCTTCTGGCTACACTTTTTTTACGTCATTAATTAAAAGCATCCTTATAATAATGACATTTCCGATGTTTAGAATAAAATGTCACCAAATAAAAAATATAGCGTCATTTTTTAATTAAAGTGTCGGCATTTTATATATAATTTTTCCGACGTTAATGAAAAAGTGTCGTAATATTAAAACAAAAATATCTTCTAGCTATATTTTTTTACGTCATTAATTAAAAGCGTCCCTATAATAATGATATTCCCAACATTTAGAATAAAATATTACCAAATTAAAAATATCGCGTCAATTTTAAATTTAAGCGTCGACATGTTATATATTTTTCCGACATTAATAAAAATACGTCGTAATATTAAAATAATTTCTGACACATTTAAAAAAATTATAGAGACACTTTAAAATTTATTGTGTAATTTCAAAAAGAATTTATTTGCTGACATTATTTAAAAATGTCCCTATAATAACGATATTTTTTACGTTCAAAATCACATGTCGACAAATAAAAAATAACGCGTCATTTTTTAATTTAAGCATCGACATGTTATATATTTTTCTTGATATTAATGAGAATGTGTCGTAATGTTAAAAAAATTTCTGACACCACTTAAAAAAATAATATTTAATTAAATAATATCAAATATCGATAACATTTTTTTGATATAAGTGTCGTCTCTTTCAAAATTTAAGGACACTTTAAAATTAATTGTTCTTATTTAAAAGAGATTTTATTAGCCGACATTAATTAAAAACATCACCATAATATAAATATTCTTGACATTTAATATAAAATATTAAATAATTAACAATTTTGTGACATAAAATAAAAGTGTTATATATCCAACATTTGAAAAAACAATGTCAGAATATAAAAATATTTTATACATTTTTTTTTGAAAGAGTAACAATTTAATCGTGTTTACTAATAGAATTTTAAATTTAAAATTTATAAAGTGTCTCATTTAAAATAATTATATGAATTTTTTTAAAATCTACAATAACCATAAGTGTCCCCAAGATATAAAGTCAAAGCATATTCAGTTGAAGTTATGGTTTTAACTTTTAACAAAATAGAATATAGAAGAGTAGAAGAGTTTCATAGCTGCCATAGAGGAAAACTCATTCCTCCTCTCACGCCTCAATTCAACACCGTTGACCCATCACTACTCCATTCCACCGCTATTGCATCTGTCGTAGAAGTAAAATCGGCGTCGTTACCGCCACCATTACTATTGGAATCGCCAGGTGGTTGGCCCATCACTGTTGGGTGATGCCCCAGCGTGCTATTGGAATTTGATAATACAGTAGTGAAATCAGGTTATAGTCATTTTTCTGATTTAAGCTTTTGTATTTCTGATTATGTTAGATAATGTGCCGGTGACGAGAACATTCCAGTAGCACGCCTCTGCTTTCTTTCTGTGATTCTAATTTGAGCTTTCTCTGTTTGTGTGTTTTTGGGTTTTGGTGTTTTTGATTATGAAGTTAGAAGCGCATATCCACCATGCCTCTACTTTCTTGCTCTTTTTTATAAATAAGCACAATCGCTTTGTTGTTTCTGCAAATCATTTGGATCCCATAGATGTTTAATTTGCTGAATTGAGGGAGGCATTGGAATCTGTTATAGTGGAGCAGAAGTAGTTGAAGGCGCGTGAAACTCACCATCGCCATAGTAAGGCCCTTTGTCCTTTTCCATAAAATAGAGCACACCAATAATCTTTTCTATGTCTGCCTATCTTTGACATGGATTTTAACTTGTTTATTCAATGTAGTTGATATTAAATGAGTAGTCATAAAGCTAAGTAACTTAGTAATGGGAATACTAAGGCAGTTTGTAGTAACACTGGGTTTTGAGTCTAAAAAATCAATAATAGCCTAATCAATTAGTAGATGCATATTGGGAATAAACATTAGTTAGTATTGGGAATAGATATGCAGACTGATGTTTGCATATCAGTGGCAGACAATGGACTTCAGGAGAATGATGAAGTTTGAAATTGCTAATTGTTAGTATTTTTTGGTGTCCCTTCTCTGCCAGTGCACAAACAAATAGCCGCACTCAAGCATGCTAAGCTTATTATATTCCTTGGGTAGTAAGAGGAAGAAAGTTTTGCTGCTTTTGTTTCTTTTTTGTTCTTTAACTCTGATTGGCTATTTGGAGACAAAAATGAGATGTCACTTAAATTGACCTATCAAATTAACGATGTGAGGACTTATGAGATTAACTTAGCTAAGAGCTTGATAGGAAGGTTACAAACTACCTACCGATGATTGCATTACCCATGATAGAAAGGATATGCTTGTAAACAAATTAATAAATCAAGGTGTGGACCTCACTCTCAGGTACCTACAAAATTGTCCTATGATTGCATATTCTCAAAGGCAATGAAATTGGAGAAGACATCTTTGAACTCATATAAGATGACATATTGATGATTGCCTCCCCAAGGATACCAAGTCTAGATGAACCCTAGAGTTAAGAAGCAAATACATACATGGCATGTCAATCATCTCAGAGTTCAATATCACATAGTAGCTGTAATCATATGGAATTGAGAACAATTTTCCAACAAAATGAGCGCCATTTTACCATTGAAACAAAAAACTTGACGAGGCATTCTTCAAGTTCCTTTAAAGAATCATCTTTTGATATCCACACAGATTCCAAAAGTGTCTCTGTCCACAGACAACTTCCATTTCTCACCATTGCTTTACCCAATTTTGCAGTAGTTTTACCTGCTTCCATAGAGATCATGGACAGAAAGAGCCTGTACCATCCCTTTGGGACCTATTATCATACGTTCAAATACAGTGAATAGAGTCATCAGTTAGTATCAGCTAAAAACAAAAGAAATGGTAAATAGATGAGAGAACTCTACAAAACACTGAATTATACAAAAGAAAACTGATCCCAGAAACATGAAATTTGAATAATTTTCTGAGGATCCCAAGTCTTGCCAAACCACTGCTATTGCTATATGTAATAATCAAGATGCAATAAAACAATATTGTGTATTTTGTTTTGGTGTTGTTTGGGGGTACTAAGCATTTAGAAGCATAAAGTACACAACTAAAGATGGATAATATACATTTTCCATTATTAATCCAAGTTTTACTTTATGTATGAGCTATAGGTTTTTTAAGTTTTTGCAGCAACTAGGAGAATGTATAGGAACTGACAGAAATGCAGTGAAAATTTACTATATATTGACAGTAAAAACCCACAGAAATGCAGTGAAAATTCATGGTTTCTACTAATCACCATGAGGGAACCACTTATGTGATTTAGTTAGTTGTCTATTGGCATGAAATGCATGGTTTGTTTGGTTGGCTGGAATTGGTATCCTAGTCCTTATCCTACAAAACTAAGTTTGGTTATTTACATCATTTTTATCAAGTTGAAATTGTGGATATCTCATGGATATCCTAGGGTCATTACTCTGTATTCTGTATGTGAGAAATTTCTTTGTCTAACATGCTTATTGAATTCATGTTTACTATGGCTTTCTAGAGTCTGCTTTCAAAAGAACTAGGGAGAAAGAACAGAGGAAATGTTGGGTTGTAATGCTTATTGTGAAAGAATTTATTATGATTGAACTTACCCTGCGATTGTTGATGTGTTAAATTTTGGTAGTTTGTGCTAATTTGGTCCGAGGTGCAAAGGACAAAAGACTCAGGGTCAAGGATCCTGTGAGAATGCCCACCAAGGTTCTTAACATTACTCCTAGGAAGTCTCCCTGTGGTGAAGGTATGATTGATGCCACCTACATAGATTGGAAAATGCTATTGTCCAAAAATATACTTAAGATTTTGTTTAACATTTGATTTTTTTCATTGTTTCAACCAAATTTGAGGAATTCCTTTCTGGTTTTTGCTATACAAGACAAGTGATTGTGATTGTCTTAAGTGATTCCTTTCTATTTTGAACTTCTCTTGCCAATCCAACTTTTTCAATCCACATTTACCTAGATATCTTGTTTTCCATTGATAGGAACTAACACCTGGGACAGATTTGAGCTTCGTGTTCATAAGCGTGTCATTGATCTTTTCAGCTCACCAGATGTGGTGAAGCAAATCACCTCAATCACTATCGAACTTGGTATAGAAGTTGAGGTCACCATAGCTGATTCTTAGATTTACGTTTCTCATCTTATATTAGTTTTTGGAATAGGAGTTGATGGCGTGGAATTTTACTTTTAATCTTCTTTATATATTGTATTAAGGATGTAGCATGAAATTTTTGAAGTCTAGACTTCTTGATTACCAGAGAAAGTTCAGTGTTTATTTTGAAAGGTTTTTTATTTAAATTAAAGTATTTCCATAATATCATGATCTTACCCCATGTTAAATGCATGTTGTTTCTTTTGTCGATTTAAGAAGATCAGTTATATGTTTACACCAACTCTCTAGATAATGCTGTTGGATTATATGCCCTCTTAGACTAGGTTTCTGATGTAAAATCGAATATTTTAATAAAAGAATTTATTTTCAGAAATTGTTTGTGAATTTACTTTTTGTTTGTTTACAATTTGCGTTTGGAACAGACCCATTGTGTTTAAATAAGTGATCCATGTGAATGGTGGTCTTTCACAGTAAGGTATGGATCACGGGTTATTTAACACATAAACATTTGTTCTTAACCTATTGATGAGACTGGGAATCTCATCATGTTTAGATTATTATGTTATGAATTTCAAATGGGGAATGGTGTACCTTTAGTCAGTGAGTAGTCCACTCACTTCATGACATAAGCGTATTTCGAATACGTAGGACAAGACCTGTAGTAGTGGTTTCTAAAAGTACTATATGATAGAAACCTAGACTACTACCGCTACAGTGTGGACTAGTACTCTACGACTTGAGTATGAGTTGGCGGTCTGACGAAGTTGAAAGCATATGCTTTGATATGCTATAGTTGAGGTTCTATTGTAAAACCAATATACTTGTGTATTGGGTAAATGTAACTAGTTAGTTAAAACAGACTTGTACAAGATAGTTTCTGCACTATATCACCCCTTATGGTTGTCCGAATGGTATAAAATGTCTAGGGCCCAGGAAAATATGACTCGGATGTTTACTTTATGGTAGCTCCCTTGGAAAGCGAAAACACTCCAGGAAGTCGTGGATCATTGGACTAGAAGCCTAAGGATAGTAGATGTCATTTAGAGGGGTGTTAGTACATTTCTTTCTCTATAAATGTACGGCGATGTGTAGATGGGTATTTTAGTCATTTCACTTGTAGGTCGGAGACTTTGATAATGCAGCATTGTCTTTGGGGTCAATATTTCCTTATAGTGATATTAGAAAATATTTAAAATGTAAAATACAGCTATTTATATAGTAGGGGTATTTTGGTCATTTTAGCATCCAAGGCGATGTATCTTTTTTGTCCTCAAAATAGCTCGTAAGTCCTAATTAATTTTGGGTTGAGGAATTGGACTTAGTTCAAGAGGATTTTATTTTATTTTATTTTATTCAGGATGTCTAATTTATTATTAGACTGGAATAAAATAAATAAATAAAATAAAATAAAATAGGAGTTAAGAGAAATTAATTATCTGGTTTAATTGGTTAATTAATTATTCAGGGCCTAGGTCCAGTATGAATAATTAGAAAATTAACTTGGGCTTAAATTATGAGAAATAATTAATGTTTAATTATTTATTGAGTTATTTATATAAGCCCAAGAAATAAATAATTAAATATTAATTATTTTGGTTCATTTGGGCTCATTAATTATTTATTGAGTTATTTATGTAAGCCCAGAAAATAAATAATTAGTGTTTATTATTTTGGGCCTTTTGGGTCCAAGAAAAATAATAAATATTATTTCGCCCCAATAGCTTGGACCGTAGGATTTTTTCTAGATACGGTTCAGATGAGTTTAGGGTTAAGCCAAAATTATTCTCAAGATAACATTTGGGTGTTTGAAATATGACATACCGGGGATATGTTTATCAGAGAATTAGAGACCTAGTTTTGGTTGACCAATAAACAAGTCTCTGGTGAAAGAAAAACTCTAATCACCCTAACAACAATAGAGACTCACGCCTCTCTCTCTCACTCTAACGTCTCCTTCTCCTCTGTTGTTCTCCTTAGAGATTTGCTAACCAATAACAAGAGAACCAAGGAGACTTGAGACTGTTCTTCTTCACTGTTGTGTTCACCGACTAGAGGTTGGGCAGTGGCATATTCTGAGAGTTGAAAGGCTTGACGTTCATGCAAACAAGGCGAAGTAGGAGGTTAGCGGGTTTTCAACCGGAAGCTTCTTCAAGTGGGCAAGGCGAAGCAATTCCTATCGTTCAATCCATTTCTACTTAACCTGGTAGGTTTAAAGCGCGCAAATGTATGATCTTAACGCTTCCGTGCGGCCTTTAAGGCTTGCGATTTTTTTTTCTCTCTGTTTTTTTTTCCCGTTGAAGCATGCTTCTTTGTTTTCTGCCTGCCACGTGCATCATCAGGATTTGCATGTAATTCTGTATGACTGTATCTTAAATAGACTACTTGCCGATTTGGACGTATATAATAGCTCAAGAATAATAAATTTGATCACACACATGAACTACCACCGTTTGGTTTTCCTGCTGCATTGTACTGGTTAGGTGATTGTGGGGATTAGATATTGTTGGCCTTTTGGATGCTCTTTTTAACTAGTGTTGAAACCATTGCCTATTGTGGTTAATGAATAGGCGTTTTTTACTTTCTTCTGCTCAGGGTGATTGCATTTGCAAAATCAATAAAAAATTATGGTGATGTGATTAGTTTGATTAAAAGGAATTATCTGAGGTTTCCTATATTTGAGTGAATGGTCTTTTTGCCATTGTTATAGTAGTTTGTTGTTTGAGAGATGGTTGTCCTTCATGATGTGTGCGCAAAGTTGATCAAATATTGTTTTTCCAGATTTTCTACTCTTGGCATTTTTTATTCTTCTGTGGGGAGTGGCAACTATCCCGTGTGTCGAGTCAGAAGTTGCACCGATTCCTCTGTTTGTTCAATCCCCAGCCCAACTCCCTAGTTCTTTCCTCTGCTTATTGTAAATGCATTATAGACTGAGGATCCCTTTGAACTTGTGGAACACAGAATTGCTAGTTTCAACATGTTGCCTATAGTTGGCTATAGTTATTCTGGATTGAAATATTGAGAAATGACAAGCAGAGAAATTTAAAGTAATTTGACAGTTGGCACCTAAAAGTAATGAAAAATACCACATACCTTGTTGAATGTGTTTTTATAATTGCTCATTACACTCTGATCCTGTAATAATTTACAGGTGTGTATGGTTAGCTGTGGAAAGCTTAAGAAGGAATTTCTGAAAGGAAAGTGTAACATCAAAAACTACTTTGACCCATTTAGAAATGTGTGCAAGTGATCTCTAGCCTTCTATACAGCTTAATATTGTGATGGGATTTGCAAGACTGATTTGTTGGGATATGTTTTCAATATTCTTTGTTTTATCTGAGACTGGCATACAGAATTTTAAGTGAAGGCTTCTATAATAAGAACAAAAGGCATTGACCTTAGCAGCATTGACAAATATTCTGGAACTCTTTGGGTCACAGTACCAAATTTTTCCAGAATACTTTCTAATCCTGTTTCATTTCGTAGGAGAATTCTTAGAAAATCTTCTTAAACTTTGATTTTTTTTTTCTTATGTTGTTGATTCTTGTTTGCTGAGCTGCCACATAATCTTTTCAAGCTATAATTGTTTATTCACATCTTTTCAAACATGCATAACCTTAGCATCTCTTTTTGTTCCCATGGCATTGTTTCTTACTCAAATTGAACAAGTGCTTATGGATGTCGTTTCCACCACACTGCTGAAGAAAACGAAAATGGTCCTATATTATCTTTTTGAGGTGTAGACAATAGTATCTTTTATATGCTTGCACCGAATGTACACTTAACTACTCCCTTCTTACCTTTTATTTTTAAGTGTTTGATCCAACAAGACAGTTGTTGTTAGAATAATGTAGTAGAATATAGTAGGGATCATTGTGAATATGATGCATGATCTTTCCATTTCAGCACCAAATCACTAGAATTTCAAAAAAAACCTTAAAATAAAAGTCTCATTTTCCCATTTTCAAGTAGCTAACGATCTCCCTTTCTGTTTCAAACATTTTCTTCTCTAAAATTCCCTCAAGAAACAGCCAACTCCCAAAGTGTACAAAGATTGTCGGTAGCCTTACACAAGAGGAAGACCATATCTTTTTCTCTTCTTTTTGGGGCAGAGCCTACCATCTCTATCTATCATTGCATTTTTTTTTTCATTCTCCACTTAGGAATTTTAGTTCTTGGCTCATCAAGAATAAAATATACTTGTTAGACTTGAGAGAGTTTTTAGGGTAAATCTTTTAAATATTACCATTGTCTTCTTTATTTGATGTGTAGAGCTATTGAACTTTCCATCAACTTGCAGAAATATGAAGACTTATATATATATATATATATATATATATATATATATATATTGATATTGTTTACCAATGAAATTGAACATTTATATTTAGTTTGATTTATATTATAGTTAGACATTTGGTAAAATGCTTTTGAGTATGAGTATTTAAATTTTGTTCTAATTTATATGATTTATTTCAATAACTATTATTTATTTTGTTTCAAAACTATGATTGCTTTACAGATTTCTATTGTACAATATAAAAAGAAACATTTCTTATGATATTTTAAATTGGAAAAAAAATTGAAATAATAAAATATAATAATTGTCAACTTTGGGACGCTTAAAATAAAATGAGGCCAAAATTGGGACATTATGATTGATTGTGTGGCAAAAAAGGGGACGAAATTATATTTATGCATCACTAATTTTTGGGACATTTATAGAATAAAGTATTGTCAATTTCGAGACACTGTAAACATTAAACGTAGCCAAAAAAACAGATAGAATCAAAATTTTGTGTCAGTAACGTTGGGACACTTTTAAAAAATGTCGTTATGTTAACGACATTAAAGAATTTAAGTAGGCAAAACGTCGGTAAATTTAGAGATGCTTATAGGAGAAGCGTCGATAAATTTAGAGACGCCTATGAGAAAAGTGTCGGTAATTTAATTTACCGATGCAAAATCTTGCATCGTAAAATTCTTTGGCGACACCACTTTTAGCAACGCATGCGGGGACACTTATAAAAGTATCGGTAAATAATTTCACGACACAAATTAGCGTCCAAAAATAAATTAATTAGCATCCCTAAATGCTTAGATTGTTGTAGTGATAGTTGGTTGGTAATAATAAATTAGTAATTAACAGTAATTTTTAGTAGTGTGCATGTGTGTGTGTGTGTGTGTGTGTGTGTGTGGGAAATACTCTCAACAATTCACACAAATTAATCAAGTTTAATTATAAAGTACCAAAATCACTCACACACAATACATATTTGGGCAAGTATACCAATCGTTTAGTATAGAGTTCTAATTGGCAATTATCATATCCCTTGGGTAAGGTGGTAAGTACCCTTACTTTACTATTGTTTTATTGTTTAGCCAAATCAAAATAAGGATGAACAAAAGTGATGAATTGTCAAGAAACAACCAACCCAATACAGAAGAAATCACCCAAGGTCACCAAGTCACCCTAAGAATAAGAAAAAGAGATAAGTAATGTAAATAAATGGAATCTCCCAAAATCAAGCCAAACCTCAATAAACTAACTTAGCCTATTAACAATAAAAAATAACACCAATGGGTAATCTCATACAAGATCTACTCTTTCTCAAGTTATGAGTCCCCTATCCTTAACCTAATTAATGAGTATCTCTACCTCACTAATTAAATTCAAGGGGCATTAAAAGCAATTATCCAACTCAAATTGGGGAAGCAATGTCCCTATCTCTAGGCAACACCACAACCCTTCAATAATCTAATTCTCTTCCTTCAACCCCTCTTTCGAGCTAATCAAAGAAAAACCCATCAAATAAATCAACTAATCAAGCCTCTAAATCCTAACCTCATCCCTCGAAATCATTAGGATAAAGAAAACCCAACCAATTAATCCACATAAATTAACACAAGTGATTGAATACCAAAATAGATTTCAATAGATCAAAACAGAAATCAAGATTCAACAAAAAAAGGGTTCAACCCTATAAATACATTGTAGATCTATAATTACACAAACAAAATCAAAGCATAAAATACAAGAAAAAATAGAGAACCTATAAACAAGTTGCCATTTTTTATTTTTTATTTTTTGCAAATCTCTTTGAAATTGCTCTCCACCTCTTCAATGGAAGTTTGGATCTTTCCTTGGGAAGTTTTCCTGGGAAATCTATTCTCTCAGCAAAATCATGTAAATGAAGGCTTTAAAAGAAGTATTTATAGGGTAAGGCTCAGAAACCCTTAAAAATTGCAAAACAGTGTATTATGCGACTCCAACCGGCACTTGTTAAGAGCTTGAACCGGCGCCTATTATTTCCAGAAAGTTTTGGCACATTTAGTATTAAACCGACACCTATGTCCAAAATATTTTCCTTAACTCTGTGTTCTGAACTAGTGCCTATTTACCTTTGTACCTCGTGCCAATTGATGCTTCTTTGCTCTATTTTCACCTCATTTCTTCAATTATATTTTATTTATGCATCTTGCGTAGAACATGTCAAAAATAAAGGAAATGAATAGTCATCTGATAATAAATTCAACATAACTCAACATAAATGATTAATAAATACAGTCATAATGAGCATTTGTTAGTGTGTGTGTGTGTGCGCGCGCTTGTGTGTAGGCGCATGAGTTAGGGATGTTGCGCCGTCTAAATGACAAGGGATCACTACTAGAAAAAAAAAGTTTTACTAACATATTTTTAATGACACTTTTTATAAAGTGTAATAATATAATACTTATAATGACTCTAGTTTTTTAAGTGTTGTTATATTGAATCAATACGACGTAGTTTTATTTAAAGTGATATACTGTTATGACACAATTTTGTGTCAAGAAAAAAAATTAGATTTTTCCTAACACTTTAGGATCCTCAGACGCGCGCGCATAACACTTTGACAAAAAAAATCGCGCGAGTCATTAGAGGGAAGAAAAAAAACGAGGGTTGTGTTTCAAGAAGGCGCCGAGCAACAACAATGGCGGATTTTTCCTTCACATCAGTGAGGGAAATCGGATGAAATAGAGCTTGATTCGCAGCTTCTTCAGCCCAAACTCCTCTGCGCGAGTCACATCATCTTCTCTGTACAACCGATTGAAGTGACGACTGTCGGCTCTGCTACAGTGTGAAGCGGTATCAGCATTGTAGAGGGGCATTATTTAGCTGCGGTCTGTACACCGCTCTTTAGACTGGTAAGTATTCTTAGGTCAATTTGCATTTTTGTGCATCTGTTTGTTTAATTTTGCTGCGGTTGAGGCTGTTTACCTTTGGATTTCGGAGGCGATTTTCTGCTACTTGTAGTTGAGGAATTTGTGTTGACCTTTTCCTCTGATTTTTATTTGTTCAATGTCGTCTATTGGATGTTTGAATTATGGGAGGTGCTGGAAATAATTGAGCCAGAGAACCTCTTTCTGTTATGAGTATTGAGATTGAACTCATTTTGTTCATTTGTTGATAGATTTCCAGAGTACCATGCCTAAACATTTTGGCATTCTGAATCATGATTTTCTCCCTTTTCCCCCTTGAAATATAGCTCGTGTTTTTTCCCCTTTGTAAATGTTATGAATTCATTCCGGAGTAAGGCAAATTGGTGTCCTGTTTTAGAGTCAAAGGGTTTTACCTGCTGTAAATTGGAGATTAACTGACTTCACATGTTTAAAGATGTTACTTTCAGTTGTTGGGACCTCTGCATTTCATATGGTTCTTTCCACTGGAATTTTGCTGCCTGAATGTTCTTAATTCATTTTTTTTTACAATTTTAATTCTTGGAAGTTTTTATTGATCATTTAGTTCAGTTACTGGTATAAGCTATGGTTTAGTTACTTTTATTTAATTTAGTTATGGTTATAAGCTCAATGATTGAGTATGAGTAATGGAGTTTGTGCATATTGGTGATTTATTCCGTGTCATAAATTCTGATAATATTTGGCTTGCCATCATTTTCATTTCTATTTTCAAGAAAGCCCGATTGTATATTGTGGCATTTAAGAAAAAGCATGCCTGTCTCTCGTCATCATCCTATAGCATTCTTCTTCCATGCTGGAGTTTTCTAGTGTGCTTCAACAGTTCAATTTTCTCCCTTTATGTGTATGTGTTTCTGAGATTAAGTTATTCTATTTTAGTTGATTTTGTTGTGTTTCTACATGTGTTCTTGCAGTTGTTACCATCATTCTTTGTTATTCATAATTAAGTGTTGGTTTTGGCATAAAATTAAGTGACTAATGGGTAATGGAAGCTTAGTGTAGATTTGTGGATGCTTGTGGATTTTCTGTTTCAACAATAGATGCTGTCTGATTGAGACTTTAGTTTTCCGTTTTTACATTTTACTGTAGAAAAGTGTGAACCCCGAAGTTTTATCTGATTGATACTTTGGTTCTTTGCTCTTCTTCCTGTATCATATCCACTTATCTTCAAGTAGAGCCTCTTCCTATTTCAAAGTAGAAAGTTCACACACCACTTAACATATTAGAACTTTCTTCCTATTTTTTGTAATAAGTATTGCAAGCTATTTTTTTAGGGATTTCTCCACTTGTATTCTAACATGATGCTAACATAGGTAAATTCTCCTCCATTTGCTGCTACCATTTGAGTTGGATAATTAGTTTCAAAAGTATGGATAAGGGTTGGATGAAACTTCCAAGGAATTGTATTGAATATGAAAATAGAGTTGAAAGGTTTTTAAACTTTGCAATGAACAACACAAGTTTAAATGGAATGATATTATGTCCTTGTTTGAAATGTGGAAATGGAGTAATGAGGACAAAAGTTGAGGCCAAGGAGCATTTGATTGTTACGGGATTTATTAAGGGATATACACATTGGATAGCACATGGAGAACTCTTTACGCCTAGTTTAAGTACATCACCCTCCAAGCCTATTTCAAATAATGTAGCATCTATGCCTGATGAAATGGAAGCAATGTTGCATGATGCTTTTGGGGTCCCACCTTGTGGAAATGTAGATGAAGAAAGTAGTTTGAATTCTGCAGATACTGAAAAATTTTACAAACTGATTAATGACACTCAACAAGATTTGTATCCAGGTTGTAAGAAGTTCTCTAAACTTGCCTTCATCATTCGGTTATATCATCTCAAGTGCGCAGGGAAGTGGTCTAACAAGCATTTTGATTTGCTACTTGATTTGCAGAGGGAAGCATTGCCCGAGGGTGTTGAACTTCCTAAATCTTTTTATAAAGCTGAAAAATTGACGAAGCAACTGGGCTTAGGCTATCAAAAAATAGATGCTTATCCTAATGATTGTACATTGTACTGGGGGGATAAAGAAGGATGGAAGGATTGTAAAACGTGTAAAGAGTCTAGGTGGGTCATCTCTGAAAATGACCCAACGGGAGAGAAGAGGAAGATTGCAAAGAAAGTTTTGTGGTACTTTCATTTGAAACCTCGACTACAACGTCTATTCATGTTAGCCAAGACATCGGCTTCTATGAGATAGCATGCAGAAGGGCGCACAAATGATGGTCAAATGAGGCATCCAGCTGATTCACCTGCTTAGAGAGCATTTGACGCTATAAATACAGATTTTGCAAAAGATGCACGTAATGTGAGGTTGGGATTGGCGTCCGATGATTTTAATCCGTTTAAAAATATGAATGTTGCTCATAGAACTTGGCCTGTGATACTTATGCCTTACAACTTACCCCCTTTAATGTGTATGAAGCAACCATATTTCATATTGTCATTGTTGATACCGATGATAATATTGATGTTTATTTACAACCTCTAATTGTTGAATTGAAAGAGTTATGGGACATAGGCGTGCAAACTTTTGATGCATCTTCAAAATAGAATTTTTAGCTACGTACTGCATTGTTGTGGACAATTAGTGATTTTCCTGGATATGCAAATTTGTCGGGGTGGAGTACTAAAGGGCAACTAGCCTATCCTATTTGTCATAAGGAAACAAAATCACAATGGTTGAAGAATGGTGCCAAGCATTGCTACATGGGGCATTGTAGGTTTTTGTCTTCTGATCATCGTTTTCGATATGATGCATGGTCATTTGATGGTCAGCAAGAACATGGAAGGCCACCCCCTACATTGAATGGGGATACGATATTACATAAGTTGGATGGAAAACAGATCAAATTTGGAAGGGTAGTCAATGAAAACCAAAAATTGCCCTATAATTGGAAGAAACAAAGTATATTTTTTGAGTTACCGTATTGGAAAGACAATTTGATGCGCCATAATCTTGATGTAATGCATAGTGAAAAGAACGTTTCTGAAGCCATATGCGCAATATTGTTGGAAGTGGATAAGAAAAGGGACCTTAAGTCACGTCTCGACTTAAAGGATATGGGTATTCGATCCGACCTTCATCCCGTTGAGAAGGATAATGGTAAAGTTTATTTGCCACCGGCTTCTTTTGTACTACGTAAGAAGGAGAAAGTGACATTCTGCAAGACTTTGAAAGGTGTTAAGATGCCGGATGGATACGCTGCCAACTTGTCTAAGTGCGTACACCTTAATCCACCTAAGCTTTCTAGACTTAAAAGCCATCGCCATCATATTTTGATGCAACAATTGCTGCCAATCGCTCTAAGAAAGGTTTTACCTTAGACTGTCCGCTATCCTTTGATAAATCTTAGTAGATACTTTAGAAAGTTGTGCTGTACTGAGATTCATTCAAATGAAGTGTTTCAATTAGAGCAAGAGATTGTTGTTATCCTTTGTGAATTGGAGCGAGTCTTCCCTCCTTCATCGTTTAGTATCATGATGCATCTAATTGTCCATTTAGCATCCGAAGCTAGGATAGCTGGGCCGGTTCATTATCGATGGATGTATCCTATAGAGAGGTACATGTTTCATTCATTTCATATTTAGGTTATTCTTTTTTGCGATTTCAAACATGTACAGCAATGTCATTGAAACTAATATATGAAAGTTGAATTTAAATAGGTATTTGAGCACGTTAAATTCCTATATACGTAATAGGAGTCGCCCATAGGGTTCTATTGCTGAAGGGTACTTGGCTGAGGAATGTTTGACATTTTGCTCGTTATATCTTGCTGACTATGTGGAGACAAAGTTCAACCGACCAAGTAGGAATGACGATCATGAAGATAATTCCTATGCTGGGTTAGATATTCTCAAACCAACTGGACGTTCACTTGGAAAAGAAGTTCCTACAAAATTCGATGAAGACACATTAAAGATAGCACATCAATATGTGTTGTTTAATTCTCACGTTGTAAAACCTTACATAGAGTATGTATAAGATAGAGGATTTATATTCTTCACTAGATTAGTGGCTATGAAGCCACGCTTAACTAATGCATAGTATGTATATGCAGCCAACATCATGGACTAGTAGAGCAAAGGCATCCTCGTGCAAGTTTGCATGAAATTGAGCGCATCCATAGTGAAGAATTTGCGAATTGGTTTTGCAATTATGTAAGATTCATCTCAATTAGCATGCTTAAGTTATACTTTAATGATGCTTAAGCTTACACTGACTCTTGTTGATTTCCTAGGTGAAGGCCTTGCAATTCAATGATGATGACATAATTTCTAAGGATCTGAAGCATTTGGCCAGAGGACCTAATGGCATTGGTCTTAAATACGATAGGTTCTTGGTGAACGGCTTTCGATATCATACTGTAGAAGTTGAACGCAAAAGGAAAACTCAAAATTGTGGCGTTTCTGTAAATGCAACAACAACTAGTTTTTCAAGTGTTAGAGACAGAAATCCAATTTCAAGTGATGTGTCTTATTTAGGGAAATTAACAGATGTGATTGAGTTAGATTATAGAGACGGGCGTAGAGTTATGTTGTTCAGATGTGATTAGGTATCAACAGGGAAAAGGTTGAAATAAGATGCTGAGGGCTTTACTCTAGCCAATTTCACTGATGTTAGGCCCCATGAAAAGCCTTTCATTCTAGCTTCTCAAGCAACGCAAGTCTTTTACGTTGGAGACCCGACTGAAAGTAATTGAAAAATTGTCATAACCACAAATCCGAGAGCTGTGTATAACATGGGGTCCGTAGTTGATTTTGAGAGTTATTTGCAGAGTGAAAGTTGCAGCATCCAGGCAGATTTGGGAAGTAAGGAAGTCAGCTGGGTTGCTGAAGGGGTCGATGGAGTTGAAGATGAAATTACAGCTACTTGATAAATCTTTACTTTATAAGTTGCTTTTGCTATCCAAACTTGTTTTGAGAACCTTTCTATTCAAGGCCTAGTTGTGTAAAATTAATGGCTGTAATATGAGATACAATGTTTTATGGCTCCATTGTTTATGCCATGTTGCAAGTAATATAATATATTTCTATGCATTCTGTATGTTTCTTTGCTAGTTTTTTTTTTTTAATATAGATGATAAATGTCTTGTGTTATTTTTGGGGATTTTTTTGGATATGAAATTACTGATCTTTGGTGCGAACATTTGAATCCCAGATTTGAATCCAAATATGGCAAGAACTAGGGGAAGAAGAAGAAGTACCAGTCAACCTAACCAACGTGGTGATGGCAGTATCGAGGCGCATGTTGTACAAGAGGCTAATGAAATTACCGATGCGCATGTTATACAAAAGTTTGAGGTTCAAGTCATGCAACAAAGTGAAAGTCAAGGTATATTTATATTTGTTGGCTTCTCATATTCTTTCTATATTTTGTACTTCCTAATGAGTCCTCACTCAAATTTTTGTATGAGAAGTAAGTACAATGAGAAGTGAGGCAACTTGCAAGAGAGGACCAACCTATATGACCTCAATTTGGGGCCGTCCTCGAAATGCGAAGCCTTTGAGGTTGAATTTAACAAGTTTGGATAGCCGGTGGGAACGAACCGTAGTAAATTGACCGAATATTTGGGAACCATAGCAAGGAATGGAATGTACGCTGCAATAGATATCAAATCATGGTCTCAGATTCCTCGAGACAACAAGAATGAGATGTTCAATGTTGTGAAGGTATTTGACGTTTTTATCTAATATTGAAGTATATTATATAGTAATATGTGTTTGAGTTTTGTTATTTTCTTGTCCATGTGCAGGAGAAGTTTAATGTACCGCCTGGTCTTAAGCCTGCTATCCTAAGATCAATTGGCATAAAATGGAGGACCTGGAAAGCATCACTAAAGAGCGAATGGTATGATGCAGAAAAAGACATCCATCACCAAATTCCATGCATCGATGATCGTGTGATTCACGCTCTGTAGACTAATCTCCTTCAATAGTGGAATTCAACTGAAGGGAAGGTACAAACATGTGCTCATACTCTTTCTTAATTGATATATTGATGTCCATGTCAAATCTGTTGATGACTGAATTTTCTAAATTCAGGCAATGTCAGAGAAGAATAAAAGGAATAGAAATATGAAGAACATGGATCATAGGATAGGGAAGAAGCCTTACAGTCAAATTCGTGATGATATGGTAACTTCTTCATGAGATTGAATGATATGTTGACCTCTATTAACTACTTACATAAATTAAATGATGCAGGCAAAGGAGTAAGGCCATTCTCCAACTCGTGTATAAATGTTCAAGAAGTGTTACACGAATGCTAGTGGAACTTCTTCCAGCTCTCATATGGCGAGTGCAGTGGTAATTACACATATGACTCAATAGTTTTTGTTTTATTGGAATATGCCGTTCTTCATAGTTGGACATGTTGAATGTGTTGAATGTGTGGAGTTTGGTGGGACTGCATAGGAGATGTTAGTTTGAACTTTGAATGTTTGGAGTTTGGGACTCAATGAGGTTGGGACTGAATTTGTGCATGGGAGATGTGAACTGCTGAATGTGTTGGCTACTTTGTTGATGTGAACTGAATTTGATATATGACGCTCTTTGTTCACAAGATTTTGTGTTGGCTGCCTTGTCTCGTGTGTGTGTGTGTGTGGTTGTTTCAGTTTTGAATCTCTCAATTAGCATGTTTTATTTAAAATGTTGAAGATGTTTTAGTTAAAATGCTTGAATGTACTAAAACAAGTTCTATGGTTAGGTTTTTTTTTGCAGTCACTAATATTCCCTATACAAAATATTAGTTTGGCCTTCCAACTCATAAAGCTGCTACAGTGCACATAATTCACTGCATTTTGTAATGCAGATTTCCAGTTTTCATCAATCTTCTTCAGCACCATTTTACTTAGGAGCTTTGTATGGTTTTTCCTGCAGTTTGGTTAGCTTTTATTAAAAAATGCAGTTTGGTTAAAAAATGCAGTTTTGGTTAGGTTTTTTTTTTTTTTTTTTGCAGGAAAACTGTGTGTTCAAGAAATGCAGACAACTGCAGTTTGGTTAAAAATTGCAGTTTGGTTAGCTTTTGTTAAAAAATGCAGTTTGGTTAGTGTTAAAAAATGCAGTTTTGGTTAGTTTTTTTTTGCAGGCAAACTGTGTGTTCAAGAAATGCAGACAACTACAGTTTGGTTAAAAGTTGCAGTTTGGTTAGCTTTTGTGAAAAAATGCAGTTTGGTTAGTGTTAAAAAATCTAGTTTGGTGAGGGTTTTTTTGGCAGTTTGGTTAGGTTTTTCTTTTGGCAGTTTACCATTTGCAAAATTTCAATAATTGCCCTTAGTAGGGTAGTTTCACCTATCTTGGTGTTCTTTTCTTTGCCCACACTGTGTGTTAAAAATAGTATTTACAAGGCTATTTGTTAATGTCTGGTGAATCAAATGCTAGTTATTGGACCAATTGGAGCCTTTCTACTTCTCTTAGACATTAATATAGAGAAAGCATGATTTTCAAATTTGAGCTTTCAAATGTCCAGTTTCGCAGATTTTCAACTCCTCTTAGACATTAATATAGAAAGCATGATTTGGCCTTCCAACTCATAAAGCTGCTACAGTTTAACACTTATATAGAAAAGCTGAATGTCTAAGAGATGTGCACTGTAGCAGATTTACCAGATTTTTATATATCTGGACAATTCAGTATCAGTTTCTCCTCTTCTTTTTCCTTTCTCAGCAAACTGTATTCTTCCAACATTGCCAGTAGAGGAACCTGTGCAGAATATATTAATTGGTTAAGAAGCTGCTAATGATTTCAGGGCAGTGACCAGCTAAAAGAAAGTGCATAATTCAGCATTGACTAATGCAGCATATCAAATGCGAACCTACTTGAAGTTATGATTCAATGTCTAGTATCTGTTGAATATATTAACTCTCTGATTTTACTTCCTCTTTTGGCTACTTATCTTCCTTTAATTTTGTTTTCAGCTAAGTATATTCAGCTAGAGTCTGCAGATAAATTAAGTTAAGGTTTCTATGTGTATTTGAAAGATAATTTTGAAACTAGGATACCTCATCTGTTCATCTATTCTATGTTTTAAACTGAAAAAATCTGGATTCTTCTGTGCTGTACTAGTTAGCTGTATTGTTAACTTAGTTGTACTGTTAACTTAAGGGTAAGTTACAACAAAAGTCTGGATTCATCTGTTCTAAAGTAGCAAAAGTCTGGATTGGTTTGACTTCTTAGCAGGCACTTAATTTTGTTTTAGAGATGGTAAAAGTCTGCAGTTTGGTTAAAAAATGTAGTTTGGTTAAAAATGCAGTTTGGTTAATTTTTAGCAAAATGCAGTTTGGTTAATTTTGTTCAAAAACAGCAAAAGTCTGCAGTTTGATTAAAAAATGCAGTTTGGTTTGTGTTAAAAAATGCTATTTGTTGTTGTTTGGGTTAGATGTGTAGGGTATATTTTGATCCACCATGTCTTCCTTTTGGTGTGTTTTGTTTTGTTTTGAATGAAATGTTATTTTCTATTCAAGGAATTCTGGTTGAAAAGATAACATTTCACACTTGTAGGCCATCAAATGAAATATATTCATGACTATATATTGAACTAAATATTCCTAATCATGTTTGAATATGTTAGGAAGGCAAGGGATTTGGATTTCTGAGTTTGGGAAAAAATGTTTGTTGGCCATCATGTTTGAAAAAAATGCAGTATGGTTAGGTTTTTTTTGCAGGCACTAATATTGCCAATAACAAAATACTGGTTTGGCATTCTAATATGTGTGCCCTGTTTCAACATGTCTAGAGAAGCTAGGCTAAGAAAGAACTTAAACAGCACTTATATAAGTGTTAAACAAGAGGTAGGTAATGCACAGTTTAGCAGATTTTGAACTTCTCTTAGACAGTTATATAGAAAGCATGACTTAGCCTTCCAACTGAATGTCATAAAGCTACTGCAGTGCACATCAGTAGCAGATTTATCATTTGTATAGAAAAGCTGAATGTCTAAAAGATGTGCACTGTAGCAGATTTACCAGATTTTCACATCTCTGGCAACTCAGTAGCAGATTTACCGCTGTTTGCAGTTTTTGTAATGAGTTGAGTTTTGTAATGCAGATTTCCAGTTTTCATCAATCTTTTTTAGCACCATTTTACTTAGGAGCTTTCTATGGTTTTTCCTACATAACATGCCATACTTTAAACCTTCTTAAACATTATTCTAAATCTAAATGATAAATTTTCAATTACCCCTTCCATTCAGCTCTCTTAGGATAGTTCAAACATGCGACTATCAAACAACGATGGCTTGTTCTTTCTTCATTTGTCATGCAACTTTCAGAATTTATTTAAGGCCTTTTTTCTACATTTTAACCATTTCACATTCCTAGAACATGCTTCAACTGACTAGTTATCACGCTTACTCCAAGCAGCACCAAAAATAAAAATTTCAGTTTAACAACATAATAGAATTCTTCATTTTCAACCATGAAAACTTGTATCCAATTGATCCTTATCATGCCTAGAACAATTTTTGTTCTAGGGGATAAAGTCTTACCTAGTTTATGACGCTATCCCAAGCTTGGAGAATAGCTGAAGGATGAAAAATGCTCAAGAGGGACAGAATTTCAGATTTTAATCTTGTTCTACTTTCTGTTTAGAAGGATGAAAGAATGAGGTTGAGCTTTGGAATATATATTTCTTAATGAAGTTTTTTTGTTCATTTTCATAAAAAAATGCAAATACGACAACTTTTCATTGGTGGGAACATGTCTATTTTGCACAAGAACCTGCTTTAACTTAAACAGAAATGTGGGAACATGTTTAACTCCAAATCACAGCAGCTTGCTTTCACTTCCAAATCACAAGAACCTGCTATAACTTAAACAGAAATGTTCATTCTGCTTCAACTTACAGTAAACTACCATCTATTCTAACTATCAAAGTTTGATTATATTGTGGTTTCAACAATCTTGGTTAAAGTAGTTTCATTTTTTGAAGATAGTCACTTGAATTCTTTTGATAAATTTTATTACAGTTTTCTATGTGTATATGTTATAAGATGGTAGCATTTGGCTTTACCCTTTTTAGTTGTCTACAGCTTGGTTACTTGTTGTCAATTGCTTTGATGTTGGAGGAGAAAAAGGGGAGTATGTTACTGTGCTGTAAAAAATTGGACAGTTTTGCTAATATAACTGTCAGTGTAGCAATTTTGCAAATAACATGTTAATTAATTCTGCAGTTTTGTTGGGGGAAGGGCATATGTTCAACTTGAGGGTAGGACATTTGCATATGTGTTGCTTTTTTCAGCCATTATTTGGTTTTCTTGTCTTGTGTGTCTCTGATATGTATGACAACTTAGAGCTAGGTGTCACAGTAGCTGAAATCTTGTGGAGGTTGAAAACATAAGTCACATCCTCGCTTCATTGTGCTTTAATGTGTAGATTTGAGATTCTATAACTTTTCCCCAATATTATGCATTCTTTAAGTATATATACTTCGTTTTGTTGCTTACACTAAATATTACTATAAATTGTCACAATAGAGACAAATTTTTGTGACTGCTTATCCATCTTAAAGAATGAAATGGATGAAAGAAGTACACAACTCCCTCCTAGCTCAGAAGATAGACTTGGTCTAAATGATAACTTCTCCCAAGTTGTTGGACCAGATAGATATGGCAGGGCCGCACGTTTGGCAGCGGTGTTCACCATTTGGATGTGTGGGGTGAAATTCCAAGTCGTACTACTTCTTTTCGTATTATTCAAGAGCAAAGAGATGAAATTATAAGCATGAAAGCACAGTTGAGTGAACAAGCAAAAGAGCTTGCCGAGATATGTGCTATGTTAGTGTCTTAGAGAGATTGTTCATCCCCACCTGTTTTAAGAGTTCACTCAATGGGTTCTAACAATAACACCACCACATTGAGGGTATACAAAATATTATAATATCATGGCTGTGTTACTTGTTTGTATTTATAGCAAAGTATGCATATATATATAGGTTGATGTCCTATTTCATTGTTCTACCGTATTATTCATGACATGTCTAATATTTCTATTGTGCAATCTTTTGGCTTTGGCATAAATGCAGCATATGATGTCTATTATGCAATCTTTTGGCTTTTTTGAGTATTATATAGCATTTTTAGCATCTAAGTCTAGTTTCCTTTATCTGGTGAGCATGAGCTATTTGGCTTGTTTAACTAATTCACTTTTAATTGAATAAAATATATCTTGTAGGTTCATATATATGTTTTACTTTTAATCATGTTGGATACATCCAAAATAGTTGCAAAATGTTTTATTCAAAGTGTGGACCCATCCTATGATGTTGGGGGTGTACTGCTGGGTGAGGAATAGAGTGAAGTAATGGTTCTAGTTCCGTTTCATCGTGATGAGAAATTATTGAGACTAATAGATTTTATTCAGACTATTGGAGATTCCATTGGAATATGAATCGCTTGGCCACGACACTTGGTAATTCTCTAATCACTTACATTGTTAATTAATTTAATATTTTTTTTCTTCTAAGAAGATTTTATAATATTTTTACTAAATTCGTTCTATATTATTGTAGGTGAAGATTCGCGAAGCAGATTAAATATGTATTCCAGTGTCGAAGCTATTTGGAAGGCCTAATGCTTGGCTTTATGAAAAACATATTAATGCTACTATGTTTATTTGGAAGGCCTAATGCTTGGTCAAACGATCTACTTTTATGGGACAAGTTACTATGTTTTTTTGTAGGCCTAATGCTTGGCTTTGTACATGTATCTAAATATTTAATACTTATGTTTGAACAAATTTTGAATGTTATGAAATTTATAGGATTATCTTTAATATGGGTTACTTTTGATTGCGTTGACTTTTAATGATGTTTATTTAACAATTATGTGTTATATATATAATATATATACGACAAGGACAAAAAAATATTTTTTGGATTTTTGTGAAATATTTGATTTATTTATTCAGATGGCTAATCTATTGTGACGTTTATTTTTGTCATATTTCAAAGGTTTCATGACACTAAAAACCCATCATTACAGAAGTCTATGGTGACGCTTATTTTTGTCATACTGTCAAGGTTTCATGACACTAAAATCCGTCATGACAGAAGTCTATGGTGACGCTTTATTTTGTCATTTTATCAGTATTTCCTGACACAAAAAACCGTCATCCAAAAGCTCTATTGTGACGGTATAAGTGCGACATATTTTCTATTTTTTCATGACGACAAATTCCGTTATTCAAATAACCTATTATGACCAATAACAGTGTCATATTAACGATCGTTTACTGACGCATAAATTTATAATAGAAACTTACCTATTGTAACCAAAAGTGTTGTCATAATAACATGAGTTTACTAACACATTTTTGCGTCACTTAAAAGACCTATTATGACGCTTTTTTTCCGTCACAATAGACGATCTTTGATGACACTAAATAGCGTCACGGAACCTATTGTGGCGGCCATATGCACGACGCTCTTTGAAAGCGTCAGCAGAACAAAAGCGTCACTATAAATCTATTTAATTACGCTTTTTAGAGTCATTATACCCATTTTTTCTAGTAGTGGATCTTTATAACGTGATAATTAAAATAAAATTTTGTAATTGTAAATAACTCGCTAAATTAAAATCTATTACAAATCTTTCATTTAAATACATCAAACTCAAAAAAGAAATAGCTCCAACAAAAGTTCCCAATTATAAAACTTAATTCTCTAAATATAAATAATCCGCAAAGCTCAGAAAATAATACAAGTCTCAACAAAAATAGTTTAGTACATAAATAAGCAAGCTAGCTCCTTTTGCTCTGATAGGAATTATTCAATCCTGAAATCATAGATAGAATGTGTGTGAGATAAATATCTCAGTAAGTCATATAGTCACTACAATAAAAATACAATTTAGCGACGGATATTACGCCGTTGGTAATATGTGACGGAATAGCGACGACATAAGAATCCATCAAGAATTTGCGACGGCATTGCGATGAGTCACTAAATTTTGAAAATAAAGTTTTTTTTTAGATTTCCCAACTATCCTCGCAAAATTAGTGACGGATTCTTCTAATCATAAATTAAAACTAAAAAAAATTACATCTATCGCAAATCCCTCTCTAATTAGCAACGAATTTGTAAAATTCTAAAATTAATTTATTTTTTACACGTGCCATCACAAATCCCTGACTAATTAGTGAGGGATTTGTGATGGATTTACAAAAATTCTAAATTAATTTATTTTTTACGCCAACTATTGTAATCCATCGCAAATTAGCAATAGATTTCTAAAATTAATTTATTTTTTATGCGTGCCGTTGCAAATCCGTCGCTAATTAGCGAGGGATTTGTGACAGCCTTAAATTTTTCGTTAATTAGCAATGAATTTTTAAAAATTCTAAAATTTATTTATTTTTTACGCCAATCGTTGTAAATTCATCGTTAATTAGCGACGAATTTGCAACAAATTTCTAAAATTCTAAAATAAATTTATTTTTTATGTAAGTAATCGCAAATCTGTCGCTAAGTAACAACAGATTTGAGGCGGCCTTAGTTCCATCACTAATTAGTGACGAATTTCTAAAAATTCTAAAATTAATTTATTTTTTAAGCGAGTCGTCGCTAATTTGCGACAAAAAATTGGGTTATCGCTGATCCATCACAAATCCCTTGCAAATCTACAAAAAATATACTATGTAATTAATATAAAGTATAAAAAATCACAAGAATATCAATAGCCTAGTGGTGGAGTACTTGCTCTCCCACAACAAGGACACGGGTTTGAGTCCAGTGTCCGATATAATTTTATAATATTCTTGGCGAGTCAGGTCGGGTAAGGTTTGGACGGTCTGGTTTAGGTGGGTTAACGACTTCTTTTAATTACAAATTTAATTATAACATCATCAATTAAATAGCCATTGCAAATCTCTCGCTGTTAGTGACGGATTTTCATTTCGTTGCTATTTGCGATGCCTATTTTAGCGACAGTCATAATTCGTTACTAAACTCAATTAACAACGGATTTGACCGTCGCTAATTTTCTTTCCTCTTGTAGTGCGTATGCACATGGAATCTTTTAAAATGTTTCATGATGCATAATAAACATTTCTTTGGTAATAAATACAAGTATTCAAATTATGCATTCAAATATTTATTCAATAAAGCTTTTGAGAGAAATCATAAAATACTCTTTAAAAATTAGAGTAAGATAACATTTTTTGGGATCACATAACCAATGAAAGACTCATAAATAAAATCTTTGGGAATAAATAAACAATATTTAAAATTTGATCCTTGAACCATATTTACAAATCTCAGGAAACACAAGTTCCCAATTTAACTCTTTCACCTGCAAAACATTATTTGATGTAGAAACCCCAATATTCACACTCATTAGGTCAAAACCTTCCATTTGGGTAGAAATGTCACTATTTGCACTTTTCAGGTCAAATCCCTATGCTTTAGGTAAAAACCTCACGCTTTACACTCTTTAGGTCGAAACCCTTAATTTTGGGTAGAAACCCTACTCTTTTGATCAAAATCCTTTAGCTAGCTGAAATTAGCTTAACTACTAAGTACTGACACCTCGTTTAGAGTAAGACAAATTTCAAAATTGATCAGGTTACTTGGGTTCATCCATCTCTAACGAAAGATAACATAAAAGTTTTGCCCCTTTAAGTACTCAAGGATTCACATTCATAATTCAAGTGGCTCTACACAAACGCTTCTTTTCAAGGAGTGTCCCAACATAATTTTTCAAGATTCCGTTCCCATTTTCCAAAATTCAACATATCTTTCACAACTTGAAAATACACTTCATTTCAAATAATCCCCCAAAACAAAATATACCAATTTACAAACCGTTTCCAATATCAAAAGAAGGCATATTATTTCTTATCCTCAAATCTCATTTATAAGAGAGATTGATGAATAGAGCCAAAGATTTACAAGTACATGCTATGAGTTTCGCAAACTAATGCATAGAGAAAAATCTTAATATTGTAGTTAACAAAATATCTCACAATAATTAATGCAGGGCTCCACATTCTAACATCATCCTTTTACAAAATTTGTCAAGTAAATCATGCTCAAGACTTTTCATAAGGATAAGGACATATAATTAAATTTGGAAGCATTTCCATAGTTTTATATGTGCCGAGATAGTCCAAGTGGTACAAGGAATTGCATTTTCCAAAAGAATAGATTGAAATAAGGGTAAGCCGTTGTTTATTCAACTTGTTAGGAATATGGCTATAACACATATGATTGTTATGGATAGAATGATCAAAGATGAAGGGGTGGGCCTAAAAATCTTTTAAATAAAAGGCAACAGAAGTTAAGGGGAGAATTACTTGTGCAAGTACATACAATAATTCTTTATCTAATTGTTCATCAAAATTATAAGAATAAGCTTTTATAAAAGAATAAAAGATTGAAGAAAGAAAAAAGAGAAGAAGTTTGTTGGAGTTATGTTATGAAAAAGTACTTGTATGAAATAAAGAAAGTTACAAAGATTGCCTTAGAAGAACCATGAATTAGAAGAAAACTCACAAAAGCGCATATGAAGGAGCTTCCAGTAGTTCCTATACCTATTGCATATGTAAATCATCTTTATAAAACAAATGTAAGAAATTCAAAGATCTCATATTCTTAAAATGATTTGCATGAATTACATATCAAACATTGCTATAATTTATATCGTTCATAAAACATTTCATAATAGAATAATTGATAAAGCACTGATGTGTGCTCATTATGTCCGTATTTATTAGTTATTTTGTACTGAGTTATGCTAAATTTATTATCAAATGACTACTAATTTCTCTTATTTTTACCTTATTTTGTGTAGAAAATACATAAATAAGAGATGACTAAAGAAACTAGGTGAAAAAAGAGCAAGGAGCATTAAATCGGTGCCTGGTATAAGGGTAAACAGACGTCGGTTCAAAACAGAGAGTTCACATAAACATTCTAAAAATAACAAGCGCTAGTATAGAAGACACATAGGCACTAGTTGCACTAATTAATAGGCAGTGGTTGGGCAACTGAATAGGCACCGGTTCTTTCTAGAGATTTAAAGAGCTGGAATAGGACGACCAACAGGCACCGAATTGAAGGATAGACAGGCACCAGTTTGGAGCGGGATTCAAGTTCTTCAAGAAAAAGTGTACAACAACGCCGGTCTAGGTTTACAACAGGCATCAGTTTTTATCGGGACAAATCAGTACACAGTAAATTTCAAGAGTTTTGAAGACAACTATAAATAGATCATTTTGTTGTCTTGTCAATAGAAGAAACAAAAAGGGAGAGAACCACTCTCAAACCCTAGAATACTAAGGAGGAGCTCAATGAAGGATCCAAACCTCCTTTGGAGAAGAGGATAGTATCTTCAAAAGGAAATTGCAAGAGGAAGAAAAGATCAACTTGTCTATGAGTTTATTTTCTTTTCTCTTGTATTTTCTTGTTGATTTTGATTGCACTTTTGTGGATTAATGATGTATTTAAAGGGTTGAACCCTTATTGGCATCTATTTGAGTTATTCACAAATTATTTGGGGTATTCAATATCTTATTGTGTATTGTGTTTTTCTATTGGTTGGATTTTCTTGTCTTAATGATTTCGAGAGATGGGATTAAGATTTAGAAGCTTGATTGGTAGATTTATTTTATAAATTTCTCTTGAATCGACTCGAGAGAGGAGTTTAAAGGTGAGAATTAAATGATTGAAAGGTTGTGAGGCTGCCTAGAGATATCTAGGGGTTTCAATTTCCAAAATTAGATGGGTAATGGATCTTAATGCTTCTTAGGATTGATTAGTTGATAGAGATACCGACCAATTGATATAAGATTAGGGTTAGGGGGCTTATAACTTAAGAGAGAGTGGATCTTATATGCAATTATCCATTGGTGCCTAATTTAAATTCTTAATTGGCTAATTTAGGTAGTTAAGGTTTGATTTGATTTAAGATATTCCATTTACTTGCATTACTTATCTATTCCTTTCTTTCATTGGGCTTGTGGACTTTGAGTGGATTCTAATGTGATGGGGTTGGTTAATTCTCTTAATGGTTCATCAATTTTTCCTAAATGAATGGTTGACCAAATAATAACAATAGCATAGTAAAAGTACTTACTACCTTACCCGAGGGAAATGATATTTACTATTAAAACTCTATACTACACAATAGATATACTTGCCCAAATGTATGTTGTGTGTGAGTGATTTTAGTATTTTATATATAAACTTAATCAATTTGTATGAATTATTGAGACTATTTCCAATGCACAATGATATACATACAAACCACACATCAAGCACTATTATAGACATTTCCGAAATTTATAAGTGAAAACTCATTTCATAAGATGCACATACACAAAGCATTTTATTGGATGTAAGGACTTACCTTAGTCCTAGCAAAAGAAGCAAATCTCAACTTAATCTCTTGAATTAAAACCTTAATCACCTACGAAATCTTGTATATAAATAAATACACACACACACACACACACACACAAATCATTCCCCTATGATAATCATATATCTTCTCCATCATAATCATAATCATTCTAATCTCATAATCCTATCTCACCCTTCCCAACATCAAACAATAATATAATCATCCATCAATAATCACACATAACACATAATTATTGCATAATTATGTTCAGTAAATCTTCATATCAAATACTTATTCAATGAACTAAAGTGATCATCAAATATCCTATTCACATAGATAAGCTTAGCTTATGCGCAAAAGGTATCAATCAAAAGTCATCAATTTCATCTAACATACCCTATAGAAATCATCAAGCACAAATCAAATTACATAAAATTATCATATATTTTAACTCAGCAAATTAAGCTAACAAGTAGTTAAATAAAGAAATGAAGAATCTCTTCATGCATTTCAGTTATATATGTAAGTTGTCGACATATACAAACTCTAGTATTTATAGATTATCAGTCAAACATCAAGCATAATAATAAATATATCTATTAATACATATTACATCATATAATCAAGACATATCGAGGTCATATAAGAGTCATGACAAATTTATAAGCAAATTTTAATTATATACTAATCATAAAATCAGCTTATTTGAATAAAATAGAGCATAACTTGAGGTAATTGGGCCACTAAGCAATACAACTTAAAATGCCATAAAAATTCACAGGATACAAGCTTAGTATGTGGGGGAGTTACTGTCAAAATTTTAGCAAAATTATAGGTGTCTAACTATATTAATTAATTACTCAAACTTATAGAAATGCTATAGTAACAATGATACTATGTTCTGGTAGTATTTGTTTCGAAAATCATTAAAAACAAAACATAAGCCCAAATCAAATGATTCAAAATGATAAATACTTCTAAGACATAGTGGTTTTTTTTTTTTAAATCTAATATCCAAATTCAAAAGGGAACGGGTTCAATCAAAGGTTGAAAACTATAGGAAAATTAACCTCGGTGAAAAACTGAATAGTGTAACTTTGAAAAATTATATAAAATAAACCACAAGTCCAAATTGAACAATTCCAATAGTGTACTCCTAAGATATAGAAGAATTTGGTAGAATCAAGTTAGACCAAAATTCGCAAAATATGTTTCCAGTATTGATATCACAAACATTACGAGATCAACAAATTTTGCACACAATTCTTCTTCTCAACACAATTTCCACTATCAAATCTCCTCCCAAACATATCAAACCACCCAAATTCAATCACCCAACAGCAATGCTACATGTTAATATCAAATTTTCAGCAATCCTCCATCATTACAATCATCAAAATCAAATTTTTCTCAAGAATATCAAATCTACACAACAAGGACTTCTTCACTAAATCATGAATTGTAAAGGAAAATGAGCAAAAAACTCTTACCTTCTTACAAATCTAACTTTATTACTTGAATTTGTTAGGTTCAAAAGCCTTCAAATGAGAATTTTTAAGTTAGGATTCCAAGTGTTCTTGAGAAAAAAAAACAAATAGATGAAAGGAGAGGAGAGAGTTAGAGCAAGAACACTATGAAATGTGTGTGAGTGTGTGGCATGTGAAATGTGGGAGAAAGATATGATATTTGGTGTTTTATTTGGCAAATAAGTATTTTGTTTAATAAAATAAATAGTTAGATTAATTAAATGGAATTTAGAAGTTGTTTTAATGCTAAAATTTCATTAAAATCAATAGCTAAGATTAAAATACACCAATGATTGAGATTAGATTGCTATAAATAGAGATATGATAATCTTTTAATGTATTTAGGGCTTCTAGGATTTATTGAAATAAAATAAATCAAAAAGAAATTAATTTGGTAATAGAAATAATGAAATATTAAAATTAGTCTTGCATATATAAAAGAAATAATAAAATAAAATTAGTCTTGGTTAATTAATAGTCAAGATTAAATAAAGTCAAAAATCAAAATAAAGAAATAGAGATTTTATTTAAATAAAATTATAATTGTGTCCTTAATAAAATCGATTTCTCACATTTGCCCAAAAAACATTGTTTTTCGGTTAATAAATGTATAAAACACCTATTAATAATTAATTTCCTACTCAAGACATAAAATTTATCATAACAATGCATCTCAATATATTCACACAAGTGCATACAAGTTTTCTACATAAATATTTCAATTAAAAGACAAAGAATATAAAAAGTAGTCGAGAAATTTTATTTAAATAAATTCCCTAATAAATGTGTAAATATTCATTCATAATATATTCAAATAAATTTCTATATAATAATATGCTCATGAAATGCTACATTATATTTGTAAATGAATTCATGATAGTGAGAGTAGCCTTATTTATAGAATAGGCACCATGTATAGAGAAGATATTTATTTACTCTATAAAGAAAACAAAATTTATAATTTCACACCCAAAAGATTTAAAATTATATTTTGCTAAATATCATTTTTGCGCCTCCAAGAAATATAATAACGTTTTTTTACCTTCATAAAGATCACCCAAGTCAAATTACTTATGAATAATTGAATATATTCATATGTACAAGTCAAAGCAATCAACAATAATCTAAATCAATACGTCTAGACGTGCGCACGTGTATATTTATGTGTGCGTGTGTGTATATTTTTTAATAATAATAATAATATACATATACTCATGAATGCAAATTTATCTATTTAACCTTATAGAATTGGACAGGATGTTACAATATGTATGTATGTATGTATGTGTGTGTGTGACACACAGACACACACATACACATATATATACATATAAATACAAATAAAAATATATGTGTGTATGTGTGTGTAATACGTATATGTATATATACTCACACTAAAACTAGTCAAAATTTTATCATAAATAAAGGATTATGCATTATTTCTACACGTTATATTATGACAGACTCGTAACTTAAAAGGCAAAGTAATGCTTGTTAAAAGAATTAATGGAGATCAAATAAGTAAGACAAATATACCAACTCAATAAACTTTTTTTTTTTATCATTATATTTGCAGTTTTAACATTCATTAGGAATCGGCAATCAAGTAAAAATTTTGGTAAAGATAATCTTGAAAAAGTCATTAAATAAGTCAAAAAATTATTAAGTTACTCTCTTTATACCGTACCCTTATATTATTAGACTGAAATAAAATAAATAAATAAATAAAATAAAAAATATGAGTTGAGAGAAATTAATTATCTAGTTTAATTGATTAATTAATTATTCAGGGCCTAGGTCCAGTATGAATAATTAAGAAATTAACTTGGGCTTAAACTAGGGAAATAATTAATGTTTAATTATTTATTGGGTTATAGTTCTCTTATTTTTTTAAAAACAATATTATGATACTTATAAATTCCTAGTTTACTAAGATAAATCTTCTCATCATCCTTAATCCTTCTCTCCTCTCCATTTGTTCCTCGGAAGGGGAGTGAAAGGTGAACTAGGATGGATTTCACCTTCTAGGGTTGCATCGAGGACATTAAAGGAAATCTTGGCTTGAATGCCCTGACTTATGGAGATTATGGAAGAGATACGTGTTGTTGTATATTCTACACCACACTCTTCTTTTGCTTCCTTCACTTATTTTACCTCCAAAAAAGAAAAGCAAAAAACTGAAGACATTTAGTATAGAAGAGCTCATTGTGGCATTGGACATCCTTCCAAACTTTTATTCTATTTGCACAATGAAAAACCAAGAATTTGGACTAAGTGAGGATAGTTAGTTAGATTTATACATCCCATTGCTTTAACCATCCTGTATATCTTGACTACACAGAATTCCTTGGTCGGTTTAGTGGCCCTAGCCTCTCAAGAAAAGAAACATACGACTTGGATACCTAATTGACAATAAGGATTAGATCAGCCCAAATAAATTATGCATGTTAACTATTTTTTTAGTAAATTGATGTCATTTTGAAAATGTACTGGCAATTGTGATAGATTATATAAATTGTAATATAATTTCCATGTAAAAATTTCCACAACTATAAAAGGGGGTGAATTATAGTTGTGGTGTTTTGAAAATGTACAAACAATTGTGACAAATGTTGGGCGAACATATATTTTAGGAAGTCAGCACAGCAGATCCCGGAAGTCCGATGGAAAAGGTTCCCATGAATGTATATATATCCATCACTTGATGACACCTATTGTCTCAATGCCAAATGCCAACTCATATCACTAGCAGATTATCCCATGAATTAATAAAGTGTACTAATATGATTTACCGTCTTTAATTAGGCTAAAGAAATCTTTCTCTCTGTCTCTTTCTCAAGTTATCTATGAAATATTAGAAAAGAGAAAATCGGAGTCAAATACTTGATATATTGGTAGAAATATGAGAGTATAATATTTTAAGCATCAAACAATGATGTAAGACAAATTGACTATGAGTTTTGAACTCATTGATGTAAGGAAGCAAAATTAGTATAAGCACTTTCAATTTGTATTTTTCTTTAATTTTGTGATTTTTTTATTTCTGTTTTTGTATGGTGGTATATTTTAACAAATTTACTGAAATCTTCTTAATAACTTGTCTCAAAGGGCACTTTTTATTGTATATGTTATGTCATATACCAATTGTAATATATAAGTAAATGTATATATTTATATAGTATACAATATATATAAGTATCTTTTTTCTTTAATAGTTAAAAAAAAATACTTCAATGATGAATGGATAATTGCTTTGGACGATTGATGATAAGTTATAGTTTCGGTAGGTTGATGAAAATAATTTATTTTGTTAATAATATATGTAGAAAATTTAAAACGTTATATATATAAATTCTTATATATACTAACATTTAGGTATGTATATATATGTATTTAATTTGTTGATCCATCACCTTGATTAAGTATTGTATAAGGTAGAATATATAAAGGAGAATAATTTAAATCATATTGTTATTGTTGAGATCAGTTAAAAAATGAGATTTAAATTTTAATATAGAGATCAATTAATTTAATAATTTTGTGTCAAAATGCGAGAAATTAGCGAGGGTTTAATTTAATAATTATTTCGTCTCAATTTGCGACGAATTAGCGAGGGATAATATAAAAAAAAAATACCTTCATTTTTATTTTTCTTACACTTGGAAAATTTTTTGCCAGATTTCCCAACTTCTTCTTCTTCTTCTTATTCTTCCCACTCCTCCTCCTACCCTCCCGCAACGCCCCAGCCAGTCACCCTCCCCCGCTGCACCCCCGTCCCGACTTCCCCTCCCCCGGGGCCCCAATCCCACAGCCCCCCACCCAGCGGCCAGCCCCCGTCTTCCACCAGATCTGACCCCCCAGTCTCCCTTACTGTAAATCAAAGTGCTTAAGGTCAACCAGTTGAAGGAGGCCACCTGCATTTTGAGCTAAAGGTAGGCTTTTGTCATTTCCATCTTTTTTGTTTTTCTTTAATCTTTTCTGTTGTTATGTATATGTAGCTGCACATTTCAAAGTTAAATGATCAAACAAAGACTTTGTGTATTTCTCTAAAGCAGACTGTAATAGCCTTTAGATTTGCTTGTGCTAGGACAAAACTGGGTTGATCTTCAGAATTGTGGTTATTAATGTTGACTTATTTAAACCACTGCTATGTTATGATGCAATGTTGTTGAAACATGCATACCTGGATTAATATATGATATTTATTAGAATGGTTGAATATCTTGGGTCGCAAATTTTCTGGTAGCAGTGATAAGGCATCGGTACTTACATGTTTACGGCACTACTTTGTTTTCTATTTCTGCTTTCAATTCTACCGCTTGTGGACAAGGGGATGATGCGGGGATGGGGTGGCGTGCTAATCTCTATTTTGAGAAATATGAGGGTGTTATTACTTCATAATTTGAAAGAGAAAAAGGACTTTGTTGAAAAGAAAGGTCACAGAGATGTTAAACATACCAACGAAGTGTACCTAAGATTGGATATCTCATCTACAATGATGTCACCTTCGCATGTAATTACATTTTTTAAAAAAATTATATAATTTTATTATAATATATCTTTCTCTATAATTTATTCTTCACTTTAAATATCTAATTTCACTCCTACTAGAGGCCTGAAGTGTGTTATTAAATTGAACATGTATATATATCCCATATATATATATATATTATAGTTAGATGAATTTTGAATGACAAAATAGTACTATTTTAAAAATAAATAACAAATCTTTTTCTTTCTTTACAATTCAATAAAACTTTTTTTTTATTAAAACATAAAATAAAACTTAAAAAAGAGATAAGGCAAATGATCCAAGTCGAGTCAAGCTTTGATTGTATCAAGCTGAATTTTGTTCGATTTAATCTTAATCATATGACGATTTAATCTTAATCATATGAATAAAATAAATTACCCCATTTTTTTTTTATTTAGGAAAAAAGAAAGACTATATGTATGTAGTAATAGGACCACTTCAAGTTAAGTTAAAAAAAAATTATAAAAATATTTTGATTGTATTATTCTCTGTCAAAAGGACAACAGACCCAATACAGACCCAATATGCCGATGGCGAGGCACGTGAAAAATTAAAAGGAAGCTTATTGTTATTATGGATACTGATTATGGTTAATTAATTAATTATTATTTAATTTTTGGATTCCACTTTGTAGTGGAAGGTTGTATTGCACAGTGCCTTTTTAGAAAGCAGGCCATTTTTGTCATTATTCATTTGAATCTCCATCAATTTTGGCATAATTTATGAAAATCCCACAACTTCTAAGATAAGTCAATAAAATATATTCGATAACATGGTCCGAAAATTTTATCCATGAACCAGTCTCATGGCTCGGGTTTAAAGTAATAATTCAAAGGATAAATTTTTTATTGTTATGAATTATTGGAATCTTTATTAATTAGTGGAGGCTCCACTAATTATGGATTTATGTGAATTATTATAGAAGATTTTTATGGATGTTCACCATTTAGTGAAGACACCACTAATTGAGATTAGTGGAAGATGATGTATGCCATGATGTATTCTACTAATTAGAGCTCTATAAATAGAGCTATTCTCTAAACTTGTAATACACCATTATTTTGTGAAAGAAAGATTAGAGAAAATTGTGAGAGAAGTGAAAGAGAGAAATTCTTGTGCAAAATAGTTAGAGTTTTATTAGTGTGTAGTGTGAAGATTTTATTCTAACACTACCCTAATTTTATAACACGTTATCAGCACGAGTCTCTACCGATACAAAAGCCAGAAAACTAAGCACGAGTTTCTGCCGTTAACAAAACCAGAAGACAGGTACGCATTTATTGATCTCTATGGCTAATCTCGCTAAACTCAAATTTATAGCCCTTGATATTTCTGAAAAAAATTATATGTCATGGGTTCTCGATACAGAAATGTATCTAAATGCTGAAGGCCTTAGTGCAACTATTCAAGCAAATAATAGTGCATCTGCACAACACAAGGCTAAAGCTTTGATTTTTATTCATCGTCATCTCGATGAAAATTTGAAAATGGAATATCTTACCGAAAAAGATCCATATGTCCTGTGGGTAAATTTAAAAGAAAGATTTGACCACCTGAAGATGGTTGTACTACTCACTGTACGGTATGAATGGTTGCACCTGAGGTTGCAAGGTTTTAATACCGTGAATGAATATAGTTCCGCAATGTATAAAATTACATCTCAATTCAAACTATGCGGAGAAAAAGTGACTGATGAAAATATGTTGGAGAAGACATTCTCCACCTTTCATGCCTCAAATATTGTCCTGCAGCAACAATATCGAGAAAAGGGGTATACAAAATTTACAGATTTAATTACTACCCTCCTCATTGTAGAGAAGAATAATGAGTTATTATTGAGAAATCATAAAGCCAGACCAACTGGCTCAACAGCACTCCCAGAAGTGAATGTTGTTGGCTCTAGCAGAAGCCATCGTTATAGTCGTGGTCGTGGCCATGGCTGTGGCCGTGGTCGTGGTTATGGTCGTAGACACGCTTGATATTTTCCTTATCACAATTATAATCAAACTGTGAGAAATAGTGGCCACCTGAAGTGGAACAGAAAAGATCATAAGGGAAAAGAAAAGAAATTGAAGAAAAGCATGAGGATATATGTTATAGATGTGGCATGAAAGGTCATTGGTCCCGAAACTGTCGTACGACTAAGCATTTAGTTGAATTATATCAAGCTTCATTGAAAAATAAAAATGTGGAAGCAAATTTTTTTCAACATCCAATAAATGATGCTGATGATGATAATATTGATCCTGAAGATCTTAATATCAATATTACCCATATGGATGTATCGGATATTTTTGAACACCCAAACGGTAGGATAGACCATTTAATTGGTGATAGCAGTGTCCAGAAGAACTAGAGCCTCACCCTGATATTTTTGTATTTTCATTTTCATTCTATTTTAATAATATTTACGTTTACATATATATATTTGTGTTCAGATGGCTGTTGTTAATGATGATGTATGCATTATTGATAGTGGAACTACACACACTATACTAAAAAATGAGAAATATTTTTCTGATCTCAAAATGGGAGAAATAAATATTTATACGATAAACGGTTGTGCAAATGTGATTGAGGGCTCCGAAAGAGCTAGTATATTGTTGCCTAAAGGAACAACAATTATTATTGATAATGCACTATTTTCCTCAAAATTCAGAAGAAATTTATTGAGTTTTAAAGATATCCGTAAAAATGGGTATCATGTTGAAACAAATGAGGAAAATGGGATTGAGCATCTTTTTATTACTCAAATGCATTTGGGTAAGAAATCTGTATTAGAAAAATTGCCGTATTTTTCTATTGGCCTATATTTTGTAAAAATACGTACAATTGAAATTCATTATCTAGTAAACCAGAAGTTTACTGATCCTATTACTTTTAGCATTTGGCATGACCGGTTGGGTCATCCGGGATCTACCATGATGAGAAGAATCATTGAGAATAAACATGGTCATCCTTTAAAAAATAAAACGATATTAACATCAGAAAAATTCGCATGTACTGCATGTTCCATAAGAAAATTAATTGTTAAACCATCACCAGTAAAAGTAGGAGCTGAAAGTTCTACATTTCTCGAACGGATTCACGGATATATTTGTGGACCTATTGATCCACCATGTGGACCGTTCAAATATTTTATGGTCTTAATTGATGCATCATCCCGATGGTCACATGTATGTTTATTATCTACTCGCAACCTGGCGTTTGCGAGATTACTTGCTCAAATAATTAAATTACAAGCACAATTTCCTGACCATCACATTAAAAATATCCGTTTGGATAATGCTGGTGAATTTTCATCACATGCTTTTGATGCATATTGCATGTCAATTGGGATTAATGTTGAACATCCTGTAGCTCATGTTCACACCCAAAATGGTCTTGCTGAATCTTTGATTAAAAGATTACAATTAATTGCTAGACCATTATTAATGAAAACAAATCTCCCAACATCTGTTTGGGGACATGCTGCAACACTTGTACGCATAAGACCAGTTAGTTATCATAAATTCTCTCCTTTGCAATTGGTTTTTGGGTCAGAACCAAATATTGCCCATTTAAGAATTTTTGGGTGTACTGTATATGTTCCAATTGCACCAAACCAACGTACAAAGATGGGTCCTCAAAGAAGAAAGGTGATATACGTTGGATATGATTCTTACTCTATTATCAGGTATGTTGAACCCCTGACAAGAGATGTATTCACAGCAAGATTTGCTGATTGTCATTTTGATGAATCATTATTCCCTAAATTAGGGAGAGAACCAAAACAACATAAAAAGGATCTTGCTTGGACAACATCATTAAATTATCTTGATCCGCGCACAAGCACATGTGAACTTGAAGTTCAAAAGATAATTCATTTGCAAAGCATTGCAAATCAAGTGCCAGATGCTTTTGTTGACTCCAGAAGAGTTACAAAATCGCATATTCCAGCTGTAAATGCTCCTATTCGAATTGAAGTTCCAGCAGAACAAAATATTATACCTATAGCTGCTGAGTCAAAAACACGCCAGAAGCGTGGCCGACCTCTTGGTTCTAAAGATAAAAATCCTCGAAAGAAAAGAGGATTAAATGATCCAGAAGATCATATTGAAGAAAAGAATGATAAAGACCAAGAGAGAACTGATGACAAAGAACCGTAAGTTGATGAAAGTAACACTCGAAATTTCTATCAATTATACCACTTCCGGTAGAAGTTGGAATCGGATAGAAACTGTTATTGATAATATATTTTCATACAATATATCTCTTGATATTACACAGGATAATGATGATCCCGAACCAATATCGATTGATGAATGTCGGCATAGAAAAGATTGGCTGCAATGGAAAGATGCGATTCAATCGGAGTTAAATGCACTGACAAAACGTGAAGTCTTCGGACCTGTAGTCCGAACACCAGAAGGTGTAAAACCTGTTGGTTACAAATGGATATTTGTGCGAAAGCGCAATGAAAAGAGTGAAATCGTTCGATATAAAGCGCGATTAGTAGCCCAAGATTTTTCACAAAGACCAAGTATTGATTGTGATGAAACTTATTCTCCTGTTGTTGAAGCTATTACACTCCGATATCTTATCAGTTTAGCAGTACATGAAAAGATAGATATGCGCCTATTAGATGTTGTCACTGCTTACTTGTATGGAAATTTAGAAAATGATGTTTACATGAAAATTCCCAAAGGATTTCATATGCCTGAAGCATATAAACATTATCCTCGTGAAAATTACTCCATCAAGTTGCAGAAATCATTATATGGCCTGAAGCAATCTGGGCGCATGTGGTTCACACGTCTTAGTGAATATTTATTGAAAGCGGGATTTAAAAATGACCAGGTATGTCCATGTGTTTTTATTAACAAATATGGTTCTAAATTTGTGATATTAGCTATATATGTTGATGATATTAATCTTATTGGAACTCCTGAAGAGCTCCAAGAAACAACTGATTATTTAAAAAGAGAATTCGAAATCAAGAATTTTGGTAAAACCAAATTTTGCCTTGGTTTACAAATTGAACATCTGGAGAGTGGAACATTTATTCATCAATCAACATATACAACAAAAGTGCTAAAAAGATTTTACATGGACAAAGCACATCCATTGAGTATTCCAATGATCGTCCGATCATTAAATGTGGATAAAGATCATTTCCGACCTCAAGAAAATGATGAAGAACTCCTTGGTCCTGAAGTACCATATCTCAGTGCAATTGGTGCATTGATGTATCTTGCTAATAATACACGACCTGATATTGCTTTTGCTGTCAATTTATTAGCAAGATTTAGTTCTTCATCAATACGACGACATTGGAATGGAATTAAACAAGTCCTTCGATATCTCCAAGGTACAATTGATCTCGGATTATTTTATTCAAATAAAATCAGTCCAACATTGATAGGTTATGCAGATGCTGGTTATTTATCTGATCCACATAAAGCACATTCTCAAACGGGCTATCTATTTACATGTGGAAATACTGCTATATCATGGCGTTCTACTGAAACAATCTATAGCAGACTACTTCTTCAAATCATGTCTGAAATTATAGCCATTCATGAAGCAAGTCGAGAATGTGTATGGCTAAGATCCATGATTCATTATATCCGAGAAAGTTGTGGATTATCATCAATCAAAGATATTTCAACTCCTCTTTATGAAGACAATGCAGCTTGCATAGCTCAATTACGAGGAGGATATATTAAAGGAGATCGGACAAAACATATTTCACCAAAATTCTTCGTTACTCATGAACTCCAGAAGAATGTGAAATTGATGTGCTACAAATTCGGTCATGTGATAACCTCGCAGATATTTTCACGAAGACTTTACCGACTGCAACATTTGAGAAGTTGAGATATAAAATCGGTATGCGTCGGTTTAAAGATTTAAAGGAATCATCTCATCAGGGGGAGTAATAAACAGACATATAGAATAGTGTACTCTTTTTCCTTCACTATATTTTTTTTCCCACTGGGTTTTTATCTAATAAGGTTTTAACGAGGCATATTCTTTATGTAATGGATGGACATCCAAGGGTGAGTGTTATGAATTATTGGAATCTTTATTAATTAGTGGATGCTCCACTAATTATGGATTTATGTGAATTATTATAGAAGATTTTTATGGATGTCCACCATTTAGTGGAGACACCACTAATTGAGATTAATGGAAGATGATGTATGCCATGATGTATTCCACTAATTAGAGCTCTATAAATAGAGCTATTCTCTAAGCTTGTAATACACCATCATTTTGTGAAAGAAAGATTAGTGAAAGAAAGATTAGAGAAAGAATTGTGAGAGAAGAGAAAGAGAGAAATTCTTGTGCAAAATAGTTAGAGTTTTATTAGTGTGTAGTGTGAAGATTTTATTCTAACACTACCCTAATTTTATAACATTTATTTGATATTTAAAAATATCAAACTCTTTACTACAAGGTATTTAAAGGTGGGAAAAAAAAAGGAATAGTGTCATATCTTATGTCCTCATTGGATATGATGTTGAGAAGGAAAAATATATTTATTTTAAAATATTTAAAAATAAAAATTTGAACATTCAAATTCAAATTAAATAAATATATTAACTATTATAAAATAATTCTATTAGTTTACAAAAGACTTTACTGTCAATTATTTAGTGAATGGCTTGTTCTTGTCGCTCGTTTAGACGTCATGGATGATCGTAGTTGAATGTATAAAAGGCATGCTGCTGGTATAAAAGGGATCACTATTAAATTTGAGGAAAGGTTTAAAGCTTTTTTGGCATTTGCCTTATCAAATGTAATATCAAGCGTAATTAGATATCCTTGTACAAAGTCTAAGAATAAAAAGTATTTAAATCCAGCACAAATTAAGCTCCACCTGTAGAAGTTTAGATTTGTGGCTAATTATTACTGGTGGACATGTCATGGTGAGTTATTTGAGTATACCTCAAGTGTGTCTATCTTAATCCCAGAAGTTGAGTCACATCCAGAAAATCCATCTCGAGAAATGGCCTTAGATGTAGCAGGTCCTGACTTTCCCCCTAAAGCTCCATCAGTAAAAAATATTGAAGAACCACCTAATGTGGAGGCACAAAGGTTTTACGATATGTTGAGGGCTGCAGACACTCCTATATGGGATGGTTGCACGACACATTCAAAGCTTTCACTTACTTCTGAAGGCTTAAAATGGCAAAAATTATCAAATCGAAAGTATGTTATCAAAACAAAAAAATTTACTTCTATGATTGAATGACCCTTTTTGCACTGATATAGATGTCTGTACAAGGATACTTGAAGCTATTGGATCACGTCCTTATAAACGTTTACTGCATCTCATTCACGCAAAACCTTTAATCTTCCGAAATGGTACCCGTAGCACAACTGGTGAAAGTTTAAAGAAGTGGGACTGATAAGCTTTTGTTTCTATGAATGGGTTTGTTCTCTATGAAAAATAAACAACGAAGAGTCACTGGGTTTCTTATGCTCACAAAACCATGAACCACATCTTTTCATTTCATTCATTTTCATCAAATTCCCTGAGAGAGAATCCATTCGTATGAAAACAGAAAGCATCCATACTTTCTGTTATCCTTACGCGAAACAACACGGGATGGATTGTTTTTGTTTTTTATTTTAATTAATTAACTATTTATTTATTTATTTTAAAATTTTATTTTACCTTGGTCTTATTCATTGGGTCAGATAAAATTATTTATTCTTGGGTTTGAACACCCATAAATAATAAATCTCAATTATTTATCTTTTGGACTTCCTTAAACTGCCCAATAAATAATTAACAAGCCCAAATAGATCAATATAAAGTATTAGGCCTTTTATCTAATTTTATATCTAGATTAATTTTCAAATTATTCAATTTGGGCCTTGGGCCCTGAATAATTAATTAATCAATTAAACTAGATAAAATATATACTCTCTCTCGAGCTTTTTACTTTATTCTAGTCCAATAATAAATTAGACTACTTAAATAAAATAAAATAAAACCCAAAATTATCAAGGCCAATTCTATAACCTAAATCTGTTAGGACTTAAGAGCTATTCCGGTGACCAAAAGACACATTGCATTGGCTACTAAAATGACCAAAATACCTCTACTATATAAATAGTTATATTTTGCATTTTAAATATTTCCTAATATCACAATGAGAAAATATTAACCTCAAGGATAATGCTGCGTTAGCAAAGTCTTCAACCTACAAGTGTAATGACTAAAATACCCATCTACGCATCACCGTGCATTTAGAGAGGAAGTATGTACTAACACCACTCTAATAGACGTCTATCATCCTTAGACCTCTTGTTTATGATCCATGACTCCTGAAATATTTTCACTTTCCAAGAGAGTTACCCTAAAGTAAATATCCAAGTCATATTCCCTAGGGCCCTGAATAATTAAATCATTTGAACAGTCACAATGGACGATATAGCGCAGAAGCTATCTTGTATAAGTCTCTCTTAACTAACTAGTCACATATACCCAACATACAAGTATATCGGCTCTACGAAAGAACCTCAACTATAGTATATCAAAATATATGCTTCTAGTTTCGTCAGATCACCAACTCATACTCAAACGGTAAAGTAGTAATCCACGTTGTAACAGTAATAGTTTGGGTTTTTTTTTTCTAAATAATACTTTTAGAAACCACTATTACAGGTCCTATTCTACGTATTCGAAATATGCCCATGCTATGAAGTAAGTGAACTACTCACTAGTTAAAGGTAAGTTATTCCTCATTTAGAATTCATAATACAATAACCTAAACATGATGAGGTTCCGATAACAGGGCAAGTTTCAAAGAGGAAATACTTATACTCATCAGCAGTGAGTACTCTATCCAAATTCCTTTTTCAGTCCACATAATTTGAACCCATTAGTTTATTCTTACGGAGAATAACGTCTAAAGGACTAAAAGAACCTTCACCAACCATTTTTGAAAAATCAAAAATAAAAGAAAATTTAGTTTGTGAAAAAATAAAATAATTTGTGACTTTATCCTCATATCACTATTATCTAATAATAGTTAACCCTATCACTATTATCTTTAATATGATTAATTTGGCTCTTAGAAAAACTGACATAACTTCTTGGAAAGATTAACAGTTTTCTAAGTTTAGTGTATTAACCACCACAAATTAATTTTCCTTTTAGGTAATGATCTAGAAGATAACTCTACCGTGGGATGACTGTTTCTTCTCATTTCATATGGACATTCCTCGCACTATAACCTCCAACGTAGACAGACCAATCATAGCACGTGTTCCCGGGTTAATAATTACATCTATCAATTAGTTCTAGATCTTTGTAGTATCCCCATCCTATATGGGTTCACTCTCGAGGTGACACAAAGGGACCCACAATCTCTAATGAGGATCGTGATGGAAGCCGTAGGGCCGTTGGAACTTCTCTCTAATAAGGATTTTTCTTGGAAAATATCTTTTGAAAATTTTAATTAAGTATTCTTTTAACTCAAAATAAAATATCTAAACCCATAAAAACTTCTATGTCAAAGTTTATACCCTTTGAGAAATTTTTTCATGGATTAATTTTATTTAAGTTAATAAACTTAATAATTTCAAAATTTTCCAATAAAACTTTTGAGAGATTTTGATCTCAAGATTAATTTGACCCCAAAAAAAAATTCTTGTTAAAATTCAATCAAAAAGATTTTTTATTTTAATTCACAAAAATATTTAAATCCAATAGATTTTCTATGTAAGGATAATCCTTTGAAAAAATAATCCAGAATTAATTTTTGTTTGAATTAAAATTAACCATTTGATTTAAAAAAAATATTTTTCTTTGTCAAAAATTCCTAAAGACTTTGGTCTTGAAGAAAACGCGCACATAGGGTATAAAAAGAAATAAGCATGCTAGAAAACTGTAAACGTTTTCATACTTTTCTATTTTGTTAACCTAAATATCCAAATAATAGAATTAAACACATTAATTAATTAATGGTCTTGTTTAATCCTAAATTTTCTTTACTATTATTTTTTATTCAAAATATTCAAAGAATATTAACTATTGCAATAGAAATAATTTCGTCTGGTATGGGAACAAAAACTAATTTTTTTTTATTTAGGTCTAGTGCACCCGCCATATTGGATCATGGCCCATGAGAAAACCCATGGGCCGAGATCCGGGCGGGTGCCTGTGACCCACCCGCGGCCTACCCAACTGCGCGTTCAAAATTATTGACCGTACAACAAAATTATAATTGCAAAATTGTAATTGCAGCTTTCGCGAGGAACACTTCCTCGCGCCACGCAAGGAAGTAGCCGGCTTCCGCGAGGAAGCCATCCTCGCCAAGGGGCTAGGTGGCTCAGCTGCTGGTCGGCTCCTCTCACAAGTTCAGCGGTTCAACATGGTCGGCTCGGCTCAACTCGACTCCGACGGCTTGCTATAGTACCTTCTTCTCAAGCAAATTTTCTCTACGTTTCAAAGGTTACTGTACGCAATTTTTTTCTCCATTTTCAATCAAAACTCATCCAAACAACCGCCTATACCCTTAAAAATACTAGACTTACACGATATCTACGAAAGTAATCAAAATACAGTATTCCTATACTTTCACTCATGACGCTTACAGTGAAACTATCCATATCAGTAAATACGAAGGATCACAGATTTCAACCAAAATAAATATTTTCTTATTTTAATTAAGCCTAACATGCTTCCTACGTTTACCAAACCATGGCTCTAATACCAATTGAAGGTTTAAAATGGAAAAAATCATCAAATTGAAAGCATGCTATTAAAAAAAAAAAAAAAAATTACCCTGTGATTGAATAACCCTTTTCGCACTGATGTAGATGTCTATACAAGGATGTTTGAAGCTATTGGATCACGTTCTTGTAAACGTCGACTGCATTTCATTCACGCGAAGCCTTTGATCTTCCGAAATGGTGCCCATAGCACAGCCGGTGAAAGCTTAAAGAAGTGGGTTTGATAAGCTTTTGGTTTCTGTGAATGGGTTCATTCTCTGTGAAAAATGAACAACAAAGAGCCACTGGGTTTCTTGTGCTCACAAAACCACGAACCACATCTCTTCATTTCATTCATTTTTATCAAATTCCCCGAGAGAGAATCAATTCGCATGAAAATAGAAAGCATCCATACTTTTTGTTATTCATCCCATGTTGTTTTTGTTTTTATTTTTTATTTTTTATTTTAATTAATTAATTAATTTTTTTTAATTTTATTTTACCTTGGTCTTATTCATTGGGTCAGATAAAATTATTTATTCTTGGGTTTGAACACCCATAAATAATAAATTCAATTATTTATTTTCTAAACTTCCTTAAACAGTCCAATAAATAATTAACAAACGCAAATAGATCAATATAAAATATCCGACCTTTTATCTAGTTTTATATTTAGATTAATTTTCTAATTATTCAATCTGGGCCTTGGGCCCTGAATAATTAATTAATCAATTAAACTAGATAAAATATATACTCTCTCTCGAGCCTTTTATTTTATTCTAGTACAATAATAAATTAGACTATTTAAATAAAATAAAATAAAACCCATAATTATCAAGATCAATTCTTTAACCCAAATCTGTCAGGACTTAAAGCCCATTCCCCGGACCAAAAGACACATCGTCTTAGCTACTAAAATGATCAAAATACCCCTACTATATAAATAGCTATATTTTGTATTTTAAATATTTTCTAATATCACCATAAGGAAATATTGACCCTAAGGATAATGCTGCGTTAACAAAGTCTTCGACCTACAGGTATAATAACTAAAATACCCATCTATGCATCGCTATGCATTTAGAGAGAAAAAGTATACTAACACCTCTCTAATAGACGTCTACTATCCTTAGATCTCTTGTCCAATGATCCACGACTCCTGGAATGTTTCCATTTTTCAAGGGAGTTACCCTAAAGTAAATATCCAAGGCATGTTCTCCAAGACTCTGAATAATTAGATCATTTGAATAGTCACAAGGGGAGATATAGCGTAAATGTTATCTTGTACAAGTCTGTCTTAACTAACTAGTCACATATACCTAACATATAAATATATCGGCTCTACGAAAGAACCTCAACTATAGTATATTAAAGTATATGCTTCTAGTACCAACTCATACTCAAGCGGTAGAGTATTAATCCATGTTGTTGTGTAATAGCTGGGTTTCTGCTAAATAGTACTTTTAGAAATCACTATTACAGGTCATGTTCTACGTATTCGAAATATGCTCATGCTATGAAGTGAGTGAACTACTCACTAGCTAAAGGTAAGCCATTGTCTATTTGAAATTCATAACACAATAACCAAAACATGATGAGATTCTCATTTTCATCAATCGGTTAAGAATAAACATTTATGTGTTAAGTAACCGGTGATCCATACTTTACTGTGAAAGACTACCATTCACACGAATCACTTACTTAAACACAATAGATCCTTTCCAAATGAAAATCGTACACAAATAAAATGTAAATTTACAAACAAATTTTGAAAATAAATTCTTTTATTAATAAATTCGAAAATTACATCAAATAAACTAGTCTAGAGGGTATATATTCCAACAGTTTCACGGTTATTAAACATCAAGTCTGAAAATAACCTCTCGCGGAAAGCCTTTACCGATGTTGTGCAATTGATGAAAGAGGTTGTGCCTAGCAGTAATACTATTCCCGATGATTTCTATCAGATGAAAAAATTAGTGGCTGGGTTGGGTTTGCCGGTACAAAAAATAGATGTATGCATCAATGGATGCATATTTTACTGGAAAGGAGACATGAATTGTAGAGAGTGCAAATTTTGTGGCCATCCTCGATTTTGCATAGAAAAAGGTTGGGAAAAATACAAGTAGAAAGGAAATTTCATTCAAGAAGATATATTACTTCTCGATAACATTGAGGCTACAAAGGTTGTATACTTCTAAAATAATAGCTTAACACATGAGATGGCATAGAGAGTGTAGACCGGAGGAAGGCACCATAAGTCATTCTCGTGATAATGAAGCATGGCAACACTTTGACCGGATACATCCTGAATTTGTAAAAGAAGTATGGAATGTCAAACTTGGTTTATGTACAAACGGATTCTCACCATTTGGGATGTCGGGTAAGCAATATTCATCTTGATCGGTCATTCTTACACCGTAAAATCTACCCCCGTGGATGTGTATGAAGGATCTGGTCATATTTTTAACAATCATTATCTCGGTCCCAAAGAATCCAAAGTATCAAGTGGATGTTTATCTACAATCTTTGATAAACGAATTAACTCAATTGTGATTTGAAGGTGTCACCACTTATGACATATTGAAGAAACAAAACTTCTAACCACGGGTGGCGCTTTTGTGGACTATTAATGATTTTCCTGCATATGGTATGTTGAGTGGCTGGAGCACAACTGGGAGATTGGCTTGTCCATATTGTATGAGCAGTACAAAGTCTTTTCATCTATAAAATAGTGGGAAACAATCATGGTTTGACTATCATCGTCATTTCTTACCACTAGATCAACCTTATAGGAGGGACATAAGATCTTTTAGAAAGGATAGGGGTCTGAGACATCACAACCTGTGCAATACCCTATTGGTGAAGAAATCTGGGGTAGTGTGTCTAAATATGAAAAATCACAAAAACAGGCAAAGAAATTGGAAGAAATGATGATATGGGTATATCTTACAATTGGGCAAAAAGGAGTATTTTATGGGATTTGTCATATTGGCGTACTAATTTAGTCTGACATAATATTAATATAATGCACAATAAGAAGAATGTATTTGACAATATTATGAACACAGTTCTTGAGGTAAACAGCAAATCAAAAGACAATTTAAAGGCTATACGTGAATTAAAAATTTATTACCATAGGCCAGAGCTACACGCCTCGGATGTAGGAAGAGGAAAGGTGGCTATACCTAAAGCTTTTACTCATTGACAACAGAACAAAAGAAACTTTTACTTAACTGGTTGAGGAAATTGCAACTCCCAGACGGATATGCTTCAAACATGGGAAGATGTGCTGATTTGAATGAGTTAGAGTTATCAAGTATGAAATCACATGATTGTCACTTATTCATGGAGAGACTACTTCCCATTACATTGAAGGAATTTTTTCCTTCTAACGTATGGGGTGTTTTGAAGGAATTAAGTCATTTTTATCAGGATCTATACTCTCCTAAATTGAATGTAGCTCATATGGCCAAATTGGAGTCCAACATTCTTTTGTTGTTGTGTAAGTTGAAGAAGATATTTTCACCTGGATTCTTTGATGTAATGGAACAATTATTAATTCATTTGCCTTACGAAGTAAGAGTTTATGGTCATGTTCAATATAAGCAGATGTATCCGTTTGAAAGTAATCTAATTATTGAATCTAATTCATTTCTTGTCAGGTATAATAAGAGCGTGTGTGAATCTGATGATGAAATTTGTACAATAACAAGTATTTGTATCGTTTGAAAATTAAGGTGAAAAATAATGCTAAAGTTGAAGGATCAATTTACAATGCTTATCTAGTTGAAGAAGTATCCACTTTCTTCTTCTATTATTTTGAGCCACATGTACAAACAAAACATACAAATATGGCGTGTAATGAAGAGGGAGAACGATTGGAGAGGGTGCAAGAACCTATGTTGTCAATTTGTAATGTTCAAGGAAGGGTAATAGGAAGGATTCGAACCTAATTCCTTAGCTTTGAAGAATTCAATGCAACATGAATTTACATGTTGCTTAATTGTGGGGAAGTGTAGCCATATATTGAGTACGAGCTGCTGCTTTAGATAGCTTTTAAAATAATCATTATCTCGTAATGATTTTAATATATTCATACTTCTAACTCAATACAGGTCATTCACAGCACATTTAAGAAGATTGGCTTCAAATATATCAGAGATGAAAATCAATAGAAGAATAGGCCTTGAATTTGCAAAATGGTTTAGTGGATATGTAAGTTACATAAGTTGTTAACTTGCATTTGGAACTCCATTGGGGTAATGAAAATTTTGTAGTGCTACAAATTTCATTTTATGTAACATTCGGTTGTTTCAATTTTTTTTTTTAAAGTACAAGATCCAGAAAATATGGTAACAAATGAATTCTTAAGAAACTTTATTGGGGGTCCGTCAAAACTAGTGAAATCATATAGTAGGTACATAGTCAATGGTTACCGGTTTCACACTAATGATTATGTAGAGGGAAAGAAAATAGTGAATAATGGTGTGTGCGTGAAAGGGATTGGAAATGATACATCATGGCCTAATTACTATGGAGTGTTAAATGAAATTATTGAAATGCAATTTCCTGGTAATCCACAACAAAGCGTTGTCCTTTTTAAATGTCATTGGTTTGATCAAACATTGAATCGTGGAATGAGGGTATATCCGTAGTATAATCTTTTTTATATTAACCACAAAAAGAGCTACCCCAACTACGATCCATTTGTTCTAGCTCAACAAACTGGCCAAGTGTATTATGCATCATATCCAGGGAACAAGAGGCAAAGATCTGATTGGTTAGTAGTTTGCAAAACCAAAACTCAACATATAATAGATGCACTCGTGGTTGATAGAGCTTATTAGGAAGAAGTAGATGCTACAAATGAAGTGAACATATCGTTAGTAGTTGATCTTGGCATTTTGACGCATGAGTTTGGTATGAATGAAATGTTGGATGTTCAAGATGAGACTCTAATGGCAAGGCAAAATTCTCCTATCAATGAAGACGAAGAAGATGAAGATGAATGGAATGCGAATAGCAAAACCTTAGTAGATGATGAGGAATATATATCGGAGCATGATTCCAGTGATTAGGCCTGATTTAAAATCATTTACTATTTGTATAGTTTATGGTAAAGGATTCCTGAAATCTATTACATCATTAATATCCCATGTCAAATTTTAAATTTCATTTATTACACAATTTCAATCCTTATTACTTTTGGTTTTACATTTCAAATCTTTTAATTTCTTTTATTTTAAATTCCATCACATTCAATTTTTTACACTAATTTTGTCTAATTGTTGGGAATCCGATTTCCTTCTATTTTGCAGGATCAAAGAATTAACTTAAGCAGACTGGAGGAAAAGAGACCATGAAACGTTAGAGGAGTTGTCTATGTATGCTGATGTATAAAATTAATTGTTCTGGGTATATGGTGTAATTATATACATGCTTACTACCCATATGATTTTTTTATTAGCCCTTAATATATTCTTTTGTGATGTAAATAGCAAAGTAATTTATATAGTGTATTGTTCTGGTATTGACAGACATTTCACAAGAACGGAGCCATATGTAGGCTTTTTTTTCCCCTGTCCAACAAGTAGATCTTTACTTTGATTTTAACTGTATCTAACTTAATAATTAGAACCCTATAAGTGATTAGTGATCATTCTCCATGAGTAATGAGTGATTATTCCCCATGAGTGATGGGTGATCACTCTTCCTTGGTAATGAGTGATTACTCCCTAGTTACTTTTTAAACTTTTCTATAATTGAATAATCTATCTTTATTGTTTGCAACAACATTTTGATTGTCAAATCTTGAGGTGACGTAGTGCCTAGAAAATGTTCAATTATAGGGGAGACTCTATCAATTTTTTTTTTAAATTTGGTACAATTTACTGTGGAATAGAATATCCATCCTTATCATACTATTATTCTACTGCTTTAAGTTCAATTGAATAGATATTAAGTTTCACAAACAAAGGTTATAAAGTATCTTAAACCATGTTGGATACTATTTATTATTTCAGTAAAATAATAGCAAGTCATTGTTCACTAATTTATGATTTCTTAAAGTTAACTTTCCTTTACAAAATATATTTATTTTTTTAATTTTAATTTTAATTATTATCAATGATATATTTTATTAACAAGATTTGTATATTACCCTTATTTCAATTAAAAATTTCATTTGTCTCTCTCGAATTATTAAAAGCATGTAGTATTTCAATGTCAAAACTCACATTCTTTTATCGTTTTTTATTCTATTATTTACATCATTCTTTTGCAATGTAGATGCAATTTAAATGTACTAGTTTTTCTTTTTCATCTCTTCTAACAATATCTTCTAATGAAGAGTCACTAAGGGAGGAAGGTCAGCAGCCTCATACCCCATCCCCTAGTCAGCTACGTCGGCTTTCAGTGCCTCAGCCTTTACATGGCTCTATTGGAGACGGGGAGTACCATCCCCAACTTTTCAATCATCTGCTGCTTCGGCTTTGCATCCCATTGGATGGCAAGTTTTGGACTCCCGAGCTTGGATTGTTCCATGGGGAAATAGGTAAGTAACATAATCAATTTTAAAATATGTTAGGTATTAATTCAATCATTTTTTTTTGGAGATTAATGTAATTCTATTGTACATTATCATTGAAAAAAAAAGGTTCGCCGGCTCGAACAATGTGTTCTAGAAATTTTAAATATAATACAATAGTACTTCACTGGCTCATATCTGACAAACACGCACGTCCCAATAACAGTGCGAGACTTATGGTTTCAAGAATTTAGGGTAAGTAATTGCCGAATATTATTTATTATTTAAGTACTATATTATATATCAATCACAATTCTTGATCGTGATCATGTAGAAATATTTCCAGTGAAGAGATGAGTACGCTACCTAAATTCAATCTATCTTGGAAAAGAAGTGTCGGACGAGATTTTCGAACATAATGTCTAGGCTAAGGAAAAGGGATGGTGGGGCATGTCCTCATTAGATAGAGGTTCAGTATTGAAATGACATTTTACCAATATTGGAGTTCAGAAAAATATCAGAAATTCTCAGCCATCAACCAAAAGAATCAAGGACATAGTTGCACCCATACTGGAGGATATGTCTCGTTCATAGAACAAGAGGACCGTTTGGTAGTTTATTTTCACTTAATTATTTATTTTTTAAATTCTTTTGAAACGAATTTATATAAGATTGTAATAATTATATTTTGTTAACATGAATGTAGCCGGTGAAGAAGGGGAGTTCTTTTAGCTACATAAATATATTTGAGACATTACATGTCTTTTAGAGTGGACCACAAAGGGCCAGTTTGTTAGTGATCAATCTCGCCAGACTTTGGTTGTAAATAGATTAAATATGTTGAAATTTTTTTATACTTTGTGGAATTTGTATTTTAGTTTGACATCTATCACTAATGATCCCTGTCTTTTTTAGGATGATGTGAGAAATCTCATACAGAGTACTACTCAGTCCGAGTCTAGTGGCTTAGTAAACTTGGTTGTTCTTTTTAATGAAAATGTCATGTTTGTAAAGGCATAAGGTGAGTTCAAAAGGGGACAAGTTTACGAGTTAGGCTCAGAGGCGATACAGATTCGATCTAGATCGTTTCAGAGAGGAGTGCATACATCTTCCACTACACCTGCTGATATCGGGCATCTAGTAGAGTAAAGGGTACAACAGGCCGAGCGAAGGTTCAATCGGCAAATAGACTTGTACTGGAACTTTATGAAGCAGCAACATTCTACATTTTGTGATTGGATGATAGCTATGTCAGACAAGATGGGTATTCATGCACCATCTATGACATCCATAGAGGAGATAGAAGCTCGCATAGCAGCTGCTAATGCTGAAGATGATGACTCCAATGCCGACAATAGATTTGATCCAGCTGATGAGCACCTAAGCCCACGTAGGGGCTCTGGTTCACCTTCTCTACCCCCTTCTGCAATTACTCTTTTTTTAGCTACATAGACTTTGTTGTATTTATTTCTACAATCTTTATGCATTGACACTTATTTCTGTAATCTATTTTACTTTTTTAGATACTTACTATGTATTTTATTATTCTCAGTTCAGTATTTTAATTATATTTAGGTGTACTTAGTTTCAGTTTTTTAAATTATTTTTGGGGTTATGAACACAGTTTTGGCATTTGTTTGTGTACATGAGAATTGATTCACAGGAAGTTGATGATTTAAAATAAATGAAAAAATAGGAAAAATAAAAAAAATTGTCACAAAATCCTCGCAATCTGCAATAAATTAGTGAGGGCCATCTAAATATGAAAAAAAATTCATTGCAAAAACTTCGTAAATTGCGATGATTTTGCGAGGGCCACGACTTAGAGGAAAAACCCCTTGCAAAATCCTCGCAAATTATGATGATTTTGCGAGGGCAACGCTTTAAGATAAAAAAAATCCCTCACAATTAAATTGCGACGATTTTGCAAGGGTCACAGTTGGAGTCAAAATATCCCTCGCAAAACCCTCACAATTTCTGACAATTTTGCGAGAGTCTAAAAAGGTCCCTCGCAAAATCCTTGTCATTTGCGACGAGTTTGCAAAGGCCACGGGTTATGGTAAAAAATCCCTAGCAAAACCCTTTCAAATTGCGACGCTTTGCGAAGGCCACGTATTTGGGTCAAAAAATCCCTCGCATAATCCTTGCAATTTGTGACGATTTTGCGAAGGCCATGGTTTGACGTGAAAAATTCACACATAAAACCCTCGCAATTTGCAATAATTTTGCGAGGGCCACTTCTTGGGGACAAAAAATCTCTCGCAAAAACATCACAAATTGCGACAATTTTGCGAGTTCCACGGTTTGGAAATAAAAAATTCCTCGCAAATCCCTCGCAATTTGCGACGATTTTGCGAGGACAAAATTCTTTAATGTAGAAAAATCCTCGCAAAACCGTCGCAATTTTTAAGGATTTTGCGACATCCTTTTATGCATTTCGTCGCAAAACTATAGCAAATTTCTATCCGATTGATCTTTGACCAAAAATTACTCATCGTTTTACTCTCACAAAACCATCACAAATTGCAACGATTTTTTCTAGCCCTCGCAAATTGCAACACGGTTTGGCTGTCGCAAAAACCAAGATTTCTTGTAGTGAATAATGTGTTGCCAAGTGCAAAAATGTTAGAAAAAACCTCTTGAGATCCTATTTGTAGTCCCACATTATTAATCTAAATTAATTATGTATTTTAGTATCTCCCAAATCTTTTAAAATTATGTAACAATATTTTAAAATCTTTTCACATAACATAATTGATTTGGCTAATCAATTAGAAGATATGATATCTACCAAAATTTTCACATTAGGTAATTTGTTAGTTATATTGTCCAATTGAGAATTTTTCTAACGAAAAAAAATTCGTATGCGTACAATATTCTTGAATCCCTAGTATCCCTAATCTAACTATATATATGCGCCTGTCACCCCTATAAGTTATGCATTATTCTGATAGGCATAAATGAGAAAGATCTACGGATAAATTTCTATTATAGGTTTAACAGATAGTTTAACTAGGTTGATCGAGGTGCTGATCGAAGTATTCCATAGAGATTGAGGAATTTCATAATTAGTTAAACAATTATTGTAAAACGTACACTTTTTATTCTTTACGTTGTACAATCTACATTAACGTTTGTCCGTTAAGATTTTTCTTTCACGATATGCATAATTAACTTTGCCAATCCATAACTTTGTTGTCAGGGTGGCGTATCATACATATTTGCCTCTATTTTAAAATATAAATATATTTTTTTTTAATTAACGTATCATTTCAGTCACAAATTGCTAGAGGCAGAGGAGGCGAAGCGGTAATAATAATTTTTTTTAAAAAAAATGTTGCAATATTTTAGAACGAAACATATATAATGTTGCTTAATTAAAGGTTCCATCCAACAGTCATTACGCCATTAAATATGTAATTAGTAAATGAGCTTCTGTTGTGGGGGCAAGGTATGTGAAAAATATATTATAGGATAATATTATAAATTTTAAAAAATTTTTGAAAGGGCAAAATATAAATATTAAAAGAATTTTTCTAAAAATTTTTAATTGTTTTAAAAGTAAACATGTAATTTTAAAAAATTCTTGAAGCCACTACCTTCTGCCCCACTTTTGGTTCCATCTCTGACTCAAAGGCATAATAATACTTGCTAAAAAGAACTAATAGAGATCAAATAAGTAGACGTATATACCAACTTAATAAACTTTTATTTATCGTTATAGTACTTTTTGTAGTTTTAACATTAATTAGGAAACGGCAATCGAGTCAAAATTTTGGCAAAGATGATCTTGAAGAAATCATTAAATAAGTCAAAAATTTTATTGCGTTGGCCTGTTTATATACGTTCTGTTGATATTTTTGAAAAAATATTGTTGCTGAGCTACTTTTGAAGTCACTAAAAGGAAAATGTTGAAAAATTATTTGAGTGCCGTTGCAAACCCTAAAGTCTTGAGAGAGCTTGAAATGACTAGGAAAAGAGAAAAATATGTATACAGGGCCGGACACAAGGTTGCTAGGGGGGCCTTGGCCTTGGCTTCCCCCGCCCCCCCCCCCCCCCAACTCCCCTCCTTTTTAAATCTCCATTAGTAGTATTGTATTAAATTAAAATTTATAAAATATTTATACATATGGTCCCTTTTTTTCTTTTAATCTCTTCTACTAATGTACTATATCAAATTATGTATTATAAAATATTTGTATACATATTATATTATTAAATACTTTCCAAATTTATTAATTATTATGTTCTATATTTGCTAAACTTTAAATTTTTTAACCTATCAAAATGTTTAAAATACTTATTTAGGCTTATCTATCAACTTAACTACTTAAGTACTTAGAAAGCAAGAAGCCCACCAATTTAAACTACCAGTGAAGTCCTAAAGCCCACTAAAGTACTTAAATTTAATGTGACTTTTTTATTTTAACATTGATTCTATTTTCATATCGATACTAGACAATATAAGAAAAGTTTTACCCTTTCTTCTTGCCATTCTTACTTTACATCAATTGTGCACCTTGTGCCATCCCATTTTGACCCTCTAAATATTTGTTCTTCTGCGTTCACTCTCTATGTATGTACCATGATGGAATGTTAGGAAAGTGTTTTTCTGCTCCTTAGTCGACAGGATCTAGCTGTAATAATTAATCGTTTACAGACGATTCCAACAAACTTCTCTGGCTATCTCTAAACGCATTCATAGTGTCATATTCATTTCTACAAAAAATAATGTTGGTTTCAAAACCTTTATCTATGGTCATTTCCACAAATGTAATTTTGACCCGCAAAATCGTCAATGGTTGTATATTAAACTCAAGTCAATTTATAAATAGAATTGCACCCTACTATTCAAGGCGGGCGGACTTCTAAGAGATTCTCAGTGAACAAGGAACCAATGGAGGAAAGAGCACAATTATAAGAACTATTTTTTATATGATCCATTTCCGTATACCTTGATACCTTGCAGCTTTGCCGCAAAAGAATTCACATAGATTTGAGATTATCCTCACAAATTCTTCAAGCAAGAAAACCAAAAGGAGTTGTTTAGATTTTTTTTAGAGTTGTTTGAAAGTGAAACAGCAAAGGTTTATATATGTTCTTGATGATGCTAATGGTGGAACAAAGCAAGTCTATCTGTTGACATAAAACCAGAGATTTTTCTTTTTCTTTTTAATTAAGCTGACAACTGATCAGGTTTCTCGACTTTCACGGCACCTCCCAAAGACCACGGCAACTCAACCTACAGTTCACACCCCCCGAAGACTCGTGTTTTCCCTAGCTTTGCATCTAAACAAAAACAATACTTTCAAGGATCGAAAAGTTTATTCCCCAAAGTTAGAAAGACAAATATATATATATATATATATATATATATATATATATATATATATATTAAAAAAGTCATCCGTGTCTGAACGAGGAGTTTGACAAAAACTCTACCAATTTATTTATTACAAAATAAAGTACATAAAGAGAGGTATAAAATTTTATCTTTGAATTATCTATACATATATAAGAGTGAAACTCTCTTTATTTTATTGACAAATACCCTTTAGTATGATGAGGAAGTAATGAAAAAGAATGAAAAATAATATTTGCATTGTGAGAAGAAGCAAATATAGCAAGATTATCCTCTCCCGATCGTTACCCTGACGGAGAACATGAATAATTTGAATTGATGAAAACCATGAAATCAGCTTCACAATAAGCCGACAAATATGATGAAATTTCCGTGAGCTTTCTGTATGTTTTGATAACCAATAAACCACCAAAACTGAATCAGTTTGGATTTGCAAATCTTGGAAACTATATTTTAGAGCAATTTTCAATCCAAGTTCTCTAAAGCCAGCAATTCAGCAAGCAAAGAATCATTACAAAAAGTAACGCTGTTAGCAAAGCTTTTAATAAAACAGCCATCTCCCTTGCAGAGTATATACACACACACACACACACAAAGGAACAGCTCTTCTCCGGTACCGAAGACAAGCCTTACCCACAAACAAGATGACTCCATAGCATAGGGAAACAAATATATCAATCCTCCAAGTTGAAAATCTCCCAATTGCCGCGTCTAAGCTAGCAATGGGACTCCAAGCTCTAGGTAGGGATGGCCCTATTAAAATAATTAAAGGGTTCGACCATCAGAATTTGTCTGGTGTTCTTTTCTTTCCTCGTAGGCCTTTTGAGTATTTTGGAACACAATTCTAATTCTAACTTAGAATTCTTTACCCTTTTTCCTTAAACTAAAATTATAAAATCTTAAACATAGAATCATGTATTCTCTTAACCCGAATTTGAATTGATAAAACTCATAAATTACGAATATTTTGTGTCTTTAAATAATAATTTTGATATAACTTAGTAAATTGTATTACTTAGAGTCTGAAAACATAATTTTTTTCATTTAATGGACGTCGACCTTACAAGTGGATTAATTAGGCCTCTTGAGCTTTAACCTGTATTTTCATTAATTTGATTTATAAAGAAATTAGTTTTTATTTTCAATGTCAAAGTCCATAATAGGAGAAATGGCAGAGAGAGAATAACAGCATAGCTTATGCGGATCTCTCTCTCTCTCACATATATATATATATATATATATATATATATGAATTTAAAGTTAAAAAATTGCGAACACCTTGTAGCTTATGCCGATCACACTTGACTACTGATTTGGGGAAATTCTTACATGAACCCGGTGCATGGATTGAAATATTTTATTCCAAAAATCAATTTTTTGAGTTTTTTTATTTTTTCCCCTCAACCATGGTTATCATATTTTTTGAGAAATCCCGCCACAGCCCCGGGAAAATTCTTGAATACACACACTCTCTCATCTACGCCTCTCCCATCTCACATCTCTACCTCTGAAATAGTACCTCTGACAAAGCCCACTTAGATCTAAACTCGTCGGCAACCATTTTGCTTCTAATTTCAACTTGGGTTGCTTAAGTCGCAACCGCATCTTCTGCTACCAGATGTCATTTCTGCATTATCTTTGAACTATTTTATGTAATGTGGTGATTCTTGATAGATTCTTTGTTCTTATCATTTTATATTTGTGAGCAAAGTTTGATATTCAGCTATTCTTCATTGGGTTGTAAAAGATGCATATAGGGTCAGCGTTTCCTCATTTAATTGGCCTTTATGTCTTACATCCCATTTGTACATTCATTATTTCAGCACTAGCATGAAGAAACTTCTGGCATTTTGGCATCGCATCATTCAGCAACTTCTCATTTTCCATATGCTGGAAAGCTAGAATGAAAAAATGTTCTATCTTCTTACTATTATGTTGGATTAGGTGTTGAATAAAATATTTGGGTTTGTTTCAATTTTGGGGTGTGGGGTGTGGATTTGGATGGCATTGGTGTATAATGATGTTAGCTAATTTAATGTTGTGGAATGTGTTGTGGTTTCTGAAATTGGTCGGCAAAATTTTAGCATTGTTTGCCATGATTTTGTTGAGGAATATTATGATTGAGCACTGTGTCGTGGTTTCTGCACTGTTGATATGATTGAGCAGTTGGCTTCTCAATTTTTGTTTCTTTAAGACCACATTTTATTTGTGAATCACTTAGCTTGATGTAGGATTCATATGTGATGTGTAGAGTCTTTCATGAGAGTGGTTTAGGCAGAAGGAATGGAGAGCAAGTTGTGTACCTGACAGTGGAGAATCTTAACTATGGTGATGATGCTAATGATACTTTGGAATTTACACCACCTTTTGATCAGCTCATGACAGAGAGTGTTGTTGTTCACCCTTCATTTGACTTGCAAAATCTAGAACCTTCTCTGATTCATAAACTTCACGTTTAGTGAAGGGATTGACAGTTTGCTGGTGAATTCTTTACTTTGGAGTAGCCTTGTTGATGGTGATATGTTTTTATCTTCTGCAGCTTTCTCTCCTTTCGGGACATGCATCTATTCCTTACTGTCATGAAGTTGAATTTTCTTAATCTTAATCTGTAGTTCCTTCACTGCTTAACAACAAGTCAATCATCATCTTCAGGGTGCAATAAAAAAACAGCATTTTCATGAATCAACCAACACCTATTTTAGCTTACACTTTTCCATTTTTATTTATCTAGTCATCTTCATCTAATTGGATAGGGGCTTGTATGATCCTATATAATGTTTCTGTTACTTTAATTTATATCTGTAAGCCTAAGTCTTTTTAGTGATTTGAGATTCTCTGATACAGTCATATGAGGTGAATTCTAAAGGATTTGAAATTTGGCTTCCAGAGACCAGTCCTCCAAAAGCAGTGGTTTGTTTTTGTTACAGATATGGAGACACTTGCTCCTTTTTCTTTGAAGGCATTTAGCTCTCCGTGTAGGATAAGAAGTTGCAGACTTGCCATTTGAAACAAATGGAACTTACAAGTTTATTGCATTATTTGCAGGAATTGAATGAAAGTTGGCATCTTTTGGTTATGGAGTATTTGCTATGGATTACCCAGGGTTTGGTCTTTTTGAGGGTCTTCATGGCTATATTCGAAGCTTTGATGCACTGGTTGATGATGTGATTGAAATTTATGATGGTGTTCCAAATTAGAACTGGCTGGTTGAAGCCAATATGCACAAAAGTTGTCATTTCCCTGAAATCCCCAAGTCAGACAGCTTCCATAATCTAAGTTGGCTTCCACACAATCGTGATATAAAGTCTTTAGTAGTCTTTTTCTGGTGGTATTTTGAATTGTCCATGGTCAATTCCTGTAAAAATAATTCAAGTTTTTATTGAGAAATGTTTTGATGCTCTTTCTATTGAATTTATTATGTTGAGCATGTCAGTTGTGTACACTTCATCTGTAGTGCAGATAGGATCTCAATCTGGTTGGTGGTTCTGCTTGTAATAATGACTTTTTTCTAACCCAATAATGAAAGTTCTATCATGTTTTGGACAATGTCTTTGCATCACTATCCGTATAGGAAGTTCATATGTGTTTCTATGAATAGGAGATTGGATTCAAGTCTTAATTTGAGATATCTTCCTACTTAGAGTGAAACTGTAAATTTTCATCAAGGAAACACAAGACAATGTACGCATAAAACTATAAATTTTGTTAAAATAGCGTACACATAAAAGTCTTGGAAAAACAACAGAGTTCAATAGAACAAAACATAGTTTTATGGCTAACACAGTTTTTACTGGAGCCTTTTCATCAAGGAAATGAAACTTTACAAACACAAAGTTCTAGTTCTTCCTGCGTAGAGTAAAACTGTAAATGAGATGCTGTAAATGAAACTTTACAATTTGACACGAAAAATAATTGGCCGTGCAATCTTTTGGTTCTTTACACAACCAATGATATGAAAGGATTGAACATAACAGAGCATGCAACCTTCAGTGAATAAAAATGGAAGAACATGGCATATATCAGAGTATTGGCATAGCACGGTGGGATAAAAACATACCTGTTGGAGCTTTTAAAACTTGAAGAACATGGTTGAATGATTTGAAGCCAGAAACTGACTTCTTCCTCTCCAACGTCCAGTGCATCTCCAGTGAAGCTTCCTTTCTTCCATCTCCAGTTCTTTTTCTCCTCCGGTGGAATGCTAAGCTTTTTAATTCACGGAATATGACCACTGCCTAAATCCAGTTGGTGAGCACACAATTTTGGAAGAGAAAATGAAGATCACTCAGATGTCTTTCACACTTTTCACTCTACCTTTTCCTTCACTGCCTCGGTTGGCATTTATAGGCACTGGCTTCATGAACTAAACCCAGAAGCCAGAAAACCAAGAGAGTGCAAATTTATAGGCACTAGCTTCTTGAGTTGTCATCTACATCTACATCTACATCTACATTGTAGAGAGTGCAAATTTTGTGGCCATCCTCGATTTTACATAGAAAAGGGTTGGGAAAAATACAAGTAGAAAGGAAATTTCATTCAAGAAGATATATTACTTCTCGATAACATTGAGGCTACAAAGGTTGTATACTTCTAAAATAATAGCTTAACACATGAGATGGCATGGAGAGTGTAGACTAGAGGAAGGCACCATGAGTCATTCTCGTGATAATGAAGCATGGCAACACTTTGACCGGATACATCCTGAATTTGTAAAAGAAGTATGGAATGTCAAACTTGGTTTATGGACAAACGGATTCTCACCATTTGGGATGTCGGGTAAGTAATATTCATCTTGATCGGTCATTCTTACACCGTATAATCTACCCCCGTGGATGTGTATGAAGGATCTGGTCATATTTTTAACAATCATTATCCCGGGCCTGAAGAATCCAAAGTATCAAGTGGATGTTTATCTACAATCTTTGATAAACAAATTAACTCAATTGTGATTTGAAAGTGTCACCACTTATGACATATCGAAGAAACAAAACTTCTAACCACGGGTGGCGCTTTTGTGGACTATTAATGATTTTCCTGCATATGGTATGTTGAGTGGCTGGAGCACAACTGGGAGATTGGCTTGTCCATATTGTATGAGCAGTACAAAGTCTTTTCATCTATAAAATAGTGGGAAACAATCATGGTTTAACTATCATCGTCGTTTCTTGCCATCAAATTATCCTTATAGGAGGGACATAAGATCTTTTAGAAAGGATAGGGGTCTGAGACATCACAACCTGTGCAATACCCTATTGGTGAAGAAATCTGGGGTAGTGTGTCTAAATATGAAAATTCACAAAAACATGCAAAGAAATTGGAAGAAATGATGATATGGGTATATCTTACAATTGGGAAAAAATGAGTATTTTATGGGATTTGTCATATTGGCGTACTAATTTAGTCTGACATAATATTGATATAATGCACAATAAGAAGAATGTATTTGACAATATTATGAACACAGTTCTTGAGGTAAAGAGCAAATCAAAAGACAATTTAAAGGCTATACGTGACTTAAAAATTTGTTACCATAGGCCAGAGCTACACGCCTCGGATGTAGGAAGAGGAAATGTGGCTATACCTAAAGCTTTTACTCATTGACAACAGAACAAAAGAAACTTTTACTTGACTGGTTGGGGAAATTGCAACTCCCAGACGGATATGCTTCAAACATGGGAAGATGTGCTGATTTGAATGAGTTAGAGTTATCAAGTATGAAATCACATGATTGTCACTTATTCATGGAGAGACTACTTCCCATTACATTGAAGGAATTTTTTCCTTCTAACGTATGGGGTGTTTTGAAGAAATTAAGTCATTTTTATCGGGATCTATACTCTCCTAAATTGAATGTAGCTTATATGGCCAAATTGGAGTCCAACATTCCTTTGTTGTTGTGTAAGTTGGAGAAGATATTTTCACCTGGATTCTTTGATGTAATGGAACAATTATTAATTCATTTGCCTTACGAAGTAAGAGTTTATGGTCCTGTTCAATATAAGTAGATGTATCCGTTTGTCAAGTATAATAAGAGCGTGTGTGAATCTGATGATGAAATTTGTACAATAACAAGTATTTGTATCGTTTGAAAATTAAGGTGAAAAATAATGCTAGAGTTGAAGGATCAATTTACAATGCTTATCTAGTTGAAGAAGTATCCACTTTCTTCTTCTATTATTTTGAGCCACATGTACAAACAAAACATACAAATATGGCGCATAATGAAGAGGGAGAACGATTGGAGAGGGTGAAAGAACCTATGTTGTCAATTTGTAATGTTCAAGGAAGGGTAATAGGAAGGATTCGAACCTAATTCCTTAGCTTTGAAGAATTCAATGCAACAAGAATTTACATGTTGCTTAATTGTGGGGAAGTGTAGCCATATATTGAGTACGAGCTGCTACTTTAGATAGCTTTTAAAATAATCATTATCTCGTAATGATTTTAATATATTCATACTTCTAACTCAATACAGGTCATTCACAGCACATTTAAGAAGATTGGCTTCAAATGTATCATAGATGAAAATCAATAGAAGAATAGGCCTTGAATTTGCAAAATGGTTTAGTGGATATGTAAGTTACATAAGTTGTTAACTTGCATTTGGAACTCCATTGGGGTAATGAAAATTTTGTAGTGCTACAAATTTCATTTTATGTAACATTCGGTTGTTTCAATTTTTTTTTTAAAGTACAAGATCCATAAAATATGGTAACAAATGAATGCTTAAGAAACTTTATTGGGGGTCCATCAAAACTAGTGAAATAATATAGTGGGTACATAGTCAATGGTTACCGGTTTCATACTAATGATTATGTAGAGGGAAAGAAAATAGTGAATAGTGGTGTGTGCGTGAAAGGGATTGGAAATGATACATCATGGCCTAATTACTATGGAGTGTTAAATGAAATTATTGAAATGCAATTTCCTGGTAATCCACAACAAAGCGTTGTCCTTTTTAAATGTCATTGGTTTGATCAAACATTGAATCGTGGAATTAGGGTATATCCGTAGTATAATCTTTTTTATATTAACCACAAAAAGAGCTACCCCAACTACGATCCATTTGTTCTAGCTCAACAAACTAGCCAAGTGTATTATGCATCATATCTAGGGAACAAGAGGCAAAGATCTGATTGGTTAGCAGTTTACAAAACCAAAACTCAACATACAATAGATGCACTCGTGGTTGACAGAGCTTATTAGGAAGAAGTAGATGCTACTAATGAAGTGAACATATCGTTAGTAGTTGATCTTGGCATTTTGACGCATGAGTTTGGTATGAATGAAATGTTGGATGTTCAAGATGAGACTCTAATAGCAAGGCAAAATTCTCCTATCAATGAAGATGAAGAAGATGAAGATGAATGGGATGCGAATAGCAAAACCTTAGTCGATGATGAGGAATATATATCAGAGCATGATTCCAGTGATTAGGCCTCATTTAAAATCATTTACGATTTGTATAGTTTATGGTAAGGGATTCCTGAAATCTATTACATCATTAATATCCCATGTCAAATTTTAAATTTCACTTATTACACAATTTCAATCCTTATTACTTTTGGTTTTACATTTCAAATCTTTTAATTTCTTTTATTTTAAATTCCATCACATTCAATTTTTTACACTAATTTTGTCTAATTATTGGGAATCCCATTTCCTTCTATTTTGCAGGATCAAAGAATTAACTTAAGCAGACTGGAGGAAAAGAGACAATGAAACGTTAGAGGAGTTGTCTATGTATGCTGATGTATAAAATTAATTGTTCTGGGTATATGGTGTAATTATATACATGCTTACTATCCATATGATTTTTTTATTAGCCCTTAATATATTCTTTTGTGATGTAAATAGCAAGGTAATCTATATAGTGTATTGTTCTAGTATTGACAGACATTTCACAAGAACGGAGCCATATGTAGGCTTTTTTTTCCCCTGTCCAACAAGTAGATCTTTACTTTGATTTTAACTGTATCTAACTTAATAATTAGAACCCTATAAGTGATTAGTGATCATTCTTCGTGAGTAATGAGTGATTATTCCCCATGAGTTATGGGTGATCACTCTTCCTTGATAATGGGTGATTACTCCCTAGTTACTTTTTAAACTTTTCTATAATTAAATAATCTATCTTTATTGTTTGCAACAACATTTTGATTGTCAAATCTTGAGGTGACGTAGTGCCTAGAAAATGTTCAATTATAGGGGAGACTCTATCAATTTTTTTTTTAAATTTGGTACAATTTACTGTGGAATAAAATATCCATCCTTATCATACTATTATTCTACAACTTTAAGTTCAATTGAATAGATATTAAGTTTCACAAACAAAGGTTATAAAGTATCTTAAACCATGTTGGATACTATTTATTATTTCAGTAAAATAATAGCAAGTCATTGTTCACTAATTTATGATTTCTTAAAGTTAACTTTCCTTTTCAAAATATATGTATTTTTTTAATTTTAATTATAATTATTATCAATGATATATTTTATTAACAAGATTTGTATATTACCCTTATTTCATTTAAAAATTTCATTTGTCTCTCTCGAATTATTAAAAGCATGTAGTATTTCAATGTCAAAACTCACATTCTTTTATCGTTTTTTATTCTATTATTTACATCATTCTTTTGCAGTGTAGATGCAATTTAAATGTACTAGTTTTTCTTTTTCATCTCTTCTAACAATATCTTCTAATGAAGAGTCACTGAGGGAGGAAGGTCAGCATCCTCATACCACATCCCCTAGTCAGCTACGTCGTCTTTCAGTGCCTCAGCCTTTACATGGCTCTATTGGAGACGTGGGAGTACCATCCCCAACTTTTCAATCATCTGCTGCTTCGGCTTTGCATCCCATTAGATGGCAAGTTTTGGACTCCCGAGCTTGGATTGTTCCATGGGGAAATAGGTAAGTAACATAATCAATTTTAAAATATGTTAGGTATTAATTCAATCATTTTTTTTTTTGGAGATTAATGTAATTCTATTGTACATTATCATTGCAAAAAAAAGGTTCGCCGGCTCGAACAATGTGTTCTAGAAATTTTAAATATAATACAATAGTACTTCACTGGCTCATATCTGACAAACACGCACGTCCCAATAACCGTGTGAGACTTATGGTTTCAAGAATTTAGAGTAAGTAATTGCTGAATATTATTTATTATTTAAGTACTATATTATATATTAATCACAATTCTTGATCGTGATCATGTAGAAATATTTCCGATGGAGAGATGAGTACGCTACCCAAATTCAATCTATCTTGGAAAAGAAGTGTCGGACGAGATTTTCGAACATAATGTCTAGGCTAAGGAAAAGGGATGGTGGGGCATGTCCTCATTAGATAGAGGTTCAGTATTGGAATGACATTTTACCAATATTGGAGTTCAGAAAAATATCAGAAATTCTCAGCCATCAACAAAAAGAATCAAGGCCATAGTTGCACCTATACTGGAGGATATGTCTCGTTCATAGAACAAGAGGACCGTTTGGTAGTTTATTTTCACTTAATTATTTATTTTTTAAATTCTTTTGAAACGAATTTATATAAGATTGTAATAATTATATTTTGTTAACAAGAATGTAGCCGGTGAAGAAGGGGAGTTCTTTCAGCTACATAGATATATTTGAGACATTACATGTCTTTTAGAGTGGACCACAAAGGGCCAGTTTGTTAGTGATCGATCTCGCCAGAGTTTGGTAGTAAATAGATTAAATATGTTGAAATTTTTTTATATTTTGTGGAATTTGTATTTTAGTTTGACATCTATCACTAATGATCCCTGTCTTTTTTAGGATGATGTGAGAAATCTCATACAGAGTACTACTCAGTCCGAGACTAGTGGCTCAGTAAACTTGGTTGTTCTTTTTAATGAAAATGCTATGTTTGTAAAGGCATAAGGTGAGTTCAAAAGGAGACAAGTTTACGAGTTAGGCTCAGAGGCGATACAGATTCGATCTAGATCGTTTCAGAGAGGAGTGCATTCATCTTCCACTACACCTGCTGATATCGGGCATCTAGTAGAGTAAAGGGTACAACAGGCCGAGCGAAGGTTCAATCGGCAAATAGACTTGTACTAGGACTTCATGAAGCAGTAACATTCTACATTTTGTGATTGGATGATAGCTATGTCGAACAAGATAGGTATTCCTGCACCATCTATGACATCCATAGAGGAGATAGAAGCTCGCATAGCAGCTGCTAATGCTGAAGATGATGACTCCAATGCCGACAATAGATTTGATCCAGCTGATGAGCACCTAAGCCCACGTAGGGGCCCTGGTTCACCTTCTCTACCCCTTCTGCAATTGCTCTTTTGTTAGCTACATAGACTTTGTTGTATTTATTTCTACGATCTTTATGCATTGATACTTATTTCTGTAAACTATTTTAGTTTTTTAGATACTTCCTATGTATTTTATTATTCTCAGTTTCAGTATTTTAATTATATTTAGGTGTGCTTAGTTTCAGTTTTTTAAATTATTTTTGGGGTTATGAACACAGTTTTGGCATTTGTTTGTGTATTTGAGAATTGATTCACAGGAAGTTGATTATTTAAAATAAATGCAAAAATAGGAAAAATAAAAAAATTGGTACAAAATCCTCGCAATCTGCAATAAATTAGTGAGGGCCATCTAAATATGAAAAAAAATTCATCGCAAAAACCTCGTAAATTGCGATGATTTTGCAAGGGCCACGACTTAGAGGAAAAACCCCTTGCAAAATCCTCGCAAATTATGATGATTTTGCGAGGGCAACGCTTTAAGATAAAAAAAAATCCCTCACAAATTGCGACGATTTGCGAGGGCCACAGTTGGAGTCAAAATATCCCTCGCAAAACCCTCACAATTTCTGACAATTTTGCAAGAGTCTAAAAAGGTCCCTCGCAAAATCCTTGTCATTTGCGACGAGTTTGCGAAGGCCACAGGTTATGGTAAAAAATCCCTCGCAAAACCCTCTCAAACTGCGACGCTTTGCGAAGGCCACGTTTTTGGGTCAAAAAATCCCTCGCATAATCCTTGTAATTTGTGACGATTTTGCGAAGGCCACGGTTTGATGTGAAAAATTCACACATAAAAAATTCCTCGCAAATCCCTCACAATTTGCGACGATTTTGCGAGGACAAAATTCTTTAATGTAGAAAAATCCTCGCAAAACCGTCGCAATTTTTAAGGATTTTGCGACATCCTTTTATGCATTTCGTCGCAAAACTATAGCAAATTTCTATCCGATTGATCTTTGACAAAAATTACTCATCGTTTTGCTCTCGCAAAACCGTCAAAAATTGCAACGGTTTTTTCTAGCCCTCGCAAATTGCAACACGGTTTGGCTGTCGCAAAAACCAAGATTTCTTGTAGTGAATAATGTGTTGCCAAGTGAAAAAATGTTAGAAAAAACCTCTTGAGATCCTATTTGTAGTCCCACATTATTAATCTAAATTAATTATGTATTTTAGTATCTCCCAAATCTTTTAAAATTATGTAACAATATTTTAAAATCTTTTCACATAACATAATTGATTTGGCTAATCAATTAGAAGATATGATATATACCAAAATTTTCACATTAGGTAATTTGTTAGTTATATTGTCCAATTGAGAATTTTTCTAATGAAAAAAAATTTGTATGCGTACAATATTCTTGAATCCCTAGTATCCCTAATCTAACTATATATATGCGCCTGTCACCCCTATAAGTTATGCATTATTCTGATAGGCATAAATGAGAAAGATCTACGGATAAATTTCTATTATAGGTTTTACAGATAGTTTAACTAGGTTGATCGAGGTGCTGATCGAAGTATTCCATAGAGATTGAGGAATTTCATAATTAGTTAAACAATTATTGTAAAACGTACACTTTTTATTCTTTACGTTGTACAATCTACATTAACGTTTGTCCGTTAAGATTTTTCTTTCACGATATGCATAATTAACTTTGCCAATCCATAACTTTGTTGTCAGGGTGGCGTATCATACATATTTGCCTCTATTTTAAAATATAAATATATTTTTTTTTAATTAACGTATCATTTCAGTCACAAATTGCTAGAGGCAGAGGAGGTGAAGCGATAATAATTTTTTTTTAAAAAAATGTTGCAATATTTTAGAACGAAACATATATAATGTTGCTTAATTAAAGGTTCCATCCAACAGTCATTACGCCATTAAATATGTAATTAGTAAATGAGCTTCTGTTGTGGGGGCAAGGTATGTGAAAAATATATTATAGGATAATATTATAAATTTTAAAAAAATTTTGAAAGGGCAAAATATAAATATTAAAAGAATTTTTCTAAAAATTTTTAATTGTTTTAAAAGTAAACATGTAATTTTAAAAAATTCTTGAAGCCACTACCTTCTGCCCCACTTTTGGTTCCATCTCTGACTCAAAGGCATAATAATACTTGCTAAAAAGAACTAATAGAGATCAAATAAGTAGACGTATATACCAACTTAATAAACTTTTATTTATCGTTATAGTACTTTTTGTAGTTTTAACATTAATTAGGAAACGGCAATCGAGTCAAAATTTTGGCAAAGATGATCTTGAAGAAATCATTAAATAAGTCAAAAATTTTATTGCGTTGGCCTGTTTATATACGTTCTGTTGATATTTTTGAAAAAATATTGTTGCTGAGCTACTTTTGAAGTCACTAAAAGGAAAATGTTGAAAAATTATTTGAGTGCCGTTGCAAACCCTAAAGTCTTGAGAGAGCTTGAAATGACTAGGAAAAGAGAAAAATATGTATACAGGGCCGGACACAAGGTTGCTAGGGGGGCCTTGGCCTTGGCTTCCCCCGCCCCCCCCCCCCCCCCAACTCCCCTCCTTTTTAAATCTCTATTAGTAGTATTGTATTAAATTAAAATTTATAAAATATTTATACATATGGTCCCCTTTTTTTTTTTTAATCTCTTCCACTAATGTATTATATTAAATTATGTATTATAAAATATTTGTATACATAGTATATTATTAAATACTTTCCAAATTTATTAATTATTATGTTCTATATTTGCTAAATTTTAAATTTTTTAACCTATCAAAATGTTTAAAATACTTATTAAGGCTTATCTATCAACTTAACGACTTAAGTACTTAGAAAGCAATAAGCCCACCAATTTAAACTACCAGTGAAGTCCTAAAGCCCATTAAAGTACTTAAATTTAATGTGACTTTTTTATTTTAACATTGATTCTATTTTCATATCGATACTAGACAATATAAGAAAAGTTTTACCCTTTCTTCTTGCCATTCTTACTTTACATCAATTGTGCACCTTGTGCCATCCCATTTTGACCCTCTAAATATTTGTTCTTCTGCGTTCACTCTCTATGTATGTACCATGATGGAATGTTAGGAAAGTGTTTTTCTGCTCCTTAGTCGACAGGATCTAGCTGTAATAATTAATCGTTTACAGACGATTCCAACAAACTTCTCTGGCTATCTGTAAACGCATTCATAGTGTCATATTCATTTCTACAAAAAATAATGTTGGTTTCAAAACCTTTATCTATGGTCATTTCCACAAATGTAATTTTGACCCGCAAAATCGTCAATGGTTGTATATTAAACTCAAGTCAATTTATAAATAGAATTGCACCCTACTATTCAAGGCGGGCGGACTTCTAAGAGATTCTCAGTGAACAAGGAACCAATGGAGGAAAGAGCACAATTATAAGAACTATTTTTTATATGATCCATTTCCGTATACCTTGATACCTTGCAGCTTTGCCGCAAAAGAATTCACATAGATTTGAGATTATCCTCACAAATTCTTCAAGCAAGAAAACCAAAAGGAGTTGTTTAGATTTTTTTTAGAGTTGTTTAAAAGTGAAACAGCAAAGGATTATATATGTTCTTGATGATGCTAATGGTGGAACAAAGCAAATCTATATGTTGACATAAAACCAGAGATTTTTCTTTTTCTTTTTAATTAAGCTGACAACTGATCAGGTTTCTCGACTTTCACGGCACCTCCCAAAGACCACGGCAACTCAACCTACAGTTCACACCTCCCGAAGACTCGTGTTTTCCCTAGCTTTGCATCTAAACAAAAACAATACTTTCAAGGATCGAAAAGTTTATTCCCCAACGTTAGAAAGACAAATATATATATATATATATATATATATATATATATATATATATATATATATATTAAAAAAGTCATCCGTGTCTGAACGAGGAGTTTGACAAAAACTCTACCAATTTATTTATTACAAAATAAAGTACATAAAGAGAGGTATAAAATTTTATCTTTGAATTATCTATACATATATAAGAGTGAAACCCTCTCTTTATTTAATTGACAAATACCCTTTAGTATGATGAGGAAGTAATGAAAAATAATATTTGCATTGTGAGAAGAAGCAAATATAGCAAGATTATCCTCTCCCTCGTTACCCTGACACTACAGAAAAAATTGCGATTTGCGACGAATTTTTTGCGACAACTTCAATACCGTCGCTAATAGCGACCAATTTGCGACGATTTTCAAATAAGTTGTGGGTTGACCAAAACCGTCGCAATTTGTGACGGTCAAAATACCCGTCGCAATTCGTAGCAAAATCGTTGCTATTTGCGAGGGTTTTGCGACGGTATTTATGCCCTCGCAAATTGCGAGAGTTTTGCAACAGCCATTTAATTTGCGAGGGTTTTGTGACGGCCAGTTATTTTTTTAAAAAATATTTTTTAAAAAAATTTTTGAACGTTCATCGCAAAACCCTCGCAAATTATGAGGGTTTTGCGACAACTATATATTTTTTTAAAAAAATATTTTTTTAAAAAATTTTTGAACGTCCATCGCAAAACCCTCGCATTTGCGAGGATTTTGCGACGGCTAATAAACCCTCGCAAATTGCGAAGGATTTGCGACGACAAATTATTTTTTAAAAAAATATTTTTAAAATTTTTGAACGTCCATTGCAAAACCCTCGCAAATTGCGAGGGTTTTGCGACGACTAATTATTTTTTAAAAAAAATATTTTTAAAATTTTTGAAAGTCCATCGCAAAACCCTCGCAATTTGCGAGGGTTTTGCGACGGCCGATGATTTAAAAAAAATTTTAAAAAATTTTTGAATATGCGTCGCAAAGTCGTCGCAATTTGCGAGGGTTTTGAGACAGATTATACACCCTCGCAAATTGCGAGGATTTTGCGACGGTAGATTATTTTTAAAAAAAAATGAATATCCATTTCAAAGCCCTCGCAAATTGCGAGGGTTTTGCGACGGATTTTGGGCCCTCGCAATTTGCGAGGGTTTTGCGACGGTCAATATTTTTAATTAAAAAATAAATAAATGAAAAAATTTATAGAAAATCTCAAAACCCTAATTCGTAGCAAATCCGTCACTAATTGCGACGAATTTGCGAGGGTTTTACAACAAAATAGGGTTTTAATCTTTTTTTTTATTTTTAAATTTTTCTTTATGTGTTTATGTGATGGTGTTTTTTAACAAATTTACTGAAATATTTTTAAGAACATGTCTCAATTAGTGCATTTTATTATAATTTTGTATATGTAATTATGTCATGTTATACACCTAATGTATTGCATAAGTAAATGTGTATAGTTAATTATGTTATATTATATACTTATTCTAATATATAAGTATATGTATATAATGTATATAAGTATCTGTTTAGTTTAATATATATATATTATAACATGTAGGTATATATATACATATGTCTAATTTTTTATTCTATCACTTTGATTAAGTAGTGTATAAAGTAAAATATATAAAGAAAAATAATTCAAATACTATTATTATTGTTGATATCACTAAAAAAATGGTGAAATTTATAATGTAGAGATCAATTTGTAATGTTCTTCGTCTCCTACATGTTAATATATATTATACTATATAGCTATGTATATACATATGTCCAATTTTTTTATATATCTATTTGATTAAGTGGTGTATAAAGTAAAATATATAAAGAAAAATAATTCAAATACTATTATTATTGTTGATATCACTAAAAAAATGGTGAAATTTATAATGTAAAGATCAATTTGTAATGTTCTTCTTCTCCTACATGTTAATATATATTATACTATATAGCTATGTATATACATATGTCCAATTTTTTTATATATCTATTTGATTAAGTGGTGTATAAAGTAAAATATATAAAGAAAAATAATTCAAATACTATTATTATTGTTGAGATCACTAAAAAAAATAGTGAAAATTATAATGTAGAGATCGATTTGTAATGTTATTCGTATTAATTTATGAGAAATTAGCGAGTGTTTTATTTTTTCGTCACAAATTACAACGAAATAGCTAGAAATTTATAAAAAAAAACTAAAATTTTCCAAAATTTTTCACTCCCTCCTTTTTTTTTTCCCCTCCTTCTTCCCACATCCTTCTTCCCTTCCACACAACCCGCCACACCCTCCCCTTCCCAAGCTCGGCACCACCGCTCCCCATCCCTCCCCCCTCTCCCCGCCGGCGACCTCCCCACAGCTCCCCCATCCCCGTACCCCCCTCCCTCAACTCCCCCCCATCCCGCGCCCCCTCCCGCAGCTCCCCCATCCCTACACCCCCTCCCTCAACTCCCCCCATCGCGCGCCCCCTCCCGCAGCTCCCCCCCCCCAAGCCCCCACTCCCCGGCGCTCCTCCCCGCAGCCCCCCTCCCCGTGCCCTCCCACCCCCGCCGACCCACCTCCCCGCGAGTCCCCCTCCCCCGCGCCCCCCACCCGCAACGACCCTCCCCCACAGCACCCCCTCCCCGCGCCCCCTTCCTGCAGATCCCCCTCGGCCCGCCCCCTCCCTCGCGCCCCCTCCCGCAGAGTCTCCCTCGGCCCCCCTGCTCGGCCCACCCCCCTCAGCGAGCGCCTCCACTGCCATTCCTATGCTACTGCTGTGCTATTGCTGAAGCTGATTCATTTGGGTAAGTAGTTAGAATTCATCTCTTGAGCTACTTCATTATCTTATAAACTATGTCCATGTTGGGCAGATTTGCATTTCCCCTGAAGCTTTGAAATTTGGGTGATTATTTGTGAATGAGCAGAGTTGGAATTGATGTATAAAAGTTGTATTGATGTTGGGGTTGAATTTGAGGAGTGATATGATGGTGGTTTGATGTGAGATTATTGATTTAAATTTGGATTTGTGAATTGGAATTGCTGAATTGTTAGTTGGAATTGTTGTCCTTTTTAAACATTCATGGTGTTTTGATCTGTACTTATATGTGATATACTTTGTACAAAGTGCACTCTCTTTTACCCTGTTATCAAAAAATTACTACTTTGATCAAATTATATGGAAACTATGTTTTAGCTATATAAACCCTTATAAATTAATTTGATTGGTTATGATGCCATAATAGGAAGGTTGATATCTGATTAGTTTAGTAATCTTATTACTTGATTATAATAATATATTAGTGTCTCTAGTGGAAGATTTAACTCTAGTGGAATGCTTTGAAGGCTCTTTTATGTGAGAAATTCTTTTCCTTAGATTATGAAGATGTAAGAGGTGCGTGTTGTTCATATAAATTGCCTTTGTGTTGAATTCAAATGTTGGATTCCCCGTGAGTAATAGGTGATTACTCCTCCTGGGTAATGGGTGATTACCCCTAGTTATCCTTTTTTTTTTTTTTTGTATAAATGAATAATCTGTCTTTATTGTTTGCAATTGCATTTTGATTGTATAATTTTGAGGTGGCCCTGTGCCTGGAAAATGTCCAATTACAGGGGAGACTCTGTCAAAAAAATTTTCAAAATCTGCCGCTATTTACTGTGGAGTAGAATAACTACCCTTATCTTGGAGTGTATTATTCAATTGAACATGAGTATATATCCCATAATAGCATTATTATTAAAAATAATATTGCTAATAACAATAAGAATAGGACTAGTGAAATGAGTAATAATAATAATAATAATATCATTTATAATATGAATGTTAATAATAGCAGGAATAATATACATTATAGAGAGAGTTTAAACAAATATAAACATTGGAATGAAAATAAATAAAATGTTATTATTTTAACCATTGGAATGTGTAAAATAAGAATATAATTAGCTTTAATATTATTTATCTTAATCAAATATAAAATTTTCTCATTTATTTCCACATTTATTTTCACTCTTCAAATAATTGTACTTTTCACCTCAATTAAATGTAGAATTTGGTTAAAACGTAGATATTGAAGGTGTAACTGTATCCAAAGATAGCAATTGTAAATTCTATGTTTTGGACCTCTTGTTGTTAGATAATAGAAAGGAAAATGTAATTACACTTCTCTTCCTTTTGTTTAAGGGGTGATTTTAATTATTGAGTTGATTGTTCTTTTCTCTCATTTAGACGTCATGGAGGATCGTAGTTGGATGTATAGAAGGCACGCTTCAGGTGTAAAATGGATCACTATTGAATTTGAGGAAGGGGTTAAGGCTTTTTTGACATTTGCCTTATCAAATGCAATATCAAGCGTAATTAGATGCCCGTGTGCAAAATGTAAGAATAAAAAGTATCTAGATCCAGCACAAGTTAAGCTCCACCTGTGGAAGTCTGGATTTGTGCCTAGGTATTACCGGTGGACATGTCATGGTGAGCCATTCGAGTGTCCCTCAAGTGTGTCTACCTCAATCCCAGAATTTGATTCACATCAAGAAAATCTGTCTCGCGAAATGGTCTTAGACGTAGCAAGACCTGACTTTCCCCCTGAAGCTCCATCAGCAGACCATTTTGAAGAACCACCTAATGTGGAGGCACAAAGGTTTTACGATATGTTAAAGGCGGCAGAGACTCCTATATGGGATGGATGCACACAACATTCGCAGCTTTCACTGGCTTCAAGGTTATTAAACATTAAGTCTGAAAATAACCTCTCGCGTAAAGCCTTTAACGATGTTGTGCAATTGATGAAAGAGGTTGTGCCTAGCAGTAATACGATTCCTGATGGTTTCTATCAGATGAAAAAATTAGTGGCTGGGTTGGGTTTACCGGTACAAAAAATAGATGTATGCAATAATGGATGCATGCTTTATTGGAAAGATGATATGAATCGTAGAGAGTGTAAATTTTGTGGCCATCCTCGATATGCACAGAAAAAGGTTAGGAAGAACACAAGTAGAAAGGAAATTTCATTCAAGAAGATGTATTACTTCCCGATAACACCGAGGCTACAAAGATTGTATACTTCTAAAACAACAGCTGAACACATGAGATGGCATGGAGAGAGCAAATCGGAGAAAGGCACCATGAGTCACCCTCGTAATACTGAAGCATGGCAACACTTTGATCGAATGCATCCTGAATTTGCAAAAGAAGTACGGAATGTCAAACTTGGTTTATGTACAGATGGATTCTCACCATTTGGGATGTCGGGTAAGCAATATTCATCCTGGCCGGTCATTCTCACACCGTATAATCTCCCCCTGTGGATGTGTATGAAGGATCCAGTCATGTTTTTAACAATCATTATCCCGGGCCCCAAGAATCCAAAGCACCAGGTGGATGTTTATTTAAAACCCTTGATAGACGAATTAACCAAATTGTGGTTTGAAGGTGTCACCACTTATGACATATCGAAGAAACAAAATTTCCAACTACGGGCGGCACTTTTGTGGACTATTAATGATTTTCCTGCATATGGTACGTTGAGTGGCTGGAGCACTGCTGGGAAACTGGCTTGTCCATATTGTATGGGCAATACAAAGTCTTTTCATCTACAAAATGGTGGGAAACAATCATAGTTTGACTGTCACCGTCGTTTCTTACCATCGGATCATCCTTACAGGAGGGATACGAGATCTTTTAGGAATGATAGAGCTTCTGAGACATCACAGCCTGTGCAATACCCTACTGGTGAAGAAATCTGGGATAGTTTGTCTAACTATGAAAAAATTACAGAAACATGCAAAGAAATTGGAAGGAGTAATGGCAGGGGAATATCTCATAATTGGGCAAAAAGGAGTATTTTTTGGGATTTGCCGTATTGGCGTACTAATTTAGTCCGACATAATGTTGATGTAATGCACAATGAGAAGAATGTATTTGACAATGTCATGAATACAGTTCTTGAGGTAAAGGGTAAATCAAAAGACAATTTAAAGGCTAGACGTGACTTAGAAATTTATTGCCATAGGCCCGAGCTACATGCCTTGAATGTGGGAGGAGGAAAAGTGGCTATACATAAAGCTGTGTACTCGTTGACATCAGAACAAAAGAAACTTTTGCTTGAATGGTTGAGGGGATCGCAACTCCCAGATGGATACGCTTCAAACATTGGAAGATGTGCTAATTTGAATGAGTTTAAGTTATCCGGTATGAAATCACATGACTGTCACGTATTCATGGAGAGACTACTTCCAATTGCATTGAAGGAATTTCTTCCTTCTAATGTATGGGGTGTTTTGACGGAGTTGAGTCTTTTTTATCGTGATCTATGCTCTCCTAAGTTGAATGTAGCTCATATGGCCAAATTGGAGTCCGACATTCCTTTATTGTTATGTAAGTTGGAGAAGATATTTCCACCTGCATTCTTTGATGTAATGGAACACCTATTAATTCATTTGCCTTACGAAGCAAGAGTTTGTGGCCCTGTTCAATATAGGTGGATGTACCCATTTGAACGGTAATCGAATCATTCAATCTAATTCTTTTCATAGCAGGTATGATATAAGCGCGTGTGACTGAAGTTGAAATTTTTTTTAAATGACAGGTATTTGCATCAATTGAAAATCAAGGTGAAAAATAAGGCTAGAGTTGAAGGGTCAATCTGCAATGCTTATCTAGTTAAGGAAGCATCCACTTTCTTCTCTTATTATTTTGAGCCACATGTACAAACAAAACGTACAATTCCGGCGCGTAATGAAGAGGGAGAACGATTAGAGAGGGTGCAAGAACCTGGGCTGTCAATCTGCAATGTTCAAGGAAGGGTGATAGGACGAATTCGAACTCAGTTCCTTACTTCTGAAGAATTCGTTGCAGCAAGAATTTATATGTTGCTTAATTGTGGTGAAGTGCAGCCATACATTGAGTACGAGCTACTACTTCATACATTTTATACGATAAACGATACCTCGTAATGATTTTGACTCATTCAATCTAATTCTAATGCATTACAGGGCATTCACGGCACACTTACGAAGTCTGGCTCCGACTATATCAGAGATAGAAATCAATAGAAGAATCAGCCTTGAATTTGCAGAATGGTTTAGTGGATATGTAAGTTACATAAGTTAATAACTTGCATTTGGAACTCCATTGGGGATTCAATGGAGTTTCATAATGCTATAACTTTCATAATTAAAAAATTAACTTGTCTAATGTTTTTTAGGTACAAGATTCAGAAAATATGGTTACAAATGAATGCTTGAGGAACTTTGCTTGGGGTCCGTCAAGGCTAGTGAAATCATATAGTGGGCACATAATTAATGGTTGCCGATTTCACACTAATGATTATGCGGAGGGAAAGAAAACAGTTAATAGTGGTGTTTGCGTGAAAGGGATTGGAAATGACACATCAGGACCTGATTACTATGGAGTGTTAAATAAGATTATTGAAGTGTAATTTCCTGGTAATCCACAGCAAAGCGTTGTTCTTTTTAAATGTCACTAGTTTGATCAAACATTAAATCGTGGTACCAGGGTACATCCGCAGTATAATCTTGTAGAAATTAACCACAAAATGAGCTATGCTAACTATGATCCATTTGTTCTAGCTCAACAAGCTAGCCAAGTGTACTATGCATCATATCCAGGGAGTAAGAGGCCAAGATCTGATTGGTTGGCAGTTTGCAAAACCAAAGCTCGACATATAATAGATGCACATGTGGTTGACAGAGCTTATCAGGAAGAAGTAGATGCTACTGACGAAGTCAGCATATCGTTATTTGTTGATCTTAGTATTCTGACGCATGAGAATGGTATGAATGAAATGTTGGACGTTCAAGATGAGGCTATAACAGTAAGGGAAAATTCTCCTATAAATGAAGAGGAAGAAGATGAAGATGAATGGGAAACGAATAGTGATACCTCAGTAGATGATGATGAGTCTGTATCGGAGAATGATTCTAGTGAATAGGCCTGATTTCAATTCATTTACAAATAATATAGTTAATGGTGAGGGAATCCTGAAATCTATTGCATCATTACTATCCCATGTCAAATTTTAATTTACAATTTATTTGTTACTTGAATCTACATGCCTTGAATATTTTAATTTTTATTATTTTAAATTCCATCACATACAATTTTGTTTCACAATTTTGTCTAATTGTCGGGAATCTCATCTCCTTCTTTTTTTTGCAGGAATCTTTCGTTTAGACTTGTACAGCCTGGAGGATTTTTATTATTCCTTATTATATTCTTTTGTGGTGTAAACAACAAGGTAATTTATATATTGTATTGTTGCTGTTTTGACAGACAATTCACAAGGATAGTGGCATTTATAATTTTTAGCTTGATTTTAACTATATTTAACATTTTAATTAGAACCCCGTGAGTGATGGGTGATCATTCCTCTTGGGTAATGGGTGATTACCCCTAGTTATCTTTTAAATTTTTCTATATTTGAAAGATCTGTCTTTGTTGTTTGTAACAGCGTTTTGATTGTCAAATCTTGAGGTGGCCTTGTGCCTGGGAAATATCCAATTATAGGGGAGACTCTGTCAAATTTTTTTTAAAATTCAATTTACAAGAACAATGTTTATTTTGACATATCCATCATTATCATACATATTATTGTATTACTTTAAACTAGCGAATAGATATAACGTTTCAATGTTATTATTCTTTTATTATTTTTATTCACGGTTATTTATATCCTTCTTTTGAAGTGGGCTTCGTCTTTATTGGTTACTTATTTTTCTTTTTTCATCTCCTTTAGCAATGTCTTCTAATGAAGGATTATTGAGGGAGGGGAGTCAGGAGGGTCAGGAGCCTTAAACTCTATCCCCTACTCAGCTACCTCAGCTTTCAGTGCCTCGTTCATTACATGGCTCTATTGGAGACGAGAGAGTACCATCCCCGGCTTTTCAATCATCCCGCATTCTGTTGGGTTGCAAGTTACGGGCTTCCGACCTTGGATTGTTCCACGGGGAAACGGGTAAGTAACATATTCATACTTTGTAAGATGTTGATTATTAGTTCAATTATTATTATTATTTTTGAGATTAACATAACTATATTGTACATTGTCATTGCACCAAAAATAGGTTCGCCGGCTCGGACAAATGTGTCCGAGAAATTTCAATTATAATACAGCAGTACTTCACTGGTTCATATCCAACATACACGCACGTCCCGATAACCGTGTGAGACTTATGATTTGAAGAATTTGGGGTAAGCAAACTTTGAGTATTTTTTATCGTTTAAGTACTATGTTATATGTTAATCAGAAATCTTAATCATGATCATACAGAAATATTTTCGGTGGAGGGAAGAGTATGCTTCGCTAATTTAATCAACTTGGGAAAAGAAGTGTCGGACGCGATTTTCGAACATAATGTCTAGGCTGAGGAAGAGGGATAATTGGGTATGTCCTCATTGGATAGAGGCACAGTATTGGAATGACATTTGCGAGTACTGGAGATCAGAGAAGTATCAGAAGCTCTCATCCACCAACAAAAAGAATCGTGGAAGTAGCTGCACCCATACTGGAGGGTCTATTTCGTTCACAGAACACGAGGACCGTTTGGTAATTCACCTTCACTTAATTAATTATTATTCTAAATTGTTTTAAAACAAATTTATGTAAGATTGTAATAATTACATTTTGTTAATATAAATGTAGCGGGCCAAGGAGGAGAGTTCTTTTAGCTACACAGACATGTTTGAGACTTATATGTCTTTCAGAGTGGGCCACAAAATGGTCAGTTTGTCAGTGAGCGATCTCGCCAGACATTGGTAGTATATAGATTAAATATGTTGAAATTCTTTATACTGCGTGGAATTTGTATTTTATTTTGATAATTACTATTGACAATTCTTTTTTTTTTTTTTTTAGGATGAGATGCGAAATCTCATACAGAGCACTCCTCAGTCCGAGTCTAGTGACTTTGTAAACTCTGTTGTTCCTTTTGATGAAAAAGTCATGTTCATAAAGGCACAAGGCGGGTTCAAAAGGGGACGAGTTTTTGGGTTAGGCTCAGAGGCGACACATGTTCGAACTAGACTGTCTCAAAGTGGACTGCATGCATCTTCCACTACACTAGCTGATATTGGACATCTAGTAGAGCAAAGGGTTCAACAGGCCGAGCGGAGATTCAATCGACAAATAGACTTGTATCGGGACTTCATGAGGCAACAGCAGTCTATATTTGGTGGTTGGATGGCAGCTATGTCGGGCAAGATGGGTATCCCTGCACCATCTATGCCATCCATAGAAGAGATAGAAGCGCGCATTGCGGCTGCTAATGCTGAAGATGAAGATCCAAATGTTGACGATGGATTTGATCCAGCTGATGAGCACCCGGGCCCACGTAGGGGCTCTCGTTCCCCTCCTCCACCCCTTTCTGCAGCTGCTCCTTCATTGCTTACATAGACTTGTTATATTTATTTTTATACTCTTTATACACTATTAATTATTTTTGTGAATTATTTTATTTTTTTAGATACTTATTATGTATTTTATATTATATTATATTTTAGTATTTTAATTATATTTATTTGGGCTTATTTTTAATTTTTTATAGTATTTTTTTGGATTATGAACATAGTTTTGACATTTATTTGTATAGTGTTTCAGGGTTGATTTACAGGGAATTAATAATTTAAAAAAAATATAATAATAAAAAAAATAAAAAATTATTGCAAAACTCTCGCAAAACCGTCGCAATTTGCGAGGGTTTTGCGAATCGCACCCTCGCAAAACCCTCGCAAATTGCGACGGTTTTGCGAGGGCCATTACTTGGGATTTGCTTGGGCCCTAGCAAAACCGTCGCAGTTTGCGAGGGTTTTGCGAGGGCCACTACTTGGGATTTAATTCTCCCTCGCAAAACCCTCGCAATTTGCGAGGGTTTTGCGAGGGTCGACTGGGGGTTAATTCTCCCTCGCAAAAGCTGTCGCAATTTGCGAGGGTTTTGCGAGGGCCCAAACCGTAGCCCACGCAAAACCCTCGCAAATTTGCAACGGTTTTGCGAGGGCACAAAGTCGACCCTCGCAAAACCGTCGCAATTTGCGAGGATTTTGCGAGGGTCAATGTTTTTCGTCGCAAAACGGTCGCAAATTTGCTCCTTTGGCGAAGTTTGACCAAAAATATTCGTCGCAAATAGCAACGAATTTTTTTTACCCTCGCAAAACCGTCGCAAATAGCGACGGTTTCCCTTGGCCGTCGCAAATTGCGACGTCATTTTTTGCGACGGCTAAAACCGTCGCAAAAACGGTCAGCGACGGTTTTGCGACGGTTTTTTACCGTCGCAAATCGCGATTTTTCCTGTAGTTTGACGGAGAACATGAATAATTTGAATTGATGAAAACCATGAAATCAGCTTCACAATAAGCCAACAAATATGATGAAATTTCAGTGAGCTTTCTGTATGTTTTGATAACCACTAAACCACCAAAACTGAATCAGTTTGGATTTGCAAATCTTGGAAACTATATTTTAGAGCAATTTTCAATCCAAGTTCTCTAAAGCCAGCAATTCAGCAAGCAAAGAATCATTACAAAAAGTAACGCTGTTAGCAAAGCTTTAAATAAAATAGCCATCTCCCTTGCAGAGTGTATACACACACACACACACACACACACAAAGGAACAACTCTTCTCCGGTACCGAAGACAAGCCTTACCCACAAACAAGATGACTCCATAGCATAGGGAAACAAATATATCAATCCTCCAAGTTGAAAATCTCCCTATTGTCGCGTCAAAGCAAGCAATGGGACTCCAAGCTCTAGGTAGGGATGGCCCTATTAAAATAATTAAAGGGTTCGACCATCAGAATTTGTTTGGTGTTCTTTTCTTTCCTCGTAGGCCTTTTGAGTATTTTGGAACACAATTCTAATTGTAACTTAGAATTCTTTACCCTTTTTCCTTAAACTAAAATTATAAAATCTTAAACATAGAATCATGTATTCTCTTAACCTGAATTTGAATTGATAAAACTCATAAATTACGAATATTTTGTGTCTTTTAAATAATAATTTTGATATAACTTAGTAAATTGTATTACTTAGAGTCTGAAAACATAATTTTTTTCATTTAATGGACGTCGACCTTACAAGTGGATTAATTAGGCCTCTTGAGCTTTAACTTGTATTTTCATTAATTTGATTTATAAAGAAATTAATTTTTATTTTCAATGTTAAAGTCCATAATAGGAGAAATGGCAGAGAGAGAATAACAGCGTAGCTTATGCGGATCTCACACACACACACACACACACACACACACACACACACACACACACACACACACACATATATATATATATATATATGAATTTAAAGTTAAAAAATTGCGAACACCTTGTAGCTTATGCCGATCACATGACTACTAGTTTGGGGAAATTCTTACATGAATCCGGTGCACGGATTGAAATATTTTATTCCAAAAATTAATTTTTTGAATTTTTTGAGTTTTTCTATTTTTTCCACTCAACCATGGTTAACCATGGTTATCATATTTTTTGAGAAATCCCGCCACAGCCCCGGGAAAATTCTTGAATACACACACTCTCTCATCTACGCCTCTCCCATCTCACATCTCTACCTCTGAAATAGTACCTCTGACAAAGCCCACTTAGATCTAAACTCGTTGGCAACCATTTTGCTTCTAATTTCAACTTGGGTTGCTTAAGTCGCAACCACATCTTCTGCTACCAGATGTCATTTCTGCATTATCTTTGAACTATTTTATGTAATGTGGTGATTCTTGATAGATTCTTTGTTCTTATCATATTATATTTGTGAGCAAAGTTTGATATTCAGCTATTCTTCATTGGGTTGTAAAAGATGCATATAGGGTCAGTGTTTCCTCATTTAATTGGCCTTTATGTCTTACATCCCATTTGTACATTCATTATTTCAACACTAGCATGAAGAAACTTCTGGCATTTTGGCATCGCATCATTCAGCAACTTCTCATTTTCCATATGCTGGAAAGCTAGAATGAAAAAATGTTCTATCTTCTTACTATTATGTTGGATTAGGTGTTGAATAAAATATTCGGGTTTGTTTCAATTTTGGGGTGTGGGGTGTGGATTTGGATGGCATTGGTGTATAACGATGTTAGCTAATTTAATGTTGTAGAATGTGTTGTGGTTTTTGAAATTGGTCGGCAAAATTTTAGCATTGTTTGCCATGATTTTGTTGAGGAATATTATGATTGAGCAGTTGGTATGATTGAGCACTGTGTCGTGGTTTCTGCACTGTTGATATGATTAAGCAGTTGGCTTCTCAATTTTTGTTTCTTTAAGACCACATTTTATTTGTGAATCACTTAGCTTGTTGTAGGATTCATATGTGATGTGTAGAGTCTTTCATGAGAGTGGTTTAGGCAGAAGGAATGGAGAGCAAGTTGTGTACCTGACAGTGGAGAATCTTGACTATGGTGATGATGCTAATGATACTTTGGAATTTACACCACCTTTTGATCTGCTCATGACAGAGAGTGTTGTTGTTCACGCTTCATTTGACTTGCAAAATCTAGAACCTTCTCTGATTCATAAACTTCACGTTTAGTGAAGGGATTGGCAGTTTGCTAGTGAATTCTTTACTTTGGAGTAGCCTTGTTGATGGTGATATGTTTTTATCTTTTGCAGCTTTCTCTCCTTTCGGGACATGCATCTATTCCTTACTGTCATGAAGTTGAATTTTCTTAATCTTAATCTGTAGTTCCTTCACTGCTTAACAACAAGTCAATCATCATCTTCAGGGTGCAATAAAAAAACAGCATTTGCATGAATCAACCAACACCTATTTTAGCTTACACTTTTCCATTTTTATTTATCTAGTCATCTTCATCTAATTGGATAGGGGCTTGTATGATCCTATATAATGTTTCTGTTACTTTAATTTATATCTGTAAGCCTAAGTCTTTTTAGTGATTTGAGATTCTCTGATACAGTCATATGAGGTGAATTCTAAAGGATTTGAAATTTGGCTTCCAGAGACCAGTCCTCCAAAAGCAGTGGTTTGTTTTTGTTACAGATATGGAGACACTTGCTCCTTTTTCTTTGAAGGCATTTAGCTCTTCGTGTAGGATAAGAAGTTGCAGACTTGCCATTTGAAACAAATGGAACTTACAAGTTTATTGCATTATTTGCAGGAATTGAATGAAAGTTGGCATCTTTTGGTTATGGAGTATTTGCTATGGATTACCCAGGGTTTGGTCTTTTTGAGGGTCTTCATGGCTATATTCGAACACTACAAGAAAAATGCACTTTAGCGATGGAAATTAGCGACGGCTTTGTTACCGTCGCTAATTTGCGACGGAATAGCGACGGCAAACAAAAATTTTTAATTTAAATTTATTTTTTTTAAATTTGTCAGAAGCCATATAGTCCCTCACTAATTAGCGAGGAATTAGCTACGGTAAATGAAATTAACACTAATACTAATTAATTGTTCAAATGCCGTAGCTAATCCCTCGCTAATTAACAAGGGATTAGCTACGGCATACGTAATTAGAACTTACACTAAATTAATTGAAAATGTCGTAGCTAATCCCTCGCTAATTGGCGAGGGATTAGCTACGGTATCGTAATTAACACTAATACTAATCAATGCCGTAGCTAATCCCTTGCTAATTAGCGAATCCCTCGCTAATCCGTCGCAAATTTCTCGCTAATTCGTCGCTAATTTACAAAAAAAAAATACTATATAATTAATATAAAGAACAAAAAATCACAAGAATATCAATAGCCTGGTGGTGGAGCACGTGCTCCCCCACAACAAGGATGCGGGTTCGAGCCCCGTGTCCGACATAATCTCAAAAAATTATCTGGCGGGTCGGGTCGGTGGTTGGACCGAACTGGTTACGCCGGGTCTTGACTAATTAATTTTTTTTAAATAAAATTCATTGGCCGTCGCTAATCCGTCGCTAAATTTAGCGACGGATTTGACCGTCGCTAAATTGTTGTTTTCTTGTAGTGGAAGCTTTGATGCACTGGTTGATGATGTGATTGAAATTTATGATGGTGTTCCAAATTAGAACTGGCTGGTTGAAGCCAATATGCACAAAAGTTGTCATTTCCCTGAAATCCCCAAGTCAGACAGCTTCCATAATCTAAGTTGGCTTCCACACAATCGTGATATAAAGTCTTTAGTAGTCTTTTTCTGGTGGTATTTTGAATTGTCCATGGTCAATTCCTGTAAAAATAATTCAAGTTTTTATTGAGAAATGTTTTGATGCTCTTTCTATGGAATTTATTATGTTGAGCATGTCAGTTGTGTACACTTCATCTGTAGTGCAGATAGGATCTCAATCTGGTTGGTGGTTCTGCTTGTAATAATGACTTTTTTCTCACCCAATAATGAAAGTTCTATTATGTTTTGGACAATGTCTTTGCATCACTATCCGTATAGGAAGTTCATATGTGTTTCTATGAATAGGAGATTGGATTCAAGTCTTAATTTGAGATATCTTCCTACTTAGAGTGAAACTGTAAATTTTCATCAAGGAAACACAAGACAATGTACGCATAAAACTATAAATTTTGTTAAGATAGTGTACACATAAAAGTCTTGGAAAAACAACAGAGTTCAATAGAACAAAACATAGTTTTATGTGGCTAACACAGTTTTTACTGGAGCCTTTTCATCAAGGAAATGAAACTTTACAAACACAAAGTTCTAGTTCTTCCTGCATAGAGTGAAACTATAAATGAGATGCTGTAAATGAAACTTTACAATTTGACACGAAAAATAATTGGCCGTGCAATCTTTTGGTTCTTTACACAACCAATGATATTCAAAAACATCATATTCCAACCATCCCAATTTGTACAATCTTTATTGCAAACACATTTCAACTCTAAAATTCAAAACAATCTAATCTGGATTACCCAAGAACCCAGAGCACACACATCAAAAGCACCAACTCAAAAGCACTATACTTGGACGAAGCATCAAACATCTTCCTTATGAACTTCGTTCTGCTTATTTTTCTGACACATTTTGATCATCATTGTTACTTTTGTCTTGCACTGACTACTCTTCATCACTTGTTCGCTGCAAGAATTGAATTTCTTCTTCATCACTTTCTTCTAAATCACTAATAAAAATAGTAGACACATACACACTTAACATAGATGTTTTTTGAGATTTCAAGATTCTAGGAAGCAACAGAAATGAAAAGGAGAAGAGTGACAGAAATGGGTCAGAGATAAGGTCTGCAATTGATGAGCTATCCACGGTGGTTCTCAAATTCAAATTACCTATAGTTGAAGGTGTTGAGCTCGAAAAATGGAGCATCTTATATTGCCACCAAGCCTTTTCGTTCACTCTACAATTTAATCCACCAAGCTATCGTTACGATTTATACAACCTTTACGAAAATTAGAACCAGAAGGGACAGCCGGTGATGTTCTCTAACTGGGCTTTATAGGAGCTGTCGGGTGGGTGGGTGGGTGGTACTCAACGTGGTGTGAGGGTGGAGAAACCAAGAAGGGTGTGGGTGTCTGCAACGGCAGATTAGGAGTGGGTGGGAGGTGGATCTCCAGACCAGAGGAGGTGGGTGGTACCCGGCATGGGTGGGAGGGTGGAGAAGCGGGGAGGGGTGTAGGTAGCTGCAATGGTAGATCGATAGTGGTTGGGAGCTGGATCTCCATACCAGAGGGAGTGGGTGGTACTCAATGTGGGTGGGAAAGTGGAGAAGCAGAGAAAGGAGTGAGTGGCTGCAATGGCAGATTAGGAGTGGGTGGGAGCTGGATCTCCAGAGTCCCAGACCAGAGGGGGTGGGGTGGGTGTGTACAATGGCAGAGGAGGGAGTGGGTGGTACCTGGCATAAACTCAGGGGTGGAGGTAGGGGTAAAGGCCCGAGGTTGTAAATGAGAGAGAGAGAGAAGCTTGAATTCATAAGAGAGAGACACTCAGGTGTAGCAGATCAAGCCAAAATTTCACAACCATAATTGAGGGGAAAAAGTAGAAAAACCCAAAAAATTCAAAAAATTGATTTTTGAAATAAAATATTTTAATTAGACAAGTGTCAAATTCTGAAAACATCCAGGTCTACTCGGGTGCACGAGTGAGGCCGTGCACCGAATTCATGTAAGAATTTCCCACTGGTTTGAGCTATGTCTTATGGGGTTACGGGCTACTATAACAACGTGGCAGCGTGTATTGGAGGGTCAACCTTGCGCTTTGAATTGCTGGTCTACGCAGTCAGGCATGCATGCTTTGCAGCTGTTTTTGGGTGGGCAGAAAACGACGTTTGTCCGCGAGTGTGTGTGTGTTTTTTTCCTTTATTTATCTCTTTTTTTTCCGCTCCATGCTTCTTTCATATTAAAGTTTTTTTTTTTTTAATGTAGAAGAGCATTATGTTTAGATATGACAAGGGCTTTTTTTTTTTTTCCATATTTACATTTACGTAAATTATGGATAAAGCTTTTTTTTTATCAATACAAAGTCGGAAAAAGAGATAAATATTAAACTCAAAAATTTTTGTCCCATAAAAAGTGCTTATTGAACTGTTAAATATTGATATCTTGCATCAAACTTAAAATTGCTTTACTAATTGCATATTTCACGTACACAAAGGAGGGTAGTACTGTTGGAAAATAAGGGTTTCAAATTTATTGTATATTTCATTTTCACTATAAAAATAATTGCAATTTGGAAGAGAATAATATAATAATTCCTCCTTTTCTTTGTACATGGTTCAAGTTAAAAGAGTTGAAGCTTCCGAGTCAATAGGTTAAGACTTCAGAGAGTTTGATCTCTCTTAAGTATATAGAGTTTGTTTTACTGTGTTGGAATGAATAATATACATAGATATGAGTGATACTTACTCTTGTACTTAGATTTAAAAAACAAAATTGCAGTCAGTAGCAGTAGAGTTAGGGGTTGTGATATGCGGTAGCAGTCAGTACTACTCTGCTTTCCGCAATCTTAGACGACAATTTATTTTCTTTAAAAGAAGCATCTTTGCTTTTTGAAGGAGAGGTAGCTCAAGTTGCATATTTCCTGATCGCCATGGCAGTAACCAAAACCCACGGCAGCCCAAGAGGAAACCGAGCAGAGTAAAATGAAATTATATTTCTTTTGGGTTTTTGAATGTTATTTATAAGTTAAAATTAATACAGTGAATTATTGTCTTTGTCTTAGAAAGAAAATGAAATCTAGGAGTGAAACTTGAGGTGGCCCTCATGTCCATACCCTACAGTAGATCATCAAACCGCGTCTTACAGCATCCGTTCATTAATGTCTCATTGCACGTCTGCAATTTCATGCACGAATTGTATAGTTTTACGCGGATTATTCATTAAACGTTGGCCCATACTATGATGCGTCGGAAAAACCTAGCCAATGATCCATTTATTAGTAGAGATAAATGTAGTAAAAACAAGGTTTTCTGGACCATAGCAATGCTGGCACACAAAATGCTCCAGAAAAAGTCGTTCTCTTCGGAATATTATTTTGCATGTCACAGTCAATGGAAAATTTGCAATATTGGAGCTGCTCAGATAGTTCCCTTCCATTAATCCAGTATTTTGCATAACACATACCATTGATGTATTCTCCAATCACGAGTATAAATGGCTTGGATTTCCAGACCCTGATTCTCCAGAATCTTTCTCAGGAATTTTGAAACATTTTCAAAGCATAGATAAGATACACTAATATATATGCTCGAATATGGAGTTAGAGGGCAAGCAGAAGAAGAAGCAGAGTGGCACGTCCTCAGTCTATAGAGGTGTGAGGAAACGAAAATGGGGAAATTGGGTGTGCGAGATTAGAGACCCCAGCAAGCAAACCAGAATTTGGCTGGGGAGTTTCGATACACCTGAAATGGCAGCTGCAGCATATGATGCAGCTGCATTTTTCCTCAGGGGACACAAGGCTCGACTGAACTTTCCCGACTTGGTGGAGAGGCTTCCTCGACCGGCCAGCTCAAATGTTGATGATATTCGTGTGGCTGCTCAAGAAGCATCTTTACTTCTCAAGAAATCGACAGAAGATCAGCAAGAGGCTGCTGGAGGAATATCTAGCACGGCTAACATTGGTCCTATCACGGTTGCCCTCTCCAAGGGACAAATTCAAGCCATTCACGATTTACCATTGGAGTCACCAAACTACGGAATGTGGACGAAGACGGCCGGTTCCAAATTTCTAGAAGAACCAATTATTCATCCTCATGATTATGATCAAATGATCACTGACTCCGAAGAAATACTAGATGATTCCCTATGGGATCCATAGCAAATTTTTTGGTCCTCTGCTGGTAGTTTACTTTAAGTGACCTCTACAGAAGGGATCGGAATAGACTAATATACTTGTCAAAATATTAATGCAGTATCGAAGCAAATTAATTAGTTTGCATGAATTTTGTAATAGAATAGTAAAAAAAAAAAAAAAACTTCAGAGAGCATCAAATGAAGTGGCTTTAGAAAATAGTATGACTTGCTCTTCCTTCCTAATTAGCCATAGAGATGAAATGAAGTGGTTTTGATGATTATTTAGATGTTCTGTTCCTTTAGTTGTCTTTGATGAAAGCTCAGACATTGTATTTCATGTTCTTTCCGCGTTGCAAGTATGTGCAGAAGATGTACTGTAGTTCTATGTTAAGTATGCCCTATAAAAATCTATTCATTCGGCATACCCCGTTAGTTATTTCTGCTATGCGTGGTGATCACTTATTTGCTACTTGCAATGAAAAAATAGCGATTATGTCTGAATCGGTGGAGTAATGGGATTCGTTTTAATTAGAGTTTGAAAGGCAAGGTAATCTTGAAACTAATTGATGTTAATTAAAACTTATATATATAGCACAATAATACTTAAAAAAGAAAAGATCAATTGTGACTTATAAATTACTTTCACTAGAGTTATATATATATATATATATATATATATATATATACTTGTTTGGTTAACATTGTTTTCGTTCAAGAATGCATACTAGGTAGATGGGTGCCAAATTTTCCGTCTTCGGGAACGTGAACGGAAACAAGTCAAATTACAAGAAATCAAGAAAGGACGACGTCGGGGGAAACATACATTGTACAAAGTCAGTACAGCACATCCTCAAGTACAATGGAAAAGGTCCCCATGAAAGGTGTATATCTCCTTCCCTTGATGACCCTGCTTGTCTCATTGCCATTGCCAACTCATATCATTCGGCTTCGCACAGGCCGTCCCATTAATTAATAGAGCGTAGTAATATGATTTACTATCTTTAGTTAGGCTAAGAAAACCTCTCTTTTTCTTTTTCTTTTTTTAATAATACTTAACCATGAAATATTAGAAAAGTGAAAATTGGAGTCAAATACTTGACATACAGGCGGAAAAATGAAGAGTATAGTATGTTAAACATCAACCAGTTGTGTAAGACAATTTGAGTACTATAAGTTTTGAACTCATTGATATGGGGGAGCAAAATTATTACAAGCACCTTGAAAGGCTAGATGCATAATTAACTTTGACAATCCATAATTTTGTCGTCAAGGTGGCATATATACATACTGATCTGTTTTATAATATATAATTTTTTATAATTAAACGTATTTTATCAAAATATAAATTTTTTATATATTTAAAGAGTATTAATAATATTATTTTAATATTATTCTTATTTTAGTTAATCTTACCTCTCTCTTATGCAAAGACTATAAGCTTCTTTTTATTAAATTGTTTAACTAATAAAGTGCCTTAATCTTAAAAACATAATAAATTCTATTGCTTTGACGGGTCTCTCTTAATAAATTTTATTTCTTATTTCTTTAAAAAAGTGTTTTATTTTAAAATTATTGATTTCTGTACATAACTCTTAAAAAAACTATATTATATAATGCATCACTATTATTTTGATTCAAATTTCAATGTGTCGCAACAAATGAAAATTCTTCTGATATCTTTTTTAGAATTCAAATTTTTATTGTGCCGAAAAATTGATTGTTATTAAAATAATTATCAGAAATAAAAAATGATTGCATAATTAAAAAAATAATTATGTTGATACATTCGAGTAATTAACTTTTTTACAATAAGAAAACTGGATTTATTATCATAGCCTAAATTTTTCAATAAAATAATTCATGAGTTTAAACTATAATTATGAGTAAACACAAAAATATATTTTTAAAAGGAAAGTGGATATAGAATGCAACGTTGTTGAAATCTATCAACTTAGTATAAAGATTCAAAAGATCTTTTGATTATTAACAAGCTATCACTTTAACCCTATTAATAAAAGAAATTAATGTTAAGACTCACATATTAGTGGAGTTTGTATTAAAAAAGATTAAAAATAGAAAATATATTTATTTTAAAAATATAAACGTTCAAAAATAAAAATATTGATATTCATTATAAATGAAAGAGATATTACTGAAACCTTTTGTCTAGCTTAATAATAGAATGTGAATTATCTTAACAAATTTGGCAAACACTGATTTGGAGGCCAAATTATGTCCCGTTATGTTTAAGGTTTCACTCGTTCATTTGATTGGTCTATCAAAGTGTGGAAAAAAAGAAGGAACTTTGCATTCATGATTTATAGATTAAAATTTCGGGTTACATGCATTTTGCTCCCTCAAACTTCACTCCACTAAAAGACTACTCTCTTAAACCTTTAATTGCTTCAATAGTTCCCTAAAATTTTTACAGAGGCATTAATTATTTGAAAATTCGAGGAGGTTATTGGAACAATTAAACGTCCGAAGAGGCACTCTTTCCGTTTTATACTATTTAGTCTTTTAATCTTTGTATTTTATTTCACAATATTTAACTCTTTATAAATTATCATATATCAATGATTAAAATTATTTTATATTCCTCTTAAGTATAGTAAAATTAAACAACTTCCTAAATTGCTCTATCTTTACATATCTCGAAATACCAATGCAAATCTCTCTCTCTCTCTCTCTCTCTCTCTCTCTCTCTCTCTCTCATGCTTCTATGTAATTAATGGAAAGATAAAAAAGTCCATAAATAATTGATCACCCTTGTACTTATTATAAATAAATTTAAAAACATAACTAAAAATTACTTATTGATTTCAACATTCTTAATTTGTGTGTAGATACATACAAAATCAAATCATATGAAACGAATAGTTAAAATGCATTTGACACTAAAATTTTTACATAGGCATTAATTGTCGAAGTTAAGCACTCAAAATATGATTAGGTTATTTCACACCTCAACTTAATTTGTTTGCCTGGGATATATATGGGGCTATACTATTTAGAGATTTTGCTCGATAATTTATATACATGAATTATAATTTTAAATACAATTATTATAAAAAAAATTATTAACGAGTACTATTTTTGTTTTTGACTTGCCATAATACAAATAAATCTGTTACACTAAAAGATATATTTAATAACACAATATTTTTGTTTTTTTAATCTGAATAGTGAAATAACTGCATAATACAATTTGTTTAGGGCATTTGCATGGCCTCTATCTCTTACCACTGAAGAAGAAACCAGATTGAAAAACATTGGGCAAAAGAGAAGACCCAAAAAACCTGATTTTGACAAAGATTCATTTTCCGGGAGAACAACTAACAAGAAACAAAATAAATGAAAATCCTTATCCCTGATAACCGTGGGATCCAAACACAACTTGCGCGGCCTTTTAAACACATTCATATAATTATATGAATATTTCATATGATTATAAAAACATCAAAACGATGTCATTTTGAATGATTAAAGCGATACCGTTTTATTAAAAAAAAAATTTACACGTAATTATATTTTTAAATATCAAATCTTTATTTTTTTTATCTGAATCGTAAAATATCTGCACAAGTTATGAGACGCGATACCGTGTCTTAACAATGATTGGCACTACCATTTTCATCTATTTTATAACATCCTACTCGTAAGAAATGCTCTTGGTCAACCTCGTTTTTTACTTGCCTGTCTACTCACTTATGCCATATGCTTGGCAGCTGTTTCCAGTCCACGTTTCTTTCACATTGCAAGGTTTTACTGGACAGGAGGGCATTATGAAATTTGTCCTTTACCCTATAATGAAAAAATATTTAGGAGGAAAAAATCCTTTCCATTCGAGAATTTAGGGGGAAATTTTATAATGCAATAATAATTAATTTCTAACATTCTAATAAAATTATTTTTTGCATATTAAAATATATATGAAAGATTTATTTTGTATTCTATTTTTAGTATAATTAGGAATATTGATTTAAAAATTGTCTAAATAGCTAATCAATATTTCAGTAGAAATTACTCTTTATATTTATAATTCTATTTTTTGAATTTGTAATTAATACTTATTAACTTTAAAAACTTATCTCATATTTGGTTACAGGGCGGACCTACATATAAGGTTGGGACCATAACCCTCCCAAGAATTTAAAAAATATTATATACATATGTACGTATAGTATATATTTAAAATTTAAAATAAATTGGCCCCTTCAAATATATAAAATTAATTTTACAATAATGAATAGTAAAAAAATTATTGAATGTGAGACTTTATTGAAAGTGAAATGATATAATTAAGAATGCAATTTGATTATTTTCATCATGTGGTATGAATTCTTAATTTTAAAAAATTATTTATTATATTTGAATTGTGTCAATGAATAGTCAAGACAATAAAATTTAAAATTTATATATATTATGAAGTAATCGTTGTTCTTACTTTTTCAGTTTCTACAGTTACTACAAAACAATTTTTTTCAGTTATGAATATGATAAAAATCAAGTTTCGAAATAAGATGAAACATGATTTTTTTTTTTCAAATTTTTTAATAGTATATATTAAAAAAAATTGATGAGGAAGGCATCAATTGGCCCTCCCAACAAGTTAGTTCTGAGTCCATCCCTGTTTGGTTGACAAAATCAAAGAGGAAGAGAAGGAAAGCAACCTTTATTTCTACTAGACTACATTTACTTCTATCCTGTTTAGTTGGGATAGAAGGGAAGTAAGTGACAAATCTTATCTTTAATTTATAATTCAATCATTCTAAGTTAGGAAGTGTTATCTTTTTTTAAGCGGAAGAAAAGTTCTCCCCTTCTAATTTATTTCTTCTCTATTTTTCCTTCTTAACCAAAAAATATAAATCACTCATTTGTTTCTAAATTTATATCCCTCACTCTTTTCTTTTCTCTTTTCACCCAAATCAAATGTATTATTATATAAAGAAAAGGAGTCAAAATATTCATGGATAGTTTTACAGAGTTACATTAAAAAATACAGAATTTAACTCCTTTTTCTTCGTTTAAGTATGGCTAATTTCATTCCCTAGGTCCTTCTAAAACGTTATGTTTCTCATCATGTCAAAACTTCTAACATTTTTTTATAAGTTGCCTTATTGTTTATGTAATAATTAAGATTATTTTTACATTTTAAATTGAGCCGTTTTTTAGCATCTAGACGCTAGTAAAATGAAGAATAAATAACAAATTAAGAATAAGATTGCAATGTTGAACTCGTTTTTAATGATGTTTTTTTTTTTTTTTGTCTTTTAAAAATATTAATGGCAAAATAGTTTTCAGTCACGTATGTTCAAATTCCAGCTACATTCTGAAGAGGTAAAGTGCCATTTCTCTTTCTTTTGCCGTCTCTGGGGAGGAGGGAGGGGGCCAGAGAGATGGTCAACTCACGGTCAATTTTTTTTATAAAAAAAAGGATAAAAATATATACGACCCAAAAAGAGAAAGAAAATTTGAAATTCCATTTTATTTGCAACATAAAGAAGATTCTTCGTAGGAATTATACGAGAAGCAAGAATTACCGTTAGTAGTTATTGTTGCTATTATGTGTCGGCAGATGTCGCATTCATTCTGTAGCATTTACGTCAATCTTTTTTTTTTTTCTTTTTTCTTTCATTTTGTTGAACGGAAAAAGAAAATTCTTTTCAGGCAAATAAACTTATTTCAGCCACCCAATAGAGATTTAAAAAAAATCATAGTTTCAATAAGGTAGTAATTGAATAAAAGCATCGCATATTAAATGATAAATTTTTAATTTATTTTAAATCTTTTGTCATATTTATCTGTGTATAATTTGATTTGTCAATTTTATATGTTATTATTAAACTTCTTTTGTTATAATTACGTTAATTTCATATATAAAAATAAAAAAATTAACAAACATAATAAATTATTGTTCATCTGTCAACATTCTTATGTCACTTATGTCAATCATTAAATAATCTTTAATGAATTTTAACTTAATATACTTACCGTGTTCTTTTATCAAACTCCTAAAGAACTTTATTAGACTCAATTATATCGATTGAACTCTCTTCAATTTTTTATGATTCAGGACAGTGGCACTTCGTTGACAGTTGACGGACAAACATTTTCACCAAGACAATTTCCTTTGAAGAAAGTGTATCCAAGTTTCCCTCGAAGGTATAATTAATATTGTTGCAGCAATCAAGTTGAATCGAGAAGTGCACTTAAAAAAGAGAATTAGTAGACTTTATCGGATGTGTATGCTTCAAAATCACTCAAAATATATATATAAATTTTCTCACTCTATTTCCTCGACCAATTCAATAAAAACTCTCCCTTAATTTTATACTTCTTCTCACGCTCTATATAATCAAAAGCTCTTTAATTGTTTTTATGCGTTACAACAAAGTATTTGTTTCCTTGTAAAATTAGAAATCTGTTTAAAAATTCGTCTTTAAAATTTTTTAAATTTTTATAATTCCAATCTTACTTGGATTCCATATCTTCATCAATATCCTCATTGTATCTTCACTAACATACCTCTTAGATTTTTTGGAAATCTTTTTCCTAATCCAACTCCAGTAATTCATACATTAAATATTGTCAATTTAGATATTTGTAAGTAGTTCAAAAATTGTGTCATTATAAAGAAACACTTCGTTAACATTGTCAATGATTCTTGTGATTGATTCTTGTCAATCACGTCGTTTGACAGTGACCTTAACAATCTGTCAAGATAACAAGGGCGAATAATTCTGTGGTAAATAATTTGGCCCTTTTAGTAATTCCAAATGAACAACGACATTTTTTTCAAATTATTGTTATTGCTTAATGTTTACTTAATATTAAGAATATCTTTTGTAATGTAATTGAGCCAATTTTGAGCATCTAGATTAGGTTTGCTAACCGACCGGGTTTAGGTTCAGATTCAGGACCTATTTTGTAACTCAATTAAATATTTAAAATTAATTAATTAAGAATTTATTTCATTAAGTATATTCGATAACAAATAATATTAAATATTTAATTAATTAAATATATTTGATAATTTTTGTTATCGCTTATCGTATTATAAAATTTAAATGAATTGAAAGTTTGAATGTATTAAATATTCATTTATATTTAATCTAAATTATAATAAAATATAGTGTAAAAATAAATTATAATTAATTTTATTTTTAATTTCAAATTTCAAATTTTTAAAATTGAATTTTTAAATTTCATTTTTTAAAATTTATTTAATATTTAAATATTTAAATTTTAATTTTATCAAATAAACCATGTTACGTTTCCAAATATATTTGGTTGGATCTTGGATACATGTTATAAGCCTCCTATTGGGGATGGGTCTAGAATCATATGTTCCGGACCTGATATACACAGAGATATAAAATACTTTTATCAATATTATTACTTTCATTTATTTTTATATTAAATCAAATCCGAAATCAGAATTAAGTAGGTCCGGATCCGTTTATACTTGTTTGAACCCCGTCTTTAACGCTGTTTAATTCCATCTTTTGAAAATATTGATAGGAAAATATTTTTTAGCCGCGTGTATTTTGCTAGGTTTCGGTTACAAATTGCAGGAGGCAGGGAAGGTGAAGCAGTAATAATTAAATTTTAAAAAAAAATGTTGCAATTTGCTAGAATGAAACATATGCAATATTTGTTTAATTTATAAGATTGTTGTATTGGGAGGAATTTATTAATTTATTTTTAAGATGATCTTGAAAAAGTCATTAAATAAGGTTTGCTTAATAAAATTAAATTTTAAAAATTAAAATCTAAATATTTAAGTATTGAATTCTAAAAATTGAATTATGAAGATTGAATTTTAAAATGTGAAATCTAAATTAATTATAATTTATTTTTACATTATATTTTATTATAATTTAAATTAGATATAAAAGAATATTAATAATTAAATAAGTATTTAACTTACTTAAACTTGAAACTCAAGTAATTAACTTTCATTTCTCTTAAAAGTTACAACAGAATGTAAGTATGTATTAATCAATTAAATAATAACAAAAATTTGTTATCAAATCACTTAATTAATTAACCATTTAATATTATTCGTTATAAAAAAATATTTAATGAAATAAATATATAATTAATTAATTTTAAATATTTAATTAAAATACCGAACAAATTTTAAATCAAAAAATTATTAAGTTAGTCGTATATACTCTTATCTAAGTTAGGTGGGTTACCCCCAAAAAAAAAAATCATCTAAGTTCTCTTAATTTTTTTTTAAAAAAAATATTATGATACTCCGTATATTGCTAACCTACACAGATAACTCTTCTCATCATCCTTACTCCCTTACTCCTCTCCATTTGTTCCTCGGGAGGGGAATGAAAGGCGAACCGGGATGGACTTCACCTTCTAGGGTTGCATGGAGGAGGACAATAGGGGAAATCTTGCGTGAGTGCCCTGACATATATGGAGATTGTGGAAGAGATATATGTCATTATCCTACGCCACACCCTGCTCTTGCTTCCTTCAGTTATTTACCCCAAAAAAAGCAAAAACAGTAGACATTTGCAGAAGAACTCATTGTGACACTGGACATCTTTCCGAACTTTTATTCTATTTGTACAATGAAAAACAAAGATTTTGGACCAAGTGAGGTTAGTTAGATTACCGGTGCCACTGCTATATCCATACTGTATATCTTGACTACACAGAATTCCTTGGTCGGTTTTGTGGCCCAGCCTCTCAAGACAAGAAACATAGGATTTCTTGGATTTGACAATAAAGATTAAATTGTTCTAAATAAATGATGCGTGTTAATTATTTTTTAATAAATTAATGTTATTTTAAAAAATTTATAAGTAATTATAAATAAATATATATATATATATATTATCTCGTAATATAATCTCTGCATAAAAATTATATGACACCAATCCAAAACACCACAACTATAAAATTACCCTTTCTCATTCACTCTCTTGCTTTGTTTACCAATTTTAGTCCCAACAATAAATATTATAACTTACTTTTCACACACACACACACACATATATATATATATTTTTTTTTATTATTATTATTTTTTTTTTTACGGGTCCATTTTTAAGAGAATCGAATGTAAAACCAAAACAATGCTGTCAGGGAAGAGAATTGGAACGCGCAAATCTTTGATTGGTCCCCGGAATGCTCGAAAATAAGGTTTAAGAAAAATCAAAATTCACCAACAGGAAGTCTTGATAAACAATTGCAGATTAAAGAAAATTTGCAACACTGAAATTACTAGGAAGCTCCCTTTCAATTGAAGACTTTGGACGCATACATATATAAAAGCATGATTCAAGTTTGATTCACCTGAACTTGTTCAAATTTCTTCTTGGTTTGCCTTTAACTAGACAAAACTATTGTCTATGGAAGAGAAAAGTAAAAAGCCAGTAGGAACCCCTTCTGTTTACAGAGGAGTTAGGAAACGAAGATGGGGAAAATGGGTGTCGGAGATACGAGAGCCGATCAACAAAACAAGAATTTGGTTAGGGAGCTTTGATACACCAGAAATGGCAGCTGCAGCCTATGATGCAGCTGCATTTCATATTCGAGGGCACGGGGCTCGACTGAACTTTCCTGAAATGGTAGACAAGCTTCCACACCCGACTAGTTCCAGTGCTGAAGATATAAGAATGGCAGCGGAAGAAGCTTCTTTGCTTTTGAAGAATTCTGTAGGAGATGATCAGCAAGAGGCAACAGGAGGCAGCTCTAGTGCCATGGCTAACATTGCTCCAATAACCGTAGTCCTCTCGCCCCGACAGATTCAGGCCATTCATGACTTACCTTTGGAGTCACCGACTTACAGAATGTACATGGAGATGGCTGCTGCTGGTTCTAAACTTTTAGAAGAACCGTTAATGCCTCCATGTGACTATGATCAGATGACTGACTATGAAGAAGTTCCTTATGATTCCTTATGGGATCCCTAAAAAACTTCTGAGTACATCTACCACTCTTTGGAGAATAACGTTAGTATATCATAAGTGGTAATGAACAAGAAGTTGATTCAGTCTTGGATCACCAATGATATGATGATTTCCAGCAAAGGGTGGTGTACCATGAGCTAGGGGACCAAAAGGAAAGTTCCCTAGTATATAGGACTGACCTTTATTATAGGATTTGTTATATATATTGGATGTCAGTATTGGCATTTAATGAAACCCAGTACTGTTACACAAATTAAGGTTAGGAAGACTAGTGTTTGCATGAAAAACAGGTTGCTGTCTAGATTTAGCCAGTTTGTGTATAAAGGGGAATGCCCCTTTCTTTGCTTTGCACTTATCAGTTGTTGATTCTAATAAAAGTTTCCACTGCTTACCCAGAGTTATATGTAGTTCAATTTCTATTAATACCTTATGTAAATAATTTTACCCATGCATGCATACATAGATGTTCAAACGTAGAATAGTTTGGCAGTATACACAGATTATCGAAATCCAAACGTAAATGATTTAGGCCTGGGTTTTCGGCTTGAATTCTTTACCCTACTGGGACATGAGGCAGAAAAAAATGGCAGCTGAAATAAGCATGAATGAGGCTCGACTCAATGTGCTGAAGAAAAGTGCCAACGGTGCCGGAAGCTTTAACATGGCTACCTAAAATATTGCTGCAGTAAAGGGAGCTCGAAGTTGCCGGAAGAAAAATGTGGACGAATATGGTAGGAAAAATCTTAATAGTTGTGATCGTATAATGATCTCAGTCTCGTCGTCAGGAAAAGAGAAAAAGAGTATAGTTGACAGCCAAAAATTCCTTGAAAAAAGTCTTCAAATGAATTGGAAAAGAGAAAAAGAGTATCGTTGACAGCCAAAAAATCCTTGAAAAAAGGTCTTCAAATGAACTGGAAAAGAGAAAAATAAGTATCATGATGGAATGTTAAGGAAAGTGTTTTTGTGCTCTCTTTTTGTCACTTCTGACAGCAGACTTGGAAACACGACTATGGCCGCCAAGACTAACCGAGGATTGATTATTTATTTTGATACCAAATGCCTAGCTTTGTTTCTATAGGCTAGGAAATGCAACTATGTGTTTAGTAATACTTACGGTAGATACTTAATTTCATATGTATTATTTACACTTCTTATTCCAATCGTATGTGAGATTAATGTATAACACTTTTTTAATTGTTTTCTTGGACATGTGGTTGTTCGGCAAGAGACAAAAGGACGGTGCTAGTTAACTTACCTTTTTTTTATTTAATAATTCAAATAGCCGAACTTTGTCCGACTATCTTATAACTATGAGCCCTCACCCCATACTTATAGCCAGATAAATCCGAATTTAATCGCATTTAAACAAAAACAGATACATGGTGTCCAACTCAACATGAATCCTCTTCTGCTTTGCTAAATGCGTTGTCCGATCCCGTGGGTGTAACTTACCTTCTTGTTCCAATTAGAGCTTTCAGTTTGAGAATTTTAAAATCAATAGAGTTCTTGGTCTGCTTGGGATCAAATTCTTATCAAGAAATTTGTTTCTTCTTTCCCCAACATGTATATATATACATATATATATAACAGTGGTGAAGATTGCTCCGACTTTGTCGGGAAACCCTAAGTAACTCCACTTTTGTCGGAAGTTGGATCTCTTTCACTCATATGGCTGCTCCGCCTCCAAAGCCACCAGATCCTGGGCCAGTTTGCTCTACTTGGGGAAGGAGGTCTTTCACCTCCCTTTTCTCTACCTCTTCATCCTCTGATCAAGAAGAAATCATACATTTGTCTTTGTTCAAAGGTGAACCAGCTATTTTCTTCTCTCAAACCGAGATTTATGCCTTATTAGAGCCATTTCGCTATGCGCTGGTTAGGAAGTTTCCCATGGGGCATCCTGCATTGGATGTAATACGCAAGGAGATACAGACTTTTGGCCTTAAGGGGGCAGTATCAATGGGGCTATTAGATTGAAAACATGTTTTACTATGTCCAGCACTAGAAGAAGATTTCTGAAGATTGTGGCTAAAAAAGCATTGGTATTTGCTTGGATTTCTAATGCGAGTGATTAAATGGACACTAGAGTTTCGAGCCTCAGAAGATCCATCAGTTGTCCCATTGTGGATTTCATTACATAACCTTCCTATTCAATTCTTTTCCAAATCAGCTCTTTTTTCGCTTGCGTCTACACTTGGACGGCCCTTGAAATTGGATGATGCAACGGCAACGTTGTCCAGAAAGAGTGTTGCTCGTGTCTGTGTTGAAATAGATCTAATGAAGTCGATGCCCAAAATGAAGTGGATTGGTTCTGGAGAACAAGGGTTTTATTAGGCAATCTTTGTAGAGGACGTGCCTGATTTCTGTTCTATTTATCATAGATTAGGACACTCAAATCACTCTTGTAAGCAGTCTGCTTCTCAAGTTGAAGACATTCACGTCCCGCCCCAACAATCGGTAATTTCTAAGCCTGCAAAGCCTCCCATGACCAAATGGATTCCAAAGAAACTACCTGCAAAAGCCCTCGTGGATACAGCAGTGCTCTCACTTCAAAAATACAACCTGGTGGCAATAGGGTCTATTCATGCAACCTCACCTTCAACCTTCCAAAACATGCCGTCTGAAACCCTGGACTGCCCTCCCAACTCTGCTCAGCCAACAAAATGCAGAGGCACTAGACCTTCGGCTATCAAAGGCACAGATGGAAACCCTAGTAGCCCCGAACAGGGAGTGTCGTTTGTGGAGAAAGGTAAATATACTATGGCAGAGGTTGAAGCGGAGCATCTAGTTGCTACTGCAAATTATTCTAACATCATAAAGAGGTACATCCATCCGTCTGCAGATGAAAGTGTACTGAATGCTTCCGAGACTGCAAAGGATTTCCTATCACTCAATTGGAGCCTACAATCCCGTGGGAAGTAGGAGACACAAGTCAGTCTCCTGTTAATATTAAGTCAGATAACTTGAGACTAGAGGTTCTTATGTCTCCTATGCAGGACACACAGTGTGATTCTTGAAAGGTAGTTTTGTCTAGGGCATGTTATTTAGACACAGAATGTCCTCTAATTCGAGAGGATTTCATTCAATTTTTGCATGGGAAGGGACTGGAAAAAGGAAAGGACATTAAAAAGAGATTAGAGAAGAAGACCCCAGCTGCCTCTTTGAGATATGTTCCTGCTTGGCGGGTAAGGATTCCTAATCACTATCTCTAATACAGAATCTAAGGATGAATCTTCTCATATGGAATACTAGGGGTATTGCAAATAACTTAAGTAGGAGGAGATTGAAGAAAACTATCAAGGAAAATCATTTAAATCTTATAGTGGTTCTTGAGCCCATGGTAGACTCCTCACAGTTGACAGCTTATGTAAGAAAGCTGGGTTTTCAAAGGGTTTATCAAATGTCACTGGTAAGATTTGGGTCATGTGGAAGGATTTTGTGGCTGTTCAATTGATACAAGATGCCTCTCAATATGTTACAGTTTCAGTGCAGATTGATTCAGTTGGGTCAATGTTTTGTACATTTGTATATGCTTTGTATTCCAAATTAGGGAGACAAGACCTATGGGACTCTCTAGAAAATTTTTCGTCTAACTTAATAGAGGCTTAGCTCATAGGAGGGGATTTTAATGTTATTACTGAAGCAATGAAAACAAAGGATGCCATGCAAGCGAGGAAAATAAACCCAGGAAAACAGAGACACGGCACAGTGGAAGGTGAAAAACAATACATTTACGTGTCCTTTGTCTGTTTGGCTGAGAAGAAAAGGCACCAACCACTAGAGCGGCTACTTGTCTTGACGACAATTCCAACGAGAAACCAGCAATCCGTCAGCTTCTCCTTAGCATGTACATGAAGCTGTTCGCTTCTTAGAATATTCCTCCGCTTAATCTATGTTAGTGAAACAACCTAGACGAGAAAAGACACTACTTCTTGATTCCTTGTTATTGATTAGCAATATCAAGAAGAACACAAAAGGGAAAAGGATGAACGAGAGAGAGAATAGAAAGAACAGCTCTGGTTTTTCTTTCACTGTGTCGTGAGTGTTCAATAAATAATTCCACCCCACGATTCCTATTCACATCACCAGATAACCCAACCTCAGTGTTTTGATATTTCAAACATTCGGCAGTTATCAACAGAAGAAGTTTTGGTAATCCTTAACTCTTCTATACTGTGAATAATAAAAAATCCTTTAATCCAGTCTATTGGGTCAAAATAATTTATTATTTTTTCTCAGACCCAATGAGCCCAAAAATAATAACCATTAATTATTTATTTCTTGGACCTATTAAAATAACCCAATAAATAATTAATGAGCTCAAATGAACTAAAATAATTATTAAGCATTTTATTAACTTGTTTAAGCTCAAGTTAATTTTTCTAATTATTCAATCTCTAATTATTCAATCTGGGCTTAAGCCTTGAATAATTAATTAACCAATTAAACTAGATAATAAATTTAATTTCTCTCGTTCATTTATTTTTTTTCCAGTCTAAAAAATAAATTAGACTTCCTGAATAAAATAAAATCATTTTCATTATAATCATTTCCTCGACCTAAAATAATTAGGACTTACGAGCTATTCTGATGACCAAAAAGATACATCGTCTTGGCTACTAAAATAACCAAAATACCCTTACTATATAAATAGTTGTATTTTACATTTTAAATATTTTCTAATATCACCATAAGAAAATACTAACCCCAAGGACAATGCTGCATTAGCTATGTCTTCTATTTACAGGTGAAATGACTAAAATACCACTTTACACATCGTCGTTCATTTAGAGAGGAAATAATGTACTAACACCTCTCTAAAAGACATTTACCATCCTTATGCTTCTAATTCAATAATCCACGAGACTTTCCGAGAGAGATAGCCTAAAGTCAATATCCAAGTCATGTTCCCCAAGACCTTGAATAATTAGATCATTCGGACAACCACAATGAGTGATATAGTGTAGATACTATCTTGTACAAGTCTGTCTTGACTAACTAGAGACATATACCCAACATACAAGTATATCGGTCCTTCTCATGAATCTCAACTATAGTATATCAAAGCATACGCTTCCAGTTTCATCAAACTACCAACTTATACTCAAGTTATAGAATACAAGCCTATACTATAGCAGTAGTAGTTTGTGTTTCTATCACATAATACTTTTAGAAACCACTATTACAAGTCATGTTCTACGTATTCGAAATACGGTTGTGTTATGAAATAAGTAGATTACTCATTGGCTAAAAGTAAGTCATTCCATATTCAAAATTCATAACATAATAACCTTACCATGATGAGATTCCCATCCTTATTATCCGGTTAAAAATAATAGTTTATGTGTTAAGTATTCCATTATCCATACCTTATTGTGAAAGACCTCTATTCACATGAGCCATTTACTTAAATACAATAAGTCTTTTCTAATTAAAATTGTGCACAAATATAAAGAAGATTTCACAAAAAAAAATCTGAGAAAAATACTTTTATTAATACAAGGCAAAATTACATCAAAAACCTAGTCTAAGAAGGCATACATTCCAACAATTATGGAAACATTTGAGTACTTGGGGTCGTCTCAACCTAGCTTAGTTGATATGCAAGATTTTAACAATTTTATTGATCATTGTGCTCTCAGGCATCCTCTATTCTCTATTAGTAAATTTACTTGGGCAAGAGAGGGGGTTCGACCGTGTTTCAAGAGGTTGGACAGAATTCTTTTGAATAATGCTTGGGATGATGTTTTTCATTCCTCTAAAGTGCATCACCAAAGTTGTGTGGATTCCGACCATTCACCTCTTTTACTCCTTGTTGAATTGCTTCCGCCTCAAGCTTCAAATAGGCTATTTAGATTTTAGAAAATGTGGGTGCGTCATTCGGATTTTTTGGAAGTGGTTCGTGTTGCCTGGAAAATACCATGTTTCAGTAATGGCATGGATATCTTATTGGGGAAATTGAAAGTTGTGAAAGGTGCTCTAAGACAGTGGAATAAGGACTCGTTCAGTTTCGTCTTTGACCGAGTTCAGCAAGTTGAGGATAAGGTCTTAGCAGCACAGTTTGCTTATGAAGCTGTGCAAGAAGAGGATCATCTACTTGCTCAACTGAATATGGAAAAAGTAAATTTGGTTTTTTATTTAAAGTGTGAGGAAGATTTTTGGAAGGAGAAGTCTCGTTTAAGGTGGATTCGGGAGGGGGACGCCGGCACATAATTCTTTCCACTACTAGAAACTAGGCAATCAGCCACGGAAACTGGCGTAGGAGATTACCCACGGATCAGTCACGAATCAGCCACAAAAATTTTTAAAAAATTGATTATATATTGATAAAAGATTTTTGTGGCTGAATCAGTCACGAATCAGCCACGAAAATATTTTTTCAATATATAATCAATATTTGATAAAAAAAAATGTCGTGGCTGATTCGTGGTAATCGTACACAATCAGCACGGATATTTTCGTAGTGATCAACTACGATCACTACGAAAATCTTTTATCAATATATAATCAAATTTTTTAAATTTTTTGTGGCTGATTTGTAGGTGATCAGCCACGAAAATATCCGTGGTCGATTCATTCACTAATCACCACTGAAAAGCTTTTATCAAATATTAATTATATATTGATAAAAGATTTTGTGGCTGATTCGTGGGTGAATCGACCACTAAATGACCTACGTACATTTTCGTAGTTGTTCACCTACTGAATCAGCTACTGAAAATCTTTTATCAATATATAATCAATTTTTAAAAAAAAAATTTCGTGGCTGATCCGTGGCTGATCAGTCACAAATCAGCCACGGATTTTTTTCGTGGTTGATCTCCTACAAATCAGTCACGAAAATCTTTGATCAATATATATTTATAAATAAATATTTAAAAATATTTATATATAAATTAATATTTATTTACATATAACTATTTATATATAAATACATAAAAATATTTTATATATAAATATAAATATAAATATTTATAAATATAAATATTTATAAATATATATATAAATAAATATTTATATATAAATAAAAATTCATATTTATTTTATATATTTTTAAAAATATTTATATATAAATATTTATAAATATAGATATATAGATAAATATTTATAAATATTTATCTATATAAATAAATATATTATATATATACATATATATATACATACATACACACATATATTAATACGTGCATATATTTTATATATATATATATATATATATGTGTGTGTGTGTGTGTGTGTGTATTTGAAAAAATTATTTGATAAAAACGATAAAATAATTAACAGTATATAAACTTTTAATTATATAAATATACAAAATAATTTATTATATTGAATAATATGGTTTCATAGTAAATTGAATATAATTGTTGTATTTTGTAATAGTATAAAGATTTAAAAAAAATACAAAATGAATGTTAGGAATGGTTTAAATGAAAAAAAAAAAAAAGAGACATGTCCAAGCAATTGGACATAGCCCAATTGGTTAAGTCTCAACTTCTCATATGGGAGGTCATGGGTTCAACTCTCAAAGGACTCAAAACATTCTTCAATTAATTTGAAGGTTATAATCAAGTGTGCTTGGTTCACAAAATGGGTTGTGGACCACACTAAATGGATGCTGCTACGATCATGTGTGCTTGGTCCACGAAGTGGGTTGTGGACCACGAATTTTCAATAATTATTATTTATTAAATCAGCCACGGAAATTTTCCGTGATGACTTTTTTTAATTAAAATAAAATTTAATTATGATTTATTAAATCGCCATGAATTTATTTCGTGATGACTTTTTTAATTAAAATAAAAATTAATTATTATTTATTAAATCGACCACGGAATTTATTAATCAACCACTGAAATATTCCCTGGCTAATCACCCACGGAAATAATTTCGTGGTCGATTAATCAGCCACGACGATTTTAGCCACGAAAAAATTTTCGTGGCTGTTCCGTGGCTGAGATCAATCAGCCACGAAATTTGGTCGATCAGCCACGGAATTTGCCGTGGGTGATCGGTCATTTTCCAGTAGTGTTCATAGGTATTGTAAAGCAAAAAACCAAAGATCATGTATCACTTCTATAGAGGGTCCAACTGGTGCTTTTCTTCATAATCAATCAGAGATCAAATCCTATGCTATAGAATTTTATTAGTCCTTGATTGCGGATGACTCGCATAGTTCATCTACGTCTCCGAGTGGTTGGATGTATGACTACATACCTCAGTTAATAGAAGACTTTAAGAATCGGTTTCTTTCTAGTTTGCCCACATTGTCTGAAGTCAAAAAGGCAGTGTTTGCACTAGGTATTGATAGTGCTTCAGGGCCAGATGGTTTTTTTGAGGTTTTTTCACTTCTTGTTGGGATGTTGTTGCACTTGATGTGCCAGAGGTTGTTCAAAGTTTCTTCTCAGGTCTTCCTCTTCCTAAGAGCTTTACTTCTACTTCATAGGTTCAGTCTTCATATAATTTTGCACAGTTCAGGTTGACAAGTTTGTGTAATTATTGTAACAAAATTCTCTCGAAAGTGTTGGCCACCAGAATGGGGACATTGCTACCCAAGATTATTTCCTTGAATCAAACTGGATTTGTTAAGAAGAGACTTATTTTTTATAATGTTTTGTTAGCATATGAGCTTCTGCACTCGCTTGACGTTAAAACTGAAGGTCAGAATTTGGCTCTTAAATTGGACATGACTAAAGCCTTTGATAGGGTTTCATGGTCTTCTTTATTGGAGGTGATGAAGAGGTTTGGTTTTAGCCAACATTGTTTACATCTGATTCGCAACTCCATCTAGAACTGCTGGTTTTTAGTATTAGTTAATGGTGAAACTTGTGGATATTTTAAATCAACTCAAGGTTTGAGACAAGGAGATACGCTATGCTATCCCTAGCTTTATTTATTATCTCTCAAGAATTGCTTTCTCGTGGTCTGAACAAGCGGATGGAGCAAGGGATCTTGTATCCATTTAAGTGCCTCGTTCATGCTTTAATATTTCTCATTTAAGTTTTGCTGATGATGTGCTAATTTTTACCAGGGGATCCAAAAAAGCACTGCATGTTTTAAAGGGAGTTCTTAAGGAGTACCGGCGTTTCTTTGGACAGCTAGTCAATGTTCAAAAGAGTTCTTTTATTATATCAGGGAAAGCCTCGCTAGCAAGAGTGACTTTCATCCACAGGTTTTTGGGATTTGTCAGACGAGATCAACCCTTTGCGTATCTTGGGTGTCCGTTGTTCAAGGGCAGGAAGAAGCGAGTATATTTTCAACCTCTCCTAGATAAGTTGAAGGGGAAAACATAATTGTGGCAATTTCAACCATTATCTGAAGCAGGCAGGCTCCAATTAATTAGGTCGGCTTTAATGTCATTGCCTCTTGATTTATTACATGTTATAAGTCTGCCTTGGGTTGTTTTAGATGATTTTAAACACATTTGGCTGGTTTCTTTTGGGGCTCCTCAGAGTTTGGTTTTTGGAGGCACTGGAGGCATTGGAGGAAGTTGAGTTTTCCATTTTCAAAAAATGGTTTAAATTTAAGAAGCTTGGAGGATATTAATGTGGCTTACTCTATGAAGTTATGGTGGAGGTTTAAAGAGCAAAATTCCCTATGGGCAAAATTTCTATGGAGGAAGTATAATCCAAGGGATTTACACCCTTCTCGGATTCCTCTATCGCAAGTGATCTCCTCTCCTTGGCGGCGCCTTTTGCGAGCTTAGGAATTAGGTGATTCGAAGATCATTTTCTCTGTTAAATCTAGCACATCTTCATTTTGGTATGATAATTGGATTGGAACTAAGCGACTCTCAAAGCTAAACGGTCAGGTCAGGAATGAGCATCTGCTAATTTGGGATTGTCTTAAAAATGGTTTTTGGGATATTCGCATGTTGGCTGGAATTTTGGATTCTAACACTCTATACCAAGTTCTGAAAACTAGACCTCCTTTTTTAGATGGCGAGACAGATTGTATGCTTTGGCAATTGTCTCCTTTGGGTAGATTCTCGTTATCTTTTGCTTGGGAATTTGTCCTCTCCAGACAGGTTATAGATCATGGATTATCTTCTATCTGGAAGCTGCGAATTGAAAACAAGGTTAAACTTTTCTTGTGGAGGTTATATAATGGTTTTCTTGCTCTAGATGCAATCTGCTGGGTTTTCTTTATGCTTAAGATGCTCTCTATGCAAGGCAGAATGTGAAAGTTATCATCATTTATTTGTGACTTATCCTATAGTTAAGAGGGTATGATCTTCATTGGCAGTTAGGCTTGGAATTTGGCACTTAATTCACCCTCAGAATTTTGCAAGATTTTTCAAGTCTTGGTGGTTTCTTCATTCAATGGATGCTAGCTTGAACCATCTTTATTTGTCTGCTTATTTATGGGAGACCTAGAAGAGTCAGAATAGTAGTTTATATGGAAAGTCGGTTGTCTCCTCATCTAGTCTATTATATAAAATAGATCATTTTATTTTTTTGACTAGACGGGCTTTTGTGCAATTGGTTGCTGTGCGTAAGGCTACGCTAGTCAGCTGGAAAGGAGGTTCTCTTGGGGATTTCATATTAAATGTGGATGGTTCGGTAAGAGATTCAATAGCAGGTGTAGGAGCGATGCTTCGAAATGGCTCTGGACATTTTATAGCTGCTTCCTGCAAGCAAATTGATACAGCAAACCCTCTGGAAGCGGAAGTCGTGGCGTTATTAGAAGGTCTGAAATTAGTCAGGTTGTAGTCTATGTAGTCTTTGTGGATTCAAACGGACTCTCACCTACTTGCAGCAGCTTTGTCGATTTTAGAATCGGGTCCACTTCATCAATTTGATAGCTTATTGAGACACATTTGCTGGCAGTTGAGGCAGTTACACTTTTACAAAATTTCTCATATTCTTCACTAGGGTAATTAAGCGGCAAACTTTTTTACAAAGTTGGCGTGTTCTCGTATTACGCCCACTCTTTTTCATAGCTTCTCTAGCCTTCCAAATATGTTGCGAGCAATTTGTATAGGTGATAAAGATCAAATTTCCTATGTTAGGTTTCAAATTGTACTTGATCTTGATTAATTTCTTGTAATCTTTTTCTTAATATTAATAAATTGATAGGGGTCTACTTAATTCCCACCAATTCATTAGTGGTTTTTAATTAAAAAAATATATATGTATAACAGTGAAAGAACGCGAAGAAACCAGGAAGATTGATGAAACAAATCAGAAGACTTTCATCCCTTCTTTTCAGGCTTTTTCTGCGACTCCTTGAAACTAAAAATATATAAAACAACATCGGGACAAGAGCTTTTTGTTGTTTTAACATCCTAAAGAGACAAGAAGAGCTGAATGTGATCACTTTATCTCATTCCGAATTTGCACCAAAATTTGAGAACATTACTTTAAATTTCAACTCTGTTAATTTGCCTAATGCTCTTCGACAAATTATTTAGTCCAATTTAAGCTGTTTTCTCCTTGTTTCTGATACTCTTTTTCCCACTGCATAACCTGGTTGACTGCAATTTTGATGTAACACTTCTTCACATTATTGTCCCGGAATTTATATATCAATACCAGATGAATACTTTAATTATTACTTCCTCTGTCCAATTTAAATGAATGCCCATTTTTCTATTTATATTCAATTCAAAATGGAATATCTAAATTCAAATAGAGGAAATATGAAAAATATTTGTAATTATTTTCTGGAGAATAATAAAAAATATCAAAAGGTATAAGAAAAGAAATTTATTTTTTATTCACACATGTTAAATATGCAATAAAGATTCAAAAAATTATACATGTTTACATATGGTACTAGCATAACATGCAAATTAGCACTTATTTCATCTGCAAAGCGGCGGAGGAGGATGAGGGACATCTAATTTCCAACCGAACCAGGAATTTGGCGTTTGGGTTGGGAGGGTGAAGTATATATATATATATATTAGAAAGACAATACTATGATTTCTCAAAAAAAATTGAGGGGACAAAATACAAAGTTTTGAAAGTTCTTTTTAAAAGTTTAAAAATTTTTAAGGTAAATTATAAGGTTTAAGAAAATTTTGGAGGGTAGGCGGCTTCTCTATTTCCACTAGGAAATAAATGTAATTACTTTAACTTAATTTGGTTAGAGTGAAAGTGAAATAAATATCATTTTTTTTTTAACTCTCCAATTTTAGAGGGAATTTTTGACAAATATTGAGGAAAAATTGTTTCCCCTATCAATTAACTTTCCACCCATATAAGGGAAAATAGCCATTTATATCTTCATTTACATTTATCCCAACCAAATTGGGAGTTAGAGAAATTTATCATATTGGAAAAAGACTTTTTTTTTTATATATATACTTTTTCAGAAAAAAGGTGTGCTTAGGGTCAATGCTCATGCAAAGAACTGCAGGACCAAAAAGCTTCTCTATCGGGAAAAAATTGATTAAAAATCATTCGTTGGAATAATCATAAACCCTGAGGGCGACATAAAACTTAATTTAGTAGCCTTTTACTTCAATTCGCAAGATCCAGCTGTAATAATGGATAGTTTTCACACGTTTAGCAAATAATTAAGCTTCTCCATATGCAATTCTTTCCAATAAATAGTTTTCAAAGCCTTTCTTTAATCTGTGTTGACTTCCACAAATAAATTTTGACTCACTAACCCTATATAGTCATATTCATATTAAGCTCAAGTCAATTTAAATGTATATTACACACTGCACAAGGTGGACTAACTTTTAGCCTATGTTTGGTTTGCGGAGGGGTAGGGGAAAGGGAAAGGAAACAGAAGGATAGAGGCATCTTTATTTCTATTAAGGGAAGTAATATGTCTACTAAGGGAAGTAATAATGTTTTTATTTTGTTTGGTATGCAGAGAAGAAGAGATGGAAGGAGAGGGAAGAAAAGAGAAAATAATTAATTTAATTTATTATTTTATTTCTTATTATTTATTTTGTTAAAATTTTTAATGTTAAAAATATAGTCAATATTGTTATTAATTATTTTTACTTTATTTTTTTCTTTCTCAATCTCTCTAAATTAATAGGGGAGAAAATACTAATGTGGAATCCCCACCTAATTTACTGCCCCTTCATATCTACATTAAATCAAACGAAGTAAATGCATCGTTTACCTCGACAGTCACTTTCCCTCCTCATTTACTTTCACAAAACATTCTACCCAAACATAGCCTTAATGTACTTTCTTTATTCTCCAAAAATTATCACTTCTGAATATTTTTATAAATTATTTATTATTTTATAAAATTAATAATTTATTTTTTAATTATATTCTTATCATAATTATAACATTAATTAAATTTTATTTTTTAATAAAAGTAATTCAGTCTCTTGTAGCTCTATAAACTTTAAAGTTTTCTGAATATGAATTCTTCAAAAATAATAATTAATTTAAGTATATGCTTAATATTGAACTTGGAAACAGCAGCTTCTCAAGAACTTGAAAATGTAGAATTGCTTATAATTATATTTTTTTTATGTAATCAATATTCCACAAATCTTGATACTTTGCTGCTTCTGAATTCACATGCATTTGAGGCTATTCTAATACAATTTCCCGACGGCAACTCAAAAAGGAGCGGTCTAAAATTGCAACTCCAAATGTTTGAGTTCTTGTTGTCGGCAAAAAAGATGTCTGTTTTGAATAGACAAGTGAGGTTTCTTCATTCCCATGGAAGTTGGGGTGGTAATCGTGTCGTATTCTAATTGGCGGATCGTGTTAACTTAAAATAATTACACTTGACAGGCCAACTCAAACACGACTCGATTAATAAACATATCGTGTCGTGTCAACCCATTTATTTTCGTGTCGTGTTCGTATTATAAAACGGATTGACACGATATGACACAATTAGATACAAAAATTAAATAGATAATTACTAAATTCGTCAACTCGAATACCTACTAAACTCGCCAATCTGTGCACCATTACACAAAAAATTTGAAAAAATCAAATCAAATTATATAAAATTAAAAAACTAATAAAATAGTCCGTAAAGTTATAAATAACCAATAAAATAACAAACCATCCTACTAAATATTTAGAGATCATAATAAATTCATAAGATTTAATCTTAAAAATCTAAACAAATGTAATTTTGCAATAAAATTGGATTATTCAAGAAATTATTTTCTCTAGATATTTAGAACAACAATTTTGTCGTATCATGCCAGGAATTTTAAAGAGCAAAAAACGAGCACGAAAGGAAGGCTTGTCCTTGTAGGGTGTAATTCAAATTGTCTTTGTCCCAATGTCAGAAATAGCATAGTATACGAATTGGTCAATCGATGTTGAGTGAACCTTATCCTCTGGTAAATGCACCACACGAGCTTCTTTTCATTCTATATTCGATTCGGCCGGTAGGCATATTACATATATTATTTCCTAAAAGTCTAACATTCCCCTTTAAACTTGCGTAAGGTCGTTACTTACCAACTCGTACTAATATTATTATTATAGACACTAAATAATAATTAATTAAGAATGATTCATTTACTATATATCAAGCAAATAACCACATTAACATCATTTATTTTCTTTAAGATGTCTCATATAATTAAACAAAATAGACACACAAACAATTTAATTAATTCATATAATAAAATTTAATTCAATTAATTCATGTAAAAAATTAAATTATCTAATTTTCTATAGTAAAATTTATAGGGTATTACAAAAAATATTAAATATAAATATTAAAAAAAGTTAAACGGGTTCGCGGGTTGAAACGGGTTAAAACAGGTTGAACCCGTTTATGACATGTACACGTTTAAAGTTAAACGGGTCGACCTGTTTCGACCCGAACTCGCGAAACCTCAACCCTAATCCGCTATAACCGTATCGTATTCGTGTCGTGTTGGCGTGTCATGTTCAATATTGCCGCCCCTACATGGAAGTTCCCGAAAACACCAGCAACTCAACAGAAAACCGAGACTCGGCAGAGAAAAATGAAGAATATCCAAGTATATTTCTTGTAATGATTTACAAGTTAAAATATAGGGAATGATGTATTTTCTTAAATTGAGGTGGCCCCCTGTCCCTACGTTAGATAACCAAACCGCGTCTTAGATGTCCTGATCACTCTGATTTTTGCTAGGTTTTCCAGACGCATAAGAATTTGGGCCAAGCTTTAGTAAACAATTATGAAAGTAAAACTAAAAGAATACTTCATGCATGAGAGAATTGCAGAGGGGCGAAGCTTCAAATGCTGGCAAAGCATACAAAAAGTCTCTCTTCAGATGTTAGTTTGCTTGTCATAGTCATTGGAAAATTATGCAATACTGAAGCTCCTCCGAAGCTCCCTTCCTATTTAATATTCCACACACCATATTATCGGTTTCACAAGTGAGATATCTTCTTTAATCAAGATTATCTTGGATTTTTGAACCCTGGTTCTCCTGAATCTTTGTCAAAGGCAGATAATTAAGATATACTAATATACTGGAATATGGAGTTAGAGAGGCAGCAAAAGAAGAAGCAGAGTGGAGTGTCCTCAGTCTATAGAGTTTTCAGGAAACGAAAATGGGGAAAAGAGAAAAGAGAGCCGAGGAAGAAAACCAGAATTTGGTTGCGAGATTTTGATACGCCTGAAATCAGGGGCAGAATAGAAATTTGGGGTTGGAAGGGATACGAATTATATAAAATATGTTATAACATAACATTATAATTTTAAAAAATGAGAAAAATGTATAATTTAAAAGATTTTTTAAGTTGAAATTTAAATTTTAAAAAAAGAAATTGTGTAGACGCATTTGATAAGATTGAAATTTAAATATTCAATTCTCAAAACTAATGTTTGAATTCTGAACTTATAATTTATCTTTATATCATATTTTATTATAATTTAAATTAAATATAAAAATAAATTAATAATTAAATAAATATTTAACATATTTAAATTTCATACATAAGTAATTTTCATTCTATTTAAAATTGATAAAAAAAATATCAATACGACTTAATTAATTAAATACTTTTATTAATTAAATAATAATAATTTATTATTAAATATATTTAATTAATTAATTATTTAATATTATTAAGTTATTTAACAAGTCTTGCCGAGAGGTTTCTGGATCGGCCTGCTCAAATGGCAATGATTTTCGTGTGGATGCGCAAGAAGCGTCTTGACTTTGTCAAGAAATCATAAACCCCAGAAGAGTAGCAAGAGGCAGGTGGAGGAATGTCTAGCATGGCTAAGGCTACCATTACTCCAGACATGGTCGGACTCTCTCCAGACAAATTCAGGCCGGTCATGACTTACCATTGGAGTCACCAAACTGCACAAAGTGGACAGAGATGGTTGGTTCAAAATTTTTAGAAGAACAATTATTCTTCCCGCTGCTTATCATCACATGATTTCCTTATGGGATCCCTTGCCAATTTTGACATCCTCAGTTCATTTCTGGCGTCTACTGAGTGTTGGCGATAGAAACATTAATAACAAGAGGCCGTTAATGCATATCTGGTCGGAGACTGCTGAACTTCAATCTTGGTTAGAGAATCAAGATCACAACCAGCAAGTTTATAATAGTATACTAACAATTTATATACAAAATAAAATATGTAAAAAATGAATACTAATTCAATTTGAAAAAATAGATAAGAAAATAAATATCAACTCAATTTAAGAGAATTGAGTTAAGTTGATGTTTACTTTTTAAAGTTGAATTGATATTCACTTTTTACCTATTTTATATTTATTAATTAAAAAATAACTTATATACAACACATAAATTACTAATATATCACCATAAACCTTTTTTATCACTGTTGAAAGCAGCCAAGGATCCATGCAATCATAAACACAGGAGAGACAGGCCAGAAAACAATTATAATTATCTACTTCCATATCAGTCTTCTCAATAGAATATTTCATGTAAACCAACAAATGAAATTATAGCGATTAAAAAATTATTAATTATTTTTCATCATATCGAGGGTTAGTATTTTGGACTAGCAGCTTAGGTGTCTAATGAAAAGGCAAGGCTCCTCTCTAATTTTTATAACACTGGAAATCTTCTAGGATGAAAATAGTTGGGCTTTTCTATTTGAATGAAGCCCAAAATTTTACAAGCATTGGCCTGCTGGATTATTTGGAAGACATTCCTCCCGGGAAGGCGAAAGTGAAAGCCGGCGGCAAAAATTTCATAGTGCAACAATCACTGGTACTGTACTAAAAGCCTGGAGAATTGGGATTCATTCGAATCAAACCCTTTTTTTTTTTTTTGGAGGGCTCTACAACATTGGTTAACACATTTTTTAACGAAAAAGTTTAAGGTAGATCTTTGTCCTCATTTTACGGCAAAGGCCCACTCATTTTGCAAATCAACGTCTACCGAAAGAAAAGGCCCACTCATATGAAAACGCTCAAATTTCATGTCCATTTGATAGTGGACAGCAACTATGTCCAAGGACAAAGACTCCGAGCCCAACCAACATCGATTTTTTTTTTTTTTTTGTGGCTAATTATTTGCAACCTTGATGGTATGTGGCATTATCATCAAAAGACTATTTTCAGTTGGGAAATTCTTGCGTGCACGGATATTTTGAATGATCATATCATATATTGATAAAATTATATATAATATTTACGGTATAATTTTCAATATATGTAATATAATTATTTAAAATATTCAATACACGTAGATCGAATATACAGTAAAAATTTTCCTCTCTAGTTGTCTACGCTTTGGCTCTTACACCTTTCGAAACATAGGGACCTTCTCTTATCATGGCTTTGTCAAAAAAGCATAATATCTATATACATAAGATTAAGTTGGAGTGTAACTTAGTCATAATAAAGGTCGAAAAATTAACACCCCGTCTCTTCCATGCCTTTGCTGGATTTAGCAATTTTGTCTCATCGTGACGACTCTATTAAGAGCAAAATCTTCGTCTGTAATACGTTTTTGCTTAATGAATCTAATGACAAAATCCGATCCTATCTCTATCCTTACTTTAATTTAAAAAAATTTAATTTAATGAAAACATGTCAGGCTAAATTTTTAATTTAAATAGAAAAATTATTATTTTTTCATTGGGTATGAATTAGATAAACGGGATTTACTATAGCAAAAATCGATTGAGGAGTGTTTATACAGAATGCTTAATTCAGACAATGATAGCATGATAACATTAAATCCACCAAAAACTATCCTCATATTAAAAAAAAATGGAGTTTCGAATATTTTGCCTAATACTACTAGAAGAGTGTGTGTTCTTGGAAGGCACATGTGGGTAGGCTGCACTTCGCAACAAACCTTTGACATCACCACCAGTGGCCGGTGAGAAGTCAGTCAGTCCTCTGGAAAACAATAAAATGCGTCCTCCTTACCACGTAGCTATTAGACGACATGACCAAGCTTTCTCTGTTCCCTTGTACGGACATCGCGGTCAATAGGCGGCTGCCGGTGTTCAAAGTTCAGATTTTCTATGCATGAAGTTGAAAGCTTTCACACTGAGAAAAGCTTTTAAAAAACATGAAGAAAGAACATTGATGAGTTACAGCCATGCAGAGCAGAGACTATATATGGAAGCCTTCCAATATCCAGCTGTTAGTAACCACATTAATACGTGTTTTTGGTTATATTGTCACCGATATTGCAAGACACGTCTTTGTCATTTGAATCTTTAATTAGTACTATGATATTGATATATTACTATGGTATGCCAATCAATGGTACAATATTTTTCCAATTGATCATGTAGTTCTTCTACCACTACGTACATTTGACCATTGTCTTACCATTTCCTATTGACTATTTCTACCATCAACTGAAAATTAATCTTTTTCATTGGACTAATAAATGTTAGAGTCATAATCAAATATGAAAGAATAGAATGGAATGGAATAGTATATTATTAAACTCATGTTTGAGTTATAATTAGACACTGTTTGATTAATAATTAAGTCTAAATTTTTATTCGTTTTATTATTATTTGAAAAAATTCAAGTTTGAATTCCTTTAAGAAACTCGTTGAGCTAGAACTCTGAATTTGTTTGTTTTATATTTTTATCTTAGAGTTTTATAAACTAATACTTCAATAATCCTAAATAAAAAAAATTGATCCAAATAAATTCAAATTAAACATTAGTAATGTCAAATTTTGTTTAAAAATAACATTTTATAAATATATAATAATTTGATTATTAAGAAAAGAAATATTATATAATTTAAGATTATTAATATATTTTATATTAATGATCAAGCAATTAAGTTCATATATTCAAAAATGAATTTGAGTTCGTTTAATTACTATCGAGTTGGATTTTGTATTTTAGCTTTACATACACATATGCGAAGAGTGGAGAGAGAGATTATTTGTTTGCACTAATACCAAGTGTGTGTATATACATATTCCCAGAATACTACTCAACTAATTGTATTTTACTATTTGCAATGTAAATAGATGGTCGCAGAATCAAATCACTGCTCAAATATATAAGCTGTGTGTTGACTCTGACTATCTAACAACTAGATGAAGCTTTGTTTTGATCATAACAAAAATCAGGATAAGCTACATGACTTCTTGCTATTTTTATTTTTTTTAATGTAATTTGCAATCCACTTTAACATGACAAGATTATGAACTATTGAACTCTCGTCTTCGAAAAGGCATTTTTTTTTTCCTTTAATAAATTTTTATCATATTCGTATATCCTTAGATACAATTCATCTTCCCATATCTAATACCTTGTAGAATATTTTATGCCTCAAAAAAATTTTGGAATGAAGGTCGGCTTTTAGGTTTTTGTTATCTTTTGAAACTCGATTGTTAATGTTAATTATTACTTGTAAATTGTATTGATTAGACATTTTTTTCCTTTCTAAAAACTTTAATTATAAAATTTATGACAAGTAAAAACTCAATTTATATAAGTATTTTTTTATTAGACGAAAAATGTAAATTTAATTTATATTTATATACAGCAAGTCGATTACATTTTCCATGTTATAAGATCAATAATCGTAAAGAACTAAATTAGAAATTAATCCTATACAAAATAAAAAAATATATAATATAAACAACCTAGTGGAATCTGGAAGCAACCAATGAAATACAAAATTGTCACTTATTTTATTCTTGTATACCACGAGCCACGAGGTACTAACACTAATAATAAGCCTAAGCAATCCGTATAATAGATTAATTTTACATGATGAAATGAAAATTATTTATTATCCTTAAAAAATTGGATTTAGTGGACTGATATCATGCTGCCATTGGTTGACAAGAAAGCATCGGAAATCTTGCAATGGGGCCACGATCAAACACTGTCATACAACTTCACTCCACTAATTTCATGCAACTACGTGGAAGCTCGCTTTCATCTCCTACCAATGTACCGTGCGTCCGTGCCCATGCTTCTGCTGACTCTATCCTGCTCTTGAATCCATCCCTTTATATAGTCTTTGATGGAAACATCAAATCTATTGCTTCATTTCGAATATTTGGTCTTCATTAAGAAATCCCTTTTCTTCACTGAGTCTGTCGAGTGATAAATCTTGCTCGAAAACCCCAGAGGATGGAAGAAAAAGTCAGCCGCGACCATGGTGCGGCAGTCTACAGAGGAGTCAGGAAGAGGAAATGGGGAAAATGGGTGTCTGAGATACGTGAGCCAGGTAAAAAGACCAGGATATGGTTAGGAAGCTACGAGACACCTGAAATGGCTGCCGCGGCATATGATGTAGCTGCCTTTCACCTAAAAGGTACGACGGCACGACTTAACTTCCCTGAATTGATTGAGAGTTTTCCTAAGCCGCTCAGCTCCGGTGCTGAACATGTCCAATTGGCTGCTCACGAGGCCGCATTGAGGTTTAGGAGACCGGCTCAGCATCAGGAATATGGTGGCGGAGGTGAGAATAAGGGTGGTTTGGTTCCTGTTAGGGTGGGGCTGTCCCCAAGCCAAATTCAAGCTATAAATGAATCACCACTGGACTCACCCAAGATGTGGATGGAATTGGCAGGGACTTTGTTGTTGGCAGATCCCATGGCTTTCTATGAGCAAGAAGATCAGGTTGAGAAGTCGGAGGAAATGGATTATAATTCCATTTGGGATTAGTATGGAGTTAATTAACTACAAATCAACTCTTACTACATTTTTTTTTTAATCCCCAAAAGGAATTGTATCTTTTTCCCCCTTTCTTTGGGGTGACTATAAATTGGTATGTCTTGGACTCTTGGAGCATTGGGGATCCAAGACAAAAACAAATTTTCTTTTCTTTAAAAAAAAATAAAAATTATGGAATGTACTTGGAGGAGGGAAATTTTTTCACCCTCTTGAAGTGAATATTATGATACTACAATTCATACTTTCTGATTACTAATTAGTTTAATTTCAAATCCCTCTTTGCCAATATTAGCAATTGCTGTCATTCTGCAAAAATATTGATAAGAATTTTATGAATTCGTCTGATTTTGGCAAAGTTTATAGAGATAATATCATAGAACTTAGGTATTTTATAATGTCACTGATCTCTCCTAAGAGGTTTTAAAAATATCACTAAGGTTCTCTGCTAAGAGGATTTTGAAGCGATGACTATATTCATAGAGCTTTTCTTGATTTACTCATACTTTGTGTTTTCCTTGTTGGTGTTCTGCCACTGAAACCAAGGTGGGAGACTGAAGTTGAGGCTTTACGCGCATTCAAGAGCTCAACCGCCCTCAGGTTTTTGCCCCTACCCTTTTCTCCCTTCCCACAATTTTCAAGTTTTTCCAGACCCATTTATTGAGCAACCATGATAATGGGATGCCAATTTTCCTTTTTTTTAAATAATAATAATAATAATAATAATAATAATAATAATAATAATAATAATAATAATAATAATAATAATAATAATAATAATAATAATAATAATAATAATAATAATAATAATAAACCTTTCTGGTATGAATTGGGATCGTTCTTATATATATAGTTTGAAATTGCACAATTTAACATTTTAAAAAGTTGTTCGATAAATTATAGTTATCTTGGACAGATCTAATGGTTAGGATTTATTTTGATGATATATCTTTTTTAATTTATTTTAATCTTCGTGCTAAAATATTTATTCTTTACATAACACTCACAAATTGTGCGGCTCTAAAACTGACTTCCTTTATTATCTTTATTGATTCAAATTTGTAAATCATAAGACTAAAAGCAAACGTAAAATTATATTAAAATATTTTTGCGTTAAATATGTGGGTTATTTAGTGTTGGGAATGTTATTATGTGTGGTTGGTAAAGAATATTGGAGGTAAGTTTTCTTTATGAATTAAAAAAAATAAAATAAAAATTGCAAATTATGCTATAATAAGTGTGGAGAAAATTTATTTTGTCATCCCAAATAATAAGCATTTGTCATATTGATCTTTAAACTTTTAGTCACAAACCAATGTTTGGAATTCATGAAGATAACAAATTGAAAAACTTTAAAAGTTCATATATTAAATGAGACATGAGAAATGTTTTTAATTTAGTGTAGGGAAAGATTTGATCCATGGTATCATGTGTGAAGGAAAAATTCTAGCATGGACCAATGGTCTATGGACCAACTGTATTGATGAATTATATTGTGTACAATATAAATTGTACGGTACAACTCATCAATGCATTTTGTCCATGGTCCATATAAGAATTCCTCTGTGTGAAGGCCCAAGTGCTAACCATTGAACCACTAAAAATCTTATGATGGTGGCTTGCTTCAATAAATTAATATTGTAAAAGATTGAAGAGTTGGCTATTTTATTAGCCTATTAATTTTTCAATTCTATTTTTGCAATATTATTTCATGTGTCTAGGTTGGCCATAAAATTATTGTTATTTTTGTTTTATAATTTTTAATAGTTAATTTTGATTGAATTATATATAATTCATATTAACATGTCATATAGTTTGCATGAACACCACTCTAGGTACTATTTAGTTATGTATAAATAAATTAATTTGTTTTATTAAATTAAAAATTTTAAGTGTAAAATAGTTAATTTTAATTCATGTTAGGCCTCCCCTATTAGCCCATTAATAAAATTAACGTTTGCTTCGTGTCATTTTAAATTGTCTCTCTATAGGAAGGTTACGTCTTATTGATTACAAGATTGGGCCTAATATTTTTGTATTATTTTTATAAGTTTAATTCATTTATAATTATCCTATAGGTGATGTGATTGGATTGAAAACTTTATTAAAAATATAAATATATGATTTACATTTAAATCAAAAACATTATAAGTACTTCCCATAAAATATTCAAATAATCACTATAGGAAAGTGTCCTTTAGCGCCGAGGCTACCCTAAAAGTAGAAAGTGGCAACACTCTTGTTCTAACTCATGCTGGATCTTTCTCTTCCAAGTCTAAGGGCAAAGGATGAAGTAAGAGGAAACAAACTAATAAAAATTGGGCCTAAGGAGTAGGTTACAAAAGTAAAAGTGGATGAAAAGCCCAAAGGTAAATGTTTCCAATGCAAGCAAAAAGGACATTGGAAGACACAATACCCAAATTTCTTAGCTAAACACAAGTAAGGTACTGGTAAGTTATCCTACATTGAAACTTATTTAGTGGTTGATTCTATAACTACTTGGATAGTAGATTCTACTGCTACTAATCCTATTTGCAATTCATTGCAGGGTTTCAGATATCTCAATAAGGAGAACATACTCTAAGGGTTGGCACAGGATCAGTGATATCTATAAGAGTTGTTGGAGATGTTTATCTTTATTTTGATAATAAATATTTGATTTTGAAAGATTATTATTATGTTCCCTACATTTATCGAAATTTAATTTCGGTTTCTTTATTATTCAAACAAAAATATTCTGTTAAATTTTATAAATTATTAGTAGAGATATTTTTTAATAACTCTTTGATATGTCGTGAATATTTAAATAATGATTTATATGTTTTAAAACCTACCAACAATTCATTATATCATACTAAATCTAACAAACGCATCAAATTATCTCCACTAATGAAACTCTCTTATAGCATCTTAGACTTGGTTATATTAATTTAAATAGAATTCAAAGACTGTAAAAGAAGGTCCTTTAAGTGACTTAAAGGTGGAACCTTTTCAAGTTTGTGAATCTTGTTTGAAAGGTAAAATGACCAAAAGATCAATTCCTTCTAAAGGAAATAGAGCCAATGAAGTCTTATAATTAGTACACTCTGACGTATGTGGACCAATTAGTATCCAAACTAGAGGTGGGTATGAGTACTTTATTACTTTTACTGGTGATTACTCAAGATATGGATATATTTACCTAATGACTTTAGATCTAACTTGTTAAAAAATGGGATTTTATCCCTACTAAATACACTTGGAACTCCTCAACAAAATAGAGTTGCAAAAAGGATAAATAGGACCTTGTTAAACATGGTCAAAACAATGCTAGGCTTCTCTATACTTAGTACATCATTTTAGGGATATGCTATACAAATTGCAACATATATATTGAATATAGTTTCATCTAAGCTTATCCTTAAGACTCCATTGGAATTGTAGAATGGGCGAAAGCCTAATTTGACACATATCTGTATTTCGATTTGTCTTGCATATGTGCTAAAGGGAAAAATGGATAAAATGGAATCACGATCAAATTTATGTCTGTTTGTTGGGTATCCAAAAGGAATAATGGGATACTACTTCTATAGTCCTCAAGATAAGAAAATATTTGTAAATACAATGTAATTTTCTTAGAGGACAAGTACATAAAAGAATGTGGATCCAAGAGTAGGGTTATATTGGAAGAAACCAAAGAAAATAATCTCGAGCAAATGGTTACAAAAACTCATACTTAAAATTCACATGGTGAATTCGTATTTATGCCACTTAACATGTCAGATTCTAATGGAAGAGAAATAGATGTTACGCTTTCTATACCCACTAGCTCTTCGGCATATAAAGTGGAAGAACTTCTTACCCTTGTTCAAATTCCAGTCATTGAGAAATCAGCAGACCTAGTTCCAATCAATGAGGAGAAAGAAAGTCCAATCATCCAAAAACTTCCACAGCTTAGACGTAATGGGAGAGTCATTCGACGTCCCTCTAAATACTTACTCTATGGAGAGGTTTTTCAAGTAATCTATTCTGAAGAAAAAGAGGATCCCACTATGTATAAAGAAGTTGTAAGGGATATAGCTGCGGACCATTGGAAGAGTGCACTAGATTCAAAAATAAAATACATGTACAGTAACTCCGTTTGAGAACTTGTAGACTTAACTAATAAAGTAAAACCTATTGAGTGCAAACGGATCTACAAAAGAAAGAGATGAATAGACAGGAAAGTGAAAACTTTCAAAGTTAAATTAGTTGTTAAGGATTATACCCAATGAGAAGGTATTGACTATGAGGAAATCTTCTCGCCTATGGCCATGCTAAAATTTATAAGAATCCTCTTATCTGTTGCAGTTCACTTCAACTATGAAGTATGGCAAATAGACGTTAAGACAGTATTCCTTAATGGAAATCTTGACTAATGTATCTACATAGTACAGTTAGATAGGTTTATCCAAGAAGATCAAGAACATAAAGTTTGCAAGTTGAATAGGTCTTATGGGTTTAAACAAGCGTCTAGATATTGGAATATCAGGTTTGATCAAGCCATTAAATCTTATGATTTTAGCCAACATTCTATTGAATCTTGTGTCTATAAGAGAATTATATATGGTAAGGTGATTTTTCTCATATTGTATGTTGATGGCATCCTTCTCTTTGAAAATGATGTAGGGACATTAACATTGGTGAAAATTTGATTGAGTAAATAGTTTAATATGAAGGACTTGAGAGAAGTAAGATATGTTCTCGGCATTTAGGTCCTTTGGGATAGAAAGAATAGATAGATAGTTTTATCCCAAGCTTCATATATTGACAAAACACTTACGAGATTTTTAAAAATTTCAAGAAAGGTCATTTGCTTTTCAGACATGGAATTCAGTTATCTCAAAAGTATAGTCCTAAAACTCCTAATAAAGTTGAGTACATGAAACGAGTTCTTTATGCATCAACTGTAGGAAATCTCATGTATACTATGTTTTGTACTCGTCCAGATATTTGTAATGCTGTTAGAATAGTAAGTAGATATCAATCAAACCCAAAACCGAAACACTGGACAGCAGTGAAACATATATTCAGGTATCTTTGCAGAACTCAATAATATATTATAGTTTACTCAACTCTAGAATTGATACCTATAGATTACACTGATTCTGATTTTCAAGTTGATAGAGATATTCGCAAGTTCAGGCTCTACTTTTTCCTTAGGTGGTGGTGCAGTCATATAGAGAAGTATTAGATAATCTTGTATTACTGACTCTACAATAGAAGCTGAATATGTGGCGGCTTGTGATGCAGCTAAAGAGGCAATATGGTTTAAAAAGTTCTTAATAGAACTTGAGGTGGTTCCTTCTCATTTCAAGCCATTAGTTTGTACTGTGACAACAGTGGAGCACTAACAAATGCGAAAGAACCACACAGCCATCAGTGTGGTAAACACATTGAACGTAAATATCACATACTCAGAGAGATTGTTCAACGTGAAGATGTAGAAGTATGCAATATTTCTTCTACTGAAAATCTTACTGATCTTTTTACTAAACACTTACCAGTAGCTGTTTGTGGGAGTCATATAGAAAGTATGAATATTTCTAATATGTCCCATTTACTCTAGGACAAGTGGGAGAATTTTGTTAGATATGTCCATCGAGTAAATACAATATTTGTATTTTAAAATTAAATAAATTATATTTTTATATATTTATATATATGTATGAGCTTGTTTTATCCATGAATTATTTAGATATTATAAATAAAATATTTATTTATTAAACACAGAAAGACTTGATTTATAATTTAATTCGAAATAAATTATCTACGATTTAAAATAAATTTAGGGTGAGATCGTCTTAATTTTATTAAAGCTTGCCTTTGATTTTGGTAATAAAATTAAGAATATATTTTGATATATTGGATGGATCATGAGATCATCAATGCTTATTTGTATAATAGATCATACAAATAAAATATTAAAAGATTGTCGTACATAATACCTTAATCATGAGTAAACAATTATTTATATTTACTAACTTGAAATTCCTTGAATTACCAAAGAGTGAGATTAACTCAATAATCAATACTTCGGTGTCTTGAAAATTAAAGTGAAATAAATATGAAATAATTATTATGCAATATGGAATCCGTCACCTTTAATAGGCAAGATCATTTCTTCATGAGTTCTTCTAAGAGAGAGTTAAATCTAAGTTTAGTAATTCAATAGTGTCTATTAAATTCAATTTGTAAGTGTGGCATGATCATATGGTATTGTCAAATTGAAGATGAGAATTGATGATTTGAATGAGGGACACTGTGGTCATACTGTCTCATTCAAAGTATTATATTGATCGACAGAAGTAATTTGTTGGATCGATTAATCATAATGATATAATTATTGACTCTAATAATTGCAATTAGTCTAATAGTGAAATTACGTTCTTTTAGTGGAATGAAACGTAATTAATAAATTATTTTTTTGATAAAATAATTTATTAGAGTTTAATCTAATTGTATCCGGTCAAGTCCCTTCAATAGCTCATAATTATGGAATAATAATAAATTATAAATATTTATAATTTATTAATAAAAATTGTAGGAAATCAAAAATCATATTTGAAATAGAATAGAATAAGTGAAAATAGTTGTACCCAACTATACTTTTCTTATTCTATTAGGATTCGTATTTTGAGGTAAAATCAACTATACATATTAGTTTATGACTCAATTTCCAATAGACGTGAGAAACAACGTTCTAGTAGTTTTTTGTGTCCACCTTCTTCAAAGAGAGAAAAATACAATTAGCTATTTTTTTGTCCTGAGAGATTACATTGAAGAAGACCTGAGGGTTTGGAGCACTACTTAAAGGCTTCAAGAATCGTATTGTTGAAGACGATATCTACAAAGGTATGATTCGTTTTTCACATATTGATAGGATTTAATCTAATTGACACATAAATATATCGATCTTATAACTAACAAGATATACATAAACGATCAAAGTTTATTTATATCTCTAATTTGATCGTTGTAAATTATATATTTTAAAATTTTATATTTTTTAAAAAAATAATACGCAGCATTTATAATACAAATTTTCGATATATTAATTTAAGAAAATCGATCCATAAAGTATCTTATTGAGATAATAACTCATATCTCGTGATGTATTTATTAAATGTTTTTGTATCCAAAGATATAAACACCCTTATAAACTCAAAATCGTCTATAAAATTAATAGTCAAGAAATTTCTAAATTCTAGTGGCATTATGTCTTTAAATTGAAAAAAAAAATTAAATAAATGCATCATAAAGGAGGCAAAATAGTATTTTTGTAACTTTAAAAAAATGAGTGATATGGTTAGATACCTTAGGGAAAATCTCTCATATTATCCCTATCTTATATTTGAATAAGCAGTGCCAAAAATATAAATTATGTGTGTTTATCAGGTAACATACATGTAAAATGTGCAATTATATATATATTTTTTAAAGCATTGATGAGTGGTGAAATTACAATTGAAGTTATTTTTCTTTTTGGCCAGAGAGGAGTAGGGGCGTTCGAACTCAATCTGCCAGTGTATTTTAAATATTTATGCTTCAAATATATTGTGCTAATAATTTGTTAGAAATATTTTTTGTGAAAAAAAAAAACTTTTTTTTCTATCACACAACAAGTCTAAGTTAGATTCAACATTTCATGTGCATGCACTTTTTTTTTGTTCCTTTTTACTCAACAAATATATATATATATATATATATATATATATATATATATATATATATATATTCTTATTTTTTTCATCCCAACTAAATTGACAATAGTTAGTTTGGTACGATATTTTATATAAAAATAAAAATTATAATATAATAATATAATTAAAATATGAAATATATTAATTTCATAATATTTTATGTTAAATTTTATAAAAATAAAATATGAAATATATATTAATTATTTTAGAATATATTATCAAAAATTTTATTTTAAAAAATATTAATTTTTTAAAATAGTTTAACGTAATTAATAAATAAATTTTATCAAACGGAGACAGGACTGAGGTTTTATAACGAATCGATTCTCTTGGCCCTATTGAACTACGGTGACTGCAGGCCCAGGGCCAGTAAGCTATCAGGACCGTCTCCTTACGGCTAAGCGTATGGTTTTTTTTTTTCTCTTTTCTCTTTTCTATCCCCATTTAAAATAAACTTGGATTGCAAAATTTTTGGGGGAAAAAAAAACTGTTTTGAACCTCTTTTTCATGAAAAATATATTTAATACAAATAAATTTTATTTACAAAATATTAATAATTTTATTATTTATTTTAAATAAATCGTAATATTTATTTTTTATTTTTAATTAATAAAAAACCTGTAATCACTACTTCATGTGCATATAGAGTTTATATTTCAAAAGGGATTTGAACTTGACACGTCAATATAAAATTCCTAATACTAAACTCCAACCATCTCGATCAATTTAAAGGACTTTCACATTTTATAAATTTATTATAAAATTCAAAATTATACTTACAATTTTTTTTAAAAAAAAAAAACTTAATGTAATATATAATTCTTTATTTGTGTAGCTGCCTTCTTTTGAAATAATGTTTCAGCTTCTTCTGATACTTAAAAAAAAAAATTAAAAAAATCAGACATTCAAAGAGCTTACACAGAAACAGAAGTGGAATAGAAAATGATAACAAGTGCAAATCCTTTCCATCAGTTAGGCTATTTTAATAATCATGTGTTAAGCATGCAGCCAGGCCAAAGCTAAGAAGGAAAGAAAATATTCACTACCAAATTCTTACTTAAGTCGTAGAATAATCAAGAGAAGGAACCTTGATCTTGGCATCGCTTGGAGAGGGAGAAAAGCCAAGATCATAGACAACGCAAGCTTCTTACAAGCCCTTTTATTCTGAACTGAATACAAACGTAGGAGTAAATCTGTACAATGCACACAGAAGGATACATGGTATGAACAATTTGTACACAGATACATGAATTTTACCAGAAGCAATATTTGACCTCAAAGAATCCAGATGATGGCATTCTGGTACCAGGCAAAGAAACAAGGAAACCCCCTTGAGGAGATTCATAAGAAGTTGCTTTAGATCAAGTGGAAAACCAAAATATTTTCTCCTTATTGATGATGAGATACCAAGCACAGATGAAGCAAGAATACTTCTGCTTCTTATTTTAGCAAATCTATCAACCAAGGACAGCTATCGACCCCATTCTTATCTTCCTTGCCCATGTCCATCAGCATCCGTGGTTCCCTTTCTCATCATGTTAACAAACTCCTCGTAGTTGATTCTCCCATCCTACAAAGGGAATGTCGAGATGAGGCATTAGCGAGGACAAGTAGATTGGAATGATTGAAGATTAGTTTACTTACTTTATCGGTATCCACATCGTTAAGAACCTCATCGATAGTAGCTTCATCTCCCATTCCATATTCAGTCATAGCATGCTTGAGCTCATCCCTTGTGATAAATCTTCAAAACAAACACTTATTAGAGAAATTTTTAAATTGGAGAGTTCTTCTATTAAATTACAAATCATAACAAAACCCCTCTGAAGAAAGGAAAAAGACATATGCAGAGAATGCGTATCATCCTTACGCATCCAACAGTACACATGCTGCATATACATGCAATTTCCTTCTGTGTTACCCTTATTCTATATCTAAACAAAATCAAAACCGAGGGAAAATTAAGAGATACACACCCACTACCATCTTTATCGAAGTACTGAAAAGCCTTGCATAGATTTTCTTCTTTCTCTAGTCTATGACGATGCATGGTAGCTGTAATGAACTCGATGTAATCTATGGTCCCATTCTTGTCAACATCAGCCTGCAAGAAGAAATAGTATTAGTCAATTCTTTTTAATTGGTTTGGATGGAGCTCAGACATATATTATCATCTAATGTAGGAGGCAGAAGTCGATGAAAATTTGTCAATATTTCCCACATGCAAAAAAGAAACTGTGACAGTTCCAAATTTCTTACAGCATCCATTAGTTGCCGTATTTCATCTTCTGGAAGTTTAGATCCCAGCCTAGCCAACCCACTTTTGAGCTCTTCGTATGTAATTGTACCGCTTCTGTCTGTGTCCATGTTGTTAAACATTTCTCTCAATCCCTTAATGTCGTCATCTGTAAGGTTTTCTGCAATAACCTGGAAACAGCAAATCCAGGGGAAAAAACAAAAGAATAATAAAGCAACCAAAAGGATTAAAAAGTCCAAGTAGATCTATCAAGACACACAGAAATGATCTCTTTTCTTTTCTTTTCCTTTTTTTTAATATGAACTGCAGGGCCACCTCCAGTGGGTTGAATGATTATTGTTTCTTTAAAGTTAAGCCAGTTTGGAACTTATTCCAATAATAGCTTCAAAAAGAGACACAGTATTATAACTAAATTCTCTCTCATTTAGAGCATCATAGAGACTGTATGATTTTATTATTACACCTACAAGGAAGTAATACAATTGCAAAGTACGTCGAACATGCAACATAATGAGTTAATGGAAAGATGATGCTGAGTACTTTCACATTCAACCCCGTAATTTAAGAGGAAAAATTAACATTTTATAAGAATATTAAACTGAAATGGAAATTGTGGTCTCAATGACTTGTTCCAAACCCCAGAAGTTTTATACATGCCAAGTGGGTACCTTTAGCGCAAGCTTTTTTAGCTTGTTCATTGCTCTAAATTGTTTCATCCTGATTTGAACAACACTATCAATGGGCTTGTCTGATGCTTCACCACCCTCCTTGAGCCATGGATGTTCTGGTTCAGAAAACTTATCCCTATCATATTGATGGTCCAACTAATAGATACTTGTGGTCATGGTATAAACAAGTCAAGAATCAGATGTTTTTCTTTATCTGAATCCAGTACCTCAATATCATAGTTATAATGTCTCTTCAGAGAAAAACATCTTATAACAGATGAACAGAAGAGTAACAACCAATAGGCCCAGAAGAATTCATATGAGGGACTAAAGATCAAAATCCAAGTACCTAGGGCTTCAGCAGCAGTTATCCTTTTCTTAGGATTCATAGTCAGCATTTTTCTTAGGAGATCCTTTGCACCGGCAGAAATGGAAGGCCAGGGAGAACTTCGGAAATCAACATGCCCTACGAGGATTGCATCAAAAATGCCTTTCTCGGTCTCTGCAGAACAAATTAATTATCATAGGGAATGAAGACTTTATGCAGATAATGTAACTGAATAGCAGAAAACAATATTCACATCATCAAATATAAAGGTTACAACTGTCAGTTAACAAAATCTTTTTGGGATTAGCAGGATTTTCTTGGGTTAAATGGAAGATGTTGCAGCTAGCTCTAGTGCAAAGCCAGCCCATTTAGCATCTTTTGCATGCACGTGCTGCTAACCCAAGTCTGACTTACCAGCCCAAAATGGAGGAAATCCACTCAAAAGAATGTATAAAATGACTCCAGCACTCCAGATATCTATCTCCTTCCCATATCTTCGTTGCAATACCTCTGGGGCAACATAATATGCACTTCCAACAATGTCCTTATAAACCCTTCCTGGAGATAGATTAGTGGATGAATTGTAGAGTGAGAATCCTCAAGAATGTGAATACACAGAAAATTACCTGACAAAAATTATTGGAAAACTTCATGATGCATGTTTGGAAATGAATTTCCAGCAGAGAAGTACATTTAGAAATTCCTACTAATCCTTCTGAATTCCCATGGGCAAGAGGAGAAAGGGGAGAAGAAGAAACTAAGAATGAAAGGTCAACATGTTATGCGACACATTTTCCAAATTTCCTACTGCTTCCAAATCCTCCCAAAGAAAATGGAAAAGGAAAAAGCCACAAGCAAAATTATGGGAATCCCATAACATGAATGAACATATGCTAGAGATAGAGGTATTTTCATAAATTGGTATTGCACAAAAAAAAATGCTGGTTTTGTCATACCACTCAACCAAATATTGTGTGGAACAAAGAAATAAGTGCATATATTGGAAAGTTCCTACTGGAGAACGATGATCACTTTGTAGGAATTGGTCGAATGCTGACTTTGATTTCACCCTTTTATGCATACAATTGATCCAATTTTGGATGCCATTGGTAGTCTCTAAATTAGAACCCACAAACTAGGATAGCTGCATATAGCACCAAGACCATTTGCCAATCCATTTCTTCCATTGAACAGTGAGCAACATTGGTTAAGTCACTAACTTCATAAATCTACTGAACAAAATAGTTAGACATAGATTTTGATACAAATCCAATTTTCACAAGGCCCAAGAATCCATTACAATTGCCTAGTGGACCAATTATTAGATCCAGACCCAAAAGATTTAAGAACGCTTTGTAACACTTTATGTCAAATTGGTGATAATAGTTATTCATTGAAGATATTAGCCCAAAGAGAAGTGTGGACTTGCAGGTGGCCCAAAGGATCACAACGAATATTCTAAAGATATTTTCTAGATCACAATAAAATTATTCAATATTTTGTTACTACTTTCGAGTCTTGTTCTTTTAGGAAATTGTTCATAATTGAGTATTTCTATTTCCTTTAGAAAATTATTCTGGTCACAATCTCTTTAGGAAATTATTCTAGCTGCCTAATCTCTCTAGGAAATTATTCTAGTTGCTTAATCTTTTTAGATAATTATTTTAGTTGCCTAATCACTTTATGCAATTGTAAAGTATTATTTTAGCTGCCTAATCTCTCTCAGAAATTATTCTAGTTGCTTAATCTATTTTAGGTAATTATTTTAGTTGCCTAATCACTTTAGGCAATTGTAAAGTTGAATGTTTTAAGTAATTTCTTATTTTCTAAGAAGCCTAACACTATATAAAGACTTTCAACTATTGTAATTGAGATTTCAATTATTAATACAATTGTGATTTTTATTCTCTTTGTGAGAACTCTTTCTTTGGTTCCTTAGCGGACTAAGAGAACTTTTTCATAGCGAATGATTGATCATCCTTTGATGATATCATCTAATGTCTTCTAGTGTTTTGTCTGCACTATTCGTGGTTTTACCAAGAGTCTCTAATTCCTTTGGTTTAGGGGGTTTGAAGTTGATCAAATCAACTTGCGACTTGGAAAAGTTAACTCTATCTTGATCGACTATGGGCTTATAAGTCTTTGGCTTGTGGGGTTTCACTTCAGGTTTCCGTTAGATGGATAGAGTTCTTGAAAGATCATATTATTAATTACATATTGAAGTTTCCTTTTAGGCCAACTAACATTTTTTCCTGGAATACTTCATCAAGAAGACAAGAGGCTGCAAAACTGGCTCAGGTACGTCAATCTCCAAATCAGTTCCAACAACAATGCTTAAAAGCCATTATACGATGCAATGAAAGCACTAGGATAATTACCTCAGACTGCCTACATTCCCAGTGTTGTATTTGCCCTATATAAATCTGTTTCTGTTAGATCAAACCAACCTGCTACCGGCAACTTTAGTTACAAACAAGGACATTGATATACATCCATCAAAACCTTATTTTGCAATTGGTTTGGACCATTAGGTCGAGTGCAACGTGACATGTCCCATTGACAGAGACAAAAGTTTTACACCATCAATTCCACGATTAGGTTAGTAGTTCTTATCATTCCCCTCCTTGAACTTGGAGGATAGGGAAAAGAGGCAAAGGTGACCGACCCAGTTGACCTGTCACCATCATAATTGACCGGGTCAACTTGACCCAAAGTGACATCCACATACATCAACTCTTATTACTCCCGCAAAGTTAGGATCCTTCCTATTTTCTACTACTTCATATGTCACATCAATGCAAAATTTTCAAGCTTTTTTTTTTTCTAACAACACATTCTTAAGTGATGAGAAAACAAAAAAGTCCCTATTTTCTCACTGCGAGTCGAAACAATCAGTGAAACCGCGTGAAGGGAACAGAAACAGCATCAAAACAATAGAACTCGTATTACTGGTGTTACTGTTGCAGCCAAGAACCAGTGAATTTCTCGATGTTCTATCAAATAATAGAGCTGAATTGGAAATATGTGGTTTAACATAAATTTAACGCAATTCCCTTTAACAACAATGGACAGGAAAATTCAACAAAATTAATTAATTAAGCAAGCAGAATGCACAAACAGATAACTTACGATTATTAAGATAAGAAAGGGATTGCAAAGATTCCATCTTGCAAAATTCGCAACAAAGACTGACCTTCCTCGATGAAGACAGAGAGCCCAAAATCCGTAGCCTTCAGGGGAGCATTTTCATCCCTGCTGACCAGCAGGAAATTCTCAGGCTTGAGGTCCCTATGCATCACCCCCATGAAATGACAAGCATGAACCACATTGACAATCTGCCTTCCAATCCTAGCAGCTTCTTTCTCGGAGTAACTCCCTTTAGCCGTAATGCGGTCGAAAAGCTCACCACCGGAGCACAACTCCATCACCAAATGCAGGGTTTTCCTGTCCTCATAGGCACCCTTAAACTCAACAATGTTGGGTTGCCCACTCAAATGCTGCATTATATAAATCTCCCTCCTAACATCGTCTATATCTTTCTGACTCACCAACTTTCTTCTTGAAATGGACTTGCATGCGTATTTCAAGCCGGTGGCTTTTTCGGCACAAAGATAGGTGATCCCAAACTGCCCCCTCCCAAGTTCTCTGTCAAGATCATAAAGCTTGCTTATGTCAACATAAGGTTTCCCCAGTATTTGTCCTACCTCCGTCTGCGATGTTGATGAAATCGGTACACTGGAAGTTCTCTGCCAAGGTTCAAATGCAGGGAGTGATTCTTGACGCGGTGGCGGTGGTGGCGGCTCGGGAGCTTTTATAGGAATGGGATGATATTGATGGTGAACAGGAGAGCCTGAAGAGGAGGAAATGGGGATATCAACGGATCTTGAACAACACAATCCCATTTGAGACAGAGACACAAGGGAGGTATTGAAAGTTGATAATATTGATATTGGGAATGTTTCTCAGAGCTTTAGAGATTTATTGGTGGGTTTTGGGGGTATTTGAGGGTGGTGGGTTCAGTTTGCTATAACCTTTATGAGGTGCTTTGCTTTGCTTTGCTCTCCTCTCTGCTGCTGAGGCTGTTCTGTTCTTGGAATCGACTTCTACTTTCTTGGCTTTTTGCTTCTATAAGCTAAGGATACGAAGAGAGGGAGGAAAGACGAAAGAGCAGATAAAAACAAAGAATTCCGATCAGCCTTTCTCTTCAAGACAAGAGCCTTTTTTTCCTTCTTGGAATGGTGGGATGAATTTTTTGATCCTTGCACAACATTTCCCCTTTCTTTCGATTTTTTTGTTCAAACATTCGCATATAAAGGCAACTCTGCTCTTGCTAAACTTGGGCTCAAGTCTCCATCCGTCAATCAACCAAAAGAAAAACTCATTTAACTTGTGCATTGGGTTTGGGTTAATGTGTTTTTTATTGATTTCTGGCCCTGCTGTTACGGATAGAATTACTGGTACCATCTTTTTATTAAACTCTTCGAGATTCAGTTAATAACTAATAAAACTAAGGTTTTGAATATTAGACCAATCATTGAATGTAAAATAACAGATTTAATGTCGAATAGAAATATAATTAAATATATTTTTAATATTATTTATTATATATTTAAAAATAAATATAAAGTATAAAAAATATTTTTTAAAATTAATAAATTTTAAATAAAAATAATTTAATTATTTGTTAAAAAATTTTAAAATATAAAAATACATTTATTTTCTTTCTTTAAAAAAATTTCAAATTAATCGATTTGATTGATTCGTAACTAATTTTTTTACTATCAATTTATAATATAATCGGACCAAATCAATGACTGATTTTTGATCTGACCAGTTGAACTGACCGATCCAATCCAACTTTTAGAACACAAAATAAAACTAACCATATCAACATTAGCAAAATAATAAGTACTTCAATGATAATTAATAGGATAACCATTGAACCATTTTTGAGCTATATTTAAACAAGAATTACAATTTTCATTCCAAACTAAAATTTTACTTTAATTTAAATATATTATTATTTTATACAATTATCTACTCATAACACATTATCCTTCCTTTACATATTTAATAAATTTTTACAAAATTTAACTCAAATAAATCATTATTTACTTACACCCTTAATCAGTAACCAAAATGAAAATTACCATTTCTAAGCTAATCTTTTGCAAAGGTGACACCTACCATAAAGATTCGCAAAAATTGCAAGAAAAAACCCATTTTCTATTTCGGCCTAATCCAATTCATTAAATCTTACTGGAATCCACAACGAGGGTGGCCAAACAAGTACACTAATGTGTCGTCCAACTATGGAAACCTGTGCATGCTGGGGCTCTTTATGTTATAAGTGCCTAAATCCAGCTATGACAACCAGCGGCTGTAATTCTTACCCGGACCCTAGAATGAGGAACAAATCTCATAATTATTACCGTTCTAAAATGTAATTCCCACTGCTCCGGTTTTTCATTTTTTTTTTTTTGGTTTTAAATTTAAACAAGTTGAAATCTTTGAGTAATTTGTTATGTTTAATTTCATCCAAAGATCCTCTTCACCATTGAGAAAGAGATTGGTCTTCTTGCAAAGCCTTCAAAAACAACCAATACTATTTCTAACACTCAAAAATATAAGACATCAAGTTTTTATCTTGAGCTTAACCCATAGATAAAAAGGTATCAGCATAGTCCCAAGAAAGATAGCAAAATTCTAACATACATATGAGCCCAGCAAACTAGAGATTTTTATTATCAATAGCTTCCCCTGGGCTTCCAATATTAGTAGATGTAAATTCAAATGTCATCAACCCCACAAACTAGATCTACAAATGAACAAATGGCCAACATGATACCATAGTGACATCGCCAAGATAGCAGTAGAATGAAAATCAACATGACAAGTTAACTTTTCAGTGGATGAAACAGTCCTATGACTAGGTACTTTTACTGAGAGCCATAAATATATTGCTTCAACACCATGGACATAACTTACCATCAGAATTGGTTAATCAACTGATCTGATCCCAGAACCACCATAAGCCCAGCTGAAATCAGCATTAGTAATGTTGGAAATTACCTCGAGGGGGCTCGCTCCATCGGGTTGATGCACTTTGGATGCACCTCATATCCACATTCTATGCACTGGTAGGCCCAACCAGACCCCTGTTCATCACAGACACAACATATATAAGGTCCTCCTCCGCTACCTTCAGAGACCAGAATCAGCTCATGGGAATGCCCTGTGTGGTACTCAGATTTGGGCAGTTTTTTAGCCTCTTCATCCATTTGCTTCTCAAGTAATTCCACTCTGGCTTTGGTGAATGGGTATGCATTTCCTTGATACAAGTTGATAAGATTCCTCCCTTGCTTGCTGACAGTTTTTCCATCAGGACCTAGAATTACCAAGCTGGGGATCCACTGAACATTGAAATGTTTGGTAAGGTTCTTGATGTTTGGGTCACCAAAAGGAAGTGTCAGCCAGGGCATGGTCTGGAAAAATGCATCAAAGGAGACTTGATCACGGTCTGTCGACACAAAGACAATTTCCAAGTCCTCATCAGCCTTTCCAACTAGCTCTTGCTTAACCGTTTCATAAGCAGTGATCAACTTATGGGTGAACTTCAACCCAGGAAGGCACCATTGAGCTGAAAAATAGAGTCCAACCGTCTTACCTTCTAAGCTAGTAACAGGCACCTGTGGTACAAAGTCATAGACAAGGCCATAAGCTCCTCTAGGATTATGTAATTACCACCATGTACTCCTACTGCCTCATGTAATACCTAACAAGCACACTGCTACATCACAGAACTTTAAATTTGAAGTCCTTCAAACATGCATATAGCAGTTCAGCCCACACCACCAACCCCCTTCATTCCACATAAAAGAACCAAAAAAATGGTAATCTAACTACTTAAGAATAGGAGTGGAGGTTTACGCCTTTTGTCAAGTATGGAAAAAGCCAGCAATTTTATTTGACCCCATCTGCTTGACCCCATACTTGGGCATTACTAAAAATATGATGGAAATGAAGAAATGCACACCAACTTAAAAATTCCATGCACTTTCAGACATCCCAAAGGATAGAGACGCCAATCTTCCTGCACTATGAAATTACCTCCAAGGCCACTTAAAGTAAATATGATTTCCCCACTTTTGCCAAGTTCAATTGAAGTCCCTGTCAAGTACCATCTACAATCTCCTTTATTCAACAGGCCTCAAAATAAATGGAGGGTGTACTTATTCAAATAATTACAGTAGATTACAGTCTAAATTGCCCCATGTTCTATAACTAGTTTTCTACATTAAATGGTATAAATTAAGCTAGATTTACCTGTGCCAGAGACTGACCCAACAGAAAATCTCGACTGTTATTTGTTAATAAATTCATTATAGTCTGGTTTTCATGCTTCTCCCTTTCCTTCTCTTGTAACTCCTGCAACCTCTTTTCGGTAAATGGGAAGGCTTGCGCACCATATCGGTAAAGGAGTTCAACTCCATCGCTAGTTGCTGCATCATCCTTGTAATTGTCAGGTTGTAGAATAACTAAGCAAGGAATACCTTCTACATCGAACCTTTGATTCAAGGATTTCTTTGCCTTCAAATCAGAAAATGGAATAGCAAGCCAGGGCATGCATGCGTAATAGTTATTGAAGGCATCCAAATCTTCATCAGACGATACAAATACTACCTCAAAGCCAGAAGTAACATTTTTAAGTTGCTCATAAACATTAGCCAGAACTTGTGTGAAGTTTTGACATGGAGGATACCAATTAGCTGAGAAATAAATACCAATAACTTTGCCTTCAAGTTCCGAAACTTTCACCTGCAACAAGAAGTACAATTTTCGGTCACAATGGCATTAATTTCTAGATGAAACAAGATACGGAGGTCTGTGATCTCCTGCTTCCAGTGGTTCGATCCATCACCTTGCTTCTAGTGACCTATTTCCTCTATCAGTTCATTAATCAAATTGACTGTGTGGTTAAAACAGAACTTTCTTGTTTAACTTGTTAATTCTACTCTTACCACTATTCAATCTGACAAGAATTACAAGAAGAAAGCAACACTACGGAATGGAGATGTTATAGCATCATCCAGAAGCATGAATTAAAAATCTCAAGTCAGAATGAAGAAAGTGCAATGCAAAAAGTACCTACCAAAACAAAAGGCTTCAGCAAACACTTAAATATCACCTCTCATAATCCATCCTAGATGTTACGTTATCAAGTACAGCATGCACTGGTATATTACCCGACGTAAATGATGTTTCACTGTGCAAATGCAATGAACATGATGAAACATACTACCTCAGTTTCCCTATCAACTATCCTTTTCTTATATTCAACATGGAATTCTATCTCGTCTTTCCCATCAATCTTCCCCTTTCCTCTTCCTCCTCATTTTTCCTACATCCAACATGCTACCTGCTGCTTCCAAAATGTGAAACTTACCAATAGGCTCCAACACATGAAGTTCAATATCATAAAAGGTTTGCACAAATGTTCCTTGTGTATTTTCCAACAGACATATCAGTTTCTATAATTATAAAGAAAAAGTATCCGTCTCTGATAGAAGTACAGCTCAAATAAATATGCTGAAGCTTTACAAAGTAATATCTGAGCAAAACTGACAGCAAAAATTGTTGCTAACCCTTCTTGGGGCCACAAAGTATGGAATTTCCGGCCATAAAGGCTACAATACACTGGTTTATACGTCATCTCACAAAAAACCACGAAACCTGCACGGGAGCATTAGCTCATAGATAGATCTTCCAACTTGTAGTTTAAAAGGTTAGGCCATTGAATAACTCCTTCCCCTAGACAAGGAACAAGAGACTGCGGAATATAACAGTCAGATGCCATCTTGAATGTCAGATACAGATAAGCAAGATACCAAAGGGATCTTTGTTTCCTTTTCAATCACAAGCAAGTTTACCAAATAGAAAAGGAGGGTTCAATAGCTAATTTCCGTACAAGCAGTTTCACTAAATACTTCTTCCACTATAGAAGCATGAAGATGTACTGTAACCTGCAACCATCTATCTAAGCTCAACTTAGTAACTACTCAGGAGGAATTTCAAGAATATGTTTCCGGGAAACCAGTAAATATATAGGCATATTTTTTGTTTAGAATTCTCCCATAATTCAAAGATTTGTACAGTTCCAATAAAAAGCTCGCTATCAACCTCTAAAAGCATGCCCATCAAACTTTAAACCAGAGAGGCACTTCTTAGCCTTAACTATTCACCCACTTTCAGTGCTACAGTTGATTACCAAGAAAAACAGAATCAAGAAACAACTCAATTACTCTTTAAGCAGAAAGCACACACTGAAATCTAGCCTGTCCTTCAAAGAAGTGGGGCAAAAAATGACAACAATAAGAGAAGGAAGACCTGAGTTCCAGTAGGAGAAACCAGAAAGTCGCGATCTTTGGATGTTAAGAGGGACAAATAATGCGAATTCTTGAGTTCTTCATCTTCTGCAGTCTCATTGTTCTTCACCTCCTCCTTCCTCATACCTCGCCTCCTTCAATCTGTCTTACTCTACCTATCCCTCTCCCACTGTCTCCCCGCTGCAAATGCAAGGCGTCCCAGAGAACAGAAGAAAGTAGAAACCCAAAATATACGGTCCTAATCCCATCAAAGTCACATCATGAACACCCTACACGTTGCATTCGGATACTGCATATTTCTGGCACAGTTTTACTTTCATAAGCAACTTTTTCCTAACACATTTTGTTTCCTTTACAGTCAAACTTCAATAATTAAGAAATTTAGCAACCCCCTCCCCCCAACCCCCCGCCCAGAAAAAAAAAACTCTCTTAATTACGAAAATATTTGAAGCCTGGAAAGGAAAAGCATTTGAAGAACACTTTAAGAAATTGATCCCTCCATCTTTTGTTTTCATGCCTTTGTCACCATGACTCACTTATCATTTGGTTTGATGTAGATGGCCAAAACTTTGGAGCTACGTATGTGTGCCTTCTCCTTCTTTTCCTCTATTCCAATTCTTTCCTAATATATTAGGAAGAATTTTAATCAAATTCAAAAATTTAGAACTTTTTGTTAGAATTAAATTGTCACTTTTATAGAGTCTTTTTTTTTTTTTCAGATTTTGTGAGCAAGTGACCTATTAATGTAAGGAGGCATGTTCATATGACCATTCATGCGGACTACTACATTGAATTCTAAAAACTTTATTTCTCAAATTTTTAAATAATTTATGACTCTTTAAAACTTAATACTATCTCATCTCCGTTAGTATTACACCTTATTCCCACTATTAACATCTTTTTATTAAGATAATTTATAATTTAATATTTGATTAATTATTTGCTACATTTTTATTCTTGAATCAAATGTTAATATTTAGAAAGAATGGTTAGATTATTAAATTATTTTTAAAAATGATAAGTATTCATTCTTAACCAAGTGTTGTGGGGAATGGTAATTATATTATTCTAATTATATTAAATTATTATTTTTCATTCTCTATCAATTTTTTCAAGTAGTACTTTCTTGAAGCAAATTTCAATGATGAAACCATGCATTCAATACGGTGCGAGTTTCTATGGATTGGCAAAAATGATGATTATGTTTAAATATTTATTTATAAAATTTTTTATGTAAAGATTAAAAATATTAGAAATAAAATAATAATTTAAATAAAAAATTTATTTTATTTATATTAAAATATAATAATTATGAATTAATAAAAATTTTTAAAAAGTAAAAAAAATTATGTCGTTGACCTAAAATAAATAAAAATAATTATTAATTTTAAAAAAATATACATAAATAAATATTTTTAAACAGATAGAGTATAATATTATATATATATATATACATATATTATATATATATATATTAAACTTATGTTATTTAATTAAAATTTTATTTAATCTATACAAATTTATCCAATTTTCTTCACATTTAATTTCAATTATCAAATGAATATACAAGTTTAGGCGCGCGCACTTCACAATGCTAAATCATTACAATATTATGTAAATATTCAAAATAATATTATAATATTATAATATTAAACTATTAAAAAATATATTATAATAATTTTAAAAAAATTAAAGTATATGAGATAAAATTTAATATTATCTCTATTTCAAAATATAAGTTGTTTTGAATTTGAAATTTTTTTTCAGAACATAAATTGTTTTACAAAATTTTATAAATATTTATTACTTTTTTTTCAACTCTATCCCTTCATACAATTTTTCTCTTTTCATTAATTATTATCCAATTTTTTCTAATAATCAAAGTAAATAAAGATTTAATTAATAATATTTTTAAAAGTTTAATTTTAAAATTATATAAAATTTAGAGCTCTTAATTTTTGTATTTTTTATATTTATATTTTAAAATGAAAATAATATTATTAAATAAATTTTTTTTAAAAAATAATTGGAGAGAACGGGTGTCCTCTATCTCCGTCCCTGCCGTCAAATCAGGACAAATTTAATTATTTACATAGCAATTTCAAATCGGTAAAATGAGTAAGGTCCCAAAGGTTAATATAACACTATTTTTATTTTACCATATAAATTATTTTAAATTTATATACAATAATTTAAAATTAAAAATTTTATATAATTTTAAAGTTAAATTTTTAAAAATATTTTTAATTAAATCTTTATCTATTTTAATAATTAAAGAGAATTAAGTCATAATTAGTATAAAGAGATAAATTATAAAAAGGAATAAAAATAAATAAATAATAATAAATATTTATAAAATTTTATAAAAATATAAAAAAATTTAAATTTAAAATAATTTATATTATGATATAGAATGAATATAATATTTATAATGTAGCCTTGAGCGGTGGAATGGAGCTTTCAAAGCATTTTTCCATGGGATTGCAATTTGGCAGTGGTAGAAAGTGTGTTATGCGTTTAATGGAGACGACGGAGACTAGAGGCTCAACTGGAAGCGTCCACGTTTCAAAGTGCCGAAACCGAAGACGCGATCGCTGTCGTCACGTGTTTCTTACGCTGCCGTGTGGAAGTTGGAAAAAGCAGTACGCCCGCTTTCTCTCCTCCCTCTGATGTTTGTCAGGTTGTTGAAGCGAGTGAACTCTTAGCCTACCAACGGAGTGGTGGCTATCGCAGATCCTCCCACGTGTCATCTCTTTTGTCTCACACGGCTGCCACGCCCACGCCCACAGATTCGGAACCGCACAATTCTTGTACAAGAATTGCGCAGAGATTTAGCGGACACAATCGGTTGCTATTTAAATTCTACGACAACAAAAAAGCCACATCATCAGTATAAAAACAAGGCAAAAATGACGTTATTTTTGCCTTGTTTAGCCGAACAAATGGCTCGACTCTAAGTCAGCTTTGATACACATTTCAATAGCTTGTACTTTTTTTAATTTTTTAATCTATCAAAATTTCAAATACCCGTCCAAATTCTCGCAAACAAAAATCAAAGCGAGCATAGAAATTCATATTATGCTGCCATTTCCTTTCTCATTAGTTCTTCAAAAATAAAAGAGGAGCTTTTTTCTCACAATGCCAGAAGTGCTAGTGAACTCGTGAAAATTTTGAAGAGTATAGTATTGTTGCAGCACAATGGGTCAAAAAGAGGACGAAGCATACACAGTAGTGAAAAATTGAGGCTTTTCTTGAAGAGTTGCAAGTAAGATTTTTTTGTTTAAAATTCCTATTATTCCCATTGTCTTCCAGGGGCAATTTATATGTTGTTTTGAAGGAAATGCTTCCAATGTTAATACATGCTATATACAGAATAACAAAGATATTTTATCGTCATATTTTCATTTCAACATAGTAACCAGTGCACACGTTAATGCAGTTGTATATTGTGTTAATATATTTGTGTCGGTTATTCATGTTTTTGTATGGCCTATTCATGTAGTTACTAGTACAAGTTGATAGTAACCTATGTGTTCATGAAATTATGTATAGTGTTAATGTCTTCGTATCACATGTTCATCTGTTTGTATGTCGTGTAGTAATTAATGTAGGTTGATCATAGCCCATATGCTTGAGGCTTCTGTTCATTTGATTGTGTATGGTATTCATGTATTTCCATAGTCTGTTCATGTGTTTATGTAGCTTGTTTATGTCTTTGTGTCTCCGGTGTTTACCTGTAAGAAAAAAGTGTTTCATAGAAAGAAAAAAAAAATGGCTCTTGTTCTTTTGGATATCAGATAGCAATTCATTTCTTACAAAATTGTCTACAAGGGATGGTTATGAGATATTAGATATCCATAATAAGAGGATTTTTTTTTTTTTTGGCCAAAATTTGGGTTTTAATCTGCAAGCTCTTAAAATATAATTGAAAATACAAATGGCCTCTCTAATTTGTCTAATGCATGAACTTCATATATGTATTTGTGTGTCTATTGGCATTATGTGGATTTTTCTCATGTGTGTGTGTGTGTGTAGAGAGAGAGAGAGAGAGAGCACTGCTTGGTTAGAATTAGTGAACAGTGTAGGTTCATATTACAAAATTTATTTGCAATATTACTGAGGTATTTTAATTTATTTGTTCCTTTCCTTTTTTTTTTATTTTAAAGTATGTAGGTTCCTTTTAATGGAGGATAGAACAAATGCAAATGTTTACTTGGTACCTGTAGTCAGATAGCTATTTGATTATGAGGAAGGTGCATACAACTTCTATAATTATTACGGTATAGGGATGGGTTTTGGTATACGTAGAGAGTATGGGAACAAAAACATTACTGGTGTATTAACACTTAGGAGGTTTAAATGTTACAAATAGGGTTTAGAAGGATCGATAAACGCAAAATAGAAACTAAGCATTCTCGTACATAAATTAAGCATTCTCACCAAGACTTTGCACAACATCACAGTAGTATTTACTCAACCCTGTTCACCAATTCAGTGGCAATCTGCATGTTATATGTACAATGTTAACACTCTTGTGATTCCAGTGCATGTCACCTGAAAATATAATAAATTTGTAACTTCTAACTTTATGGATTCATTTATTTTTTGTAGCAAATTAATTTTTTGTTGATAAGACAATTCCTCCAATTCATATTATTTTGTTTGCTATTATGAAGTCAACCTTCCTAATTTCAATTCAACAATATGTCCATCTACTTTTTTATTTTGTTAACGGATTCATTTACAATGTGTTAATGTAGTTGTATGTAGGGTTCATTGCATTATTCTTCGGAGTTATAGTGCTTACTATTGTGCTAATTGTCACTTTCCTTTGTTACAGAATTTCTATAAAGCTTGTTTCTCCTTAAGGGTTATTCAATTAGATCCTGTCTATTTACAGGAGCTCCTTTGTCTAAGCTAATTAGATCCTGCAATTTATGGCCCTCGAGAGTCGGCTATTTATAGGAAATTAATTGAAAAAGAGCTCAATGGGATGAGTGTTGAAAAGGCCACTCTAGAAGACAAATATTGATTCTACTCGCTACATATGCTACTATGCAAACTTAATTTTATTACACACTTACTCTATGCTATGTATGCTGATATGCATATTTTAAGTCTAATATTTGAGAAGCTAGCTCATTTGAATAGTCTTTCTTTTCTTGGATATTCAGTAACAGCTCTATTGATATTTGAATATTCATTTCTTTTCCGTAGATGCAATGGTTTGTTCTAAGATTTGGTTGATTAAGCTTGCAGAATGATAAACTTCATATGAACAGCATTAGAATGTTGAACAACTTTACTTGTCTTTGGCCTTGCATATTTTTCAATTACATTATAGGAGCTTAAAGAGTAAAAACCAAAATTTTGCCATGAAAAATAAAAAAGACAACAATCAACCATATGAGAAAATTAACTGTGGCAGGGGGCCAATGATGCCGATCACCAAAATCTAACTGCACAAAAAGGCAGGGCCTCAAATTGTTTTTTTGCCTTAAAAAACTTTTTTTTTTCTCACAAGTAAACGTCAGTCATTCACAAACACACGTAAATGACATTACAAACATGTTTTTCCTAAAAGTTAGGCCAACCTGCATTAGTGCCTATATGAACAAGCTACACCAATACATAAACAAACACATAAACACCTGATACAAACACACAAATACCTTACACAACCACATGAATACAATTCCAAGCATACGACTAGTTACTATATAAACAAGTCACACAAACACATGAACACCCAACACGAATGCATGAACACCTTACATAACCACACGAACACAAGCGCCAGCATATGGTCACCCAGCAAATAAGCCACACAAGCATATGAACAATCGATACAAACACATGAACAACCCACATAACCACATGAACACAGACAGTATATAGTAAACCTACAAAAGCTACTACATGAACAAGCCGCACAAATACTTGAACACTTGACACAGATACAGGAATAACTTACACAACCACATGAACACAGTTTACAAGCATATGGCCAACCAGCACTAGTGCCTATATGAGCAAGCCACAGAAACACATGAACATCCGACACAAATACATAAACATATGAACACATGAACATACTACACAAATGTATGAATACCTTACATAACCAAATGAACACAAACCCCAAGCATGTGGTCAATAGGCAAACAAGCCATACAAACAGATGAACATCTAACACAAAAACATCTGACACAAATACATGAATAGCTTGCACAATCACACGAACACAATCTCCAAGCATATGGACAACTTGCATGAGTTACTACACAACATGCCACAAAAACAACCATTCATACTCAATCTATATCCGTCAAACATCCAACAATAACATACACAGTTGTAAGTCCTAATAGTAGTCCTAGATTTCTAAACGTTAATACAAATAACCCAACAATAACATACACAAATTCGTTACATAACCAAAATGTCTTCATCAGTATATATCTAACAAATATCCCATAACAACATCCAGTATAATCCAACAAACACCCCATAACTACATCTAGTACAATCCAACAAATCAGTTTTTGTATAAAGAATTGGGTCTGGAACATCTTGGCAGCAGGAGAGACCTTTAGTGGTTGGCAGACCTAGGCAACTTTAGGTCGTTCCATAAGCTTGTTGAGATTATGTTCTTCGTTTCTTCGCCATATAGAAAGAAAAAAATGAATAGTACTGCAATAAAAACATCAAATAATTTTTTTTAACAATAATCAGAAAAACCAATTACCTATGAATATTTCAAGGACAATCCAAATTTTATTTCTCTTAAAAATTATAATGTACTCTAAGTAAATCCTCAATAATTATAAGCAAACTATCATTCACAATACTAGTAGCAAATAAGAGTAAAAGAAAATTGTCACAAATAATACTATTTTAAAATATAGTAATCCACAAATAGTGCATACAAGATATAGGATCATCACACTAATAACTACTCAACAATTGTTTCTTCCTGCTTGACCATTATCTCACTGTCAAGATCTCTAGGTGTTTTTCTAAAGGGGCAATCAATTTTATTGTCCTGCCACTATCACTATCACCCATTTGAACTGTCACCAAAATAATTTTTTATTCATTTTATAAGCTATCTTCTCAATATGCTCAGCAGTGTAAGGAACAAAAAATAAAAGAAGGGGAAGAATTTGAGCTATGAAAAGAAGTTATGAAAATAAAAGAGGGAAGTTCTTCCCAAAGAAAATTTGTATTAGTTAAGAAACTCAATTGAATGTCGATTATTACTTGTAAAAGACATTTTAATCAGACTTTTAACCAACTGTTCTCATGCATATATCCCAAAGAGGAGGGATATTATAGTTTTATTCTCATATTATGACAGTTGTAGTTGAGGAAAGCATTTACAACGTGTTAACCCTAATGATTGATGTGCAGGTGTTTGTGGCCTCTAGATTGAATGTTCGTAGAGCTAGGCACATGCCGCAGGTAATACCATCTAAAGCTTTTCCTGCTTTGCACTTGCCATCTCTCTCTTAGGTCGAGATGATGAATTGCATTATCTCCTTTGCTCAAGCACACATTTAATTTATGTGAGGGTGGGCAAGACTTCATGTTCGGCTTTATATTATGCTCATGATGTTCACTTTTAATATCTGGATATTTCCTGGATTATTTAGTTAATAATGAAACTTTGTTATTGTATAATTTTATTTGTTTTTCACCTACAATAGATGTATTGCATTAGAGAGATTATACTGTTTCAATAATCTTATTTGATCAATATACCTACTTGATTATGTTAGGAGGGAATTGAAGAAGGAGAAGATCCAAGGTCTACAGTGATCAAAGAACTACAAGAAGAAACTAGGATTGTATTTGTCGAAATAGTTGCCAAGGTCTGTCTGGATGGACAGCCATCCTTCTTTATCATGATAGTGTAAATGTTAAATAGTTTGGTATAAAATTTTCAAACTTGTATTAGAAAGTTCTACTAGGTAGCTATACATTTTTTTTTTCTTCATGTGTTGCAGTGTCTGAAATCTTTTTGTTTTACATGTTGATTTTATGGTTATTATATTTATAGGATTGGACTGCAGTAGTCAAAATATCATAGAACTCTTGAACTTGTAGTTTTCCATATTAAAGTTATAAACTGATCTGAAATAAGAAAATGACTTTTAGACTATTCTTTTTTTTCTCAAGTAGAAAAAGATTTTATTTGTTTATTTGTCTATTTAGTGTTTCTAAAGGCTGTTGCATTTTGTCAGGTTCTATGATTTCCCTCCTGCTATGACTGCCAAAGTGAATCGTCTTTGGGGAGAAAGAAAATGGCATGGTTAGGCATAGAAATGGTCAGTGGGATTTTGTTATTCAGTATGCCTCAATTTCTTTTGTTATTCAGTATGCCCCAATTAATTATTTCTGTATGTACTATTGAAAATGATATATAGTTAAAACATTAGAGGCATGCCACCAATTATTTCCCTACTAATTATGCCTTTTGTGATTCTTGACTTGTTACTGTCTTCGCACACAATTTAACCCCTAGATGCCTAATGATTATCTTATCTCAAACTAATTATTCGAATGACAAAGGGAGCCATGGTAAGTTCCAATTGTCTAGCCTATACTACTAGCAATCAGCCACTAGTGTAAAAAATTTTAGCAGCAAATCAGCTATTTAATAAATGTTTCAGCATTTGTCTTATACCAAAGATTTTACCACAAATTCTAGGATGTCTTTTACTATAGATATTAGGAATCTCAATAGCACTAACAAACTACTTCAGGTTCAAATGTTCAACATATTACATTCACGATACACTCATCAAATGAGTAGAGTATTTGGCATCATAAGAACTTTAAAGAAAAGTGTACAGGCAAAACACTGAAGTGAAGATGGATAAGATAAGTAAATGATCTTTCTTGAGTTGCAATTTTAGATAAACTAAAGCTATAGCAATGATATTGCCAAACATTTGCAAAATTAAGTGCAAGAGTACTTTACATGATAGGAATTTATAGAAAAACTCACCGGGCCCCTATAAATTGGATATACAAGTACTTCTTCATAACTTCCAAATGATCAATTTAGAAAAAAATTTCTTTTCTTCTGGAATGGTCGGCAATTTAGAAGGATGTAAAGGAGGTGAAGGGCGGTAGTTTTTAGACCAAAAAAGGGTTGCGATTGTCAGTAGTGAAGGAGGGAACTGATCTCGATTTTTTTGCCCAGACAAAAGGTGGAGTTTTTTCTTTCTTTTGGAAAGTCACGGTTAGATTCCGGTGGCGATTGGGATTCCGATAGTAAAGGAGGTGAAGACCGATGGTTTGCAGAAGTGGTGCTTTTCGGGTTGGATCCAGTGGCGGTTGAAAATTCAGTGGTAAAGGAGGTGAAAGTGGTGCTTTTCAGGTTGGATTCCGATGGAGGTTGGAATTTCGGTGATAAAGAAGTTGAAGGCCGGTGGTAAAGGAGGTGAAGGGCAGTGGTTTGTAGCAGTGGTGCTTTTTGGGTTGGCACTGGCGTGAAGAAATTATTCCTCAACAATTGAGAAAGGCTTTGCAAATATCATCACATCAAACGTCAACAGTGAGGACAGAACCGGCTTGGCTTCAGCAGTCGCAAAGCCAAAGCCAAAGATAGGGCAAAACGACGTCGTTTTGTCCTAATTTTTTTAGGTGCATCGTGGCTTCTTCCCAACTGTACGATTTGCTATTAGTAGATCATGTCCACTAAATCTCCGCGCAATTCCCGTACGGGAATTGCACTGTCCCGAATCCCACGCCGACGCCCTTCCATGAACTATCAATAAATGCTGTTGTATCGTTTTTTACTTTTTAATAAATGTAAATAAATTATAGTACTTAAATTAAGACGAGTTTATTTTAATATAATTAAAATAATTAAACATATAATTAGATAAATTTTTTAAATATAATATATTATAGTATATGATAATTTTAAAAAAATAAAAATATATAAATTAAATTTTTTAAAAAAATTTAAGTGATGTAAATATGTGATGAGTTATAATGTTCAATTACATCCTAAATCCATCACATATTTTCACTACCACGTCTGAAGTTATATTTGAATAAAGGTTGAATTGAGATAAATTTATTAAAATTTAATAAAATATTATTCTTTCCGTTCCATTTTATTTATCTATTTTAACCGATTCATAAATTTAAAAAAAAATAAGATTTTTTCGATTAATTAATAAATATTTTTTATATTACTTTAAAAAAATTTCTCTCTTTATTAAGGAGTAATCAAAATTCAAAATTTTATATGTTGTAAGTATATTTAATCTATTTATATTTTCTATTACAAGTGCACAATATTCATTGTATTAAAGAGGATTATTTGTGAAAAATAACAATTAATATAGTCTTGATTTGTTAATGAGACAGATAAATTGGAATAAAAAATTTAGTTAAAATTGACAAGTAAAAGTGGACGAAAGGAGTATTAGATATAAGGTAAACGTAAGGTCTAATCATTAATGAGAAAAAGAAAATATAATACATTAAAAATATATAACAACTTTTGAAAAATAAAAATTATTTAAATTAATATTATTTTAAATTGAATTTTTTGTTTGAATTGAAAAGAATTACTTTTTTTTTCTTTTCTTTCTTTAAATAATGACCACACTTAAAATTTTTTATTCCATGTAATGAAGGGACAAAACTGAGTTCATTCTCAATATTTTTTTAAAATTTTGTGTTTTCATTAGTTTGAGTTTTTAGAAATATTTTTAAAAATTTAAAATTACTTTTAATATATCTCTTCATATAATTAAATTTTCAACTTTAAACTCTAATGTATCCCTACCCAATGTCAGAAAACATAAAAATTCAGTGGTATAAATAGTTATTCTGTCAATTGTAGTAATGCATTTAATAATATCCTCAGTACATATCATCGTGTATTTGATAATTATATGATATATTAGACATTAAAGGATATTCTCTTTAGATATATTTTATAATTAAAAAGTTATCTTTTTGTTGATATTTGCTTTTCTAACCAAGCATGGAATAATCTGATTCCTTTGTTTGCTACTACAAGTCTCAAATCTTTGTATTTTTTTTCTATATAGAAATATTAAATTCTAGATCACATTTATTTCACAATTTTAACAGACACTCATTAATGCATATGATTTTATAACATCTTGTATATTTATATATTATATGAGATTGAGATATACTCTCTATTCTTTTGTATATATCGCTTAGAGTTTTTTTTTTTTAATAATTATATAACATTTTGTAAAATTGATGATATATTGATTATTTTTTAATGGTATATTTATCATTTATTATTTCATTAAATTAATAACATTAATTGATTTTATTTTTTCAAACTAAATTTACAATTTTTAATAAAGATAATTTATTTTTATTAAAATTCTATAAATATTAAAAAATTTAATATATATAAATTTTCTAAATATAACACATATTAAAAAATAGAAGAGTACGTATTACATATATCATACTCCCCCGTCTCATTTTATCTGTCCGTTTTAACTATGATTTTTGTCTCAATTTATCTGTCTCATTAACAATTCAATATTATATTAATTGCTATTTTTCTATAAATATCCCCTTTTAATACACTTAGTATTGTGCACTTATAGTGAAAAATAAAAATAAATTAAATATGCTTATAATAGATAAAACTTTATAATTTGATTACTCCTTAATAAAGAAAGAGATTTTTTTAAGGTGAAATAAGATATGTTAATTAATTAATCAAAAAATCTTTTTTTTTTTAACTTGTGAATCAATTAAAATAAACAGATAAAAAGGAACGGATAAAGTATATCATAACATATTCCAACTGACAGGTGTTTTCTTGCGTTTGCTTCCATTCAATAGGCATTAACTAAGCAATTTATCTACTAATAATAACATATGATGGAACGGGAGAGAAAGGTCATTTTCCAGGAGTTATTATTTGCTCCATTGATTAATACTAACAAGTGTTTTTGCCTTTCTGGTCCGTCAATGTTCCCAGGCTTTTTCAAGGAGAAGAATATGATTTGGACTAATTTACAACTCGAGAGTGCTATTATGGTTCAATACCTCGATTTTAAAGGTCTTTGCTCAATGATACACGAAAAGAGCAAAAAACAATATAGAGTGAATAAAGCTGTTGGAGAAGATAATATAGACAATCACGTTTCGGATCCTCTCTTTCTACTTTCTTTTTCTTTAAGAAAGTTACAGGTTCTTATATTCGTATAATTTTCTTTTTTTAAGTAGAAATTATTATTATTATTAATTTTCTTTTCCAAGTAGAAAACCTTATCTGTTTATTTGAAATGAAATAGTAATAATAATAATAACAATAATATTGTTATGATATATTGTGAATTAGTGGAAGCTCTACTAATTATGGATTTATGTGAATTATTAGGAAATTAGTGAAAATTTCACTAATTATGAATTTTTATGGATGTCTATCATTTAGTGGAGATACCACTAATTAAAATTAGTGGGAGATGATATATTCCACTAATTAAGAGCTCTATAAATAGAGTTATTCTCTAAGCTTATAATACACCATCATTTTGTGAAAGAATTGTGAGAAAATTGTGAGAAAAAGAAAGAGAGAAGTTTGAAGAAATTCTTATGCAAAGAATAGTTAAAATTTTATTAGTGTGTAGTGTGTAAATTTTTTTTTTCTAACACTATCCATATTTTATAACACGTTATTAGCACGAGTCTCTATTGTTACAAAAGTCAGAAGACTAAGCACGAGTCTCTGCCGTTACCAAAGCCAGAAGACAGGTACGCATTTATTAATTTCTATGGCTAACCTCGCTAAATTCAAAATTTTAACCCTTGATATTTTTGGAAAAAATTATATGTCATGGGTTCTCGATGTAGAAATTCATTTAAATGCTGAAGGCCTTAGTGAAACTATTCAAGCAAATAATAGTGCACCTGCACAACACAAGGCTAAAGCTTTGAATTTTATTCATCGTCATCTCGATGAAAATTTAAAAATGGAATATCTTACCGAAAAAGATCCATATGTAATGTGAGTAAATTTAAAAGAAAGATTTGACCACCTGAAGATGGTTGTACTACCCACTGCACGGTATGAATGGTTGTACCTAAGATTGTAAAATTTTAAAACCGTAAATGAATATAACTCCGCAATGTATAAAATTACATCTCAATTAAAATTATGTGGAGAAAAAGTGACGGATAAAGATATGCTGGAGAAGACATTCTTCACCTTTCATACCTCGAATATTGTCCTGCAGCAACAATATCGAGAAAAATGGTATACCAAATTTACAAATTTCATAACTGCCATTCTCATTGTAGAGAAAAATAATGAGTTATTATTGTGAAATCATGAAGCCAGACCAACTGATTCAACAGCACTCCCAGAAGTAAATGTGTTAACTCTAGCAGAAGCAATCGTTACAGTTGTGGTCGTGGCCGTGGCTGTGGTTATGGCCGTGGACACGCTCGATATTTCCCTTATCACAATTATAATCAAGTTGTGAGAAATACTGATTACCAGAAGTGGAACAGAAAAGATCATAAAGGAAAAGAAAAAAAAAAGAAATGGAAGAAAAGTATGAAGATCATGTTATAGATGTAGCATGAAATGTCATTGGTCACGTAACTGTCGTACGACCAAACATTTAGTGGAATTATATCAAACTTCATTGAAAAAGAACAATAAAAATGTGGAAGCAAATTTTGCTCAACATTTAGTAAATGATGTTGAGGATGATAATATTGATTTTAAAAATCTTAATATCAATATTACCCATATTGATGTATCGGATTTTTTTAAATACCTAGACGGTATGATAGACCATTTAATTGGTGATGGCAGTGTTCAAAAGAATTAAAGCTTCACCCTTATATTTTTATATTTTTATTTTCATTATATTCTAATAATATTTACGTTTACATATATATATTTGTATTCAGATGGCTGTTGTTAACGATGATGTATGCATTATTGATAGTGGAATTACACACACCATACTAAAAAATGAGAAATATTTTTCTGATCTCAAAATGAAAGAAATAAATATTTATAGGATAAACGGTAGTACAAATGTGATTGAAGGCTCCGGAAGAGCTAGTATATTGTTACCTAAAGGAACAACAATTATTATTGATAAGACACTGTTTTCCTTAAAATTCAGAAGAAATTTATTGAGTTTTAAAAATATTCGCAGAAATGGATATCATGTTGAAACAAATGAGGAAAATGGGATTGAGCATCTTTATATTACTCAAATTCATTTGGGTAAGAAATCTGTATTAGAAACTATTATCTTTTTTTACTGGCCTATATTTTGCAAAAATACGTACAATTGAAATTTATCATATCGTAAACCAGAAATTTACTAATCATATTACTTTTAGCATTTGGCATGACCAGTTGGGTCATTCGGGATCTACCATGATGAGAATAATCATTGAGAATATACATAGTCATCTATTAAAAAAATAAAAAGATATTGATATCAGAAAAATTCACATATGCTGCATATTCCCTAGGAAAATTAATTTTTAGACCATCACCAGTAAAGGTAAGAGTTGAAAGTCCTACATTTCTTGAATGGATTCACAGAGATATTTGTGGACCTATTGATCCATCATGTGGACCGTTCAAATATTTTATGGTCTTAATTGATGCATCATCCCGATGGTCACATGTATGTTTATTATCTACTCGCAACCTAGCGTTTGCAATATTGCTTGCTCAAATAATTAAATTACGAGCACAATTTCCTGACCATCACATTAAAAATATCCGTTTGGATAATGCTAGTGAATTTTCATCATATGCTTTTGATGTATATTGCATGTCAATTGGAATTAATGTTGAACATCCTGTAACTCATGTTCATACATAAAATGGTCTTACTGAATCTTTGATTAAAAGATTACAATTAATTGTTAGACCATTATTAACGAAAACAAATCTTCCAACTTTTGCCTGGGAACATGCTATTTTACATGTTGCAACACTTGTACGTATAAGTCCAGCTAGTTATCATAAATTCTCTCATTTGCAATTGACTTTTTGTTCAGAACCAAATATTACTCATTTAAAAATTTTTGGGTGTGCTGTATATGTTCCAATTGCACCAAACCAACGTACAAAAATGGGTCTTCAAAGAAGAAAGGGGATATACGTTGGATATGATTCTCCCTCTATAGGTATGTTGAACCCCTGATAGGAGATGTATTCACAGCAAGATTTGCTGATTGTCATTTTGATGAATCATTATTCCCTAAATTAGGGGGAGAACAAAAATAGCATAAAAATGATATTGATTGGACAACATCATTAAATTATCTTGATCCGCGCACAAGCGCATGTGAACTTGAAGTTCAAAAGATAATTCATTTGTAAAGCATTGCAAATCAAATATCAGACGCTTTTGTTGACTTCAGAAGAGTTGCAAAATCGCATATTCCAACTATAAATACTCTTATTCGAATTGAAGTTCCAATAGAACAAAAGATTATACCTATAACTGCTGAGCCAAAAGCATGCCAGAAGTATGGCTGATTTCTTAGTTCTAAAGATAAAAATCCTCGAAAGAAAAGAGGATTAAATGATCCAGATATTCATAGTGAATTTTTATTAATTATACCACTTTTCGTAGAAGTTGGAATTGGATAAAAATAATTATTGATAATATGTTTGCATACAATATATCTCTTAATGTTACACAGGATAATGATGATCCTGAACCAATATCAGTTGATGAATATCGATATAGAAAAGATTGGCTACAATAGAAAGATGCGATTCGATCGGAGTTAAATGTACTGACACAACGTAAAGTCTTCGGACCTGCAGTCTGAACACCAGAATATGTAAAATCTGTTGGCTACGAATGGATATTTGTGAGAAAGCGCAAATAAAAATAATGAAATCATACGAGATAAAGCACGGTTAGTAACCCAAGATTTTTCACAAATATCAGGTATTGATTATAATGAAACTTATTCTCCTATTGTTGATGCTATTACACTCTAATATCTTATCAGCTTGGCAGTACATAAAAAGATAGATATACGCCTATTAGATGTTGTCACTGCTTACTTGTATGAAAATTTAGAAAATGATGTTTACATGAAAATTTCCGAAGGATTTCATATGCCTGAAGTATATAAACATTATCCTCGTGAAAATTATTCCATCAAGTTATAGAAATCATTATATAGCTTGAAGCAATCTGGGCGCATGTGATTCAATCGTCTTAGTGAATATTTATTGAAAGTGGGATTTACAAATGTCCAGGTATGTCCATGTATTTTTATTAAGAAATATGGTTCTAAATTTGTGATATATGTTCATGATATTAATCTTATTGGAATTCCTGAAAAGCTCCACGAAATAATTGATTATTCGACATTAAGGATGTTGGTAAAATTACATTTTGCCTTGGTTTACAAATTAAACATCTGGAAAGTGGAATATTTATTCATCAATCAACATAGAGCAAAAGTTCTCAAAAGATTTTACATGGATAAAGCACATCTATTGAGTATTCCAATGATCGTCCGGTCATTAAATGTGAATAAAGATTCTTTCCGACCTCAAGAAGATGATGAAGAACTCCTTAGTCCTGAAGTACCATATCTCAGTGCAATTGGTGCATTGATGTATTTTGCTAATAATACACGACCTAATATTGCTTTTGCTGTCAATTTATTAGCAATATTTAGTTTTTCACCAACACAACGACATTGGAATGGAATTAAATAAGTCATTCGATATCTTCAAGGTACAATTGATTTCAGATTATTTTATTCAAATAAAACCAGCCAAACATTGATAGGTTATGCAGATACTGGTTATTTATCTTATCCACATAAAACACGTTCTCAAACGGGCTATCTATTTACATGTGAAAATACTGCTATATCATGGCGTTCTACAAAACAATTTATAGCAGCTACTTCTTCAAATCATACTGAAATTATAGCCATTCATAAAGTAAGTCGAGAATATGTATGGCTAAGATCCATGATTCATTATATTCGAGAAAATTGTGGATTATCATCGATTAAAGACATTCCAACTTCTCTTTATGAAGACAATGCAGCTTGCATAACTCAATTACGAGGAGGATATATTAAAGGAGATCGGACAAAATATATTTCACAAAAATTATTCTTTACTCATGAATTGCAAAAGAAATGTGAAATTGATGTGTTACAAATTCGGTCATGTGACAACCTCGCAGATATTTTCACGAAGACTTTACCGACTGTAACATTTGAGAAGTTGAGATATAAAATCGGTATGCGTCGGTTTAAAAATTTAAAGGAATCATCTCATCAGGGAGAGTAATAAACAGACATATAGAATAGTGTACTATTTTTCCTTCATTAGATTTTTTTTTCCCACTAGATTTTTATCTAGTAAGGTTTTAACGAGGCATATTCTTTATGTAATAGATGGACATTCAAGGGGGAGTGTTATGATATATTGTGAATTAGTGGAAGCTCCACTAATTATAGATTTATGTGAATTATTAGAAAATTAGTGAAAATTTCACTAATTATGGATTTTTATGGATGTCCATCATTTAGTGGAGACACCACTAATTAAGATTAGTGAAAGATGATGTATTCCACTGATTAAGAGCTCTATAAATAGAGTTATTCTCTAAGCTTGTAATACACCATCATTTTGTGAAAGAATTGTGAGAAAAAAAAAGAGAGAAGTTTGAAAAAATTCTTGTACAAAAAATAGTTAGAGTTTTATTAGTGTGTAGTGCGTAGATTTTTTTTTCTAACACTACCCATATTTTATAACAAATATATTCCACTTGCAATATATATATATATATATATATATATATATATATATATATATATATATATATATATATTCTTGAGGATAGAGAAGAGAGTGGACAGGACCCAATCAAGGAAAAAGAGTTGGAGAGGAAAATTTGGGGCAGAGGATTACCCACGCAATCAACAATCAAGGGAGCCAATCTCAAATTTATGGAAAGAGGATGAGATTTTGAGTGGTTGTTGAAAAAATGAACGCCCACCAACTCCTATAGTGGATTGCCTCATTATTCACTCGTTTAACACTTCTAATTCTAGATTATGAGATAATGATAAGTTTTTGTACACCTTCATAATTTTAAATTGTGAGTAATAAAAAGTATACGTTAAGAAATATATATATTTTTATGCGTGTAATTAAATTTGTCAATGATGTGATTTTTTTTTAATTGAGTTTTAATACGTACATGAGAAAAAATAAATCAAATTTATTTATTTATTTAGATTTAACTTATTACTAAATATAATATTAAGGATTAATTCCAAATAAACCACTGAACTCTTTCCAAAATTTAATTGACCCCCTAAACTTACAATTGTTCCCAATAATCCATTCTTTGATAACTTGGTGACAATACCATAAGGGAACAACGGCCAAATCCATGACACATTAAAAGCTTCGTTATTAAAAATCCAACTAGTACAAGTTTAAAATCAAGCTAAATAGCTAGACTTAGACTTCTCCCAGTCTTTGGATCTACACCATTCCAAATCCACAAAGGAAGAGGCCCATTCAAGTGTGGAACCCAATTGGTAGCCCACAAAAAAAGTCCAACTAGACCTGTTCAATTTTAATTATACACTAATCCTTAAATGATGAAAGGACAAAAGTTTAACTCTAAGCATCTAATTATTACATTTTGTTCATTATTAAAGTAAACAAATAACTATATGTTATGAATTATTAGAATCTCCATTAATTAGTGGAGGCTCCACTAATTATGGATTTATGTGAATAATTAGAGAAGATTTTTATCGATATCCACTATTTAGTGGAGACACCACTAATTAAGATTAGTGGAAGATGATGTATGTCATGATGTAATCCACTAATTAGAGCTCTATAAATAGAGCTATTCTCTAAACTTGTAATACACCATTATTTTTGTGAAAGAAAGATTAGTGAAAGAAAGACTAGAGAAAGAATTGTGAAAGAAAGAAAGAGAGAAGTTTGAAGAGAAATTCTTGTGCAAAGAATAGTTAGAATTTTCTTAGTGTGTAGTGTGTAGATTTTATTCTAACACTACCCTAATTTTATAACACGTTATCAGCACGAGTCTCTACCAGTACAAAAGCCAGAAGACTAAGCACGAGTTTCTACCGTTACCAAAGCCAGAAGATAGGTACGCATTTATTGATCTCTATGGCTAACCTCGCTAAACTCGAATTTGTAGCCCTTGATATTTCTGGAAAAAATTATATGGCATGAGTTCTCGATGTAGAAATGCATCTAAATGCTGAAGGCCTTAGTGAAACTATTCAAGCAAATAATAGTGCATCTGCACAACACAAGGCTAAAGCTTTGATTTTTATTCGTCGTCATCTCGATGAAAATTTGAAAATGAAATATCTTACCGAAAAAGATCCATATGTCCTGTGGGTAAATTTAAAAGAAAGATTTGACCACCTAAAGATGGTCGTACTATCAATTGCACGGTATGAATGGTTGCACCTGAGGTTGCAAGATTTTAAAACCGTGAATGAATATAGCTCCGCAATATATAAAATTACATCTCAATTAAAATTATGCGGAGAAAAAGTGACTGATGAAGATATGTTGGAGAAGACATTCTCCACCTTTCATGCCTCAAATATTGTCCTGCAGCAACAATATCGAGAAAATGGATATACAAAATTTACAGATTTAATTAATGTCCTCCTCATTGCAGAAAAGAATAATGAGTTATTATTGAGAAATCATGAAGCCAGACCAGCTGGCTCAACAGCACTCCCAGAAGTGAATGCTGTTGGCTCTAGCAGAAGCCATCGTTATAGTCGTGGTCGTGGCCATGGCCGTGGCTGTGGTCGTGGTTATGGTCGTAGACACGCTCGATATTTCCCTTATCACAATCATAATCAAACTGTGAGAAATACTGGCCACCTGAAGTGGAACAGAAAAGATCATAAGGGAAAAGAAAAAGAAATTGAAGAAAAGCATGAAGATATATGTTATAGATGTGGCATGAAAGGTCATTGGTCACGAAACTGTCGTACGGCTAAGCATTTAGTTGAATTGTATCAAGCTTCATTGAAAAATAAAAATGTGGAAGCAAATTTTTCTCAACATCCAATAAATAATATTGAGAATGATGATATTGATCCTGAAGATCTTAATATCAATATTACCCATATGGATGTATCGGATTTTTTTGAACACCCAAACGGTAGGATAGACCATTTAATTGGTGATGGAGTGTCCAGAAGAACTAAAGCCTCACCCTGATATTTTTGTATTTTCATTTTCATTCTATTCTAATAATATTTACGTTTGCATATATATATTTGTGTTCAGATGGCTGTTGTTAATGATGATGTATGCATTATTGATAGTGGAACTATACACACCATACTAAAAAATGAGAAATATTTTTCTAATCTCAAAATGGGAGAAATAAATATTTATACGATAAACGGTAGTGCAAATGTGATTGAGGGCTCTGGAAGAGCTAGTATATTGTTGCCTAAAGGAACAACAATTATTATTGATAAGGCACTATTTTCCTCAAAATCCAGAAGAAATTTATTGAGTTTTAAAGATATCCGCATAAATGGGTATCATGTTGAAACAAATGAGGAAAATGGGATTGACCATCTTTTTATTACTCAAATGCATTTGGGTAAGAAATCTGTATTAGAAAAACTGCCGTCTTTTTCTATTGACCTATATTTTGTAAAAATACGTACAACTGAAATTCATCATCTAGTAAACCAGAAGTTTACTGATCCTATTACTTTTAGCATTTGGCATGACCGGTTGGGTCATCCGAGATCTACCATGATGAGAAGAATTATTGAGAATACACATGGTCATCCTTTAAAAAATAAAAGGATATTAACATCAGAAAAATTCGCATGTACTGTATGTTCCCTAGGAAAATTAATTGTTAAACCATCACCAGTAAAAGTAGGAGTTGAAGGTCCTACATTTCTCGAACGGATTCACGGAGATATTTGTGGACCTATTGATCCACCATGTGGACCGTTCAAATATTTTATGGTCTTAATTGATGCATCATTCCGATGGTCACATGTATGTTTATTATCTACTCGCAAGCTGGCGTTTGCGAGATTACTTGCTCAAATAATTAAATTACGAGCACAATTTTCGGACCATCACATTAAAAATATCCGTTTGGATAATGCTGGTGAATTTTCATCACATGCTTTTGATGCATATTGCATGTCAATTGAGATTAATGTTGAACATCCTGTAGCTCATATTCACACACAAAATGGTCTTGTTGAATCTTTGATTAAACTATTACAATTAATTGTTAGACCATTATTAATGAAAACAAATCTCCCAACATCTGCCTGGGGATATGCTATTCTACATGCTGCAACACTTGTACGTATAAGACCAGCTAGTTATTATAAATTATCTCCTTTGCAATTGGCTTTTGGGTCAGAACCAAATATTGTTCATTTAAGAATTTTTTGGGTGTGCTGTATATATTCCAATTGCACCAAACCAACGTACAAAGATGGGTCCTCAAAGAAGAAAGGGGATATACGTTGGCTATGATTCTCCCTCTATTATCAGGTATGTTGAACCCCTGACAGGAGATGTATTCACAGCAAGATTTGCTGATTGTCATTTTGATGAATCATTATTCCCTAAATTAGGGGGAGAACTAAAACAGCATAAAAAGGATCTTGCTTGGACAATATCATTAAATTATCTTGATCCGCGCACAAGCGCATGTGAACTTGAAGTTCAAAAGATAATTCATTTGCAAAACATTGCAAATCAAATGCCAGACGCTTTTGTTGACTCCAGAAGAGTTACAAAATCGCATATTCCAGCTATAAATGCTCCTATTCGAATTGAAGTTCCAGCAGAACAAAATATTATACATATAGTTGCTGAGTCAAAAACACGCCAGAAGTATGGCCGACCTCTTGGTTCTAAAGATAAAAATCCTCGAAAGAAAAGAGGATTAAATGATCCAGAATATCATATTGAATAAAAGAATGATAAAGACTAAGAGAGAACTGATGACAAAGAACCAGAAGTTGATGAAAGTAACACTGAAATTTCTATCAATTATACCACTTCCGATAGAAGTTGGAATCGGATAGAAACTGTTATTGATAATATATTTGCATACAATATATCTCTTGATGTTATACAGGATAATGATGATCCTAAACCAATATCAGTTGATGAATGTTGGCATAGAAAAGATTGGCTACAATAGAAAGATGCGATTCGATCGGAGTTAAATGCACTGACAAAACGTGAAGTCTTCGGACCTGCAGTCCGAACACCAGAAGGTGTAAAACCTGCTACAAATGGATATTTGTGCGAAAGCGCAATGAAAAGAGTGAAATCGTTCGATATAAAGCGCGATTAGTAGCCCAAGGTTTTTCACAAAGACCAGGTATTGATTATGATAAAACTTATTCTCTTGTTGTTGATGCTATTACACTCCGATATCTTATCAGTTTGGCAGTACATGAAAAGATAGATATGCGCCTATTAGATGTTGTCACTGCTTACTTGTATGGAAATTTAGAAAATGATGTTTACATGAAAATCCCCGAAGGATTTCATATGCCTGAAGCATATAAACATTATCCTCGTGAAAATTACTCTATCAAGTTGCAGAAATCATTATATGGCCTGAAGCAATCTGGGCGCATGTGGTTCACACGTCTTAGTGAATATTTATTGAAAGCGGGATTTAAAAATGACCAGGTATGTCCATGTGTTTTTATTAAGAAATCTGGTTCTAAATTTGTGATATTAGTTATATATGTTGATGATATTAATCTTATTGGAACTCCGAAGAGCTCCAAGAAACAATTGATTATTTAAAAAGAGAATTCGAAATCAAGGATTTTGGTAAAACCAAAATTTGTCTTGGTTTACAAATTGAACATCTGGAGAGTGGAACATTTATTCATCAATCAACATATACAACAAAAGTGCTAAAAAGATTTGACATGGACAAAGCACATCCATTGAGTATTCTAATGATCGTCCGATCATTAAATGTGGATAAAAATCCTTTCCGACCTCAAGAAAATGATGAAGAACTCCTTGGTCCTGAAGTACCATATCTCAGTGCAATTGGTGCATTGATGTATCTTGCTAATAATACACGACCTGATATTGCTTTTGCTGTCAATTTATTAGCAAGATTTAGTTCTTCACCAACACGACGACATTGGAATGGAATTAAACAAGTCATTCGATATCTCCAAGATGCTGGTTATTTATCTGATCCACATAAAACACGTTCTCAAACGGGCTATCTATTTACATGTGGAAATACTGCTATATCATGGCGTTCTACGAAATAATCTATAACAGCTACTTCTTCAAATCATGCTGAAATTATAGCCATTCATGAAGCAAGTCGAGAATGTGTATGGTTAAGATCCATGATTCATTATATCCGAGAAAGTTGTGGATTATCATCGATCAAAGATATTCCAACTCCTCTTTATGAAGACAATGTAGCTTGCATAGCTCAATTACGAGGAGGATATATTAAAGGAGATCGGACAAAACATATTTCACCAAAATTCTTCTTTACTCATGAACTCCAAAAGAAATGTATTATTGATGTGCTACAAATTCGGTCATGTGATAACCTCGTAGATATTTTCATGAAGACTTTACTGACTGCAACATTTGAGAAGTTGAGATGTAAAATCGGTATGTGTCGGTTTAAAGATTTAAATGAATTATCTCATCAGGGGGAGTAATAAACAGACATATAAAATAATGTACTCTTTTTCCTTCACTAGATTTTTTTTCCCCCTGAGTTTTTATCTAGTAAGGTTTTAACGAGGCATATTCTTTATGTAATGGATGGACATCCAAGGGGGAGTGTTATGAATTATTAGAATCTCCATTAATTAGTGGAGGCTCCACTAATTATGGATTTATGTGAATAATTAGAGAAGATTTTTATGGATGTCCACCGTTTAGTGGAGACACCACTAATTAAGATTAGTGGAAGATGATGTATGACATGATGTAATCCACTAATTAGAGCTCTATAAATAGAGTTATTCTCTAAGCTTGTAATACACCATTATTTTTGTGAAAGAAAGATTAGAGAAAGAATTGTGGGAGAAAGAAAGAGAGAAGTTTGAAGAGAAATTCTTGTGCAAACAATAATTAGAATTTTTTTAGTGTGTAGTGTGTAGATTTTATTCTAGCACTATCCTAATTTTATAACATTATATAATTTATTTTTATTTTTTAATTTTGTCCCAATGATGACTCATCATCTGCTTGCTTTACGTTTTTTCAGGGTTCAATAATCACTGGGTCATAGAGGCGCGTAGAAAGCGTAGTATGTCTCGGCACTTTTCCAAGATAAGGCTGTTTTACTAATGGTGGGATTCCATTTCCATTTTGTGAGAAAGCTTTTCCTATACTTGCTGTTTAGATATTCTTCCTTCAATTTTCCTTCTTGAAAGTAGAATCCAATACCTATCCCTAAGTTTGAGATAATCACGTTTTCCCCTTCAAATTTCACTATTATTATGTGATAATCATGCAATTTTTGGATATATGATCATTTTAATGGAAGATTATTTCATATAGCTGTTGCATGGTTGTATCCTTATTTACGGTAACAAAATACGTGAAATATAACTTATTAATTTCATTCTAAATTTATAATATAATATCAATTTATGTTATTCTTTTATTAATACGCCTCGTTTAATTTAATTAGTATGATATTTATGTATTTGATTTAGACAATAATCAAACAAACCAACCCAACTTTAGAATGCTGAGCTGTGGTGCTCAAATTCACACCAAATGGTAATATTGTTGATATTTTCATCATCAAGATGATAGCTAGTCAACCTAATTTGGAAAAATTAAAGCTATTAGTTGCCTTTCTTACTCATAATTGGCTGTAAAGCAATGACAATTTGTTCCTAAATTCCGGTAATAATGATCAGAATAGAAGTATTTCCCCGTGAGAAATGAATCCTTTTGAAATATATAGATTTTGTGATAATAATGAGAGTACAGATGTCCAGCAAAATACACGAAATTGTGAGTGTTTTTCACGTTATGACTTCCTCAGGGGTGGAGTGTATGGGGCAGCTAACATTCTCGTGCCAAACTGATAAAGTAGCCAATGCAAGGTTTCATGGACGGGTTTGCATGACGGCGGTCGGCCAAAATTTTCAAAGTTTCATATTTTCTTATAAAATTTACCTTTTTGTCTTGAGAAATATTTTAAAATTTATAATTTTTAATTATATTTTTAATATAATTTGCATTCAAACTTAAAAAATCGTACTAATTGGCTTTCATGGCTGGAAAATGAGACGGGGATTAAAGTCTAATAGAGGTAGGTTGATTGGACTTTAGGTGAACCAACTCATTTTAGACGTAGGAGTGTTTGTTTGGGAACATTTATTGTACTTTCTCGTGTTAGTATGGAGTAAACAAAGTGATGAAGGAGAGATATTTTGCTTGCATTAATTGGCAGCCAACTTCCAACTCATAGCAGCAATTTGACGAAGCCTTGTGGCTGTGGAAGCATAGCAATCTAATAATGGTTCTCCTTTCTCTGACCCAAGGAATTGATCTCTGAGGCCTTGATCATGTAAGGTACAAAAAAGTACCAAAAATAGAGGGGAAAAAACAAACGACATGAAATTATATTTTGGTACGGGAGAATTTCAATGTTGGCAAATCTTTCTTTGCTTTCTTCTTTTTTTTGGTTGTTTGGTAAGAAGTCAGCAAATCATGTGTAAACTTGGCTAAAGCTCTTCCTTAGTCAAATAATCTTGGTCCGTGGTAGCCAGCTCCCGTGCTCTGTTTTGGGTACAATTTGGCCAACGGGGAAGTTTTATTTCACTCTATACATGAATAAGACGTTTCTCGATTCAAACTAAAAAAAAAAAAAATCATTTAAGGTATAATCGTATTCAATAATTGCAAAAAATTGCAGTCTATTGTGCTGTAAATACAAATTTTTACTTACTTGGCCTTGTGTTAATCAGGAGAATAAAGAGAAATTACAAGAAGATTCAGCTGTAAATTTGGCCATTTTTCTAAGTAATTACTGATGCATACGACAATAAACACTGTTCTGTACCCAACTGGCTTGACTATTTTGTGATGATACGATTTTCTTTCTTCCACAGAATTCAAAAACTTTCTCATGATGGAGATGAAAGAAAGACGCTTTTTGGAACAGACAGCCTTGACTCCATTTCCTCACCATCCTGCTCTTCCTGTACTCGTCTTTCTCATGGGACTAGTCAAGTTTCAACATTTGACGTCTTCTATTAGGTGGCAAGTATGTTCTGATTATTGCATTAACGGGGCCAGTAACCACACCATGCTAATCAGATTAGGCCATTTAAGCAGCCTTCTAAGGGTCCCTCTCGCTTTCCTGTCTTAATCTATAGCCCACTTTCCTTCACACACAGGAGAAAAATATTTGATTTACTCCCACTGAGCTTGGGGATCAATCTTCTTCTTTTTTTGGGGGGGGTGGAGTGGGGGGAACATGACAAGCCTTCCTTGTACTCTTTGTGTTGGTTGAGACCAAAGCTAAGCATTCTCATGGTTCTCCAATTTTACAACCACTAGAGCGGGGATTAGAATTAATATTAAAGGATCTCGTAATTCTCCATCATTTCTTGCAGGATCACACCATGAAATGACAGTCATTATGTTGTTTACGAAAGTGGAATGGGTAAGATAATAGTGATTGAAAGAATGTTTTTAACTTCTGGGATACATCTGGCTTTTGCACTTACTGCTGTGCCATATCGATTCAGTGACTTGAAGCTGTATATTAATCATTGCGGATTTCAGCAATGTAGAAGATCAGATTTTTGGTCTTATCGTCTTCGGGAAAAAAAGCCATCCATTCGAGAACTAACAAACTAATTAGCCATTCATCTCATTTCTGATTATACAACACACAGGAAGAAAGAACAAAGAACCCCCCAAAAAAATTTAAAGAACAAAAGAGAAAATTTTGATGGATCATATGCTTTGCTATCTGAACTGGCTGGATGACGAATTAGAACACCTAAGGGAAATTTGACTAGCCATAATTTTTTTTTTCCTTTTTGTTGCTAAATCACAAGCAATTAGTTATGCACATTGGATTGGAAGCGATAGATGTAGAAATCTTCAGCAAGGATTGGTTTCAGGCGGATCGAACAACTCTGGCTGGAGCTTGGCTCTGCAAACAGGACAAATTGGGTGCTTAGAAAGCCATGTATCAGCACATTGCAGGTGAAAGCCATGGTTGCAACCCGGAATCAATCTCGCCGGATCATCACTCCCGATATCATCCAAGCAAACCGCACATTCCGACCCCAAGACCAAATCTTTGCCGGTGACTTTTGGGAGTTTGTCAAGGTCGGACTCAGAAAGACCCATCTTTCTAGCAGGTTTTACAGGAGGCTGAAACTCCTGCTGGTTGTCGCCGTGATTGTAGGTGGCAGCATACCACAGCAGACACAGATAAACCAAGAAAACGGCGCTCATGCCTACGCAAGGCAGAAACAGCGCAAGAAACACCGACACCAGCATCTTTTCCGCGACGTGCTCTTCAGAGAAAAAGAAAAATACTCAATTCTGCAACTAACTTACGGAGGTTGCTGGTGGCGCTTGCGAGAATTATTTGTAGAACAGGAAAAAATGCACACCATAGCGCGCATTAAAAAGAAATCTGGACTCTCTGGATTTTATATGCGAAGAAGAAAAGAGCAAGAGTGGGTTATTTCATTGTTGGGGAAGATGGAATCTTGTATGGAATCTACTGTGGGAGTGACCGAGGCGTCAGGGCTGCTACGATGGGAAGAGTGAGAAACGTAGGGTTGGTTAAATGGTGAGGTGGGAGATTGATTGAAGGCTTGAAGTGGAGGTGACGTGTATTTATATCAGGGCAGTAACGGCTGCCATGGGTAGCTTATTAAACCATATGCCCCTCTTCTGCAATTTTTGGGAACCTGACGCGTTTCTTGAATACCAAGTAAAGACTACACAATTTTACAGATACTCATACCCTCACCCCTGTTTTTTTGCCTACTCTTCTACCATCCCACTTTTATCGAGCTTTTCGGCTCGTAATGGTTAGCGCCGCGTAGGGTAGCGTAGGGTATACTTACGCTATGATACGAGTTTTTAATTTACAATAACGTTTTAAATTATTGATACTATATTAAAGAGTTTTATGATATATGTAACATTGATTTTTTACATTTGAGGAGATGGTTTAGGTTGCTGATATGGTAATTTTGGTGAGCTGTTTAACACGGTAGTCATTTACATCAAAGAGGTTTTGCCTATGCCTGTTTCAGGTGAGTGTACTGAAGAAAGGGTTGTTCTTGTTCCAGCTCTGGAAGGCTCTGTGGGCTGTAGTTGATGCTGTCTGTGGGTGCGATTTGGTGGGTTCTTCCGTTTTGGATCAAACAAGGTGGTAGGTTCTAGTCACTTCTACGCCCTATTTTAGTAATATATCCTATATTATTTTATATTTTAAAATTTTTAATCTTTATATTACAACGTAATTATTCAATCATACGTCAGCAATAGTTGTCATTTTTTACGTTATTGTACTTTTTTCCTTTTTTTCTTTACGTTAAATAAATTAAAAAACAATTATGCGTAAGTAATAGTTGTCAATTTTTTTCCTTTTTCTTTATGTTAAATAAACTTGAGAAGAATGAATAAAGTAGTAGTCATGTTTGCACATACAGTAGGTGTTTTGCACTATTTTATTTTTTTTAAAATTTAAATATATTATGAAAGTTTTTATATGTTTGGAGTTTTAAAAGAAAATGATTAAATTACAATTCTAAAATTTATTTCAAAATTGAAAAAATCTATTAAAGATATGATGTAATAGAATAATAATTATAAATAAAAAATTTTAGAAATTACCGTTATTTAAAAAAAAAAAAACCTTTCAGACTCTTTGTTAATGTTTATTTTTACGTTGGTAATTTTGGTCTTGCACCAGCTGTTATTGTACTGTTCATCTGCGAGATATTTTCCCACTTATCTAATATTTCTTTATCGGATAAGTAATAACCAATAAAAGATCAGAGTATAATAATCCTGGGAGGAGAGGGGTGATTTGGTGTCTATTTACCAGGCTCCTCTATCATTATATTTGTAGTAATTTTTATTGTATGCTTATTATTTTATTGTACATAAATAAAATAATTTTACAATTTATCTCGTATTTCTTTATCTGATAAAAAAAATTAAATAAGTGATTAAAGTCGTAATCTTAAAAACAGTATAATTTGGTAGCCTCTTTTGTTTTGGATGCAATGAGGTGGTAGGTTCTAATACCTTCACTAATCGCTACCACTTACTCATTCTAAATGTGATTTAATTATACAGGTTATCATTTTATCATGTATAAATAACATAATTTCACTATTTCTTTTGTCCTTTTCTTCAAACAATAAATAAAAAAGGTATGATTAGATTGTTAGGCGAAAAGAAGGCAGTAGGTTCTAGTCCTTTATGATAGTATATTTACCATTGACACCTAATTATATATGTTAGCATTCCATTGTGAGAACTAAGATTAGTTTAATACGTTGTTAAACTTTTATTATTTATTTTTATTAAATTATTAAAAAAATCAAGAAAAGAACAATCACTATGGTGATCCTCTAAACGCAATCTGCCCAATACAACAAAATAATATCTCCCCCAAACCCCAACTCCTAATTTGATTCTTGAGGCCTCTCTTTGCTTCCTTTTCTCAATCTTTTATGTTATTTTTTAAGTCCCCCTCTTTTTTTTTTCTTTTTCTTTTTCCATATGTTAATTAACAGAATCATAGTCAACATTCCACTAGTACGAAATTAGTACTTTACAACCTAAAGTGGCCAATTTTGAACAAAAAGCAACAGGAGATAATTTTACTTATTATTTGAAAAGATTGGATTCATTGGTAGGATGGGGCTTTGGGGATAAGCTTTGGGCTACTACACTTTTTTTACTCTTTGTTGTAGTTAGATAGAATTGCATATAATCATATGCCTAAATACATGAAAACCGGGCTTTTTTTTATTTTTTATTTTTTGCCCTTTTCTCTGCTAGATTTTACATTGACTAAACATAATTGTAGTGTACAAATTCACAACTTGCATAAGATGTTGCATTCTAGAACCAGAATGCTATGATTCACATTTCGAATGATTTGACAAGGGTCCATTTAATGAGTTCAGGAACCTTCTGATGCATTTCGGTGGCCCGTTTTTTTTTAATGTAAATATGAGGATGTGAAGCTTGCACATAGTTTGGTTTGGTACGAGAAGAAATGAGAGGAGAGGAAAAAGAGAATTATTAATTTTTTTATTTTTTATTTGTCTTTTTAATTTAATATTTTTAAAATTAAAAGTGAAGTTATTTTTTGTCATTAATACCTTCATTTCCATTTTGTTTTATCTCTCAAACCTTCAAATTTGGGAGTGGAAATGCTTGAGTTTTGCTTCACATTTCACCCCGCCAAGTAATGTATTTTCCCTCTTCTATCACATTCCAAGTCAACCAAACAAACCATTAGCGGGAGTTGCATTTTTTTTTTTTACTAAAAAAATTCTGTGAACCCAATTTTGCCACGTGGAGATAGAATTTTGCCTGTCATTCTGTGATATCATCTTGTTGTTTGTGACTTCATTGATTCATGATGGACGGGTAGTTGGAATGTATTAATAATGGTGCCAACTTTTGCTTCCTATTTGTCCGCGACTGGCGGCTGACAAAAATTGGTGCCTCTAAATGAGGATGGCCTCAGTTCAAATTTTGTCACAGACATTTTTAGGGGATTTATGTGGTGGCGCTTCGGATCCATGGGGTTATTCGGGTCAAATGTTCGGACACTTATGTAAATAAAATAAAAAAAAATGGTGCCAACTATATATGGGCTTGAGACTACTTGTTGATAGTGTCAAAAAATGACCCAAAATGTTTATGGGCTTTCTCATAATATCCAAAAGTTGAGTCTCTTACATTTGGCCCAAATGATTCAGGAAAAATTGGATCGTTTAGCCCCAATGACTACCAAATATGAAATAGTAGCAGACACCAAGAGGATGGAAAACCCAATCCAATAGCCATAAAGGGTTCGCAAGAGAAAGAATTGTAGTTAATTGAATTGATATTATTTTATTTTATTAATCTGTCTGTTTATAGATACAATTAATAAAAAGAAAAATCTTTTGGATTTTATATTCTCAGAGCTATTTGTATTTTGTGGTAAGTTAATAATTTAGTCTATTCAAATATACTTTATCTGTTCATAATTGAAAATTAATATCTTTTATTTTAAAATGTTCAAAAATAAATATTTATTTTTTAAAATAAACATATGTAGCTCATAAGTTTTTATCATTAATATCCTCTGTTTAAATTATATAAACTTCATTAACAAGGATAAATCAGTAATTGCATTTAGTACTCCTAATGGGTATTATTTGGCTTCGATCATTCTTGAAACACAATACTTAAATTAGCACCCTATCACATTGCCAACGAGTGGAGAAGAATGCTTATCCCACAAGAGAATAAAGCTTTATTTCATTTTACTGTCAAGTTGCTTTGGAACTAGATGCCCATGCTCTCATGTGTCGTGTCATGTTGACTCTCTATTATTCCCTCGGTTTAGATTTAACGCTTTATTTAGGTAAGAAACAAAGGTGGAGCGTGGTGGACAGAAGCAGACTTCGGCCCTCGCTCCCAGGAATCCGTGTGTATTCAGTGTATGGTAGAATGGCAGTGAGGTCGGGTCGGGTTAGAGATTAGTCTCGTTTCTGTATATACTTTCCGTATTTTCATTTTTGTCTCGTTTTTGTTATGGGAAAAGGTGGGATCTTTGCCTCTGGCTTGTTGGGGATAAAACAATCTTTAGTCCCGACCTAATGGGAAAGCGGGCCCGTTTGAGCCGAAAATAATTATAAAAATTTTAAAAAAAAATTTGTCTTTAATATATTTTTATTCAAAATTTTTTAATCTTATAGAAAACTTTAGTGGTGATTTATAATAATTTACGTATTTATCATATCGCTAGATTAGTAAGAATAAAATTAATAATTGATAGTTTATATTTTTTTTATTTTTCTTCTTCTTCTTTTCTATTTTATTTTATTTTATATACATATATAATTTATCTTTATATATATATATATATATATATATATATATACAAAGCAGGTCGGGTCGAAGAATGAAGTCCATCTCCTGCCCGGCCCTACTTAAATTGGAAAATTCTCAGTCTAATCGGGCCAAGTCTCAAGTTTAAGTGAAAAAATTGTCATCTCTAGTGTATGGTGTGATTTCCTTCTATAGAGGAGCCTTTTAATACATTTATAATAATAATAGAATTTAAAATTATCATAAAAAAAACGAACTAAATCGACCCGGACGTCTATTTCCCTTTTCTCAAAAATAGAGAAGAAAGGGAAACAGAGTAGAGCCTGGTACCTTGCTAGAGCTAAAGAAGTTAGAAAGGAAAGAAGCATTTTATTGACTTGAGGGGAGGAGAGCTCCTGCGATGGATGCTTGTAGCTCGCGACTGCAGCTATTTTTATTATTATTTTAAATAAAATTTTTATTTAAATTTAAATATATTATTATTTTACATATATTTTATTTTTTAAAAATTATTATATATTTATAATATATTATAATTTTTTTCTTTAGACTCTACTTGACTTTATATATTTAATAATTTTTTATAAAATTTATCTCAAATTAATTTTTATATTTTAATTTAATGTAAAATAGAAATTCAAATATAGACATTGCGGGTTCATTATTAAGGGAAAAAAGTAGTAGGACAACACACCTTTGCTTGAGCAAGTTGTTCATAAAATATGCTGAAAATAGATTTTAACGTATTGATAATCTATTTTAACGTAATTGCAAATACAACTTTCAATAATAATAATAATAATAATAATAATAATAATAATAATAATAATAATAATAATACATTAAAGGAAATGAGTGTTTTGACTAAGTACTCGTTTGATAAAAACTGAAATTTAAAAATTAAAAATTAAATATTTAAATATTAAATTTAAAAATTTAAAATTTAAAAATTAAATATTTAAATATTAAATTTAAAAATTAAAAATTAAAATTTAAAATTTGAAATAATTATAATTTATTTTTACACTATATTTTAATATATTTTAGATTAAATATAAAAATATTATAATTAAATAAGTATTTAATATATTCAGAATTCAAATTTAATTAATTTTAAATTTACTTAAAATTTATAATAAAATTACAATATATCTTAATCAATTAAGTAATAATAAAAATTTGTTACCAAACGTATTTAATTAATTAAGTACTATATATTAGTTGTTATCAAATATATATTTGAGATCAACTCAAAAAAAAAAAAAATCTTCTTTGTCCTCAACAAGTAATTTGACTGAAGGAGGAGATTGGGTTAACGCTAACCACAAAATAAATGTAGTTATTTGTTGGGTCTACCGTCTACCTCAATGCAATTCGTAACGTCAACTTCCTACTACAAAACCAAACCCAAGCCACGATGATTGCCACAAACGGTTCATAAAAAACTCTTTACATAATATCAATCTCAACATCAAACGTTCATAGAGTTCCAATTTGGTCAATTTATTCCAATAACGGGGGCAAAATGTTACCTTTCAAAACAGAGCCAAAACGTCAGATAATTTAATTATTGCTCTTGGAATATAATAAAACATCTTATTTCATTAGAAAAAATAAGGCTATACTTAGACAAATTTTTATTTTTATTCTTATCTTATATTAAAATTTTATTTTAATTCAAATATATCATTATTTTATACTATAATTTTTGTTTCGCAAAAACGATCATATATTTATAACTCATCATATTCTTTCTTCTTGAATTAATCTAATCCCACATATCTAAGTTGTATTTGGGAAGTAATTCTTCCCCATTCAAACTAAAATTCTAATTTAAATAATTTTTATTTTATGAAAATTATCGTATACTCACAATATGTTATATTTTCTCTCTCTCTCTCATTAATAATTGAGCCTCACACTTACTCTCATTTAATAATATTTTATTAAATTTTAATAAACTCATCTCAATTCAATTCTTATTTAATTATAACCTTAATATTTTTTTACAAAACTCATCTTAAATTAATCTATTTCTATTTACACCCTAAGTAAATTAACTAAATTCATAATACGTAATCTAGCCAAAAAAATAATAAAATTATAATACGTACAAAGTTAATAGATAGTTTAAAAAAAAAAAAAGTGACGGAGTACCCAAAATTTTCTTACGTGGATGGTAGACTAGTACTGGTTCAAATCGTACTAGGAGCACGGTCTCAGCAAGGCAGTCATTGGCGGAGGATTCTTTCGGTAGACCCGATCCAAGTTCAATCATCAAGGCTTTGTCCTAGATTCGCAGACTGGCTCCGAACAGCTTTATTTGGCCGCTGCATCCATCCCTTCTTCTTGGCAGATGCTCTGTTTCTGTCTCTTTACGTTTTAGCTGTCAGCTTGCTTTTTGCCTCTAATTTTTGCCGTGTCTTCACTCCTCATCGGCCTTCACCTACGTTCTTACTGGATGGAAGTCTCAGCAAGAAATCATTTCCTAGACATGCATAGTCAAAGTTTCAATCTTTATAAGACTTTATTTTGGGTGCTTTGTGTTTTGCTTTCTGGTTCTACTAGTGCTCAGATTACAATTCCATCCAAACTCGATGGATTCTGGTACAATAAGGAATCAATAGAGACTGATTCTATTTATATTGAGGCATTTTTGGACCCTGTCTGCCCAGATAGCAGAGACTCATGGCCGCCTCTAAGAGAGGTTGTCAAGCATTACGGCTCTCCCATTTCACTTGTTGTTCATACGTTCCCTTTACCGTAAGTGCAAAATTCTCTTCTTTGTGTTCATGTATCATCGTGATAAAAAATCCAGGAAGGTTACTTTGACGGTTTTTGTTTCTTGGAACTTAATGGACTGATTTGATATAGAATAAATTTTACCTTACCTCAAGATTTAATCCCCATCTTTTCCATTTCACCTTACTTCTTGAAAAAAAAATCAAATTTAATTATTTCGTTGCAACATTATGATGATCTAATGATGTAATGATATTCTGCTCTTGAGTTTCATCATCATCGGTTGTGTGTCTTTTCATTTCCTCCTCTGAGTTGGGGTTTTTATGGCGAATTTCTTCGGAGGTTTCGAGGAAAAGTTGCATCATTCTTCTTTGGAAAATGTCCATTAAAAAACTAGGGCGTCAAAAAGTTGTCTCAAGTGTATGCAAGGGGTACAGACCAATTTTTAGTACATGTGATTCACAAAAGTCGGTTTGTAAGAATCGTTTCTTCTTTTCGTTTCCAATATCTTCATCTAAATGGGGCTCGTGCTCTTTGGTTCTTACCAATTACTGTTGTGTTCTCTACATTTTCCAATCATTTGGCTTCTGACATTATTTTACTGGCAAACATTTTTACCGTTTCCCTTTCAATCTGGAAAATGTTGGCACACTTTGATGTGAGACCGAAGACCAGCACTGGACTTTATGCTCATTGATATAGGCTGAACAGATTTCCTTTGTGTTGCAGTTATCATGACAATTCTTATCTGTGTTCCCGTGCACTGCATATAGTTCGTAGGTTGAATGCTTCAGCAACATACACATTAATGGAGGCATTCTTTCAGCAGCAGGTGAGATTGCTTTTCCCTTCGAAATATAGATTTCTGAACACATGGAAGATGACAGAAATCATATCTTGTTAATGATGCAATATACAGTTAATTTCATATACATTTATAGCTGGATGAAGCAAACAACTAAGCTTATCATTCCCCAACCCCTCTCCCCCAACATTCCAACACACACACACACACACACACAGCAAACAAAACATTTAGGACCACTAGCAATCCACCTTCTTGGCTAGATTGATTTGAATTCTGCTATAAATCCCCGTTGAATTCTAACAAGAGGAGAAAATTTAGGACCTTCAGGTTTGGTGTCTTTGATTTGATCTGAAAGTAGTTGGTATCTCAGGGTTTAGGGACATCAATCAATTTATGTTCATTTCACTGATTTGCTTTTCGGCAATAACCTAAACATGGCATATGTGAACAGGAGAAGTTCTATGGCAAAGCAACATCCAACTTCTCCAGAGCATCTGTTCGAGGTCAAATCGTTAAGTTTGCAACTGAAACAGTCGGGAGCTCGTATGCTTCTGCCATCAAACTAGGCTTTAGCGACTACAATACTGATCAGGCAACAAGGTTTGCCTTCAAGGTAAGGGCAATTGCTCTCCATGTTCTGCTATAACGCTAGATACAAAGTGATAATTTTAACTATGCACAACTAAACTGAGGCAGAAAGATGTCGTGTTCTTCGTTGTTACTGTTCACCCAATAGTGTAAAATCTCAACCCTATTGGCCTCTCATCTTTTTACAGTACGGATGCTTAAAAGGAGTTTATGGAACACCCTTTTTCTTTGTCAATGGCTTTCCCTTACCAGACGGGGGCTCACCGATTGACTTCAAGGGATGGAAGCACATCATTGATCCACTGATCAAGAAACGGGGTACCAAGAGGAGGCAGGAATCTTTCCATTTCTTGTAATGAAGATTTCTGCAATACCACAGCATCATCTTTCTAAATAGTTTCTTCTGATTATGATGATGGATAGCGGCTTCACTTTATTCTGGCAGACAAAGTCCAGCTTTAAGTAAGAAAATAATAGTAGACCTCGTACCAAAGTTGAGAATCTGACATTATCATTCTCATCACAAAGTGTTGTTTTAAAATAAACAAAATCTTAAAAGTCCTGAGTTTGTGTTTGTGGTGGCGCCATCCCAACTATACTTTTGTCCTTTCTTTACAGGCTGAAAACTTGCAAAGATTACTATTTTCATTTTCATAATGCTAGCACACAAATGGTCGATAACTTTTGTGCAATAATTATAATACTAACTTGATATGTATTGTACAGATTTATTATATATATTTTGATATGTGTATTGTTAAAGTTAATATACACGAATTAAAAAGAATTTTGAGTTAAATTTAATTATACTTACATGTATATTTCTATAGAATTTTCTGTCACATGTCAAAAGCAAAATGGATCAAGTTAAATTCAATTATATTTATGTCTTTATAAGATCGCTTGTTAAACGGTAAGCATATCGAAACTCTTTATATATAAAGGATGATATATAAACATTTAAATGTTAAATTCGATTGATATTATCATAATATCTTTTTAATATATAAAATAAAAAAAATTGAATTTTTCAATGACGGATTGAATCGGAGTGAGGGATGGTGTTTTTTCTTAAAATTTTTAAATAATGCATTTATTTAAAATTTTAGTTTTTATCTTTTTAAAATTTATAATATTATTTTTAACATATAATTTGTCTTATTCATTAAAATATTTGTTCCGTTTGTAATATTTTTTGTTTTAGTCAAATATCTATTTGTAATTTAAAAATAAATAAATAAAATTCGATTGTCGAATATAAGACAAAGTTGTAGGGCACAAACCGACCTTTATTTTTCGACCGTTCAATTCTTTGAACAAACTTTCATCACAAACAAACAAAAATTGCTAAAGTATTTGGACAAACTTTATCCATTTCCCCAAAAAAATATCCTCGTCCCTCACATTCATAGTTCTTTTAATTAAGCAATTTCCGATGTTGCCAATGAAAAATTTCCTTAATTATAATTGATATATATATATTCATCTTTCGTCAATAACACAAACAAACATAAGCTTAGCTCATTTGCATTTAGTATATATTTATGTTTACTATTAATATTTTATTTATTTTTCTTTTAAATATTAATTAAATTTAAAACATATAGCACAGAGCAAATAATTTGCACATTAAACTATTATTTTATTACAAAATTAGATTTTATTGGAAACTAATTAAAAATAATGCCATATAAACACAGGATTTTGTAAATTTTTTTTAATACTAGTAATTAGTTTGGGGTGAAGTTTGGGATAAGCACATTGGCGCTCAATCATGGCGTACCAAAAATCGGCGTTAAGCAGTCCGGTTGGACCGGTTTAATGAGACAAAACCACACAACTAGGGTAGTTTGGAAACCGCTCCTATAAAGAGTTTCAAGTTCCGCAGTAGAGCGGTCAGGGCTAAACGCAGAAACGAAGCCGAAGAGGAGGGCTGTGGAGCATAATAGTCACATCTTATCTGTTTCTCCAGATAACCTAGAAAGGTAGCAACTTTATTATTTTCACTCGCTTCAGATCCTATCATCATTGCAGCCTTCCAGATTCCTGATTTTGTTCTAAGTTTGGTGTGATACATATCCACCAAAATTCGAGGTTTTGGGCTTGCGGGTTTTGGTTTTTGTGTGTTGTGTGGGGGGGGGGGGTTGTTTATGTGAAGTTGTTATTTATGGTAGTTTAGTGTGTTTTATGAACTTCGTTTGATGTGTATGGATTAATTGTTGTCTTTTTGGGGGAGGTAGGTATGGATCGATACAAGAAGGTGGAGAAGCCTAAGGTGGAGACGCCAATTGATGAGAATGAGATTCGGATTACGAGCCAGGGGAGGATGCGAAGTTATATAACTTATGCTATGAGCCTGCTTCAGGTTGGTAATATTTTCCTAGTGTATTCCTTGTTGGAGTTTTGACTCCTTTTTTGGTCTAATTTGAAGCCCACATCATTTTTTTAATATAGCACTTTTGATAAAGTTAATTTTTTCTTCTTTTTTTTTCAGTTTTTGTATAAAATGAAATTTTGGAGTACGGGATTTGGTGGTGAGAGGAAAACTATGTCTTTTACGGAAAAGTTATTTTATTTTTTAAGAAGTTAGTTTGGGGAGACTATTTGTAGGTTTAGAGGATAGTTTATGGCTTAGGGCCAAGCTTTCTTGATTCAGGATTTCGTAATAATTGGCACATAATCTTTACCAATCTGGCTGTGGTTATTTTTCGAAATCCAGACATCGCACATAAATCTCAGTGTGCATTTGGGGCATTTGGGTTGCGAAACATTGTTGTTTGAATTTTCTAAATGTGTTACCAATCACTTCATCTTGATATTGAGTGGTTGCTTTGGTATGGCCTTTTATGTTATTTGACCTCTTTAATTTGCCTTACTGATATTTAATGCAACATTTGTAGGAAAAAGGTTCAGATGAAATTGTATTCAAGGCAATGGGTAGAGCCATCAACAAAACCGTAACAATTGTCGAGTTGATCAAGGTTTTCTTTTGTTATACTTCTCTGACTCTTTCCTTTACGTATTTCTTAATCTTTCTCATTGTAACCTAGATATGTTATGTTTCTCTATGACACAGAGGAGGATTGTTGGTCTTCATCAAGTTACATCAATCACGTCCACAGATATAAGTGATACATGGGAGCCCCTTGAAGAAGGCCTCCTTCCGTAATGATCTGTTCGAATTAATCTTGGATGAGAATTTGCATACTAAATCGCCTGTGGTAATTCAAAGTTCCCAGCTTTTATAAGAATTTTGTTTCTTGCTATAGATTGCAAACAACAAGGCACGTTTCAATGATCACAATTACACTCTCAAAGAAGGAGCTGGATGCATCATCTGTTGGGTGAGTTCTTGTTGTTTCTAATTTTGTAGCTTTCTATGCATGATTTTCAATTTAAGTTCTTGTTGTTTCTAATTTTGAGTCTTTCTATGCATGATTTTCACTCTATGTTAAGTGCATGAGAAGTCACTACTGATTCTAATCATCGGTTTTATTTTCTTCCCCCAATATTGTTCTCGTTCTTTGGCTGTTTAGATCTCTTGCATTTGAGATTGTCTTGCTTGTGTTAGTGAAATCTTTTACACCTCAATGTACTTTTTGGAAAGTCACTTGTACAAAAGTGCGATGAATTTTAACAAGTGCAATCATATATATGCAGATCATTTTCTCATGCATTTGTCCTGTGCTGCAGGTATCAACCACCAATACCTGCTGACCAGGTTAAGGTTTCTGTGGATGTATATTATGATGGAGGTAGCATAATAATCCATAATTTTACTTTACTTAAAACATGCATAGCATTTATATGTATTGTTTGACTTGTGTTTGTGGTGCAGATGGTTCACCTACTGGTCGAGGAAGAGGTAGAGGTGGCAGAGGTAGGGGAAGGAGAGGAATATCTGGTATGCAGCTATACTAAGTTATCTTGCTTTGGAGATTGTGCTATTTGAACATTACTATGAAAGGAACTGTTCTATCTTCTTTTCCAAAATTTATTGGTGTGATAGGCTTTTGATCATCTTATTGTAAAATAGACTAAATGCAAGTTTTCAATGTTAGGTCCCTGGTATTTCTGCTTCACTTCAAAAATCTGTAAAGGAATAGAAATGAAGCTTCGCTTGCATTTATGAATTCTTCCCAGATAGCTGATCTCCTTTCCTTAAATATTAGTAATAGTTTCAATCTGCAATCCCAGAATAATTAAATTTTCTGTTGTTTTGACTGAATTCACCTTCTTTATTGTGCATAATTAGACCTGAATCTGGATTTATCAAATGTGGGATCCGTAGTACTTTAAAGTTGTGATGAAGTGATCATATTTTGATGGAGAAGCTATGTGGTGTTTCAGGAAATGGTTTTATCTCGGCCGAGTATGATGATGGAGGTTGGGATCAGAACCGGAGCTATGGTAGAGTTAGGGGCCGAGGCAGATATCGTAATTTCCGAGGTCGTGGAAGAGGAGGATATAATGGCCCCCATATGGATTCTCAGGAGGATGTGGGAGGTTACAATCAAGAAGCTCCCATTCAGGGTCGAGGTAGAGCTTAGTTATATCAAGTGCTCTTTGAAATTCTTTATTGTACATACGGTAATCTAGAGTTATTTATTTACTTATGGAATACGTGGATGGTGGAAATAGGATTGTACTATTTGCATAAGGTCTTCTAACATGCATGTCTGTTTCTTGCCTATAACAGTTTTGGTTCTCCCCCCTCTCCCCCGTGCGGGTTAAGTTTAAGAAGTGTTGGTTAATCTGAAAAGATGCTTGCCTTTTGAGTTTTTGGGATTGATTTTGAAGCATATTCTCTTATCATCCTATCTTACTTGATATGTGAGTTTCCATCTAGCGTCAACTATCATTAGTCGTACTAGGTTGATGTCCCATGCGTTGTACGGGTTGCTATATTATTAAGATTCAATGTATTAATATTAAATACATATATATATATATTATTAATTAACTTAATTAATTATTTAATTAGTTAAGATTTTAAATTAATTTAGATAATATTCAAAGAATCACAAATTTCAATGTATTAATATTAAATACATATATATTTTATTAGTTACTTTAATTAATTACAATTTTAAATGAATTCAAATATAATCTTTATTTTTTTTTTAAAAAAAATCGTTTGGACATGTGTTACCTTCTACGACTTTTATATTGGAATTGATTTTGAAGCATATTGTCTTATCGTCCTATCTTGCTTGATATGTGAGTTTCCATCTAACATCAACTATCATTAGTTGTATTTTGTTTTCCTTGTAATTACAGCTTCTTCTCAATAGTAATTTCAGTGTCTAGTGCCAAGGTGTTCACTGTAGAATGTCTTTGAATGATGTCTTTTCAAATGAAGTGTTTGTTTAGCAAGATTACTTCTAGCAGAGGAGGATTTATACTAGTCCTAAATTTGACATGTTGGTTTTGATTTAATAACAGTTACTGCTTGTACTTTTTCGTATTTGTAAAACAGTATTTGGCAAATAATTCTTGGTTTCCAATGCCAAGGGATGGTTGCACTAGAATGTCTTGACATGGTGTTGGATTAGAGAGCTCCAAAATCTTTCCCTTCTCTTGCTTCTCTATCTGTGTTTTTCATCTTTCTTCTGTGGGGATGGATTGGTGCGGCACCAAGGATTGAAAAATTTTATTAGTTTCTGCCATGTTGAAAATACTGATTTGTATAGCTTCCGTCTGTGATCCTGATTTTGACATTTTTGCTGATAAATGAAAATTGTGGTTCTGGAGAGACATAAACAGTCCTTTAAATTGGAAAGCAGGCGTAGTAAAGCCCTATGTTGGAAAATTGACGAGCCCACATGGCTATACGACGCTTTTTCCCCCTCTCCGCTCTCTTATCCTGTCATCCGCTCCCCTTTTTTGCTTCAGCCAGTCTATACGGAGCAATTTTTAAATTAGTCAAGTGCAACCTGGTTTCAGTTGAGATAATTCTGTTCTGTGTACCCCTTTTTGCTGCAGGCCCAGGCCGTGGCCGTGGAAGGGGAACTCGTGGTAGGGGCCGTGGATTCAGGTCTAATGGACCAATCAATGCAGCCGCTGGGGGTCCTTAATTGATCAAACTGGGGTGCACCGTGGAGATTATGTTTTAAGCATTAATAGATGCCTGTTCCATTTTTATGCTTTGCTGTTGGACATTGGTTTCTAATATTTAACTGTAGGATTTGATCTGTAATTGTAGACTAATTTAGAAGTTTGCAACTGCCCGCAAGTGGTGAGCCTTTTTGTTTTCTTTTCTTCTTGTAGTAGCTTAGGTGCTTAATCAAGTGTAGTTTGATTAGTGAGCAGCACATTCTTTAATTTGTCTATGTTGGAAAAGGTTTTTATGTTCTACTCTTAAGTGGTATAGTTTTCCTGTCATCGCCTGATGTCTCTGGTTTCGTTGTCAGTGATGGATTTATAATGCTATCTTTAGGCCTGTAGACGCACTTATTAAACCATCCCAACAGAATTTGCATGGGCGATCGTGTTAATTATCTTTAATCTGTGGTTTTTGCATCTGTCAAATAGTTTATTAGGCTGTTTTAAGGCTAAATTTTCAAGTAAACGTTATATCATAATTCAAGATTAGGAAATGGCATGTTGGTGGGCAGCTAGGAGATTGAAAATCTCGATTTTGTCCTCGCATTTTCTTACTTTTTTTTCCCGTTCCTGAGAGGGGAAAGGAGGGAATTTTTGCCTCAAATAATCTGGGGAACGAATAATCTTCTTTTAGCGGGTGAATTAGACTTAAATATTTTTAATTCAGTCAATAGTTAAAAAATAAAATAAAAATTTGTAAAAAATAAATAAAAAATATTCACCATTAAAATTTCAATATAATTTATTAAAATAAAATTTTAAAAAATTAAATTATATGAACCGCACTAAATTATAGATTATACCAAACTTCATAATTTACTTACAAAATGATATTAAAGTTTCACAATGAACTCTAAAAAATTAAATTATGAACCATAATAAATTATATATATGCTTATCTATGGACCATATACAAATATTATATACTGTATAAATATATTCACACCCTTTGTAAATATAAATATTATTATTATTAATTATTTTAACAATATAGATATATATTTATATACATATTACTCTTATATATTTATATTTTATATGTATATATAATATATATATATAAGAATATCTTATACATATAAGGGTTAAAGGCAAAAATATCCTTAAAAAATGTATACTTTCACAATTATACTCGCATTTAAAATTCAGTAATAGTACATTTCTTAAATTTAAATAATTTCAATTATACTCCTCACATTTACAATTTAGTAATAGTATTCTTGTTAAATTTAAATTCTTTCAAATATATCTCTTACATTTAAAACTCGGCAGTAGTACCTTTCTTAAATTTAAATCTTTTCAAATATACTATCCTGTCGAGAATTTAACTAGATGCTTCACATTTGACGGTTTAAAAGGATGTGTGTAGACAAAAGAATTTTGGAGAAAATATGTTTTATTTGATCAAGATTAAAAGAAGATTAAATATTTTAATCTTAGTTAATTGAAATAAATCAATGAATAAATATAATTATTCTTAAATTAATACAGTTGGACTATCATTAAAAGTCCATTAAATCCAATATATCATGGAACTGGACTACTAAAATTGAATTATTGTTAAGAATCCATTTCATATTAAATCCAATATATTATGGATTAAATAGAATTGAACTAGGCTCTAAAGTTGGACTTTTTGAGAATATCATAACCCAAATATGATGTGGACTAAATGAAATTGGGCCAAAACATAAATTAAGCACAAGTCATCTTAAACCCAAGTTCATTAGAGTTTGTTAGGAGGTTTCTTAAAAATCTTAGATCGGCTATTTATACTAAAGTCAGAGAAATTTTGGCTTATAATTAGGGTTTTCCCTTAAGGATTCAAGGCATCCTGAAGCATGAACAACAAGGCAGGCATCTTGAAGCATGAAGAATCAGAGGACTTCTTTAGAGATTTGTAACCACTGTTTATATTTACTAAATATTTTATATTTTATGATTTTTTTTTGTTTTAATTTACAAACTTGAAATTTATCGTCTACAATGTGATTGTAATATACTCTTTATTATTAAAGGTAAATTGATCCTCTTAACTTTTATCTTCTCCAAATAATAAATGTTTCTTAGTGAGAATGAAAAAAATTACTTTGTTTCGAAAATGTCTCAAACATTAAAGATTATAATAAAAATTATTGCTAGAAGGGATTTTGATTATATGATTTTTATTATAATAATTGTTAAAGGTTATAATAAAAATTATTGATAGAAGAGATTTTGATTATATGGTTTTTATTATAATAATCATTGGAGATTATTATAAAAACTATTGGTGATGGATTTTGGTAATCTTCAATGGTTATACAATTTTTATGAAAATATATAACTATTGATGATTATAATAAAAACTATTGGTAGAATAATTTATTATAATCAAAATCGCATATGGGGAATTTATAGAAACAAAGTGAATTTTTTTTATTCTCACAAAAAAAGTTTATTATTTGGAGAAGACAAAAGTTGAGATTACAAATTTGCCATTAATAATAATAAGTATATTGCAATTATATTCTTTTAAACGGTCAAATATGGGGCACTATGTTAAATTCTTGATAGAAGGATATATTATAAAAAATTTAAATTTAAAAAGAGTATTATAGCTAAATTTTAAACGTGAGAAGTATATTTGCAAGGATTTAAATTTAAAAATAGTACTATTATTTAATTTTAAATATGAAGGGTATAATTGAAAATATTTAAATTTAAGAATGATACTATTGTCTAATTTTAAATGTGAGGGATATAATTATAAAAGTATACATTTTTTAAAGACATTTTTGCATTTAAACCTACATATAATGCATTTAAAAATGTAAATATTTTATATGTTACACACATATACACACACTTGTATACTTACATACTAATTCTATTATATATTTATATATAATTTGATTTTTAATGCATATATATTATATATATGTATACATATATATACACATATTATTATAAATATAATTTTTTATAATTATTTTTTTATAAATATAAATACTTTTATTATATATGTATATTAATATTTCTTATATATATATAAAATTGGGGTGGCTAGGGATGATACAATTCTCATTAACAGATGAAGTTTGGTCTCGATTTAAGTCAGGGAATTCTTTATCTTATCGGATCAAATCAACTGAAACTCTAATTTAAGCAGAAAAATTACCCTTCCTAATTCTGCATACTGTGTCAAAATTTCCACCTTTGGCACGCGGTCTCATACTCTCAATTCAAGAAATGGTTAAACTGAAATTGCCAGCAAAAAAATTAAAATACATGTATAGTCATTTTTATTTTGTACTCTAATGTTTTGAATCTTTTTGAGTTGTATACTTCCAATACTAGTTAAACGACCGACTTATGTATATGTCGCTCTAACTAGTTTTTTGATCACATATATATATATATATATATATATATATATATACCTTTACATTTTGATTTAAAAAAATGGTTAAACTGAGAATATGCTGGGAAAAAGGGTATAGGGGCGGTGCCCAATTGTGCAGCATCAATGTTTGTTCAAATAAAAAAATCAAGCAAAGCCTCAAAGGCCAGGCCTGTCTCTGGAAATGGGGCAGGTCTAATGATTTAACAAACAAATTCGGGTTAATTAAAAAAAAAAAAAAAACCCTGTACTCTAGTGTCTTTCTCAATTTGCCCCCTAAAAAAATTATACCAATGTTGCCCTTCAATTTAAATTCTGTCCAAATAATTTATACAGTGACATACAGATAATATGAAATGCCCCAAATGCCCTTATCAATTTATCACTTTTACCATTTCAATAAGAAACACTTTTCAAAATTTAAAAAAAAAAAAAATCTTTCTTATCAAGAATTTAAAAAAAAATGGAAATCAAATCTATTAGCAAAGATGTACACTAATCGGAGGTGAAGGCAGAGGGAGGAGGAAAGAAGGAGAAGAGCTAGAGAAGGCTGGAAAAAAGGAGGAAGGTCCACAGTGAGAAAGGGGAGAAGGCAGGGAGGGGAGGTGAAATCGCAGGAGGGAAGTAGGGGAAAAGGAGAACGGGGCAGTAATGGCGGGGGTGGGGGAGGAAGAAGAAAAAGAAGATCACACGTGCAAAAGATCAGGCACAGGGAGAGAAAGCAGGAAGAGCGAAGAAGGAGAAGAGGTAGAGAAGGCAAGAAAAAAGGAGGTCGGCAGTGAGAAAGGGAGATTTGTGTCTCACTTTGCCATCAAACACAAACGATGTTGAAGTTCCGAAGTTGATTTTCCACTTTAAGGGTGCAAATCTAGATCTGCTAGGTGAAAATTATATTATTGCAGATTCAAGCCTTGGTTTGGGTTGCTTGGCCATCGGAAGTTCAAGTGGTATGTCGATCCTTGGCAATGTTCGACAGCAAAACATCTTAGTGTTTCATGATCTTTAGAAGAAGACTGACATTTAAGCCAATAGATTGCATTAAGTTGTGAAAAAATATGTTAATCATACATCTTTCTGTCTCAAAAATATGTTATTTGTGTGACATATACTTATTTTGGCATTTGGCATGCAGTAACGATAGGGTGGGGGGAAAGAAGAAAAAGAAGAGTAGGGGTGAGGAGAAAAAAGAAGAAAAAGAAGATCGGAGGTGCAGAAGATTTGCACCGCACAGGGAGGGATGGGGAAGAGGAAAAAGAAGAGAGTCAGATAAGGTAAGAAAAAGGGTGGTCGGCAGTGAGAAAGGAAGAAGGTAGGGAGGGGCGGTGGAATCCCAGGAGAAAAGTAGGGGAAAAGGGGAAGACTGGGTAGTGACGGCGGGATGAGAGAGGAAGAAGATGAAGCAGCATGAGGGACAAAGATGGTGGCATGGAGAGGGGGCTCGACACAGGGGGAAGAAAAGGCAGTGGCGAGAGGTGAGTAAGACTGGAAAAATGATGGAGGCAACTGAGGGAAGTGAGGAAGAATGGTGGCGGCTAGGGTTAGGGTTTGTAGATGTTTTTAGGGTTGCGATTTGGAGGAGATGATGATAATGGTATATTTGGTATTTTATATAAATTATTAAAAATTTAATATTTTAGCTGTTAAATAGATAATAGAGTTAGAAAGAAGGGAGAATATTGGTACAATTTTTTTGTCAGGGGGCAAATTGAGAATGGCACTAGAGTACAAGGTGTTTTTTTTAATTAAAGCTCGTCGCTTCAACACTTACTGTAGTAGAAACAGTGTTGCCCTGTAGTGTTGGTTTGTATTCATCAGTAAAGATGTTAATGTCGCCACTAGTCAAGTTTTCCCACTCAGAGTTTCAGAGAAGTCAAATGCATTAGAAATCTTGGGCCCAAGAAAATGTGTACGCTGCTGCTGCAGTGTTGGTGGTTTCTCCCTGACCTGAAACTTGGGCTTATGATCTTATCACCATTTTTCTTGGTACCATATGAGGTACGCAGTACAAATAATCTCAGTTCCTCCCAGCAAATTCTCCCAACATAGCCACCCAAGGCTCTCCTTACAGTTACCTCAGTTTGCAAGCCAATTGGTAGAACAAAACATGCAAAAGGCTCAAGAGGACATCGTTGAGGATATTGCCATATTGGGGGCTGGGATTGCCAGTCTTGCTACTTCTTTAGGACTTCACAGGCAGGAAAGCTGTCGACGTATCTATTTCTTTTTCAATAATTTCACTTTAGACCCTCTACATATTTTGTACTTTGTAGATTGGGACTGCGAAACTTAGTTTTGGAATCATCAGACTGTTTAAGAACGACAGGATTTGCTCTTACTTTATGGCCCAACGCGTGGAGGAGGGCGCTGGATGCTCTAGGATTTAGACTTCAGCTTAGAGAATGTTCTCTACAGATTCAAGGGTGATCATAGCTTCTTGATAGAGTTCTTGAGTGATCGAGTTTTCTGGCTTCTTTGAAGTGCTAAATTTTGTAATTCAATCACAGCCATGTTCAAGTTTATAGTATCTCTCACTAACTTAGTTGACTATGGCAGCTTTCAAGTTGCTTCTATAGAAACAGGCCAGCCAACCTCGGAGCGTTCACTTCTAGAAAAATAGTAAGTTATTGCTCAACAAAAGTGGATTGCTTTTTTTTTTTCCTTCTATTTATTTAGCTGTTGTTAGCATCATCTAGAATTCAAGAAAATTGTTCCAATATCATCCCTCAAAATTAACAAAAACAAATTAATCTTTTAATAAATAATATAATATACCAAAATTGTCTCAACTATCTTCTTCAAACCAGAGTTTTTGATCAAAATGGGAACTTATTGAAAATGAATGCTGATAGGGGGAACAAGTTTTTGCATGGGTATCCGGTCAAGGGACCCATCGGGCCACTAGCATTTCGCGTCTCTCAGACACGAGATCTGAATCCCTCTAAATCAGACTTCCTCGACTTCCTCAACGCACACAATTCTGTGATGCATTAAGAAACTTCATTGAAATATTCAAAATCTTCTACCCTTCTTCTAACGGCCACATTTAGAGAAATGATAATTATTGCTTCATTTATAATTAGTTGTTACAACTCACTTATACTTTAGCATAATATTTGGTTATATATAAATCATTATATTATTTTTATTAATTTAAATAGTTTAATATTAAAAAAATAAAAACAATAAAATGATATTCTTTTAAAAAGAGCAAAACAATTCGAGGCTTACTCATGTTGTTTAAATTAAAAATACATTTATTTTTTAAAAAATGTATACTCATTTTAAAATTAATCCAAAAAAAAATGTAAACAAGTTTGGGAGAATAGGATAAAAATCATTGGGGGCAAACTAGTCAATTTCTTTATGAATTAGACTTTGGTCAAGTTTATGATGTAATTATTGCTCCTTTTGAAATGGGTGCAAGGACAATTATGTCTACTCTCACTGTGGTTGTGGAAAATTTGACATCAAAGAAAAATGATAAAACTATTATAAAATTAGGGTAGCGTTAGAATAAAATCTTCACACTACACACTAATAAAACTCTAACTATTTTGCACAAGAATTTCTCTCTTTCTCTTCTCTCACAATTTTCTCTAATCTTTCTTTCACAAAATAATGGTGTATTACAAGCTTAGAGAATAGCTCTATTTATAGAGCTCTAATTAGTGGAATATATCATGGCATACATCATCTTCCACTAATCTCAATTAGTGGTGTCTCCACTAAATGGTGGATATCCATAAAAATCTTCTATAATAATTCACATAAATCCATAATTAGTGGAGCCTCCACTAATTAATGGAGATTCCAATAATTCATAACACTCCCCATTGGATGTCCATCCATTACATAAAGAATATGCCTCGTTAAAACCTTACTAGAAAAAAACCCAGTGGAAAAAAAAATCTAATGAAAGAAAAAGAGTACAATATTCTCTATGTCTGTTTATTACTCTCCCTGATGAGATGATTCCTTTAAATCTTTAAACCGACGCATACCGATTTTATATCTCAACTTCTCAAATGTTGCAGTCGGTAAAGTCTTCGTGAAAATATCTGCGAGGTTATCACATGACTGAATTTGTAGCACATCAATTTCATATTTCTTCTGGAGTTCATGAGTAAAGAAGAATTTTGGTGAAATATGTTTTGTCCGATCTCCTTTAATATATCCTCCTTGTAATTGAGCTATACAAGTTGCATTGTCTTCATAAAGAGGAATTGGAATATCTTTGATTGATGATAATCCACAACTTTCTCGGATATAATGAATCATGGATCTTAGCCATACACATTCTCGACTTGCTTCATGATTGGCTATAATTTCAGCATGATTTGAAGAAGTAGCTGCTATAGATTGTTTCATAGAACGCCATGATATAGCAGTATTTCCACATGTAAATAGATAGCCCGTTTGAGAACGTGCTTTATATGGATCAGATAAATAACCAGCATCTGCATAACCTATCAATGTTGGACTGGTTTTATTTGAATAAAATAATCCGAGATCAATTGTACCTTGGAGATATCGAATGACTTGTTTAATTCCATTCCAATGTCGTCGTATTGGTGAAGAACTAAATCTTGCTAATAAATTGACAGCAAAAGCAATATCAGGTCGTGTATTATTAGCAAGATACATCAATGCACCAATTGCACTGAGATATGATACTTCAGGACCAAGGAGTTCTTCATCATTTTCTTGAGATCGGAAAGGATCTTTATCCACATTTAATGATCGGACGATCATTGGAATACTCAATGGATGTGCTTTGTCCATGTAAAATCTTTTTAGCACTTTTGTTGTATATGTTGATTGATGAATAAATGTTCCACTCTCTAGATGTTCAATTTGTAAACCAAGGCAAAATTTGGTTTTACCAAAATTCTTGATTTCGAATTCTCTTTTTAAATAATCAATTGTTTCTTGGAGCTCTTCAGGAGTTCCAATAAGATTAATATCATCAACATATATAGCTAATATCACAAATTTAGAACCAGATTTTTTAATAAAAACATATGGACATACCTGGTCATTTTTAAATCCCGCTTTCAATAAATATTCACTAAGACGTGTGAACCACATGCGCCCAGATTGCTTCAGGCCATATAATGATTTCTGCAACTTGATGGATTAATTTTCACGAGGATAATGTTTATATGCTTCAGGCATATGAAATCCTTCAGAGATTTTCATGTAAACATCATTTTCTAAATTTCCATACAAGTAAGCAGTGACAACATCTAATATGCGCATATCTATCTTTTCATGTACTGCTAAACTGATAAGATATCGGAGTGTAATAGCATCAACAATAAGTTTCATCATAATCAATACCTGGTCTTTGTGAAAAACTTTGGGCTACTAATCGCGCTTTATATCGAACGATTTCACTCTTTTCATTGCGCTTTCGCAAAAATATCCATTTGTAGCCAACAGGTTTTACACCTTCTGGTGTTCAGACTGCAGGTTCGAAGACTTCACGTTTTGTCAGTGTATTTAACTCCGATTGAATCGCATCTTTCCATTGCAGCCAATCTTTTCTATGCCGACATTCATCAACTGATATTGGTTCAGGATCATCATTATCCTGTGTAACATCAAGAGATATATTGTATGCAAATATATTATCAATAACAGTTTCTATCCGATTCCAACTTCTACCGAAAGTGATATAATTGATAGAAATTTCAGTGTTACTTTTATCAACTTCTGGTTCTTTGTCATCAGTTCTTTCTTGGTCTTTATCATTCTTTTCTTCAATATGATCTTCTGGATCATGTAATCCTCTTTTCTTTCGAGGATTTTTATCTTTAGAACCAAGAGGTCGGCCACGCTTCTGGCGTGTTTTCGACTCAATGACTATAGGTATAATATTTTGTTCTGCTGGAACTTCAATTCGAATAGGAGTATTTATAGGTTGGAATATGCGATTTTGTAACTCTTCTGGAGTCAACAAAAGCGTCTGGCATTTGATTTGCAATGCTTTGCAAATGAATTATCGTTTGTATTTCAAGTTCACATGCGCTTGTGCGCGGATCAAGATAATTTAATGATGTTGTTCAAGCAAGATCCTTTTTATACTGTTTTGGTTCTCTCCCTAATTTAGGGAATAATGATTCATCAAAATGACAATCGACAAATCTTCGTTGTGAATACATCTCTGTCGGGGATCAACATACACGATAATAGAGGGAGAATCATATCCAACGTATATTCCCTTTCTTCTTTGAGGACCCATCTTTGTACGTTGGTTTGGTGCAATTGGAATATATACAACACACCCAAAAATTCTTAAATGAGCAATATTTGGTTCTGACCCAAAAGCCAATTGCAAAGGAGAGAATTTGTGATAACTAGCTGGTCTTATACGTACAAGTGTTGCAGCATGTAGAATAGCATGTCCCCAGGCAGATGTTGGGAGATTTGTTTTCATTAATAAGGGTCTAGCAATTAATTGTAATCGTTTAATCAAAGATTCAGCAAGACTATTTTGTGTGTGAACATGAACTACATGATATTCAACATTAATCCCAATTGACATGCAATATGCATCAAAAGCATGTGATGAAAATTCACTAGCATTATCCAAACGGATATTTTTAATGTGATGGTCCGAAAATTGTGCTCGTAATTTAATTATTTGAGCAAGTAATCTCGCAAACGCCAGGTTGCGAGTAGATAATAAACATACATGTGACCATCGGGATGATGCATCAATTAAGACCATAAAATATTTGAACGGTCCACATGGTGGATCAATAGGTCCACAAATATCTCCGTGAATCCGTTCGAGAAATGTAGGACTTTCAGCTCCTACTTTTACTGGTGATGGTTTAACAATTAATTTTCCTAGGGAACATGCAGTACATGCGAATTTTTCTGATGTTAATATCCTTTTATTTTTTAAAGGATGACCATGTGTATTCTCAATGATTCTTCTCATCATGGTAGATCCCGGATAACCCAACCGGTCATGCCAAATGCTAAAAGTAATAGGATTAGTAAACTTCTGGTTTACTAGATGATGAATTTCAATTGTACGTATTTTTACAAAATATAGGCCAGTAGAAAAAGACGGCAGTTTTTAATACAAATTTTTTACCCAAATGCATTTGAGTAATAAAAAGATGCTCAATCCCATTTTCCTCATTTGTTTCAACATGATACCCATTTCTGCGGATATCTTTAAAACTCAATAAATTTCTTCTGGATTTTGAGGAAAATAGTGCCTTATCAATAATAATTGTTGTTCCTTTAGGCAACAATATACTAGCTCTTCCGGAGCCCTCAATCACATTTGCACTACCGTTTATCGTATAAATATTTATTTCTCCCATTTTGAGATCAGAAAAATATTTCTCATTTTTTAGTATGGTGTGTATAGTTCCACTATCAATAATGCATACATCATCATTAACAACAGCCATCTGAACACAAATATATATATATGCAAACGTAAATATTATTAGAATAGAATGAAAATGAAAATACAAAAATATCAGGGTGAGACTTTAGTTCTTCTGGACATTGTCATTACCAATTAAATGGTCTATCCTACCATCTGGGTGTTCAAAAAAATCCGATACATCCATATGGGTAATATTGATATTAAGATCTTCAGGATCAATATCATCATCCTCAGCATTATTTATTGGATGTTGAGAAAAATTTGCTTCCACATTTTTATTTTTTAATGAAGCTTGATACAATTCAACTAAATGCTTAGCCGTACGACAGTTTCGTGACCAATGACCTTTCATGCCACATCTATAACATATATCCTCATGCTTTTCTTCAATTTCTTTTTCTTTTCCCTTATGATCTTTTCTGTTCCACTTCAGGTGGCCAGTATTTCTCACAATTTGATTATGATTGTGATAAGGGAAATATCGAGCGTGTCTACGACCATAACTACGACCACGGCCACGACCACGACTATAACGATGGCTTCTGTTAGAGCCAACAACATTCACTTCTGGGAGTGCTGTTGAGCCAGTTGGTCTGGCTTCATGATTTCTCAATAATAACTCATTATTCTTCTCTGCAATGAGGAGGGTAGTAATTAAATCTGTAAATTTTGTATACCCCTTTTCTTGATATTGTTGCTGCAGGACAATATTTGAGGCATGAAAGGTGGAGAATGTCTTCTCCAACATATCTTCATCAGTCACTTTTTCTCCGCATAATTTGAATTGAGATGTAATTTTATACATTGCAGAGCTATATTCATTCACGGTTTTAAAATCTTGCAACCTTAGGTACAACCATTCATACCGTACAGTGGGTAGTACGACCATCTTCAAGTGGTCAAATCTTTCTTTTAAATTTTCCAACATGACATATGGAACTTTTTCGGTAAGATATTCCATTTTCAAATTTTCATCGAGATGACGACGAATAAAAATCAAAACTTTAGCCTTGTGTTGTGCAGATGCACTATTATTTGCTTGAATAGATTCACTAGGGCCTTCAGCATTTAGATGCATTTCTGCATCAAGAACCCATGACATATAATTTTTTCCAAAAATATCAAAGGCTACAAATTTGAGTTTAGCGAGATTAGCCATAAAGATCAATAAATGCGTACCTGTCTTCTGGTTTTGTTAACGGCAGAAACTCGTGCTTAGTCTTCTAGCTTTTGTACCGGTAGAGACTCGTGCTGATAACGTGTTATAAAATTAGGGTAGTGTTAGAATAAAATCTTCACACTACACACTAATAAAACTCTAACTATTTTGCACAAGAATTTCTCTCTTTCTCTTCTCTCACAATTTTCTCTAATCTTTCTTTCACTAATCTTTCTTTCACAAAATAATGGTGTATTACAAGCTTAGAGAATAGCTCTATTTATAAAGCTCTAATTAGTGGAATATATCATGGCATACATCATCTTCCACTAATCTCAATTAGTGGTGTCTCCACTAAATGGTGGACATCCATAAAAATCTTCTATAATAATTCATATAAATCCATAATTAGTGGAGCCTCCACTAATTAATGGAGATTCCAATAATTCATAACAAAAACTTATAAGTGGGAAACGAAAGAAAAATGAGCCTTTCCTATTACTTCTTCTTTTTCTTATATTTTTTTAGTTGATTGTTCCTTTGCTTTGTTTTTAAAATACTATTTAATTATAAACAAATTATTATATTATTTTTATTAATTAAAATTTTAATATTAAGATTTATATATTAATAGAACTTATATTTTTTGCATAAAGAGAATTAGACTTGAAATTTTAAATTAGAAATATATTTAATTTAATAAAGTAGATTGCTTATTTTTATATCTTGGTATTTTTAAAATAGAAGCATAAGCATTCAATTTCAAATGGTGGAAGATGTATCATGATATATACATTTGGACTTGAGTGAAAATTCAAAAGGTGTATCATGATATAATTAGCTTTCTTTTTCTTTTTTTTTAATAATTCATTCAAACGAGGACAAATATAATGAGTTTATGGTGAAATGAGTGGATGATCTCATATGTTTATCAAAGTCTTTGACGTAATTATTGCTACTTTCGAAATGAAAGTTGATGAAACAATTAAAATTCATTTTCAGGTATTGAAAAAAATTATGAACTGTGTTATAAATTTATTTCAAACTGAAATCATGAAATAAGGTTTGATAAATTATAGAATATTAAACATAAAGAGTGGAGAGAGAAGGAGAAATAAATGTATAGAAAATCTTTAATTTTTATCCATATATGCATATATTCATGTCTATTTTGATTTACATGAGGCCACAAGGCACAATACATATCTTTATCTTCTTAAGAAATGACCAATCTTAAGGACGAATGAATAGCCTTATAGAAAAATAAAATACCACTAATATTGTAGATTCATAGCATAATTACTTAGATGTTTAGTTTAAAAAAAAAAAAAAGCAAGGGATGAGAGACGAAATTGAACCCATATAAAGGATAAATTGTGCAAGTCTCTTTTCCATTCTCTAAATAACCGGAGATTATTCTTATAGTTCTTATACCATATATTGCCCCCCCCTCCCCCCCCCCCTATATCTATGTCGTGGTATAATTTATTAATTTCTTGTAATTTTGTTAAACTTTTCATTATAGTTGCGTTAGTTTGATAGATTATAAAATAAGAAATTTAACAAACACAATAAATTGTTAATGCAGTTCGCCCATTTACAAACCTATATCTGTACATCATAGATCAATAAAAGTATCCAATAAAAGTTTAACAAAAATTACAGGAATACACTTATCTTAATTTATTAAGTGATCCCTAGTGGACTCTAATATGTATATGGAAATGACTCTCGTGTCTACCAATGTGGATAAAGTGGAAATATTCAAAAGTGGATAAAGTGAGTTTTAACAACTGATTATAAATGGAGCAATAATTGTCCTTCCTCCAAATGTGGCCGTTAGGAAGAGGGGCAGAAGACTTTGAATATTTCAATGAACCTTGTGTTTACCAGTAAAACTGTATTCGAATACGAACGAATCAAACATCACATTTTCAAGTTCGAGTTCGTTCGATTATTGTTTGATGATATTCAAGTTCGTTTAAGTTCGAGTTTGGAAAATTTGAATAATGTTCGAGTTCGTTTATTTTATATTTTTTATTTTAAAATTTATAAAAATAATAATTAAAATTTTAATTAAAATAATTAAATATTATAATATTAAATAAATATATAATAATACTTATATTAATATTATAATTACAATATAAGATTTATTAAGAATAAATCTTAATATTATAAAATATACATAAAATTATTAATATAATATAATTAATTTTAAAATATATATAATATGTTAGCAAACGTTCGAATATGTTTGTGAACATGTTCGAGTTCGTTCGTTTATTAAACGAACGAACCTTATTCGAATACGAACGAGTTCGAACGAGTTTTTGTTCGCTAACGAAACACGAGATTTATTAATGCATCACGAAATTTCATGCAATTGCATGCGTTGAGGAAGTTTGATTTGGAGGGATTCAGACCTCGCGTCTAGGAGACGTGAGGTGTCGGTGGACCCAGACACGAGGTCCCTTGACTAGGTACCCACGACAAAAATTGTTTCCCCTGTCGGCACTCATTTTCAAAAGGTTCCCATTTTGGTCAAAAACCCTTTCAAACCAAAACCCAACAATCTCCTCCAGTCCACTAAACTTAAGTTCCCACTGCTGCAACCATCACTGCTGCAATGCTCGTCTCACCTCTTCTTCTCATAGGTGCCATGGTTCTCCCCCTTCTCCCCTCTCTTTTTCTTCTTATGTCTTCCTCTTGGGTGTTATCACTACTCTCCCCTTTCTCTGTGCTCCCCCCCCCCTCTCTTCTTCCTTCTTCCACCTGCAACAGACACAAAGGCAGTGCCTTCTTCTATCCCCTTCCCTAGCTTTCACCTCCATCGCTGCTCCCTTATCCCCTCTTCTTCTCTTGGTTGCCATCACTACAGCCTCTTCCCATCTCTCCTTATTCTTTTCTTTTCTTCTACTTAGCCGCTACTGCTTCTACCTTCCTCACAATTGCCTCCCTCTCTTCTCCATCTTAAACTTGAATAGAAAAGTTTATTGGACTAGGCCCTAAGGCCAATAAGAAATTTCCAGTGAAAATTCTTGTTGCTTTTGCTATAAATGGTTGGAGGTTAGATTTACAAAAGAAGAGGAAGAGGAGTGGAATCGTAGGGTGAAAGGGATTCGATAGAAAAGAAGAGATGAGAATCAGAGGATAATGGCGAAATCAAGGCAAAGGGAGAGGAAAGAAGACGTGGATGGCAGAGGAAGAAGAAATCAGGGGTGAGGGAAAGAAAAAAAAGAGGAAGAAAGAGGGAATCACAAGGTGGAACAGAGGAGGAAGAAAGAAGGAAAAGGAAGAAGGAAGTGGGAATCAAGAGGTGGTGAAGAAGATGGATTGTAAGGAGTTCGGGAAGATGAAAGGGGTGGTGGTAGAAGAAGAAGAAGTGGACAAAAAAAGAGGAAATGACACAACAAGGGAGAAGGGGAAGGTGTTGCAAAGATGAGGAAGAAGAAGAAAACAGTGGCAACAACGGTACTAATGGTGAGGGAAGAGAAAGAAGAATGAGTGTGTTAGTGGCGATGGTAGCTAGGGTTTGTAGGTGTGGTAGAGACGATAAAGGAGGAAGAAGAAGACAATGGTAGCATCAAAAGTAATAGAAGGGGAAAGGGAAGAAGGATGAATGAAAAATTAGTGGCTAGGGTTAGTAGGTGTGGCAGAGATAAGGGAGGAGGAAGAAGAAGGTAGTGGCAGCACGAAGGCAGCAGCAACGGCTAAGATATTGGTTTAAGGGAAATGATGTTAAGGGCAACTTTGGAATTTCATATAAATTATTAAAAATTTAATTCTTGTATGTTAAATTGATCACGGAGTTAAGAAGGAAAGGGCACATTGGAACAATTATTTTTATAAGAAGTAAATTGAGAATGATCGTAGAGTACAGGGTATTTTTTAATTAATCCTAATATTAATTAATTAAGTACTTATTTTATTAAGTGTATTTAATAATGGATAATATTAAATACTTAATTAATTAAGTGCATTTAATAATAGATTTTTGTTATTATTTAATTGATTAAGTGGTACTGAAATCATGTTATAAATTTTAAGTGGTTTAAAAGTTATTTAAGTTTGAAATCTGAATATGTTAAATACTTACTTAATTATTAATATTCTTCTATATTTAATCTAAATTGTAATAAAATATAATGTAAAAATAAATTATAATTAATTCAAACTTTAGATTCAAATTTCATAGTTTAATTTTTAGACTTTAGTTTTCAGAATTCAATCCTTAAATATTCAAATTTCAATATTCAGATTTTAATCCAATGCATTAATAGAGAGCATTAATCAAGAACTCAGTTCACATCTGGTACAATTTTTCTTTTAGGATATAATCTTCCATAGTTATACTATTTTTATCTCAAAAAAAATAGAGAGCATTAATCAAATATTCAGTTCAATTTTTCTGTTAAAATTATTTCTGGTTTTTTATGAGCTATTTTCGAACACAAATTTAAGATATTGATTCGGTGTGATGGAGTCAATTCAATGGTGGCAAGGTGGTTAGGACTCGAGAAACTAATTAACTATGGAAGGTCAGCAATTAGGGGATTTGTGGATTATTTTGAAAGGGCAATTCTTGCGTAGATCATATCCATGTGGATCGAGTGCTTTAAAGAGTTGTATCGTACAACTTGTATTAAATAAGATATAATTCCTTAATGTACTTAGTCTACATGGACCATGTTCAGGCTAGAATTTTCGATCCTTGAAGGCCTTACGAATAAGTTGAATTGTCGAATGTACTTCGGGGTTGGCGTTCGACTTGGATTTGTTCCTTGTGATGACAAAAGCTTGTACTAGTTTTGCACCATTCATCCATCGGTCAATGGTAAGCCACTCTTGCATCCTTAATCCTGTATCCCTCTTTACTTCTCTACTTGTTAGTGTTTGTATCACGCACAGCACTAGCAGAGTGTAGCATGGCCGTATTACTAAAAATTTTTCTAATAGTACGAAGTCATACATTGAAAACTTAATAACCAAACACCTTATAAAAAACAATAAACCAAAAATATTTTAACCAAATCTCCTAAAGAAAAAATTGATCAAAACCCAAATACAATATAGTTAACTCATTACATAAAAAGATAAAATTCTAATTCTATACTTGTCTCGTTAAATGCTTAAGTAGTATGAGTAGAATTTGAAACAAATAGAATAATATATGTCATTAAACAAGTATCGAATTTTGACTTCATGCGACATTCCAATTATATTTTTAGTAGCAAAGTATTAGTATCTGAAAGGAAGAAAATTGAAAAGGTGAGCCAAGCACTTGCTTAGTAAATAGTAATGAATTATTTTTCTCAAATAAAATTTATTACATATATACACAATTAACAACCAAATTTACAAATAAGTAATAACAATTACATAATATTTTGTTCTAAAAATATTTTTATAATACACAAAGAAACATATAAATTTTATTTGCATAAATAACTTAATAGATTTCAAATTACTTTCAACTCACATGAATTTTTAAATATTTAACATATATCAAATAATTTCTTTTGTTTCAAAACTCAAACCAATAAATATAATGAAATTAATTTTATATAAAATTTTATATAGAGCATAACCTAGGTTGAAGCCAAAATATTCTTAAAAAAAAAAAACTAAAAACAAAAAATCTTTTTTTTTTTTTTTTAACAAAAGAGCATACATTTTTTAAACAGATTTTTTTTTTTTTTTTAAAGAGAAGACACTTAGAATTAAATGAACATAAACAGAATAGATATGATATATCTATACAATACAATACAACAAACAATCATGAATATAAAATTGATAGAAATATTCCTTGATACAAATTCATATAATCATTAACTTCTTCTAACTTATTTAATTAGAAAATTTTAAAAAGTCTTTTATCCCGCTTTATTAGTCTAGAAAGATTGAAACTTTGCCTTATATAAATTTAAAAAGATGAATTTAATTTTAACATTATTCTAAAAAATTTAGCCCAACTTAGAGGCCTCATATTTAAAGAAACATAATAGAATTTCATCATATACAAAATTAATCGAATGCATTCATATACAATGTAAAGAACGCAAATATCCAAAACACATACCATGCCTTAATCCATAGACGGAGGGGCGGGGGGTGGCGCCTCCCCCCTAAAATTTTTTAAAATTTTTAAATTTGTCTTAAAATTTTTAAAAAATTCTTTGAATTTTTATATTTCCCCCTTCCCCCCATAAAATTTTCAAAAAATTTTATAGTATTCCTTTAGTATAACTATTCCCTCCCCAACCCCTAGTTCCTGGTCTCGTCCCTCTGAATTTATCATTATAATATAAGTTTTGAGAAGATAACACACTTTATTCGAAAATTTTGATCAAAATGATTTTTTTCATTGTATTATTTATAAAGAACAATAGAAGGGATTCATTCCTACTTATCTTTTAATGTCGATATCTGAAAACTACAACAAATTACGGTGTTCTTCTCTTCAAACCCTAGTTGAACTCCCTTTCTCTTAATGTTAGTTTACAGTTATAGGAAAACAACTATGTTTTCCACAAATTCTCGTATTTAATAAATCATAAGTTACGTTTTTTTTTATAAATTTTTTCAACTCTTTAATAATTTCTTGTAGCATTAAGATTCTAGCCCAAATCTTAATAAAATCTAAAATATCTCTATAAATAAAAGATTTTTAAAAAAGCCGGGTTTTATAGTTTGGTTCATTATAGAATCAAAGAATTCATTGTCTACTTCCACAAAGTTCGTTTGTGGAAATACTTTGTAATTTGGTTGTCATAAGGCTTTTCTTTTTGTGCTCATGTTTCGAATTATTGCAGGATGCAAGGATATGGCGGAAGATCCAACTAAATTGAAGGAATTTGTATTAAGTAGAAGTAGAAACATTCCAAACAAGTATCAGATTTGTTAGAGAGAACCAAGTTAGATTCAATTTCCTATGCTGCACTAAAGTTCAGATTGCCATGGGATATTTTAGTGAAAGATATTGCCAGAAGGGCATTTGTGTAGCTGGTGATGCTCTTCATCCAATTATAGTAGATTTTGGGCAAGGAGGATGCTCGACATTGGAAGACAGCGATGTCCTTGCTAGGTGCATTGGAGAGTCTTTCTTGAAAGTATAAAAAAGAGTTATCAGAAATGAAGAGGATGACATCGAAATAACAACAACAATCAACAAGGGTATGGAGAACTTTGCGAAAATGAGGAAATGGAGAAGCTTCAGTCTCATAGCTATTGCCTATCCAGTTGGTTTCCTATAATAAAGTGATAACAAGATAATTTGTTTTTTGAGAAAGAATTTGCGGTCTAAACTCAGTATTTCTACCATGCTGAGAATGGCCGACTTTAATTATGGGAAATTCTCATTCGATTCACTTGTCGTTGTCGAGTAAAATTATGAATAAGTGTAATTTTATACTCTATGATAAAAGGCAAGATAAGTCTATTACGACATTTTCTTTTTCATAAAACATCTCTTACTAGCAAGAAAAACCTTTGAAATTATCTAATATGAAATTACCATCAACTCTAACTGAAGTTGAAGTCAGAATTCTGGGGACTACTTCTTGATTTTTGGACAAATTTTCTTTGTTGCAAATGCCGTGGACATAGAAATTTGTTGTGGCTAACTAGCTTGATAACGATAGACGTAGGCATGTCAGTCTCCCTACTTAAAATGGGAACCCAGTCCGATTTGGTCTTATCGAGTCGGAAATTTCTTGATTTAAGCGGGGATGAGGATGGGACCAGACTTCATAACTTGACCTGCCAGCAGTAAGGGTAGGGATTACATGATCTCGGCCGAGTCCGACTCGTCCTGCCACTATATATAAATATATATATCTTTTATATATAAGCTATATATAGATATATATTAAAAAGTATAATTTTTTATACATTTATACATGTATATAATATATATTAAAAATCTAAGTATATATATATAAATATATATAATATAATTAGTTTGTAAGTAGATAACTGTATATATATGTGTGTACATATATATATATATATATTTATTTATATTCTATATACACACACATACAAATTGTAAAAAATTATAATTACATATAAGATATATATAATTAGTATTTTAATAGACAAGTCTCACATACACACACATATATAAAGTATATGTTATTTGAAATTTATTAGGGCAAACTATCCTGGTAACCCTCAATCTGTTTCGAAATCCAAATTTTGCCCTCTAACTAAAAAAAGCATAAAAACGTTTCTTGAACTTTTTAATCGTCCAGCATTTACCCTTCCGTGAGTTGACCAACGGTCAACCCTCCCATCCGTCAAGCACGTGACCAAAACATGACCAATTTTAAGGGTATTTTCATCCCTTCACTGCGACCGTTGGAAAGGAACAAAAAATCATTACCTTTTCGTCTCCCTTTTGCATCCGAATTCCTCGAACTTCTAGACCTCAACCTCAGCTTTTTGCCATACAAAAAAATCATCTAATTTTCAGTCCAGTAACGAGGAAAATTCATTCCTTCTCCAAAGAATTTTTCTGATAGGTTTACACATTCTTGTGAATTTTTTGTACAATTTCTGTAAAATGGTGGAATGGGTGATCAGAAAAAAGTTCGATTATTATGATCCTTACACTATATATGATAAAAATCCCATCTTCTTGACTGATTAGTGACAAAATATGTGATTTCATTTATCGATTATGTAGTTATGCACATCCAAATAAGCTGAAGGTTATATTTATACTTCAGTTACTTTGTGAAGTTCAAATGTGAAACATGCATACTCATTTAGTTAGTGATCATGTTTTATGTCATTTTCATCAAATATTTGATTTTTTAATAGTTTTCTATTGAAAGATTCTTACTTTTTAAAAAAAGTTGTCATCTATAGGGGACCAACGGGTACAATGGGTTTGTATGCTGTAAAACAAAGACAGGAAAGGACCACAAGGCCTGAAGTGTTATTCTTTGTTTTATATTTTGAAATGTGTTTTTTGTAAGTTTTTATGTATGTTTTTTTGTCTTCTCTTTTTTTGTGGTTTGTGCATTTTGGATTTTCTGTCTGTTTTCTGAATTTATTTGCAATCTCTGCCCTGATTTTTTATGGTTATCTAATGTCAGATCCTGATAATGAATACTTCACAGTTAGGTGAAGTACAAAAGTAATATTCATGGGGATTTTGATTACGTGGATTTCTGCAATTCTAAAAGATTATCTTTGGTAGACATTAATGAAATGCTCATTAAGTTGGCCGGATTAGCATAAAAAATCTATAGTTTACTATTATTTAGAACCAACTGAGAACTTAAGTAGAGGTAAGAGTTCCGTTTTGATTGAAGAAATAGTAGATGAATCTAAGACACCAAAGTCACTTGCAAATAATAAGTTGGATAGATAACAATGCCAATAAAGATCATTGTAGTTCAATGGCAAATAAAAGGGGTGAGTGTGAATATGTTACGTCCGGTTTAGATTCTAGACTTGGGGTGAATGAAGGGGGCAGTCAATAGGGTGAAATAGAAAAAGATTTTGACTTTTTCAATTCAGAAGTTATTGATGCATACATTCTTGAAAATGAAGGATAGAGGCAGGAAGATATACAAAATGTGGGCCATGAAGGGCAATTAAATCAGGGACAGGGGCAAGAAGATATAGAAAATATAGGTCATGAAAGGCAATTAAATTAAGGACAAGGGCAAGAAGATACAGAAAATGTGCATCATGAAGGGACAATAAATCCGGGTCAGGGAGGGTCAATAAATTAGGGACAGGGGCAAGAAGATATAGGAAATGTGGGTCAGGAAGGGCCAACGAATCATGGACAAGGTGCTCCTGATGTTTCTGGGTTAGATGCAGGGGATTATAATGATGATGATGATGATTCTGACTTTGAGAGATTAACAGAAGATGAAGACTACTATAGAGATGATGAACTTTTCAATGAAAATATTGATAATATAAGTGAACATATTGCACAGGAGGGAGCAACAAGGGAAGGGGTAGCAGGGGAAGGGGTAGTAGAGGAAGGGGCAACAAAGGAAGGGATAGCAAAGGAAGGGGGTAAGAAGCAGATCTGAAAACAAAAGAAACAGACAAGCAAGGTAGGCAGCAGGCACACAAACTGTTGGTTTATATGCTAACTATTTGAATGATAGTGTGTTAGATAGTACTATTAACAATGATATTAGTGAATCAAATTCAGAAAATGAAGAATTTGTTAGTCTATACACAGATTTTGATGCTCATAGAAATTTGAGCAATCCAAGGTTTGATGTGAGGATGAGATTCACTAGTCACAAGGAGTTCAAAGAAGTTGTTAAGAATTATATGATCAAGGAAAGGAGGATAGCCAAGTTCAAGCCATCTGAACCTAGGAGCATTAGAGTAAAACGTAGCAACTAGGATTGCACATAGTTTGTTTTTGCCTCTGTTGAGAAAGCTACTCACATCATAGATTTGGTGGTTAAGTCAATGAGGCTTCAACAAACAAATTGTAATCGTTAATGGAAGAATAGACATATAACAACAAAGGGGTTGTGCAAGGTATTAAGAAGGAGTTAGGTACAATGCTAAAATTCCTTCAAGAGCTCTAAGGCAAACTGTGGATGAGGAGTTTAGAGCTTAGATTTCTAGGACAACAGCATACAATGCAAAAAATTGGGCTTTAAGTTTGATTAGAGGCAATGCTACACTGCAGTATAGAAAGGTTTGGTCTTATGCAGGAGAGTTAAAGAGAAAACATTCACATTCAACCATTGAGATTACTCATCAAAACTTCAGAGAAGAGAGAAGACATCGACGGTTTCAAAGGATATATGTGTGCTTAGGACCATCGATTTCTGAAATGTTGTCGCCCAATTATTGGTGTGGATGTATTGCCACATCAAAGGGCCATTCCCTGGACAGCTACTGTCTGCTATTGGAACTGATGCAAAAATGGGTGGTGCCCTATAGCCTATGCTGTTGTTGAGAATAAGGCAAGAGAACAATGGAAATGGTTCTTTGATCTTCTTACTACTGATCTCGACATTCCAAATAGAGGATATGCACGGACATTCATCTCAAATAGACAGAAGGTAATTGAGTTTCTTTTTTCACCTAAATTCCTTACTAATCTAAAAATTTGGCAATGCAGGGGTTAGATGCAGCACTTGCAGAGGTGTTGTTTAATTGTGACCACATATTGTGTGCAACATTTGTATTGTAACTTCAAAAAGATTCATAGAGGTAAAGCTCGCAAGGACAGATTGTGGAAGATTGCTAAAGCTAATAACATGGAGTTATATGAAAATGCAATGAGGGAGCTTGAGGAATACAATAGGGATGCATACTGTTGGGTTCTAAATGGTCAAGACCCTAGGCATTGGTGTAGAGCATTTTTCTCCCCCGATACTAGATCTGATATGTTATGTAATAATTTGTGTGAATTATTTAATGGTTACATACTTAAAGTAAGGGATCAACCAATCATTTACATGATGGAGACAATTAGCTAGTTGTTAATGACTTACATTGCACAAAGGGGTAGTAGTATGAGAAAAATACTAAGTTGTCTTTGCTGTCCAAAAATTAAGGAGATGATAGAGTCTGATGTCATTGACTCTAGAATGTAGAAACCAATATGGAATGGAGCAGATGGGTACCAGGTTAAGGGACCAAGAGAACAGCAGTTTAATGTAGTCTTGAAGAAAAATTAGTGTAGTTGTGGGGTTTGGACATTAAGAGGAATACCTTGCATGCATGGTATTGCAGAACTTCACATGAAAAGATTAGATCCATATGGTTTTGTGGATGAATACTATCATACTGATAACTTTATCAAATTGTATGACCACGTTTTGATCCCAATCAATGGACAAGAAATGTAGCCTACAGCTAATGGCATTAAGCTTGATCCCCCAGTTGCCTATAAACAGCCTGGAAGACCTAAGAAGGCATGAAATAGGAAGTTTAAGGAGGATAATAACCATGGAAAAAGACTGAAAAGGAGAATTGTTATATATTGTAGAAAGTGTGGTACTGTAGGACACAATAAAGCCACCTGTAACACCCCACTACTACGTACCCTAAAAGGGTGGGGATGTCGCCCCGTCCCGTAGGTCAAGGGGTCTTTAAAACGAGATATAAAATGTAAAGGCAACCCCAAAAGAATTAACTTAGATAAATAGAGAAAAACTATTATTACATCGGGCTCAAATTGGAGTAATACGAAATAAAACAAATATCGTTCAGAAACTTAAACAACAACTGGCTCCTAGAACAAAATGGGGGAAAAAAAAAAACAAAAGCTTCAACTATCACATGCCCCGCTGGCTCAGTACAATCTATCTCCTGAAAACATGATATAAAATAGTGTGAGATAAAATCTCAGTAAGTCCTGTGTGTGCACATGGTGTTCCAAACAGTTCGTGTATGCATAGTGGAAAATATTTGCAGAAATATTTGGTAAGTTATAAATACTTTCTTTTCGCAAGGAGTGGGTTTTTCTCATAATCACACTTTATACAAAATAAATCATCCACTCAAATAGACAGTCATGTCACCACACGTTGGGCTCTATGAGGACAAGGCACCACGCTTTGTGCACCTTGCCGGGACCAGATTACCACATGTTGGGCGTTTTGATTAGGGTGAGTGTACAGCTCACCGGATGAGATACTCCTCATTCTCTACACCCAACAAAACTATCCGGGTGTCCACGTCGGGAAAATAAATAATACCTTATCAGGTACAAATGCTAGCTCGGACCGACTTGACCAACTAAAACTGTCGCCTCTTTAAGCCGAGTTTATCTTCTGGAGGTGGCCTCCTGCCAGAAGACTTACTCTAGCCCTCCAAGACTAGTATTATTAGCTTACCCTTATTGAGTACTCAACGAATATATCCGTCAATTCCTGATTCAAAATTTCCATACATTGGCTTTGTACAACGTGATCTTCTTTAAAAGAGTTTTCTAAAAAATTAGGAGAAAGAATAGTTTTCTCGATAAAATCATTAGTTTGACAAAATCGTTTAAAGAATAAATATTCATGTCTACAACCCAAGCGAACATAGTTTAACAATAGCTTCACAAAGCTTTATAACATAGACTTGCCATCACAACATTTAACAAAAGAGTTTATGCAAGGACTTACTTGATATACCTCAGACAAATGAGATAAAATCACAGCTTGCATTCCTCAAATATCTTCCTGATCTAAAACCATATAATATCATTATCAGGGTTTCAATCGATTCGAACATGCTCTAAACTCATTTATTCCCATAACAATTCACAATCCACTATCTAATTCCTAATAAAATAACCAATCCCCAAAGTTCATATTTTATGACCCTATATTCATCAAAGACATGAATATTATATAAAAAAGGCTTGACTTAGACCATCACAACTCATATCTATCATTACCACAGTAAAATATGGCATTGCTATGCATCGAATATACTTAATTAATTACTCATCTCAAAATACCCATTCATCATGCTAATGGATATCATTAACCATATTAAACCTTAATTTCAACATTAAGGGTAAGAATTCCTTTACCTTGCGACAACCGGGTTAACAAGATCTCGATGCTCCTATGGTGTTTGTCCCGAGTTCGTTCGAGTAGAAGGAAAAAGCTGTCTTCTTTCTTTCCTTTTGACCAAAAGCAGGTAAAAAGGATGAAATCAGCCTTTAGGTTGCGTGATTCAAGGGAAGAAAAGGAGAAGAATTGATGGAAGAAAGGAATCAAAAGGTTAAGATGGTTTTCGCTTACCTTAGAGTGTGATCGGTTTCTTGCTAGGAATTGTTCTTGTGATTTTCGAAAATTGTAGGAAGATTCTTGCTGGAATTTTCGTGTAGAATGGAGAGGGTAGTCGGCTACTGTGATTTAGGGTTAGAGAAGATTGGTTTAGGATTAGATGATGGTGTTAAGAAAGACTTCTAATGGCTTTAGATTTCGTGGACAGCAAGGCTGAAAATTGCAGTTTGTTGTGCACCTTGTTGCTACCGCATTTGGGAGGGTTTATGAGGAGAATGTATTCTACAATTGCTACATTACGCTGGCCGAAATATTGCTTAAGAAAAGGGCTGTGTACGTTCAGAGTTTTTGGCTAAAACAAGGAAGAGTTTGAGTAGGTTTTGAGAACTAAAATTCTGTGCAAGAATGGCTCATGTGCTGTGCGAAAATCACTGAACCAGAGGGGAGAAATTCTGGACTGTTTTAGCTGTTGTTCTGCCGCGATTTACAGAGAAAAGGCGAGGGTTTTAGGAGCTGAAAATTGGCTTAATCAGCTGAGGATTTTGGTAGGTTTTGGTGTGCAGAATTTTCGTTTGAGTTGGAGTGCAAGCTGGCCGAAATTTCCTGTGCAAGGCTGGCCGAAATTCTGGTTCCTAAGCTGGCCGAATTTCTGGAATTTTAGTGAGTAAAATTTGGTTTTTGTGTGGCTAAGGTAATCGGAATTGATGAGGAGTGTTCTAGATGTTTTGAGCTAGGGTTTGAAGAGTTGGACTGCACTTAGGAGTGTTGGAATTTCGAACAGCTTGTGCTTGCACAAGGCTGCCGAAATTCTGCTAGGTAAATGAAGCAAAACATAGTTGAAGTAGGATTGAAATAAAATCTGATTTGCTAAAGGATTTTGGATAAGATTTCCTAGTGTTGGAAGAGTTTGAATTGGACTAAAACTCCTTCAAAAAGTGGTGGCACCTGGCTGGAAAATTTTTCAGATTTTTAGTTAAGGTTCTAGGTTCAAAATCCACAAGGTATCCAACTAGAAAAATATCACTTTAATTCCAACTATCCATTACAAGATCTAATAAGTTAAAATCAAGTTGGAATTTAGTTATTTAGCTAGGGTTTTTTTTTTTTTCGAAAATCAAAGGGAACAAAAGCTGAAAATAACAATAAACTTTATTCACATCGAAAATCTTTGAATTTAGGAGATAAATATAGAGACTTATTTTCTTAGAAAAATGGCGTTGAAAATTCACTAGGATGGTTAGGGTCTTTTCGGCCAAAACATGGAGGAGTCTAGGAAAAAGAATTTTCAAAAAGAAAACTAAGATTCACAAGAGGTAAGATTCGAACTCGGGTCACTAAAGGAAATCACCAACCTCCCCGCTATTCCAATCCAACTCCAATGCTAATATTTCTCTAAGAAATTCTTTCCACCCTAATTCTCATCCTTCCATCTCCTCGACTAAACTTCACTTAACCAACTCTTAGACAATACAATTATTTCACACCAAATAAATCAAATGCGAAAGCAACTTTGAAAATCATATGCACCCATGCAAGAATAGTTTTAAAATAACACGCAAAATGAGAAATGCTATACAATGCATGACCTTTTTCTCCATAGTCAAAGATGGTTTTGGGCGGGGTATTACACCACCTGTCCCTAAAAATGCTGAGGAACAAAGACAAAGATAGAATACAAAAGACTCAAGAGCAAAATGACACTAACAGGAATGAAATGGAACAGCAAAATAATCAACCTAGGAGAAAAAGAAAGGTAATATTGAACACAAATTCAACTTTTACTTTATTGTTCTTTATTGAATTGTAATTAATTTGACAGTTTTTTTTTTCCTTTACATGGGGTGTGACTACACAAGGCCCAGTCAGAAGAAGTCAAAGGCAGGCTAGTGAGAGGAACAACTCAAATACTGCATAATATGCGAGACAAAGTAATCAGCCTAGACAAATAGAAAATGACAATGAAAGTGGCAACACACCAGAATGCTAATGACTGAAGATTTGAAATGTAATACAATATAAGCTTTTTATTTACCACTTCTGTGTATATTCTGATATTAATTGTGTATTATAATAGGGAGGGGTTACTCGAAGACCAGGTAGGAGAAATAGTCAACCAGAAAGTAGAAGGAATGGCGCACAAAGTAGAGGAAATCAAAGGAGGAGAGGTATGAGATCAAGAGGCTCTGTTATCAAGGAATGAATTCGGTCGAGTATGGTTGGGAGACTCAAACCCAGGGAATAAATATTCCTATAGGAGAGGAATGAACAATGCAAGTGCTAGTGATGTACATGGATACTAAAATTTGCTAATGATAGATCAAAAGTGTAGGGGATACAAGTTGTAGGAGATGTACCTGAATATATTAGGGTACTGTTTTGGGGATGAACTGATACTTTTTTGTTGGGGATGAATTGATTTTTTTTTTTTTTTTGTTGGGAATACACTTATATTTCTATGTTGAGGATGAACTGGTTATGTTTGAATGTGATATAATATGACAGGAATTTGATTATGGATTTTTTATTCTGTCCAGTTGTTTTTTTTTAATTGCTAACTAAGTTTGAGCAGCATAATATGCAAGTGCAACAATGTATAAATGAAGAAGTTTTGATTAGAATTGATTCTAAAATAAACATAAAGTACAATCGATTCCAACGCATAACTTGTATTACATGCCCAAACTTCACAATCAAACTAGATTTTTCATTCCCAAAAACCCAGCATACCTAACCTAAAAATCAATATCTATTCCCAGAAAACAGATTGTTGCATATTTAACCCAAAAGTCAATATCTATTTTCCTTTATCATTCAACATAAGAATGCTCTTGCCGTCCTCTTTCTCTGCTACAGAAGATAGCATATGCAGAATACATAACATCCATGAAAATATAAGGAGGCCTACGAGACAATAACATCTGAACCTCGATCTCATTGCTTCTAAACTTAATTCTCTTGATTTCAACTTCAATTTTTGACACTTCTCCTCAAGTTTTTTCACATTAGCGGTGGCAACATCAAGATCTTCTTCTATACTCCAAATTCTTTTCAAAAGACCAGAAATTACTTCTATAGATCTATCACACATTTCTGGGTCGATCTATTCGAAAAATTCACATCTTTGAGCCTTAAGAAAGTAATACATTAGTAATTATACGGACCATGACAACAAGAACCTAACAGTTGAACATAATAATACCTGCTCCTTTAAAAAAGTGGCAAATCTTCTTCCTAGGTTCTTATTCGTCCAAGATGTTTTCAAGCTACTCAGTCGTCCACAATAACAATTGGGCAACAATGGCCGCCATCTTCTAGACATTTTCATCCGATGTTTTTTGACTTTGGAGGAGAAGCTCTTTTGTAGAAGAAATCGTTCTTGTCATAAATTTTCCTTCCTTTTACGATGTGAGAAGAGCCCGTTTTTGGAGGGAAGCATTTGGCACCCAATAAAACCTGAAATGACTATTTTACCCTTGAGTTTTGACGGATAGGAGGATTGACTGTTGGTAAACTCATGGAATGGTAAGATTTGGACGATTAAAAAGTTTGAGTAGCGTTTTTACATTTTTTAGTTGGAGAGCACGACTTAGATTTCAAAATAGTTCGAGGGTCACCAAGATAGTTTGCCCAATTTATTATGATCCATAATTTGTTATGATTCATTTAGTTTAATTATTTAGAGTTTATTTTTGAGAATTTATTATTATTTTGTGAGTAAATTGTAAAGTTTATTATGATCTAAATTTGTTGTAATTCATATAATTTAATTCTTTAGTTCATAAATTTGTGGAGTTCATTTTGTAATTTATTTTGTTGTGATTATATTGAAATTTTAATAAAAAATAAAATCCGAATAAAAATCAAATTTAACAATTAAAAATCGAAACGAAAATCAAATAAACACCCCTACATCATACGTATCATCTTATTGCTAAATTTGTTGAGTCGTTAAGATTAATACAAATGCTTTTGCCATTCGCTGCTTGCAATTTGTTCTCAATCCCAATTACGGAAGTCACTTCAACCATGCTCTTTGCCACATATATCTCTTAAGGCTCTTCCTAGAATTCTTATCTTGAAAAGATTGGTAAATTATGGGAGCTAATCAACGCTTTAGATGCTCAACCCTTTTAGAATCTAAGAACCCACCTCAGAGGTGATAAATAAATGCATATTTGCTATAATGATAGGGTGAAATAAGGTTTAATTCTTTAATTTTTTATTTTGACTCCCCTCAATATAAAGATTTTTTGTAAGCTACATGGATGATCAAGATTAATTATTCATATAAAATATTAAATGATTACGGATCAATATTATTAAACCATCAATAAGTTTCGCTTTGCTCCATAACGTTTTCTTTGTATCAGAAAATCCCATATGACATGACTAAGTGTCTTAACAACATTCATTAGAACAAGTTTCTAATGATAATTATCCTTAATTTTGTAACAAGCCATTTTTGCACTAGAAGGGGCAAAATTAACAAAAAGACTGAATTGCCTCCACCAAAATATATTTCAAATTTCATTTAAGTCCTAAAATATCATGTGAAAATTTTTAAAAAGCTGAATAAAAATACATTAATTCCTTAAGTGGACAAAAATTTTCATAAATTCATTTAAAATCATAATTTTATTTTAATTTAAATATATTATTATTTTATTTTTTAAAATTTGTTATATCCTCAAATTACATTATATTTTTTTCGTCAAATTTTATTTCATCTCTTATATTTAAATAAAATTATTTTAAAATAATATTTATGTGCATATACTTTAAAATTAACCTGGAAGTTTACGCCACCGCTTGTCAAGTTTGGCTTCGCCGTCAGACAAGTCAAATAGAGATCTTGTGCGCCAAGAAAATGTGCGCGCCGGCGCTCCGGAGTTGGCGGCTCTTCGTGACCCGAAACGTTGTCGTAGGTCCTTATGTCACCATTTCTCCCTGTAGCATATTAGGTACGCAGTATAAATAATCTCCTTTCCTCGCCCCATTACCCCAGAAGAGGCCCCTGTGCTGCTCCTTCGCAGTTTCTTCCGCTTGCAAGCTAGTAGGAACAAGAAAACATGGAAAAGGCTCAAATGGATATCGTTGAGGATATTGTCATAGTTGGGGCGGGGATTGCCGGTCTTGCTACTTCTTTAGGACTTCACAGGTAGGAAAGCTGTTGTCTACTTCTCTTTCAATTAGTTTAATTACTTAACACTCTGTACATCCTTTCTCGTTGTCTTGTGTAGATTGGGATTGCGAAGCATAGTTTTGGAATCATCAGACTGTTTAAGAACGACAGGATTTGCCCTTACCATATGGACCAACGCATGGAGGGCGTTGGATGCTCTGGGAATTGGACATCAGCTTAGAGCACGTTCTTTACAAATTCAAGGGTGAGGGAGTTAACCACTTCTTCTTGATAGAGTTCTTGAGTAATCGAGTTTTCTGGCTTCTTTTAAGTGCTAAATTTTGCAAATCAATCACAACCAAGTTCAAGTTTATAGCATCTCTCACTAATTTCCTTGACTATGGCAGCTTTCAAGTTGCTTCTTTAGATTCAGTCCAGCCAAATTCGGAGCTTTCACTTTCAGAAGAATAGTAAGTTATTGCTCAAGAAAAGTGGATTGCTTCTTTCTATTTATTTAGCTGTAGTTAGCATCATTTAGAATTCAAGAACAGAGTCTTGACTTCGTTTATAATAAAAATAGCTCAAAGAAGACTACACATTTCTCACTTTAGTTAAAGCCTAAGCTTGTAGAACTTTCTGTTTTCTATGCTTTGCCCAAACACACCAAGCACACCAAATACACACACACACACACACACACACACACACACATATACATACATACATATATATATATATTCTCCCTGCACAAATTTTTGTTTATTATGAGATATTTGGTCATCAATTCCTAGCACTGCAACATGAGACTGAAGGAGGGGCCAAAACATATCAGTTCTTGCCTATTTTGATTGATCAGCTACTCACCTACTCAGATAAAACACCATCTCTGTTCTGTCAACTTAATTACAAGAAAATAACTTAGTTATCTCTGGAGTTTTTCTTGAGGTAGCAACTATTGATTTTCTTGTTCTGCTATGAATTCTATTTGCATGGAACAATCTCATTGTCTACTCGTATGTATAAATTTATGGTCTAAGATGAACAATGATTTGATGCAGTGCATCTCATGAAGGTCGTTGTGTAAAAAGGAAAGAGCTACTAGAAACCTTAGAGAAAGAGCTGCCAAAAGGGACTATCAGGTATTCTTCCAGGGTAGTTTCTATTGAGGAATCAGGACACCTAAAGGTGGTTCAGCTTGCTGATGGCTACGTTGTTAGGACTAAGGTAGTAAATGTGATGCTATTTGCACATCTGATACAGTTTTTCTTTTAGGATACAATCTTCCGTAGTAATCTTATTTTTATCTCAAAAAATAGAAAGCATTAATCGAGTATTCAGTTCAATTTTTCAGTTAAAATTATATTTGGTTTCTGATGAACTATTTTCTTACCCAAAATCAAGGTCTTGATAGGCTGTGATGGAGTCAATTCAAAGGTGGCAAGCTGGTTAGGGCTCCAGAAACCAATTAATTCAGGAAGGTCAGCAATTAGGGGATTTGTTGATTATCCTGAAGGCCATGGGTTTGAGCCGAAACTTCATTTCTGCTTTGGGGATGGCGTTCGACTTGGATTTGTTCCTTGTGACGACAAAAGCTTGTACTGGTTTTGCACTGTTCATCCATCTGTTTCCAATTGTAAGCCACTCTTACATCCAGTATCCTTAATCCTATTTCCCTTTCCTTCCTTCTCTACTTACTAGTGTTTGGTTCATTGTATTATCAAAGGATTCTTTGTCCTCTTCCACAGAGTTCATTTCTGGAAATACTTTGTAATTTGGTTGTCATTAGACCCTTTTTTTTTTTTTTTTTTTGTGCTCATGCTACAGGGTGCAAAGACATGGCGGAAGATCAAGTTAAATTGAAGGAATTTGTGTTAAGCAGAAGTAGAAACATTCCAAGCATTTCAAAAGAAGTATCACATTTGTTAGAGAGAACCAAGTTAGATTCAATATCCTGTGCTGAACTAAAGTTCAGATTGCCATGGGATATTTTAGTGAAAGATATTGCCAGAAGGGGCATTTGTGTAGCCGGTGATGCTCTTCATCCGATGACACCAGATATTGGGCAAGGAGGATGCTCGGCGTTGGAAGACAGTGTTGTCCTTGCTAGGTGCATTGGAGAGTCTTTCTTGAAAGTACCTGAAAGAGTAATCGGAAATGAAGAAGATGGCAGAGAAATAACAGCAGCAACAATCGACAGGGGTCTGAAGAAGTTTGTGAAATTGAGGAAATGGAGAAGCTTCAGTCTCATAGCTGCTGCCTATCTGGTTGGTTTACTACAAGAGAGTGATAACAAGATAATCCGTTTTTTGAGAGTGAATTTGTTGTCTAAACAGAGTGTTGCTACCATGCTGAGAATGGCCGACTTTAATTGTGGGAAACTTTAATTTGATCGACTTGTCCAATAAAACCACGAATATATGTAACTTCACATACTGTACAATAAAAAGCAAGACAGGTCTACCATATTTGGCTTCTCTCGCCACAGATTACATGTGCAGAAGATGCATTAGTGCATCATTACCAGTGCCCATTATTCAGATTACCATTTGCAGATTGATAATTTGGTTTTACTTACTTTCATTTGCAAATTGGCAAAATCAATTTGTAGAGCCCTTGACTATTTCTTGAATCCAATGAAGATGACCTCCAGTCTGCATTTTCTGAAAGACGAATGGAATCTAACCGAAGTTTGCTACACCACCAAGGTAGAGGCTGCAGCCTCATGCAATGTTTCAGATCTTCATGGTGCCACTAGAAAGAAAAGAACACCCTAATTAGAAATGGCTCCCGAGTTCTTGTTATCAGTTTGAATTTATGAATGATATCGTTCATACGAGCATCGGATTAGTTCTTTGCTGCCTTCAAGCCTCCCCAGGTGAACATCACCAGAAGCCATCCGCAGAACCTTTTTGCATTTTTTTTTTGGGTGGAGGCGTGGGATTTTGTTAAGCAACAATTCTTTCTGTTTTGTAGTATAAAAGTATGAAGCATTTAAAATATACGCAGAAACTCATGGACAGCGTTAGAAACTTAAGAATTGAATGGCAAATCATGACAAAAGATATAATAGAAGACAATATTCTAAATTTTGTAAAATTTTTGCATGGTGAAAAATAAAATTATAACACGTGCTTTTTTAAAAAAAAAAATATTTAAATACACGCCAAGTAAAATATTTAAAAATTAAAATTATTTTTTTTTAAAAAAATAAGATGAATTTTTTCTTAACAAAATTACTATCTAAATACACGCCAAGTAACATCATGTGCTAAAAAAATTGTAGTGGGGTAATGTGAAATTTGTTCCAACCATTATGGTAGTTTCATATTAACCCTTTGATTAATTAATCAGTTATTTTTGTGGGCCTTGAGCTTAAGTCCAATGACTATAATATTAGGTCGGTACATAATGTTATTTTGTCTTGTTTGAGATTGTCAATTTTCTTTTTTCCTAAAAACTAATTAACCATTAGATTAATTAGAATCATAATTGTATCTCCTCTACCACATGGGACTAACGGAGGAACCACAAAAAGCAACACTGGTCGCCCTGTGGGTAAGAGTATTAGTGCATTGTGTACAAATTTACACTTGCAGTTGATGCCGTTAGAAAGGATATATTTTCCGTCAACAACAAAATCTGTTGCCCTCCAGTCTTCCTTCCGAAGTATTCAAATGACATTCAAGGCGTCTTCTTCCACAATTACTTTAGCAACTTCCATTTCTTCAGCAATCTTCAGAGCTTCGAGGGTTGTATATGTCTCAGCTGCAAAGGAACCATCAACAATTTGACATCCGATCTAGACCTTTATCACTTCTCTGTTAGAGTTTCTAGTAGAGATAAAAATAAGTCAGGCCCTTAATAGAGACCTACGATCTGCCCTGATTTAAGCCTCATCGGATCTAAGCCTATTTTTATTCCTAGTTTTAAGAGTATTTAATCAAAGATGGCTTGGCCTATTTTTATTCCTAGTTTCAAGATACGCAAGCTAGAGAGGAATCTAACAGCATCAAAGTTCACTTTTACCCAACCATTTGGTGGTGGTTTCCATACTTAAACTGGAGCATCTTTGACTTTTTATCGGACCACCTAATAGCAGCATTCCAATACCTATTTGTGGCAAATATAAACATGACCTATAAAGTGATCCCAGGAGACTGCCAATTAGAATAAATAAAAAACCAGAACATTAAAACATGGGACTTCAGATTATGATCCACAATTATAGTAGTGCTCAATCTAGTTCAATTTATCTGTTACACTCAAATGTATTAACCAACAAACTAACATAGTTAACAAACTATACAGATCACAACTAACTTAATCCGTTACAATTAGAGCTTAAACAAAGTGGTGTTTATAGATTTCCATGTTTAACAGTTGTGTATGAAAGAGAAAAAGAGACATTTTCTTGAAGGTGGATGCCCAGCATTGGAAGAAAGTGTTGTCCTTGCTAGGTGCACAGTGCACTGGAGAGTATTTCAGTGCACAGTGCCTAAAGGAGTTATCAGAAATGAAGAAGATGACGTAGAAATAACAACAACAATCAAACTGTTATAGTATCCTACTAAGGTTGGCTGTTTGACAATTATCTTCAACAAGGACCTTGACTTACTAAAGGTACTTCAGGAAACCACGGTATTGACAATGTTTGATGCATTAATAATTTAGCTAGAGTAGAAAAGGGATTCCAAAAAATTTAGGACGAATCTTAATGTGGATTTAATGAAGATTCTATGCACAAAGTTGGAGAATCCAAATAAAATTAAAATTGCAAGGATTTAGGAAATTTGTGGAGAAATCTTTTAATGAGATTCCTAATTCAACAAGGAACTACTACTCTATTCTCTTTTATAACAGTTGACCAATATGCAAATAAAAAGGATATATGTAAAAAGAAGAATGAAGCCGAAGTAGAATTTTTTCGAGCTTTGGTCGAGTAACAGAATGAGGATTTCATGCATATATTGAGCGATTTTGGAGCATACACTGTGAAGGAGCCTTATGTTGTGCGTGCTAAAGTATGCTTCAGCGGTTCAAGTAATCTGTTTCAGCAATCAATATCTTCTTGAAGGGCTTGAATCAAAATTTCTTTAAAGCAAATACCTTTTTAGTGGAAAAGTTTCTTGAAGTCAAACTAATTACCACTATGCTATAGCAATGAAGGTTGAAGGGAGTTCAGTCAAAATAGTTAGGTCCAACAAAGGTCTTTTTGACAATTTAACAAAAGAATACTGGTGTGAAATTCGGTTAGAATCCACTAGGAATCACTTAGTAATTAAGATAAGTGTATTTCCATAACTTTTATTAAAGGTTTAGTGAATCTTTTTATTGGTTTAAGACCTGCAAAATTAGATTTGTTAATAGCCGAATTGCATTAACAGATTTGTATTAACAATGTACCGTATACAGAGGGAATACATAAAAATATTCAGACAGTTTTTGAAGCATACATGTTTAATATATATCATAGTATTCATTATTAATGTATACTTTATGATTTAAGTTATTGTTGCTTCAACAACGTATCATTAAGGAGAGCTTGAATCCATCTTCTTCAACAGAATTGCCTTTTTGGTGAAAAAGTATTTAGTGTCAACAAAGTGTCATCGTACTGTAGCAATATGAATTGGATGGAGTTCAATCAAGGAATTGGGTGCAATAAAGGTCTTCCAAAATTTGACACAAAGAACACTGGCATAGTGTTCTATTAGATCCACCAGAAATTATTAGATGATTGATATAATTGTATTCTTTTAACTTTTATTAAATTTTTAGTGGATCATTTTTACTGAGTCAGGCATATAGATGATGATCTCTCTGTACCTCATTATAGGTGTTAGAATAAGGATTATAGCATCCCTAGGGCTAAGTAGGAAAACCTACAATGTTCATGTGTTCATTCGCACCAAAATTAGGACATGTATCACTAGAATGATTAAATAAAAATAAAAATTACAAACATTGCATGACCTAAGTTATGAGTTATTTCCTAGGATATTTCCTACCAAACTAATCAAGTTATCCACCTTTTTCTCTAGAGACAAGGTCCCTACATCTCCCATATTCATGGAATCATTCTTGGTTTCAAAAGATTGAGTGTTGGTTGCCATGTTTGAAATTAAAGTCCTGGCAGCTTTCGAGGTTTTATCCACAAGGGTATCACTACTAACTATATCTGTCATTGACATATCATGAGGTAATAGGCCTTTATAGAAGTATTAGAAAAGAATTTGATCATTTATTTAGTGGTGTCGATAGCTAGCACATAATCTTTTAAATATTTCTCAATAATCCGACAATGACTTAATATTTAATTGCCTTATTGTAAAAATTTCCTTGCAAATGGATGCAACTCTAGATGCACGAAAACATAAAAATCATGATATTTTTTCACTTATCAATAACTTTTGTTAAAGTTTAGTAGATAATTTTTCACTGGGCTAGACCCCGATGTAGGTTTGTTAAAGTTGAATTGTGTTATTATTATTTTGTATTCAACATTTTTATTATTATTTGTCAAACTAACACGCAATTCTAACATGAAAAAGTTTAACGATAGCATAACGGATTAGCAAACCAAACCACACACTCTATTATTAGATAGATTGTTTATTACTACAGTTTTTATTATTTGCTAACAAGTGGGACTAAAGCAAACAAAATCTGAATGGTTCTTATATATATATATCAACACACAACAGTGTAGCTTGAAAATATTTAACACAAAATGGAAGAAAACATAACAAAAATATTCTCTTTTTTTATTAAATATAACAAGAATACTCATCATCACTAATGACATCTAATTTTTTTAATTACAACATATAATCAAAAGAATTAAGGCACCTTACCCTAACGGAAGTACCTTCAAATGAAAAAAGAGGTATGATACCAATTAGGTTTATCCTCAGAATCCTTTGTCATGCAAAATATCTTGAAATTTTTCAAGTACTTCCACAAAACCTCATTTGTTAATGGATTACTAAATGGGGTTTTCCAATAGATGTCTCATCAAACTTATCGTCCATAATGATAACATACTTATTAGTCTTTTGAGCTCCCACTCATGTCAAATCAAACTATTCATTTATTCAAACTTTATTGGTATCATAATTACTGAAGAATCAATCCAAAAAGCATAATCTTTACAAATATGAATCTAACAGACTTGTTTCTAATTGGCTTGGATCTGACAGACCTAACTTAATCGATGTGGCTCTAATAGATATGAATAATCTAGATATGATCAATCTAACTTTTGTGGTCACTTGTTAGCAAGTAACACAAACTTTGGTAATAAGCAAATTAACTAGTAATAAAGTATGATAAATAAAAATAAATAAGATATAAGAATTCAATGTGGCTTGGTCAACATAATCTACGTCAATGGATGAAAAAAGATATAAAAATGGGAACTCTCAAAATATTCTCAAATCCAATGACTCGCAAACTAACTAAAACCTAACATGTAGTCTCTATTTCTAATCTGATTTTTAAGATTACACATCAATTATCTTGACAAACTTCCTTTATATAAATATTCAAAATTAACAACTATTGATAATAAATTTATGTAGAAATAGAATTAAAAATATAAAGAATAATTTTTAAAAAAGTACTTACAAACCTTTTAAATAACTTCTATAAACTAATATTTCTAACCCCAATAGAGTTAGAATATAAAACAAAATTTTCATTCTTGAGAGACAATTCTCGTCCAAACACATTGTTACTACCATGTTTGAGAATGGCCGAAGTCTCATGATTATTCGAGTAAACCTGTGAATACAAGTAAAAGATTAGGTATTATGGGATTTTGTTTTTCATAAAACCTCTCTCACAAAGTAAAAGATATCTCTGCAAATTATCAAATCTTAAGATTCTACCAAGTCTAACTTGTATAAGAAGACAGAATATTTTGTGTATAAATTTTCTTCATGTCAAAGAAATAATCAGGAAGTTTCGGTCATCGTCACATAGAAAAAGTAGAAGACGCAGGATGCGGGAATCAGTGATTGATATATTCCCTCAAAGGGCAATTTTTTGATTTTTTTTTTTAATTTTATATGAATATAGCTGATTGATATGATTGATTGTATCATCACCAGAAAAAAAAGATCGTTTTCAAATAACTATTTGGGTAGAAAAGTAATTTCCTTGGTCCAAAATAAATATTGTTTTTAATTTTTTAAAAATTATTTATTATTTTAGAATATGAAGAAGATGTTATAAAATTTTAACAGTGTTAAAATAAAATTTATATATAATAAATCTCTAATTATTATTTGCGCAAGAATTTCTTCAAACTTCTCTATTTTTTTTCTCTAACAATTTTTTCACAATTGATATATTTTTCAAGTTTGGATAAGTGGTATCTCCACTAACTCCACTAATATGTATTAGTAGTGTTAATGGTGAACATTTATATATATTTGTCCACTAATAAAATTAGTGAATTCTCCACTAATTAGTAAATTCTCTAGTAATGAATTCACAACACTCCCATTTGGATATTCATTACATAAAGAATATGTTTCGTTAAAACCTTACTAGATAAAAATTCAGTGAAAAAAAATTCTAGTGAAGGAAAAAGAGTACACTATTCTATATGTGCTTATTACTCCCCCTGATGAGATGATCCCTTTAAATCTAGTTTTATTTGAATAAAATAATTCGAGATCAATTGTACCTTGAAAATATTGAAGGACTTGTTTAATTTCATTCCAATGTCGTCGTATTGATGAAGAACTAAATCTTGCTAATAAATTAACAGCAAATGCAATATCAAGTCATGTATTATTAGCAAGATACATCAATGCACCAATTGCACTGAGATATGGTACTTCAGGACCAAGAAATTCTTAATCATCTTCTTAAGGTCGGAAAGGATCTTTATTCACATCTAATGACCAGGCGATCATTTGAATACTCAATGGATGTGTTTTGTTCATGTAAAATATTTTTAGAACTTTTGTTGTATATTTTGATTGATGAATAAATATTTCATTTTTCAAATGTTCAATTTGTAAACTAAGACAAAATTTAGTTTTATCAAAATTCTTGATTTCGAATTCTTTTTTTAAATAATCAATTGTTTCTTGAAACTCTTTTGGAGTTCTAATAAGATTAATGTTATTAACATATATAACTAATATCACAAATTTAGAATCAAATTTCTTAATAAAAATACATGGACATACCTGATCATTTTTAAATCCTGCTTTCAATAAATATTCACTAGGACGATTGAACTACATGTACCCAAATTGTTTCAAGCCATATAATGATTTCTATAACTTGATGGAATAATTTTCATGAGGATAATGTTTATATACTTCGAGCATGCGAAATCCTTCGGGATTTTCATGTAAATATCATTTTCTAAATTTTCATACAAGTAAGTAGTGATAACATCTAATAGGCGCATATCTATCTTTTCATATACTACCAAACTGATAAGATATCGGAGTCTAATAGCATCAACTATAGGAGAATAAGTTTCATTATAATCAATACCTGATCTTTGTAAAAAATCTTGGGCTACTAACCGTACTTTATATCGTACGATTTCATTATTTTCATTACGCTTTTATACAAATATCCATTTGTAGCCAACAAGTTTTACACATTCCGGTGTTTGGATTGCAGGTTCGAAGACTTTACGTTTTGTAAGTGAATTTAACTCTGATTAAATCACATCTTTCCATTGTAGCTAATCTTTTCTATGCCGACATTCATCTGCTGATATTGGTTCAGGATCATCATTATCCTGTATAATATTAAGAGATATATTGTATGCAAACATATTATCAATAACAATTTCTATCCGATTCCAACTTCTACCTGAAGTGGTATAATTGATAAAAATTTCAATGTTACTTTCATCAAATTCTAGTTCTTTTATTTTGTCATCAATTCTCTCTTGGTCATTATCATTCTTTTCTTCAACATGATCATCTAGATAATTTAGTTTTCTTTTTTTAAAAAAAATTTTTATTTTTAGAACAAAGAGGTTGGTCACGCTTCTGGTGTACTTTTGACTCGGTAATTATAAGGATAATCTTTTATTTTGTTGGAATTTTAATTCGAATAGGAGCATTTATAGTTGAAATATGCGATTTTGTTACTCTTCTAGAGTTAACAAAGGCGCCTAACATTTGATTTGTAATGCTTTGCAAATAAATTATCTTTTGAACTTCAAATTCACACGAGCTTGTGCGCAAATCAAGATAATTTAATTATGTTGTCCAAGCAAGATCTTTCTTATGCTATTTATATTCTCTTCTTAATTTAGAGAATAATGATTCATTAAAATGACAATCAGCAAATCTTGCTGTGAATACATCTCCTGTCAGGGATTCAACATACCTGATAATAGAGGAAGAATCATATTCAACATATATTCACTTTCTTCTTTGAGAACCCATTTTTGTACGTTGGTTTGGTACAATTGGAACATATACAATACACTAAAAAATTCTTAAATGAATAATATTTGGTTTTGAACCAAAAGCTAATTGCAAATAAGAGAATTTACGATAACTAGTTAGCCTTATACGCACAAGTGTTGCAACATGTAATATAACATGTTTCTAGGCAGATGTTGGGAGATTTGTTTTCATTAATAATGATTTAGTAATTAATTGTAATTTTTTAATAAAAGATTTAGCAAGACCATTTTGTGTATGAACATGAGTTACATGATATTCAACATTAATCCCAATTGACATGCAATATGCATCAAAAGTATGTGATGAAAATTCACTAGTATTTTTCAAACGGATATTTTTAATTTAATGGTCAAGAAATTGTGCTTATAATTTAATTATTTGAGCAAGTCATCTCACAAATGCCATGTTGTGAGTAAATAATAAATACACATGTGACCTTCAGGATGATACATCAATTAAGACCATAAAATATCTTAACGGTTCACATGGTGGGTGAATAGGTCCACAAATGTCTCTGTGAATCCATTCAAGAAATGTAGGACTTTCAACTCCTACTTTACTGGTGATAATCTAATGGTCTAATAATTAATTTTCTAGGGAACATGCAACACATGAGAATTTTTTTAATATCAATATCTTTTTATTTTTTAATGGATGACCATGTGTATTCTCAATTATTCTTCTCATCATGATAGATTCCGAATGACCAAACCAGTCATGCCAAATGTTAAAAGTAGTAGGATCAGTAAATTTATGGTTTACTAGATGATAAATTTCAATTGTACATATTTTTTCAAAATATAGGCCAGTAGAAAAAGACGGTAATTTTTCTAATACAGATTTCTTATCCAAATTAATTTGAGTAATATAAAGATGCTAAATTCCATTTTCCTCATTTGTTTCAACATGATACCTATTTCTGCGGATATCTTTAAAACTCAATAAATTTCTTCTAAATTTTGAGAAAAATAGTGCCTTATCAATAGTAATTATTGTTCCTTTAGGCAACAATATACTAGTTCTTCTGGAGCCTTCAATCAAATTTGTACTACTGTTTATAGTATAAATATTTATTTCTCTCATTTTGAGATAAGAAAAATATTTCTTATTTTTTAGTATGGTGTGTGTAGTTACACTATTAATAATACATACATCATCATTAACAACAGCCATCTGAACAAAAATATGTATATGCAAACGTAAATATTATTAAAATATAATAAAAATTCAAAAATATTAGGATAAGGCATTAGTTCTTCTGAACACTGTCATCACCAATTAAATGGTCTATTCTACTGTTTGGGTGTTCGAAAAAATTAGATACATCCATATGGGTAATATTAATATTAAGATCTTTTGGATCAAAATCATCGTCATCAACATCATTCACTAGATGTTGAAAAAAATTTACTTCAACATTTTTATTTTTCTTTTTTAATAAATCTTGATATAATTCCACTAAATGCTTGGCCGTACGATAGTTACGTGACCAATTACTTTTTATGTCATATCTATAACACTTATCCTCATAATTTTCTTACATTTCTTTTTCTTTTCCCTTATTTTCTTTTTTTCCCCACTTCAGGTGGCCAATATTTCTCACAACTTGAGTATTACTGTGATAAGAAAAATATCAAGCGTATCTGCAACCATAACCACGATCACGGCCACGGCCACGGCTACGACCACGACCACGACCACGACTACGATTACGACTACGACTACGACTATGGCTTTTGTTGGAGCCAACAACATTTACTTCTAGGAGTGCTGTTGAGACAGGTAGTCTGGCTTTATGATTTTTTAATAATAATTCATTATTTTTCTCTATTATGAGAATGACATTAATTAAATTAGTAAATTTTGTATACCATTTTTTCTCGATATTGTTGGTGTAGAACAATATTCGAGGCATGAAATGTGGAGAATATATTTTTCAACATATCTTCATTAGAAAAGTTTCTTCCGCATAATTTTAAATGAAATGTAATTTTATACATAGCGGAGCTATATTAATTCACGATTTTAAAATCTTACAACCTCAAATGCAACCATTCATATCTTGCAGTTGGTAGTATGACAATCTTCAGGTAGTCAAATCTTTCTTTTAAATTTACCCACAGGATATATGGATCTTTTTCAGTAAGATATTCCATTTTTAAATTTTCGTTGAAATGGCGACGGATAAAATAAGAGTTTTGGCCTTTTGTTGTGCAGATGTACTATTTTTTTCTTTAATAGTTTCACTAAGGCCTTCAACATTTAAATATATTTCTATATTGAGAATCCATGACATAAATTTTTTTTTCAAAAATATCAAGGGTTACAAATTCGAGTTTAGTAAGGTTGGCCATAGTGATCAATAAATGCGTACCTTTAGTCTTCTGACTTTTGTAACGGCAGAGACTCGTGCTAATAACGTATTATAAAATTTTAGTAATGTCAGAATAAAATCTACACACAATAAATCTTTGATTATTATTTGCATAAGAATTTCTTCAAACTTCTCTATTTCTTTTCTCTCACAATTTTCTTTCACAATTGGTATATTTTTCAAATTTGGGAAGAGCTCTATTTATGGAGCTCTTATTAGTGATGTTTCTACTAACTCCACTAATATGTATTAGTGGTGTTAATGGTGGACATCCATATATATTTGTCCACTAATAGAATTAGTGGATTCTTCACTAATGAATTCACAACAGAAGATATTTTGTTTACTTTTTTCAAATAAACCTTTATTAGTTATTTTGTAAATTTTAAGAAAGAAAACCTTATTCCTTTTATCTTATAATTAAAGTTATTTAATAATAATAATAATAGAAATTTCACATCGTAGCCTCAGATGCAATACTAGTTAAGACTACTCACGGAGAATAATAGAACTAATCCAAATAATTGAACAAAAAAGAATCAAAGTTGAAAAAAATCGTTAACTTTTGACTTTTTTCGAACTGAATTGTCTCAAAAATTTTTATATAATATTCGTACCGAGAATCATTTTGAACCATATGAAAACTGTCCCGAATTATACAAAAACAAAAAATTAAAATTAGAACCAAATATATATAGTCATGTAGAGACACACACGCGCGTACACACACACACATATATATATATATATATATATATATATATGATAATTAGATTATATAAATTATTATATAAAGTGTCATAGAGATTATCTCAATTTTTTAGAATTTTATTTTAAATTAAAGTTTGAGAATTATTAACATGTATTTTTTAAAATTGTGAATAATAATATTTTTTGTAAAAAAATATTCAAAAATATCTAAAAATTGAATTGAAACTGTCTTTATTTTATTAAAATTTAAAATTCGAATATCCGTCCCATTTCGTCTCAAAATTATAATTCAAATTTAGTACTAAAAATATAAAAACAGTGAAATTTTTAGAAGTTAGAAATTTCTAAATCTCCAAATCGTATCGTGACCACTCCTAATACTAGTAGAGAACAAGTTTTTGATTGTTTGGATGAACTCAAATGTAGTTATTGAAGATTTTGAACAGGACAAATCTTGTGGGCCTGAAAATTTTGAGTTAACAATATATGAAAGTTAGTAAATGATTAAAAATTGGGTTGAGAAATAATTTCGTGGGCCTGAAATAAATATGGTTGAGAAATAATTTCGCGGGCCCGAAATTATTATGGGGATCATCCCAATTGGGGGGAAAAAAAGGTATTTCAATTAAGTATTTTGGCTTGGCAAATAATTTCGTGGGTCCGAAATAAATATATTGTGGTTGTACGTGCAATATACTATTTGTAGTAATTCCCATGGATCTTTGGTAGCATCACATGTTGAGATTAATTTGAACATGTCAGGATCAATAGCAGTAAAGATTGTATTCAATTCTATAGCATTTGCATTGCCAAGACGATATTGAACATTTTTTTTATAGTTAATATTTTTTTTTATTCATAAAGAAAGAATATGTTACATATATAGATAGCAAGATCTTGGTAACAAAAAAATAACTTTATTTTGGAGGAAACAGTATAATATATAAAATAAAACAAACACACAAAAAACATCTTCTTAACTACTTTACCAACATCCATGAACATTAACGATTTGAGCAAACCAAATCTACCTAAATGCGTGAACAGTAATATAGAAGACTCTGAACGTATCAACGGTCTTGAAAATCGCCTGAGAAATAGGTGAGAAGCGAGAGAAGAGTCCAAACCAATTGTTGGGTAAAGGAAGAACAACAAACATAAGGAGAAGAATAAGCACAAGTAGAAATACAAAGAATATAGGCCAAAGAGAAGTAGAGTTGGAGAAAGAAAGCCAAAAAGAAAATTTTTGAGATTTGATACCAAAAGAGGGGAAAGATCACCAAAAATGAAAGGAAAGAACGGATTTTTGGTCAAGATCCAAGCTCCGGCAGAGGCCGGAGCTCAGATTTGGCCAAAGAGAGCCAAGAAGAGTGCACGAAGATGAAAACCAGAAGGGGAAGCGAATAATTCATTCGCTTTAATTATTCTACTCTAATACTAGTGTTTGTCATGGTTAAAAGTTTCCATCCTTATTCAACAGCTTACCAAACTGCAATGTTAAGATTTTTTATTCTGCTCTAGTACTACTTTTTGTCATGGTTAAAAGTTTCCATCCTTATTCAACAGCTTACCCAACTGCAATGTTAAGATTTTTTATGAAAAATTTCATTTTAATTTTTCAGTATACATAATTTGCTCCCTTTAGCAATGGAGGTCGAGTAACAGATGCTTTTTCTTCCTTTGATCCAAATATGGTGAATTATTGTAATACCGATTGTGTAGTTTGATTTATCAATCTCCTGTATTATCCTTAAACTTTTCTTGTTCTAGTTACGTTAGCTTCACAGACAAAAATAAAAACTTCAATACACAGCAAATTGTTAAAGTAATTTGATTATCACAAGCCTTTGTGGGTCCTAAACTAATAAAAATGATCTACTAAAATTTTAACAAAAATTACATAAATACACTTATCTCAATTATGTAATTATTTTTAGTGGATTCTAATAGAACATTCTCCTAGTGTCCTTTTATGTCAATCACCCTTAAGACCTTTGTTGGACTTAATTCCACTCGATTGAACTCCTTTCAATCTTGATTGCTACAATATGACAATACTTCGTTAACACAAAGAAACTTTTTTACCAAGAAACTTTTGTGCGAAAAAAAAAATGTTTGATCTAAAGATGAATGATTCAAATTCTTCTTAAATATACAATATTGTTATAACAATTAACTTGAACTGTGAAACGTATTTTGACAAAAGAGAACCAACAAACTTTATCAAAGATGTATGCTTCAAGAACACTCAAAATGTTTTCATGAATTTTCTTTCTATTACTTTACTAACTCTTCGATAGTTTTTCTATTTGAAAAAATTCTTTACTTCTAAACCAAAGTTGCTTGGGTTAAATAAATGTTATAATATAGTGTTTGCTAGTTTCTTTTATGAATTATAATATTGTTAAAAGATCGCGTGAAACTTCTAAATTATTGCAATAAGATTTCATAATCTTGTAACGTAATATTTCAATTATCTATTAAAAAAAGATTCTTAATTTTTTTAAAATCTCTTCTTTTGATCTAACAAAAATATATTCTGTAGTGTCCGACATAGTTGGTCATTAATTTTTATGTAATTTTAAAAAATAATTCATTGTGAGGGAAATACTGTTTCAATATTATGAAAGAGTGTTGTCAATCACCGTGTCAAAAACTGTTATAAATTTCTGTGACATAAAGGAATGCTTCAACTTTTTCTTTCTTAGGTTAACAGTTAACGGCAATCACTTCTTTCCGTCACACTATCATCTAAAAGCACTATAAATGCATTACAGGAACTGAAACAGAAGGGAGGTTATAATGAACTAAAATGATGACATCTTTATTGGTGTAGCATAGCAGCATTTCGCTTCGATAAACTTCTGAGAAGCCCAAGTTAGCATTGAGTTCAAAGCGACTCAAGTTAACATAGGTGAACTCTGTACAGTAATGTTGGCTCTTTACTAGACAGTATTATAACAATTTGTCCCATAATATAAAATTTTAGACAGGAGGAGAAGTCTCTATTTTACCATATATATTCTAATGAGATCAAAATTAAACAACAACAATCACAATTGTTACTTCGGTACAACCGTAGTTCTCTTGACCTTTCATTACTGACTTTTTTTTTCCCCTTCTTGTTGCTTCTGGGCAAGTGACATGTTTCCCTTTTAGTCTTCCATTTCTTCTTTTAACATTTGTTTATATACCTGCTCTCATGAGAAGCCTATAGACGAAATTGGATAGGTCCCTGTGCTGCTCCTTCACAGTTTCTTCCGCTTGCAAGCTAGTAGAAACAAGAAAACATGGAAAAGGCACAAATGGATATCGTTGAGGATATTGTCATAGTTGGGGCAGGGATTGCCGGTCTTGCTACTTCTTTAGGACTTCACAGGTAGCAAAGCTGTTATCTACTTCTCTTTCAATTAGTTTCATAACTTAACACTCTGTACATCCTTTCTACTTGTCTTGTAGATTGGGATTGCGAAGCACAGTTTTGGAATCATCAGACTGTTTAAGAACGACAGGATTTGCCATTACCTTATGGACCAATGCATGGAGGGCGTTGGATGCTCTGGGAATTGGATATCAGCTTAGAGTACGTTCTTTACAAATTCAAGGGTGAGGGAGTTAACCACTGCTTCTTGATAGAGTTCTTGAGTACTCGAGTTTTCTGGCTTCATTTAAGTGATAAATTTTGCAAATCAATCACAAACAAGATCAAAGTTTATAGCATCTCTCACTAATTTACTTGACTACGGCAGCTTTCAACTTGCTTCTTTAGATTCAGGCCAGCCAACTTCCGAGCTTTCACTTTCAGAAGAATAGTAAGTTATTGCTCAAGAAAAGTGGATTGCTTCTTTCTATTTATTTAGCTGTAGTTAGCATCATTTAGAATTCAAGAATAGAGTCTTGACTTCGTTTATATTAAAAATAGCTCAAAGAAGACTATACATTTCTCACTTCAGTTAAAGCCTAAGCTTGTCGAACTTTCTGTTTTCTATACTTTGCCCTGATGTCTGCGTAATTAATCACATGATTTGAGCAGTTAAATGTTCGTAAACCAAATTATACCTTTTTCATTGGAGAATTGTTCTACCTTAAGAACTATGAAAGAACGCTTCTTTGAGTGGGTATAGGATCTTATAAAAGAACTTAACAACACCGCCCCCCCACCCCCCCAAAAAAACAGAAAAACCCTGCAGAAATTTTTGTTTACTATGAGATATTCGGTCATCAATTCCTAGCACTGCAACATGAGACTGAAGGAGGGGCATTTCTTTGCTGATTTTGATTGAACAGCTACTCATCTACTCAGATAAAACACCATCTCTGATCTGTCAACTTAATTACAAGAAAATAACTTGGTTATCTCTGGAGTTTTTCTTGAGGTAGCGACTATTGATTTTCTTGTTCTGCTATGAATTGTATTTGCATAGAACAATCTCATTGTCTACTACAAATTTATGGTCTAAGATGAACAATGATTTGATGCAGTGCATCTCATGAAGGTCGTTGTGTAAAAAGGAAAGAGCTACTAGAAACCTTAGAGAAAGAGCTGCCAAAAGGGACTATCAGGTATTCTTCCCGGGTAATTTCTATTGAGGAATCAGGACACCTAAAGGTCGTTCAGCTTGCAGATGGCTACGTTGTTAGGACTAAGGTAGTAATTGTGAGGCTATTTGCACATCTGATACAGTTTTTCTTTGAAGATACAATCTTCCGTAGTTATCTTATTTTTACCTCAAAAAACAAAAAGCGCTAATCGAGTATTCAGTTCAATTTTCAGGTAAAATGATATCTGGTTTCTGATGAACTATTTTCTTACCCAAAATCAAGGTCTTGATTGGGTGTGATGGAGTCAATTCAAAGGTGGCAAGCTGGTTAGGGCTCCAGAAACCAATTAATTCCGGAAGGTCAGCAATTAGGGGATTTGTTGATTATCCTGAAGGCCATGGGTTTGAGCCGAAACTTCATTTCTGCTTTGGGGATGGCGTTCGACTTGGATTTGTTCCTTGTGACGACAAAAGCTTGTACTGGTTTTGCACTGTTCATCCATCTGTTTCCAATTGTAAGCCACCCTTGTTGGATCGATCAATTAATGGATAAAATTATTGACTCCAATAATTGCGATTAGACTAAGAGTGCAGTTACGTTCTTTTAGTGGAGTGGAACGTAATTAATAAATTATTTTTATTGACAAAATAATTTATCAGAGCTTAGTCTAATTGTATCCGGTCAGGTCCCTTCAGTGGCTCCTAATTATGGTACAATAATAAATTATAATTTATTTATAATTTATTAATGAAAATTGCAGAAAACTAAAAATCGTATTTTAGATAGAATAGGATAAGTGGAAATAATTGTATTCAACTATACTTTTCTTATTCTATCAGGATTCGTATTATGAGATCGAACCCAATATACATATTAGGATATAACCCTATTTTAGAGATACGTGAGAATCATCGTGGTGGTTCTCTGGAGTTTTTCTCTCAGTTTTTGTGTGAGTCCACCCTCAACAAAGAGAGAAACAAAAATACGATTAACAATTTTCTGGTCCAAGGAGATTACATTGAAGAAGACTTGGGGGTCTGGAGCATTACCAGAAGGCCGAAGACTTCAAGAATAATATTGGTGGAGACGATATCTACAAAGGAATGATTCGTTTCTCATATTCTCGAGATTTAATCTGGTTAACACATAAGCATGTCGATCCTATTAACTAACAATTGGTATCAGAGCCAGGTTTTGATATGTGTTTATGTGTTAAGATTAAATTTTTTTATGCATATATTTAGTTGAGCGGTGTAGGAATAATGCATATATGTTCACGGTGAATGATTTGATTAATTCTGTTCAAAATAATTTTATGGCTATAGTTTTTGATTCGGTGAATATGTATAAGTATTATCGAGTCTTGTAACAAAAGGGGTGGATTACGTCTCCATGTTTCCCTTTTGAGTTTTTTTTTTATGTTGTTATTTTATGTTATAAAAAAAAATTGTAATTGGAAGCTTGGCACGGATGACCGAACAGTCTGTTCCTTGAATGCTGGCAGACGAATTGCACGAAGAAGAATTTGGCAAAGCAAAGTTACGCAGAAGGAATTGGACAAAGCGAAGTGGGCTGGGGAAGCAGCCCAGCGGCTTGGGCTAGGCGCTGCTTGGGCCCAAAGGCTAGGCTGCGCTGCTTCGGCCAGCAGGTTGGCCCTTTAATTAAAAAGAAAGGGAGAGAAAGTGGCAAAGGTGGGATTTGATCCCAGGACCTCAAACTTAGATATGAGGCATTCTAACCACTAGCGAAGTGGGCTGGGGCAGCAGCCCAGCGGCTTGGGCTAGGCGCTGCTTGGGCCCAGAGGCTAGGCTGCGCTGCTTCGGCCAGCAGATTGGCCCTTTAATTAAAAAGAAAGGGGGAGAAAGTGGCAAAGGTGGGATTTGATCCCAGGACCTCAAACTTAGATATGCAGCATTCTAACCACTAGTCCACTGCAGAACATGTGACTTAAAGTTGCTGCAACAAATTGATATTGCAGAAGATTGAAGAATTAGCTATATTGTTAGCTAATGATTATTTTCAATTGTAATTTTGTAATTTTATTGTTGAGTCTAGGTTGGCCATAAAATTATTTTTATTTTATAGTTTTTACTATTTAATTTTGATTGAATTATGTATCATTCATGTTAACATGTCATATAGTTTGCATTAACACCGCTCTAGGTACTATTTAGTTATGCATAAATAAATTAATATTTTTATTAATTTATTAAAAAAAATTAAGTGTGAGTTGGTTAATTTTAATTAACCTTTGGCCTCCCCTATTAGCCCATTAGTAAAATTAACGTTTGCTTCGTGCCATTTTAAATGGTCTCCCTATAGAAAGGCTACATTTTATTGGTTACTAGATTGGGCATCAAAATTTTAATTATTATTTTTTAAGTTTAATTTATTCATAATTACCCTATAGGTGATGTGGTTGGATTGGAAACTTTATATTAAAAATAAAAATAATAAATTTTGAATATAGGGGTTACACTTAAATCAAAGATATTATAAGAACTTCCTATAGAATATCCAAATAATATCTATGATGGCCAAAATATTAATAACACTAAAATTAATATTGCGTTTAGATGCAAGATATATTAATTTTAGTGGGATGATCCAGGCCTAATTATAAGTTATATTGTTATCTCCTATAGAGGTGCATATTACTTTGGGGTTTTAGGTTGTGGATTTTGACCTAACTATAAGTTACATTGTTATCTTCTATAGATGTACATGTTACTGTAGAGTTTTAGGTTGTCATATTTTGATAGTAGTTTCTATTACTACTTAAAATATTATCATATTGATCATGCATCATACCGTTTTATATTGATCATGCATCATGATATGATAAATGGCTCATATGTTTTATTTTATTTAATTTCAGAAAAATGACTTCCAACACTTTATCCCAAATTTTAACAAAGAACCAACTGGTTGGAGAAAATTTTATTGATTGGAAAATGAACCTCATAATTGTACTCACTGCTGAGAAGCTCAAATATGTGCTAACTGAACCGTGTCCTACTAAGCCTACTGAACAGTCCACGTGCGAACAAAAGGAGGCTTATGATAAGTGGTTGAGTTCTGATGAGATGGCTCGCTGCTACATTTTGGGATCTATCTCAAATGTGTTGCAGTAGAAACATGAGAACATGACAGCCGCTACAGACATCATGAGAAGCTTCCAGCAAATATTTGAGCACAAAGGACGTTAGGCCCGTCAAGCAGCAATGAGGCGCATAATGAATATGAGCATGAAACCTGGAACGCCCGTGAGAGATCATATGTTAGAATTGATCGCTCAGTTTAACGTGACAGAGGTCTTAGGGTCTGAGACTCAGGTTGACATGGTTCTAGAAACTCTTCTAGAGATGTTTTCACAGTTCAAAGTTAATTATAACATGAACAAGATGGAGATGTCTCTTACAGAGTTAATGAAGGAGCTTGAGAACGCCGAGGTAACCCTAAAAGTGGGAAGTGGCAACGCTCTTGTTTTATCTCATGCTGGATCTTCCTCTTCCAAGCCTAAGGGTAAAGGAGGAAATAAGAGGAAGCAAAATAATAATAAAGGGCCTAAGCAGCAGGTTAAGAAAGCAAGAGTGGATGAAAAGCCTAAAGGCAAATGTTTTCACTGCAAGCAAAAGGGACATTGGAAGTCACAATACCCAGATTACTTAGCTAAACGCAAGCAAGGTACTAGTGAGTTATCCTACATTGAAACTTGTTTAGTGGTTGATTCTACAAATACTTGGATAGTAGATTCTGGAGCCACTAACCATGTTTGCAATTCATTGCAGGGGATCCAAGTAACCAGACATCTCAATGAAGGAGAGCACACTCTAAGGGTTGGCATAGAATCAGTGATATCTGCAAGAGCTGTTGGAGATGTTTATCTTTATTTTGATAATAAACATTTGGTTTTGAAAGATTGTTATTATGTTCCCGACATTTATCGAAATTTGATTTCGGTTTCTTTGTTATTCAAGCAAAAATATTCTGTTAAATTTTATAAATTTTCAGTAGAGATATTTTTGAATAACTATTTGATATGTCGTGAAAATTTAAATAATGATCTGTATGTTTTGAAACCTACCAACAGTTTATTATATCATACTGAAACTAATAAACGCATTAAGTTATCTCCTACTAATGAGACTCTCCTATGGCATCTTAGACTTGGTCACATCAATCTAAATAGGATTCAAAGACTTGTAAAAGAAGGTCCTTTAAGTGACTTAAAGGTAGAACCTCTTCAAGTTTGCGAATCTTGTTTGGAAGGTAAAATGACCAGAAGATCATTTCCTTCCAAAGGAAATAGAGTAAAGGAAGTCTTAGAATTAGTGCACTCTGATGTATGTGGACCAATTAGTGTCCAAGCTAGAGGTGGGTATGAGTATTTCATTACTTTTACGGATGATTACTCAAGATATGGATATGTTTACCTAATGACTCATAAGTCTGATGCCTTAGAAAAATTCAAAGAATTTAAGGCTAAGACTGAGAAGCAGTTAGGAAAGAACATTAAGACACTTCGATTAGATCGAGGTGAAGAATATCTATCCCATGACTTTAGATCTTACTTATCAGAAAATGAGATTTTATCTCAACTAAGTGCACCTGGCACTCCTCAACAAAATGGAGTGGCAGAAAGGAGAAACAGGACCTTGTTAGACATGGTCAGAACAATGTTAGGCTTCTCTACACTCAGTACATCCTTTTGGGGGTATGTTATACAAACTGCGACATACATATTGAATGTGGTTCCATCAAAGTCTGTCCCTAAGACTCCATTGGAATTGTGGAATAGGCGGAAGCCTAATTTGACGCACATCCGGATTTGGGGTTGTCCTGCATATATGCTAAAGGGAAAGATGGATAAAATGGAATCACGATCAAATTTATGTCTGTTTATTGGATATCCAAAAGGAACAAGGGGATACTACTTCTATAGTCCTCAAGATAAGAAAATGCAATTTTCTTAGAGGACAAGTACATAGAAGAACGAGGATCTAAGAGTAGGGTTATTTTGGAAGAAACCAAGGGAGATAATCCCAAACAAATGGTTACTGAGACCCATACTCAAGATTCACGTGGAGGATTCGTCTGTATGCCACTTAACATGCCAGATTCCAGTGGGAGAGAGATAGATATTACACCTTCTATACCCATGGACTCTTCGGGACATAGAGTGGAAGAATCTCCTGCCCCTGTTCAAAATCCAGTCGTTGAGGAATCAGCAGATCTAATTCCAGTCAACGAGGAAGAGGAAAGTTCAATCGTCCAGGAACCTCCACAGCTTAGACGTAGTGGAAGAGTCATTCGACGTCCCTCTAGATACTTACTCTATGGAGAAGCTTTTCAAGCAGTCTCTTTTGAGGAAGAAGAGAATCCCTCTACGTATAAAGAAGCTGTAGAGGACGTAGACGCAGACCATTGAAAGAGTGCAATGGATTCAGAAATGAAATCCATGTACACTAACTCCGTCTGGGATCTTGTGGACCTGCCTAATGGGGTAAAACCTATTGGGTGTAAATGGGTCTACAAAAGAAAGAGAGGAGTAGACAGGAAAGTGGAAACTTTCAAAGCTAGATTGGTTGCTAAGGGTTATACCCAACGAGAAGGTATTGACTATGAGGAAACTTTCTCGCCTGTGGCCATGCTAAAGTCTATAAAAATCCTCTTATCCATTGCAGCTCACTTCGACTATGAAGTATGGCAAATGGACGTCAAGACAGCTTTCCTTAATGAAAATCTTGACGAATGTATCTACATGGTACAGCCAGATGGTTTTATCCAGGAAGGTCAAGAACAAAAAGTTTGTAAGCTGAATAGGTCCTTATATGGGCTTAAACAAGCGTCTAGATCTTAGAATATCAGATTTGATCAAGCCATTAAAACTTATGATTTTGATCAGCATCCTGATGAGCCTTGTGTCTATAAGAGAATTATAGATGGTAAGGTGATTTTTCGCATACTGTATGTTGATGACATCATTCTCATTGGAAATGATGTAAGAACATTAACATTGGTGAAAAGTTGGTTAGGTAAACAGTTTGATATGAAGGACTTGGGAGAAGCAAGATATGTTACGGGCATTCGGATCCTTCGGGATAGAAAGAACAGACGAGATAGCTTTATCTCAAGCTTCATATATTGACAAAATACTGACGAGATTTTCTATGCAAAATTCCAAGAAAGGTCAATTGCCTTTCAGACATGGAATTCAGTTATCTCAAAAGCATAGTCCTAAAACTCCTAACGAGGTTGAGTACATGAAACGAGTTCCTTATGCATCAGCTGTAGGAAGTCTCATGTATGCTATGCTTTGTACTCGTCCAGACATTTGTCATGCTGTTGGGATGGTCGATAGATATCGATCAAACCCGGGACCGGAATACTGGACAGCGATCAAGCATATATTCAAGTATCTTCGTAGAACTCGAGGATATATGCTAGTTTACTCAACTCCGAATTGGTACCTATAGGTTACACCGATTCCGATTTTCAAGCCGATAGAGATCTTCGTAAGTCCACCTCGAGCTCTGTTTTCACCTTAGGTGGTGGTGCGATTGTGTGGAGAAGTATCGGACAATCTTGTATTGTTGACTCTACAATGGAAGGCTGAATATGTGGCAGCTTGTGAAGCGACTAAAGAGGCGATATGGTTGAAGAAGTTCTTGATAGAACTTGAAGTGGTTCCTTCGCATCTCAAGCCATTAGTTTGTCTTGTGACAACGAGTGGTGCGATGGCAAATGCAAAAGAACCACGCAGCCATCAGTGTAGTAAACACATTGAACGTAAATATCACCTACTTAGGGAGATTGTTCAACGTGGAGATGTAGAAGTGTGCAAGATTTCTTCTGCTGAAAATCTTGCTGATCCTTTTACTAAAAGTTTACCTGTAAATATTTTTGGAAGTCATATAGAAAGTATGGGTATTTCTGACATGTCCCATTTACTCTAGGACAAGTGGGAGAATTTTTATTAGATATGTCCATCGAGTAAATACAATGGTTGTATTTTTTGAAATTAAATAAAGTATGTTTTTATATATTTGTATGTATAAATTATGTATGAGCCTGTTTGTCCACGAATTATTTAGATATTATAAATCAAGTGTTTATTTGTTAAACACAGAAATACTTGATTTATAATTTATTTCGAAATAAATTATCCGCGATTTAAGATAAATTTGAGCAATTTATTTTGGAAGATCGTCTTAATTTTATTGAAGTCTGTCTTTGACTTTGGTAATAAAATTAAGGATATATTTTGATATATTTGACGGACCATCAATATTTATTTGTGGAATAGACCATACAAATAAAATATTAAAAGATTGTCGTACATAATACCTTAATCCTGAGCAAACAATTATTTATATTTACTAACTTGAAGTTCCTTGAGTTGCCAAAGAGTGAGATTAACTTGATAATCAATATCTCGACATCGTGGGAATTAAAGTGAAATAAATATGAAATAATTGTTATGCAATATGGAATCCGTCACCTTTAATAGGCAAGATCATTTCCTCATGAGTTCTTCTAAGGGACAGTTAAATATGAGCTCAGTAATTCAATAGTGTCTATTGAATTCATTTTGTAAGTGTGACGTGGTCACATAGTACTGTCAAATTGAAGATGAGAATTGAGGTTTTGAATGAGGGGCACTGTGGTCATACTGCCTCATTCAAAGTATTATATTGATCGACGGGGGTAATTTGTTGGATCGATCAATTAATGGATATAATTATTGACTCCAGTAATTGCGATTAGACTAAGAGTGCAGTTACGTTCTTTTAGTGGAGTGGAATGTAATTAATAAATTATTGTTATTGACAAAATAATTTATTGGAGCTTAGTCTAATTGTATCCGGTCAGGTCCCTTCAGTGGCTCCTAATTATGGGACAATAATAAATTATAATTTATTTATAATTTATTAATGAAAATTGCAGAAAATTAAAAATCGTATTTTAGATAGAATAGGATAAGTGGAAATAGTTGTATTCAACTATACTTTTCTTATTCTATCAGGATTCGTATCATGAGATAGAGTCCAATATACATATTAGGATATAACTCTATTTCAGAGATACGTGAGAATCATCGTGGTGGTTCTCTGGAGTTTTTCTCTCAGTTTTTGTGTGAGTCCACCCTCAACAAAGAGAGAAACAAAAATACGATTAACAATTTTCTGGTCCAAGGAGATTACATTGAAGAAGACTTGGGGGTCTGGAGCATTACCAGAAGGCCGAAGACTTCAAGAATCGTATTGGTGGAGACGATATCTACAAATGTATGATTCGTTTTTCATATTCTCGAGATTTAATCTGGTTAACACATAAGCATATCGATCCTATTAACTAACAACTCTTTCATCCAATATCCTTAATCCTATTTCCCTTTCCTTCATTCTCTACTTATAAGTGTTTGGTTCATTGTATAATCAAAGGATTCTTTGTCCTCTTCCATAGAGTTCATTTCTGGAAATACTTTGTAATTTGGTTGTCATTAGACCCCCCCCCTTTTTTTTGTGCTCATGCTACAGGGTGCAAAGACATGGCGGAAGATCCAATTAAATAGAAGGAATTTGTGTTAAGCAGAAGTAGAAACATTCCAAGCATTTCAAAAGAAGTATCAAATTTGCTAGAGAGAACCAAGTTAGATTCAATATCCTGTGCTGAACTAAAGTTAAGATTGCCATGGGATATTTTAGTGAAAGATATTGCCAGAAGGGGCATTTGTGTAGCCGGTGATGCTCTTCATCCGATGACACCAGATATTGGGCAAGGAGGATGCTCGGCGTTGGAAGACAGTGTTGTCCTTGCTAGGTGCATTGGAGAGTCTTTCTTGAAAGTACCTGATAGAATAATCGGACATGAAGAAGATTGCAGAGAAATAACAGCAGCAGCAATCGACGGGGGTCTGAAGAAGTTTGTGAAACTGAGGAAATGGAGAAGCTTCAGTCTCATAGCTGCTGCCTATCTAGTTGGTTTACTACAAGAGAGTGATAACAAGATAATCCGTTTTATGAGAGTGAACTTGTTGTCTAAACAGAGTGTTGCTACCATGCTGAGAATGGCCGACTTTAATTGTGGGAAACTTTAATTTGATTGACTTGTCCAATAAAACCACGAATATATGAAACTTCACATACTCTACAATAAAAAGCAAGATAGGTCTACCATATGTGACTTCCCTCGCCACAGATTGCATGTGCAAAAGATGCATTAGTGCATCATTACCAGTGCCCATTATTCAGATCACCATTTGCAGATTGATAATTTGGTTTTACTTACTTTCATTTGCTGATTGACAAAAACAATTTGTAGAGTCTTTAACTGTCTCTTGAGCTACCGTGACCAACCATATTGATAACCACAGACGGAGCAGACAAGCCCTCATGCAATTGTATAAAATGCTGAAGGTTTTAGTGAAACTATTCAAACAAATAATAGTGCATCTGCACAATACAAGGCTAAAGCTTTGATTTTTATTCGTCGTCATCTCGATGAAAATTTGAAAATGGAATATCTTACCGAAGAAGATCCATATGTCCTGTGGGTAAATTTAAAAGAAAGATTTGACCACCTAAAGATGGTCGTATTACCCACTGCACGGTATGAATGGTTGCACCTGAGGTTGCAAGATTTTAAAACCATGAATGAATATAACTCCGCAATGTATAAAATTACATCTCAGTTAAAATTGTGCGGAGAAAAAGTGACTGATGAAGATATGCTGGAGAAGACATTCTCCACCTTTCATGCCTCGAATATTGTCTTGCAGCAACAATATCAAGAAAAAGGGTATACCAAAATTACAGATTTAATTACTGTCCTCCTCATTGTAGAGAAAAATAATGAGTTATTATTGAAAAATCATGAAGCCAGACCAACTGGCTCAACAGCACTCCCAGAAGTGAATGTTGTTGGCTCCAACAGAAGCTATCGTTATAGTCGTGGTCGTGGCTGTGGTCGTAGTCGTGGTTATGGTCGTGGATACGCTCGATATTTCCCTTATCACAATCATAATCAAACTGTGAGAAATACTGGCCACCTGAAGTGGAACAAAAAAGATCATAAGGGAAAAGAAAAAGAAAAAGAAATGAAAGAAAATTATGAGGATATATGTTATAGATGTGGCATGAAAGGTCATTGGTCACGTACCTGTCGTACGGCTAAGCATTTAGTTGAATTATATCAAGCTTCATTGAAAAATAAAAATGTGAAAGTAAATTTTTCTCAACATCCAGTAAATGATGCTGCAGATGATGATATTGATCCTGAAGATCTTAATATCAATATTACACATATGGATGTATAGGATTTTTTTGAACACCCAAACGGTAGGATAGACAATTTAATTGGTGATGGCAGTGTCCAAAAGAACTAAAAGCCTCACCCTGATATTTTTGTATTTTCATTATATTCTAATAATATTTACATTTACATATATATATATATATATATATTTGTGTTCAGATGGTTGTTGTTAATGATGATGTATGCATTATTGATAGTGGAATTACACACACCATACTAAAAAATGAGAAATATTTTTCTGATTTCAAAATGGAAGAAATAAATATTTATACGATAAACGATAATACAAATGTGATTGAAAGCCCCGGAAGAACTAGTATATTATTGCCTGAAAGAATAATAATTATTATTGATAAGACACTATTTTCCTCAAAATTCAGAAGAAGTTTATTGAGTTTTAAAAATATCTGTAGAAATGGGTATCATATTGAAACAAATGAGGAAAATGGTATTGATCATCTTTATCTTACTCAAATTTATTTGGGTAAGAAATCTGTATCAGAAAAATTACCGTCTTTTTCTACTGGCCTATATTTTGCAAAAATACGTACAATTAAAATTTATCATCTCATAAATCAGAAGTTTACTGATCCTATTACTTTTAGCATCTAGCATGACCGGTTGGGTCGTCCGAGATCTACCATGATGAGAAGAATTATTGAGAATATACATGGTCATTCATTAAAAAATAAAATGATATTAACATCTGAAAAATTCTCATGTGCTGCATGTTCCCTAAGAAAATTAATTGTTAAACCATAACCAATAAAAGTAGGAACTGAAAGTCCTACATTTCTTGAACAGATTCACGGAGATATTTGTAGACCTATTGATCCACCGTGTGGACCGTTTAAATATTTTATGGTCTTGATTGATGCATCATCCCGATGGTCACATGTGTGTTTATTATCTACTCGCAACCTGACGTTTGCGATATTACTTACTCAAATAATTAAATTACGAATACAATTTCCTGATCATCAAATTAAAAATATCCGTTTGGATAATGCTGGTGAATTTTCATCACATGCTTTTGATACATATTGCATGTCAATTGGGATTAATGTTGAATATTCTGTAACTCATGTGCATACACAAAATGGTCTTACTGAATCTTTGATTAAACGATTACAATTAATTGCTAGACCATTATTAATGAAAACAAATCTCCCAACATCTGCCTCGAGACATGATATTTTACATGCTGCAACACTTGTACGCATAAGGCCAACTTGTTATCATAAATTCTCTCTTTTACAATTATCTTTTGGGTCAGAACCAAATATTACTCATTTAAAAATTTTTGGGTGTTTGTATATGTTCCGATTGCACCAAACCAACGTACAAAGATGGGTCCTCAAAGAAGAAAGGGGATATACGTTGGATATGATTCTCCCTCTATTATCAGGTATGTTGAACCCTTAACAGGTGATATATTCACAACAAGATTTGCTGATTGTCATTTTGATGAATCATTATTCCCTAAATTAGGGGGAGAACAAAAATAGTATAAAAATGATCTTGCTTGGACAACATCATTAAATTATCTTAATCCGCACACAAGTGTATGTGAATTTAAAGTTCAAAAGATAATTCATTTGCAAAGCATTGCAAATCAAATACCAGATGCTTTTGATGACTCCAAAAGAGTTACAAAATCGCATATTCCAGCTATAAATGCTCTTATTCGAATTGAAATTCCAGCAGAACAAAATATTATACCGATAGCTGATGAGTCAAAAGTACGCCGAAGTGTAGCCGACCTCTTGGTTCCAAAGATAAAAATCATCGAAATAAAAGAGGATTAATTGATTTAGAAGATCATATTGAAGAAAAGAATAATAAAGACCAAGAGAAAATTGATGACAAAGAACCAGAAGTTGATGAAAGTAACACAAAAATTTCTATCACTTATATCACTTTCAGTAGAAGTTGGAATCGGATAGAAACTGTTATTGATAATATATTTGCATACAATATATCTCTTGATGTTACACAGGATAGTGATGATCTTGAACCAATATCAGTTGATGAATGTCGGCATAGAAAAGACTGGCTACAATGGAAAGATGCGATTCAATCGGAGTTAAATGCACTGACAAAACGTGAAGTCTTTGAACCTGCAGTTCGAACACTAGAAGGTGTAAAATCTGTTGGCTACAAATGGATATTTGTGCGAAAGCGCAATGAAAATAATGAAATCGTACGATATAAAGTATGGTTAGTAGCTCAAGGTTTTTCACAAAGACCAGGTATTGATTATGATGAAACCTATTTTCCTATTGTTGATGCTATTACATTTCGATATCTTATCAGTTTGGCAGTACATGAAAAAATAGATATGCGCCTATTAGATGTTGTCACTGCTTACATGTATGGAAATGTAGAAAATGATGTTTACATGAAAATCCCCGAAAGATTTCATATGCCTGAAGCATATACACATTATCCTCGTGAAAATTACTCCATCAAATTGCAAAAATCATTATATGGCCTGAAGCAATATGGGCGCATGTGGTTCACACGTCTTAGTGAATATTTATTGAAAGCGAGATTTAAAAATGACCAGGTATGTCCATGTATTTTTATTAAGAAATTTGGTTCTAAATTTGTGATATTAGCAATATATGTTGATTATATTAATCTTATTGGAACTCCTGAAGAACTCCAAGAAACAAGTTATTATTTAAAAAGAGAATTCGAAATCAATGATTTTGATAAAACCAAAATTTACCTTGATTTACAAATTTAACATCTGAAAAGTGGAATATTTATTCATCAATTAACATATACAGTAAAAGTGTTAAAAAGATTTTACATGAACAAAGCACATCCATTGAGTATTCCAGTGATCGTCCGGTCATTAAATGTGAATAAAGATCATTTCCGACCTAAAGAAAATGATGAAGAACTCCTTGGTCCGAAGTACCATATCTCAGTGCAATTGGTGTATTGATATATCTTGCTAATAATACACGACCTGATATTATTTTTGCTGTCAATTTATTTGTAAGATTTAGTTCTTCACCAACACGACGACATTAGAATGAAATTAAACAAGTCATTCGATATCTCCAAGGTACAATTGATCTCGGATTATTTTATTCAAATAAAACCAACCCAACATTGATAGGTTATGCAGATGCTGGTTATTTATCTGATCCACATAAAAAATATTCTCAAATGAGCTATCTATTTACGTGTGAAAATACTGCTATATCATGGTGTTCGACAAAACAATCTATAGTAGCTATTTCTTCAAATCATACTGAAATTATAGTCATTCATGAAGTAAGTCGAGAATGTGTATGACTAAGATCCATGATTCATTATATTCGAGAAAGTTGTGGATTATCATCGATCAAAGATATTCTAACTCCTCTTTATAAAGACAATGCAGTTTGCATAACTCAATTACGAGGAGGATATATTAAATGAGATCGGACAAAACATATTTCACCAAAATTCTTTTTTACTCATGAACTCCAAAAGAAATGTGAAATTGATGTGTTACAAATTCGGTCATGTGACAACCTAGCAGATATTTTCACAAATACTTTCCGATTGCAACATTTGAGAAGTTGAGATATGAAATCGATATGCGTCGGTTTAAAGATTTAAAGGAATCATCTTATCAGGGGGAGTAATAAACAGACATATAGAATAGTGTACTATTTTTCCTTTATTAGATTTTTTTTCCACTGAATTTTTATCTAGTAAGGTTTTAACGAGACATATTCTTTATGTAATTGATGAACATCCAAAGGGGAGTGTTATGAATATTTTAAAATTATTAGAAGTTCCATTAATTAGTGGAGGCTCCACTAATTATGGATTTATGTGAATTATTAGAGAAGATTTTTATGGATATCCACTATTTAATGGAGACACCACTAATTAAGATTAGTGAAAGATGATGTATTACACTAATTAAAGCTTTATAAATAGAGCTATTCTCTAAACTTGTAATACACTATTATTTTGTAAAAGAAAGATTAAAGAAAATTGTGAGAGAGAAAAAAGAGAAAAATTCTTGTGTAAAGAATAATTAAAATTTTATTAATATATAATGTATAAATTTTATTTTAACATTATCTAAATTTTATAATATTACATTGTTAACTTATGGCGAATGTAAATCATTTATCCTCCGCGCCACAGGTTATATGTAGGCAGCGTGGGTCGATCTGTCGTTTGCGTTGACGCGAGCTTACACGGTGATCCATAATCACATGTGCGAAAAATATCTATAACTGTTTGTAAATTGTTAATTTTGTCCTACTTTCTGAAACAACTGTTCAAACTTCAAAAAACACAAAACACGAAAGGAAGAGAATCACTGACCATCTGCAGTGCTCCCGTGACACTGGGCCGACTGGGTACCCTGACAGTGAGCGTATACCATCTGATTGCCACAAAATTATTAACTTGCAGCCAATCCAACTTCAGTACGTTGTTCAGTAGGGTGAGTGTTGATTTGAGAGTCCTTGCTGACCTCACAAACTATCTCCTCCGCTCGTTAACTATACCAGTATTCACCTTAGTTTCTCCTTCACTGTTCTTTTAGAGACTCGCAAAGTCATATTTTCTTCTTTCCAAATAAATTTACAGTGATTAATTTGATATAATATTTTATATAAAAATATATATGAATTTTATAATATTTTATATAAAATTTAAATATAAAAAATAATATATATAGTATATTAATTATTTTATAATATAAATTATTTTTAAACTCAAATATAAAAATTAAGAGTTTATAAATTTCAGTTAATTTTAAAATTAAACTTTTAAAAATATTCATAATTAAATATTTATCCATCTTAGTAATTGAAGAGTGTTAGATCATAATTAGTAAAAGGAGAGATTGCAATAAGGGATATAAAAAATAAGTATGTCAATTTAATTAGGACGAAAATAATAAAAAATAGAGAAAAAGCAAATGAATTGTCTTTTAAACTGTAATAATAATCTGTCTTAATATTTAATAAAATTATTGTTTGACGCGTAAATTTTAAATTTGATATCGAATTTTGTTTTATTAATTTCTTTATTTCTTCTCCCTGTCTTCCTTTTCCCCTCTAAAAAAATAATTAAAAAATCTACATCGGTTGGGTAGGAGTATAGAGTAGTGGAAGAACGTGGAAATAATTGAACGGGCTGCAAAATTCTTCAGATTTTGCAGAGATAAATTAGTGTAATAAAAATAAAAATCAAAGCTTTTATCAAATTGCAGACGTCCCATGTGAGGTTGATGCATTTAGAGAATTCTGTCCTATTTAAGTTGCATCTTGTGCTTGGTATAGCCACAGTCTGAATCTTCAATATCCAACCAATCTTCAGTATCAAATGGACATTGTTGAAGGCATTGTCACAGTGGACCCTGGAATTGCTCATCTTGTTCGTATTATATTTTTTTATTAATAATATTTTATTAAATTTTAATAAATTCATCTCCACACAATCCTTATCTTAATATATAATATATACTAAAGAAGTTTTACCAGATATTTAGATAATAATTTGTACATTGTTGATGTTGGATCTACTTGCTTTTCAACAAAAAGTGATCAGAAATGGGAGTAGAGAATTAGACCATCCGTTGAGCTCCCGGGCCAAGCCACATTGACAACAACACAGAATTAGACCGTCTTTAAATTAGATATCCTGGCAGCTTGTTTTTACAGCTTTTTCATCTCTGGCGATTGAAAGAAATATTTCTTCACATCCATAATCTGGTAAGAAGAGTGTCCTCTGTTTCACTGATCCATGCTTTCAGAGAAGGGCACTTCCTTTGCTGATTTCATGGATAATGAAGGATGCAGAGACACTACTTTACAGCTTTATTCTTCCTTTTCTGAATTACCTTATCATGCAAAAGTCGTTCGTAATTTAGATAGAATATATGTGCCTTCTCTTCAGATATCAACTTATCTTCTCACTTTTGATCTAATTAAATAGGTACATCCAACTAAACTCTGTATCTTCTTAAAAATAGGAAAAAGGACCATCTTTGAATTTCTTGGTGATCGCTCCATTTGATAGCAAAAAGATGGATTGGCCAATCCTCGAAGTTGGAGATTGGCCAATCCAACTTCGAGCGATCACCGTTGCCTCCGATTGAAATGAAAACTGCACAGTTGTTTTTAGTAGCATCTTTTTGCTAGATATGTTTTCAGTAGCCTCACCTTTGGTTTGGGGTCCTGTGGCTGACCTTACACTTTTGTTATGCTCGCAGTCCACAAGTCATTATGCAGGAAAATTCCTAGGCGTAGGCCACTGTACCAAATAGTAAGCTTTTGTCACTTTGCAGACATCGATGTGAGGTTGATGTCCTAGGTTCCCAGTTTAGGGAAAAAAAAAAGAAAAATTTCAAATTATTAACATAAAAACAAAATAATTTATGTGTAATATTTTTTAAAAATTTAAGGAAGAAATTTTTATTTTAAGAATTTATAAAATTAGTCATGAAAATTTTTTAAAATAATATTGAAAAAAATATGAACAGATTTATCATTGCAATATCCTTGAAAAAGGGTCCTTCCATTTTTTCTCTATAATTGGAGAGAAATCATTGTGAAGGAGGGATGCAACGTCAGTCAGTCCAATTCTCTTCTTTTCCTCTCTCACAAAACTCTTAAGCACCGTAAATGAACTCAGTTCTTTCTCAAATCCCTTCTTTTCTCTCCAAATCATTCCTCCCAAACTAGCCTAGAGAATTCTCTCTTATTTAAGTCGCATCTTGTGCTTGTATAGCCATTTACTGTGTGTTGCTACAGTCTGAATCTTCAATATATATGCAGCCAATATTCAGTATCAAATGGACATTGTTGAGGACATTGTCATAGTTGGGGCTGGGGTTGCTGGTCTTTCTACTTCTCTGGGACTTCATAGGTATGGAACTTGTTAACTACTTGTCCTTCTCCTGCAACGGTTTCACTTAATTAGCACTATGGACATCCTTGTGCAATGTAGGTTGGGATTGCGAAGCTTGATTTTGGAATCGTCAGACTGTTTAAGAACGAAAGGATATGCTTTCTCCTTGTGGACTAATGCATTGAGGGCACTGGATGTTCTGGGAGTTGGAAATCACATCAGAGAACGCGCTATACGACTTGATGGGTAAGGGGCTCAACCGTTGGTTCTTAAATAATCAGCTCCCCGATATTCGTTTAGGTGCTTAATTTTGCTAATCAAACAGAACCAATTTTGAGTTTATGGTATCTGTTTTTCTCGCAAATTTTGTTTATTTGATTTCTAAAGTTAAGATTGTAATGTTTTTTATCTTAATATTTTTTTTTACTGTCAGTAATAAAATTATAATTTAATGCGTGATTTTTAATTTTTTTATGTAATATATTAGAGATTATAATGATAAAAAATAATTAAAAATAAATTTATTATAAAATTTAAAATTTAAAGATTAAATAAACTAATTTCTCCTGTTCCTCTTTGATATGGAACTTACTAAAGTATGTTTCTCGCTGCAGCGTTCAACGTGCTGCTGCAGTGTCTACCCGGCCAGTTTCGGAGCTTTCAGTCAGGGGATAGTAAGTTATTGCCCAAGAAAAGTGGATTGCTTCTTTCTATTTGCTCATCTGGATTTAGCACAATTTAGAATTCAAGAGAACATAGACTGGACTTTGTTTACAGTAACAATTAGCTCAAAGAAGTCTAAAACATTCACACCATAGTTAAATGTTAAGCTTGGAAAAATCTCCATTCGCTTCTACAGTTTGCCTTACCAATACGTTTGAGTTATTTGTCACATATGAGCATTGAATGTTCCTGAACCAACTTGTACCATTTCCATTGGAGTTTATAACATCTTAGCTTAAGAAGTATGAAAAATCACTTCTTTGGGTCGTATAGAATAAAAATGTAAAACATATTAGATAATAACAATATTAGTCACTAGAAAGATTAGATTAGATGATAGGCTATTTGGTCATTAAGTCCTAGCATTCGGCATGACATATATTCTAAGGTGATTTGATGCAGTGGGAACTATGAACTTCTCTCTGTGAGAAGGCAAGTCTTGCTAGATACCTTGAAGAACGAGCTACCAGAAGGGGCTATCAGGTTTTCTTCAAAGGTAGTTTCTATTGAGGAATCAGGAAACCTAAAGGTGGTTCACCTTCAAGATGGCTCAACTATTAGGGCCAAGGTAAATGTGATGTTATTTGCATGCATCAGATATAAAGTCTTCTTTTTGGTGACAATCTTGTGTAGTTATACTATTTTGGGCAAAATATGACACTGGAACTTTTAAATTTTCATAAATTTTGATTTTTACCATCAAATTTTAAAATATGTAATTTTAGTCTTCGAATTTTTAAAACACCTAAAAAATAGTCCTTTCAACAATAAAAGTTCAAGTATAATACAAAATTACCAAATTTTAACTCTTATTTTTCTATTTTTAATTTTTAAAATATTATTCTTCAACTTTAATCTCGTTTTCTTTTTTTCGAATTTCTTCATTTATCAACAATAATTTTAAGATTTAACTTCAATCTTTTTATGATACTCAATAATCTTGAGATTACTCTTTCGCACTTTTTCGAATCTAACCATATAACAAAAATAACATATTTTATCATTTAATAAATAAAATTAAGACATAAAGATGAAGAAGAAAAAAAATTGATTCAGTTCTTGAAAAATATATAGTAATTTTCTTGATATCTCTACAGGAAGGAAAAATAAATTTGAAAGTAGAAGTAAATTATCAAAAAAAAAAAAATTTAAAAAGAAAAGTGAGAGACACGCAAGTCGAAGTAGTATTTTCCTGTTATATATAGAAGTTATTTTATAAGAATTAGAAAGATGACACCACATTGTGAGAGTTGAGTAAATGAAAATACTTATAAAATAGGTCACGTGGAAGTTATACGATAAATTTTCGTAAGCACTTAATAATTTTAATTGGTAGAAGAGATAATTCGAAGAGAATAGAACGAGATTAAAGGTAAAGAATAATATTTTTAAAATAAAAAATGAGAGAATGAGAGTTAAAATTTAGTGATTTTGTATTGTACTTGAGTTTTTATTGTTAAAAGGGTTATTTTTTATGTATTTTAAAAGTTCAAGAGCTAAAATTAAGTATTTTAAAATTCGAAAATGAAAATTAAAATTTGTGAAAGTTCAAGAATAGTTTACATATTTTGCGCTACTATTTTTATAAAAATGAATAGTGGGCATAATTCTCAAAAAGAATGTTATCTCATAATTAGCTTTCACTTCAAATTTAGTTTTAAAATTATTTCCGGTTTCTAATGAGCAATTTTCTAACACCAAATCAAGGTCTTGATTGGGTGTGATGGAGTCAATTCAGTGGTGGCAAAGTACATAGGACTCCCGAAACCATTTGATACTGGAAGGTCAGGAATGCTGGGATTAATTGACTATCCCGAAGCTGGGGCTAACCCAAAAGCAATAGCGTACCATGGAAGTGGCATTCATCTTGGAATTGTTCCTTGTGATGATAAAACCCTTCACTGGTTTTGCACTACTAGTCCCTCCGTTTCCCGTTGTAAGCCACTCTTGCACCCTTAATTATGCATCCCAAACGCAATAAGCAATTTGTTTTAAATTTAGATCAATTATCACGGTGGATCATTATTTTAACAAATTGTATTATATGCATTTTAAATTATACGGTACAACTTATTAAAGCATATGATCCACTATAGAACCAGTTCAATTTAGGATTTCTGTTGCCACTTGATTAAGTGTATATATATATATATATATATATATATATATATATATATGTATGTGCACGGTATAACTTACTGAAGTATGTGGTTCACTATGGACTTAGTTTCTCTTAGGATTTCTAATGCCAATTGATGAAAAAAAAACATATATATATATATATATATATTATTTTTCATATTTATGTAGGTTAATTTAGTTATATAGAATGAGATAATTTATATAATTTATTTTTTTGGTCAAAAAAATTTATTTATATTTTAATACATAATTAGTTAGTACCGGTATATTATCAAAAAGTAATAAAAATGAATATTAGTGAGGCAATGAGTATTTCCATAATAATGAATACGATGATGGTAAGAGTGATAAATCTGATCAGTACCGTAGCATTGGCATTCCTACTTCTACTTGAATTCTTAAGTGTAGAGTAAAAACAACGAGTGCTTAATTTGTCTGCTTCCACAAACTTTGTTTATGGAAATATTTCGTAAATGGGTTGTAATAATGCTTTTGTTTTGTGTTCTTGTTTCGGATTATTGCAGTGTGCCGAGATTTGGCGGAAGATCCGGTTAAGCTGAGGGAATTTTTAGTAACCAAAACTAGAAGTGTTCCAAGCATTCCAGAAGAAACATCAATATTGCTAGGGAAAACAGATTTGGATTCAATTTACTTGGTTCCGCTGAGGATCAGATTGCCATGGGATATTTTACTGAAAGACTTTACCAGAAGAGGTATTTGCGTAGCTGGTGATGCTCTTCATCCAATGACACCAGATATTGGGCAAGGGGCATGCTCGTCGTTGGAAGACAGTGTTATCCTTGCCAGGTGCATTGGAGACTCTTTCTTGAAAATACCTAAAATAACTATCAGAAATGAAGAAGATGACGCGAAACTAACAACAGAAATCAACAAGGGCCTGGAGAAGTTTGCGAAAATGAGGAAATGGAGGAGCTTTACTCTCATAGTTGCTGCCTATCTGGTTGGTTCCATACAAGAGAGTGAAAGCGTGATACTCGGTTTTTTGAGAAAGAACCTACAAAGACAAGTTATTGCTTCCACGATGAAAATGGCCGACTTTGATTGTGGGAAACTCTCGTCTGACTGAATTGTACAGTAAAATCATCAATAAGCAAAACCTATGATGGAATAATAACCCATCCAAAGCCTTTCTCTCTCTTTCTATATTTCTTTGTGTGTTCTTGTCTTGATGGAAATGGAGTTTCTATTTGTAGTGCTGGAGTGGTAATAATAAGATTTATTTGATGGTTTGATAACTTTTGTTTTTTTTTTTTTTTGGCTAAGTGATTGTTTGATAACCTTGCAATGAACATATACCTCTTGGACAGTAGTGCTATTCTAGCTTTGTGCAAGGGGAAATATTTGGGTGAACCCAGTTTACCGTGGATCACTGCTTCAAGTGTTGTACTATGTGCATTGAAAGTTATACATTTCTAAAAAAATATAACACTTTAAAGTTATGGTTCACAGTGAATTAGATCTATCCGAGTATTTCTTTTGTTAAAGCATAAAATTAGGATAGACACATTTTTTCAATTGGAGTATATCTGGTCTTAGGGCCACTCAAGGTGTGGCTAAGGTAATACATGGCCCGATTAATGCCTTGTGAATCATCTTATGCTAATAAGCAGCCGATCTATTCCTTAGTAGTTGACATATATAACTTGAGGGATGTGTTCCAACTTTAGTGGAATCAAAATTTACTATAAAATGTATGAGAAAGTTGATTTTCCCCAACAAACTCTGAAGTCCTTTTTGTCTTTTAATGGTCTAGCTTTCAAAATGGCCTTGGCCTTATTGCTAACCACTTCAATCCCTTTATGGTGATCCAAGAAACCTAGGAAAATGACTTGCTTTAACACCAAAAGTGTTGAGAAAATGAAAAGGAGGATCAAAGGAAGTCAAACTATTTATATTAATATATTGAAAGAACTACAACAAAAAAAGACCCACAAAACTCTCTTTATAACTATAAGGTGTCTATCTCAAGTTTTACACACATGACATGCACCATAGCAAAATTCACAATTTGTGACGGCAATGGTTGTGATGGCTTAGCGACGCCAATGCAATGAGGTCAACAAATGACCAAGACCTTCGCAATAATCTTGCAAAATTATGACGGATTTGCGACGGTAGCAAAAGCCGTCGCAACGATAGGTAGGTTGATAGTTTGACTGCGGATATGATTATAAATAATTTTTAAAGAGTTACTTTTCTAAATTATTAAATATGATAAATAGAATATATTAATTTTAATATTGATTTAATATGTTGTTTCTTAACTTTTAGGACTGATTAGAGGTAGAGTGGCAGGCACTATCTGAGTCTAAATGCACTGAGGAGGCGAAGGAACAAATCCTTCGATGCTTATTCGGTTTAGATTTGAGGGATTGTGTCAGGTGCAAGGGGAAAGAACCAACATCAACCTCAGTCAATTAATCATCTAGCTGTTCTAAGGAGGTTGAGGAGGTTGGGGTTGAGCTTGAGACATGTATGCACAATATGCAAACTAATATGCAAGTTGAGATGGAGAAACGCTTGCACCGTGGACAAGAGGTTTAAGAATTACGTATAGCAGAGCTTTCAGCTACCATGGAAGCCCTAAATTTGACGTAGGTGCATTTACCACAATGCCTATACTTTCATTTAGTGCATTTATGACATCTTTTAGTGTTGGTTCTACATTTCGACCCTATTGACCATCCGATATTTGAGGATACTGCCCCTGAGGATTAACATACTTCATTTTTTTTGTTGTATATGAGTATTATTTATGATGGATACATTCTATTTCCTTCTTCTTTTATATGTAATATTACCTTTTCTTATATACATTCTACTTCATCTTAAGGAGATTATGGTTTATTTATAATTTGATTATTTATGGATTAATTGTTGAGGAGATTGTATTTATGGTTTGGCTTTGTTTATGATTAGTGTTGAAGAGATTGTGTTTATAGTTTGATTGTTGTTGACTTTCTTCAGGAGATTTAAATAGTTTGATTGTTAAAATTTGACTTGGTTGGCTAGATTTAAATTATAGGTAGATAGGGATCAAATAGCTAAATTATTGAAAAAAAAAATTCAAATACTACAGTCAGATAACAAAAAATGATGGTATTTAAAAATCTTATTACGACAATTTCGTACTGTCATATTTGTTATATTAACAGACGATAATACAAAATACACATACATATATATTTATACAACACACACATATATATACACATATACATATATCTATATACACAACACATACATATATATTTTTACAACACATACACATATATATACTTATATACAACGCATATAAACATATAACTGTGTGTGTGTGTGTGTATGTGTATATATATATATATATATATATATATATATATATATATATATGTTTATATGCATTGTATATATGTATATATATGTTTGTATTTGTTGTATCAATATGTATATATTTTTAAAATATATATGTATATGTATGTTTTGTATATACATATATATTGGTATATATGTGTGTATATGTATGTGTTATATATATATATATATATATATATATATATATATGTGTGTGTGTGTGTGTGTGTGTGTGTGTGTGTGTGTGTCGCATATATATGTATAGATATTTATTGTGTATATATATTTGTATATATATATGTATTGTATATTTTTTTTATGTATATATGTATGTTTTGTACACACACACATATATATATGTATGTATGTATTGTATATTTATTATGCATATATAAGTGTTATATATGTGTGTGTATTTATTGTGTATATATATGCATGTGTTGTATATATATGTGTATATGATGCGTATATATGTATTTTGTATTATATATATGTATGTATGTATGTTTTGTATTTATATTGTGTGTACACATATATAAATACATATATATATGTATGTATGTATTGTATATAGATATATATATATAAATAGATATACATATATTTGTACGATATATATATATATATATATATATATATATATATATAAATACAATACATTCATAAATACACATATATGTATATATATGCACGCACACACACACACACATAATACATATATACATGTGTGTGTTGAAAACATACATGTATAAGTCCCTTTTATTAATCGATTTATATGTATAGATCATTTAATAATAACGATAACATAACTAACAACATATAAACTTTTAAAATTATGTAAATGTACAAAATAAATTATTATATTGAATAATATGTTTTCATACTAAATTTAATATCGTTATTATATTTTGTTATTACTCTAATGGTTAAAAAATACAAAAAATGTTGCGAATAGTTTAAATAAATAATTAAATAAAGAAAGAGTAAGACCAAACAATTAAACTTGACCCAGCGGTTGAGTATCACTTTGCACAGTTGTGAGGTCCATGGTTCAACTTTTTTGCAGAATCAAACATTTGTGGACCAAGCCCAATATGATGGAGTTCGTGATAATGTTGGATCAGGCTCTAAAAAAATTCAACAATTTTTATATTTTTTTAAAAAAAAATTAATAACACTTTAGCTAGGAAAAGTTTGGTCACCATGACATTTTTTTGTCGCCATTGACCTTTATAGTGATAAAAGATTCTGCATTGGCGACAAAATATTTTGTCATGAAAGTGCAAAAAAATATTTTCTCTTCGATGCATTTAATTTATCAAATAAAATTATATTTTTAGTTACAAAACTTTTGTAACGAATTTTTTTGTTGCAAAAATATATCAGTAGTGATAAAAACATAACTTTTGGTGACAAAACGTTTGTGGTTTTTGTGACCAAACTTTTCCTGGTAAAAAGTGAAAAAGCACTCATTAGTGACAAAACACAAAGTTTTGTTGCCCGAATGCTTTAGTGACAGTGCTTCAATGAGGAACGAGCGACAAAACATTTTTGGTAGCAGAAGATGAAATTTTTTTTATCATCGATGTATGTTTTTCTTGTAGTGTGCATAAGTGGGTGCTTGTCCTCTAGCACAAGTTGGTAAGGGCATACATGTACTGGGCGATTGAAATCATTCAAGAGGGGCTAGTCGGTTGAATGGCTGAGAAGATGGAATTGATTGTAAAATTAGAATTACTCAGATTTGAATGCATTATTCCTACTGGGTAAGTTCCGAGATTGACTAAAATAGGGGATCTTGGCCTTATGTTATTCGATGATGAGCCTGGACCTTTGTATGCAATAGAAATATTGTTGTACAACAAATAATAGACAATTGTATTAGGTTCAACTGGGGGAGATGTCGCCACTAGAATACTTCATTTGGGTATGGCCAATGTTTCTAATTTATTTTGCAACATTGGTTTGAACATGACAGCGAATTGTTGAACTAAGCTTTATATCAATTCTCTAGCGCTTTCATCAAATTGTTGTTAAAATTGCTGAAATAGAAGTTGGATAGGCTATAGACTAAGCACCAATTGAAAAACGATCAGTTTCATTGTGTTGACCAGTTGTGCTATCATTATTTGGATCTATATTGGTGATAGTTCTTTCGGAACAAAATAGCATGAAATGATTAGACGAGCTCATTCTTGACACCAAATAGTGTTAGCCATTTGTTGGGATGGGTAATGGAAGCAACACACAAATATATAGAAAAAAGAAAAGAAAATAAATAAATAAAACATAACACGAAAATTTAATGTAGTTTAATCTCTTAATTAGACCTACATCCACAACTCCGAAGGGAAACACTCCACTATGTAATTTTTGGATGGACAAAATTACAAACCCTCACAAAATAACTCAAGGCCCAAAAATTTTCCAATTTTCCCAATTTACTAGGCTCAATGAGTTGATGTGCACCCTAAAACAATACTAAGCTATTTATAAGAAAAACTTTCATTACCCCTTTTTAAATTATCTCATGTGGGATTGAGAAAAATTCAACAAATCCTTCATTTTCTCAATTTCACAAATTACAACAGAATCTAAAAATATAACTTTATTCCCAATCCTTGCAATCTTCTTCTTTGTTGCTTCTTTCGTTTTACTTCCTTCAAATCGCTTCTTCAAGGAATGATCATCAAGATGGTAAATGTTTTTGCTTTTCTTTATTTCTTACATAACCAGACAGTTTCCTTTGTATATTTTGCAAGACTTCCCAACTCTAACATATTTGTATCCTTTTGATGCCATCACCCCTAATGAAATAATGTTGACACTAGAATCAGGTACATACCTAAAGTATTTTGATTTCATCATTGTGGAGCTTAAGGCGGACTTGTCCAACGCCTTCAACCTTCATCTTAGAGTTGTTTTTCACATTAATGTGGCCAAAATTCTCCAATTGCAAATCATCGAACATGTCTTGGTCCTTGCAAATATGCAAGTTTGATGCAGAATCCATTATTCAATTTGAATGCTTCTCATCAACAGTATCTTCTGAACATCTCATCAATAATAAATCATCACCCATAACCATATTTGTAAAGGAATCACTTACTTTGGCCTTGCCCCTTATTTGTTCTCTTAGAGCTTTTAAATTCTCTTTTAATTTTGGGCAACAACTTTGGATATAATCAATCTCCCCACAGTAATAGCACTCAATGTCACTATTATCACTTTGGTGAGATTTTCCTCTTCTTTGATCACTTCTTCTTTTGCTTTGACTCCTCCCTCTTCTCCAACTCTCTGTAGCTAGTACTCAACTATCTTCAAAGTGATTTTCTTTTAACGATTTCGACACCTCATTTAGTTGCAGTGTGTTTTTTCCTTCTAACAGTGATTGCACTAATGGCGTGTAAGATTTGGGTAGGGAAGCCAACAAGAGCAATGCTTGCACCTCATCTTCAATCTTCTCCCCTAAATTTTCAAGTCGAGATACTAACTCATTAAATTTATTTATATGGTCAATAATGTTTCCTCCTTTTTTCATCTAAAGCCAATATAGATCTATTTTCATTATCAAGCGGTTAGTCAGCATCTTCGATGTGTAATTTTTGTCTAAAATCTCTCACATCTTCTTAGGTGATATTTCCTTCAACACTGTAACTTTACTATGTAAAACCAATGCTGACCGAATAGTACTGACCGCCTTTTTCTGAATAGTACTCCAATCTGAATCCTTCATCGCTTCTAGTTTCTCATCTTCTAATATAGAATCAAGACCTTGCTGCACTAAGTAGTTTTGAGTTGTGCATTGTCACTGAGTGAAGTCAATCTTTCCATCAAATAATGGAAGTAAAATCTCATTCTTTATATATGTGATATTTAAAGAATTCATAATAAAATATCTTACCTCCATGTGACCAAAAAAAAAAAAAAAAAAACCTCTTACTTAAAACTGTTAATGAAGCACCTCCTGTTCCTTTTCTCTCCTCCCTACACTCGAACCTTGCTCTTCTCCCAAGCCGGAACTAGTCTCTGATACCACTTGTTCTTTTCTCTCCTCCCTAAACTCGAACCTTGCTCTTCTCCCAAGCCGGAACTAGTTCTTCTCCCAAGCCGGAACTAGTCTCTGATATCACTTGTTGGGATGGGCAATGGAAGCAACATACAAATATATAGAAAAGATGAAAGAAAATAAATAAATAAAACACAATACGAAAATTTAATGTGGTCCGATCTCTTAATTAGACCTACATGTACGACTCCAAAGGGAAACACTCTACTATGTAATTTTTGGACGAACAAAATTATAAACCCTCACAAAATAACTCAAGATCCAAAAATCTCCCAATTTACTAGACTCAATTAGTAGGTGTGCTTTCCCTAAAATAAGACTAAGCTATTTATAGGGAAAGCTTTCATTACCCCTTTTTAAATTATCTCATGTGGGATTGAGAAAAACTCAACAGCTATCAAAATTCCAGCCGGCCGATCGAATAAAAAATGGAAGTCTAGCAAGTTGAAACTTTGATTTAGATCGATCGGTTAATATAAAATTGAATCTCTTTTATAATCGAACAATTGAAGCTCAGAAAATAAGTCAAAAGAGACTCTTTATATACTTGGAATTCTAGTTACGCTTTTGAGGATACAAGCAAATTCTTAGAACTGGAGTTAGTTTGAGATAATAAAATTAATTGAAAGCAGTAATGGAAATAACTGAAAGTAAGGTAAAACTAAGCCAAAATTCCAGAAACATAGAAAAAAAAAATTTACTTGAAGATTCTTCCGATGCATGTCATATTCCCTTTCTTGAAACCTTCATAATGATTTTAAATGGATTTAGTTATCCCATGTTCCCTACTTCTGCCATTTATGGCTGTTTATTCCCCTTGATGCTCATGATGGATGTGGTGAGAAAGTGGGCTGTTGATTTGGTCCAGAACTATTGCAATATTTTGTGGATTTTGGCACTATCTTACGGCCTGTCTAGTAACTCAAAGCCTATTTGGTAACTTAATTAAGTACTTAAAATTAATTAATATTAAGTACTTAATTAATTAAGTGTTTTTTATAATATATATTTGTTATTACTTAATTAGTTAAGAAGTATTGAAATCCTATAACAAATTTTAAATGAATTGAAAGTTACTTAAATTTGAAATCTAAATATATTAAATACTTATCTAATTATTAATATTTTTTATATTTAATTTAAATTGTAACAAAATCTAGTGTAAAAATAAATTATAATTAATTCAAACTTCAGACCTCAAATTTCAAATTCACTCTTTAAACTTTAATTTTTAGAATTCAGTACTTAAATATTTAGAGTTCAGTCTTCAAATTTCAATTTTATCAAATAAGCCCTCAATTAAGCACTTAAAATTAATTAATTAAGTATTTATTTTATTATGTATATTTGATAGTACATAATATTAAATACTTAATTATTAAGTGCATTTGATAATAGATTTTTATTATCACTTAATTGAATAAGACGTATTGAAATCATATTAAAAATTTTAAGTGAATTGAAAATTACTTAAATCTTAAGTCTGAATATATTAAATACTCATTTAATTAATAATATTCTTTTATTTTTAATTTAAATTGCAACAAAATATAATGTAAAAATAAATTATAATTAATTTAAATTTATATTTTTATTTTTTAAACTTCAATTTTCAAAATTTACTACTTAAATATTCAAATTTGAGTTTTCAAATTTCAATTTTATTAAACGAGCCCTTACTCAAACTCAACTTTCTAGAAATCTGGTTACGTTTGCCAGCAAATCCACTGATTTTTAGCCGACCAACCTTCTTTTGGGTTGGTTAATTGAGTTGTCCAATCTGCCTTGGCTATTTGCTATCTCGTTATCCAGCCGTTCAATCATTTTGATTGTATGGTTAAAATTAGATAAATAAACAATGCTACTAGCACTAGTTAAGTGTTCATTTTCAAAACCAAAGTCCCCATCCAAACCCTCTTCCAAACCAAATTCTTCACCTCAAGCCCTCCTTCCAGCCTCGCTTGTCATTTCTTCCACCTCCCACCGCCAATCTTTCCTCCTTCTAGGTGGTCCACAAATGATGGAACTGGGGGCATACTGCCTCCAATTTTTTATTTTCGAAATATTTCTGTTAAAATTTTTAAATTTTATCTTTTGTTTCTAATTTTTTAAAATTATAACGTTATCTTATAATATTTCATTTTATGTGACTTGCCAATTTCTATTTCCAGTCTATGATAGCTAACATTCCATTCTTATTTGTCAATAGTTTGCTGTGGCTTTCACCTCCGCTTCTCCCCCCTTTTGCAAACCTAATACCAGAGCCAACCCACTGATCAATGGTCGAAGGTTTCCTGAAGTGCCAATAATTCTGCCAGCAAGAGGAGAATGAACCACCATAATTCTGCAATTTGCGCTGCTAAGAACAAGTAATGAACTTTGGCCCTCCATAGGGACGAAGCTTGAGAAGTCAAATAATAGAAATATGCAAGCGTGTTTCGGAACTAGTTTCTCAAGAGTTATAAGCGGATTATGAATTTGAACAGATGCTTTTCTTGGATATCCTTGTTGTTTGGTTCATACAGACATCTAATTTGCTTTGATTCTCTGGAATTTTGATTCGTTTTGACGTGGCTGTTCAAGAACCTGGCCCATATAACGAAATTTATTACTGAGATTTTCTAAAATTTATTAATAATTATTTTTTATTCGTTTTATCATATTAATAATTATTCTATTTTATTAATATTAATAAATTTTATTTGCAAAATCATTATAATTTTATTATCGTAATGTTAATTGTTGAATTTATATAAATTCTTTATAAGATTCTATACTATAGTTACACATTTTTGTTTAAAAAAAAAAAACTTCAATATAATCTCAATCCAAGGATATCCCTTACCACCCATTTGGATGGAGAAGAAAGGGAAAAGAGGGTTCGGAATTTCAGTGTTTGGATTATTTTGTTAGGAAGAAAATGAAGGCAATGTGAAAAAGAGAGCATCAGTATTAGAATAAAAATTTTAATATTTTTATTCAAAAATAGAAAAAATGGAAGAAAATAAATGATTTTTTTGTTGAATGATCTAAAATACTCATAATAAATATAAAATTTAACACTAGTAAAATAAATTAGTAGAGAAAAAAAAAAACAACGTAAAGGTAAATCATTGCATTCCCTTTCTTTTCCCCTTCTTCCCTTCTCTTCACCAAAAATTATATTTAACATTTTATTTCTTTTTTCTTCAAATCTAACTAAACACTATATATAATTAGTATTAAGCTATATTCCCCTCTTCTTTCCTTTCCTTTTTTTGTCCAACTCTCATCTTCTTCACTCCTTTCCTTTTCTTTTCCACAATCCAAATATGTCTTTAGTGTTGGGAGATTAACGAGTCCACTAAAAAATCACATAAAAGTTGAGAGAATTATTTGGAATTAACCCAAAACAAATAGTAGGGTATTTGACCATTTGTTGAGCTCTCGTGGCCGACCATCTTTATTAGAGAGATGCGGCAAATAAGCCCTCGTAGCATTGACTTCTTGGGTCAAAGCTTTCCCACTTACAACTAATCCAAGTGCCTTTTGCTATTGGCTACTCTACAATTTTTAATTATTATTATTATTATTATTATTATTATTATTATTATTATTATTATTATTATTATTATTATTATTATTATTATTATTGGCACCACCACCATAATGAGAGTCATTCTTATGGTCATTCCCTATTAGCTGTCAAGATTCTTGCAGAATTCTTTTCATAAAAAGATTGGTAAATACCCAACGGGGCTAGTCAATGAAGAATCTATGAACCCACTGCCAAATTCTATTTATAATCCAATGATTGGCTTTCTTTTCTTCCCCATCAAGATTAGGTGCAAGATAAGCATTCTTCTCTATTCTGGTCAAAGTTTTATTTTTAGTTTGTTTATAGCAAAATGTACTTGAGTCAGAGTTTTTATTGAATTTCACATTTTTCAACTTAAGTTTTGAATTCGAATATTTTTATTAAATTCAATATTTTAATTGAACCTACTTTATAATCTTATTGAATAGTATATATTCATAGTATTTTATTTATTTAATATAAAATGATATATAATAATACTTATATAAAATACTTACTCTCTCCGTCTCTATTTATCTGTCACAATTGAAAAGTTTTAATATAACTTTTTATTTGTCATATTAAAAAAATTTAGGTGCTATTAATATTAATTTTATTGTTATTTCTTTATATTAAATAATTTTAAAAAATAAAAGTGTAATAATTTTAGAAAAAGAGTTGAACAAACAAAATAAGAAAACAGTTATGAAAAACATTAAATCCAAGAGTATTTTGGAATATATAAACAAAGTTAACATTAATTAATAGAATCATTTGAATTCAAACATGATTTCTAACCTTTGGATCCATTGATTGATAGAACCTCAATCTTAAAAAAAAAATATATATATATATATATTATCAATTCAAGGTCAAACCTTAATTAACCCAACTTAAATGGATTACATTTCTACTGCTTCGTCGTCGTTTCGTTTTCTCATCATTATTTGCCTTTCTTAGATTCACTGTTCACTACAATTTCACTTGGAGAAATGCCGGAGTAACTAACGAACCAAGGGAAAGACAAGTGTGCCCACGGCATTAATCGGGAGAAAATAGACGTAAACTATTTCTTTCCTCCTAAATTATTTGTCCTATTTTACTAATTATGCATGTATTAAAATAGTAAATTTTTAGTTAATTAAATTTTTATTTTTATTTTTATCTTTAAAATTTAATTTATTTTCTATCTATTTATTTGTCTATTTTAATTAAGATGTTTGTCTTAATTTATCTGTCCTATTAATAAATCAAGACGATATTAATTGTTATTTTTTCACAAATACCCCTCTTTAATACAATAAGTAGTGTGCACTTGTAATGGTAAATGGAAGTAAATTAAATATGCTTACCTCATATAAAACTTTGAAATTTGATTACTCCTTAAAGAGATTCTTTGAGGGTAAAATAGAAAATGTTAATTAATTAACCGAAAATTTTTATTTTTCTTAAAACTTGTGAATCGGTTAAAATAGATAGATAAAAGAGGCGAGAGAGAGGATTGATGCATTCTAAATTACTTCTCTTTTCTATTATTTAAATGGAATTAGCTTGTTCATAAAGAAATTATTTAATATGTTTGAAAAATATAGTGTTATTAAATGAGGATAAATTTAAAATATTAAATATTAATTTTCTAATGAGACAAATAATTTAAAAAAAAACTAAGTTAAAAACAAAACAAATAATTTAGGATGGAAGAAGTATGTATAATCAACTAAAACTCTGTCATTTTTAATCTCCTCAGTTAAAGTTTATTTAAAGAAATTGTTCAGTATCGAGCTCAAAGTGCCATCTAGGTATACCTTAAGATGAATGTCCAAAAAAATGAACTTCAATGCTTATGATGACTATATTGATTGGGTGTTGGCAGATTCCTACAAACAGCTGATTGGTCTGATTAATTATATGCAGTGTCGGATCATCACAGAAAAACAGGGTGTCTCAAATAAGCATTCTGGCAGAGAAATGATAATAATGGCTCTGGGGATTTCATGTCAATGCCCTGGAGGCATGTGCATCACACATGAGACTAATGGGAATTGAGCATGTAAGGTCAAAGGAAAGCCATGTGAGGTTGCATCTCACCATTTTAGCAAAATATTCTTATCATAGGAAGACATTGAATATGTTTTGTTTTTCTTCACATAGCAACAACCAAATGCACTAAAAGAATAAGAAAATTCGAGGATTTGGCATTTGATTTTGATCCATTCGCGGCTCTTCTGTTGGGTAAACCATGTGGGCATGGATGGACTAGTGAGAGAACGTGGGAATAATTGAATGTGCTGCAGAATTCTTCAGACTTTGCAGAGACAAATTAGACTAATAAAAATAAAGATTGAAGCTTTTCTCAATTTGCAGAGATCCCATGTGAGGTTTTTGCATTTAGAGAATTCTTTCCTATTTAAGTCGCATCTAGTGCTTGGTATAGCCATTGAATGTATGTTGATACAGTCTGAATCTTCAATATCCAACCAATCTTCTCCTCGTCCTGCTAATTCTCTTGCCCTGATTGACAGAGAAGAAAACAATGGCATCCAATGGCGTTCTTGCTCTGGCTTTCCTCCTTTGTTTCTCTGCTACTCTTCTTGCAAATGTCAATGCTTTCACAGCTTCGGGATGGATGAGTGCTCATGCAACCTTTTATGGAGGCAGCGATGCTTCTGGCACAATGGGTAAGTAAACCTGAAGTTGTTCTGGGTTTCAATTGCAAAAAATGTCTTGATTCTTACGTTCGTCGTAACTTGGTTGGCCACAGGAGGTGCCTGTGGGTATGGAAATTTGTATTCCGCTGGATATGGGACTAGGACTGCTGCACTAAGTACAGCACTGTTCAACGATGGAGCATCATGTGGGCAATGCTACAAGATAATATGTGACTATAAAACAGACTCGCAATGGTGCAAGAAAGGAGCATCCGTCACCATTACTGCAACGAACTTCTGCCCTCCAAATTTTGATCTTCCTAGCGATAACGGAGGCTGGTGCAACCCACCCCGCCCTCATTTTGACATGGCTCAACCAGCCTGGGAAAAGATCGGCATCTACAAGGGAGGAATTGTTCCTGTCTTGTACCAAAGGTCTGATAAGTTTTTCATCTGGAACCGTATTCTCCACTCAATCGCCTTAATCTATGAACTAAACCCTATATTTTGTTATATGCAGAGTTCCCTGCAACAACCATGGTGGAGTTAGATTCACAATCAATGGCAGAGACTATTTTGAACTTGTTTTGATTAGCAACGTTGCTGGGGCTGGATCAATTCAATCTGTTCAAATCAAGGGCTCAAAAACTGGTTGGATGGCTATGTCTAGGAACTGGGGAGCCAATTGGCAGTCCAATTCTTATCTGAATGGCCAATCTTTATCTTTCAGTGTTACCACAACTGATGGTGTGACCAAGACTTTCCTGAACATTGTTCCCTCAAACTGGCAATTTGGGCAGACATTTTCCAGTCTAACACAATTTTAAGCTAAAACGATGGATTATTGGACTTCTGGGTTTGGGTTTTGCTCAAAGGCAGCGGCGTGCTTACTATTTTACTGAAGCAGCCCGCCACATTTTTGCATTATACGACACCATTTTTTTCACAGAAGAGCGTGGAGGATACCGTGAAGCTTTTGGGTTTGACCGGGATGAGAAGAACCCATGAACTATGATCCAGAGATAGTCCATGAGAAATGCTTGACACCCATGTGTATATTACTCCATATTATTGGAGATACTATCGAACTTCAATACTAATAATAAGCCTCCTCAAACTGTAACTTCAATACTATGTCCTTCGGCCTTCCCTCCTCCCTTTCTTTTCCCCTTCAAATGTGGTTGTAATAATTTGAACATTTGCTGCAATATATATACACATTCGTTTGAGCAAATAATCTTCTGATCTGAGCAATAGATTTTCATATGCAACTGAATTGATTTAGAACAATGATCATCCTTTCTTGAAGAAATTGCGGAACTATTTTCTTAAGGTGAGGAAGGGATTTTAAATCCACCAGACTCATTTTCTCTCCTCATCTCAAATTAGGAAATAACTTAAAAGAAAAAAAAAACGAAGGTCGAAAATTCCAATTCACTTTAACGTGAACAAAATAGTATTCATGTTTATAAAATGTTCTCATTACTAAATTTAAAATTTTCAAGTTCAATATTTAATAAATACATGTGCCCATCCTCGTGGACGTCTTGTGATAAGGAAGTCCCGGCCGGGGATGTGTTATGGTATTGTTTTTCCCTCTCGGGAAATTCTCTCTCCCAACTCCCGTTGGACTGTAGTTAAACTGCTGTGATTTGTACTGCTTTAATGCAGTTCTGAGCTGTCTTAGCCCTGTCAGTACACAACCAATTACTACTAAAGGCGTTGGTTGGAGCTACAATTGTACACAAAAACAAAAACAAATTAAATATACAAAAAAAGGGAGTGGTAATAAAAGAAAAATTGCAGAGCAGGGTTGTTGAACAGTCCTAATTCTGTTGTCTTACAAGCCATTGTTAGTCCTAGACAGTAGGTTGTATGTTTAAGAAACTTAGCCAAAAACAAGATTATCTTACATCAGTTTATGTACTCCATGCCTGCTTCCATTTAAGAAGTCCTTCTGAGTTGAGTGCATGGACTTGAATACCTGCTCTTCCTCTAGGACCATCTTGGAGTTTCTTCATAGACTGTTGACAACCAGCAAAACTATTTCCCTATCGAGCCAAAAAAATAAAAATAAAAAACATTTTATAGCAGCAAGATTTCTTTATTTGGGATGGATAGTCACATCAAGATTCACTTAAACTAGTTTTTTTATTAGCAAAGGAGGAAAAAGGAAAAAAAGGACAGCCAATTGACGTACTTGGACATATTTTGGACTGCCATAATGAATCCTCCCAAAGAAATAAGTAATCTTGATTGTGTAGTAGTACAAGAAATGATCGAAACTGTTACTTTTAGTTCAATTGAACACAACCGCAACCGCAAACAAATTGAACGAATCACTTTGGGGCTATGATCAACTTTATTTGTTCAACCTAATCCACCAAAGGCTATCATCTGAAGTCGTTAAGAGTTACTTTTGCCTAGGTGGGGATAAGCCCTTTGCAAGTCAGACCTAATTAAAAGGAGAAACCTCAAGACACATTTAGCCTATGCTATCACTTGAAATGAATTAAAGAACTAGCATTCGCATTCTCTTGGAATTGCCTCTCAGATTGGATTCTCAAAACTATATGCAAAAACAGGAATGGCTGATGTCTTAACAAAGTTGACGTACAAAGAGGACTAAAAAATGTTTCATGGCTTGAACTCATACGGGCATGCTTAAACAACTCTATACAACTATTGGTTCTAGTTCACCAAACTTGCTAACGGCCTTATGTTATGTCACATAAAGCATAACAAATCTTTATCCTTCTCAGCTTCCTCTGCTACAAATACCACCTTTAGGTAGCTAGGCTCCATGACATTTGCTTCATAGAAAGCATAGACGAAGGGGAAGTCCAAAGAGTTTCAACCATGGCAGTAAGCATTTTTCCATTAGTTTTCGTCTTTCTTTTGTCTTGGGTTTCTCCTTCCATGACTGCACTGAGTACAGCATACTATGACCATACATGCCCGAAGGTCGAATCAATTATAAGGAAAGTAGTGACGAAAGCTATGATCAATGACAAAACAGTTCCAGCGGCACTACTTCGGATGCACTTCCATGACTGCTTCATCAGAGTATGTAATCCGCTTATCTATTCTATTGATTTGCTTCAAAATATGCACATAGTATATACATCATTTTAGCTAATTTGTTTTAATTTGAAGGGTTGTGATGGCTCCGTGCTGCTAAACTCGACGAATAAGAACCAAGCTGAAAAAGACGGACCTCCTAACATTTCATTGCACGCATTCTATGTCATTGACCATGCCAAAAAGGAAATAGAGGCTTTATGTCCTGGTGTGGTTTCTTGCGCTGACATTGTGGCTTTGGCAGCAAGAGATGCTGTTGCACTTGTAAGCATATTCATCCATGCATTAGATCATAAGAGTCACAAGTGACCGCTAAAATTAAAAAATTTCAAATTAGTTATATCATATCATATTGTATATGTGTAGAGTGAATACTAATTCTAGAGAAATTGATATTATATATTACAAATTTGTAGTTCTAGTTGCTTCACTTTGCTGTCGGGAAAACAACTAATTAATTAACCAACTGGATAAATCTTATTTTGATATGTTAGTCCGGAGGTCCCAGTTGGGATGTGCCCAAAGGTAGAAAAGATGGAAGAACTTCAAAGGCCATTGAGACTCGCCAACTACCTTTTCCCACCTTCAATATATCTCAGTTGCAGCAAAGCTTCTCCCAGAGAGGCCTCTCCATGGACGATTTAGTAGCACTCTCAGGTGAAACACAACAAATTAAATCCCCTCTCAAAATTCTTTCTGGCACTGCCTATAGCTTCTTGAAAGAACATTGCAAGCAGATACTACAGAAAGATTAATATTTGGCCTCGCTTATCTATATGATTGCAGGAGGTCACACTCTCGGTTTCGCTCATTGTTCATCATTCCAAAACAGGATCCACAATTTTGACATCACTAACGATGTGGATCCCTCAATGCATCCATCATTTGCAGCCAGCTTAAGGACTATTTGCCCCATGCACAATAATGTGAAGAATGCTGGTTCAAACTTGGATTCTTCTACAACTGTGTTCGACAATGCTTACTACAAGCTACTTCTTCAGGGGAAGAGTCTTTTCTCTTCAGATCAAGCCTTACTAGCCAATTCAAGAACTAAAGAATTGGTTTTAAAATTTTCAAGTTCTGAAGAAGAGTTCTTCGAATCATTTTTAAAGTCCATGATCAAGATGAGTAGCATCATTGGGGGAGAAGAGATTAGGTTGAATTGTAGAGAGGTTAATTAGTTCACCTCATCATACACAATTTGGATCAAACTCAAAAAATGCTGTCTCTTTGAGCAAGTCTGATTTTTCTATGTGAACTTGTATTTGTCTAGAGTGAAATAATAGGAAATCCCAGTGTGAGACTTCTTTTTGTATGTTTATTTTTTAAATTTTTTTCAATTTGAAGGAGATATTAGTGTGTTTGGTCAAGAGTTGTAATTAAATTTCTGGCGCTGTATAGATTTTTCCTTCTTTTTTTTTGTAAATGGTGTTATATAGATTAATTTTTGATAAATTTGCTTTATTTTATTTTCATATTATCTCCCCATAAATTTGCCTCAAGTTTCTAAATTTGTGGCCAAATGTGGGTTTCAGGAGAGAAGGAGAAGTATAAAGGAAAGGAAAAAATTTTAGAGTATTTTTATTACAAGATACTTGTCATTAAAATTAAATTGCATGTTTGAAAATTATTTCAAATAAAATATTAAACTATTCAATTTTTTTCAATCTTTATAAATTTTAGGTAAATGACAATTTTTTTTTCCTGTTTTGGTAGGAATTAAACTAAAATTAAGAATTTTAAAAGTAAAAGTCATATGTAAAAGGTAAAGTTACGACCAAAATGTGGGAGGGAGAGAAAGTTTCTAGCACCATAACAGCTAATTGTGAAAACTTTAGGGACCATATGGTGAATTTTCTTCCAGTAGAATCAGTAAATATATTGATATTTTCTTTTGCACAAACATTACTTAATTTGTTTAACCATGAACCGAGAGTTGAACAGATTCGTGCCGGTGGAGTTTGGCTCAGCCCACTGACCCCCTTTGAGTTTTATTCACCCTAAAGGGGTAAAACAGTTAGCCGTTTAATGTTATCTGACGTCCAATTACAATGACAGAACCCAACGCCGACAGTTCAACTTCAGACACCAACGTCAACATCGTCGAAGCCCAAGATCGAAACCACGATACTCCAGCTCCCCGTTCTTCTTCTGATACCATTGAAAGTAAAGATGATGATGAAGAAGAAGAAGAGTTGAGGAGACTTTTAGTTCCAAGATTAGAGGACCTTCCTCTTGCTCCACCTTCTGCAACTGAAACCAATTTCGTTACATACTATGCTCCAGGTGAATCCCACGTTGCTCTTAGCTCAACCCTCTTTTATTCTTGAAAAAAGATTGAGACTTCAATATGCTCTGTTTATCAATTGTATAATTGCCAGTTTAAGTAGTTTTGTTTCCCCGGCTTTTCTATGTTAATTGTCCTTCTGGTTTTTCTTTTCTTTCAGATTTTATGAAACCTGGACATGATCAGTATGTTCGTCGTCATGCCAATGGGTATAAAACTTCATTTTTGATGAATTTTATGGGTTTATTTTACTTAAATGTGCTGCAAGTCGGCTGTTTTATTTTTTATTTTTCTTGTGGAACAAAGTTTATGTATAGTTGGACTGGCTTCAACTCACCTGGCTTTCAAGGATGAAGGGGGAGTTTCTGCCGTTGACTTTAATGTAGGGAAGTCTGACCGGAGTGGGATTAAGGTTACGGGAAAGCGTAAAAAGGTAAACTTTGTCTTCTATCTTTCAACTTGTTGTGGGATTTCATGTGTTTCAGGGGTTCATCCCACAAATAAATGCATAATTAGCCTGTGCTACATTCAGTTGTACTTGTACTCAGGTCACTATGTGCTGGTTTGATAAATTATGGCTTTGGAAAATGTTGAGCAGGCTCATTAAATTGCTAGGATATACTACTACTCAAGAAGCTTCAAAATATAGTTTTCGTTAAAATCATCTTCATTTCTTTATTGAACTTTTAATAGATCCATTTAGGTTCGATGTGTTATGCTGTTTAACTATTACCAGAACTAGCCTGCCATCAAAAATTATCTGAGAGATTAGGTGGTGGGTTGGGGTGAGGTAACACAATCATGGTCTATGAAACTGTTGCAACACAAGCATGCCAGCAAGGATATTCCTTTCTGAGACATAATTCCTCGGATATTTCCTTGTTTCAAGTATTAGCATACCATCTAGAATAGCTTATTGTACTTCTTATGAAGGTTAGGAGATTTCAGCTATCTAAATTTAAGCAGACTGACTAGAATTTTCTTTGTTTTTCTACTCCTTGTACCTATTAGTGAGTTTGAATTATCACAAAGATTTATGGTGGAATTTGGAAATGCAATCTTTTACTAATGGATGCACAGCATATGTATAAGAATAGGTGAATGCCAGATTGAATACGGTTATTTATCATTCTCACTATTTTCTATTCTTATGTTGTGTATTGTAAACTGTGATTTTATGGTACTCTTCTCCTGCAGAATGCACAACACTTTGAGTCCAATACAGCATTATGTAAAGTATCCACCAAGGATTCTTCTTATATTGTGAGGTTAAGTTTCTTTCTTGAATCTCCCCTGATTTTTGTTCCTGCAATCTTTTGTTTCTTGCTTGACTAGGTACCAGGGTAATGAATACATCATTTTTTTTGACAGGTGTTGTGTGAAAGGGTCTTTATTGGAGGTGAATGAGAGGTTGGTGAAGCAACCAGGATTGCTTAATTCATCGGTATGAATCATCGTCATATTTGAGTTCTGTTATTTGTTTGCTTCTTTTGTATTTTATTTATTTATTTATTCTTACTCGTGTTGTTTAGTTATAATAGTTAAGTTGTTGAGTCGCATGGTGGTTCTTTCTTTTGTTTCTCCATGGAGTTGGAATTGGCTTTAGGCTCCTCTATTGCGGTGTCAAATACATTCATCTGTATATCGTTTCCCATAGTTTCGGGTTCATTTGATGTTTCCCATATGTATAAAGTCCCTCTAAGATTTATATTTTCCAATTTCCACTCCAGAAACTTAAATGTTATATTTAGATTTGAAGTATCTTTAAGAGGTGAAGACCTTCGTAGGATGAAAGGCTAAAGATTCATTCTTTGTAAGTTTATTACCGAACCCTAATGAACATTTGATGATCTGAGGTAGATATTCTTGCTCATGTTCATTATTCTTCTTAGTTTACCAACATTTTGCCTCAGTTTATTCCTAATTAATCATTCAACATATTGAAACCACACTTATTGTGGCTTGCTCTTCCTCTTTAGGACCTAGTTTCACAGGGATTTTCAGACAGCATTATTTGTCTGACCATTCCTTTACATTCAAAAGCTTTTCTTTGTTCTAAAAATATGCAAGAAAAGTCTCTTGAAGCCTGAATGTTGTGGCCAACTACCTTGTTGTAACAAGCTTAGGATTAGAATATTGAACAAGGATTTCATAATTTCTCAGTTTTCTTGGACATTAATAGTCCGAGAGATATTTTCAGTTAAATTCTGCCGTACTGGAAAGTTGGTGCTCTAAAATTATAAATCAAAATGGAAATTTGATTTTTGAAATTGGGGATACTAGGGGGGGGAAGAATAAATTGCTTCTTGGAAGGTAAAAGGTTTAAGTCAATCAGAATTTCATTTCTAGCATGATGTTTTTAGTCTCAATTCCGATCTTAATCCATTCCAAGAATGATTTCCTCCTTCCATAACAAGTGTATTTAGTGCTATGGAGATGGGCTATGCCACCTTGTTTTCCCCAATCCACTTGATCGGTCACCCTTGGAACTGGCTGATGCCTCTATACATTGGCAATCATTTGACCCGTTCATGCTTGTTTTCTGTTGCTCTCAATTAGGTGAAATGATGGTTTACTAACTTTCATCAACATTGTCAAAGTGTCTGCAATTATTGCTGTCTTCTTTGCATCCAAAAGCTCATCCCCTCCTTGGATCCTCATTGCAGCCAGACAGAGAAGGATATATTGCAATAATCATGCCAAAACCTGGAGATTGGCGTAAAGTGGAGGCTTCTCTCCTGGGCTCGGAAGAATATAAAAAGTTAACAATCTCCCAGTAATAGGAATTCAGCAGATTCACCTTTTAGTTTGCATTCACTATTCATAAGTTTCTTCATTTTGGTTTCCTACTTATTGACTTGTGGATACAATAAGTTTTGCTTCAGATTTCAAACTTACTGTAAAAAGAATATAAGTAAAACAAGAAATGGGACAGCAATAAAACTGCGTTTGGCATTTATTTTCCTCTTCAAGATCGATGTCTCAGCAATGAAAAAGTTACAATTTTGGTGGCATTATTTTTGAGAAATAATCAAATTCTGAACAAATTCAGTCCTTATCGGGAGACAATAGCCCTTAAAGACAAGATTAGCCAACATCCATTTTTTCCACGAGTAGCCTTCTCGATCTATTAATATTGAGGATACACAAGTAAACATGCTCCTCAAGATCCTCTAACTGATTCATCAAGCCAGTTTGGTTGATTTGAAGTTCCCTGAGAACCTCCTTCAGCATCTCATTCTTCCTTCTGCTAAGGGACAAATCAGCTACAAATTTAGCATGTTCCACTTCATTATTTAACCTCATAACAAACCGACTCATTGTGTCAAAATCATTGAGCAATAAATAGACTCCTTTTGCTGCAGTATCAAGTTGAGCTTCTAATCTTTCGAGCGGAACTGTCTTGTACACTTGCTTACTCCCCTTCCGCTGCTTGGCAATTAAGGCTACCGAGGAAGCAATCAGACTGGGTGCAGCCACCAGGCCTACTGCACTGTGAATTGCTAGGACTATCAAGGTGATTGCCAATGCACTGTATACCGCAATCAGAGTACCTCCGGCAATCCTCTTGCAACATCGAATGAACTTTCTTCTCCTCCTAATCTTTCTACATTGTGAGGTGAAAATGTCGAGCGATAAGTAAAGGTTATCATGGAGCTCCTGAAACTGAGATGGGTTAATCCTTGATAAGGGGTTAGTGAGAGATGAAAAGGCAGCAAGGCTTCCATAGATTTTATTGCATAGGTCGTCTGTATAATCCTGATCATCTGATGATATAATTTCCAATTGCCTAGTTACCCTACTGATGGCACTATAATTAGCCCTTGTTTGAGCGATACTTGTCAGTATCAACTCGCATATTTTGCCGGCCTTAAAGCTAATTTGGAAGAAACAAGAGAGAAAGTGATGAAGCTCAGAGCCTTCAACAATGTTAGTCAGAATGTCTTGGCTAGGTTCGACAACATCAGAGAGATAGACATGCCGTGTTACGGAGGAAGATGAGGACAGCTTGTCAAGACTTTTTCTAGCCAATTGACGCTGAACTTTGCTACACATTTCTATGAAAGAATTGGTCCTAATAGCTTCCCTGTATTCTTCATTCACATAATCTGACTTGCTTATCAAGCCATTCTCATTCTCCTTCCTCTGTCTACCTGAAACCATGAAACCAAATTTTACAAGATCACAAAACTATAATACTAATCAAAACAATGCTTCCAACAATGGGACTTTAACAATTTCTCCTCTTTTAAGAGCTTCAACCTGGGTCTCTATAATACAGGGACGAAGAATCAAAGCTATGATGGCAGATTCAGGAAAATACTCAAGAAACGAAGAGCTTTTTTTCTCAAGATGGTTGACTTACTTTGTTTTCTTAGGTGCAATTTCAATCTGGACCAGATCATCTTTCTCATCTGAAACATGCCGTCAAGAAATTATCATGAATGGAAAAAAGAACTCAGCTTGCCAAAGGAAGGGTCTATTTATAGCATTTTCTTGCTGGAGAAAAAACTTTGCTTTGTGGGCTTGCAGTTAGCACCGCCTCAATGGCGGTTGTGGCTTTTATCACACGACAAAAGTTTCTCACACGTTTGGTTCTCTACGTGTTAAAAAACCTAGCCAGCTGAACAATGCCAAATTTGGGTGGTAATGTTTACGCCATTGTATAATGAAACACACAATCTGTGGCTAGGCCTGACTGCTGCTTGACGGCGTTTACAGATTTTGTGACTTTCTAATAAAGGAAAATACGTCAAAACTCAAAAGCAATGGCATTATGATGGCATACATACACCTGAAGAGAACAATAAGCGGAGGAAATGAAAATCCCATTCCCCCCCCCTCCACACACACAGAGGGTGTTTAGAACGATAGAATTGTGCCTTTATAACTACTATTATATGAAAATCTGAAAGTGAAAGAGGCTGAATCAGCCTTGATGTATATTATTGACAATATATATAGAATTACAGAGTACAGAATATGCCTAAGAATATAATCTATATACGTACAGATGACTAAATTAAGGGATATCATATTTACAGAATGCTAATGTTAAGAAATATCAAATATGTATGCTAACACCCTCTCGCAATCGGAACGGGAGGGGATTGGACGTTCAGATTGGAGCGGAATTCAGAGAACAACACACTTGGTAAACCCTTTGTCATGTATTAACAAATTGAAGTGACGATAGAACATGAAGAGCGCGAGTGGTCCCAGCAACTACTTTCGCGCACAAAATGAAGGTCAATTTCAACATATTTAGTACGCACGTTTTGAACTGGATTAGAGACCAGAAAAATAGCATTAACGTTATCACAGAAGACCAAAGTTGCATATGAGAGTTTATGCCCAAGTTCAAACAATAGAGAATGAAACTATGAAACTTCAGACACAGCATTAGCAACAGCCCGGTATTCAGCTTCAGCATTGGATCGAGAGACAATAGCCTGACGTTTGGAAGACCAAGAGATGAGATTCGAACCAAAAAACACACAATAACAAGAGGTGGATCGGCGAGTGTCAGGACAATCCGTCCAATCAGTATCAGAATAGACTATCATTTTATTGATAGAACTTGGGGAGAGTAAAAGACCATGATTAATAGATCCTTTGAGATACTGCAGTTTGTGTGTGGTGCATGCATAAATAAACAAACTTGTTGAACAGCAAAAGTGAGGTCAGGACGTGTGAAAGTAAGATATTGAAGGGCGCCAATAATACTGCGATACTCCGTGGCATTAGATAAAGGATCACCATCAGTTAATGATAACTTACACTTGGAATCAACTGGGGTAGAAACAGAATTTGTTGCAGACATATGACAATGCTCAAGAAGTTCCCGAGCATATTTAGTCTGAAAAAGAAATAAGCCGAGAGAAGAGCGAGTAACAAAATACCCAGAAGAAAATATAAGTCCCCCAAATCTGAAATAGCAAATTCTTGTTGTAGAGAAGTGATGATGGAGGACAATAATGATGTGGAGGAAGCTGTGAGAACAATATCATCCACATAAAGAAGAAGAACAACCATGTCTTGATTCCGGCAATACACAAACATAGAGGAATCAGCTTTTCTATTAACAAAACCCCTGGAACATATAAAAGAAGTAAACCGATGGTACCAAGCGCGTGTTGCCTGTTTTAGACCATATAAAGCCCGATTAAGCTTGCAAACATAGTCTGGATGGGTAGTGCTGACAAAGCCAGGAGGTTGTTTCATGAAAACATTCTCAGTAAGAAAGCCATGGAGAAATGCATTTTTGATGGCCAACTGATGAATAGTCCAATTTTTGGAAAGAGCAAAACTAAGACGAGTGCGAATAGTTGCAAGTTTTACCACAGGGTTGTAAGTATCACCATAGTCAATATCAGGTCTTTGACTAAAGCCTTGTGCAACTAAACGAGCCTTATGCCGTTCTAATGAACCATCTGCACGTAGTTTGGCCTTGAAGGCCCAACGAGAACCAATGACATTAACACCAGGTGGTCGAAGAACAAGAGCCCATGTCTGATTTTGGTCTAAAGCATTAAGCTCCTCCTGCATAGCTTTTTGCCAATGGGAATCCTGACAAGCTTCACGTAAAGACTTGTGTTCCTGAGGAAGAGCACTAGAAACATGCTATGTAAAGAAAAAATAACTTTGGGTTTCCAAGTACCAGATTGAGTTCGTGTAACCATGGGATGACGCGTGGGTAAAGGTGGATGAGGGGGATAAAGATTGGGTATTAGTGTCAGGTGAGGTGGGCAACAAATTGGGAGTAGGACAAGACATATGTGTAGGAGATAGTGGCGATGAAGTGTTAGGGACTGATTTAGCAAAAAACAAAAAAGAAGTGTCAGGGACTGAGAGGGATGTGGATTGGTCAGAGGTGGAGGGACAGATATTGGACTCATGCTAGAGGTAAATTGCTCACAAATGGCAGAAGGAATAAGATCCTGGGGAGTAGCACTAAAAGGAGTTAAAGAAAGAGAGGAGGAAGAAGAAGAAGAAGTTGTAGAATTAGCAAAGGAAAATGACTCTCATAAAAAAACCCACATGACGAGACACTATAATTTTGTGAGAATTTAGATCATAGCACCTGTAACCTTTTTGATGTTGTGGATATCTCAAGAAAATACATAAAGTGGGATGGGGAGATAATTTATGAGAAGCTTGTGAAAGAAGATTAGGATAACAGGCACAACCAAAAACCCAAAGATGTTCATAAGAAGGTGGTTTGAGATGGAGAGTCTCATATGGAGACTTATATTTAAGTAAAAGGGCAGGCAAAAGATTAAGAATATGACTAGCTGTAAGGAGTGATTCAACCCAAAAGGAAGGAGGCACGGATGCTTGTATTAAAAGGGTACGAATCATATTTTTAATAGTGAGACGTTCAGCTATTTGCCATTCTATTGGGAGGTGTACCGGCAAGAAAAACGAAAATGAATGCCATTAGAGCAGGAAAAAAATCCCAAAACGAATAAATAGAATATTCAATACCATTATCACATTGAAACATTTTAATGGTAGCTTGGAATTGATTTTTAATAAGGGCATGAAAATGAATAAAGTGAGTGAAAACTTCATGTTTGTGTTTGAGAGGATATACCTAGCAATAATGAGAGAAATTATCCAAAAAACTGAGAAAATAACGATAACCATTGTGTGAGGAAACATGTGAAACCCATACATCAGAATGAACTAGTTCAAAAGGAGATGAAGTGTGAGTCTTGGATTGGTCAAAAGGTCAGTGTACATGCTTCCCTAATGGACAGGGGTGACAAAGACACGTATCTAAATTGTCAGATTTACTACAAGAAATTAAGGAAGTGGAATTATTGACACAAATAGCAGCAAGACCAAGCGAGCTTGTTGGGTTGATGGAACCATGAAGAGTTAATAAAATATTAAGATATTATGAGTGGAGTTTTAAAATTTATTGTGAAGGATTGCTACTATTATCTTATGAAATATGAGAGTGTAAGTTACATAAGTTATATATATTATAAATAGGGACGGAATTAAGATCTTAAGATTAAGAGACAAATTATACAAAAAATATATTAAAAGATTTTAAAAAAAATGGAAGAAGGGGGACAAAGAATAAAATTTAAAGTGACTTTTCTAAAGATTTTTAATTCTTTTAAGATAAAAATAAAACTTAAAATTTTTTTTGACGCCGTCTCTATCCTTGCTTGTAAAGCAAGATGAAGACACGGTTCAAGGTTATTATACTTTTATAAATAGGGTTCTTATTCCCTTTTTCCATTCTAATAATCTCTAACTATTAAGAACCATTTCCAACTATGTTTATTAGTTTTGGGTATTGTTCCATCACTATACACAAGTATAAAGGAGGCACATCACTACACACAAGCATAAAGGAGAGTTAGGAGAAATAAAATTAATTAGCTTACCTTTAGTCATAAGTAATATGGTTCATAATTATGTTAGTAATACAATTTTTACTGTGTTTATATGCTTCCGCATTCTAGCTAATATTCAATTTAATATAGTCATGTTGTTTTTAACATAAAATAATTGGATAAGCATACAGGAGAGTTGGAGGAGAAAAGAATAAATAGTGAATCCTTAATCATAGTCCGAACCGATTTAGATGGCGTAACCCTCCAAAATTTTTAATATTTTATTGTTATGAATTTTTGGAATCTTTATTAATTAATGGAGGCTCCACTAATTATGGATTTATGTGAATTATTATAGAAGATTTTTATGGATGTCCACCATTTAGTGGAGACACCACTAATTAAGATTAGTGGAAGATGATGTATGCCATGATGTAATCCACTAATTAGAGCTCTATAAATAGAGCTATTCTATAAGCTTGTAATACACCATCATTTTGTAAAAGAAAGATTAGAGAAAGAATTGTGAGAGAAAGAAAGAGAGAAGTTTGAAGAGAAATTCTTGTGCAAAGAATAGTTAGAATTTTCTTAGTGTGTAGTATGTAGATTTTATTCTAACACTACCCTAATTTTATAATACGTTATCAGCATGAGTCTCTACCGGTACAAAAGCCAGAAGACTAAGCATGAGTTTCTACCGTTACCAAAGCCAGAAGATAGGTACGCATTTATTGATCTCTATGGCTAACATCGCTAAACTCGAATTTGTAGCCTTTGATATTTCTGAAAAAAATTATATGTCATGGGTTCTCGATGCAGAAATGCATCTAAATGCTGAAGGCCTTAGTGAAACTATTCAAGCAAATAATAGTGCATCTGCACAACATAAGGCTAAAGCTTTGATTTTTATTCGTCGTCATCTCGATGAAAATTTGAAAATGGAATATCTTACCGAAAAAGATCCATATGGCCTGTGGGTAAATTTAAAAGAAAGATTTGACCACCTGAAGATGGTCGTACTACCTACTGCACGGTATCAATGGTTGCACCTGAGGTTGCAAGATTTTAAAACCGTGAATGAATATAGCTCCGCAATGTATAAAATTACATCTCAATTAAAATTATGCGAGAAAAAGTGATCGATGAAGATATGTTGGAGAAGAATTCTCCACCTTTCATGCCTCGAATATTGTCCTACAGCAACAATATCGAGAAAAGGGGTATACAAAATTTATAGATTTAATTATTGCCCTCCTCATTGCAGAGAAAAATAATGAGTTATTATTGAGAAATCATGAAGCTGCACTCAATCGGCTCAACAAAGACTCCTGAAGTGAATGTCGTTGGCTCCAGCAGAGCTCATCGTTATAGTTGTGGTCGTGGTCATGGTCGTGACCGTAGTCGTGGTTATGGTCGAAGACACGCTCGATATTTCCTTATCACAATTATAATCAAATCGTGAGAAATATCGCCACCAAGTGGAACATGAAAAGATCATAAGGGAAAAGAAAAAGAAATTGAAGAAAAGTATGAGGATATATGTTATAGATGTGGCATGAAAGGTCATTGGTCACGAAACTGTTGTACGGCTAAGCATTTAGTTGAATTGCATCAAGTTTCATTGAAAAATAAAAATGTGGAAGCAAATTTTTCTCAACATCTAATAAATAATGCTGAGGATGATGATATTGATCCTGAAGATTTTAATATCAATATTACACATATGGATGTATCGGATTTTTTTGAACACCCAGACGGTAGGATAGACCATTTAATTGGTGATGGCAGTGTCCAGAAGAACTAAAGCCTCACCCTGATATTTTTGTATTTTCATTTTCATTCTATTCTAATAATATTTATGTTTGCATATATATATTTGTGTTCATATGGCTGTTGTTAATGATGATGTATGCATTATTGATAGTGGAACTACACATACCATACTAAAAAATGAGAAATATTTTTCTGATCTCAAAATGGGAGAAATAAATATTTATACGATAAACGGTAGTGCAAATGTAATTGAGGGCTCCGGAAGAGCTAGTATATTGTTGCCTAAAGGAACAACAATTATTATTGATAAGGCACTATTTTCCTCAAAATCCAGAAGAAATTTATTGAGTTTTAAAGATATCCGCAGAAATGGGTATCATGTTGAAACAAATGAGGAAAATGGGATTGAGCATCTTTTTATTACTCAAATGCATTTGGGTAAGAAATCGGTATTAGAAAAACTGCCGTATTTTTCTACTTGGTCTATATTTTGTAAAAATACGTACAATTGAAATTCATCATCTAGTAAGTCGAAGTTTACTGATCCTATTACTTTTAGCATTTGGCATGACCGGTTGGGTCATCCGGGATCTACCATGATAAGAAGAATCATTGAGAATACACATGGTCATCCTTTAAAAAATAAAAGGATATTAATATCAGAAAAATTCGCATGTACTCGTATGTTCCCTAGGAAAATTAATTGTTAAACCATCACCAGTAAAAGTAGGAGCTGAAAGTCCTACATTTCTCGAACAGATTCACTGAGATATTTGTGGACCTATTGATCCACCATGTGGACCGTTCAAATATTTTATGGTCTTAATTGATGCATCATCCCGATGGTCACATGTATGTTTATTATCTACTCGCAACCTGGCGTTTATGAGATTACTTGCTCAAATAATTAAATTACGAGCACAATTTCCGGACCATCACATTAAAAATATCCGTTTGGATAATGTTGGTGAATTTTCATCACATGCTTTTGATGCATATTGCATGTCAATTGGGATTAATGTTGAACATCCTGTAGCTCATGTTCACACACAAAATGGTCTTGCTGAATCTTTGATTAAACGATTACAATTAATTGCTAGACCATTATTAATGAAAACAAATCTCCCAACATCTCGCCTGTGGACATGCTATTCTACATGCTCGCAACACTTGTACATATAAGACCAGTTAGTTATCATAAATTCTCTCCTTTGCAATTGGCTTTTGGGTCGTAACCAAATATTGCTCATTTAAGAATTTTTGGGTGTCAGTATATATTCCAATTGCACCAAACCAACGTACAAAGATGGGTCCTCAAAGAAGAAAGGGGATATACGTTGGATATGATTCTCCCTCTATTATCGTGTATGTTGAACCCCTGACAGAGATGTATTCACAAGAAGATTTGCTGATTGTCATTTTGATGAATCATTATTCCCTAAATTAGGGGAGAACTAAAACAAGCATAAAAAGGATCTTGCTTGGACAACATCATTAAATTATCTTGATCCGCGCACGAGCGCATGTGAACTTGAAGTTCAAAAGATAATTCATTTGCAAAGCATTGCAAATCAAATGCCGACGCTTTTGTTGACTCTGAAGAGTTACAAATCGCATATTCCAGACCTATAAATGCTCATATTCGAATTGAAGTTCCAACAGAACAAAATATTATACCTATAGTCATTGAATCAAAAACACGCAGAAGCGTGGCCGACCTCTTGGTTCTAAAGATAAAAATCCTCGAAAGAAAAGAGGATTAAATGATCCGAAGATCATATTGAAGAAAAGAATGATAAAGACCAAGAGAGAACCGATGACAAAGAATCGAAGTTGATGAAAGTAACACTCGAAATTTCTATCAATTATATCACTTCCAGTAGAAGTTGGAATCGGATAGAAACTCGTTATTGATAATATATTTGCATACAATATATCTCTTGATGTTACACAGGATAATGATGATCCCGAACCAATATCAGCTTGATGAATGTCGGCATAGAAAAGATTGGTCGCAATGGAAAGATGCGATTCAATCGGAGTTAAATGCATCGATAAAACGTGAAGTCTTCGGACTGCAGATCCGAACACTAGAAGGTGTAAAACCTGTTGGCTACAAATGGATATTTGTGCGAAAGCGCAATGAAAAGAGTGAAATCGTTCGATATAAAGCGCGATTAGTAGCCCAAGGTTTTTCACAAAGACCAAGTATTGACTATGATGAAACTTATTCTCCTATTGTTGATACTATTACACTCCGATATCTTATCAGTTTGGCAGTACATGAAAAGATAGATATGCGCATATTAGATGTTGTCACTGCTTACTTGTATGGAAATTTAGAAAATGATGTTTACATGAAAATCCTCGAAGGATTTCATATGCCTAAAGCATATAAACATTATCCTCGTGAAAATTACTTCATCAAGTTGCGTAAATCATTATATGGCTCGAAGCAATCCGACGCATGTGGTTCACACGTCTTAGTGAATATTTATTGAAAGTGGGATTTAAAAATGACCAGGCATGTCCATGTGTTTTTATTAAGAAATCTGGTTCTAAATTTGTGATATTAGCTATATATGTTGATGATATTAATCTTATTGGAACTCCTGAAGAGCTCCAAGAAATAATTGATTATTTAAAAAGAGAATTCGAAATCAAGGATTTTGATAAAACCAAATTTTGCCTTGGTTTACAAATTGAACATCTGGAGAGTGGAACATTTATTCATCAATCAACATATACATCAAAAGTGCTAAAAAGATTTTACAAGAACAAAGCACATCCATTGAGTATTCCAATGATCGTCCGATCATTAAATGTGGATAAAGATCCTTTCCGACCTCAAGAAAATGATGAAGAACTCCTTGGTCCTGAAGTACCATATCTCAGTGCAATTGGTGCATTGATGTATCTTGCTAATAATACACGACCTGATATTGCTTTTACTGTCAATTTATTAGCAAGATTTAGTTCTTCACCAACACGACGACATTTGAATGGAATTAAACAAGTCCTTCGATATCTCCAAGGTACAATTGATCTCAGATTATTTTATTCAAATAAAACCAGCCCAACATTGATTGGTTATGCGAGATCGTTGGTTATTTATCTGATCCACATAAAGCACGTTCTCAAACGAGCTATCTATTTACATGTGGAAATACTCGCTATATCATGGCGTTCTACGAAACAATCTATAGCAGCTACTTCTTCAAATCATGCTGAAATTATAGCCATTCATGAAGCAAGTCGAGAATGTGTATGGCTAAGATCCATGATTCATTATATCCGAGAAAGTTGTGGATTATCATCGATCAAAGATATTCCAACTCCTCTTTATGAAGACAATGTAACTTGCATAGCTCAATTACGAAGAGGATATATTAAAGGTGATCGGACAAAACATATTTCATCAAAATTCTTCTTTACTCATGAACTCCAGAAGAAATGTGAAATTGATGTGCTACAAATTCGGTCATATGACAACCTCGCAAATATTTTCACGAAGACTTTACCGACTGCAACATTTGAAAAGTTGAGATATAAAATCGGTATGCGTCGGTTTAAAGATTTAAAGAAATCATCTCATGAGGGGGAGTAATAAACAGACATATAGAATAATGTACTCTTTTTCCTTCACTAGATTTTTTTTCTCACTGGATTTTTATCTAGTAAGGTTTTAACGAGGCATATTCTTTATGTAATGGATGGATATCCAAGGGAGAGTGTTATGAATTATTAGAATCTCCATTAATTAGTGGAGGCTCCATTAATTATGGATTTATGTGAATTATTAGAGAAGATTTTTATGGATGTCCACTATTTAGTGGAGACACCACTAATTAAAATTAGTGGAAGATGATGTATGCCATGATGTATTTCACTAATTAGAGCTCTATAAATAGAGTTATTCTCTAAACTTGTAAGACACCATTATTTTGTGAAAGAAAGATTAGTGAAAGAAAGATTAGAGAAAATTGTGAGAGAAAAGAGAGAGATAGAAATTCTTGTGTAAAGAATAGTTAGAATTTTATTAGTGTGTAGTCTTGTAAATTTTATTCTAACATTATCCAAATTTTATAATATAAATAAATATTTTAAGATGAATGAAATAATTAAATATGAATAAATTTAAATAAAATTTAAGTTTTTATTTCAGCTCTACCAGACACACCTACCACTCCATGGGCTTTTAAGTCTAGTGTCTTAACTGCCTGTGTTCCTGATCACCACCAGGGTCACCTCCTCTTATCCAGGAGGCATTAAATACCAATAGTGGTAGTAGTTTTTGCCGTTGGAAGGTATTAATGAATCCAAAAGCAGGCCATTTCTCAACCAAATTGTTGTTGTACATATTGTCCAAACATTAGGCATTAAATACCGATGACATAACTAATTTCCCCAAAAGGTGTAGCGTTTGTAATGGGATAACTTTCCCCAGTGGTACAGCTTTTTCATTAACTTATACAACCAACTCCTGCTGGCCTGCACGCATCACATAAAGGCAGTGCTTGCCAACTGGGAATTCCACACAAGTTCTTGTTTTCACTCCTCAATCACTCGGACTGGGAAAAACCCTTCAAATTCAACCAAAACACTCAAATAGGAGTATTGATATCGAGCGGCAAAAGGGTAGGACATCAACGAGCAAAAAGGAAATTAGACATACAAAAGGACCTTAAAAGGATCTGTAAGATGGCTCAATCTTTAAAGAGCTGATGATTTTGCTGCAATGTCGATGACAAAGCGGTACTTGACATCATTCTGGGCAAGCCTATCAAGGGCTTCGTTAATCTTATCCGTTGAAACAATCTCGATGTCACACTTGATGTTATGCTTGCCACAGAAGTCTATCATTTCTTGGGTCTCTTTCATGCTCCCAATTATGCTGCCTTTCACGACTCTCTTTCCTGCTCTCAATGTACATGGCCAGAAAATTGAATCAGTTCACGAATATTAGAATTCAATCCTCCTCAAGCTTGAGTATTAATATTAGGAGGAGACATCTGCATCTAACGGGATTGTAAATCTTACCGAAAATCAACGGAAAGGAAGGTAGTTCCATAGGTTTATCTGGCGCACCGACGATTGACAAAGTTCCAGTAACTTTCAGCAGCTCTAGTATAGGTCCAAGAGAGTGCTTGGCTGAAACTGTGTCCAAAATAAAATCGAGGGTCCTTTTCCTTGCCTGTCAACGTATATTCATGGAAACTGTGAGATCAAAGTTTCCTATATTTAAAGGCGGGAGTCCTATTTATCTGGCATAATAAAAAATTTTAAATATTTTTTTATTTATTATATTAAAAAATTTAAATACTATTAATATTAATTTTATTATTATATTTTTATATTAAATAATTTTTAAAAATAAAAATATAATAACTGAGAAAATTAAGTAAACAAAAAAAATATGAAAAATATTAAATTTAAAATATATAAATAAAATTATATAAATTTAAAATATTAATTAATTTTTTTAAATTATATAAAATAATTAATTATAACATATAAATAAATATATTGATCTAGTCACGGTTAATATTTGTCGCTTTCCTTTTGGAGAGATTCTATGCTGAGGTCAGCCATGAAGCAAGATAGAATAACCTAGGAAATTTCACCTCGATTGCACTCTAGTGTAATTGAATCTAAACTTGAGATAATGAAGTAGACTTTGATAGATTCCAATTCAGGCTCAAATTTGATTTGAACAATAGTAAATTTGAGGTGAATCCTTATTCCTACCATACAAGATGAAAATATTTTTATATAGATCGAGTATTGTTATATTTTTTAAAAAATGTACAACACACACGGTATAGAGTGCATCATTCAAAACATTCGTTTCAAAGTAGACCGAGTTTATATAAGAATTTCTCGCGGACTCAGATCATTCTTTAACAACCTCTCGTCTTTGGCGATTGATGTGAAAAGGAAGCAAAGAAAATGGTTGCTGTACAAAATGAAAAGCTGGGCCAGAGTGTAAAATAAGTTGATGCAACAAACCTGCATTTGTTTTAAACTGGTGCTCAAAACAAAATCATCTGCTCCCAATCTTTCTCGGGCCTCTTTTTCTTTGGATGGAGATGTGCTGATAATAGTGACATGGTGACCAATTGCCTTGGCAAATTTCACAGCCACATGCCCCAGACCTCCCAGACCAACTACACCGATTTTCTTCCCGGTCCCAGCTGCTGAATCGAGCAAGTTCTCGTCTTTCATGGGGCAGTACACTGTGATTCCGGCACATAACAGCGGTGCCGCTGCGTCCATGGGCAAATTATCTGGCAAACGCACAACATATCTGCAACCGCCCAAAACTAATTCAGTTGGTAAATCTTGAGATTGGATGAAATTAGTGGGCTCGAATAGTGTACTGACCTGTGATCTGCTACGAGCATTTTGGAGTAGCCGCCATAGGTGATACTGCCATCCCAGAAAATACCATTGTATGTGAACTGGACCTCATCACAGTAGTTCTCCTGCAAGTTCTTGCAGAACTCACACTCCAAGCACGATGCCGCCAAGCAACCCACCCCAACCTTGTCCCCTACCTTGAAGTTGGTCACATTGCTGCCCACCTTGGTTATAATTCCAGTAATTTCATGCCTAGAAACAAATAAAAATCTCTTATTTCAAGAACTGTATTCTAAGCATCATAATAACAATAGATATAACACATGATGTATTACCCCGGCACAACAGGATACATTGTGATGCCCCAATCGTTCCGGGCATGGTGCAGATCGGTATGGCAAATCCCACAGTACAAGACCTCTATCGTCACATCGTTAATCCCGTTTTCCCTGTAACAAATCATTTGCTTGAGCTTGTGAGACAACAATTACAGACGAAAAAAATGACACTACTATTAATATTATCCCGTGGAGCATGTAATTAGCAAATGAATCAACTTCATTACCTTCTCTTGAAGACGTAAGGGGTGATCTTGCCTGAAGTATCATGAGCTGCCCAACCTGAAACAGTCTGGGTGTGTTTAGGAGTAGTTTGAGCCATGACTTCTCAGAGGGAGAGAAAGATTGGGAATATTTTGGATCTTGCAATTGCTCTTTGCTTGAGACGAGTGGTCCTATTGTTATATAGGCGAGTCAACTCAGGGTATCATGATAAGAAGAATTACCGCAAATTCTTAAATTCACTCCGTATAACGTGTACTTAATACTTTAATTAGTTCAACTATATACAAATAAAATTATATTTCTTCCGTTACTATTTATTTATCATAAATAAAAATTTTTTACATCTCTTTTTATTTATCACTTTAAAAAAATTATGTATTATTAATATTAATTTTACTATTATACTCTTATATTAAATAATTATAAAAAATAATAGTATAATAACTTTAGAAAGAAAGTTAAATAAACAACATAAGAAAATAATTATAAAAAATATTAAATCTAATAGTATTTTTAAAATATATAAATAAAATTATATAAATTTAAAAGATTAATTAATGTTTTAAAATCGTATAAAATAATTAAATATAACAAATAAATAAAAATAAAAATATATAATATTTTTATACAATTTATATTATACATGATATAATTATTTAAATCATCAATTCACATGCACCAACTACATCTAAAATGTTTTTAAAAATTACAAGACTCACGAATCACAACACCGAAACCGACAAACGATTCAACTATCTTCACCTTTAGAGGTGGGAACGCTCCAATTTATTACTACAACAATTTCTGTGAAATGTCAAAAATTTATTGGGTAGAAATTATTTTAAAATAAATTTATTTAAATATTATTAGATATGTGAGGTAAAGATAAAATTTAATTAGTAATATATGATTTTTTTTTTAAATATTTAAATTAAGAAGAATCCTAATTCACCTACACTCTAGATGAGATAAGGTGATTATATAAATGCATGGCTGCTAACGGTCATGAATCATCTCTCTTAAATTCCTTCCTTACCCTCAAGAAGTTGCCAAGTATTTCTTGCATCAATTTTTTTCTTTTTTCTTTTTTATATACAAGTTTCTTTTATTATTATTATTATTTTCTCAATGAGAAAAATTTTCTAGCAACATTGAACCATGCTTTGGTCAAAAACTTTTTATTGAATATTCTTGATCGACATGACAATTAAGTTGAAACTCCATCACAAACTTTTCCCGACTTGCAATGTGATGATTCCTCAGTTTCAGAGATCCAAATGCATTCCCTCCATCCTGTGGAGGATGTAAATCTTGCTTCGTCACGAGTGCCTATCCTTATCTTAGGGTACATTTTTTCCTCTGCTGTAGGTAGGGAAAAAATTTGTATCGGTTTTTTTTTTTTAATACACATTGAATGAAATTTGTCTCGTAATTTTAATAGACAAAAACGTTTTTCTTCTTTTTAATGAAATATATATATTTAATCGACAAAAGTCATATTTTTACTTTACGATGGATGTGGAAAATTGAAGAATTCTTGTTTCCTTTCTTTTTCTCTCCATTACTCATCTCATTTCCGTCCAATTGTTCTCGCCTTTCCTTTTCTTTTCTTTTCTTTCGTCTCCTTTTCCGCAATATGAACATATTGCAGTCTTGGTCTACATGACTGTCATATTCAAGCCTTCAAGTGCAGTGAAAATTTCCGTCTAATTCCAATGAAAACGACGTCGAAACAACCTACCCTCTTCTCAATAAGTTGGATTCAAAACGCATTTTCAATTTTTTACTAGTAATTATCAGGATGACCATTGATTGAAATTCAAAGTTGATACTTTTCTTGTTTCAACTTTTGAAAAATAGAAAAACTATTTCAAATCAATATTCGTATTTCACTTGTTCAATAAACTGTAATAATAAAGAAAATAATATAATAATTCATTCGATTAGCCTGACTCATATTTTCGATCCTTTTATATATTAAAAAAAATTATGAAAGAAGGTTTTCTAATAAAATAATATCCTCATGGAGTTGATTCAGACCCCATCCCTTCAAGTGTGTGTAATTTTTTTTAAAATTGATTATAAATAATAAAAAAAAACAGACAATATCTTGATATACATCCCCTTCCCTCAACTATTTATTAAAAAAAAAACAAATTGTTTAGTGACGAGAATAAATTTAAAAAAAAAAAAAAAGAGTAAAGAGGAAAGAGACAAAAACGAGTTTGTTTAGGTTGTTGGTGGTCAAAGAAAGAACTGAACGAGTTTGTTGATGAAGTCAATTTTGGACGACTGTGGACCTTTGTATCTTTGGGCCAAAAAAGTTTCTTGGGCCTGGGTCGCTGACCCGACTATTGGACATGCACCGATTAGGACTGGCAACTGGAACCATCGTTTAAAATTTTCTTACTGCAATACCAAAACTAACTAATTAATTTTTCAAATTAAAAATAATAATTATTCAAATATATATATTTAAAATCTAAATAATATGCATTCAATTAAAAATTATAGAATTAAATTATTCTACAAACTCAGCAACAAATGAAACACATCCAAATAATTTTTCAACGATTTTTTTTTCATGCTTTAAGACTTAAGGAGCTTTTAAATAAATAAGAAAAATGAATCGTTTCTTTAATTGAAATTTTTGTTTCTTTTTTAAGACTAGTATAATTACTTGATATTTGATAATAAATTAACAAATTTATAATTTTTTTCTTCCACATTAATTTTTTTCTTTTCTCTTTAACCTTATGAAAAAATATGTATTTTCATTTTAGAAATTAAGAAAACTCCCATAGTCTAAACATCTTTAGTATTTATACTTAGATTGTAATTATTTTGAGAAGAATTTATTTAAATTGAATAAAAATTTAAAAATATGTAAGGCCAATGTAGGATGAAGGAAAATTTTAATATTTTATAAATAGATAATAATTTTTAAAAATAAAAATTATTTAAATTAAATTAGAGTTTTAATTTAAATTGGGTGCAATTTCAGGTACACCCTTCTTCTGGCTAATATTCACTCGATAATTATGATAATTAGCACTCACTATTTGTCAAATATAAAGTAATGTTAGAGCAAAATGAAGCATAGGAACATAATGGCAATGGTGAAAAGGGTGTGGAAAGGAAGGGAGCAGAGGATTTGAGTATTGTTAATACATGTTAAAAATTTAATAAACCTTTAATAATTCAATCGTCATTTTATTAAATAAGAATCTTTTATGATTGATGTTAAATAATACTCCTTCCATTTCACAATACTTGTTTATGAAATATTTTGCACACAAATTAAGGGTGTTAAAAACAATACAACAATTTAGATAAAATTTCTATTCTATTCATATTAAAAATATAATAGTTATTGGTTGGTGAAAAATTCCAAAAAGTAAGAAGAAAAAAGAATTTTGAAAAGTTGTGCGGTTGATTTAGAATAAATGAGGGTAAAATAAGAAAAAACTAATCATTAGTTCTAAAAATATGTATATAAATAAATATTTTGAAATAAAACAAAAAAACTTCATGAATAAGTTTTTTGAAATAAAAGGGGTAACTTACTTATTGATCACATTAAATTTAAAATATAATTTTTTTAACGTGAAGTATCAAAAGAGAATCTTTAACTATTATTCTACCAAACTAATTTTTCTAGATTGATATATATATATATATATATATATATATATATATAATTTAATCGGCAAAACTCCAAAAGGCCAAAAAAAAAACACAAATAAATTTACTTATATACAAAATCTAAACATGCGAAACATCAAAAAAGGAAAACTCAACATGTGAGCTAAGATAATAATAATAATAATTAAATACTTTACTGCTAGATAAGAAATTAAAAATGTTACCCATTTTGGTAAATTCAAGTTTTTTCGCATTATTTTTAGTCATAATGTGTAATTAGGGTTTGCAAAATTTTAATTGGAGGTTAGTCTGGTCATTTTGAGGAGTACACAGTATTAGTGAACACAAAGAAAAGGTCGTCCTAGTAATTTTGCGACCGTCGCCAAGGTATCAGGCAACTTCCAAAAATCATCAGCGGAGAGAAAAGGGAAAAAAGGAACTCTGAGACATACCCACATTATACATTCTGATCACTTCCAAACAGAAACCCTAAAATTTCTTCTTCTCTCTCGCCCAGTCACACACTCTCTTCACCCCTAACATCTCGCTTTCTCATCTGGCAAGATTAGATTTTTATATTAGTTTTTGTTTTTAAATTTTTGGTAATTGCACAAATATTTATTGTAATTTGGTTTAATTTACAAATTTTGATTCATTAACCTCAATGGCCATGGCGGCCAACCCTCCTCTCTCGCCGCCACCATCAGTGGCGACTTCTACCTCCGCCGCCGACAACGGTGACGCCAGCCCACAGACTCGCCGGCGTAACCTTTCTTCGCCGTGGGCACAGGTAGTCCGGGGTGTTGAGGCCGAATCGACGGCGGGGTCCGGGCCGCGTTCTCCATCTTCACCGTCGCTGCCGCCTATGGTTTCGGTTTGGCCGGAACAAACTCCTTTTACCGTTTGTTCCGGTCGGAAGGCTCCTGCCGAAAACTCACCTCCTGAGGCTCAGCCGGAGAGCTCCGATAACAGTGACGGCAATGTGGGTCGTCCAAAGAAGCCTGCTTGGAACAAACCAGTGAATGGAGTTGTTGAGCCCAGTTCTGTTATGGGCGGCTCTGTCTCTTGGCCTGCTCTCTCCGAGTCCGCTCGGCCCACTACAAAATCATCCTCTGATCCCTCGAAACCTGTCTCTGACGGATCAGCTTCTAGCCCTCAGGTTCACTCTCTCTAGAACACCCGCAGAGACCTTACATGCTACATCATGGAATTATTGCTTTCTTTCGTCGGATTGATTATATTAATGGATTATGTTTATCTTTTTTAGCGTTAAAAATGGATTCTTCCTGTGGTTATTTCTATATTGTATTAGAACAATGTGCTTAAATTTTGTGCCTGCAGGAGCCTCTAATTTCTCAAACGCCTCAGAAACAAGTTAATACTAATTCCAACCATGGAATGCATCGTCAAAGATCAATGAAACACCGTGGGGGTGGGGTTGGCAGTGGTAGTGGACCAGGTGGTGGATCAGCACAAGGTGGATATAATAGGCCCCCACCGCCTCCTCCACCATTGCCCCCAGCATTTCCTGTTATTGAGATACCTCCTTATGGAAATTACGGGAATTTCATGCCACCTCCAGTACTGGACTCTCCTGCAAGAGGTCCAAGGCCAATGGGTGGTGTCGGGCCTCAGTCAGTGAATGATCATTCTTCACATTCACAAAGGAATTCATCCCGAAGGAATAACTTTGGGCCCCGTCCCCGAGGGGATGGACAGTATCATAATAATCATGGAGGTAGGCGGGATTCTGACCGCAGGGATGTTCAGGTGCCTTATCAATTTATTCCTCCTCCAGGCAGCTACATTCCACCACCACCACCACCTGGTTCTGCCCCCTTTCTTCCACCCCCACATATGAGACCTGTTGTGGGTGCCCCAATGGGTGGCCGATTGAGTTTTGGTAAATCATTTTTATCCTACGTATGTATGATTTGTGACATGAATTTTTGCTAATGCATAAAACTAAATGTAGATATGGCATCTCCATTTGTGTATGTTCCAACACTTCCTCCAGAGCCGTTTAGGGGGATGCCCCTCATTGCTCAAGCTCCACCAGCTCCAATGTTTTTCCCTGTCATTGATCCTCCCCTGCCAGCTTTGATCATAAAGCAGATAGATTATTATTTCAGGTATTTGTTATGACGCTTGATTCCCTAACCGTGAAATAATAGTCCTTGTGTTATCGTACTTTCTTCTTTGTCTCCTAAGACAAGGATATTATTGTGTTTATTGATTTGCTTCCAGTGATGCTAATTTGGTAAAAGATGATTATCTAAGATCAAATATGGATGATGAGGGCTGGGTTCCCATCAGCTTGATAGCTAGTTTTCCTCGAGTAAGTGTTACAATTTGTAGTAGTCTAGTTATTGACTCTGCAAGTTTTATTCTTTATGTGTCTAAGCTTTTCAAAATGGGTTATTTTATTTAATTTTTTTTTAATTCGATAATGTCTACCATCTGATGTTGTACTTGTTTATTGGTGATAAATGGGCTTTTTTCCAGTAGAGTTTGATCCTTTCAATTGAATTGCAAAATTCATTCATATTAGTGGCAATCCATGTTCACACTAAATGATTGGTTTTGTATTTGTTCTTGATTAAAATCATATGCTTTTGAATTGTCATATGTGCGAATTTGACCTTGGGTTGCTTAAGCATTACCTAATCTTAAGGCTTTAGTAGCTGTAGCTGCACTTATTAAATGTCAATAGGGAAAAGGCTCCAATCATATTTACAATGTTGAAAAGTGCCCTTGAGAAATAATGTATAAAAGCTTTTGTGTCTTTGAGAGACATGTTGAAATGATGGGAAAAGATTTTATACTTTCTTTCCCTGCTTTCTTCAATCATAATCTTTTGCTACTTCTTTCCTTCTCCTTTTACTGTCCTTTTGATGCTTCTGGTTTTTTAGTCAAAATATTATGCATGATGAATCTTAAGACCATGTCATCTACTTTAATTGGATACTCATGCTTGTATTCATAAAATAACATTGCTTAGGACAGAGTTAATGCTTTGCACTGCTTGAGACATGACACTGCCAAATTTTCTATATCAAGAAGTTCGTATAAACACACAGCACTTCTCCAACAAGCAAGAAGAAAACATCCAGGATTTCAATGTTGCATCAATGACATATATATTATTTTCTTATATGAGGATTAGCATGTTATGTGCTACGACCATGCCTATATGTAGGTCTTTGAGCTGTTTAAATATACTTTAAAAGGAAAAGCAATCCTAATTTCTTTGATGTTTCATTACTATAATTGTCCATTTGTTAAATATTATTTTGTCATATCCAATGCACAGATGAAGGTTGTTCTATTGTCCACTTTTGCAGGTTCAACAATTAACGACAGATATTCAATTGATTTTGGATTCACTGAGAGCTTCAGTGATAGTTGAAGTGAAGGTATTTTACTAACTATCATTTGGAAAAATGAATCTTGCTATAATTCAACTGATGCCCCCACCCCCCCCAAAAAAAGATCAAAATTTTCTTAATATGTTGCACAATTTGCTTGAACTTTCTGCAGTAGTTGCAGTTCAGTGGAGCTTCCATGTTTACATTCTGTTAAAAAGCAGGATTCTATGCATCTAACTTTCTTGATCTGTACAATGTGCAAGTCTGCTGCTGTGGTGCCTTTTATAACGATGTAATTGCTGTTTCTTTGTTTTCCCTATACTTCTTATTCTGCAGGAACAGGGTGACATGATAAGAAGACGTAATGAGTGGTGGAAATGGGTCCATACTGGTGGTAGGGTTTCACCTGATCCATCCCAACAGACACCTGGCACATCATCTGATGATAATTTGCCAACGTCTATTGAAAACTTGTCACTTACTGATGACAGTATCACTAAAACAGTGACCATGGACTCAGTAGATTCACAAATGGAGATGGTGCCGAGTAGACCTTTACCTGAGGAATCACGTTGTTCTTCGAATGTGGATAATGGAGAGTTTACTGCAGAGGAAGTCCGCTCACGTCAAACATGAACAACTACACCATGAGAAAGGTGCTTTTGCGTATCCAGTCAAAGGTTGTCGCAGTTGACTCAGATGGTTCTTGGATTGATGGGTACTACCTGTGCTCAGGGCTGGGAAGTTTTGTATTTTATCCTTGACCGAGCCCACATTTTTGCAGTTTTCTTGGGGTAGCTAGTGGAGATTGAAGTAATAAATGCACACAGCTTGTCTGAGATTGAGAAAAGTAAATGAACTTGGAGAGAGTATGGTTGCTCTGGATGACATTATTGGATTATCCCGTTTGTATACTTTGTTGATGTGGATGGGTGGTTTTTCCATTATTGAGGATGTCATGATGTGGATTTGGTTTGCTTTCAGAGGAGAATTTTTAGGTGGATTTTTGTTGGTAGGCTTGGTTTTATATGCTCAGGAGGTGGTGAGACTGCTTGATTTTGTGTTCATAAATTGAGGTCTCTCGATAATTATGTTAGTCTCATACTTTTTAATTCATTTTTATGTTCTCTTTCACAGAGAATTTTATGCATGGATGGTTTATATATATAGTACAGCTATACTTATAGTTACTTATCTCTGGCTTTTGATATCTTTGAAGGATTAGTTTTTGCCGTAGTGTAGGTTAATTAGTTTGTGGTGGATGGAGCTTATATATTTGCTGAGAAAGTGAGTTGATATCTTTATTTGCACTCCAAACCAGATGTCAATCATATAAGTATCTCTCTTTAGTTTCAAATTATATGCTGACTAGTGTTAATGGTATCATGGTCTGATTAATGGCTTTATATGCAATATGAAACTGTATACACGATTTTTGGTTATTACAGTCAACTATATCCATCTTTCAAGTTAGTCGGGGACATTTTCCATTCTTACCAGCTACGGTATTATAGCTGCCCTTGACTCCTTGCTAATATAAGAGTTTTAGGTCTGGATACACTCTCCCTAGCTGCTAGTGCTAAGGAGTTTTAGGTATGGATGCAATATCAGTAACTGCTAGTGCTAAGGCTCTACATGATAAAGGCCTGCTTCGTACTGTCCTATGCCGGTTTAGTTGCATTCTCAGGCAGCTAATGGAGATGTCCTTGAATTTTTCTTTCACTCTCTATGCTGTTCATTGCTACTAAGATTATGTGTTTGATTCTGAATAAGATTTGAGTTACCAATTTCGTCAGTTGGGAAGAATCTCAATTGAATTGAGTGCAGGATAATCTTGCGTAGCAAGAAGTGCTCTTACTATGTTGCCACCCTAGCTATTATGTGAATAATTGTTGCTCGCTGGCAGAATATGCGTAAGAATATTTGTATATGATGTTACACTCGTGCGCGCACACAATGGGAAATGAACTAAATGGTAGGTTAATGATGGTGGGGAAGAACTAACTGCCTTTAGCTTGAAAATTTTGAATGCTTTTTATTCCTCCTTTTAGGGTGGTTAGAGCTTGACCTGGATAATATTTTTCCTCCTTCAAGAGCTCAATTTGCACTTTAAAATTGAGGCATTTTTTATCTTTTCTTTGTTTGTCAATGGTTTGTTGTGAGCATGGTTTTTTGGACCGGACTGGTCGGGCGGATCGACTGGATCGGGAATTGGTCTTCAAACCGGTTCAGCCCATTCTTTTGAATTGAAATTCTCAAAAATCAGTTTCTTTTGTTCAACAAATCGGTTTGGACTGGCCAGTCCAATCAATTAAATCGGTCTTTCTTTTTTTTTTCTCTCTAAATAAGATAATATATTTATAAAAAAAATAAACTACACAAATAGAATAAATAATTTATAATAATAGAAAAAATATTATATTTTTTTCTAATTTCATTATTTACGTATTTATTGATTTGAATTATATTATATTATTGATTAATTTTATTCTTAAAAATATTATATTTTTAATTTTTAAATAATAATATTTCTGATTCAATTGTGATTGAACCATTAAATTGTGAATCAATAAATTTTTTAGTTCGATGTCCGGTCCGATTCTGAAAACAATGGTTGTGAGATCGACAGCATAGTGTTTTCTATTTTATAATCCAATCCCGATCGAATCAACTTTTCAACTTGAATGGAGGCTGAAGGTGATAAAGTTTATTCTAGTTGAAAATAAAGTGATAAACTCGGATTAAAGCCAATTGGTTAATTGAGATTTTTACACCCAACCAAGTAAATGATAACTGGCTCTTCTTTTCATTATTCAAATGTCGTCTCTCATCGGAGAGATGCTATCTATCGCGGTCTGCAGCTGGCCTCGGACAGGCTTGCAATGGTGAAGACATATGGAAACGAACAATATGATTATATTAGATGACTTAGCATGGGAGCAACTTACTTAGCCCATAAGATACCCCATTTTGTCAATGAGGATATGATACTCAGGTTGTTCATCGTAGAGGGTTCTTGGTTCTGTCACAGGCCGACCTGTGACGGGTTATTCATGTGGGCATGACCTTGTCCACGCCCAATCTTAATATTCATGGTGGAGACGGAGCGCTCGTGTGTCTTTGGATTTGTCTAGGAAATCGGAAGAACTAAACGTTCCTAAGTGTACTTGGCCACCGTCTATAGTCAGGTCGAGTACCCTTATGAACATTTGTGCCCGTGCCACGGAGTGCCTAGCTAAGCTTAAAGACACTCAAACGTTCCAAACCAACGGCCCTCCCAAAAGGCCATGTCAAGTGTCAAACATTCGTGCCAGTACCCAACACCCAGTGCCGTGCCCATGCCTGTACCAGTGCCATGCACCCGCGAGCCTTGCGCCAGACAGTGCCGAGACCGTGCCGCAAGCTCACGCACCAGCGCCCGACAGTGCCTCGCGCCCATAGCCGGCCGGCGCCGTGCGCATACCCAGCACCAGCCGACGGCCAAAATCGTCGCCCCTCCATTTTCTTATGTAAATACTTAGTTAGTCTTTTGTTATATTTTTGTAATTTTCCTAAGGCCTTGAAGGCCATGCATGTAAATTTTCATAGGTAGATTCCATGTACTTTGCTCTATAGAAATCGGCAAACTTTTCCCACCTCCTCGGAAAAACGATGTCTACTGCTGGAATATGGGAAAAGTTTACCGCGTCTATTATATGGGGCGTACAAAAACGAGATCAGGTAGAAGCAAACGAAGTCGGTTGTAATCATTAGTGTTCCCCCTCACCAATACACATTGTAAATACTTTGTACAAATTTTCTTATGAATGAAATGAGTTCTTTCAAGCAAGCAAGTGCCGGTTAAGTGCCGTTTTTTGTCGTTTTTATATCGTTCATTGTCGGTTTCCATCGTTTTCATAGCAAACCATTGTGAATTCATTCAAGCTCGCAAAAAGGCATTCAAACAAGGTTAGAGAAGGCCGGTGTGACGTTGGCTCGAGTTTAGCCAAATCACAGGCATCACGATTAGTCTAAGAGCTAAACAACGACCCGTAACAGCTGGTATCAGAGCCATTTGAGATATGGCTTCGAGTTTAGAGAATGTTGGTCCGTTGCAAGGAACGGGAAGTAACAAGGATCGGTTGCAGGCCCTCGAGGTCGCTGTAAATAAAATTCATCTCCTGTGCTATGGAGAAAGCGAAATGGACGGTAACTCTATGGTGAGACTATTGTCCCTAGTGGAGGGAGATATCATGAGATAAAGTGAAGAATTAAAGGCAACTAGTTCTGAGACGAGACATGTGGTTTAAGATGTCCAGTCTCACATAGAGAGAATTGAACGAAATGAGGTGGAAGTGGAAAATAACTCCACAGCCATTGCTGAATTACGGGCTGTTAGCACCTGTTTGATTGGCTCGGTTATGACCTTGGTGTGGGCGTTGGCACGTTTAGCTTCACCTCGGTCTTGTGGGAAATGGTACGTGCCAAGAGGGGGACAATGGCTCGGTATGGCTCGGGCATGGCTCATGGTTTGGCCCCGCATGCACCTTAGCTCGTGGGCAGCTAAGGAAGACGGTTGGGTTAGTTGGTTCGTTCACCAGACTGGACAACGGTTTTCAGCAGTTGCTGCCTGGACCCATGTTTTGTGCCACTTATGGTAGTGGGAATGTGGGTTAGTGGGAAGTTCCTAGGTTGGTTGGGTTGTAACCAACTCAGTCCCTTGTCTATAAATACTTGTATTCTTTGGCTTAGGGAGACTAGTTGAGTGAGGGAGAGAACTAAGTCTACCAGCTGTGTTGTATTGTTTCCTTGGCTTTCTATGGTGAATACAAGGTTGGGCTTTGCCTGTAAACTTTGGGTGCCTGCTTTACTTGTTTGCTGGGTTAGTTTTAATCTCGTTCTCTTGTAAGATCACTTAACCTAAGTGGGAAAGGCTGACTAGCCTCGTTGGCTAGTGCCGGTGCAGAGTTGGGTAGATTTGAGACTTACTCTCTGACAATTTTGGTATTAGAGCCCGGTTTGGTTCGGCAGTTGGCTTGTGTGGATGATGGCTCCCGAGACCCGTTCTACGGTGTCCGTCCCTGATCCTCGGTCGGTCCAAGAACGCTTGGCTAGTCTGGAAGATTTTGTTAGGGCTCCAGACCACGAAGGGGCGTTATCTCTGTCCGTTCAAATGGGATGCCTCGCGGAATCTCTTGAAGGCATAAAGAAGAGATTCGAGGACGTGCAGAACGGCTTGGACGAAAGGAGTCGCAACCTGGTAGAGGACTTGACGTTGCTCACAGACCAGGTAAACGAAATCAACTGTGATGTTGTTCTCCTTAAAAAAATAACTGCGGGTGGTAGCTCCCAACAAAACGATAGCACGGCTAGTGCTGCAAGTGGCCCGATGGTGCAGAAAATTAAAGTCCCGGAACCTACTCCTTTTGCTGGTGCTCGAAGTGCAAAGGAGCTTGAAAACTTCATTTGGGACGTGGAACAGTACTTTAAGGCTGCCCATATCCCAGATGAAGAGAAGGTAGCCATAACCAGTATGTATTTGTCCGGTGATGCGAAACTGTGGTGGAGGACCCGTGTTTCAGAAATCTGCCTAGGGCAGCCGGTGATCGAAACGTGGGAACAACTGAAGGACGAATTAAAGAAGCAATTCCTCCCCACCAACACATCTTGGCTGGCCCGTGAGTCCCTTCGGAAATTGAAACACTCAGGTACGATTCGTGACTATGTTAAAGAGTTTAATGCCTTGTTGCTGGATGTAACTAAAATGTCCGATGAGGACAAATTGTTCAATTTTATGGCTGGGCTTCAGCCTTGGGCACAGACGAAGTTGAGACGGCAAGGTGTAAAGGACATCACCCAAGCAATTGTTGTGGCAGATTCCTTGACTGGCTATAAGGTCTTTGCAAGTGACCATGTACGGGCAGACAAGAAGAAGTCCTTTAAGAAGGACCAGGCTAAGGCCAGAAACGAAAAGGGGAGGAAGAAAACGGAGTCCCAAAGGGGTGAGGGAACGTCCAAATGTGAGTTGGCTAAGAAGAAAGCTGGCTCTGGCTGCTTTATCTGTGACGGACCGCATATTGCATGAAATTGCCCCAAACGTGAGAAAATGGTTGACGCCATGATGCTCAGCATGGCGGATGCTGATGCTGCTGGTGACGAAGACTCGACTAGGAAGCCCCAGGTTCGTGTGAATCCCTTGCAACTGTTGAGTGCTCTTACCACACTATCTGAGCCCCCAAAACAGCGTGGGTTGCTATATGTCGATGCCTTGGTGAATCAAGTTCCAGTGAAAGCTATGGTGGACAGTGGTGCTACCCATAACTTCGTGTCAGAAAGGGTGATACCCAAACTGAAACTCGAATTGGCAGAAAGTCCCTTGAGAATGAAGGCAATAAACTCAGAAGCTAGACCGATGAAGGGCGCAACGGACGTGTCCCTAACAGTTGGCTCGTGGGAAGGCAAATGTAATTTTACTGCTGTACCTTTATATGACTTTGATGTAATTCTGGGGGTGGATTTTCTTATTTCTGCTAAAGTTTCTGTTATGCCTCACTTGGGTGGGATTTTAATATGTGAGGGGAAAAGTCCCTGTTTCGTGTCGGGTATGTTTGTTAACAAAGAGAAGGGGATGCTGTCGGCTATACAGCTCAAAGACGGGCTAAGAAGGGGTGAAATGACCTACTTGGCTGTCCTGGTGGAAGTCAAGCCCAATGTGCACCAGGAAGTGCCGGATGCTGTAGCCGAGGTGCTGGAGGAGTATGCGGACATCATGCCCTCCAAGTTGCCAAATGAGTTGCCTCCCAGAAGGGCAACCGATCATAAGATTGACTTAGTGCCAGGAGCTGTACCCCCGACTCAAGCTCCTTACCGTATGTCCCCTGCAGAACTGGAGGAATTAAGGAAACAACTGGGTGAGTTGTTGGAGTCGGGACTGATGAAGCCTTCAAAAGTTCCCTATGGTGCCCCAGCACTTTTTCAAAAGAAGGCTGATGGATCGCTGCGATTTTGTGTGGACTACAGAGCTTTAAACAAGCTGACGGTAAAGAATAAATACCCTATTCCTAATTCTGCTGACTTATTTGACCGTCTGTCTAAAGCCAAGTACTTCACTAAAATTGACCTTCGGTCGGGCTATTAACAAGTCAGAATAGCCGAGGGAGATGAGGCAAAGACAACGGTTGTGACTCGGTATGGTTCCTATGAGTTCTTGGTGATGCCGTTTGGTCTTACAAATGCCCTTGCGACATTTTGTAATCTTATGAATGATGTATTGTATGATTACTTAGATAAATTCATTGTTGTTTATCTAGATGACAATGTAATCTACAGTGATTCCTTAGAGGAACACTTGTTACATTTAAAACTTGTATTCCAGCGGCTTAGGAAACACAAGTTGTATGTAAAGAAAGAAAAATGTGAGTTCTGTAGGGAAACGATTACCTTCCTTAGCCATGTGATTAGCCAAGGGAGAATCCAGATGGACCGGAAAAAGTAGTTGCAATCGTTGATTGGGCTCCCCCAACGAAGGTGACGGAACTGAGATCATTCCTTGGCTTGGCCAACTATTACCGTCGCTTCATTAAGGGATACTCGAAGTTGGTGGCCCCGTTGACGGATCTATTGAAAAAGGACCAGAAATGGGCTTGGGATGACCATTGTGAAGCAGCATTCCAGAAGTTGAAGGAAGCTGTTGCATCTGAACCGGTCCTAGCACTTCCAGATTTCACACAAACTTTTGAGGTGCATACGGATGCCTCAAGGCGGGCTATTGGTGGAGTGATAGTGCAGAATAAACATCCCATTGCGTTTGAGAGTTGGAAGCTGAAGGACTGTGAGCACAGGTATAGCACCCATGAAAAAGAAATGACGAGCAGTGATCCATTGTTTACAAGTTTGGAGGCAATACCTGTTGGGAACAAAGTTTGTTGTGGTGATGGACAATGTGGCTAATACCTACTTCAAGTCCCAGAAGAAGTTGTCCCCTAAACAGGCTCGATGGCAAGAGTTCTTGGCAGAATTCGACTTCGAGTGGGTACACAAGCCTGGAAGGGATAACTTGGTGGCGGATGCACTTAGCCGAAAAGGAGTGGAGGAATATGTGACTGCCATTTCCTTCCTGGAGTCGGACTTTTTGGCTAAGGTAAAAGAGGAGTCCCTCACTGATTCTCTTTATCAATGGCTTGTGAGACAGGTCGGAGATGGTTCGGTTCGTCGATACTGGCTCGAGGATGGGCTGCTTCGAGCCAAAGGCAATCGGGTCTATGTGCCAGCGGGAAACTTAAGGCATCAGCTGATGAAGGAAACGCATGACACTCCATGGGTTGGTCATCCAGGAGTAGAACGTACGAATGCTTTACTATCGCGTCGATTCTATTAGCCCCGGATGGTAGACGACATAGAAGTCTTTGTAAAGACATGTCTTGTGTGCCAACAGGATAAGCTGGAACGGAGGAAGGAAGGCGGTCTACTTCAGCCCTTGCCTATTCCTGACCGACCTTGGCAATCCATTTCCATGGACTTTATTTCAGGGTTGCCCAACATGAACGGAATGGCTTCCATCTATGTTGTCGTTAATCGGTTTTCCAAATATGCAGTTTTCATGGCCGTACCTAAGGCGTGTACTGCAGATGTTGTTGCAGAGCTGTTTTTCAGAAACGTTGTGAAGCATTTTGGGCTGCCAGCAGATATTGTGAGTGATCGAGACACAAGGTTTACTGGTCGTTTCTGGACTACATTGTTCGGATTCCTTGGGACGGAATTGAAATTCTCAACGGCTGCACATCCTCAAACAGATGGTCAAACTGAGAGGATCAACGGTTTGTTGGAAGATTTTCTTAGGCATTATGTAAATGCTAGTCAGAAAAATTGGGTAGATTTACTTGATGTAGCCCAATTTAGCTATAATATGCATAAGTCTTCTTCCACAGGTATGAGTCCGTTTGAGCTGGCAAACGGACAACAGCTAATGACGCCCAGTGACGTTGCTGCGGGTCAGACTTATACCAAATGTCCTGCTACTTATCGGTTTGCTCGTGCTAAGTAGGAATTGATAGACGAAGCCAGAGACAGCTTGACCCTCGCCCGAGCAACGGATGGAGCACTATGCTGACTTGAAACGGAGGGATGTAGAGTTCAAAGTAGGTGACCTCGTAATGTTGAAACTCACTCCCCAGATTTGGAAGAAGATCAGCAGTAAGACGGTGCATCGTGGCCTTATTCCGAAGTATGATGGCCCCTTCGAAGTTATGAAGAAGGTTGGATGGGTTGCTTATCGGTTGAAGTTGCCCAATCGACTCAAAGTTCATCCAACCTTCCATGTGAGCTTCCTAAAGCTTTTCAACCAAGACGAGCTTGATGAGGGCAGAAGCAAGAGTCGACGTGTCCCTCATGTGGTAAGGAAACAGTTCGAGAAGGATGTCCATCAGGTGCTCGATCACAAAACCGAAGGGCAAAGTAAAAAGAACCGACGAACTTCCTATCTGGTACATTGGAAGGGGGAGTCTGAAGTTGATGCTACTTGGGAGAAAGATGTGACCTTGTGGCAGTTCGAATATCAGATTAAGGCTTATTGGGAGGAACGACAAACCCCCAAGTCGACCAAGGCGTCGACGTCTTCAGGTGGGGGCGGTTTGTTAGCACCTGTCTGATTGGCTCGGTTATGACCTTGGTGTAGGCGTTGGCACGTTTAGCTTCACCTCGGTCTTGTGGGAAATGGTACGTGCTAAGAGGGGGACGATGGCTCGGTATGGCTCATGGTTTGGCCCCGTATGCACCTTAGCTTGTGGGCAGCTAAGAAAGACGGTTGGGTTAGTTGGTTCGTTCACCAGACTGGACAACGGTTTTCAGCAGTTGCTGCCTGGACCCATGTTTTGCGCCACTTATGGTAGTGGGGATGTGGGTTAGTGGGAAGTTCCTAGGTTGGTTGGGTTGTAACCAACTCAGTCCCTTGTCTATAAATACTTGTATTCTTTGGCTTGGGGAGACTAGTTGAGTGAGGGAGAGAACTAAGTCTACCAGCTGTGTTGTATTGTTTCCTTGGCTTTCTATGGTGAATACAAGGTTGGGCTTTGCCTGTAAACTTTGGGTGCCTGCTTTACTTGTTTGCTGGGTTAGTTTTAATCTCGTTCTCTTGTAAGATCACTTAACCTAAGTGGGAAAGGCTGACTAGCCTCGTTGGCTAGTGCTCGGTGCAGAGTTGGGTGGATTTGAGACTTACTCTGTGACACGGGCCATGTTGGAAGATGTTCGGGTTGAGTTAAGAACCTTGTCCTTGGCAATTGGGCGAGTTGCTGAGGGAAGGAATGACACCCCGGTTAATACCATCCCCGTCCCAAAGCCTAAGGTTAGAGAACCAAAGGCCTTCAAAGGAAGCCAGGATGCTCGAGAGATTGACAACTTCTTCTTCTTCGATCTTTCTCAATACTTCAAAACTGTTGGGATAACGGACGAAGGGCTTAAGGTGAACACTGCCGCCACCTTTCTTGATGATGATGCTAAGCTATGGTGGAGGGTTCAGGTTGCTGAAATTGAGGCGGGATGCCTAGTCATTGATACTTGGGAACATATGAAGGAAGCTATAAAGAAACAGTTCTTCCCACAAAACGTGGAATATGAGGCTCGACGAAAATTGAGAGAACTGAAGCATACCAGATCAATCCATGACTATGTGAAGAATTTCTCAGCCTGCTTACTTCAAATAACGGAAATGTCCGAAAAGGACAAGTTCTTCACTTTCATGGAAGGATGGGCCAAAAGCGAGCTCCACAGGCAGAGGGTACAAGAGCTATCCCATGCCATCACAATAGCCGAAGGGCTAGTCGATTTTCAGACGGAAGCTAGAAAAGACAGAGAACGAACTGCCCCTTCTCAAGCGAAAGGAGGAAACAACAGACCCTTTCGGCCTAGTTTCGGGAATGGTGGGGGAGATAAAGCTCCCGCTGCCAGAGAAGGATTCCCTCATTGCCAAAACAAAGAGGACCATGGGCAAAAGAAGACTGAAGTTGGCAAACCTTTTGGTTGTTTCCTTTGCAATGGCCCTCATCCCATCCGAAATTGCCCGAGAAGAGCTTTGGTGAATGTTATCTATGAATCTGGAGCCCTTGAAGCGACCACTTTCATTTCCGGGGCACGGACCTCTCTAGATACAGACCACGTCTCTGAAGAGGGAGATGTTTTGGGAGCATTCTCATGGAGCTGCAATACACTCTCTCAAGACGGACCTGATGTAGCTCTCTTAGCGACGGGGGACAAAAAGTTGAAAGCTACCCCAGCGGATCCAAACTCGAAAATCTGTAAGGGAACAGGGCTAATGTATGTTGATCTTATCGTAAATGGGAGACCTATCCGTGCGATGGTGGACACCGGGGCTACACACAACTACTTGGCTAGCACAGAGGTGGAAAGGCTAGGCTTGGTGTTAGAAAGGGGTACTGGTCAAGTGAAAGCCATTAACTCAGCCCCAAAACCGATTGTTGGTGTCGCTAGGGCAGTGAGCGTGAAAATGGGGCATTTCCAAGGGAGAACAAATCTCACTGCCGTAGAGATGGATGACTTCAAGCTGATCCTCGGGCTCGAATTCCTGCGAGACACAAAGACTGCGGTTCTACCCTATGGTGACTCACTCTTAATGATGGGAAATAAACCGTGTGTCGTACCAACAATGATTGGGAGAGCCTCGACCAAAAGCTTATCAGCCTTTCAATTAAAGAAGGGCCTTAAGCACAAGGAAGCCACGTACATGGGCCACTTAAAGTGGGAAGAAGCGGAAGAGACATCAGGACCAATACCAGAAGTCGTGAAATACCTGTTGGAGGAGTACGAAGATGTGATGCCTGATGAACTCCCGAAAGAACTTCCACCCCAAAGGACTGTGGACCATGAGATCGAGTTAGTGCCAGGCACTAAGCCCCCGGCATGCGCACCGTATCGTATGTCCCAGCCCGAGCTAGCAGAACTTCGAAAGCAACTAACCGAGATGTTGGAATCCGGTATCATAGTGCCAGCAAGATCCCCTTACGGAGCCCCGGTCCTATTCCAGAAGAAAGCAGATGGTTCTCTTCGTATATGTGTAGACTATCGAGCTCTGAATAAGATCACGATCAGGAATAAATACCCAATTCCCTTACCTGCGGATTGTTTTGATCAGTTGAGCAAGGCAAAGTACTATTCCAAAATTGATCTTCATTCCGGATATTGGCAAGTTCGGATAAAGGAAGGGGATGAGTACAAGACTACTTGTGTTACCCGATACGAGGCTTTTGAGTTCTTGGTCATGCCATTTGGACTAACTAACGGTCTAGCCACTTTTTGCACCCTTATGAATGAAGTGTTGCGGAACTTTTTGGATCGATTTGTGGTGGTGTATCTTGAAGACATCGTGATCTATAGCGATAGTTTAGAGAAGCACATGGAGCACCTGAGGAAGGTGCTGATCCGATTGAGGAAAAATAAGCTGTACGCGAAACTTTCAAAGTGTTCTTTTGCCCAGCAGAAGATCCACTTTCTAGGGCACATCATTGAACCAGGGCATATTCAGATGGACCCGAAAAAAATACAGGCAATAGAGGCATGGCAACCTCCTGAAAATGTTTCGGATCTGAGGTCTTTCTTTGGGTTGGTAAACTACTATCAGAGATTTGTGAAGGATTATTCCAAGATAGTTCTACCACTCACTGACTTGCTTAAGAAAAAGAACACTCGGAGTTGGGATCAAAATTGCCAAATTGCTTTCGAAGAGCTAAAGCGGTGTATGTCTATAGACCCAGTGTTGGCCCTGCCAGACCACTCAAAGCCTTTTGAGGTACATACTGATGCTTCTAATTTTGCCTTAGGCGGGGTACTAGTACAAGATGGCCATCCTGTGGCCTTCGAGAGCAAAAAGTTGAATGATGCGGAGAGACGGTATTCTGCCCATGAAAAGGAACTCCTAGCAGTTGTCCACTGCCTCAGAGTCTGGAGACATTACCTGCTAGGAGCACCTTTTTCGGTAAAGACGGACAATACTGCAGTCAGTCACTTCATGACCCAACCGAAGCTGACAGGATGCCAGGCTCGGTGGCAAGAACTATTAGTTGAATTCAACTTTATGTTGGAATATCGACCAGGGGTAACGAACCAGGTGGCTGATGCTTTAAGTTGAAAGCCAGAGTTACCGATCCTACACCGTCTAGCAAGTCTCGCAGCAAGTGAAATCACCTCCTACATAAAAACACAAATTCGGGAATGGATCCCAAAAGATCCTACAGCCAAGCGCTTGTTGGAATTGGCGAATCAAGGGACAACCTGAAGATTTTGGATAGAGGACGGTCTTCTGGTTAACAAAGGGAATCGCTTATACGTACCAAAAGGAGGGGACTTGCGTCGGATTATTATTCGGGAATGCCACAGCACCAATTGGGCCGGCCACCAAGGGGAAGAATGCACACTAGCCTTAGTGCAGCGGGGCTATTATTGGCCGTTAATGCAAACAGACGTGGAAGAGTTTATAAGGACATGTCTTGTATGTCAGCAGGATAAAATAGATCGACAAGCAAAGGGCGGGCTTTTACATCCATTGCCAATACCCCGTAAACCTTGGGAGAGTGTCTCGTTGGACTTTATTGCTGGTTTACTAAGAATTGGTGAAATTGCAACCATTCTGGTAGTGGTAGATCGCTTCTCAAAGTATGCTACTTTCATCCTCGCGTCCAAGTATGTTTCGGCCAAGGAAACTGCTCAACTCTTCTTTAAGCATGTTGTGAAATATTAGGGAGTACCAATAGACATTGTTAGTGATCGGGACTCCCGGTTCACTGGGAACTTTTGGAGAGAACTTTTCAAGTTGCTCGGTTCCCAGCTAAATATGAGCTCATCCTCACACCCCAAATCGGATGGACAAACGGAGCGGTTCAATGGGATGTTGGAGGAATATCTTCGCCACTTCGTGACCGGGAACCAGAAGAACTGGGTGGACCTCCTGGATGTTGCGCAGCTATGTTTTAATGTGCAGAAGAGTTTTTTTACTAATAAGAGTCCCTTTCGAGATTGTAACTGGGCAACAGCCCACGCTTCCGCACACAGCGGACGTTCCCGCTAGCAGTAAACCAACCAGAACTGAACAATTCTCGAGGGAATGGCGATTAAATATTGAGATTACTCGAGGATACCTTGAAAAGGCGACGAGACGAATGAATGAATAGGCCGACAAGAAACGCCGCCCTGTCGAGTTCCGGGTTGGAGATCTAGTGATGGTCAAAAGGTTTCTCAAAAGAGAATAGAAGAAGACTAAGGGGAAGGATCCTTGACTCATGCCGAAATACCTCGGACCCGTACCTATAATAAAGCGAATTGGAAAACTGGCATATAAGGTCCAACTTCTCCGAGAATTGGGAATGCACCCGGTCTTCCATGTCAGCTTATTGAAACCATATCATGATGGCCAAGGTGAAGAACCACGGGACTTAGAACCTGATCAAGCTTGGAAAAGAGTTGCGGAAGCTATTGTGGAGGATCGGATAGTGGGACAATCAAAAAGGCGACACAAAGAATACTTGGTAAAATGGCAAGGCCGGAGCTCAACAGAGAATACTTGGGAACGAGCATCTAATTTCAAGGCGTTTTAGCCTCTGATCGATGCCTACCATCAGAGTCGAGGTGTCGGGGACATCACTATGAACAAGGTGGGGGAGGATGTCATAGGCCGACTTGTGACGGGTCGTTTGCGTGGGCATGACCTTGCCCACGCCCAATCTTAATATCCATGGTGGAGACGGAGTGCTCGTGTGTCCTTGGATTTGTCTAGAAAACCGGAAGGACTAAACGTTCCTAAGCGTACTTGGCCACCGTCTATGGTCGAGTCGAGTACCCTTAGGAACATTTGTGCCCGTGCCACAGAGTGCCTAGCTAAGCTTGGAGACACTCGAACGTCCCAAATCAACGGCCCTCCCAAAAGGCCATGTCAAGTGCCGAACACCTGTGCCAGTGCCCAACGCCCAGTGCCGTGCACCCGCGAGCCTTGCGCCAGACAGTGCCGAGATCGTGCCGCACGCCCGCGCTAGACCGTGCCGCGTGCTTGTGCCAGACCGTGCCGAGACCTTGTCGCGAGCCCACACCAGACCGTGCCGCAAGCTCGCGCACCAGCGGCCGACAATGCCGTGCGCCTGCCCAGCACCAGTCGACGACCAAAATTGTCGACCCCTCCATTTTCTTATGTAAATACTTAGTTAGTCTTTTGTTATATTTTTGTACTTTTCCTAAGGCCTTGAAGGCCATGCATGTAAATTTTCATAGGTAGATTCCATGTACTTTGCTCTATAGAAAATTGGCAAACTTTTCCCATCTCTTCGAAAAACGGTGTTTACTACTGAAACATGGGAAAAGTTTACTGCGTCTATTATAGGAGGCGTACAAAAACGAGATCGGGTAGAAGCAAACGAAGTCGATTGTAATCATTGATGTTCCCCCTCACCAATATACATTGTAAATACTTTATATAAACTTTCTTCTGAATGAAATGAGTTCTTTCAAGTAAGCAAGTGCCGGTTAAGTGCCATTTTTTGTCGTTTTTACATCGTTCATTGTCGGTTTCCATTGTTTTCATAGCAAACCACTGTGAATTTATTCAAGCTCGCAAAAAGGCATTCAAACAAAGTTAGAGAAGGCCAGTGTGACGTTGGCTCGAGCTTAGCCAAGTCACAGGCATCACGATTAGTCTAATAGCTAAAAGACGACCTATGACAGTTCCCTTCTCGTTTTAAGAGTGGAATACAAAGATACTTGTAAACAATTCACTTCTTACTTTATCGCAATTTGGTTCCAGCCTTCAGTCTTTCTTGGCGTCTTCGCCTTCTCTAGCTAGCGAACCCAAAGTGAAGGTAAAGAACGAAAACCAAAAACACTTGCTATTGAATGGAAAAGGGATCGTGCTTATAGTGATGGATAAAGAAAGTAATAATTATTATAGCACGGCCGCCATCTCTGATTCACCAGCAAAGTCATCGTCTGTGTGTTCATCTCCTCTGCCATTTTCAGCATTATCTCCAATCACAACATGTTCTGGAGGCCCAAAAAATTTTTCCATTGAAGAAGTCTGGAGAGACATCAGCGTCTCCTCTCTTCACCGCTCCTCCAACCGCAGCACCAGTGCCTCAGCTACCACTACCTGTCTTGCCCTACAGGGTTCCTCAATCCAAGACTTCTTGTCTCGCTCTCCTCCTAACCGGAAACAGAGATCAAGGGCCGGGCACGGAGGACAGCCTTACCCTATTGCAGAGAGTGACTCTGCTTTCGAGGCACCTCGAGTTGTGCCACTGTTGAGATTGAGCACAAGCACAGAAATCGATTGCGTTGAAAGATCTCGTGATCACTCAAGTGTAAAATCACAGCAGTTGCGCACTGTTCATGATGCCACTGGTAAAGCACCATGTTCTTTTTCCCTGTCACGCCTGAGTCCACCACATTACTCTTCCACGGTTGAGTTTCCTATTTTGCGCAAGAAGAGGATTCCTGAAAGTGATGACAACAACAGTGATCACCGGAACAAGCGCATGATGAAGAATAGAGAATCAGCTTCTAGGTCCAGAGCACGACAACAGGTGCTTTGCTATATATTTCTTCTCTAATTAATTGAAGAAAATTTCTCATCTTGTTTAATATTGTGAAGTACCAAGGCAATTTCTTCCTTCATTAAGTTGTCTGTTTCTCCATTTTTCCTCCTGTGGCATGGTTCGATGTTGCATGCACAAAAGGCTTATACAACTGGGTTAGAGCTTGAAGTTTCTCGATTAATGGAAGAAAATGGTAGGCTCAGAAGACAACTGGAAAAGGTAACTCTTATAATTAATTTAGAACCCAGAATTAAGAACATAAACAGTAGAATTCCTTTTATCTTATTCTAGCTAATACTGCCCAAAGTCATTCTATATACAGTAGGTTGAATTGAAGGTTATCGTTTGCTGATTGGATTTTGAATCGCTTCTTCTTTTCAACCTTGTGTTTCCAGCTCTGTACTGCAGCTGCACCTGTTCAGTGTCCAAAAAGGCAAATGCTACACAGAACTTTAACAGCACCATTTTAAGAAGAAAGAATGCAATCATTCTGCATTTGGCATGCAACTTTCAGTTCTTTAATTTTGGCTTTTCTTTGCTCTTCTCTTCTTTTCCCTCCTTTCTTTTGTGGAGAAATATATTATGGTACGTTTCTTTCATTAATGGCCGGGTTAAAATGCAAGTATTCTTCTCTTCTATAAAAGGAAGATGTTAAAGGATACCAAAAGTTCGAAATTTGGGGGTATCCTTGAAGCAAGGTTTATTACATCTTTTCTTGTTTCCTTGTTTCCGCCATGCATGGTCGGGAACTTTTTATCTAACCAATTGAATCACAAACTTCAACTTTTAGGTGTAGCCCCTCGGGCATAGTTCAACTTGCTCATGACTTTTGGTTCTTGAACTAGCCGATTAATAGTTGTGAGTTGTGAGTTTGAATTTTAGCAAGTGTTTATTCTTATTAGATTATTCTCAAATTAATTGAGGTTAAGATACGATTAGATCAATTGAGATAGATCTCAAATTTATTTATAGGATTGGACCATCAATTCCAAAATGAATTAAAAAAAATCTAAATAGTTAGATTATCAAAAAAAGAAAAGAAAAAATTTTAGGTATATAATATTTTATTATGTAATAATTTTCAGTCAATTAGAAACTTTTTTTAATCAGATAAATATTAGTGTTATTTTAATATATATTTCTATATTATATGGATTATTAAAAAAATTTGTTTATTGAAATAATTGATCAACCCGGGGGAGCGGGAACTTGCCACAACACTGATGTATTTCTTTTGTCATGTCACTTGTGGGTTACTCTTTATCATTGTTAATTATTTTAGTTGTGATGAAGAAGATAATGTTTCTTTTCCCCCAAAGGTCATAGCGTGTTCCATTGTCAAAACTCTCTTACGTTTGATGGACCCAAAGATATTCTTTTTTGTTTTTTTCCAAAATTGATATTTTTATTTTTTTCCGAGTAAGATTATGCAATTTAAATAATTATAGTATTTCGTCTACACTCTTCTGAAGAGAACAGATAGCCTAATTAGATGAGTTTTAGATGAGTTTTGCTTTGAAATTGAATTTTAAGCTTGTGATTATGATGCTTATTCTTTTAAGTCATCAACTCAATAACTATTTTTACTCGTATACCATATACATTAAAAATTTGTATTATATAATTTTTATTATATGAAATATAATTCTTCAATATATGTGGTACACATAGACCGAATTCATGTTAAAATTTCTGATTTTGATAGAGGGAAAGAAGATGAAGTTTTTAATCTTAAACAAAAAAAAAAAGTGAAATTTCGGTTTGATCCTCATCGATCCTTTAGACATCGTACAAACATTATTTTCATAAATAGAAATTCCATTTTCTGTAAATTAAAAACTTAAAAAAAATTGGAGACTGAAAAATCCATTTCCATATGGAAATTTTTGCAAAATATAAGGCATCAATCCTACAAAAATATAAATACTCCTATAAAAAAATTATTTGTATTACCATAATTTTTAAATGATTACATAACATGAAGTAATCAAATGGCCGACAATGAATAAAAAAAAAAAAAGTGAGAGAAAAAAAAACATAGTTGATGCATATACCATGAAGACCAGTAGCATAGGCTTGGAGGCGTTGTTGTTTCTGTTAAATGATAATGAAGCAAGTGGAGTCCAATTAGAATATTAGTGCAGTGCTATTTCCACTTGGAATCCAATGTAGGGTATCTTGAATATTGTCATCCTTGAGCTTAAGCATTTCAAATTCTCTTAACTGCAGTGGCGGACTTAGGACTGAATCATTTAAAGGCTAGTTGATACCTTCTTTATCATTTTTTTTTGTAATTTTATTTTCAATATATACTATTAAACATCTCATAAAAAATCGTCTTTCATCTTACCTCGAAACTTGATTTTTATTATATTTATAAGAGAAAAAAATTGTTTTATAATAACTGTAAAAATTAGAAAAGGAAGAACAATGGTTACTTTATGATATATATAAATTTTAAACTTCTTTATATTGATTATCTATTTACACAATTCAAATATAGTAGATAACTTTTCAAAATCAAAAATTATAAATGAATGTGGTCTTAGGCAGTATTGACATAGTAGATAGGTAAGTAAAGACAAGCAATAACCTCCGTTATCGTCCAGCGGTTAGGATATCTGGCTTTCACCCAGGAGACCCGGGTTCGATTCCCGGTAACGGAATGTTTTGCTTTGTCTTCGTTTTCTTAATTCCCCTTGTTTTATTTCTTATTTTTTAATTTTCTCCTTTTTCAAAGAACTGTGAAGAAAAAAAAAAAAAAAGCAAATTTCCCCCTCCTTGGAAAGACAAATTCAAAGAAGAGTAAGCCTTTGCTTGTATATTGGCCTGGTCATTTTATAGAAAACAAATAATGGTGGTAATATGGATATTTGTTTGGGTTTTGATATAATTAAATAAAGCTCGGTTCATTTATATTTAATCTATTTGTATCTATCTATAGATAAATTTAAATAAATATATATAAATGAATTTTAGGTATCTATTTATCCATTTATATTTTTAATAAAATAAATAAATAGTTTTATTCCTTTACTTTTGTTAGTTAAAGAGATTAATAGTACATATATGTTAATGGATCTCACAGTTTAAGTCAAATAAATAAATATTTTATTTTGTACATTAATTAAAGAAATTAGTAGTATGTATTAGTAAAATAATAATAGATTTTAGTTGACTTTTAACGTTTAATTAAATGTTTTAGAGTTCAATGAATACCCATTTAAATATATCAAATTAGTTGAATTTAAATGAACATTCATTTATATCCATCAACTTAATTTTTATTTCGTATATCCATTTGCTAATGAATATAGGATATTTATTGATTATAAATCCAAATCACCACCTCTAAAACTAGAGAATGGTTATCAGGTCATTTTAATTGGATATTTTAAAGTCCAATGAATATCTATTTAAATCTTTTAAATTAATTGAATTTAAAATTATTTTGTATCCATTAACTTAATTTTTATTATCTATATCCATTTGCTAATGAACAGAGGATATTTCTCGATTATGAGTCCAAATCGCCACTTCTAAAAGCAGAGAATGGTTATGAGGTCATTCATTAAAAAAAAAAAAAAAAAAGATTATCAGGTTAATCTAGTAAATGAACTCAATTGATTTTTAGACATCACTTCAAGCACTTAACAAATGTGTAAGTCCTCCTTCCGTCCCAATTTTACGGCCTCATGTCTTTGGATGTATTACTTTTGTCCACTTGCATACGCACCAACATCACAAGTTAGTCCCACGAGTATTGAAGTGTGTGTTTGTTGGATATGCCCTACACCAAAAGGAGTACATGTGTTATCATCCTTCTACTGGACGAATGTTTGTCACAATGGATGTGACTGATGTATTTTTTCTTTGAGTCTGAACTTCATGGGGAGAATCAGAAGGAAATTTAAACTCTTGACTATACTCATATTGAACTTGATTTGGGTAAAGAAGTCCTTGAATCGACAAATATGAGTTTGTTTATTGAAGATACTGGTCCATTAATTGAGGAATTTGGTCCGAGTCCAATTGCGGAAGAAGTTAATCCATTGGATGAAGAAGTCAGTCTATTAGACGGAAGAGTTGGTTCATCTAACTCCCTTTCTGAAATACCACACTAGTGGGAACTACCAAAGAAACAGTTGCCAAAACGTGTCACTAGAGGTATTCTTATACTTATGAACCTGAAATATCCAATAAAGTTAAATATCCTATGAGCCATTTTGTTTCTAACCAAAACTTGTCTGAATTAAATACATCTTTTGTGCATTAATTATCTGTTGTATCTATTCTTAACAGTGTGCACAGGAGGCCTTAACTGACTCAATGTGAAAAGCTACCATGAATGAGAAAATGAAGTCATTGTTAGGGATGACAATTCCTCGGAATAAAGTGGGGGTCCGGTCCAACTCGACGGGCCTGAGGATTCCCTGATTTAAGCGGGGATGAGGACGGGGACGGGCTTCATTTCTCAACCCGCCAAGCAGGGTCGGGCCGAGCGGGGATTGCATGATCCCGGTCCACCCGATCCAGTCTCAACCTGCCCAATCTCGAACAGTCTCGCATAGTATATATAGTTTGCAATTATATATCTAGTATATATATATATAATAATAATAATTATTATTATTACTATTATGTATCTAATGTTTATATATATATATTAATATTATAATATATACATAATATATACGCACTATATATAACGTATACTATATATAGTATATATAGTATATATATAATAATTAGTAATTAATTAGATAAGTAAAAAATTTTGCATCTTATATTTTTGTTGTGACAGTGCAATAGAGAATTTATGCGAAATTTTTTTTTTATTTTTAGCCTCTTATTTCTTTTTAATTTAAAAAAAGAAAAAAATAGAAATTTATCTCATTTTCTTTTTCACACGAGTTTTCGATGAAAAGAAGGGATAGAATTAATAAAGAAGATACTAAAAAAAATAAAAAATAAAGTAGTGAAATACTTTAATTTAGTATACATAGAAATTAGAAAACTCTATAAATATCTTTATTTTTTCAATCTTCCGAAAAAGATCTAATAATAACATTATTTAATGGACACAGGGGGAGTTAATCGGTTGGGAGTGAGAGAGGAGATTGATTGTTCCTTAAACAGGTATTTCAAAAGATATTCATATATCTGATTGATTGATGAGTCATAAAAAGACAATTCGAGGTTTAGATATTTAGTAAGAGGAAATAATCAAATTGAAATTATGGATTTATTTAGGATTATAAGTGAGTAAATATTAAAAATACTTATATTTTTAAATGTCTTATATGTATAATATATAAATCTCACTATTAATATTTTTAATTAAAAATAATAATACAATTATAAACACTTTCTTAAATCATTATAACAAATTAGAATAAAATATTTAAAAGTAATTTTCAAAACTAATTCAATTTCAATAAAAGAAAAAAAATATTTGCGTTCAAAATAATAATATTGATGATTGGGATATATACTACAAAGGCAAAAATAGCAGCTTAACTGTATAAGACGTCTGATATTTTTATTATTATTAACGAATCATCTCACCTATATATAATACAAAATAAAAAATAAACACCAAAGGCAAAAGGCAAGAAGCAAGAATGGATGTCGCTAGGAGGAAACAAATAATAACATAAGAAACCATATCCATATGTATCTGAAACAGCCACAGAAGAACAGTACGGTTCAAACGAATCAAACCCTACCCAACCCAATCCTTTTTCCTCTCCTCGTTGCTGTGTGTTGTTCACCCGAAGCACCACGCCGCTGCCGCTGCCGCCGCCGCCGCCGCGGCCCTCTCGAGCCCAGACTTAGCTGATATTCCGGGGAGTTGCACGGCTTGCATCTCCTTCAAGGTTAAGAAGCCCTCCTGTTCTCGGTGAGTTGCATCTCCTTCAAGATTAATGGAAAAGTTATGTAGGGAGGGGAAGAAAAGGAAAGGTAGGTAAAGAAAAAGAAAAGTCACTTTCTTTCCTGCGTTTGGTTTAACAGAAAAAATATGCGGGGAAGTAGATTAGGTACAGCAGACATAGTCTTATTCTTTGAGCTTTCCAGGGTATCCCGTGGATTACCATATTCTGTCATCCTTCTAGCTATCCAGGAAGCCATCGCATTGGTCAATTTAAGTTTATTATTGCGAGAAAATTCCTGCGAATTGTAATTTCACTTAATGTGACGATGACGAGAATTTGAGATGTAGAATAATGTGTGAATTCTCTTTTCTGGATAGTAATTGAAATTATAAGAACCGTCCTAATGATACTTGTGGTAAGGAGTTTTATAGATGGAAACTGGAAAATTTTTATGTATATACCAAAACTCTTACTTGTCCTTCCAGTTGTTAATAACCACTTCATGGTAACATGAGTTCTAATTGTGAGTATGGTAATACAGGTAGACTCTTAGGTTGCTGGTGGCTTCAGTCTCCAATTGCATGAGCCATGAATCAATTCTGGATTGAAGCTGCTTGTGTTTGTTTTTGTCTTTTCATGTTTGAAGCAACCTTTTGTCTGGAGTTAGCACAAGTACCAATATGACTTGTGATTCAAAAGGCCATTTATATGCTTCTAGATTCCATGTTTCCTTTTTATGTTTGTCCAGTTCTAATGTTACATATACATACAAGCAGTGTAGTTTGAGGACCTGTTGATGATAATACATTATAGAAAGCGTGACATAATCCAATACTGTTTGGTGGAATGTAATGCAGTTCAATGTCTTTTTCTCCTCAGAATCCAATACTGTTTCCAATTTGTTGTCTTGGCTTGTGTTTCCATTTTGTGGATTGATATGGGCTGGGACAATTGGACTTGTAGTAGTTGAATTCCCTCTCGTGAAAATAGCATGTCTTTGTCTTTTGTTTCTATGAGGTTAGCAATTGTCTATTTACATGGGTCATTAAATTTGGCTTGAGACGTGTTTAATTTATGGAATAAAGTGTTTAGTAGTCTTAATTTTGTTGTTGGGCCGCTGGGCTAAAACCCGGGCCCCCGCATCCCCGGTTCTCCACTGGGCTGAAATCGGGCCCTCTCCTCCCCGGTTCCCCACCGGGCCGGGACCGGGGACAATTTTGTCCCCGGTGGGCTGGGGGCGGGGATCCCCACCTCTCCCTGTGTCGGGGACGGGCCAGGGACACGGGATATGCGGAGGCAGGGCCGGGATTTCTAGTCCCCGGCCCGCCCGATTGCCATCCCTAGTCCTTGCAAAAGAATGAAACATGGGATCTTGTTGAATGTCCACCCGGAAAGAAACCAGTGGGATGCAGATGGGTTTATTTAGGGAAACATAAATTTGACGGTACCATTGAACGCTTTAAGGCGAGATTGGTGGGAAAAGGGTATACTCAAACTTATGGGGTTGATTACACGGAGACTTTTGCTCCTATAGCTAAGGTTAATACTGTCAGAGCGTTACTCCCTCTAGTTGCAAACTTGGATTGGCTCTTGAAGCAATTTGATGTGAAGAATGCCTTCTTGCATGGAGAGTCGACGGAAGAAATCTATATGGATCTTCCACTAGGATGTATGGTGCCAGAAAAGGAGAAGGGTAAGGTGTGTAGATTGAGGAAGTCATTGTATGGACTGAAACAATCCCCAAGAGCTTGGTTTGGAAGATTCACAAAGTCCATGAGAGCAGTCGGATTTTGTCAAAGCAATTTAGATCATACCTTATTCTTTAAAAGGAATCAAGGTAGAATCACTGCTCTTATTGTTTATGTTGATGACATGGTGCTTTCAGGAAATGACATAGAAGAAATGAAGTTACTGCAAGAGTACTCGTCCAAGGAGTTTGAATGAAAGATCTCGGCTCCTTAAAATATTTCCTTGGGATTGAAGTATTTCGATCAAAAAATGGAATATTTTTGTCCCAAAGAAAGTACACACTTGACCTGTTGAAAAAGATGGGTATGTCTGCTTGTCAACTGATTGATACACCGATGGAGGAAGGATTGAAGTTGTGTGTCAAATCAGATCAAGTACCGGTTGATAAAGGAAGATATCAGAGGCTTGTCAGAAGGCTGATGTACTTAGCACACACACAAGACCGGATCTTGCTTATGCATTGAGTGTTGTAAGTTAGTTTATGCATAATCCGGGAGAACAACATATGAATGCAGTCTTGTGCATTTTAAGATATTTGAAGTCTGCTCCAAGAAAAGGGATAATGTTCACTAAGAAGGAGGATTGGTAGAGTGTAAGTGTTTATACAGATGCTGATTGGGCTGGAGCAATAGATGATAGAATATCCACTTCTAGTTACTTCACCTTTGTAGGAGGCAATCTTGTCACATGGAGAAGTAAGAAGCAGAATGTTGTTGCTCGATCAGGTGCAGAAGCTGAATTTAGAGGGATGGCACTTGGACTTTGTGAAGCCTTATGGCTAAGACTTCTGTTACAGGATTTGGGTTACCCGCCTAAACATCCAATTCAGCTGTTTTGTGACAATAAGGTAGCATGTGATATTGCCCCACAATCCTGTCCAACATGATCGAACGAAACATGAAGTAGATAGATTTTTCATCAAAGAGAAGTTGGACGACAAGGTTATTGAGCTGCCAAAGATTTGCTTGGAAGATCAGCTAGATGATATTCTTACAAAGGCTGTCTCAAGACAAATCTTCTTCAAGTGTCTTGGCAAGTTGGGCATGTATGACATCTATCAACAACTTGAGGGGGAGTGTTGAGATTTGTTCCCTTATTTAGGGATTACCTCCTTGATTTACTAGATTGTACATAATCGGTAGTTTCCTAGATTGTAATATTTGATTCCTTAATTATGTCCATAACGGTAGGCTAGTATGTCTATATATTTGTACAGAATCGTTCATTACGATCATCAGTAATAGAATCAAAGAAGGCTTTGTCCTAATTTCTTTCAAGTGCATGTATCTAAGCTCAAAGGTTGAACTCTATCTTAAGATGTTGGCGTGAGGATCGCCTTAGAGTTTTGTTCTACCTTTTGAGGTTGATGTCATATTATAAATTTCACTTAACACGATTTAACTTACTTGTAGAATTGTATAACATTATACTTCAAATAGGATATACTTTGTGAAATCTGATTATAACGCAATTATGAGCTTTATTTGCAGGAGCTCTGGCCCCCACCTCCTCTTGGCACTTGCCAATACAACCAAGAATTAAGAAATTCTTTTAGAAAGCATGTTAGAACATTCTATCTTGTGTTGAGAATCTTCACTTTTAGATTCCATCTACAACATAAGAGTAGTTTATCTTCTAGATCTATTATATACTGTTTGTTTAATTCTAACATTTCAGCACAAGTCTATAAGAAATTTGAAACTTGTTAAGATATCGATAGTTTACTTTTGAAAGGGTATTCGTTTAAAGAGCGTCTAGCAGTCATCTTGAAGAATAATTCCTCGATACAATTAACCACTTTTGTGACTATCTGTTGGTATCTCTAGTTTATTAAGAATTCCACACTTTTTCGAAGAAAGATTATAAGAGTGGGTGTCATTGTTAATCAAATATCCAGTTTTGTTAATTCCATTGAGACGTAGTGTTGGAAGCCACCATCACCTGGGCAATTGAAATGCAATGTGGACAATGCTTGGACCTAAGAGGCAACTTCAATGGGGATCAAATGTAACATGATCAGTAGCACTAGAATCAATTATCCATGCACTATTAGAAACAGGTGTAGAAATCTTACCACACTCATTTACGGCTGTTACAACCAAATGATTCAACATTATTTTGCAATTATTTACTAGACCTTCACTAAAAAAGATGAAAGTAAACTTGCTAGAGGAAAAAAAAAAAATGACAGAAGTTGATTGATCAAGATGAATAAACATGAAAAGCAGTAATCGAAATATATTGGCAATCTCACCTACCTCAAGCAGATCTCTAAGAACTAGATTTTGCTCTTGGCACAGAGCTTAGCGCAATATATTGGCAATCTCACCTTTTCAATTTTAGTCTTCCAACTTTATTGCATTTAAGTAGCCCTTGCTATTCTAAATAAAATCTTAATATTCCATAAACCTCTTTAAAATCATAATCTAATTGTCAAATATTTAACTTATAATTAAAAAATAGGATTTAAACTCTACAGTATAAAAAGAAATTCTATAAATATATCGGAGGTCAAATATTTTATTTTATAATTGAAAGGATTTAAAATGGTTCTTGCATAAATTATCAAAGGATATCTACATGGGCAGCATGTGTTGAGATTTGTTTCCTTATTTAGTTCCATAATCTTAGGGATTACCTCCTTGATTTACTAGATTGTACATAATTGGTAGTTTCTTAGATTGTAATATTTGATTCCTTAATTATGTCCATAATGGTAGGCCAGTATGTCTATATATTAGTATAGAATCGTTCATTACGATTATCAGTAATAGAATCAAAGAAGGCTTTGTCCTAATTTCTTTCAAGTTGGTATCAGAGCCTACCTTCTTTGGTTTCGTTCTTTAAAAAAATGAGTGCAAATTATGATGTGTGGTCTCAATTGATGGAGATGCAAATCTCTGAAAGGGAGAAACTCTCCTTTATCGTGGGCAAGACAAAGCCTCCTCTTGAATCTGAAGATGGATATGAGAGGTGGTATGCTGACAATCAAAAAGTAAAAAGATGGTTGTTGATGTCCATGAACCCAGAAATTATGAAAAGGTACCTGCATGTGCCAACCGCCCGTGAAATTTGGAGTGCTTTATCAAAGGCATTCTATGATGGAGGTGATGAGTTGCAGGTTTTCACCTTGAATCTAAAGGCTTTTTCCACCAAGCAAGGTGGAAAGTCTCTTCAAGAATATTATGGGGAATTAGCTGAAGTATTTTAGGAGTTAGATCATCGGGATAAAGTTGTTATGAAAGATCTTGATGATGTTGTTGCATACCAAAAGTCGGTTGAATGACTAAGAGTGCATATTTTTCTTGTTAGTTTAGACGGAATGTTTGAACAAGTTCGTGGAGAGATCTTGCACAAAGAACCAGTCCCAGATCTGGAAGAATGTTATGCACAAATTCGGAGAGAGGCGGCATGCCAAACGGCGTTAAAGGAGGATAGGGAGATCTCTGAAGCACCGGCAATGGTGTCTCGAAACAGACCCAATGCTACTAGTGATGTTGAAAAGTATTGTACCTATTGCAACCAAACTGGACATCTTAAAGATCATTGCTTTAAGCTTGTGGGGTATCCAGATTGGTGAGATAATAATCGGGCACCATGAAAGAAGGATTCTCCCTGTAGGGAGGGCTACTTAAATGCAATAAAGTTGGACGACTAAAATTGAAAAGGATGATATATGGAGGGCTGCCCTGCAGGCAAGAAAGATAAACCCTTCTCGTCTCTCAATCGCTACAGCCTTCTGCCACCAGTCGTTCCCTTCCTGTACTGGGGAAATGGCAGTTCTTTTATGCTTATCCCTCTTTGTGAAATTGTTGGGATCGAGCACGTTGTGCGGAACTTTGTACTGGGAGCAAAATCTAGTTCTTAGAGATCTCCTTGAGGTAGGTGAGATTGCCAATATATTTCGATTACTACTTTTTATGTTTATTCATCTTGATCAATCACCTTATGTTTAGTTTCATCTTTTTTATTGAAGGTCTAGTAAATAATTGCAAAATAATGTTGAATCATTTGGTTGTAAGTAAATGAGATGCATTTTAATCTTGGGTATGTTAGACTGATACCATTTTCGAGTCAGCTAAAGGTCGTAGCTTGACTTTTGCTTGTGTTCTATTTTTCAGTATAGACACTAAGATAATGGCAGGGGTAAAATTAGGTTCTTGTAAGTGAATCAAGAAACCTGATTTGGTTTGAGCAATTGCATCAGCTGTGGCGTTCAATTAATTTTTAAATTGATAGAGCACTGGAATTGTGTTTTTACATCCGTAATCAAGAAATATATGCAAATGGTGGGCATAGTTGCATGGAGTTAGGGTGGGCAGCTTCTGAAACTGAGTATAAGATGAGTTTTCATTTATTTTTGGTATATTGTTTAACATCTTTGTCCTTAGAGCTACTGTGCTGATTTCATTGGACTGAATTGTGGATAATCTGTCTAGCAAACATTATGTGTCATCCTTAGGCAATTGCTTGTGTGCGTTCGAGTTGAAGAAACTGTTTGGCCTTGCTCTTATATGTAGTGAAGATGGATTCTTGATTCATACTTATTCTGTGCGTCTCTCTTGTTCCCACCTGAGGTACATCCTGGGTTAGTGGTAGGTGTTTCTTTGGGGACTCGAGGATGAGAACCGGGCTTAGATGTCCTTGTAACATGTGTCTTTCTGATGGCTTAGAGGAGAGAAGCCGTAATTTCAGGTCAAATTGCTTGAGATTATTCAATCCAATAGGAAATATACTAATTTTCTTGCTGTGGTTTTTCTTTGCTTTTTCTTTGGCGCCCTAGCTGATTGCTATAATATAATAAAGTTGTTACTCATTCTTCAAGTCTAATCTAGTTCCTACTGGGTTACAACCTGTGTCACTCTCACAGCTTACATCTCATGAGAGTTTGAAAATTGTTTTCTCATTTTAGGGGTCATGGCAGGAAAAGCTGTAAAATCAGTTGCAAAAGCCATTGGGGAATACCAATATCCATGGCGAGAGAAGTTAACAAAATACAGTAATGAGCTCTCAAAGGGAGTTTGGGGTTACTGGGAGCTTGGGGCATGGAAACCTCTTGGCATCAGTGCCCGTCGTCGGGCCCGGCTCCGAAAAGAGGTTCTTCTTGCTGGAGAAGATTGGCCGTATGATCCAGAAAGGAAGGAGATGAGAACCAAGCGCAAAGGGCATAAGGTCGATAGAATAGCTGCAGAAAAGAGAGAGAATACTGCTGCATTGATGCGGAAGATGCCTTCAATGTTAGCAGATTATAGGAAGAGAAGATGGGAGCAGAAGATGAAAGCAGAAGATGATGCTGCTAGGAAAGCAGTGGAAGAATAGGTTTGCTATTCTAAATTGCCAAAAAACTTTTGTTGGTATCTGTTATCTATTGGTATGTTTTAGCAGCAATGCTCTTGTCTAAACTCTGTTTAGTTTCTATTTATCTATATAGTTTAATAATGTTACCCGTGCTGGTATGTGACAATTATTACATTCCTATTGCGAATGAAGATTTTTACCAATATCACTAAATAGGACACCCTTTTGAAGGGGAGAATAAAAAGGAAGCAGGAAGTGTGTTGGGCGGGAGAGGTGAAATCATTTCTCATGAGCTTTAGGGTACAAGAGCAATAGAATTGCTTTTAACAAAAAGTGAAGCAGCTTAGGCTTGTAGGGCAGCCTACTCTGTCATATCCTGTTGATGAATTTGTTTTTTTTTAAAAAAGAAGTTGCTACCCCGTAGTTGCTTGGTTTCCCTGTCTTGCTAGTTACTGCTACTGAAATGTGCAATGCAGGTATAACTCGTAGTTGCCTTGTTGAGCTTCATAGAAAGCATTTCTTTCCTTGAGACTAATGAATGTGAGGGGTAGATATTGGTTTTCAATTGTGCATGTTGGTGGAATGGTGCACTTTTGCTATCTTTTCGATCTTGTTTTGCCGGTGGATCTTTGGAGGGTCAGCCTTGTAACAGTTTTCTCTGGGGTTATTGCATCAGTTAATCGCAAACCGATTCTCGATGGTTATATACTTGTATTTTCTGCAGTATCTCTATGCTACACAATTTTATATTCATTTCAGCGGCACAAACAAATACCAAGCAGCCTAGATTTTGATACACTTTGGAGTGCTAGTCACTCCAAAGTATCTTGATGCAGGGGAAGTTTGCACCTCAGGTTCGTTGGACCCAGGAAGACTGGAAAAGCACAGGGTTGGTATGATCGCTCCCTGAAAAAGCACAGGGTATTTTGCTAATCCATTGCCGAATCTTTTCTTCATCATTCTCCTTTCTTTGAACCCTAGGCAAACCAAAGCGGTGATGGCTCCACCTAATTCAACATGATACTGACTTACATGTGCATCACACCCATCATATATTCAGATGTTAAAATCTTCAATCACCATTTTAATATAGTTCATATCTGTTACAACAACTGTACATGTAATACACATACTTTGTTCATTACCAAGAAGCTACACTTGTATTAGTAATATTGACTACACGGGCTCATAGCTTCTTGGTAAACGTTTTTGCCTTCTTTATTAGGTGAAGTACTCGACTTTACCTCTTTCAAGTTTCCCCTTCCCGTCATTGGAGCAGTGTTTCTGGTAGAATTCGGTCGAAGATAAGGTTTTTTATTAAAATATCAATCAAGCCATTCGAAACAAGCACGTGTCACTCGTGGAACTGAAATGAGAAATCTGCACTATGGTTGTGGGGTAAGCAGCAGCCACTTTTAGCAGTGTTTGACACCATGATCACCATGCTTCACGACCAAATAAGATAAATTTGGTTACTAGTCATTCAAGATTCGTCTGTAGTCGTCTTTCTAGAATCATCCAGTATCTATGGGTCTGAAGGCGCTCTTCTTATCTGCGTACAAATAGAGACTGCAATGGCAGTGGCGCACTAGTACTAATAATGGTTTTGACGCGTTCTGAGCATTTTTATCAGTAGACGGAACTTGTCAAAAGTCTTGTCCATCTTCTATGTATGAACCATCCAATGCTTGAGTTTGTGATCTGAACATTTCCTGTTAAAACATTTCGCCCAAAAAGATGGCAACTAATGATGAATTTGATAGCCAAAGTCTTTAACTTCCCTTTTAGGAAAGGGTCCCTTCGCATCTCAAACGCTTCACATGGAAGACTATATGACTGTTATAAACGAAATCATTCATGCTTTGCACACCTGCTCTGTTTTTTCCTTTTCGTATCAGATTTGCTTTGTACTGGTCGAATAAATTGCATCTTTAATTATGATAGACATTTTGGTTTGGCAGAAAAAAATGTATCGTTTGTGACTGGAAAACCTTCCCATCTAATTGGCCTGATATGCAGAAAGCTGAGAGTTGAGTGAATCTGTTGCCTAAAGTTGTGCAACATGTCCCTTGCAATGACATACAAGCCTTGATGACTTCGGAAAGAATAGACATCTTTACTCATAGCTACGACCACCACCACTACATCACCACCTCCATCATCAGTTCTGCTAGGATTCTGGTCTCTAGTGGAGAGATTAGACGAGTAATGCGCACTTTGGGTGGATATTTTACTAGTAGCCGACCGATAAGTATGTGCAGTGCGCTCACGCATGAATGCACCAACTTCGACCGCCCCGGATTCGTATCACATGTACAATTGAGGCCATACTAACCCTTCTCGGCTCTTTTTAAGGAAGCTGGATGGGCTGGACGAATAATTCACGGGAAGATGAGTTTGAGTGATACAAGAATGAACTGCTTTCGTTTTTGCCTCTGCTCCTCTCTCTTACTTCTTCTTTCGTTTCAAACAGAAGCTAAGGCAGCTAAATCACAAAAAGATGACATTTACATTGTGTACATGGGAGCTGTGGCGTCGCCTGCTGCCCGAAGGAACGATCATGATCAGCTTATGGGCTCCTTGATAAGAAGGTTGAAATTGCACAACTATACAAGCAGGAACTTCCAAAACTTTGCTTTGGTTTAAGAAAAAATTTCTCTGCAGCCAATTTATGTTTTTCTCTCGACATGATGAGCATATAGTAAATCATATATTGCCTAAGAAAAGGCGTACTGAGTGGTCAAATGACATATATAGGCAACTGATTAGGACAAGCACATACGTTTGCCAAGTTGTCATCAGTTCAGGGATCATGCATTTTATGTAGGCACACTCTTGTTTCCTCTAAAGCATAATTGGGACAAATAAGTAATTTTACAGGAGGCGATAGTAGACTTCTTTGTCAGAGTTCAGTTGTCCTTTATCATGATTCCAAGATTGTGGTATTAGCTACATTCTGAAAGTGAAGCATTTACTATTTCAATACTATTGCAGTTCACACTGCACTTTCCAAAACAAATTCCGGGTTTTGTCTTTGGGCTCTTGTATTGTAGTCTTGAATAGTGCCTAATGTTTCAGCAAAAAGAACGCAATCGTTCACAGCTATAACAATGGCTTCGCTGGATTTGCTGCTCGTTTATCAGCTGAAGAGGCCCGATCGATTGCGCAAAGGCCTGGAGTGGTGTCAGTTTTCCCTGACCCGATCTTACAACTCCACACAACTCGTTCATGGGATTTCTTGAAGTACCAAACTGATGTAGAAATCGATGCGAGTCCAATTTCTGATTCTTCTTCAAATGGAGCAGACACAATAATTGGCATCTTGGACACAGGTGAGAAACATTCTTCTCTATATATAAACTTTTTACTGCATGCTTTATTTCTGATGAATTTCATGTTTCAATGCAGGTATTTGGCCTGAATCAAAGAGTTTCGACGATAAGGATATGGGTCCAATTCCATCCCGATGGAAGGGTGAATGTATGGAAGGCCTTAACTTTACTACTTCTAATTGCAACAAGAAATTGATCGGTGCTAGGTATTATGAAGACCCTGACCCTTCACAAAATGCATTTGGGTCACCTAGGGACCAGAACGGCCACGGAACTCATGTTGCATCTACTGCAGCTGGAACTCCGGTGGAAGGAGCATCCTATCATGGCCTAGCTGAAGGCATCGCCAGGGGTGGTTCAATAGGGTCTAGAATTGCTATGTACCGTGTTTGTACTCTCAATGGATGCCGAGGTTCTGCTATTTTAAAAGCTTTTGATGATGCAATAGCAGACGGAGTTGACGTGCTTTCACTCTCACTTGGTTCGCCATCTGGCTTTGAGCCAGATTTTTCGACTGATACAATTGCTATTGGAGCTTTTCATGCGGTAGAGAAGGGCATCATGGTAGCATGCTCGGCAGGGAATGATGGCCCTGACCCCAGAACAGTTGTTAACATTGCTCCTTGGATTCTTACTGTCGCTGCTACAACCATTGACCGCCAGTTTGAATCAGACGTTGTGTTGGGTGGAAACAAAGTGATCAAGGTAGTCAATGAACTCCTCTTTTTCCATCAGAACAATTAAACAAGAACCCTGCCTGGTTCCATGGTATGATTGGAACATAATTGTATTGATTACTTTATATTAGCTGCCAGGCTGATCTATAATATAATTCGATGGACTGAGAATGCTCAAGTGATTGTGATATTAAGATTCCAGAATATGATTAAAAGTAAATCTCATTTGAGTCTCAGGGCGGAGGCATTAATTTTGCGGATATTCAGAAATCTCCGGTGTACCCCTTGATCTCTGGGGTTTCGGCCAAAAAAGACAGTGCGAATGTCACAGAAGGTGATGCCAGGTGAAGCAACAAAACCAAAACCTGATTTTCTATCTTGTAGCACGAGGAGACTGACATGCATTTGCTTCAGAAACTGTATCCCAGGTTCATTAGGTACAGACAAAGTAAAGAGAAAGATTATTCTTTGTGAGAATAGTGATGGTGAATATTCACCCAGAGAGAAGGCTCAGATGATAATAAGCCAGGGTGGGACTGGAGTAATAATAATTGACGATGATGCAACAAGTGTAGTTTCCAATTATGGGTCTTCTCCTGTGGCTGCAGTCACAAAAAGGGACAGCGATGTGATTCTCTCCTACATTAACTCAACCAGGTAAGCCACAAAAACCAGAATTGCAAAGAAAATTTTCGCTTGATGTCTGTCTGATTATGGAAAGGATTCCATTTGCTGATTCCATGCTGAAAATGACCAGCAACCCTGTGGCAACTATTCTACCGACCAAAACTGTAACAAAATACAAGCCTGCTCCATCCATAGCCTCCTTCTCAGCAAGAGGTCCTACAATATCAAATGTAAACCTCCTCAAGGTAAATACTATGCCCTCATCTTTTATTCACTAGCAACATTGATGGTTGAAATTCAGAGACAAACTAACAGCCAGCAATTCGAATTCAACTGCAGCCTGATATTGCAGCACCGGGAGTGAACATTCTTGCCGCATGGCCTGGAAAAGATGCAAAAAATCAGACCCTACCCTTCAACCTGCTCTCAGGGACTTCAATGTCTTGCCCTCATGTATCTGCTGTTGCTGCAACAGTTAAATCCCAAAATCCCTCATGGAGTCCCTCAGCAGTCAGATCAGCTATTATGACCGCAGGTTTGTATCCGAGCACCGCCCTCTCATTTTGGCCAAGGACCTATCACAACCTTACTGTGTATTTTCCATCTACAGCAATTCAAACAAATAATATGAAGGCTCCGATAACAACACATTCTGGATCACCAGCAACTCCCTTCGATCTTGGTGCAGGGGAAATTAGCACATCAGGTCCATTACACCCAGGGCTCGTTTATGAAACTGAAACCACTGAATATTTGTGGTTTCTTTGCAACATTGGCTATAACATTACCAGGATAAAACTCATATCATCAGTTCCTGATAACTTTACTTGTCCAAGTAACTCGAGCATAGACCTAATCTCCAACATGAACTACCCATCAATAGCAGTCTCCAACATCAAAGAGAAAGAAAGCAAGAAAGTGACCAGAACTGTAACGAATGTTGGTGAAGACGAATCAGTTTATACCGCAATTGTAGAAGCGCCGACAGGATTGGAAGTTCAAGTGACTCCTAATAAATTGCAATTCACAAAGAGCAACAAGAAACTAAGCTTTGGTGTGACTTTCAAGCCCACTAGTTCATCAAGTGGAGGTGACATATTTGGCTCAATTACATGGACCAATGGAAAGTATAAGGTTCGAAGTCCCTTTGTTGTAAGCTAAAGAACACCAGAAACTTCTTCTATGGTATTACTAGAAAGTTTTACGCAAATCCAAAGTTCATATAATAAAATAGCAGCTCATCAGCACGAATTACGTGCTCTCTACCCAAAAACGGGAAACTAGAATTCAACATTAAATCTACAGAGATTCAGGCCTGGCAACATCCAATCAACAGATTAAATCCCAGAATCATCTTATGGTTATTTAAGGCTTGTATTGACAATATCTGAATAATAAATGATCACAACAGGAAAAATCGCGATTTGCGATGACAAAAAACCGTCTGCTGACCGTTTTTGCGACGGTTTTAGCCGTCGCAAAAAATGATGTCGCAATTTGCGACAGCCATGGGAAACCGTTGCTATTTGCGAGGGCAAAAAAAAATTCGTTGCTATTTGCGACGGTTTTGCGACGAATATTTTTGGTCAAACTTCGCCAAAGGAGCAAATTTGCGACGGTTTTGCGACGAAAAATATTGACCCTCGCAAAATCCTCGCAAATTGCGACGGTTTTGCGAGGGGAGAATTAACCCCCAAGTCATGACCCTCGCAAAACTGTCGCAAATTGCGAGGGTTTTGCGAGGGCCAACTTTGTGCCCTCGCAAAACCCTTGCAAATTGCGACGGTTTTGCGAGGGCCAACCTTGTGCCCTCGCAAAACCCTCGCAAATTGTGACGGTTTTGCAAGAATTTTGCAAGAATTTTTATTTTTTTATTATTATATTTATTTTAAATTATTAATTCCCTGTAAATCAACCCTGAAACACTATACAAATAAATGCCAAAACTATGTTCATAATCCAAAAAAAATACTATAAAAAATTAAAAATAAGCCCAAATAAGTATAATTAAAATACTAAAATATAATATAATATAAAATATATAAAAAGTATCTAAAAAAGTAAAATAATTCACAAAAATAAGTAATAGTGTATAAAGAGTATAAAAATAAATATAACAAGTCTATGTAAGTAATGAATGAGCAGCTGCAGAGGGGGGTGGAGGAGGGGAACGAGAGCCCCTACGTGGGCCCGGGTGCTCATTAGCTGGATCAAATCCATCGTCAGCATTTGGATCTTCATCTTTAGCATTAGCAGCCGTAATGCGCGCTTCTATCTCCTGTATGGATGGCATAGATGGTGCAGGAATACCCATCTTGTCCGACATAGCTGCCATCTAACCACCAAATGTAGACTGCTGTTGCCTCATGAAGTCCCGATACAAGTCTATTTGTCGATTGAATCTCCGCTCAGCTTGTTGAACCATTTGCTCTACTAGATGTCCAATATCAACTGGTATAGGGGAAGATGCATGCAGTCCACTTTGAGACAGTCTAGTTCGAACATGTGTCGCCTCTGAGCCTAACCCAAAAACTCGTCCCCTTTTGAACCCGCATTGTGCCTTTACAAACATGACTTTTTCATCAAAAGGAACAATAGAGTTTACAGAGTCACTAGACTCGGACTGAGGAGTGCTTTGTATGAGATTTCGCACCTCATCCTAAAAAATAATAAAAAAAAAGAATTGTCAATAGTAATTATCAAAATAAAATACAAATTCCACGCAGTATAAAGAATTTCAACATATTTAATCTATATACTACCAATGTCTGGCGAGATCGCTCACTGACAAACTGACCCTTTTGTGGCCCGCTTTGAAAGACATATAATGTCTCAAACATGTCTGTGTAGCTAAAAGAACTCCCCTCCTTGGCCCGCTACATTTATGTTAACAAAATGTAATTATTACAATCTTACATAAATTTGTAATAAAATAATTTAGAATAATAATTAATTAAGTGAAGGTGAATTACCAAACGGTCCTCATGTTCTGTGAACGAAATAGACCCTCCAGTATGGGTGCAGCTACTCCCACGATTCTTTTTGTTGGTGGATGAGAGCTTCTGGTACTTCTCTGATCTTCAGTACTCGCAAATGTCATTCCAATACTGTGCCTCTATCCAATGAGGACATACCCAATCATCCCTCTTCCTCAGCCTAGACATTATGTCCGAAAACGCGTCCGACACTTTTTTTCCCAAGTTGATCGAATTAGCGAAGCATACTCTTCCCTCCACCGAAAATATTTCTGCATGATCATGATTAAGATTTCTGATTAACATAGTACTTAAACGATAAAAAATACTCAAAATTTGCTTACCCCAAATTCTTGAAACCATAAGTCTCGCACGGTTATCGAGACGTACGTGTATGTCGGATACGAACCAGTGAAGTACTGTTGTATTATATTTGAAATTTCTCGGACACATTTGTCCGAGCCGGCGAACCTATTTTTGGTGCAATGACAATGTACAATATAGTTATGTTAATCTCAATAATAATAATAATAATTGAACTAATAATCAACATCTTACAAAGTATGAATATGTTACTTACCCGTTTCCCCGTGGAACAATCCAAGGTCGGGAGTCCGTAACTTGCAACCCAACGAATGCGAAGGCTGAAGCGGCGGATGATTGAAAAGCGGGGATGGTACTCCCTCATCTCCAATAGAGCCATGTAATGAACGAGGCACGAAAGCTGAGGTAGCTAAGTAGGGGATGGAGTATAAGGCTCTCGACCCTCTCGAATCCCCTCCCTCAATGATCCTTCATTAGAAGACATTGCTAAAGGAGATGAAAAAAGAAAAATAAGTAACCAATAAAGACGAAGCCCACTTCAAAAGAATGATGTAAATAACCGTGAATAAAAATGATAAAAGAATAATAACATTGAAACGTTATATCTATTCGCTAGTTTAAAGTAATACAATAATATGTATGATAATGATGGATATGTCAAAATAAACATTGTACTTGTAAATTGAATTTTAAAAAAAAATTGACAGAGTCTCCCCTATAATTGGATATTTCCCAGGCACAAGGCCACCTCAAGATTTGACAATCAAAATGCTGTTACAAACAACAAAGACAGATCTTTCAATAATAGAAAAATTCAAAAGATAACTAGGGGTAATCACCCATTACCCAAGAGGAATGATCACCCATCACTCACGGGGAATGATCACCCATCACTCACGGGGTTCCAATTAAAATGTTAGATATAGTTAAAATCAAGCTAAAAATTATAAATGCCTCTGTCCTTGTGAATTGTCTGTCAATACAGCAACAATACAATATATAAATTACCTTGTTGTTTACACCACAAAAGAATATAATAAGGAATAATAAAAATCCTCCGGGCTGTACAAGTCTAAACGAAAGATTCCTGCAAAAAAAAGAAGGAGATGAGATTCCCGACAATTAGACAAAATTGTGAAACAAAATTGTATGTGATGGAATTTAAAATAATAAAAATTAAAAGATTCAAGGCATGTAGATTCAAGTAACAAATAAATTGTAAATTAAAATTTGACATGGGATAGTAATGATGCAATAGATTTCAGGATTCCCTCACCATTAACTATATTATTTGTAAATGAATTGAAATCAGGCCTATTCACTAGAATCATTCTCCGATACAGACTCATCATCATCTACTACTGAGGTATCGCTATTCGTTTCCCATTCATCTTCATCTTCTTCCTCTTCATTTATAGGAGAATTTTCCCTTGCTGTTATAGCCTCATCTTGAACATCCAACATTTCATTCATACCATTCTCATGCGTCAGAATACCAAGATCAACAAATAACGATATGCTGACTTCGTCAGTAGCATCTACTTCTTCCTGATAAGCTCTGTCAACCACGGGTGCATCTATTATATGTCGAGCTTTGGTTTTGCAATCTACCAACCAATCGGATCTTGGCCTCTTACTCCCTGGATATGATGCATAATACACTTGGCTAGCTTGTTGAGCTAGAACAAATGGATCATAGTTAGCATAGCTCCTTTTGTGGTTAATTTCTACAAGATTATACTGCGGATGTACCACTGGTACCACGATTCAATGTTTGATCAAACCGGTGACATTTAAAAAGAACAACGCTTTCTTTGTGGATTACCAGGAAATTGCACTTCAATAATCTCATTTAACACTCCATAGTAATCAGGTCCTGATGCGTCATTTCCAATCCCTTTCACGCAAACACCACTATTAACTATTTTCTTTCCCTCCGCATAATCATTAGTGTGAAATCGGTAACCATTAATTATGTACCCACTATATGATTTCACTAGCCTTGACGGACCCCAAGCAAAGTTCCTCAAGCATTCATTTGTAACCATATTTTCTGAATCTTGTACCTAAAAAACATTAGACAAGTTAATTTTTTAATTATGAAAGTTATAGCATTACGAAACTCCATTGAATCCCCAATGGAGTTCCAAATGCAAGTTATTAACTTATGTAGACTTACATATCCACTAAACCATTACGCAAATTCAAGGCTGATTCTTCTATTGATTTCTATCTTTGATATAGTCGGAGCCAGACTTCATAAGTGTGCTGTGAATGCCATGTAATGCATTAGAATTAGATTGAATGAGTCAAAATCATTACGAGGTATCGTTTATCGTATAAAATGTATGAAGTAGTAGCTCGTACTCAATGTATGGCTGCACTTCACCACAATTAAGCAACATATAAATTCTTGCTGCAACGAATTCTTCAGAAGTAAGGAACCGAGTTCGAATTCGTCCTATCACCCTTCCTTGAACATTGCGGATTGACGACCCGGGTTCTTGCACCCTCTCTAATCGTTCTCCCTCTTCATTACGCGCCGGAATTGTACGTTTTGTTTGTACATGTGGCTCAAAATAATAAGAGAAGAAAGTGGATGCTTCCTCAACTAGATAAGCATTGCGGATTGACCCTTCAACTCTAGCCTTATTTTTCACCTTGATTTTCAATTGATGCAAATACCTGTCATTTAAAAAAAATTTCAACTTCGAGTCACACACGCTTATATCGTACACTGCTATGAAAAGAATTAGATTGAATGATTCGATTACCGTTCAAACGGGTACATCCACCTATATTGAACGGGGCCACAAACTCTTGCTTCGTAAGGCAAATGAATTAATAGGTGTTCCATTACATCAAAGAATGCGGTGGAAATATCTTCTCCAACTTACATAACAATAAAGGAATGTCGGACTCCAATTTGGCCATATGAGCTACATTCAACTTAGGAGAGCATAGATCACGATAAAAAAGACTCAACTCCGTCAAAACACCCCATACATTAGAAGGAAGAAGTTCCTTCAATGCAATTGGAAGTAGTCTCTCCATGAATACGTGACGGTCATGTGATTTCATACCGGATAACTTCAACTCATTCAAATCGACACATCTTCCAATGTTTGAAGCGTATCCATCCGGGAGTTGCAATCCCCTCAACCATTCAAGCAAAAGTTTCTTTTGTTACGATGTCAACGAGTAAACGACTTTAGGTATAGCCACTTTTCCTCCTCCCACATTCAAGGCATGTAGCTCGGGCCTATGGCAATAAATTTCTAAGTCACGTCTAGCCTTTAAATTGTCTTTTGATTTACCCTTTCCCTCAAGAACTGTATTCATGACATTGTCAAATACATTCTTCTCGTTGTGCATTACATCAATATTATGTCGGACCAAATTAGTACGCCAATATGGCAAATCCCAAAAAATACTCCTTTTTGCCCAATTATGAGATATTCCCCTGCCATTACTCCTTCCAATTTCTTTGTATGTTTCTGTAATTTTTTCATAGTTAGACAAACTATCACAGATTTCTTCACCAGTAGGGTATTGCATAGGTTGTGATGTCTCGGAACCTCTATCATTCCTAAAAGATCTCGTATCCCTCCTGTAAGGATGATCCGATGGTAAGAAACGACGGTGACGAGTCAAACCATGATTGTTTCCCACCATTTTGTAGATGAAAAGACTTTGTATTGCCCATACAATATGGACAAGCCGATCTCCCAGCGGTGCTCCGGCCACTCAACATACCATATGCGGGAAAATCATTAATAGTCCACAAAAGTGCCGCCGTAGTTGGAAGTTTTGTTTCTTCGATATGTCATAAGTGGTGACACCTTCAAACCACAATTTGGTTAATTCGTCTATCAAGGGTTGTAAATAAACATCCACCTGGTGCTTTGGATTCTTGGGGCCGGGATAATGATTGTTAAAAACATGATTGGATCCTTCATACACATCCACGGGGGAGATTATACGGTGTGAGAATGACCGGCCAGGATGAATATTGCTTACCCGACATCCCAAATGGTGAGAATCCATCGTACATAAACCAAGTTTGACATTCCGTACTTCTTTTGCAAATTCAGGATGCATTCGATCAAAGTGTTTCCATGCTTCAGTATCACGAGGGTAACTCATGGTGCCTTTCTCCGATCTGCTCTCTCCATGCCATCTCATGTGTTCAGCTGTTGTTTTAGAAGTATACAATCTTTGTAGCCTCGGTGTTATCGGGAAGTAATACATCTTCTTGAATGAAATTTCCCTTCTACTTGTGTTCTTCCCAACCTTTTTATGTGCATATCGAGGATGGCCACAAAATTTACACTCTCTACGATTCATGTCATCTTTCCGATAAAGCATGCATCCATTATTGCATACATCTATTTTTTGTACCGGCAAACCCAACCCAACCACTAATTTTTTCATCGATAGAAATCATCGGGAATCGTATTGCTTGCTAGGCACAACCTCTTTCATCAATTGCACAACATCGTTAAAGGCTTTACGCGAGAGGTTATTTTCAGACTTAATGTTTAATAACCTTGAAGCCAGTGAAAGCTGCGAATGTTGTGTGCATCCATCCCATATAGGAGTCTCTGCCGCCTTTAACATATCGTAAAACCTTTGTGCCTCCACATTAGGTGGTTCTTCAAAATGGTCTGCTGATGGAGCTTCGGGGGAAAGTCGGGTCTGCTACGTCTAAGACCATTTCGCGAGACAGATTTTCTTGATGTGAATCAAATTACGGGATTGAGGTAGACACACTTGAGGGACACTCGAATGGCTCACCATGACATGTCCACCGGTAATACCTAGGCACAAATCCAGGACTTCCACGGGTGGAGCTTAACTTGTCTTTGGATCTAGATACTTTTTATTCTTACATTTTGCACACGGGCATCTAATTACGCTTGATATTGCATTTGATAAGGCAAATGTCAAAAAAGCCTTAACCCCTTCCTCAAATTCAATAGTGATCCCTTTTACACCTGAAGCGTGCCTTCTATACATCTAACTACGATCCTCCATGACGTCTAAATGAGAGAAAAGAACAATCAACTCAATAATTAAAATCACCCATTAAACAAAAGGAAGAGAAGTGTAATTACATTTTCCTTTCTATTATCTAACAAAAAGAGATCCAAAACATAGAATTTAAAATTGCTATCTTTGGATACGGTTACACCTTCAATATCTACGTTTTAACCAAGTTCTACATTTAATTGAGGTGAAAAGTACAATTATTTGAAGAGTGAAAATAAATGTGGAAATAAATGAGAAAATTTTATATTTGATTAAGATAAATAATATTAAAGCTAATTATATTCTTATTTTACACATTCCAATGGTTAAAATAATAACATTTTATTTATTTTCATTCCAATGTTTATATTTGTTTAAACTCTCTCTATAACGTATATTATTCCTGCTATTATTAACATTCATATTATATATGAAATTATTATTATTATTACTCATTTCATTAGTCCTATTCTTATTGTTATTAGCAATATTATTTTTAATAATAATGCTATTATGGGATATATACTCATGTTCAATTGAATAATACACTCCAAGATAAGGGTAGTTATTCTACTCCACAATAAATAGCGGCAGATTTTGAAAAAAATTTTGACAGAGTCTCCCCTGTAATTGGACATTTTCCAGGCACAGGGCCACCTCAAAATTATACAATCAAAATGCAATTGCAAACAACAAAGACAGATCATTCATTTATACAAAAAAAAAATAATAAAAGGATAACTAGGGGTAATCACCCATTACCCAGGAGGAGTAATCACCCATTACTCACGGGGAATCCAACATTTGAATTCAACACAAATGCAATTTATATGAACAACACGCACCTTCTACATCTTCATAATCTAAGGAAACGAATTTCTCACATAAAAGAGCCTTCAAAGCATTCCACTAGAGTTAAATCTTCCACTAGAGACACTAATATATTATTATAATCAAGTAATAAGATTACTAAACTAATCAGATATCAACCTTCCTATTATGGCATCATAACCAATCAAATTAATTTATAAGGGTTTATATAGCTAAAACATAGTTTCCATATAATTTGATCAAAGTAGTAATTTTTTGATAACAGGTTAAAAGAGAGTGTACTTTGTACAAAGTATATCACATATAAGTATAGATCAAAACACCATGAATGTTTAAAAAGGACAACAATTCCAACTAACAATTCAGCAATTCCAGTTCACAATTCCAAATTTAAATCAATAATCTTATATCAAACCACCATCATGTCACTCCCAATCTCCTCAAATTCAACCCCAACATCAATACAACTTTTATACATCAATTCCAACTCTTCTCATTCACAAATAATCACCCAAATTTCAAAGCTTCAGGGGAAATGCAAATCTGCCCAACATGGACTTAGTTTATAAGATAATGAAGTAGCTCAAGAGATGAATTCTAACTACTTACCCAAATGAATCGGCTTCGACAATAGCACGACGATAGCACGGGAATGGCGGTGGAGGCGCCCACCGAGGGGGCGGGCTGAAGAGGCGGGCGAGCGAGGGGGCTGAGGGAGACTCTGCGGGGAGGGGGCGGGGCGAGGGGGATCTACAGGGAGGGGGCGCGGGGAGGGGGGACCTGCGGGGGAGGAGGGTCGGCGGGGGTGGGAGGGCACGGGGAGGGGGGCTGCGGGGGAGGAGCACCGGGGAGTGGGGGCTTGGGGGGGGGAGCTGCGGGAGGGGGGCGCGGGATGGGGGGGGAGTTGAGGGAGGGGGGCGCGGGGATGGGGGAGCTGCGGGGAGGTCGTCGGCGGGGAGAGGGGGGAGAGATGGGGAGCGGCGGCGCAAGCTTGGGAAGGGGAGGGTATGGCGGGTTGTGTGGAAGGGAAGAAGGATGTGGGAAGAAGGAGGGAAAAAAAAAAAGAGGGAGTGAAAAATTTTGGAAAATTTTAGTTTTTTTTTTTAAATTTCTAGCTATTTCGTCGCAATTTGTGACGAAAAAATAAAACCCTCGCTAATTTCTCATAAATTAATACGAATAACATTATAAATCGATTTATACATTATAATTTTTATTATTTTTTAGTGATTTTAATAATATTATTATTATGTAAATTATTTTTCTTTATATATTTTAATTTATACACCACTTAATCAAATAAATAGATCAAAAAATTAGATATATGTATATATATAACTATATAGCATAATATATATTAATATGTTGGAGATGAATAACATTACAAATCGATCTCTACAATATAATTTTCGCTATTTTTTTTAGTGATCTCAACAATAATAACAGTATTTGAATTGTTTTTCTTTATATATTTTATTTTATACACCACTTAACAAAATAGATATATTAAAAAATTGGACATATGTATATACATAGCTATATAGTATAATATATATTAACATGTAGGAGACGAAGAACATTACAAATTGATCTCTACATTATAAATTTCACCATTTTTTTAGTGATATCAACAATAATAACAGCATTTGAATTATTTTATTTTATACACTACTTAATCAAAGTGATAGATTAAAAAATTAGACATATGTATATATATACCTACATGTTATAATATATATATATATATATATATATATATATATATATTAAACTAAACAGATACTTATATACATTGTATACATATACTTATATATTAGAATAAGTATATAACATAACATAATTAACTATATACATTTACTTATGCAATACATTAGGTGTATAACATGACATAATTACATATACAAAATTATAATAAAATGCACTAATTGAGACATGTTATTAAAAATATTTTAGTAAATTTGTCAAAATACACCATCACATAAACACATAAAGAAAAATTTAAAAAAAAAAAGATTAAAACCCTATTTTGTTGTAAAACCCTCGCAAATTCGTCGCAATTAGTGACGGATTTGCGACGAATTAGCAACGAATTAGGGTTTTGAGATTTTCTATAAATTTTTTCATTTATTTATTTTTTAATTAAAAATATTTACCGTCGCAAAACCCTCGCAAATTGCGAGAGCTTTGCGACGGACGTTCAAAAATTTTTAAAATATTTTTTTAAAAAAACAATCGATCGTCGCAAAACCCTCGCAAATTGCGAGGGTTATTTGCTATCGCAAAATCCTCGCAAATTGCGAGGGTTTTGCAATGGACGTTCAAAATTTTTTTTTAAAAAATATTTTTTTAAAAATAGATAGCCGTCACAAAACCCTCGCAATTTGCGAGGGTTTTGCGATGGACGTTCAAAAATTTTAAAAATATTTTTTAAAAAAACAATCGGTCATCGCAAAACCCTCACAAATTGCGAGGGTTATTTGCCGTCGCAAAATCCTCGCAATTTGCAAGGGTTTTGCGATGGACGTTCAAAAATTTTTTTAAAAAATATTTTTTTAAAAAAATAAATTACCGTCACAAAACCCTCGCAAATTACGAGGGCTAACTACCGTCGTAAAACCCTCGCAAATTGCGAGGACTTTGCGATGGACGTTCAAAAATTTTAAAAATATTTTTTAAAAAAATAATTTGTCGTCGCAAAACCCTCGCAAATTGCGAGGGTTTTGCGATGGACGTTCAAAAAATTTTTTAAAAAATATTTTTTTAAAAAAATAACTTGTCGTCGCAAAATCCTCGCAAATTGCGAGGGTTTTGCGATGGACGTTCAATTTCTTTTTAAAAAATACAGTATTAAAATAAATCGCCATCGCAAAACCCTCGCAATTTGCGAGGGCATAAATACCGTCGCAAAACCCTCGCAAATAGCGACGATTTTGCTACGAATTGCGACGGGTATTTTGGCCGTCGCAAAACTGTCGCAAATTGCGACGGTTTTGCGACGGTTTTGGTCAACTCGCGACTTGTTTGAAAATCGTCGCAAATTGGTCGCTATTAGCGACGGTATTGAAGCCGTCGCAAAAAATTCGTCGCAAATCGCGATTTTTCCTGTAGTGGATCCTAACAGGTTGAACCATTCTAAATATACTACAAGTCTTTTTGCATGAATCTGTTATCAATTCTAGCAGTGTGACTTCAGGGAATCATTTCTCATGATGTTATCAAGATTCCCCTCACGTAGTTGCTTGGTTTCCCTATCCTACTATTTACTAATGCTGAATGTAACTCTTAGATGCCTTGTTGATGTTGGGAAAATTGGGTAAATTTTTCCTCTAAAACAATTAGTGAAATGAATTGATTTAATAGTTCCTAAGAAAAAATTGAAAGAGATATTGTCTCTCTTAAATTTCAGTATCCTATTAGAACTTACGAGCACGGTGCGGTGTATTATCACAGCCTACACCTGTGTATACATAAAAATCCTATACACGCGAATAATAAAATACACCCAAATGAATCGTACAAAACACTACGAATAAACCCGATAAATAATATTGAATATTATATTACAACTGAAAAGAAACTATAATAGTAACAATAAATAAATATGAAAATAAAGAAAGAACACACTTGAAATTGATAACGGGGTTTGGCCAAATTTTCTTAATCTCTAAGTACCACTCAAACAACCTGTTTTTATTTATATGTGGAAGAAGAGATTGTTGGTGTTGTTATATTAAAGAACCAAACAATACCTTATATTTTTAAGGCACAAATAGTAGTGGAAAGTCTTAGAAATTCGATGTGGGAGATGCAAGGCATTTATAACAAATCTCCACCTTAACTTGTATCCCAAACTCAAATATAGCAGTTTTGCTCCACCTTGGCTTAATTTCTAGTCTCACCAAATACAAATCTTCTCAATCAAATAAAAAATAATTTCTAGTCTCACCAAATATATGTATGTATGGATAATGAATTATAAATGTTATAGGTTGTTTGTTGTGTATATGTCTAGGGAGTGTGACTCGAAACTTTGTAGGCAGGGAGTGTAACGGGGATTATGCATGTGTGTAGGGCATACTGATTGCTATGAATTTTGATGATATATGATTATTTGTGTATTTAGGCTCTAAATAAATTACGAAATTTTATGGTTTGCTAAAACAATTGTGGTGGATGTATTTTGCAGTTGTGCATTGTGTGGTGGGAATATGATTTGAGACGTTGTAGGTGGTGTGTTATACATGTGTGCAGGGAGTATGATACTCAAGAACGTTGTAGGTTGTGTATAGTGAATATGTATGTATGGATAATGGATTATAAATGTTATAGGTTGTTTGTTGTGTATATGTTTAGGGAATGTGACTCGAAACTTTATAGACAAGGAGTGTAACGGGGATTATGCATGTGTGTATGGCATACTGGTTGCTATGGAATTATGAATAGGGAAATGTAACAGGTTTTTAAGTTGAAATTCTAGACTGCCACAGATTTTGGTTCCGTGGCAGATTGCCACGGATTTGCCATGGAAGATAGTACTAAAATTCGTGACAATCTATCACGGATTTACCACAAACGGGATTTGCTTGAGTATCGTCCGTGGCAAATCGGTGATAATCTGTCACGGATTTGTCACGGATGGTACCTGCTTGAGAAACATCTGTGACAATTCCGTGGCAATCTATCACGGATTAGTCACAAACTGTACCTACTTGAGAAATATCCGTGGCTAATTCGAGACAATTTATCATGAATTTATCATGAACTGTACCTACTTGAGAAATATCCGTGGCAAATCCGTAGCAATCTACTACGGATTTTCCATGGACATACTTGCTTAAAAAATGTCCGTGGCAAATCCGTGATAAATTATCACGGATTTGCCACGAATGGTACCTACTTGAGAAACATCCGTGACAATTTCATGACAATCTGTCACGGATTTGCCACGAACTGTACCTATTTAAGAAATGTCTGTGGTAAATTCGTGGCAATTTGCCACGGATCGTACCTACTTGAGAAACATCCGTGACAAATTTCGCGACAATCTGCCACGAATTGTACCTGATTGAGAAATGTCCGTGGCAAATTTCGTGGCAATCTGTTACGGAATTGCCACAGACTATACATGTTTGAGAAATGTTCGTGGCAAATCCGTGGTAGATTGCCATGAATTTGCCACGGACAACCTATATTCTATATTGTTTCTGTGGAAAATCCCTGGCAATCTGCCACAAATTTGCCATGGATGGTACCCGCTTGAGAAATGGTTCATGGCAAATCCGTGGCAGTTTAGCCACGGATTTGCCACAGACGGTACCTACTTGAGAATCGTCCGTAGCAAATCCGTGACAAATTACCACAGAAAATATTTTTGTAGAAAAAAAATACTTAGCTACGAAGGTTTTTGCTATGGACTTTTTCCGTGACAAATTCCAGTTTAGCCACGGATTTGCCACGGATTTGTCCGTGACAAATTGATAGATTTCTTGTAGTGAAAAACAGTCCTCGCGGTGTTTTCAAATTTGCTTTGTCAGACACCAACTCAAATGTGCAGGATATTGATCAAGTCTAAACAATGTCAAACTTTGGCTCTTGTAATCACCTTGGTCAGCATATTTGCAGAATTTTTCGTAGTCCGAATCTTTTGGAGAAGTATCTCCTTTTCCCCGAGAATTTCCTGCACAAAGTGATAGCGAACATTGTGCTTCGTTCTTGCATGAAAAACTTGATTCTTTACTAAGTGTATAGCTTTGACTGTCAGAATATACCTCAAGATGTTTTTGACCAACTCTCAAGTCTTTAAGTAATCCTTGAAGTCAAATTGCCTTCTTTACAACTTCTGTAAACGTCATATATTCTGCCTCTGTTGTAGATAAAGATTTGGTCAAAAACCCATCAATTTGCTGCCAATGAGACGCGTAGTGGAGGTACCCCTATCGACAGGGTACCTCGCTATCACCACGCGCGACCTCACACCAGGCAATAGCAAGGAGCCCGCTGCCCATTTTGCATGAACATGTGGTGATGCGTGGGTGAATTCATCCTCCCCCTGATGAAATTTTGTCAATTTGTAGGTTTGGTATAAAAAAAAAAAAAATCTTTTTAATTATTTTCAAGAAAATTTAAATTTAAATTTTAAAATACAACAATATAAATTTTCAAAATGCATCCTCTTTAAAATACAACAATATAAATTAAATTTCTAGAAGTTTAATTAGGATAAAATATAAAATCAATATTTTAGAAAATTTATTAATTTTAAAATCATATTTTAAGAATTAAATAATAATATATAATCTAAAATCAATATTTTAGAAAATATAATAATTTTCAAAATATAATTTTATCCCAAATCATGGGTTTCAATTAAAAATTAATCATAATTAGATTTAATTCTCAAAACGAGATTAATAAAATGGGATAACTCTAATTATTAATAAAGCGAGAATTAATAAAATGGGATAAATCTAATTATTAATAAAATGAGAATTAATCTCATTTTGAGAATTAAATTTAATTATGATTAGTTTTTAATTGAGACCCATGATTTGGGATAAAATTATATTTTAAAAATTAATATATTTTCTAAAATATTGATTTAGATTATATATTTTTATTTAATTCTTAAAATATGATTTTAACAATTAATAAATTTTTTAAAATATTGATTTTAGATTTTATCCTAATTAAATTTCACGAAATTTAATTTATATTGTTGTATTTTAAATAGGCTGCATTTTGAAAATTTATATTGTTGTATTTTGTTCTTAAATTTATATTATTGTATTTTGTTCTTAAATTTATATTGTTGTATTTTAAAATTTAAATTTAAATTTTCTTGAAAATAATTGAAAGGAAAAAAAAAAACAAACGAAATTGAAAGAATTTTTTTTTATACCAAACCCATAAATTGACAAAATTTCATCATAGGGAGGATGATGTTCATCCTCCCTATGATCACCCATGCATCACCCTAAGTTCATGCAAAATGGGCAGCGAGCTCCTCGCTATTGCATGACATGAGGTCGCGCGTGACCTCGCGCTTGGCGATAGCGAGGTACCCCATCGACAGAAGTATCTCCACTACGCATCCCATTGGCGGCAGATTGATGAGTTTTTTATCCGATTTGGTCAAAAACCCTAGATAAAGCCGTCGTTGATTGCAAAGTAGACTTCCAACTAATTGGTGCCTTGGCAAAAGTGAACAAATAGCCAGTTGTAGACTGTCGCTCATCCAAGTCACCTGCATAAACAGAATCACAATATCCAACTATGTGTTGACCAAGTGATTCATCCCTCTCAAACTCTAAACCAATAGCTACAGTATTTTAAATATATTCTAGAATCCATTTCACAGCTTGCCAATGACCCTTGCCCTGATCATGCATGTACCTGCTTACAACACTAATAGCTTGTGAAATATCCGGTCTCGTACACACCATTGCATACATCAAGCTTCCAATTGCATTTGTATATGGGACTTTCGCCATGTACTCTCATTCTTCATTCGTCTTTGGAGATAACTGGCTACTGAGTTTTAAATGAGGAGCAAGTGAGGTACTTATAGGTTTTAAATCTTCATTCATACCAAAGCGTTGTAGTACCTTCTTCAAATACTGCTTTTGTATCAATCAAAGCTTGCCTCTCTCTATCCCTATTTATTTCCATGCTGAGAATCTTCTTAACATCTCCCAAATCCTTTATCTCGAACTCTTTACTCAACTGAGCCTTCAGTCTGTCAATCTCAACTTGGCTCTTTACTGCTATCAGCATATCATCAAAGTACAAGAGTAAATAGATGTAGAACCCATCTTAAAGTCTGTGCAAATACACACAATGATCATATTTGCTTCTTGTGTACCTCTGACCCTTCATAAACTTGTCAAATCATTTGTACCACTACCTCAGTGATTGCTTTAATCCATACAACGATTTGTTCAGCTTGCAAACTCAATTTTCTTTACCAGCAACCTTGAACCCTTCTGACTGAGTCATATAGATTTCCTCTTTCAAGTTACCATGTAGGAATGTGGTCTTCACATCAAGTTGAGTTAGCTCCAAATTCGACTGTGCTACCAAGGCCAACAAAATTCTAATAGGGGAATATTTAACAACTGGAGAAAATACCTCATTATAATCAATTTCTTCATTCTAAGCGTAGCCTTTAGCCACCAATCTTACCTTGTTGCGAATATCATCCTTGTCAGGAAATCCTTTTTTCTTTGCAAATACCCACTTGCATCCAATTGCATTCTTGTCCTTTGGTAGTTGTATCAGTTTTCACGTCTTATTTTTCTGTAGAGATTGTATTTCTTCTTCCATTGCACCTTTCCATCTACCATTTTCTGGGCTTCGGATGGCTTCTGGAAAGGTGGATGAAACATTATCAACAATTGGAGGTGTATAAGCCATCATGCCAGTAAAACGAGTAGGTTTATAGATTTCTCGTCTTATTTTTCTAGTGGCAATTGACTCTAATTGCTGTAGAGGTTCTTGGATTGGAACCTCTTCCTCGTCTAACTCTTCTTCTGTCACAGGAGAGTCATTGGTGATGTCTTTTGCTGGGGTCACCACCGTCTGTTCAAACTCCATCTGCTTCGGCGTATACTCCACCTGCTGCGGAGTACCATCAGTCAATTCTGGATTTACATTTTTCAATATGGCAGATTTATCAAAGGTAACATCCCTACTGATAATTGTCTCTTTTGCCTCTAGACACCACAAACGGTATCCCTTAACTCTAGTATTTGAGCCCATAAAGATAGTCTTCTTTGCTCGCGGATCTAACTTTGATTCATTCACATGATAATATGTAGTAGAACAAAAAATATGTAAAAAATCATAATCTGTTGCAAGTTTTTTTGGACCATACCTCTAAAAGAGTCTTGCCTTCTAATGCAGACGCCGGCAAGCAGTTGATGAGATGTTGAGCGTATGTCACAGCCTCAACCTAAAATTTTCTGCCTAACCTAGCATTAGACAGCATATAATGAACTTTTTCTACAAGTATCTTGCTCATACTATCCGATACCCCATTATGTTGTAGTGTTTTCCTAACTGTGAAGTGCCGAACTATGCCACACTCTTGGCATACCTCCAGGAAAGGATTATTCTTGTATTCTCCATCGTTATCTGTTTGGAGAACTTTGATCTTCTTTCCTGTCTGGTTTTCAACTTGAGCCTTCCCCAAGCACATCATCCTTATTCTTCATAGTAAACACCCATACTCTTCTGAAAAAATCATCAACAAAAGTGACAAAATAATACCTACCTCCAAGAGACGGGGTCTTGGCAGATTCCCATACATTTGAGTGCACATAATCTAAAATACCCTTGGTATTGTGGATAGTAGTGCCAAACTTCACTTTTCGTTATTTTCCCAGTACACAATGCTCATAAAATTCTAATTTGTAAGTCTTCGTACTTTTCAATAATCCTTGCTTGGCCATAATTTACAAGAATTTTTCACCAGTATGTCCCAAATGCATATGCCACAGCTTTGTTGCCTTTGCATCCTTCTTGCTACTAGAAGTTGCAGCCGCCACTGTCCCAGCCGCTGTACTACCTTAGTAGTAATACAGATTGTTCTTCCTTGCGCCTTTCAGTACACAAGTGCTCCTGAAGTAGCTTTAAGAATTCCATCTCGCAGTGTCACAATTAGGCCTTGTGATTCTAAGATCCCCAAAGAGATGAGATTCTTCTTCAGCTTCGGCACGTGCTGCACCTCCTTCAAAATTTTGATGGATCTGTCATGATTCAGCAACTTAATTGAACCTATCTCGGCCGTTTTACATAAATTATCATTGCCCATGTAAACAACCCCGCCATTAAGTTCCTCGAAGTCAAAGAACTACTCCCAGATGGGAGACATATGATAGGTGCAACCTGAATCTAGAATCCATTCGTTTTGCTGTGATGTTGATGGTGAAACCACCAAAGAGATATCTAATTCTAAATCGCTTTTGCATTTGGCAACATTTACATCTTGCGGAGCCTTCCCTTTTTTCTTCAACTTTGGATAGTCCTTCTTCCAGTGCCCTTTCTCATGATTGAAAGCACACTCATCTTTGGCAACTTAGCTTTTTGATTTGGGTCTTCCTCTTCTTCCCTTCGATTGGCTTTGCTGATGACCTCTTGTCACAAATGCTCCATCTGCTGTAGTTGCTTTGTTTTTCATTTTATCCTACTTTCTCAATTCATGATTATACAAAGTGGAACATACAATATTTAAAAATACATTTTTCTTTCCGTGAAGTAACGTAATCTTCAAATGTTCAAATTCATTGGGAAGAGATGATAATAACATCAAAACCAAATCTTTATCTTTAAATTTCATATATAAATTTAATAAGTCTGCTACTAATTGATTAAATATAGTGATGTGTTCATTCATAGAAGTACCTGGTCGATAATCAAATCGGAACAATCTTTTCTTCATAAGGAGTTTATTCTAACCACTCTTTTTCAGAAATTTACCCTCTAATGCCATCCACAATTTATATGCAAAAGTCTCGTTCTTGAAAGTATACTTTTACTCTCTGGATAGGCAGGATCGAATTGTTCCACACACCAGCCAATTTATGATACTCCAACCTTATCTTCTATGTCTTTTGGTTTCTTTTCTTCAATGGTTATGTCAAGACCCTATTGGAAAAAAGAGTCCAAGACCTTTTCTTGCCACATGCCGAATTGGCCAGTACTATCAAAGATCTCCACTACCAATTCAAACTTGACATCGGAATCCTTAACCATGATGATGAGGAAGCAGATGTCCCTGGTGTTATATTTGAAGTAGTCTTCATTGTTTCTTGATCATTCAACGCCATTACATTCTCAAAATAACAGTATTTAATATGACAAGATTATAAATAAACCAATGACGAACCTTCGGCTCTGATACCACTTGTTGGGAAAATCGGGTAAATTTTTCCTCTAAAACAATTAGTGAAATGAACCGATTCAGTCGTTCCTAAGAAAAAACTAGAGGAAACACTAACTCTCTTAAATTCCAGTCTCCTATTAAAACTTACGTGCACGGTGTATTATCACAGTTTACACCCGTGTATATATAAATAGTACATACACGTGAATAGTAAAACACACCCAATTGAACTGTACAAAATATTACAAATAAACCCGACAAATAATATTGAATACTATATTACAACTGAAAAGAAGCTACAATAATAACAATAAATAAATGCGAAAATAAAAAAAAGAACACATCTAAAATTGATAACAGAGTTCGGCCAAATTTACCTAATCTCTAAGCACCACTGAAACAACCTACTTTTATTTATATGTGAGAGAAGAGATTATTGGTATTGTTATGTTAAAGAACCAAACAAGACCTTATATTTATAAGGCACAGAATAATAATAGAAAATCTTAGAAATTCAATGTGAGAGATGCAAGGCATTCATAACAGTTGAGCTCCATACAAAGCATTTATTCCTCGAGACTAATGATTGTGAGGGGAAAATAATGGTTTCATTTGTGGAAGTTGGTGGGGTGGTTCACTTTTGCAATCTTATGGATCTTGGTATGTTGATGGGTCTTTTAGGTTAAACAATGTTAACAGTTGCCTATGGGGTTTCCTGCGTTGGTAAAATCTCCAAACTAAGTCTCGATCATTATAGTTTCTGAAGTATCTCTATGTTGGAAATTTTAAATCGAGATAATTAAAAAAAATAAAAAAAAACAAAAAACAAAACAAGACACAAAAAATTAGGTGATTTGGGTTATAAAAAACAAAATAAGACATTTTCCTACTCTCAATGCCACTGCATTCTAGAACTACTCACGAGATTAAAGAATAACCGAATTGATCTTAATAATCCGATCGAAAAGAATCAAAATCTAAAAAAATTATTAACTTATGACTTTTTTCGAATCGAACTATTCCAAATTCTTTTTATGTAATATTCGTATCGAGAACCATTTTAAACCGTATAAAAATCGTCTTGAATTGTATCGAACCGAATATATATATATATATATTATATTTAAAAAGAATAATAAGAGCGATTCTAATTATATATATAGCATATAATAGATTATATATTATATTATATGTATATTATACTATATATAGTATGTATATATAAATTATATAATATAATATTATATAGTATATATAAATGATATAGGTAGATTATATAGATTATTATAATGAATAAATAAATAAATATATTATAAATAGATTATATAAATTAGTATATAACAGATTACATAGTATATTATATTATATTATATTATCTATATATAGTATTATATATATATATATATATATATATAAGTAGATTATATAAATTATTATATAGAGTATCATAGAGGTTGTTTCAGTTTTATTTTAGATTAAAATTTAAGAATTATCAACATGTATTTTTAAATTTATAGATAACAATATTTTTTGTCAAAAATATTCGAAAATCGAATTGAAACCGTCTTTGTTATATTAGAATAAAAAATTTAAATATTTGTCCCGTTTTATCTCGAAATTACAAATATTTCTCCCATTCTAAAATTACGATTTGAGATTAGTATTAAAAATATAAAGAATCAAAATTTCAAGACGAAGATTTATAAATTTTCAAAGCGTTTCGAACCGTGAGCACCACAAAAGCATCAAAATTTACTGTAAATCTTAGGGATAAAAATCCTAAAATTTATTAACCTGGAAAATGTAAATAGTGACATGCTCATTAACATTTTAAAATTTCTTCACCAAACTCTCTCACCTCATTATAGAGTATTTCGACTCTCTGCCACTAAAACTCTTCATACTTTGCCGCATTATCCTCCAATGCAATGTCAACAGGAGTCTCAATTTTCTCTTCTTCTCTAACCTCGCCACGAACTACATTGTATTCTCCAGCTTCAATGTCATTGTCCTCTTCGATCCAATTCCACTTCTTCCTTGTCATCGTCAGAGAGTTGAGGCTCAACTGGAGTACAGGTCCGGCACGGGTTCGGATTTACCTGACTTATTGCAACACGATATTCAAGTCAGGTCCGATACTTTTTCCTTTAATTTGGTCTGAATTCGAGACAGAACTACCTGAATTCGATTAGACCCATTTACAGCCATAAGAATCCCTTTGAATCTCAAACGCTTCACACAGACCATTATAATACTCTATTACTGATATAACAAAATCATTCATGCTTCGGACTCTTCATCTGTCTTTTCTTTGTGTGCCAGAATTTCATCATACATTGGAAAATCTTCCCGTCTAACTGGGCTGGTATGCAGAGGGTTGGGTTGAGTGAATCTGTTGCCTAATGCTGTGCAACATGTCCCTTGCAATGGCATGCCAGCCTTGACGATTTTGGAAAGAATAGACTTCCTTACTCATAGCTACGACCACTGTCACCAGATCATCTATGGTTGTGTTTATTAGCAATAAAATTCTAAAAGATTCACAATGAATGATTTGTAACCATTTATTACTCAAAGATCCATTCAAACGGATTTTGCAGCTAATTATTAGCAACAAAATTTCATAAAATCCGTAGAAAATTATATTTGTAGCCATTTATGGATGAAAGGCTACAAATCTTAATTTAAAGGTTTAAATTTAAAAAATGATCATCCTTATGATAAGTATTATATGAAAGAAGCAGATCTTGACGACTTTTATGAGTTTTAGATTGATAGTATCAATCATTTTATATAAACAAATCTCTATCAATTAGATAAAATCACTCAATAATAATATACTAGACTAAAAAAATATATTTTATAAAATTTATCTTTGTTTCAAAATTTCTTCTCTGGTCTCTTGCGGGGAGTTTAGATGAATAATAGTGCATTTTGTGTGGACATAATATTATATGTACAGAAACTTACCATCTCCGCTCCATTGAGCCAATACTAAATATTCTTAGCACTTTTTAAGGAAGCCAGATGGGCAGGACGAACAATTCACTGGAAGTTGAGTGATACAAGAATGAACTGCTTTCCTTTTTGCCTCTGCTTCTCTTTCTTTCTTCTTCTTTCATTTCAAACAGAAGCTAAGGCAGCCCAAGTACAAAATGACGGCATTTACATTGTGTACATGGAGCTGTTCCGTCATCTGCAGCCCGAAGAAATGATCATGATCAGCTTATAGGCTCCTTGATAAGAAGGTTGAAATAATTATGAACTGCATGCACAACTACGCAAGCATCAACTTCCAAAACTTTGCCTTGTTTAAGAAATTTTTTCTCTGCAAGCAGTTTACGCTTTTCTCTCTGCATGTTCAGCATATAGTGAATCATATATTGCCAAAGAAAAGGCGTACTGCGTCGCCAAAAGCCATTGACTTTACCAATATAGGCAATAAATTAGCACAAGAACATAAGTTTGCCTTGTGTCTAGTCACCAGTCGAGGGATCATGCATTTTGTGTAGGCACTCTCTTGTTTCTTCTAAGCATAATTTGGACAAATGAGTACTTTCACAGGAGGCGATAGTTGACTTCTTTGGCAGAGTTCAATTGTCGTTTTCATCATTCCTCCAAGACTGTGGTACATGGGGTTTTTGTAAGCCTCACATTGCAAGTGATCAAATACCATTTCAAGACCATTCTGCAGTTCACACTGCAATTATCAAAACAAATTTCTGTTTTGTCGGTGGGTTCTTGTATTTTGGTCTTGAATAGTTCATATTTGCTAATGTTTCAGCAAAAAGAATGCAATCGTCCACAGCTATAACAATGGTTTCGCTGGATTTGCTGTTCGTTTATCAGCAGAAGAGGCCCGATCAATTGCTCAAAGGCCTGGAGTTGTGTCAGTTTTCCCTGACCCAATCTTACAACTTCACACAACTCGTTCATGGGATTTCTTGAAGTACCAAACTGATGTCGGAATCGACGCGAGACCAATTTCAGATTCTTCTTCAAATGGAGCAGACACAATAATTGGCATCTTGGACTCAGGTGAGAAACATTCTTCTCTATATATAAACTTTATACTGCATGCTTTATTTCAGATGAATTTCATGTTTCAATGCAGGTATTTGGCCTGAATCAAAGAGTTTCGATGATAAGGATATGGGTCCAATTCCATCCCGATGGAAGGGTGCATGCATGAAAGGCCTTAACTTTACTACTTCAAATTGCAACAAAAAATTGATCGGAGCGAGGTATTATGAAGATCCTGATCCTTCACGGTAAAACCCGCATTTTTTAGGAAGTCTTTATTTATGGAGATATTTTAAAATTTGTTAAGATAGAATTCTATTGGGTTAATATTTTAAATAAGTAGAGACTTAATTGAAATTATTTAAAAGTTAGGAAACCCTACGATTTATTAAATAAGAAAACTTATAGAAAATATCGTTGTTTTCAAATAGCTATCATCAGGCGCAGAAAGGGAGAGAGAGTTCAACTAAGGTTTGAAGGAAAAGAATACCGTAAGTTGTACAGTTTTCAAACGTCGATATTAAGAGATAGGTAGGGGTGAATCTCTTCGATTTTCTTGTAAAAATAATAGAATAAAAACGTTATTTTGGCTAAAAATTCCCGAATAAAGTATGGTATTTTTCTAAAATATAAGCTTTAATGATTAGTTGATGTATGGTGTGTATTTCGATGTTTGTATTATATGGATACATAGTTCCGTATGAATATATTTGATGGATTTGATACATGATGGATCTATTTATGTTATTTGAATATGATGCCTCAAAGGTGGGCTAAATCTTTTTGGAATAATGTTAAGATTGAATTCGTCTTTTTGGATTTATGCAAGACGAAGGTTTCAATCTTTTTGAACCGTTAAGGCCGAGTTAAACCTTTTTGGATTTTTCTAACCGAATAAGTTAATTCAGTTAGAAGAAGGTAATGATTGTATGAATTTGTGTGAACAAATGTTTCTAATATATTTTGTATTCATGATTATTTTTGGGTTGATGAAGGGAATATTGAGTAAAGGAAAAAAAAAAAAAAAGGAGATTGCAGTGTGCCGTTTCGTGTCAGAGGGTGGGTGTGTGTGGCCAAAGCATGATTTCATATTACTCTCTTGTTTTGAAAAAAAAAAAAAAAAAACATTTTCGTGTCAGAGGGTTGCACGAAAGCAACCCTCACCCAAAACAATGGTTTCAACAGAAGTGATCTTCACTTCTTGTTTTTGACTTTCTTTATATATATTTTTCTTTATATATGTATATATATAATAAATGCAAGGTTTATTGTATTTGGATAGTTTAAAATTTAAAAATAGATAGTAAAAGTTAATTGAATGTATTTTAAGTGTTTGATATTATTCTGAGTTGACGATAATTTAAAATCTTATGATTTAATTAGGTTTCAAGAGGTTCGGTTTGTAACCCAAGATACTTTTGCATACTCTTACGAAATTTGCTAAGTGTACTTATATTAATTTTCTTAAATTAATTAGTATGAGTTTTGGAGCAAAAGAGACTAGTTAGTATAAATTAATTTTAAAATGTTTAAAATTTATATCCCATAAAAATAATTTGAGATTTATTGAGTTTGCTATTTTTATATAAACAAAAGTTTATATTCTTCTTAGTATGTTATAAGAATAATTTAAAACTAAATATTTGATAATAGTTATTATTATTATTATTATTATTATTATTATTATTATTATTATTATTATTATTATTATTATTATTATTATTGTTGTTGTTGTTGTTATTATTATTATTATTATCTGTGAATGTAATTGTTAATGTGGTGGACATGTACGTATATTGTGTAAGGGCATGTATTAAACTTTATTCAGGAGAAGTGATTCACTACTACTTACTGAGCATGTGGTTGGCTCACCCCTCAATATTTCCTCCTTTCAGATTTTAATGATGATCGGTGGTGCGAAAGCCCTTTTTACTAAGATTGTGTTGGACATATAGCACAAAGCCGAATTTTAGGATTTTACTCAGTGACTTATGTTATCTTATTTATTTTAAGTTCTACCTATATTTGTAATACTTGATGAGACAAGTATAAGAATGAGTTTTATGGCTTTTGATATAAATTCTTTGAGGAAGATTTAATTATGAAATTATTTAGTTATCATTTTGGAAGAAAAGGAGTTTTGTTGTTAAGTTTTGATGTAAGGCTTCGTATTACTGCGACTCGGTGGTACGGCCGTGCCACGTCCTGCGAGCGCGGGACGTGACATTAAATGGTATCAGAGCATAAGTTTTGATCTTACTGGGATGTGGGAATAGTTAGATATGTATCGGTCTTATACTATTTGGATTATGAGTATTGATACAATAAGTTATGATATTAATTTATGAGTTTTGAGATATAAGTATGAATTAGGTTTTGATTTGGGCCTGAGTTAAAAGGAATAATTTTGTCGCATAGGTGATCAATGGCAGGAAGAAGGAAAGGAGCTAGTAGAAGACAAGACGAGGCGTCCGATAGAGATTCTCACGAGACAAACGATTTGAACGTACCTTTAGCTACATGGGGATGAACAGCACCGACAAGAAGATGAAACGAAAGCGGACCGTCAAACACATCTTCACCTCAAGGGATGGCTCCTCCTGCAAGGAATCCAGACATTGCTACAGCGTTAATGGCGATTGCTCAAGTGATGCAAGGACAACAACAAATTTAGCAAGAGCAGCAACGCATGTTTCAAGTCCAAGAAGAGCGGCTCCGAAGGACTTCAACTGGAACAAGATCCTATTACGAGCATTTAAAGAAAGCCAACATGCCAACGTTTGACGGAGGCATTGATCCGGAGAAGGCTGAAAAATGGTTAAAAGAAATAGAGCGAAACTTCGAGATTCTAAAAGTACCGAATGAAGCAAAGTCAAAGGTTATTCTTCATTTTCTCGTGGGAAATGCACAGAAATGGTGGAGAGGAGCACAACCTACCTACTCAAGCGATGGACAACCAATTTCGTGAGACGTATTTAGGAAGACATTCTTGAATCATTACTTTCCTGACACGTTACGATTGGAGAGGTAAAATCAATTTTTCGACTTGGTGCAAAAAGATAGTATGACGGTAATCGAGTACGCAAGTCGATTTAACTCCTTAGGACAGTACGTGCCTTCAGTAATGGCAGATTTTGGGCTCAAGACATTACGATTTGTGAATGGGTTACAAGCACGAATTCGAGCTAGGATGTCTGCGGTACAATCTACTAACTACGAGGATGCTTACCAGCGAAGTCTTAATATCGAGATGGAAATTAGAAGAGGAGATGTGGAGCGAGGTGTTAAACGACCAAATACAGATTACCTTTCGCAAACTCGACTTGTGGCTCATCGGGAGGAAGGACAACGAGGAAAGAGACAAGCACCAATGAGCTTCAACACTAATACCACTACGGGAATGCAATGTAAATTATGTGACAATTGCAAACGTTACCATGATGGAGAATGCCGATGGAAAATAGGTGTATGTTTCGGTTGTGGGAAGTCCGATCACAAAGTGCGCGATTGTCCGGAAAACAGGCAGCAAATTTAGCCAAAGCCGACTGAAGAAAGAGGAGTTGACACTCAAAAGAAGACCAATGCGCGTGTCTTTGCGTTACATCAAAAAGAAGCCGAGGAGGAATCCCAAAAAGGTGCGATGCATTACGTTTTAGATTTTAAGTTATAAATGTGTGTTTTGTTTGGGGATATGAGTGATTGATAGGTAAGGTTAAATGTTAAGTTTCGAGGCCGAAACTTCTTGTAAGAGGGGTAGAATGTAAAACCCGCATTTTTTTAGGAAGTCTTTATTTATGGAGATATTTTAAAATTTGTTAAGATAGAATTCTATTGGGTTAATATTTTAAGTAAGTAGGGACCTAATTAAAATTATTTAAAAGTTAGGAAACCCTACGATTTATTAAATAAGAAAACCTATAGAAAATATCGTCGTTTTCCAACAGCCGTTATCAGGCGCAGAAAGGGGGAGAGAGTTCAACTAGGGTTTGAAGGAAAAGAATACCGTAGGCTGTACAATTTTCAAACGTCGATATTAAGAGGTAAGTAGGGGTGAATCTCTTCGATTTTCTTGTAAAAATAATGGAATAAAAGCGCTATTTTTGGCTAAAAATTCCCAAATAAAGTTTGGTATTTTTCTAAAGTATATGCTTTAATGATTGTTTGATGTATGGTATGTATTTTGATGTTTGTATTATATGGATACATGGTTCCGTATGAATATATTTGATGGTTTTGATATATGATGGATCTATTTATATTATTTGAATATGATGCCTCAAAGGTGGGTTAAACCTTTTTGGAATAATGTTAAGATTGAATTCGTCTTTGTGGATTTATGCAAGACGAATGTTTCAATCTTTTTGAACCGCTAAAGTCAAGTTAAGCCTTTTTGGATTTTTCTAACTGAATAAGTTAATTCAGTTAGAAGAATGTAATGATTGTATGAATTTGTGTGAACAAATGTTTCTAATATATTTTGTATTCATGATTATTTTGGGTTGATGAAGGGAATATTGAGAAAAGGGAAAAAAAAAGAAAAAAAAAAGGAGATTGCAGTGTGCCGTTTTGTAAAAAAAAAAAAAAAAAACCTTTCGTGTGAGGGTTGCCCGAAAAGCAACCCTCACCCAAAACAATGGTTTCAACAGAGGTGATCTTCACTTCTTGTTTTTGATTTTCTTTATATATATTTTTCTTTATATATGTATATATATAATAAATGCAAGGTTTATTGTATTTGGATAGTTTAAATTTTAAAAATAGATAATAAAAATTAATTGAATGTATTTTAAGTATTTGATATTATTCTGAGTTGACGATAATTTAAAATCTTATGATTTAATTAGGTTTCAAGAGGTTCGGTTTGTAACCCAAGATACTTTTGCATATTCTTACGAAATTTGCTAAGTGTACTCATATTAATTTTCTTAAATTAATTAGTATGAGTTTTTGAGCAAAAGAGACTAGTTAGTATAAATTAATTTTAAAATGTTTAAAATTTATATCCCATAAAAATAATTTGAGATTTATTGAGTTTGCTATTTTTATATAAACAAAAGTTTATATTCTTCTTAGTATGTTATAAGAATAATTTAAAACTAAATATTTGATAATAGTTATTATTATTATTATTATTATTATTATTATTATTATTGTTGTTATTATTATTATTATTTGTGAATGTAATTGTTAATGTGGTGGACATGTACGTATATTGTGTAAGGGCATGTATTAAACTTTATTCAGGAGAAGTGATTCACTACTACTTACTGAGCATGTGGTTGGCTCACCCCTCAATATTTCCTCCTTTCAGATTTTAATGATGATCGGTAGTGCGAAAGCCCTTTTTACTAAGATTGTGTTGGACGTATAGCACGATGTCGAATTTTAGGATTTTACTCAGTGACTTATGTTATCTTATTTATTTTAAATTCTACCTATATTTGTAGTACTCGATGAGACAAGTATAAGAATGAGTTTTATGGCTTTTGATATAATTTTTTTGAGGAATATTTAATTATAAAATTATTTAGTTATTAAAAGAAAAGGTATTTTGTTGTTAAATTTTGATGTAAAGTTTCGTGTTATTGAGTTGCGACTCGGTGGTACAGCCGTGCCACGTCTTGCAGGCGCGAGGCGTGACATTCACAAAAAGCATTGGGGTCATCTAGGGACCAGAACGGCCACGGAACTCATGTTGCATCTACTGCAGCTGGAACTGATCCAGTGGAAGGAGCATCCTATCGTGGCCTAGCTGAAGGCATCGCCAGGGGTGGCTCGATAGGGTCTAGAATTGCTATGTACCGTGTTTGTACTCTCACTGGTTGCCAAGGCTCTGCTATTTTAAACGCTTTTGATGATGCAATAGCAGATGGAGTTGACGTGCTTTCACTCTCACTTGGTTCATCATCTGGTTATGAGCCAGATTTTTCGACCGATCCAATTGCTATTGGAGCTTTTCATGCAGTAGAGAAGGGCATCATGGTAGCTTGCTCGGCAGGGAATGATGGCCCTGACCCCAGAACAGTCGTTAACATTGCTCCTTGGATTCTTACTGTCGCTGCTACAACCATTGACCGCCAGTTTGAGTCAGATGTTGTTTTGGGTGGAAACAAAGTCATCAAGGTAATCAATGAACTCTTTTTTCATGAGAACAATTAAACAAGAACCCTGCCAGGTTCTATGGCATAATTGAGACAGATAATTATCAGCATTATTCCTCCATAATTGTAGTGATTACTTTATATTAGCTGCTAGGCTGATCTTTAATTTGACCGACTGAGAATGCTCAACTGATTGTGATTTTAAGATTCCAGAATATGATTAAGAAAAAAATCTCATTTGAATCTCAGGGCGGAGGCATTAATTTTGCGGATATTCAGAAATCTCCTGTGTACCCCTTGATCTCTGGGGTTAAGGCCAAAGAAGACGGTGCGAATGCTACAGAAGGTGATGCCAGGTGAAGCAATAAAACCAAAACCTGATTTTCTATCTTTTAACACGAGGAGACTGACATGCATTTGCTTCAGAAACTGTATCCCAGGTTCATTAGGTGCAGACAAAGTAAAGGGAAAAATTATTCTTTGTGAGAATAGTGATGGTGCATATTCACCAATGGAGAAGGCTCAGATGATAATAAGCCAGGGTGGGACTGGAGTAATAATAATTGACAATGATGCAACCAGTGTAGCTTCCGACTATGGGTCTTCTCCTTTGGCTGCAGTCACAAAAGGGGACGGCGATGTGATTCTCTCCTACATTAACTCAACCAGGTAAGCCACAAAAACCAGAATTGCGAGGAAAATTTTTACCTGATGTCTGGTTATGGAAAGGATTGCATTTGCTGATTCCATGCTGAATGAGCAGCAATCCTGTGGCAACTATTCTACCGACCAAAACGGCAACAAAATACAAGCCCGCTCCATCCATAGCCTATATCTCAGCAAGAGGTCCTACAATATCAAATCTAAACCTCCTCAAGGTAAATACTGTGCCTTCATCTTTTATTCACAAGCAACATTGGTGGTTGAAGTTCAGAGACAAACTAACTGCCACCAATTCGAATTCTACTGCAGCCTGATATTGCAGCACCAGGAGTGAACATTCTTGGCGCATGGCCTGGAAATGACGCAAAAAATCAGACCCCACTCTTCAACGTGCTCTCAGGGACTTCAATGTCTTGCCCTCATGTATCTGCTGTTGCTGCAACAGTTAAATCCCAAAATCCCTCACGGAGTCCCTCAGCAGTCAGATCAGCTATTATGACCACAGGTTTGTATCCGAGCACCACCTTCTCATTTTAGCCAAGGATGTATCACAACCTAACTGTGTATTGTCCATCTACAGCAATTCAAACAAATAATATGAAGGCCCCGATTACAACACATTCTGGATCGCCGGCAACTCCCTTCGATCTTGGTGCTGGGGAGATTAGCACATCAGGTCCATTACAAGCAGGTCTCATTTATGAAACTGAAACCACTGAATATTTGTGGTTTCTCTGCAACATTGGCTATAACATTACCAGGATAAAACTCATATCATCAGTTCCTGAAAACTTTACTTGTACAAGTAACTCGAGCATAGACCTAATCTCCAACATGAACTACCCATCAATATCAGTCTCCAACATCAAACAGAAGGAAAGCAAGAAAGTGACCAGAACTGTAACGAATGTTGGGGAAGACGAATCAGTTTATACCGCAATTGTAGATGCACCAACAGGATTGGAAGTTCAAGTGACTCCTAATAAATTGCAATTCACAAAGGGCAACAAGAAACTAAGCTTTGATGTGACTTTCAAGCCCACTAGTTCATCAAGTGGAGGTGACATATTTGGCTCAATTACATGGACCAATGGAAAGTATAAGGTTCGAAGTCCCTTTGTTGTAAGCTAAAGAACACCAGAAACTTCTTCTATGGTATTACTAGAAAGTTTTACGCAAATCCAAAGTTCATATAATAAAATAGCAGCTCATCAGGACGAATTACATGCTCCCTACCCAAAAATGGGAAACTAGAATCGAACATTAAATCTACAGAGATTCAGGCCTGGCAACATCCAATCAACAGACTAAATCCCAGAATCATCTTATGGTTATTTAAGGCTTGTATTGACAATATCTGAATAATAAATTATCCTAACAGGTTGAACCATTCTAAATATACTACAAGCCTTTTTGCAGGAATCTGTTATCAATTCTAGCAGTGCGACTTAAGGGAATCATTTCTCATGATTTTATCAAGATTCCCCTCACGTAGTTGCTTAATTGGTTTCCCTGTCTTACTATTTACTAATGCTGAATGTAACTCTTAGATGACTTGTTGAGCTCCATACAAAGCATTTATTCCTTGAGACTAATGATTGTGATGGGAAAATAATGGTTCATTTGTGGACGTTGTTGGGGTGGTTCACGTTGCTATCTTATGGATCTTTATTAACAAGTCATCGAGAGATTTACACAAAGATATTTTTTGAGTATTTTACTAAATTTATTATTATTTATTTTATTTTATTTTTACTGAATAAGATATCCCTTATTATTATTTTCTTTAACCATCAAGTTTCAATCTTATTGACCCTATTGGCCTCTACAACTACCAATTAATATATTGATACACCCAACTACACACTCGATTCATCACGATCAATCTCAATTATTATTGATTCAACTTGATCAATAAACATACACAGTTGCTTTTAAAGACAATGCGTTCCGCTGACTAGTACAAGAAAGCTTAGATTTTTTCATGTGTTTCTATGATTTCTCCTTATATCATTATCTATGTCTCTTGAAAATAATGCATACTTCCCTTTTTAAGTCGTCAAGGTACTTTATTCTTTGCAGATGGAAAACCCCGGCCATATATATATTTCATTACGTTGGAATATTCCACCTCAAGTAAAAAACTCGCCACCATTGGAATCCATAAAAACTTTTGATATCTTATCAATATAAAATAGAATAAAGAGTAACTTCCTAATTATAATATACGTAAGAAAATATCTATTACTTTCTAATATAAACACATTAAAATCAAACTATTTTATCTTAATCTAATTAAAAATGTACAACAACCAATACACTATATAACACAATTGTGTATTCATTTCAACAACACAAAAACTACCAAGCAGCCTAGATTAGGATACATTTTAGAGTGCCATTGATTCTAAAGGATCTTGGTGCAGGGAAAGTTTGCACATCTGGTTCATTGGACTAGTACTATAGGAAGACTGAAAGCACAAGTTACTTTCCTATTACATTGCTGATTCTTTTCTTCTCCATTCTCTTGTCTTTTGAACTTTAAGCAAACCAAAGAAGTGATGACTTTACGTGTATTTACCTTTAATTTAACATGATAATCACTTACATGTGTAATACACCCATTATATATTCACACGTTATTAAAATGTACAATTACTACTGCAATCTATCTAATTCTATTACAACAACGGTACATATATTTAATACACATACTTCATTCATTTACACACTTATATTATTTCTTCATCTATTTTCTTTATATTAACTTAATCCTTAAATTTTAATTTAATCTGTTATAATTTCTAATCAATGAAACTATAGTTATTTTGATCCCTATCATCATCAACGCAGTCTAGTGGAATACATTACGCACACTTCACATAATCATTTAACTGGAGAATAAATTCTAAACATTTTTTCAAAAATAATAAATAAAAAATATTATAACAAATTCCCTCCAAAAACTTCTGATCAAAACTCAAATATAAGTTGTTTAACTTATTACAAGAAAGAATGAAAATCAAATCTTACACTTGTCTCATCAAGTGCTTAAACACCATGGAAGAAAACTCAAACAAATAAGTTGATAAAAGCCTTTAAACGAATCTTAAACTTTGATTTCGTTCTACGTACATCCCAATCATATTCCTAGTAGAAATGGCCTTTGTACTACATCATCATTAGGATATGAATGGAGAAAATTTGAAAAGGTAAGCCAACCACATACTCAGTACGTAGTTAGTTAGGGATTGCTTCTCCCGAATAATGCTTACCACATATGTACATAAAAAGTATATAATACTAATATTCCTATTTGCAAGAAACACACAAATAATTCAGAAGATTTCACAATTCATAATAATTTAAACTATTTAATATATATTCAAATAATTTTCGCTTATATACATTTAAAACTAAAATTAAATTTCTATAACAAAACTATATATATATATATATATATATATATATATATATATAAACGCAAAACTAAAGGTTATAAAATAACAAAAAGACCCCAGTTCATGACCTCAACTAATGCTGTCAATGGGTCAGGTATACTCGTACCGAACCCGTTTATAATCGGTTTGGTATACCTATTTTCTTACTTGACCCGGACCTGGACCCGCTTACCCTTTTACTATATATAATCGGGTTCAGATATGGAACTATATTACCAGTACTCGATTACCCATTTAATAAATTATATTATATATAAAATATTATATTATGGGTTTTTTTTTAGTCTTACCCTAGCATTATAGCACTACTCATCTCATCTATAGCTACAGCTGTCTTCACTCTTCATCGTCAACCTCCTCGATTCTCCTTTCATAGTCAACCTTATCTCATTTATAGGAGCAGTCGTCTTCACTCTTCACTCTTAACATAGCACTATAGTAGCAGCTGCACACAACACACAAACACAGACAGCCATCTTCACTCTTCATCGTTAACCTCTTCGATTCTCCGCCACCGAGTCACCGCTGCCGCCACTGTCAACATAAATACAAACACTGCCTACGCCCACGACAACACACACCAAGCCAGCCACCACCGATCTAAGGCATCTGATCTGAGGTTAGTATCGCTGAGCCACCACCGATTCCCATGGGCTATAGTTCTTCTTTAGATTCATGGAGGAAGCATAAACTAGCATACATTTTGTTGTTTTGTCTTGCATACCAGTTCATGGTATAGAGACAGAGCAGGTATTTTCATTTTAAAAAGGAAAAAGTATATTCGGAGAAGATAACTCACACTATGTACTAAATAATTTAATGTCATGTTCAATCTCAAAGTAGCAGAAAATAGATAAGTTGAAATTTGAGAAATCTGGCCTGTGGCCATTCTGTGAGGTCTTACATAAAAGCTGTCGATCTCTTTTTCTGTGAAGATATGGAAGATTGCTCTTCATTGACAAAGGCAGCAAAGACTTCAAATTGATATGTAAATTTGTTTATTCATTTTATCTCTTGAAGTTCATATTTTGTTTTAACTTTTTATGAGACAATTAATATTTTTATTGTTTTTCTTCTTTATTTAATTGCAGATACTATTGAGGATTGTGGATGAAGGATGGGAAAATTGAAGATAACTTATTGGATGAATTGAGGATATTTCATGTTATGTAATAGTTATAAACTTTTATATTTCGCACTGTTGTTTTAAAAAGTTATTTAATGTTTAATTTCAAATTTTTATATGTTGTATGAGATTGTTATTTATGAATTTGGACGATTCTTTTTATTGTTGTAAATTTAACATTTTAAGAATTTAGAATTGTAGTTGTTATTGATATTATGACTATTTCACATTTTTTAGCTTAAATGTGAACCAAATTGTTTTAAATTTTCAATATAGGAATATTATTTTTACACATGTTTTTCAAACCGAGTATACCCGACCTGGATCCGATACCCGCATACACGGGTATGGGTTTCTTCATTTCATACCCATCGGGTATTCGGGTCGGGTTAGGTTCAGTACTGCTTTTCTTTAAATGGGTCCGGGTTTAGGACAGGGCTATCTAGACCCGATTACATCCCTGACCTCAACTGATGCCAAATTCTTTTTTTTTTTTCCCTTAAATCCTCAACATCATGAATATCACTTCGTGTTTTATCCCTATTCGGTTTCAGAATTTTTTATATTTTTATATTTTTGTTTTTTGACGAAGCTTCCAACACAGATGCAGGAACACGAAATCACTTCAGAGACATAAACTCCTATATATGTTTATAGTGAAAACCAAAATTCATTTTTTTTCCTTTTGAAATGCAAAATACCCATATTCAAAGAATCAAAATAGACACCATATATTTATATATCATAGCACAACAAATAGGCACATAAATAAAAAGCATATAGAAATATTTGTCCACACAAATTCATATTACTATTACGTTCTTCTAACTGAATTAACTTATTCCGTTAGAAAAATTCAAAAAGGTTTAATCCAACCTTAGCGGTTCAAAAAGATCAAAACTTCATCTTGTATAAATTCAAGAAAGACGAGTTCAATTTTAACATTATTTCAAAAAGGTTTAGCCCACCTTCGAAGCATCACATTCGAAGAAATATAAACAAATTCATCATGTACAAAATTCATCAATTACATTCATAAGAAACCATGTATGTATAATGTGTAGAACACAAACATCCAATTTCACACACTGTATTAATCGATCATTAAAATATAAACTTTGAGAAACTACCATACTTTATTTGGGATTTTAAACAAAAATAAATAAAATTTTTATTATATCATTTACATAAGAAAATAGAAGAGAGTCATTCCTACTGACCTCTTGATATCGATATTTGAAAATTGTAATAACCTACAATGTGTTGAGAAAAACAAGAAAAGGACCAAAAGAAATTCAAAATAATTATATTAAGATTGAAGGATTAAAATGGCAAAAATCATCAAAACAAAAGCATGCTAGGAAAACGAAAAATTTACCTCTGTGATTGAATGACCCTCTTCGCACTGATGTAACTGTCTGTACAAGGATACTTGAAGCTATTGGATTATATCCTTATAAATATCTACTACGTCTCATTCACATGAAGCTTTTGATCTTCCGAAATGGTGACCGTAGCATAGTTGGTGAAAGCTTAAAGAAGTGGGTTTGACAAACTTTTGGTTTCTTGTGAATGGGTTTGTTCTCTGTGAAAGAAAATGAACCACGAAGAGCACTGTGTTTTCTTTTCTTTTGTGATTGAAAAATTAAAAAGCCTCTTCCCTTTAATGATTTAATTCCTTTTCATATCAACACATCGAGAGAGAGGCTATCAACGTGAAAACATAAAGCTCCATACTTTCTATTATCCTTCATGCAAAACAACACGAGATCCATCCCATATTGTTTTTTATGGTTTTAAAGAACAGAGGACCATGCATGGGAACAAAAAATAGAGAAAAAAAAAACCAACAAGCCTTTTAATAGTAGCACGGAAGCGTTAAGATCATACCTTTACGTGCTTTAAACCTTTTAGGTTGTGTAGGAATGGATTGAACCACGGGAATAGCCTCGCCTTGCCCGCTTGTTGAAGCTTCCGGTTGAAATCCCGCTAACCTCCTACTTCGCCTTATTTGCATGAACGCCAAGCTTTCCGGCTCACGAAATATTCCACTGCCTCAATCCTTGCTGGTGAAACAAAGAATGAAGAGGATTTGTCTCAAATCTCCTTAGTTCTCTTGCTATTGATTAGCAAAACACCAAGGGAAGAAACAAGAGAGTAGGAGCACAAGAGAGAGAGAAAGAGAGAGAGCTGCATGAGGGAGAGAGAAAAGCTAGGGAGAATTAGGGTTTTCTTTTTCCAAGAGTCTTGTTTATTGTTAGCCAAAACTAGGTCTCCAATATTTGATAACGATATCCCCTGGAATATTTTATTTCAAGCACCCGGATGTTATCAAGAGAATAAGTTTAGCTTAACCCTAAATTTATCTGATCCGTATCTGAAAAAACCCTACGGTCCAAGCTATTGGGTCAAGATAATATTTATTATTTTTTTTAGACCCAAAAGGTCCAAAATAATAAACATTATTTATTTATTTCCTGAGCTTATAGAAATAACCCAATAAATAATTAATGAATCCAAATGAACTAAAATAATTAAAATTTAATTATTTATTTCTTGGGTTTATATAAATAACCCAATAAATAATTAAGCATTAATTATTTCCCTCTAGTTTAAGCCCAAGTTAATTTTCTAATTATTCAAACTGAACCTAGGCCCTGAATAATTAATTAACCAATTAAATCAGATAATTAATTTCTCTCAACTCTTATTTTTATTTTATTTATTTATTTATTTTATTCCAATCTAATAATAAATTAAACTTCTTAAATAAAATAAAATAAAACAAAATAAAATAAAATCCTCTTTAACTAAGACCAATTCCTCAATCCAAAATTAATTAGGACTTACAGGCTATTCCGATGATCAAAAAGACACTTCGCATTGGCTGCTAAAATGACAAAAAATACTCCTATTATATAAATAGTTGTATTCTGCATTTTAAATATTTCTTAATATCACCATAAGGAAATATTGACCCCAAGGACAATGCTGCGTTAGCAAAGTCTCCAACCTATAGGTGAAATAACTAAAATACCCCTTTACACATCGCCGTACATTTAGAGAGGAAAAAGTGTACTAAAACCTCTCTAAATGACATCTACCATTCTTAGGTTTCTAATTTAATGATTCACGACTTCCTGGAGTGTTTTCGCTTTCCAAGGGAGCTACCCTAAAGCAAACATCCAAGTCATGTTTCCAAAGCCCTGGACACTTTAGATCATTCAGACAATCACAAGGGGCGATATTGTGTAGAAAATTTCTTGTACAAGTCTGTCTTAACTAACTAGTTACATATACCCAAAACACAAGTATATTGGTTCTACCATAGAACCTCAATTATAGCATATCAAAGTATATGCTTCCAACTTCGTCAGACCACCAACTCATACTCAAGTCGTAGAGTACTAGTCCACGCTGTAGCGGTAATAGTCTAGATTTCTACCATATAGTACTTTTAGAAACCACTACTACAGGTCCTATCCTACATATTTGAAATACGCTTATGTCATGAAGTGAGTGGATTAATCACTGGCTAAAGGTAAGCCATTTCCCATTTGGAATTCATAACATAATAACCTAAACATGATGAGATTCTCATTCTCATCAATAGGTTAAGAACAAATATTTATGTGTTTAAATAACCCATGATTCATACCTTACTGTGAAAGACCACTATTCACATGGATCACTTATTTAAACACAATGGGTCTGTTCCAAACGAAATTGTGCACAAATAAAAAAGTAAATTCACAAATGATTTCTGAAAATAAATTCTTTTATTAAAATATTCGATATTTACATTAGAAACCTAGTCTAAGAGGGCATACTATCCAACAGTTTTTTTAATTAATTAATTAATTAATTATATTTTACCCTTGGTCTTATTCATTTGGCCAAATAAAATTATTTACTCTTGGGCTTGAACACTCACAAATAATAAATCTCAATTATTTATTTTTTAGACTTCATTAAACAGCCAATAAATAATTAATAAGCCCAAATAAACCAATATAAAATATCATACATTTTATCTAGTTTTATATCTAGATTAATTTTTTAATTATTCAATCTGGACCTTGGGCCCTAAATAATTAATTAACCAACTAAACTAGATAAATTATATACACACACACATTCTCTCGAGCCTTTTATTTTATTATAGTCCAATAAAAATTAGACTAATAAAATAAAACCCATAATTATCAAGACTAATTCCTTAACCCAAATCTGTTAGGACTTAAGGGTCATTCCGGGGACTAAAAGACACATCGCATTAGCTACTAAAATGACCAAAATACCCTTACTATATAAATAGCTATATTTTTCATTTTAAATATTTCTTAATATCACCATAAAGAAATATTGACCCCAGGGATAATGCTGTGTTAGCAAAGTCTTCGACCTACCCTCTACGCATCGCCGTACAATTAGAGAGGAAAAGTGTATTAATACCTCTCTAATAGACATCTACCTTAGACCTCTAGTCCAATGATCCACGATTCCTGAAATATTTTCACTTTCCAAGGAAGCTACCCTAAAGTAAACATCCAAGTCATGTTCCCCAGGGCCTTGGATAATTAGATTATTTAAACAATCGCAATGGGCGATATAGCGTTAAAGTTATCTTGTACAAGTCTATCTTAACTAACTAATCACATATACCCAACATACAAGTATATTGGCTCTAGGAAAAAACCTCAACTACAGTATATCAAATTACATGTTTCTAATTTCGTCAGACTACTAACTATACTCAAACGGTAGATAATTAGTCCACGCTGTAACAGTAATAGTTTAAGTTTTTTTTTTTAATAGTACTTTTAGAAACTACTATTACAGGTCTTATTCTACATATTCAAAATACACTCATGCCATGGTGAGTGGACTACTCACTGGCTAAAGGTAAGCCATTCCCCATTTGGAATTCATAACATAATAACCTATACATGATGAAATTTCTATTTTCATCAATCGGTTAAGAACAAACATTTATGTATTAAATAACTCGTGATCCATACCATACTGTGAAAGACCGCCATTCACATGAATCACTTACTTACACACAATGAGTTTTTTCCAAACGAATATCGTACACAAATAAAATGTAAATTCATAAACAAATTTTGAAAATAAATTCTTTTATTAATAAATTCGATAATTATATCAGATAAACTAGTCTAGAGAGCATAAATTCCAACAAAGATAACTCACAAGATTTTAGAATACAAGACTTTTCTCACACACCACTTTTAATATTTCCTTGCCACACTCATATGCACACACTATTATTTAATTCACACAAGAACTTCACTTTCAACTCTTTGTGCTGCCTACTACACCTCACTTCACACTTCATTTTTTTTTACTCTTATTTCATAGATTACATACAAAGCACACACATACATATATATAGGCGTTGTTATTCAACATACTCGAGCTTCGAAGAAGTTTCTTGCAAGTTGATAATGACAGTGGATGCAAGTGTTTTCTTCATGAATCTAGAATAGTGGTAGAAGTAGTGCAATTTGTAGATATTTTGTCAAATATGGTAGCTATGAAATGGCTACTGCAAGTTGGGTTTTTAGATTGTTCTCCAATGGCGGTGAAGCATGGGGGCTGCGATTTGCAGATTTTTAGTTGCAAATTGCAGCTCTAGAATGTTCTTTAATGGCGGTACAAAAGAAGGGAATCATTATCTTTCTCAATACTCCCCCTCAATGATTGCTTTTGTATTGCTTCTCGTGAAATCATACTGAGTTCCTTTCGAAATTCTTCTAACTGTATTCCATTGAGACCCTTGCTGAAAATATCTACAATTTGTTCTTCAGTCTTCACATACTTCATTTCAATTTGACCACAAAATGATAATGCATCACCACGTGTTGTGTTCTTGCATGGAATATTAGATACTCTGCTAAGCATTTTTTGATTGATTATCACAATATAATTGTATTGCTTTATCCACTGGTTGATGAAGATCTTCCAAGAGTTGTAGTAGTCACAAGCATTCTTGGGCTACCATTACTACAGTACGATATTCTGCTTCTGTACTAGATAGTGACATAGTTGGCTGTTTCTTACTACACCATAAGATAACTCTAGATCCGAGATTAAAAGCGTATATAGTAGTTGATCATCATATATCATAATCTCCAGCGTAGTTAGCATCACAATATCCTATCACTTAAGATGTATCTGTCTTTTTATATAGCAAGCCATAGTCTATAGTACCTTTTACGTACCTTAGTATTCTTTTTATTGCATCAAGATATGGCTTATTCGGTGCTTGCATGAATATGCTTACGACTCTAATTTCATATGAAATATCTGACCTCATTAGTATTAGGTAGATTAAACTACCCACTAACTATTGATACATCGTCCTATCTTCAAAGTTTCTTGCCTTCAGTTGAGCATTATCGAATATTCACCTCTATTGTATTAGAGATTGGTTTGCAGTTAAGCATGTCATATTTTTGTAGAAGATTCTGCACATACTTCTGTTAGCATAAAAATATCTCATAATTCACTTATTCTATCTCCAAGCTAAGAAAATATTTCAGTTCTCCAAGCTCATTTAGCTGGAAGAGAATTAAGAGATTTGACCTAATTTGTTCAATCTCTTCTTAATCATCTCCAATAATGATTAGATCATCCACATACACAAGTACTATGGCTAACTTCCCTTCTTAAGCTTTGACGAATAAACTTGAATCAACTGGTGCCATCGAATAACCATTCTGTATCAAGAATTTTGCAATTTTTCCACACCATGCTTGTGGTGCCTGTTTCAGTCCATAAAGTACTTTATTCAGCTTACACACATACTCTGGATGTGCTTTGTTCTCGAACCCTTGCGGTTGTTGTATGTATATTATCTCGATCGAATTCATCATGGAGGAATACATTCTTCACATCTATTTGCCATAACTTCCATGACTTGCTTGTAGTTAAAGTAAGTAATACTCGAACTGTGGTGATCTTTGCCACTAGACTGAACGTCTCGTTATAATCTAACCCACACTTTTGTGAGAAATTTTGTGCCACCAATCGTGCCTTATATCTATCAATCAATCCATCTGATCTGGTTTTCAATTTGTACACCATTCGCAAGAGATAGGTTTTATATTTCTCGACCTTGACACTAAACTCCACGTCTCTTTTTACTTTAATGCTTGTATTTCTTCTTCTATTGCCTTTCTCCATTCCTTCTTTTTAGATGCTTCTTCGTAAGTGTTTGGCTCTCTTACAGTGTCCTCAATCAAGACTACACTTACATACCTTGGATTAGGTCTCTACTACCGAGTGGACCTTTGAAGTTGTGGTTGTGCCTCTTTTTCTTCGTCCATTTTTTCATATTGATTGGGTCTCTGATTTTCTATAATTTTGTGTACTCCTGTTTGCCACAGACTCTTCAATTTGTTTAATAGTAACTTATTCGATGATGATTATTTGTCACCATCTTTAGTTGTTTCAAAACTCAAATAATCTTCTTTTTGTTCTTCCAACATTTTTGCTGACTCTTTTAAGCTTTTTTCAGATTGTGGTAGCTTCTCGGCCTAAGATTATCACCAAGATGATGTTTTATCGAATATAGCGTTTTTAGATATGTAGCATCTACCTGTATCAGGATTACAAAAAATCCATCCATTTCTTCCGGAATCGTATCCGACAAAAATATAGCGAATTGTCTTCTTTTCAAACTTGCTCCTTAAATAATCGGGCACCAATACGTAGCATATGCACCCAAATACTTGGAAGTAAGCTACAATAGGCTTCTTCTTCCATTGTTTCTTGTAAGGTGAAATTATGCCAAGTTCTGCTTATGGTAGGCGATTTGTGATATATACTACTGTTTTCATGCATTCCACCAAAAACCGTGGTTGAACATTCTTGGCATGCAACATGCTTCTACAAGTCTCTACTAGGTGTCGATTCTTTCTTTTTGCAACTCCATAAGATTGTCGAGTGTATGGACATGTCAACTATCGTTGAATCTTATTTTGTTTCAAGAACTCTATAAATTCCTCTGAAGTGTATTCTCCACCGTTATCTGTCTGAAGGCACCTTATTTCATAATCAGTTTCACTTTCTGCTTTCTCTTTGAATGCCTTAAACTTCAATAATGGTTTTGATTTTTCTTTCATGAAATCAATTTAGACATATTTAGAATAGTCATCGATAAAAATTATCATATATCAATAACCACTTACCGATGGCTGCTTCACTGGACCAAAGACATTTGAGTGAACTAGCTCCAAAAGTGCCTTGACTCTAAAATTCAACTCCTCGTATGGTAGTTGATGTGCATTATCATACTGGCAGCCAGCACAAATAATATTGCCTCGAATCTCCAGTTGGTAGACCCTTCAGCATCAACTTCTTTATCATCACCTTTAGTCTGGTGTAGCTCACGTGTCCCAATCTTACATGCTACAAATTTGTTGTTTCGTTCCTTTTAGTCTTATCTACGTATGCTGTCTCTATAGACATTACATAGATAGACTCTAATCTTCATCCTTCGATAATTGGATCTCCTTCAAGCTTTAATTAACGATACACTTTCACGTCATCTAGGCTAAATATAACATAGTTCCCTACTGAAGTTAGCTGTGATACTGATAGCAGATTCTTTTTCACATTTGGCACATGTAGAACATTATCTAACTCTACTTCTATAGAGTTAGATTGTGGTACTACTAGAGCTTTGCCAATATGTGTTATTGACATTTTAGTGTTATTAGCAACTACCACGACACGTCCACTTTTTTATTTCTCCATACTGCATAAATTTTTTTTATCTCTTGTCATATGATTAGAGCATTCCAAATCTACTATCCAATCATTTTTATAATTGATAAGTTTATCACTTATCGTGACTAGTGCCAGATCTTCTTCCCTTTCTTGAATTAGGCTCGACAATATCTCCTCCTCTTCAATCACGTAGGATGCACAAAAGTCCCATTCATCTTCACTTTCTTGAGTCTATGAAGAGGTGGTAGCATTCCCTTTAGCTTGTCTATGTTAGTAATCTTGAGCAAAGTGACCTTTCTTTTCGCAATTGTAACACCCGTTATTTCTTCGACGACTCCTCATGTTGTTATTTTGTTGTGGTGATGCTCCCCCTTGATACGTACTTTTCTCTTGGCACCCTTTCTGCCAGAAGCCATGTCTCGCTTTATTTTTGTCTTCTTCGATTGGTTTTCTAGTATTTTTTTTGTCTTCCAAATGCTCTTCTCCTACTATAAAGAGCTTTCCCTTTATCATTTGTTGATGCACTATAAGATGGTCTCATTAAGGCTTCTTCATTTGCCAGCACACCTTCCAATACATTGAGTGTTGGTGGTTTTGGTCATAACCATGTGGCTGCTACAATTGGGGTGTATTTCGCCGTGGGTCCCGAATTATGATTTTCTTCATACTCGTCTCATCAATAGGACGAATAGGATCTAATTTTGTAATTTTTTCACTCAAGAATCTCACTTTGGTAAAATACTGACTTACCATTATTTACCTTGTGAGATTCCCAAAAGCTCATTTTCAAGCCGCTACACCTTGGTTTCATTAATCTTGGAGAATCTCTCTGCCAAAATATCCTAGCTTCCTTTGGCGTCTTTGCATTTTTAATCAAATCTAAAAATTATTTTTCAACTGCTAAGGCTAAAATGGATATAGCCTTACCAGTATTTTTGTTTCATTTGTTATATTCTCCAACATTTTCTAATGGTGGTGGTGGTGTTTGGCTTCCATAAACTTTGTCCTCTCAAATAGAACTTTAAGCACACGCTCCAATCATTGTAATTGTCCTCCGTTAACTTTTCAATATTGTTCGAGTTGACGAAGCCTGCCATCATGACTTGGTAATGCCCCGCACCTTATCCAAGTAAATTTGGTCCCTGACCAACTAACTTCACAGTCCCTGATTGCACACTAGCAGAATCTCAACGTACTACGATCACCAATTGACTATTTTGAATACAGTCCCTGACCATTCTTAAACTTAATCTTGGAGCCTTGATGAATCTAGCGAACCTGGCTCTGATACCAAATGTTGAGAAAAACAAGGAGAGGACCAAAAGAAATTCAAAATAATTATATTAAGATAACTCGCAAGATTTTAGAATACAAGACTTTTCTCACACACCACTCTTAATATTTCCTTACCACCACACATGCACACACTATTATTTAATTCACACAAGCACTTCATTTTACAACTCTTGGTGTTGCCTACTACACCTCACTTCACACTTCATTAATTTTTACTCTTTATTTCATGGATTACATACAAAGCACACACATACATATATATAGGCGTTGTTATCCAACATACTCGAGCTTCGAAGAATTTTCTTGCAAGTTGACAATGGCGGTGGATGCAAGTGTTTTCTTCATGAATCTAGAATGGTGGTGGAAGTAGTGCAATTTGCAGATATTTTGTCAAAGAAGGCAGCTGTAAAATGGCTGCTGCAAGTTAGGTTTTTAGATTGTTCTCCAATAGTGATGAAGCATGGGGGCTGCAATTTGCAGATTTTTAGTTGCAAATTGCAGCTCTAGAATGTTTTGTAATGGCGGTGTAAAGGAAGGCAGTCATTGTCTTTCTCATGATGTGTCTTTCTTCAAACCCTAGCTGAACTCTCCCTCTTTCTGTGTCTGTTAACGGCTACCAAAAGACAACATGTTCTTCACAGACTTCTATATTTTAATACATCGTAGGGTTTTCCCAACTCTTAAATAATTTCTCCCAAACCCCTACTTAGTTAAAATATTAACCACAAAGAATTCTAATTTTAATTTATTACGACTCTACTCCCAAAATCTTAATAAAATATAAAATACCCCTATAAATAAAATATTCCAAAAAAGACGGGTTTTACATTTTACCCCCCTTACAAAAAGTTTCGTCTTCGAAACTTGACATTTAACTCTAGTATCAATCATTCCTATCAACAAAACAAAAACACACATATATAACCCAAAGTTTTAAAAATGTAATGCATATAAGCTTTTTGGGTTTCCTTCTCTACTTCTTTTTTATGTAAAGAAAAAACACGTGTATTGGTCTTTTTTTTAGTATCAACTCCTTTTTCTTCAGTTGGTTTTAGCTGAATTTGCTGCTTACTTTCTGGACAATCGTGAACTTTGTGACCAGACTTCCCACAACAGAAGCATTCACCTATTTTCCATCGGCATTCTCCATCATGGTAACTTTTGCAATTGTCACATAATTTATGTTGCATCCCTGCAATGGTATTACTATTGAAGCTTATTGGTATTTGTCTCTTTCCTTCTTGTCCTTCCTCCCGAGGGCCATAAGTCGGGTTTGTAAAAATTGATCCGTATTTTGTCTTTGAACGCCTTGCTCCACATCTCCTTTTCTAATATCTCAATATTAAGGCTTCATTGGTAAGTATCCTCATAGTTAGTAGACTGTACTATAGACATCCTAGTTCAAATTCGTGCTTGTAACCCATTCACAAATTGTGATGTCTTGAGCCCAGAATCTGCAATCACTAAAGGCACGCACTGTCTTAAGGTATTAAATCGACTTGCATACTCGACTTTCGTCATACCATCTTTTTGCACGAAGTCGAAAAATTAATTTTGTCCCTCTAATCACAAAGTGGCAAGAAAGTAATGATTTAAGAAAGCCTTCCTAAATACGTCCCATGTAATCGGTTGTCCATCACTTGAGTAGGCAGGTTATGCTCCTTTCCACCACTTCTGTGCATTTCTCACGAGAAAAGGAAGAATGACCTTTGACTTTCCTTCGTCCATTACCTCTAAAATCTCAAAGTTTCGCTCTATTTCTTCTAATCATTTTTCGGCCTTCTCAAGATCTGCACACTCCATCAAATGTTAGCATGTTAGCTTTCTTTAAATACTCGTAATGAGCTCTTGTTCCAATTGAATTCCTTTGGAGCCGCACTTCTTGGGATTGAAACATGCGTTGTTGCCCTTGTTGAATTTGTTTTTGTCCTTGCATCACTTGAGCAATCAACATTAACGCTATAGCTGTAGTGCCCCGAATCCGAAACCCGAAGTGAAACCCGAGTCCGTACCCGAAACATTACACGACAGCATCTCCAAGAAGATACTAAGCCTCTAACTAAAAAAAATACTTTAATTTGAACTAATCACCTCCAAAGGAAAAGGAAAAACATACATCTCGATATATAATTCCATGAATAAAATATAAAACCTTTAATACAATCAATGTCTTACTCAACTTTAACTAAGGATTTATGCGAACAATACTGTTTAAACCAAAATAAAAGTCATAATAAGTACAACTCTAAAAAAAACCAATCATTCTAAAACGTAATCTAATCATATCCGTCTTTACAATTCTCTTCATATTCCTGATTAAAATCTGCGAAATGATGAATAGAGTGAGCTACACTAGCCCAATAAGTGGTCCAAACATCTTTTTGGGAAAGTGGATGTTACATATAATATATTTACAATAAAACACATCGAAGAATACACCATACTTAGACGAATTGAATTTTTTTTCTTATATATATATATGAACATACAAATGATGTAAGACTTAGTCTAATATTAAATAAAATGAAACATCACCTCAATAGGAACAATAAAATAGAATAAAAGTATGATTTAATTATAAAATAAATCTAATTAATTTAATCTCATTTTAAAAACCAAACAAATTGGACAAGGAACATAATATATAAAGAAAACGATTTGATTTTTTTTTTTTTATAAACAATGTCCACTATTTGAAAACATTTGTGCCACTGCAACACCAATTCCACAGACATGCGCTGCGGTGGTCATGACATCCAGACAAACTTTTTTTTTTTTTTTTTTGTGGGTGGGGGACAACAGTCGTCCCCACCAAACAAATCAATCAAATAAAGCAATTTCGTGCAATTTCGTGAACAACCCAGTGAAGTTTTTTTTTTTTTTTTAACATTACGAAATCAAAACTACACATAATAATCACACATATGCTCATGAATTTCAGATTAGGGAGAGGATCACTGATATCAGTCCTGACTGTTTATCCCGTCAGGGAGGCCAAACTTATATTTCTTATTGACTGAGAGGGATTTCAGTCACACAAACAAATTTTAGAACATGTTCTTCCTTCCCTTCTTCTAACCCATGAGCCAGTAAACACATATCACACATGATACTATGGTTCACAATCAGAATAAAATAACCAAACTCAATTCCCAAATTTTATACAGAAAATACAAATCGTAGAATATTTCGAAAAATAGAAGATGCCTGAACCACTTACCTCAGAAGTCAGACTAATACCTCCAATCCAAGCTACTCACTCTACACAATCGTTCCCTAATATCAAATCACATAATACCCATATCAATTCAAGGAACTAAAACCCCATGAATCAATTTAACCTTATTATCTAGAATCCCAAAACAAAGAGGAAGAGAACCTCCTAATATTTACCCCTCAACCTCTAACGAAATTAATAGTCGAAGCCAATAGAACTCACCTTCACGATTGAAGCAAATCCGAGCTTTCTTCCCCAAAGTTTGGAACCCTTGAATGATCGTTTTGACCAACTGATGATAAAACCAAAGAACGTTATTTAGGTTAAGACGTAGATTTAACTTTTAAAAATACTAAATAGCAAACACATCCCTTAACTTAATTAAATCCCTCATGACCCCTAAAACCTTGTGGGCTATCTCATGGGCCATAATAAAAAAAATCACTTTATGGGTCGGTTAAAATACCAGACCCAAAATCAATTGGGTTGGGTATTTACAATAGCAATGTCCAGATTCACTGTAGGAGGAGCTATCCCTTGTGATGGAGGTGCATTTGATGGTCCGCCTTCGTTTCACCCTCTTATCGGTGCTCTTTGTCCCCATGTAGCTAAAGGTACGTTTAAATCGTTCGTTATGTGAGAATCTCTATCGAATATCTCATCATGTCTTCTCGTGACTTCTTCTCTTCTTCCCGCCACTGTTCACCTGCGTGGCAAAATTAACCCTTTTAGCTCATATCCAAATCACTCACCCTACAAATTTTCTAACTTCATATTTAACTATTCCCATATCCCCACAAAGATCATAACCTATTACTCTGATACCATTAAGTGTTACGTTCCACGCCCACAGGGCATGGTACGGCCGTATAACTAGAGTATTTCCCTAATAATGCGAAGTTTTATATCAAAACTTAAATACCCAAACATATTTTCAAAAATAATAAATCAAAAATATTATTCCCTCTAAGAAATTCTGATCAAAACTCAAATACAAGCTATTTAACTTATTACACAAAAGAATGAAAATCCAATCTTACACTTGTTTCATCAAGTGCTTAAGTAGCATGAAAGAAAATTCAAACAAATAAATTGATAAAAGCCTTTAAACAAATTTTAAATTTTGAGTTCTTTCTACATCTCAGTTATATTTTTAGTAGAAATGACCTTCGTACCCGTCATCATCATTAGAATTTGAAAGGTCAAAAATTGAAAGGGTGAGTCAACCACATACTCAATAAATAATAATGAATCACTTCTCCTAAATAATGCTTACTGCATATGTACATAAAAATATATAATAATACTATGCGAATTTACAAGAAATATACAAATAATTCAAAAAATTTCAAATTATTCTCAATTCACAATAATTTAAACTATTGAATTATGTATTCAAATAATTCTCGCTTGTATTTAAAACTAAAATTAAATTACTCTAACAAAACTAATATTATATATATATATATATATATATATGTATATGTATGTATAAGCAAAACTAAAAGGTTACAAACTAAACAAAAAAAAAACCCTGTTCGTGACCTCAACTGACGCCAAATTCTTTTTTTAAAATTTTTTTCCCCTTATATCCTCAACATGGGTCACAATCAATGTCACTTCGTGTTTATCCCCATTCGGTTTCAGAAAGTTTTTTTTTTTTTTTTTTTTTTTTTAACTAAGCTTTCGACCCAGATGCGGCATGCGGGAACAGGAAGTCACTTCAGAGACATCAGCCCCTCTGTTTGCAGTGAAAACCAGAATGCATTTTTTTTTTCCTTTTTAAAAGCAAAATACCCATATTCAAAGAATCAATATAGGCTCCATATACTTATATACTAGAGCACAACAAATGGCCGTATGAAAACGTACAGAAATATTTGTACACACAAATTTATATAACCATTAACTTATTTAGTTAAAAAAATTTAAAAAAGTTTAACCCGATCTTAGTGATAAAAAAAGAGCAAAACTTTATCTTACATAAACTTCAAAAAGACGAGTTCAATTTTAACATTATACCAAAAAAGTTTAGTCTACTTTTAAAACATCATATTCAAAGAAACATAAATGAATTCATCAATTACATTCACAAAAAACCATGTATGTATAATGTATAGAATACAAATACCCAATTTTACACCATGTATTAATCGATCATTAAAACATACACTTTGAGAAAATAGCACGCTTTATTTGGAAATTTTTTAACAAAAAAATAATATTTTTATTATATCATTCACATAAGAAAATAGAAGAATCTATTGCTACTAACTACATCGACGTTTGAAAATTGTAACAATCTAAGCTATACTTTTCTTCAAATCCTAATTGAACACTCCTTCTCTTTCTGTTTTTGTTGACAGCTATAAGGAGACAACAATATTCTCCACAGGCTTCTATATTTTAAAGTTTTCTAATTCTTAAATAATTTCATCCAAACCCATACTTAGTTAAAATATTAACCACAAAGAATTTTTATTTTTATTTATTACAAATTTTTTTTAAAAAATTTAATAAAATATAAAATATTCCTATAAATAAAATATCCTTAAATAGAGGGGTTTTACACTTAATTAAATGCCACTGTTCTCTGTCCCTTCCCTTACCAGTCCTCTACACGTTTCTGTCTTCTTTTTCTTTTTCTTGCAAATGACAAAAGCATCAAAATTTACTGTAAATCTTAGGGATAAAATCCTAAAATTTATCAATTTGGAATATTGTAAATAGAAGCAAGTTCATTAACATTTAGAATTTCTTCATTACAATCTCTCACCTTATTATAGAGCATTTCGACTCTTTGCCACTTAAACTCCTCGAGCTTTGCCGCATTATCCTCCAATGCATTGTCAACAGAAGACAGAAGTCTCAATTTTCTCTTCTTCTCTAAACTCGCCACGAAATACATCGTATTCTTCAGCTGCAATGTCATTGTCATCTTCCAATTCCATTTCTTCCTTGTCATCGTCAGAGAGTTGAGACTCAACTGGAAGAATTGTTTATAAATTTTATAGAAAGGACGAAATTTGAAGAAGATTTTGAGATGCTAAGAGGCTTGAGATTGCAGAAACTTAAAAACTAAAAGAATTTGCGTTTATAATTCAGAGAATTACAAAGTATTTGCAAAGAGTTTTATTTGTGAATAACAGTTAATGTGTCACCGAAGGTGTACATTATGTATTCTATCGAATTTCATCATATTGGTTATTTGTTGAGAATTATAAACAATAAAATTAAAGCTAATGAATTAAGTTAGTAAAAAAAAAAAAAAAGAAGAGGCATTAAAATAAGTAATTATTCTGGTAGTATTTATTATATGAGCTCACAACTTAAAAGTTTTTGCTTTTCTTATAGATGCTTCGAGGTACAGTACTCCAGCTTACCTGATTCAAGTTTCCCCTTCCAGGTTAAAGAGTCAAATCAAGCCAATCGAAACAAGATAATGTGTACTCGATGGAACTGAAGTGCAGAAATCTGCACTTTGAATGTGGGACAAGCTGCAACCCATTATTAGTAGTATTTTATAGCAAGATCACTGTTTCTTGCCCACCAAATAATGTAAGTTTGGCTAAAAGTCACTCAAGATTCGTCTGTACTTGTCTTTGTAGAAAGCATATGGAAAAGTTGAACCCATTTCACATTCTTCTGGTGTCCTTTTTTCATCCACTATATCTACTACGGCTCTGAGTCTGCACTTCTCATATGCTATTGGAAGCAATAAAAATGGTCCATTACGCGTACAAATAGAGATTGCAACTTTAAATCTAAAGTCTTCAACTTTCCTTTTTGGGGGGTCCCTTTGCATCTCAAACTCTTCACACGGACGATTATAATACTCTATTACTGATATAACAAAATCATTCATGCTTCGCACTCTTCATCTGTTTTTTCTTTGTGTGCCAGATTTTCTTCGTACAGATCATAAAGATTGCTTCTTTTAATCAGAATAGGCTTTCTGGTTTGCCAGAAAAAAATGTGCCGTTTGTGATTGGAAAATCTTCCCGTCTAACTGGGCTGGTATGCAGAGGGTTGGGTTGAGGGAATCTGTATCCTAATGCTGTGCAACATGTCCCTTGCAATGGCATATCAGCCTTGACGATTTTGGAAAGAATAGACTTCCTTACTCATAGCTACGACCTGTCACCAGATCAGCTACGGTTGTGGTTATTAGCAATAAAATTCCAAAAGATTCACAATGAAAGATTTGTACCCATTTATGCAGCGAATAAAATTGGTAATATTGCAAATTTTACTCAAAGATCCGTTCAAACGGATTTGCACCTAATTAATACCAACAAAATCCGTAAAAATATATTTCGTAGCAATTATGGATAAAAGACTTCAAATCTTGCTTAAATTCAAATGTTTAAATTTAAAATATAATTATTTTCTTAATAAGTGTTATTTTAGAAAGTAAAATCTTGATGATTTTAGTAAGTTTTGAATTGACATTACTAAGCTATATCAATCACTCTCTATCAATTAGATTAAGAATCACTCAACAGAAATGAAATGAATGACAAAATTTTATCTCTATTTGAAAATTTCTTCTCTGGTCTCTTGCGGGGAGTTTAGATGAATAATAATGCACTTTGAGTGGACATAATATTATACGTGCAGTGCGCACATCGAGTAGACAAAATGTTTTGCTAGTAAGCAACCGATTAGCATGTGCAGGGCCCACACGCAAGAGTACACAAACTTTGACCATCTCGGCTCCACATCACACGTTCAATTGAGCCAATACTAATTATTCGTTGACACTTTTTAAGGAAACCAGGTGGGCTGGACGAACAATTCACTGGGAGTTGAGAAATACAAGAATGAACTGCTTTTCTTTTTGCCACTGCTTCTCTTTCTTTCTTCTTCTTTCATTTCAAACAGAAGCTAAGGCAGCTCAAGTACAAAATGATGGCATTTACATTGTGTACATGGGAGCTGTGCCGTCATCTGCTGCCCGAAGAAATGATCGTGATCAGCTTATAGGCTCCTTGATAAGAAGGTTGACATAACTATGAACCGCAGGCACAACCCCACAAGCATCACCTTCCAAAACTTTGCCTGGTTTAAGAAATTTTTTCTCTGCAAGCAGTTTATGCTTTTCTCCGTGCATGTTGAGCATACAGTCAAAAACCATTTATTTTACCAATATAGGCAACAGATTAACACAAGAACATAAGTTTGCCTTGAGTGAAGTCATCAGTTCATTGATCATGCATTTTGTATAGGCACTCTCTTGTTTTTTCTAAGCATAATTGGGACAAATGAGTACTTTTACTCCTTTGTCAATAGTATACTCCTTTGTCAGGGTTAAATTATCCTTTTCATATCATGTACCATTTCAAGACTCTATTCGGCTGTTCACACTGCAATTATCAAAACAAACTTCTGTTTTGTCCACTGGTTCTTTTGTTTTAATCTTGAAATAGTTCATATTTGCTAATGTTTCAGCAAGAAGAATGCAGTCGTCCACAGCTATAACAATGGTTTCGCTGGATTTGCTGCTCGTTTATCAGCAGAAGAGGCCCGATCAATTGCTCAAAGGCCTGGAGTCGTGTCAGTTTTCCCTGACCCAATCTTACAACTCCACACAACACGTTCATGGGATTTCTTGAAGTACCAAACTGATGTAGGAATCGATACGAGACCAAGTTCAGTTTCTTCAGCAAATGGAGCAGACACAATAATTGGCATCTTGGACACAGGTGAGAACATTCTTCTCCATAAACTTTATACTGCATGCTTTGTTTCTGATGACTTTCGTGTTTCGATGCAGGTATTTGGCCTGAATCAAAGAGTTTCGATGATAAGGATATGGGTCCAATTCCATCCCGATGGAAGGGTGCCTGCATGAAAGGCCTTAAGTTTACTACTTCAAATTGCAACAAGAAATTGATCGGAGCGAGGTATTATGAAGACCCTGATCCTTCACAAAATGCATTTGGTTCACCTAGGGACCAAGACGGCCACGGAACTCATGTTGCGTCTACTGCAGCTGGAAGTCCAGTGGAAGGAGCCTCCTATCATGGCCTTGCTAAAGGCATTGCCAGAGGTGGTTCACCGGGGTCTAGAATTGCTATGTACCGCGTTTGTTATCCCGCTGGATGCCGGGGATCTGCTATTTTAAAAGCTTTTGACGATGCGATTGCAGATGGAGTTGATTTGCTTTCGCTCTCACTTGGTCCATTATCAGGCTTTATACCAGATTTCTCGACCGATCCAATTGCTATTGGAGCTTTTCATGCAGTTGAGAAAGGCATCATGGTAGCAGGCTCGGCCGGGAATGAGGGCCCCGCACCCAGATCAGTTGTTAACATTGCCCCTTGGATTCTTACTGTCGCTGCTACAACCATTGACCGGCAGTTTGAGTCAGATGTTGTGTTGGGTGGAAACGAAGTGATCAAGGTAATCAGTGAAGTCCTCTTTTTCAATCAGATGAATTAAATAAGAAACCTGCCAGGTTCATGGCATCATTCATCGTCCAGTTATCATAATTATCAGTATTCTTTCCTGCATAGTTGTAATGATTACTTCATATTACCTGCTAGGCTAATATTTAGTTCGACGGACTGAAAATGCCCAAGTAATTGTGATTTTAAGATTCCAAACTATGATTAAGAAAAAATTCTCATTTGAATCTCAGGGGGGAGGTATTAATTTTGCTGATATTCAGAAATCTCCCGTGTACCCCTTGATCTCTGGGGTTTTGGCCAAAGAAGATGGTGCGGATGAAGACTTAGCCAGGTGAAGCAATAAAACCAAATCTTATTTTTCTCTCTTTTAGCACCAGGAGATTGACATGCATTTTGCTTCAGATACTGTGTGCCAGATTCACTCGCTGAAGACAAGGTAAAGAGAAAGATTATTCTTTGTGACAATGGTGACTATCGATTTACACCTGCGGACAGGGCAGAGATACCAATAAGCCTGGGTGCGATAGGAGTAATAATAATTGACGATGCAGCGACAACTAGTGTACCTTCCAACTATGGGTCTTCTCCATCGGCTGCAGTCACAAGAAAGGACGGGGATGTGATTCTCTCCTACATAAACTCAACCAGGTAAGCCGCAAAAACCAGAATTGCAAGGAAATTTTTTGCTTGATGGCTGGTAACGGAAAGGATTCCGTTTGCTGATTCCTTGCTGAAAATGTCCAGCAACCCTCTGGCAACTATTTTGCCAACCACAACTGTATTAAAATACAAGCCCGCTCCATCCATAGCCTACTTCTCATCAAGAGGTCCTACACCTACAATATCAAATATAAACCTGCTCAAGGTAAATTCTGCGCCTTGCATCTTTTATTCAATAACATTGGTGGTTGAAATTCAGAGACAGACTAACAGCCACCAATTCGTATTCAACTGCAGCCTGATATTGCAGCACCAGGAGTGAACATTCTTGCTGCATGGCCTGGAAATGACGCAAAAAATCAGACCCCAATCTTCAACGTGCTCTCAGGGACCTCAATGTCCTCCCCTCACGTAGCTGCTGTTGCTGCTACAGTTAAATCTCAAAATCCCACGTGGAGTCCCTCAGCAATCAGATCAGCTATTATGACCACAGGTTTGTATCCGAGCACCCCCTCTCATTTTAGCCTCCAGAGTATCACAACCTAACTCAGCATTGTCCATCTACAGCAATTCAAACAAATAATATGAAGGCCCAGATAACAACACATTCTGGATCACCAGCAACTCCCTACGATCTTGGTGCAGGGGAGGTTAGCACATCAGGTCCATTACAACCAGGGCTCATTTATGAAACTGAAACCATCGAATATTTGTGGTTTCTCTGCAACATTGGCTATGACATTACCAAGATAAAACTCATATCTTCAGTTCCTGATCACTTTACTTGCCCAAGTAACTCAAGCATAGACCTAATCTCCAACATGAACTACCCCTCAATAGCAGTCTCCAACATCAAAAAGAACAAAAGCAAGAAAGTGACCAGAACTGTAACGAATGTTGGTGAAGACGAATCAATTTATACAACAATTGTAGATGCACCAAAAGGATTGGAAGTTCATGTGACTCCTAATAAATTGCAATTCACAAAGCGCAACAAGAAGCTAAGCTTTGACGTGACTTTCAAGCTCACTAGTTCATCAACAAGAGGTGACGTATTTGGCTCAATTACATGGACCAATGGAAAGTATAAAGTTCGAAGCCCCTTTGTTGTAAGCTAAAGAACATTAGAAACTTCTTCTGTGGTATTACTAGAAAATTAATCCAAATCTAATGTTCCTATAATAAGCATAGCAGCTCACCAGGACTGAATTACATGCACTCTACCCAGAAATGGGAAACTATAATTCAACTTTATAACAACAGAGATTCAGACCAGGCAAGATCCAATCAACAGATTAAATCCTTGAACCATCTTATAGTCATTTATTGCATATTCTGATTATTTAACAAAGCATAGTTAATGCTCAATGCAATTTATTACTAGAATATTCATATACTGAAAGCATGTACTAACAATGTTGACACTGTCTGAATAATAAATGATCCTAAAAGGTTGAACCATTCTAGATATACTAAAAGTATTTTTGCATGAATTTGTTATCAATTCTAGCGGGGAGAGTTAAGGGAATCATTTCTGATTTTGTCAAAGTTTCCTTAGGAGAGAATTCTTCTCTGCTAGCAAGCTGAAGAATGGTGAATACAGAACTACTGGGATGCAACATGTACTAATGTAACAAAATATATCATAAAATAGAGCAACCAGAGTTGAAGGAAATACAAATTGCTAAATAAAATAAAATAAAGCTACCGGGTGGATGTATAAATATTAGTTTATCAAAAAATAGTTACACTAAAGAAGTGGTCGACAGAGTGACTAAAGTTAGTTGTGGTGGACAAGATTCATTTTGGTGCAATTTACATGGCTTGACCTTAACTCTTTTCATCCAGTGAACTTGAGGTTGCAAATCACTAGCATAACAAAAATGTGCCACCCTCCAGAAGGAAAAAAGCTACAAAAAAAGATGATTCACAAAAATGCTGAATGGAACTTATCTGTAGTGGGAAATAATATTCCAAAGAAGTAGGATTTCATAAAAGATCTAAAAGATTAATCAGAGGGACCAATTAGACTGCAACAATAAGGCAGGGAAATGGGAACTTCTATCGGCCAAGTACAGAACAGCTGGCTTCAATCTAAATCTCTTACCAATGTTAAAATTTAGAAACACTTCAACCTGAAAATGGTCCCAACTTCTTGGGCCTTGAACCAAGCCACCCATGCTCAAGCCCCATCCAAATTCATCTTCAGGAGTATCAGAGACACTAACAGCCCACTGTAGATATCTCACATCTGATTGTTTCATTTCAACCCAACCACTTATTCTCGTACTCTGATCAAGCTCCGATTCCAGCATCATTGCAACAGATCCATCCAACAGGTTTTCCTTCCCTAATATCCCAATCTGTGGATCATCTTCCTCCTCACATGTCTCAGAAAGTTTATGCCGCTTCAAGACACCAAGAGGCATGGTCATAGCTCCAAGACTCACCCTTTGATTTGAAAACTTTGGCACTTTATGCACACCCGAAAGAGAAAGCTTTGTATTGTGTGATAGTTGATAGACAACTTGACCAAAAGTGCTAAAGCAATGCATTATTCTAGCAGAGTTAGTTTGAAACAGTGGTCCGGAAACAAACTGAGCTAACGAAGCAACCACATTTGACTTTCTTACCATTACACCAAGAGCACTGCCATTATGTTGATTCAGAAGGGGTGGACCGAAAGCTGAATATTGAGTAAGGCCCTTTTCCTACCCAAGAAAGAAAGAAAGGATAGGGAAAAAGGAAAAAAAAGGGAAAAGGGAAGCTCGTTATGGTCTCTTCATCAAGTACAACTTATTGAGGATCATTTATGTCTCATGCGCCAGATAACCTCTACAAAATATGGACAAACTGCTATTCCAACAAAATTAACACTTCAGTTGCTCAGAACATTTCTGCGAATGCACATGTGTATAAGGATAAAAGTCGTAAATGAGCAGAATGTCAAACTAAAAGAGACTTCATTCTGTCATGAATTCCTAAATGCACGTTACCTGATGAGAAGAGCTTGTAGAAACTCCAACATCTCTGCATTGACCGCCCAAAGGGATAGCAACCGCAGAGAACCAGTGGTTCACATTTGCCACGTAAAGAACCTTTGCTAATGTCAGTGGGCTTGCTAAAACATCGTCTTTACCTTTCCCACCAGAAACAAACTCCGTAACAAGTGTATCTTTTTGTCGAATGGTTGATTCAAACACAAACCTTAAATCAATGCCCGTCCTAATACCTGCTGTTTGCATTGTATCACTATGCTGCTGATCAATATTGTCTGACATCAACAATGCCCCCACCACTTCAAGCTCTCCCCTGACATGGGTGCTGGCTTCTTCAAAAGGACTTCCTTTTGAAGCTTTATAAAATGAAAGCATCCGCTCCACCTTCTCTTGCCTATCCCTCAATTTCATAATGTCTGCAAATGCTTCCCTTTGCAACCGCTTCAAGATTTCAATCTGAAAATCATGTCATTGCAAGAGTTGTAAAGCCCCATCAAACAGCTTGTACCTACCTAGGGAAGCAGAAAGCATGTCAAATAGAAATATGTCAAGTAGTAAAGTCTTGTTTTAGAATTGCCATGCGCAAAATGTTTTTTTATCCATTATTGAAAATCAAGTACCACATGCTACCTGCTGCAAAATGTTATCTCCTCCCCCCAATCACCCGTCCATCCCCAAGCAATCCCTATCCCCCACTCAACCTCAACAAAAGGTTGAACATGGAACATACAATCCCGACATGACTTCATAATCAAACAGTCCCTAATCAACCAAATATGAAACAAGTGCAAACAAAACCAGATAACTAATCTAAATCCCTTAACTGCCCAATGCATTTGCTTACTTGTCATTACACGTCATCGAAGAAATGAAAATTTCATTACAAGAACAAGAAGAAGAAATCATAAAAGTAGCACAATGGACATGGTATACGTACAGGATTTCGGCGGTTCAAATTTTGTGGCCAATGAAGGATTCCATAAGCGAAATCCTGGGTCGATTTGGCCATCCCTTTCAATTTGTCCACCACCAAAGCTCCAGCCTCCATTTCAATCTCCAAAACCCTACCCAGAAAAGAATTTCTGCAGAATCACCGATTTAAACTTTCGCAAACTGAAAACTGCAAACGAATTTGCAGAAGCTCATTGAGCGGCTTCTACTGGGATTTTGATCAGAACGAGTGAGTGGGAATTCGGGGCAACCAACATTTAACTGGCCCTCATGTCACTACTGGAAGCAGAAAGATGTGGGCCCAATCTAGACCAAACTTGGTTGGCCCAATATGGCAATAATCAATTTTTTATTTTCTTGGGCCTCAGGCCCAAATTTGAATTTCCTTTTTTATATTTATAATTAAATAGATCATTACAAAATATAAAATTAAGCACAAGAAATAATTATCACATAATATTATTTATTACTCCATATTTATTAATGATTTCAGGATATCGAAAGCCATTTATATAATATACTCTCTCCCGTTTTAAAATACTTGTTCATAAAATCTTTTGCACATAGATTAAAAGTGTTGAAAATAATACAATAATTTAGATAAAATTTCTATTCTACCCATATTAAAAATATGATAGTTATTGATTGGTGAAAATTTTCAACAAGAAAGAAGAATTTTGAAAAGTTATGTAGTTAACTTAGAATAAATGAGGGTAAAATAAAAATAAATTAATTATTAATTTTAAAAATATGTATATGAATAAGTATTTTAAAACAAAATAAAAAAATTTTATGAACAAATATTTTAAAATGGAAGAAGTATTTGATAAAAATACATTTTTAAATTCTTTCGTTGTTGTCAGTGAAAAGATTCATTGAGAATGGAACTCCTCGTTATTGTTACGTTAGAATGGAAAGGAATAACCCATAACAATAATCAAGTTAATAATAATCCTCGAAAAATACATTCACATTCAACTTACAAACTACATTGGGAAATGAATGCTTAAAAGGTTGAATATTGATATATATAGAAATGCTTGTTTCTATTCCCTCCGTTTCAAATTATATGTCCACTTTTTAGTTTAATTTTTATCCCAAATTATCTATTATTTTAAGAAATTAAGATTTCATTTTCCAAATGTATCCTATTTAATAGCACCTTATTTCCTAAACATATTTAAAATACTACAGTCAAAACTTATTTTACGAATTCTACTATTAATATTCATTTAATTAATTTTAAAAAAATATTAATATAGTACAACTTCGGTTACCTATTTGAATACCGTAACAATCAAATTACAGTATTTTGACCTATTTTTTATAAAGAATTAAATATTCAAAAGGGAAAAACAAATTAGAGTTAGTACATCAAAATTTTAAAATTTATATACATTGAATTTTAAGACTAAAAATAAAAAAGAATATTTAATTAACTAAAAAAATCGTTTTTTTAATTTCTGCGCAAAGACACTTAATTTGGGAAGGGGAGTATAATTTTGTAAAATTATTATATGGATACTAAGTATACATTGGTTTTAGGTCATATGGATGGTTAAACTGCTGCTGCAGGGATGAGAAAAGAATCAAGAGGATATGAATTACAGAAAGCTCTTGAGGTTTAGCTCCAGGAATTGATGGACTATGATTCTGTATGTTTTCTCAGTGGGATGGAAACTATCCCAGAAAACGTAGTCAGAAGCATTTGGACACGTACACTTGCAGAGCTCTGCTACTTCTATTTTTCCGGTGCCACAACAGCCAATGTTCGAGATCTTGAATCCTGCCAGGGCCAAAGTACAGGGTATTATAATTGCTAGATTCTCAAGCTCTTATTTGAGGGGAAAGATATATAGCTGCATACCATATTTTTGTGGGTTGTGGATGATATCGAGGAGAACGTTGTAGATGTCACCGTAGACTATCCTTGCTTCTGGATATTTGCTGTTTAGAGAGTTTATTTCAGCTGAAAGCTTTGAGTTGAACAATTGTGCCATTTCATTGTAATTGTCCACACAGTTTCGTTCTGGTCCTCCTTTCAAGGTTCTTTGTGATGGCACACAGCCGATTGGTGGAAGTCCTAAGACACCGATCCTACGAGCCCCTAATCTGTATAAGTCCTTCAAAATAAAGACCAAGAGAGAACATTATTGCCACCATATTTGCTTCTGGAAACAAGCAAATGAAATGTTTTCGGTTCTGAAAATTGTGCCAGAACTTTTAGGTCCTAGGCACAGCTTGGAACAATGACTGTAATAATAAGATACCAAGGAATCAAAAGGCATTGCAGGCTTATTATGTAATCTAGAATGGCTACCTGTAAGAAACCAGACCCATAGCCAAGCATGAGATCTGTGTAGGAGGGAACATCATACTGGAAGTTTCGGAGAGGAGTGCTAAAATAGGTATTGGTAATGTCATTGCTGCCAGTCACCAAGACATATAAGCTGTTGCTCAATATTGTTGCTGTTCTATCTTCGCCAGCAATCTCTTTGAGTTTCATTACATAATCTTGAAACAATTCTAGTTGCTTGGACAGTGACAAAACAGACTGGCGTTTTATCAGAACAGAACGAATGCAATCACTTACAATCTTCACTAACAAACACTTGAGTATCTGAAATATGAAGATTTGGTTTGTTTTTGTGGGGAAAGAAGAGTACCGCATATACAGATGTCAGTGGATCATATCCTCCTGCTCCGGAAGCAAAGTTCACGCCTGTTATAAGATCTTCAGGTCTCAAATTTAGATCCAGATAGGCTGGCGAAAGCTCTTTGATTCCCAGCTCTTCAACTGAATGAGAGACAGATCGATGTAAGTTTCTGCTTTTTATTTCCTCAGAAACAAAATTCAGGGATGACGGACACATTGAGAGAGAGAAAGAGAGAGAGAGAGAGAGAGAGAGTTTTTCCCAAGTACCAAGCAAGTCCGAGGGGACTTTGCCATTAGAAAATCTTCCTGTGGGCTGTCCTCCCATGAAGTCCTTTCCATATGGAGGATAATTTACTTTAGCAACTGTGGGAAGAAAGTTGTTGTTGCCTGTGTCAACTACTGAATCTCCGAAAACAATGACTGCAGGAATGGTGTTGTTCTGCGACAATGATATGATTGCTTGGACCCTGCATTGCTCAAAAGAAATGAAAACACCAGCCAACAGTAGGAAACAAAGAACTTCCATACGGGCAAACTGCATTGTTGTGAGATACTTTCTCTATGTACCTTCAGCATGAAACTAGAAAAAAGATGCACACAATTTGCTTTGATTGCGGCTATTAAATGAAGCAACCAACAGAGTATTTTTTAAAAAATTCTGGTACGTATGATCTGTGCTGTTGCGAGTTGGACCAAAATTGCGTGTAGGCTCATTTACTAGAACATGGTTACCCATCATAGTAGGTAGTTGCTGCTCTTTCCTCATGCAAATTATAATGATCATGCGCCCAAACCATGACAATATCATAGCGCTGACGGTAGAAGATAACAATAGGGTGTAAATGCAGATACAAGAAAGACTTTATCACTGATCTGAAGCATTTATGTCCAAAAGAAATTTTACCTGCTTCTTTGACCCCTAGCAGCCAAAAGAATTGAGCTCCTAGTTTAACAAATGAATACTTGACTCAAAGTTTAAGAGGTCTATATATAGTTCGATATCAAAAGACACATTGGCAGGAAGATATATACAAGTGCAGGTCCAAAAAGTAGTCTTTCACAGTGAAGAAAGAAGAACAAATTATAGTCGAATCACATTTCCAATGCTGTCTCTTTTTGTTATTTTAACCAAACGTTCTAGATCTCTTGTGATTGCATTTGGATGTGACAAGAATTTGACCTCTCAAGGCGAAGCTGCTAACTGATCTACATGTCTATTCCATTAGGGGTAAATGAAACTATACTGAATGCTGTAGTAAAAGGTCAATAGATTTCTTTCCAGACTGTCATTGCAGCTTGCAGGCCAAGTGAAAAAGGAAGGGACTCTACTCTACTGGCTTATGATTCCTAGCTGTTTCAAACAGGGATATGTCAGATCTGGGAATCGAGTTATAAACCAATTGAATCGGGAATAGCATTCTACAACCCGAATTCCCTCCTTTTTAAGTTGTTGAGTATAGATCGAAATTTATTTTTTCTATCATGACAGCAAGAGACGTCCAAATGTATGTAACTAGGAAAAACTAAAAGTTATCATTACATTTTTATTTTTATTTTTTTGGAATGACATTCAACTGAGACAAATGTGAGTTGCCCCAGAATGAAAGGAAGTATGTGAGAATGCAATTCTTCAATCAAAGGTACATGACAGCCTGGTGCAAATTGATTGTATATTGGCCACCCACAGAAGTCAAAAAAGCAGTGTAATAATCATACCCTTGATATTGACAACACAGTACAAACAACTAACAGTAATAAGATTGCATCAACTTCACATTAAATGAGTTCAGAAAAAACTATCAGAAGAAAAGTAAATTATTGTATAAAATAACTTCTGCAAAGTCACAAGTCCACAAGTACATTTTATCCCATCTAATGTTCTGAACAATCCAGTGTGATATCCACAACACTTGATGGAGATTCAGACGATGCACTGCTGAAAACAAAACGAACCATGTGCAACATTCAGGACAATATCCTATGTAGACTCATTGATAATTTTCTTAACCTGCCAAACCTATGTGCTCGCCAAATTGTTGAGCCACAGAAAAATACAAAAAATAAATTATCAACCGTGAATGAGGGTACATATCACGTTGGCCTGCTGGCCTTGCCTTGTGATCAGCATCCCGTGACAGTTAGGAAGAAATCACAGAGTAGGCTTTAGCGGAAGTTGCTGATGTAGTTCTTCTGCAGGATCCGCTGAACAAGGATCCTGTATCCTCTCTCTGTAGGACGGTAATTATTCCAAAAGAGGAAGTATCCGCTGAACAAGGATCCTATATTCTCTCTGTAGGATGGTAAATATCCCAAAAGAGAAAGTTGGTGTCGTCCGGACTCCGGACAAGTCTTGGTGTATTTGTTGCACAAAAGTTTCTCCTCTATCTCTTCCGTGCCACAGCAGCCTCTATCCATAACTTTAAAGCCCGAAATCAATAACAAAACCTCCATAAAAAATTGCCAGAAGGGGTCGAAAATCGCATAATTGTTCAAACTTTGATACTATCACTATTAAAAATTCAAACAAATATAATGATAAAAAAATTATCGTATTTGAAAAAATACTATCACTTTTACTATAATTGACGGTCAAAATGATAATTTTTCGATTGTTGTATATAATGTTATCATTTTTATTTAAAAAAAGCCAAAAAATCATTATGCTTATCTAATGTGACAGTGTAAATACGAAGATTAGGAAAAAGTATCACAATTACTCATCCGGATTGAGATTTTGTGAACCCTCGTATTTGATAAAAAAAATCGTCGCAATTATTCCATTTTAAACCGTCGCAAATACTTGTTAATTACGATGGTTATTTGCGACGGTTAATACTCAACAATTGCGACGATTGCCAACTGTCGTAACTACTACCATCGCAATTAATTACTCAGCAATTGCGACCATTAATAAAAATGACGACTCTAACCGTCGTATTTGTTTTGTTAATACATAACCAAATACGACAGTTTGTGATCGTCGCATTTAATAAACAAATATGACGATATTAAATTTTTTAAAAAAAAATAGTTATTTGGTATTTGAGTCTATTCACTTATAATTTTAAAGCAAATACAATCCGTTCAACTTATTTAACACCAATCACAATAAAACAAATTTATTTAATGTCAAACAAATCGAAATCAATTTCTTGAATATTGAAATTATAAATAATCATTAAACTCTACAATAAAAGTAATACTACATATATAATAAGTAAAAAATGTCAAAAAAATATATTAAAAATAGTAGTACATGTAAAATGAATAGAAAAAGAGAATACGTAAGTGATCATGACCGAACAAGCGTTGGAAGATATTTTCTCCTTCCTCCTTGTCTCTTCTCAGTATCATTTTTTCCTCTTCTTTCTTGTCTCTTCCTCTCCTCAATCCTCCCTCCACCTGTCATCTCCTCTTTTTTTCCTCCTTGTGAAACAAGATAATATTAAATACATTCTTTAAATATATGTAAAACGAAATAATGTATATATTTCTCTCAGTCATCAGTCATTAGTGGGTTTTAAAAAATCACAATGGTACCAGATATATATTCGTAGAGTCTCCTCTTTTTTGTATAGAAAATTTTAATGTGTTTTTTTTTTAAATCAAAAGGACTCATTTTTTAATTATATATAATTTTGTGGATTCGAGTATCATATTTTTCAAACGTAAACTAGCCTGGACTGAGGATACCTTCGCCGATAGAATTAATCCCAGACGACAGCTTCAATCTTCATATTCACTAACCGTGCAGATTAACTATAGTTTTCTGCACAAGTCCCGCAAGCGTTCTCTGGGATGGAGACACTGAAAAACAGCAATTCTTCTACAACCCAGGTTACATAATTCCTTCAACATCGTTCATCAACCACCCAAACATAAATCTTTACACTGCTAGTTCATAAGAGCTTTTTCTTGACCAGTAAAAGATCGGAAGCAGAAGAGACCATTACATCAGTGTAAGAATTAATATCATACGGAGCTCGATGAATGCCAGAAATAGCTTCTGGCAATGTCAACGCTGCCCTCAACAATCAAGTACATGCTATTTGCTAAAATGAAGTTGGCCTTTTCTTCTCCATGAGTTACAGCTGAGAGATGTATTTCTTGAATAATTCTAATGGTTGGGATAATCATATCACTTATTGGTAATAATTTTTTAAAAAATAGAATGAAAGTATTGAACTGTAAATTAAATTTAATTAATTATTTTATAATTTTATTTTGAAAATATGTAATGACTTATTCAATCTAATTACATTCTTGTTACACTCATAGACGGATCTATTACTCATCTCTAAAATTTTTAAAATTTAAAAATATTCTTTAAATTTAACATTTTGCCTCAAAATTTTTTTAAAAAGTATAACATTAACCTCTCAGTATACTTTGCTCCCCAATACAATATTTTTGGTTCCTTCCCAGATTACACTTTATATTTATTCAAATATAAAATATTTTTCATCAAATCAAACTCATGGTTATTTGTTTAAATTATGGATCAAATGCAAAATTTCTTAATGTCTTTAGATAAAGTAAAGAAAAGAAATAATGTTTTTTTTTCTCTCTCTTAGGGTAAGAGAAAAGAAATTTTACTTCATCGACCATCAGAAGGGTGAAGATGATTGAAAGTACACCTTTCCAAATTTTTGAATAAATGGGATGGTGGTGATTTCTCCTTAAAGTGGCCGGGCTCGAACTTTTGAAAAGAAAAGGCAATACTTTAAACCCACTAAGCCTCATGCAGGCCTTTGTTACAACGAACTTGGGAAGCCCGGCCCAAGAAGGAACGGTGAGAAAACTCATGTACCTATCTTTTATTTTATAGACCTTTTTAAGGGAAAAAGAAAAAATCTCACGCACGTAAACCTTAAGGCCTTCAACTTCCAAGGTTTTACAAGACAAAAAAAAAAAAAAAAACTTTTAGATTTTATAAGCATCGAACAGAAAAGTTTTAGAGTGCTTGGGAATAGAACACTTCAAGCTTCATTTACGAGTCCCCTATCAAAACGTACATGGATGTTCGTAGTTCCCGATCTTTTGTTATTCCAGGTAAATGGAAAATCAGAGATTCCCAAATCAATTAATCCCACATTATCCACAAAAGAAGTAAATCCTCTAGACGAAGAAGCACAAAAAGGACATCCCCCAAATTTTTCAGAAGATTGAGTGATGCTATTAAAGTCTCCCATAATCAGCCAAGGCCTAGCAAAACTGCTACCAATATCTGAAAGATCCTGCCAAAATTTTTGTTTTTGGGAATGTATGCAAGGCCTATAGACTCCAGTAAGTTGCCACGGAGATCCAAGCTGAGCACAAATTATCAAGCTAGTAATGAAATTGTTGTTTGAAGTTATTTTCTGTAGATTCACATTTGGTCGCCAACACAAAGCCAATCCACCAGCATAACCAATAGCAGGAACAAAATGAAAATCGGGAAAACCAACTGCATTCAAAACCTTAGAAATTTTTACAAGGGAGGAAGATTTAATTTCAGACAAAAATAAAACATTAGAACGATGCGAGTTAATAAATACTTGCAATGCTCTTACTGCCTTGGACTTAGAGAGTCCTCGGCAGTTCCATGCAAAAACTAACATTTGGATTGTGGGGGCTTGGTTTGGCTCGCCTCCTCAGCTTGAAGAAATATCAATCTTTGAAATAAAGACCCCCACATCCTCTTGTTGCTCCAAATTCGAACAGCCCAAACCCTTTCGAGCAAGACGTTTGACATGTATAAATCTCCTTCGGATAAGGACTGAATTTTCCTTTGTCTCCAAGGGTGACTGATCCACAGAATCCGGATAAAAGTTAGGTGTGGAAGTTAATGGCTGAGGGATATGGGATGTAAGATGAAGATGGGAGAGGGATGAGATCATTCCACTTTCGTCTGGGGCAGATAAATCCGGATTATTTGCCAAGTAGTAGTCTGCATTAGGAACAAGGGTTTTGGGGCAGTTAGCAGAGGAGAATTGTTTACTTTTTTGGGGGGTTGGTATAGCAGAGATTGAAGATCGTTTGCCCAGTTGAGTTACAGCGAACCCATGTTTAAGTGGACGGGGGATAGGTAAAGTCTTTATCCAGTTTTGTTTATTGCTGAGAGGAATGCATGACAAATTTTGGAATAGAAATGATGCACCTTGTTGAACGGTTTCTGGGAATTGTTGGGTCTCTATTGTTGCAGCAGTAGGGTTCAGTGCATGCACAGAAGGTAGGATGAATGTTTCTGAGGTTTGGGGAGAATCATATTGCAGTGTAGTTGGGGAGGAATAAGGACAGGAGGTTGTAGGTAAACTGCCCACATGCACTGAGGGTCCAAACAAAATTCCTGCTGTCGAGTGGGATAATGATGTGTGGGATGTGAATGTGAGATGAGGTTGGGGCAACTGTCCAGAAATGGACGTTTCTGGTCAAGCAAAGGAGATAGGTGAACTTCAAGTGTGTCAGATATAACACTACAAGAAAAATGCACTTTAGCGACGGAAATTAGCGACGACTTTGTTACCGTCGTTAATTTGCGATGGAATAGCGACGGTAAACAAAAATTTTTAATTTAAATTTATTTTTTAAAAATTTGTCAGTAGCGAGGGATTAGCTAGTCCCTCGCTAATTAGCGAGGGATTAGCTACGGTAAATGAAATTAATACTAATACTAATTAATTGTTCAAATGTCGTAGCTAATCCCTTGCTAATTAGTAAGGGATTAGCTATGACTTCTTGTCCCTTGCCAATTAGAGAGAGATTAGCTAGTCCCTCGCTAATTAGCGAGGGATTAGCTACGGTAAATGAAATTAACACTAATACTAATTAATTATTCAAATGTCGTAGTTAATTCCTCGCTAATTAACGAGGGATTAGCTACTGTAAATGAAATTAACATTAATACTAATTAATTGTTCAAATGCCGTAGCTAATCCCTCGCTAATTAGCAAGGGATTAGCTACGGCTTCAGAATCCCTCGCTAATCCGTTGCAAATCCCTCGCTAATCCGTCGCTAATTTATAAAAAAAAATACTATATAATTAATATAAAGAACAAAAAATCACAAGAATATCAATAGCCTAGTGGTGGAGCACGTGCTCCCCCACAACAAGGAAGCGGGTTCAAGCCCCGTGTCCGACATAATCTCAAAAAAAATATCTGTCGGGTCGGGTCGGTGGTCGGGCCGAACCGGTTACGGCGGGTCTTGACTAATTAATTTTTTTTAAATAAAATTCGTTGGCCATCGCTAATCTGTCGCTAAATTTCTCGACGGATTTTTGGTTTGTCGCTATTTGCGACGCCAGTCTTAGCGGGTAAGAATCTGTCGCTAATCCGTCGCTAAACTCAATTAGCGACAGATTTGACCATCGCTAAATTGTTGTTTTCTCGTAGTGTAAGCTCAGACATAGGGACCTCAGACAGTGGAGTAGGAATGAGTGGGAATGTAGTGGACAATTGAGTGGTTGAAGATGAGCTCGTGGTTGTGGGTGTAGGTATGAGAATTGGCCAGATATTTGAAGTTGTGCAGGAAGCATCTTCGTGCATTGATGTCACAGTAGATGATCCAGAGTAAGAGGTTATAGTGGAGGTTATAGTGGAGGTTATAGTGGAGGATATATTTGAGTGGGTATGTTCCGAGAGTGCTGAAGAAGAATCCATCGAAGATGAAGTCAAAATGGATAATGCCAAAGGAGAAGATGGTAAAGTGGAGGACATGGTTGTGGGAGTAAGTTCCAAAGTCTGGCAAAGCTGTGGGGTAGTAGGTGTTGGTGTGAGAGCAGATGAGGGAGCAGGTAGAGAAGGAGAATTCAGAGTGTTGGAAACCGAGGCCTTGTCGGTCAGTGATCTTACCATATTCCGGTCACCTGAAGGAGTGGTCTCAGGTGATCTCCGGCGAGTTGAAGATGAGCCATTTGCAGAGGACTGTACTGTATAATGAGCTGAGCTCCGGGAAGAGAAAGGACTCATAACCCGTATCCAATGGCCAAAAGCCTGACGTGGATCAAGGGGACCAAATGGGACTTCCACTGTATATTAACACTCTCCTTCATCATGTTCAAATCTTCCACATGAATAACAAAATTCTGCAAGTCTCTCATATCTAAAAGCAATCCAAACTGGTGGAGCATTGTTCCATGGCAGAAAAAAACCGGACTGCAATGGAGAGTTTACTGAGAACTCAACTTGAATTCGGAGAAACCGATGGGGAAGTCCAGTGGCAGTCTGAGTTTTATCAGAGGTTAGGAAACGACCGATAAAGTTGCCAATGATTTGAGCATTTGCAGGAGTCATCTGATTAGGAGGAAGTTTATGAACTTGAACCCAGAACTTGACTTTGTTAAATTCTAATTCCTCAAAAGAAAGGTGAGGTGGCCATTCTGTTAACACAATAAGGACTCCTTTGAGGTTCCAAGGTCCGGATGTGAATATGATATTCTTGTCCTCAATGGATGCAAAAGAAACAAGGAAAGTATTAACATCAAGGAAGGAAAAAACTGGAGATTCCCATAGCTTCCAAGCCACTTCTAATATTGAGCATACCGTCCGCAGATCATACCTTTTGTGTGATATAATCTTGAGGGCCAGAGTAGCAATCAACGGGGTGGATTTATGCAGATTGTTAGGGGAAAGGAAGAGGGTTCCATGAAGGTCGGTAGTCTTGGATTCTGTAGGCTGCATGGTAGCAATAAAACTACGCCAAGCTTCATCTTCAACCACTCAATTGTCCACTACATCCCCACTCATTCCTACTCCACTGTCTGATGTCCCTATGTCTGAGCTTATATCTGACACACTTGAAGTTCACCTATCTCCTTTGCTCGACCAGAAACGTCCATTTCTGGACAATTGCCCCAACCTCATCTCACATTCACATCCCACAACATCATTATCCCACTCGACAACAGGAATTTTGTTTGGACCCTCGGTGCATGTGGGCAGTTTACCTACAACCTCCTGTCCTTATTCCTCCCCAACTACACTGCAACATGATTCTCCCCAAGCCTCAGAAACATTCATCCTACCTTCTGTGCATGTACCGAACCCTACTGCTGCAACAATAGAGACCCAACAATTCCCAGAAACCGTTCAACAAGGTGCATCATTTCTATTCCAAAATTTGTCATGCATTCCTCTCAGCAATAAACAAAACTGGATAAAGACTTTACCTATCCCCTGTCCACTTAAACATGGGTTCTCTGTAACTCAACTGGGCAAACGATCTTCAACCTCTGCTATACCAACCTCCCAAAAAAGTAAACAATTCTCCTCTGCTAACTGCCCCAAAACCCTTGTTCCTAATGCAGACTACTACTTGGCAAATAATCCGGATTTATCTGCCCCAGACGAAAGTGGAGTGATCTCATCCCTCTCCCATCTTCATCCTACATCCCATATCCCTTAGCCATTATCCTCCACACCTAACTTTTATCCGGATTCTGTGGATCAGTCACCCCTGGAGACAAAGGAAAATTCAGTCCTTATCCGAAGGAGATTTATACATGTCAAACGTCTTGCTCGAAAGGGTTTGGGCTGTTCGAATTTGGAGCAACAAGAGGATGTGGGGATCTTTATTTCAAAGATTGATATTTCTTCTGAAGCTAAGGAGGCGAGCCAAACCAAGCCCCCACAATCCAAATGTTAGTTTTTGCGTGGAACTACCGAGGACTCTCTAAGTCTAAGGCAGTAAGAGTATTTCGAGTATTTATTAACTCGCATTGTTCTGATATTTTATTTTTATTTAAAATTAAATCTTTCTCCTTTGTAAAAATTTCTAAGGTTTTGAATGCAGTTGGATTTCCCGATTTTCATTTTGTTCCTGCTATTGGTTATGCTGGTGGATTGGCTTTGTGTTGGCGACCAAATGTGAATCTACACATAATAGCTTCAAACAACAATTTCATTACTAGCTTGATATTTTGTGCTCAGCTTGGATCTCCGTGGCAACTTACTGGAGTCTATGGGCCTTCCATACATTCCCAAAAATAAAAATTCTGGCAGGATCTTTCAGATATTGGTAGCAGTTTTGCTAGGCCTTGGCTGATTATGGGAGACTTTAATAGCATCACTCAATCTTCTGAAAAATTTGGGGGACGTCCTTTTTGTGCTTCTTCATCTGGAGGATTTATTTCTTTTGTGGATAATGCGGGATTAATTGATTTGGGATTCTCTAGTTTTCCATTTACTTGGAATAACAAAAGATCGGGAACAACATCTAAGTACGTCTTGATAGGGGACTCGTAAATGAAGTTTGGCGTGTTCTATTCCCAAAGGCGTAAACTTTTAGATTTTGTAAGCATCGAACAGAAAAAGTTTTTACAATATTAAACCCTAAAACTATATATTTATATCGTAACTCAATTAAATTAATTCGAGTCATTCTAAAACACAAAGAAAAATGAGTTGTATTGTACCACTAGTCACTACAGACTTGATTGAAAATTTCTTTGGAATTGAATTTTTAAAATTTCAGATGATATCATAATCTAAATTAAACATACAATAATTCAAGACAATCAATAAATATAATTTCTTTCTATCTTTTCCTTTTTCTATTATCAATTCCATTTTTTTAAAGAATGAATAGAGGAAAAAAGAAGGAAGTAGATTCAAATTACTCTGTTCATTTTGAGATGATTCCATTTTTCTTCAGAGATAGATTCTCATCATAAAAGCAACACTGGAATGCATTGGTACTATGTTGGAGCAGTCTCATCCTAGAAAAGTTATAATGGTAATGACTATCAAATTGATAATAATTTTCAAAATATACATATAGCCATTCAACTATGAACTACACATAAAAGAAGAATGCTAAAATGGTTTGAGATTAATATGTAAAAATGTTTGATTATATAGATTTGTAAAAAAATTATACTAATAATATGTATGTATTTATATGAATAAGCTGCTACAATAGTGGTGGATTTACAATGGGGGCAGTGGAGGTAATGCCCCCATTAAATTTCGACAACTTAATTAAAAATTATACAAGGTTTTAAAAATTATTTTATTTTGCCCCTACTTATTCAAATTATCTGAATTTATTGCAATGATATTATGAAAAATGGTAGAATAAAGAAAAGTGTATTTATTTTTATTGAACATTATTGTTTTCATTTGGATAAGGTTTATGTAAAAAAAAAAAAAATCTATTAATTCTTCTTTAAAAAAAAAAAACCAATGAGAACTCTATTAATAATTCAACCATTAATGGAATTTGGAAAAGTATGAGCCACTTAATTTATTTAGAATATGTATTGCCATTTATAAGTACTTCCTCCATTTGTTTTTATTTGTCTATTTTAACTAAAATTTGTATCTCAATTTATCTATTCTGTTAGCAAACCAAAACTATATTAATTGTTATTTTTTCACAAATACCCCTTTTTAATACAATGAGTATTGTGCACTTGTAGTGAGAAATGGAAATAAATTAAATATACTTACAATATATAAAGTTTTAGAATTTAATTATTTATTGATAAAGAGAGAGATTCTTTAAGGGTAAAATAGAAAATGTTGATTAATTAATTAAAAATTCTTATTTTTTTTAAAACTTGAATCGGTTAAAATGAATAGATAAACGGGAAGGGGTAATAAATTTAGAATCTCCATCTTTTTTTTTTTCTTATTAAATAATGCTATTTAGAAGATGATTTTTGTCAATAAAAAATTATTTTAAACAAAGACAGGACGTATAGGCTTATGCACCATTAAGAAGATTTCCTAGATCCCGCCATGGCTGCAAGGATGATATGAGAAAGAATCAGCAGGATAAATTACAGAAAGCTCTTGATGTTTAGCTTGATGAATTGATGAACTAGGATTCTGTATGCTTTCTCCGTTGGATGGAAACTATCCCAGAAAACATAGTCAGAAGCATTTGGACATGTACACTTGCAGATCTCTATTACTTCTATTTTTCCAGTCCCCCAACAGCCGAGGTGCGAGGTCTTGAATCCTGCCAGTGTCAAAGTAAAGAGTATTAGAATTGCTAGATTCTCAAGCTTTTATTCGAGGGAAACTTAGACATATAGCTGCATGCATACCATATTTTTGAGGGTTGTGGATGAGATCGAGGAGAACGTTGTAGATGTCGATGCAGACTATCCTTGCTTCTGGATATTTGCTGTTTAGAGAGTTTATTTCAGCTGAAAGCTTTGAGTTGAACAATTGTGCCATTTCATTGTAGTTGTCTACGCAGTTTCTTTCTGGTCCTCCTTTCAAGGTTCTTTGTGATGGCACGCAGCCGATTGGTGGAAGTCCTAGGACACCGATCCTTCGAGCCCCTAATCTGTACAAGTCCTTCAAAATAAGATCAAGAGAGCAAATTATTCCCACATTGTTTACTTCTGGAAACAAGTTTGAAGAAATTTCTCGTATCTAAATGTTTTCCGTTCTGAAAATTGCTCAACTTTTAGCTCCAAGGCTTCCTATGATTGTGATAATGAGCTACTGGGAATTGAAGTTCATTGCGTTCTTATTATGTAATCCACATTCCACAATATATGGTTACCTGAATAAAACCAGAACCATAGCCAAGCATGAGGTCAGTATACGAGGGAACATAATACTGGGACTTTCGGAGAGGGGTGCCAAAATAGGTATTGGTAATGTCATTGCTGCCAGTCGCCAAGACATACAGACTGTTGCTCAATACTGTGGCTGTTCTATCTTCTCCAGCAATATCTTTAAGCTTCATTATATAATCTTGAAACAATTCTAGTTGCTCCGACAGCGATAAAACAGACTGGCATTTTATCAGAATGAATGCAACTAGTAAGAGTCTTGAATATCTGAAGAATGAAATTTAAGTTTTATGGCAAAAGAAGATCTAGAGTACCGTAAGTTCAGATGACAAGGGATCATATCCTGCTCCTCCAGAAGCAAAGTTCACACCTGTTATAAGATCTTCAGGTTGCAAATTCATATCCAGATAGGCTGGTAAAAGCTCTCTGATTCCCAGTTCTTCGACTGAAAGAGAGAAAGATCAGTGTAGTAAGTTTCCTCTATTACACAAAATACAGGGATGATGACGAACACTGCGAGAGAGAAAGAGAAAGATATGGAAGAGTGTTTTTCCTAAGTACCAAGCAAGTCCGAGGGGACCTTCCCATTAGAAAATCTTCCTGTTGGATTTCCTCCAATGAAGTCCTTCCCATATGGAGGAAAATTTGCTTTAGAAACAGTTGGAAGATAGTTGTTGTTGCCTGTGTCGACTATAGAATCTCCGAAAACAATGACAGCAGGAACGGTCTTGTTCTGTGGTAGGGATATGATTGCTTGGACCACCCTACATTGCTCAAAGGAAATGAGAACACCGGCCAACAGTAGAAAACAAACAACTTCTTCCATATGGGAAAACTGCAGTGTTGTGAAATACCTTCTCTAAGACATCTGAGCATGAAATTAGAGTAAAGAAGCACACAATTTTGCTTGATAGCGGCCCCCAATCCCGAAGAAGCAACCAGCAGTGTATTCTTTAAATTCTGGTACCGTATGGTCTGTGGCGTTGGAAGTTGGACCAAAATTGTGGGTTGGCTCATTTACTAGAATATGGATACCCATGCCCGGACACAGGCCAGTTGGCAAGGCCTGAGGTGACATATCTGTGATGGGCTGGCCACAGACGCGGATTCGATTCCTACCTGGGGATTTGCTCGTAGGTCCTCTCCCTCAAATACTTACCACTGGTGCATATCCCAATTTACATCCCACCCGGTCGTGGGGCTCGACGCTCGGGTGGGAGAGGTTCGCCTTCGCCTCCTAAATCAAAGAATATGGATACCCATCATAGTAGGCAGCTGCTGGTCTTTTCTTGTGCAAAAAACAAATCATGAGAATATCTTAGCATTCTATTGTTGACAGTGGTAGAACAAAGAGTAGGAAAATAACCGGTAAGGTGTAAAGGCTGATTTAAGAGAGGCTTTCTCACTGATTTCAATCATTTATGTCCGAAAGTAATTTTTCTTGTAAGGGTATTTGAACTCGATAAATTATAACTTCATTTTTAATTTAATTTGTAACTCAAATTATATAAAAAATTCAAAAAAAAATATTATTCAAACAATTCGTAACCTCTTGTAATTCTAAATTCTTTAATATAAAAAGGATTATGAAATTTATTTCACTGTTATTAAAAAAAAAGAGAGAGAGAATACAAAAAAATTGAGGAGATTACTTTTTGTTAAAAAAAAAATACTCTCTACTTTAAAAGATCGCTTCCATTTATAGTTCTAATTTTTTAAATATAAGATATGATGGAATAAGTAATTTTCTTCTGCGAGAGTTATTTGTGTTTTATTGACATTTTTACTCTTCTTTGTCAATATTATCTTCCCTATTAAATTTAGAGTTATTTTCCTTCTCTATTTGCGTACCTAGCACTGACAAATGGGTTGACTTGCGCGGGTTCGGACCATGCCATGCTAAGACCAGGGTGTTCAATATGACCTTCCCTATTAAATTTAGAATTATTTTCCTTCTCTTTGAAGACCTAGCAATGCCAAGTAGGCTAGTTTGCATGGGTTCAAACCATGTCGTGGCAGGCCTAAGGTGATCTATATTACCTTCCCTATTAAATTTAAAATTATTTTCCTTCTCTATTTGTGGACCTAGCAAAGAGTACGTCGATCTACACAAATTCTGGCCATATCAAACCAGTCCCAATCCCAAAGACTGACCCTTGAGCCATGCGGGCTAATCCCAGCCAAAGCTAGGCCATGCTGTGCCAGGCCAGGGCTAATGGCACTGGCCCGGTATGGACCGACCTCTAGGATCACGAGGCCCACAATCTTAGTTGGACAGGGCCATTTCTTTTTTTTTTTTCCTAGTTGAAGATTTTAAATTTTTTATAATTTAAATAATACGATGGTATGTAATTATAAAAAAAATGTATTTTGAAATGATTGAGAGTTTGATATAGATTCCATCAGTTTTATTAATTAATAAAATAAAAATTATATAGAATAAAGATTTGATATCTAAATCTTTAAAAAAGAATTATAATGTTTAAAATTTAAATATACCAATATCTTAAGATATTAAAGTTCAACCATCATTTAATAATCTTCTAAATTTTAAAAAAGGTGTTTGAAGAATTCTAAAAATATATACTTAATAAATTCTATTTTAATACTTTTATACAATAAATAGAGAGAATTGAGGTTTGAGGAGAGTATTTGATATTAGTATTTCGGAAGAGGAGTTATAATTGAATTGCATTTAATATGTATGGACTGAGAGAAGAGAAGAAAAATAACTTCACAGGAAAGAAAATATTGACTAATTAAGAAGGGTAAAAATATAAACAAAACACAAATTACTCCGAAGAAATCATATTTGGCAATATTGCCAACATAGCTCTAAGTTTCCAAATATACTATCTAGTCAAATAAGTTCAATCCATCTTTCACTGAATTCATGCTCATTACAGGTAGAATAGGTCTTATTTTTTTTAATTGCAGTTAATTATTAATATCCACAGGTAATTTTATCACGACTCCTATAGACCATATAACTTTCACCTATTTAGTATAATATATATATATATATATATATACACACACTTACATGCTAATTATTTATATAATACTTACATAAATAAAATAGACTTCTGCAACCCTGCAAGTCACAAGTACACAATATCCCTGTCTCGTGTTGTGAAGAAACCAGTGTTACAAGGGTAATAACCACATATTAAATCCACAAATCTTGATGGAGATTCAGACAACTCACTGCTAAAACAAACCACGTGCAATATTCAGGACTATTTCATAGGTAGACAACATTTATAATTTTCTTGAACCTGTCAGGGCGATGTTTCTCCAACTTGGAACCAAATAAAAAAAAAAAAGAAGAAAAAAGTATTAAACATGGATGAATGGATGCACTGTGTTGGCCTGCTGCTGGCCTTGCATTGTTGATTCTGGCATTCCGTGACAGTTAAGGAAGAAATCACACAATTGAAAGGCTTTAGAGGAAGTTGGTGATATAGTTCTGGAGGATCTGCTGAACAAGGATCCTGTATGCTTTTTCTGTGGGATGGTAACTGTCCCAAAAGAGAAACTTGGTGTCGTCTGGACAAGTCTTGGTGTATTTGTTGCATAAAAGCGTCACCTCTATTTCTCCCGTGCCGCAGCAGCCTCTATCCACAACTTCAAAGCCTAAAATCAATAACAAAATCTCCATCACATTGTGATAAAGGGATCCAAAACAAGCATAAAGTGTTCGAAATTTGAAGCAGATTTTACCATATTTTTGTGGATTTAGAATGAGATCAAGGAGAGGATCATATATATCCACGTAAACTACCCTGGACTGAGGATGCTTCTGCCTTATAGCATTAATCCCAGATGACAGCTTCATATTCACTAACCGTGCAGCTTGATTATAGTTTTCTGCACAAGCTCTCATAGGACCTCCTGCAAGGGTTCTCTGGGATGGCACGCATCCTATCGGAGGGAGACTGAAAACAGCAATTCTTCTACACCCCAGTTTATATAATTCCTTCAAAAGGTTCCAACATCATTCATCAACAACCCAAACAGAAATCTTTACGCTGACAGTGTATTAAAGATTAATCTTTACCAGTATAAAATCCGAAGCAGAGGAGACCATTAGATCAGTGTAAGAGTTAATATCATACTGAGCTCGACGAATGCCAATGGTGTAATAGGTGTTGGCAATGTCATCACTGCCTGCAATAACTAAGTGTATGCTGTTTGCCAAAATGAAGTTGGCCTTTTCTTCACCAACCATACCCTTGAGCTGAATGATGTATTTTTTGAACAATTCTAATTGCTGGGATAATGATATCACTGACTGGCAATTACAGAGGAGACTTGATTCAGAGAGGGCGTGAATAATTTCATGCTACAAATTGAAAATGAGAAGGTAAAAATACCATTGATTGAGAGGTCTGAGGATCAAAGCCTGCCGCTCCAGAAGCAAAGCTTACACCTGTCGGGAGATCTTCAGCTTGCAAATGGGGATCAAGATAAGCGGGCATGGCTTCTTTAATTCCTAGCTCTTCAGCTGACATTAAGAGAACAAATTTGTCAGATAAAAAGGAATACAAAACAAAAAAGGGAAAATAAAGGAGTGAGTACTTTAGGTTACTTTCTTATTAGATTTATTTGCTCCCACTCTTTTTTTTTCCCCTTTTAATTCGTGAGGGAAACCCATGTCCTATCACCCCATGCTTTTTTTTTAAAAAAAAATTAATATATGAGTCTAAGAAATGGAGATTCAGAATGTATCGCTAAGAAGTGTTTTTAATGAATTAAACAATTATAATGTAATCTAAATAAGTTTGAGTCGTGTTCATTTAAATAAAGAATTTTTAAAAGTATTATAGATCAAACGCAATAGCATGTTAATATTATCATGCATCATAAGTACTTTGTTTAGTTAAAAAGAAATCTCTTCCCCTCCATGTAAGCAAAACAAAATAGAAGCAAATATTTAAAGTAAAGCTTCTCCTCTTCTTCTCCCTTACCTTTATTTTCTTTTTTTGTGAACCAAATATAGTGTAAAGTATTTTTACGTTCTAATTTAACTGGATAATTATCAATAAACCTAATAAGTTACTACTTCATTTCCCCTTCACCATTTTTTCTTCCATCGGTTTTTTTTTTTTTTTTTCAACCTCAACTTTCTTAGGGTTTAAACAGTCTTCCTTACAATTGAGGCAAGTCTTGATGGCTGAACTATAATACCTTAACCCCAACGGCTTCACCTCCATAGATTTTACAAGACAAAGACAAAAAAAAAAAACAAAAAAGGCTATTAGAAGCATCCGGCAAAAAAAGAGCTAAAATAGCAAGTGGCATATTGGGCTTCCCAATTTCTGCTGCACTGGGCGTGAAAATCCAGTCTGGCCCAAAGTTGTGAGGCCTAAATCAATGCCCACTATGTACAAATCTACTCCAAATGTACACAATTTTTTTTTTTTTTTCCCAAAACATTTTTCTTTTTATTCTTTGGGATATTGAAACCTTCACTTCCAAGGCTTCAAATTTTATATACCAAGTAATTTTTTTTAAAAAAAAAAAATTGTTGATGGGACCATGCCTTGCATTGGGCTATCTATGATGAAGATTGAAGGGTTGTAGAGGGGTAACATTTTATTTGTGAAAATAACATACGAAAAAACAATATGGAATTTCTTATGAGTTTCCTTTTAAAAAATAAAAATAAAAATAAAAATAGCATGCGTTTCCACACTAAAATGAACCTCAAATTTTGTATTAATCTAAAACAGTCTTCATTGACTACTTATTCTTGTCTTATTTTTTTCTAACTTTAATTTAATGTAAAAAAAGAAAAGCCTATTTATAAAAATCACAATAAAGCACTTTTTTTTTAATCATAAAAACTCTTAATCCTAGAGTTACTTATTGTCACTAAATTTCATAATCTTGCCCTTTTATTTTTGGTTGTTCATTTCAAGCATGCATAAAACATTAAAATTAACGTTAACAGTTTTATCTTATATTTTGCGAAAATAGAAAAAAGAATCACAAACTTAGGATTTGTAGAAATAAAGTTTTAAATAATTATATTAGTGTATTAATATTTTATAAAAAAAGTATAAAATTTAAAAGGTTATGATTCGAACAGACTAGATCCATGCATTAAGCTATATTATTATACATTTATATGGAAAAAACGTAGGTAGACCTAATCTTAATTTGTAAACTATATATTTTAGATAATTGTATTATATATATGCATTAAAGATTATACTTTAAAAAAAAGAATAACAATTTTAAAAACTTGAGGCCAACAAAAATCAAATTTACCTAAGAAAATCTTCATTTATATAGTCTTAATGACATAAAATATTGAGGACTTATGCATCTATATGCATATCGTTAACGTTATTTGTATACCTTTTAAACAAATACACCATCCATTTTATGTTCACCTTTTTATTCAAATCTAATTTTAAAAAAAGACATTCAAAAAGAATTAATGTACGTTTTTAGTGTATTTTGGTTCACCAAATATGTATTTTTTTCCCTTATAGAGTTTACAAGAATGTACTGCAGAAAAGGTTTCAATCATTTTGATCATGTTCCCCTGATCCCATCCTATCATTCTTATACAACTTTCGATTGTCTAGCAAGGATTAAAGGGCTACCATGCATGATAGAACTTAGAGGAGTCCTAACTGTTACTAGCCTGATCTCTTTCCTCTCAACTGCAAACAAATCCACCAGCCTCTACGTACCATGCTTCCTCCACCAGCCCTCAGAAGAGTAACAGAGAAGAAAATTGAGGGCCGCCGGGGTTTGTAGCTTGCTGGTTTTAGGCCGTAGAGATAGGGTTGTTGAATGAAATATAGGTCAGCCATGACACACAAAAAGGATTTCCAGTAATATTCATACATTACCTATCAAGTCTGCGGGCGTTTTGGCGTTGCTAAACCTCCCTGTGGGAATTCCACCCATGAACTCTTTCCCATATGGAGGAAAGTTACACTTAATCATTGTATCGATATTGTTGTTGTTGCCCTGGTCTACGATGGAGTCTCCGAATGCAAAAACGCCCGGTACTGTTACGTTATTTGGTAGATTTATGACCCCCTCAGAGTTGCAAAGAAACCGGAAGAAACACAGCAAAAACACCAATGCATTTGCGGAAGAAGATGACGACCAATCTGAAGCCCTTTTCACCAAGATGTTGATGAAATGCATTGTAGTGAAGACGCTTTAATTCTTACTCAGATGATTCAGAAAATAATGAGATATATATAGAAAATCTGTGGATCTTGCTAATGTAGATCTTGTCCATCTCTCTCTCTATATATACAGTACTGGAGGCTTTCAGTAATGGCGTATAAAAAGGAGATGAGTGTAGTGTGCCCATTGATTTGCTGGGTAGGTGCAATTAATTATATTGATTAATTAATTACAAATTACTATTCTTGTTTGTCCAAAAGATGATTAATTAGTTCGAAATTGCATGGATGCAAACTCAAGTACGTAACAGATAATTTCATGAATAACAGCTCTTACGTTTTCTGGTATATTCATCTGCTGATTCAAACTATAATACTATTATTTAACTGTTCAAACTTAAATGGAAATCTTGAAAGCTATTCCAACATTTGTCTTCATGATCACAAGTTTCCACCATTTTTTTTTTCTTGTCGGGGACCTAAGAAAGCCTTCTCAAGAAATGTGTTGAAGATTCTTAATCAATGCATTTATTTTTTTTCATTTTTAGGAGAATTAATCAACTAAGAAACAACAGCCAGATTCTAGTGTGTTGCAGCACAGACTGGCCGGGGAAAAATATCAAGTTGGTAGTGTTAGTTCAGACTAGAGAAAGACGGTTCTCGTGCAAAAAGGGGGTATTACTTCATTAAGGTTGGTGGGCTACCTATATTTCACGGCATCTATGCTTGAACAACAAATTTTATTGCAAAACTTATCTGGGAACTGGACACGAAAATCTCAGACATATAGTTCTCATGTTAACATGTTGATTTACAATATAAGTTCGGTAAACAACCTAGGAGATTTCTAATGGCCATATTCATAAAATTTCTTGCCACAACAAATCATCACAAGCCATGTTTTCTTGCTTTGCAAATTACTAGGAAGAATAGAATGAATTATGAAAGGATGTGACTCTTCTTTATTCAGTTTGTCTGATATACTTATGGTAACATTATGTATTAAAAGGGTTAATGATCTCTCATCTCCAAACTACCTTCTACTGAAAAAAAAATAGTATGAAAAGATAATTTTTTTACTCGGTTGGAAAACACCATCTTCTTTCTTGATTATCTTTGTCAACAAATCTTGCAATCCATGTATAGGCAGCTTCGTGGCAGGCATGATAATGGTATTAGCTGATTCTGGTAAACAGCTTAGTCATTAAAGGACATTTTGTGCCTCAGATGAATGTTGCTGTTGCCATCATTCCATTCTTGATAAGGTATGAAGACATTTACTTATAATTTAATGGCAAAAATTATCGAGAAGCCTATATAATCATTGAGAATTTTACTTTTTTTTTTTTACTTATAATTTAGAGAAATCAGCCAAATTAATTTGCTTTTTGCATTTAGAATTGGTTAAAAAATTGTTGCAGGAGAAAAGCCACGCAGCAATTTCTTGATATTAATACCTTTGCCCTCATTGATATGATTATGTATTGATAAATAAACACTTTTGAGAGGTTGGAAGAAGTCCACACCGAGCATTTATATTGGCGATTAAGACACGCAATTCTAATATTGTAATCCATCTTGTGGAAGGCAAAAAGAGCCAGAGCCAAACTACCCTAATTTCTTTGTGAAATGGAAAACGATAGAAAACCAAATCGAGCAAGAACATTCATGAATTACAGCCCATAGAGAAAACCAAACAATTCCCCTCTTGGCACGCTTTAACCTTTTTCTCCTCCATCAAATGTCAAGAAAAGAAGTTTTATCAAACTTCACACCATTTCAAGCTAAAAATTAATAAAAAATACGACATTATATTCAGCGTTTAAATTGAATAAACCAACCGTTAATATATGGCTTGAATTGATCGGAGTTGCTTTGACATCTAACACGGGTTGCAGATGAGATGAACAAGTCCATGGCAAGAACAGTTTGCCCATGAATTGAAATGGTGACTAAAGAAAGTGTTGAGAGAGAGAGGGAAAGTGATAAACAAAGACACAAATCTGTGCATGCAATTATCAAACGATGCAGTTTGGATAACAAAGAGGGCTGGCCTTCTTTTTTTTTTTTTTTTCCTAAGTAAATTTATTCATTCATAGAAAAACAAATTGCAAAGAGGGTTCATGAGATCTATAGTAACAAAAATAAAAAACTACACTCTAAATCCTAAGATGAGTGGAAGAAACAAAACAGATATATAAAAATCTTCTTCTAAACTTCCTTATCTCCATTCTCAAACATCAGTGTCATGATAAAACTACACTCGCCTAATTCTTTAAGCAGTAATTAGAAGGCTATGGACTTATTAATTGCTTTGAAAACCACCTGAAAAAAAGATGAAAAATGGGGAGAGAGTCCAACTTAATGAGTTTCAAATAAACTCCTTAAGTAAAGAGAGTCAAGAACTCCAATCTAAACATATCGGATTATGAATCATGTCAAAGCTGCTAAGAACTTGATAAAGACGACCAAAAAAGTAAATTTTTATAATTTATAATCCAAAATGAGATGAAGTTGTTGCTATTATTCTCAAAGTCTTCGTCAATATAGCTATTAGTAGGTTCAACCACACTCCATTACTCCTAGTGACTAAGCAGCCTGAGTCTCGCACCCTTTTTGCTTCCCCCTCTTGCTTGCCTTTTATTTTTTTGTTTTATAAAAATATAATTGGAGCCAAGTGGAAAGGCTTATATGTTAACACAAAAAGAACAGAGTCATGCAACGTGGTCTAATCCTAATAACACAGCCAGGTGAGAGTGTACCTCGCCGCATTCTGTGTTCAAATACAGTTTTATCACATCACAAGATGAGCTCTTAGTTTAGCATTTTTGGGAATCTATACAGTGTAAGGGATGAGAATTAGGGTCGGATTGGATTGCAATTTTTTCAAATTCATTCTAATTTTAAAAAATTATTATTTTATATATTTTAAAACCTATAATATAATCATAACACGTTATATTCTCTCTTTTATACTATTAGGTCAGTGGCTCGAGCGTTGCTCAGAATAAGTAATTTTTTTAATTATTTCAATGAATTTTGATGATTTTCAATAATATGAGAAATTTTAATTTTTATATAAAAAATATTAGTTAGATTTTATTACCATAAATTGTTGTTATAAAATTGTTATAATGCTTCAATAGTCTCAATAAGTTATTACGCACATTTTCAAGAGTTGCTGCTTCTAGGCAAACTTCCAGGCTATTGCAAAAACCTCTATATTGCTCGCTGCGACTCTTGAAGAAGAACTGAACTAAATCAAAGCCACACTAAATGGTTTACCGTTTAGATTCCCTATAGTAATGAAAACCCCAACAAAAAGGCAAGTCTCACATTAAAACAATTCAAGAAACTCATTTTAACAACACCCACTAAATGATAACATGTCTAGTGCTCCAGTCCCCATGGATGACTATTTAGCTTCACCAAGATTACTAACTTTAACATTCAGCTATGGTAGAAAGAATAAAAATTCAACTGACGCTATAAGAAAATTATAAATAGGATGAACAATATTCTTGACGATTAAAAGGGGAAAGTTTTTTTTTAATGTCACTCTTCTTATTACTTAATTACCTTTTGTGGAGGCTGGGGAAGTGGAGAGATGAATCCAGGAACTACATTGGCTAAATCAATTCGTATCCCATATACAATCATATAGGAGTTCATCTATGCAGAAGCCATTATTGACTTCCATGGTGTCAAATGGACTTACAATGGTTTTGTCTTCTTCTTTGGCATAATTTAATTTATCATAATTTAAAAGATTCTTTAATTTAAAATAATTATAATTTAAATAATTCTACCGTCATAAATACACTATACATCATATTTTATTTGTGATTCTATTTGAATTTTTCGTTAACTATACATATTTAATAATTTTTATTATATTTAAAAATTTTATTTCAAAAGAATTTTTATTAAATACACGATATTATTAATCATTGCACTTTTGCAATATACCTGTGAAAATAATAAAAAGTACATCACTTAAGATAGAGTGTTTCCACACACCTATGGTTCCTTTTCTTCTTCTGCAGAGGTTATCATAATAGTCTAATACTTGCAGTAATCAGCATATGATTTTTATCAATACACTCATTCTAAGAACTTAAGAAATGAATATTGATCATTGAATATATCATATATGACATCAGTAAAATTAAAAATGGAAAAGAAACAATGGTAGTGTACATCATCCGTCAAACTCGAACACAAGAATTGGAGGAAATAGTATTTAGCACCTTGCAAAATCATACAAAAACCATTTACTTGAAAATAAACAACCAAAAGTAGGCATTAACAATAATTAAATTAAATTGAAATTCTTTCCAATTCAAGATTTAAATAATTTTTATTAATATTTTCGTTCTTAATATGTTTTTATTATTATAATTCCTAATTTTATATTTTTAAGAATCATAATAACTAATTTTTTAAAAAAAGATTAAATACCATAATAGTAAAAAAAATTATTAAAAATTATAATGACAGAAAAAAAATATTAAAAATAAAAATATTGCAAACTGCAAATTCTAAAGACCAAATAAACTAATTTCTCTTTAAAACTGTCATCTAATATTCACAATACATCATATTCTCTATCTTAAAATCCTCTTTGACCCCACGTATTCAATAATTTTTTACAAAATTAATTTCAAACCAATTCTTATTCACGTATGTCGTTAATACCCTATCTTGACTCTATATGTTTTATAAGTTTTTTATTATATCCATATAAATTCATTTCAAAACAATTATTATCTAAATACATCTTTAAGTATTTCAAGCATGAAAATATATTACAAATACCCTTTACCATCTTAATGCAAGGTAAAATGTTGTATCTATTTAGTATTTGAATAACTACGCCAGTAGATTGAAGTATACAGTCGTTTTACTGGTACTCCACTGTCGGGCTTGTTTGTTTGCCCTCGCTTGAATTCCGGACGCCATTACCAAAGTGCAAAAGCAATATTTTGAGAAGATAAGCACCAAAAGAAAGACATAAAGTAATGTGTACTCTGAAGGGCATCATCTGTTTTGTCATTTCTATCTGCTAACTGAACCATGCCATCAAGTGGATCAACAAATGATTCTCTTTCCTTAAGGAAGAACCCATCCTGTATAGGCTTGTAATCTTTGCCCCTCCACGCCACAATCTGCTCCTTATCAAATATCCCAAGGATGCAAGGAACCAAATCCTGTTCCAATCACATTCAAGTTACTGTTCCAATATTTCTTCATTTTACATAATGTTTAAAACCAAATTTAAACATTTCAAATAAACCACATGATGGCCTCTGACAAATACAAATGCCTTTAGTGTAATACAAAAACTTTTGGCCTTTGCTTGCTAGCCATCACGTTAACTCCAATAGAATTAAAACCAACCAATAACCAAATCATCCACAGTTGAATCATCACTAAGAGAAGGAAAAGAGCAATGTCCCCTCCATTGTGCAAGAAAAACCAATTTGCAGGCATGAGCAAGGACTTAAGGAAGTTGAAATAGAGCACAGGAAACTATTCCTATGAAGATTTAACAATATTATGTGTAGCAGCAATCCTACAAATAAGCACAAGGAGAAATATTTCCTTTTTCCAATTGAGCAACATTGCAGTCTAAAATTAGATTCTGTATCATGACAATACAGGATCACTTATTTTCTCTCTCATTTTTAACTGAATCTCCATAAACACCAAGAATCTCCAACTGCATTGAATACAAATACAGCTTGAATAATATAGGATATGAAGGACTTGGCTAAATTTAGAAAACCCAACAATAATACAAGTTGAGGTCCCATAAAAGAACATCTATTGGAACAAAAGTTCAAACAATATTCATTTTCCCATTAATCCTTGCTTGTTCCATTTTCCTTAAATCCTTGCCCCTTCCAAAAGAAGGCAGGGAGGTTAAGACCACACCCACTGCACATACACTGCATTCAGAGTTTAACACAATGATTTTGCTGTCTAGCAAGCTATTGACGTAAACATAAAGAGGAATAGAAAGCCATTCCAAAAGCAAATTCGATAAAGTGAATTCATCAGTATAATCAATCCCTGATATCAGCTAGATAGCCTGTTGACCTTTAATTTGTGTGTGCAATGATGCTCATCTTCTTCTTCTCTACTCTTTCTACAAATAACGAAAAATCAAGGGTGAAAAAGGAAGGGGAAGGGAGGGTATATCCAATTCTTTTTTAATGATTTACCAAATCTATTGTAACTGAAGTAACTAAAAGTCAAAGATATTATGGTATATATCAATGGAAAGGCGAGAATAGCAACCCTAAACTTTTATGTAGAGTATCAGTCATCTAAGTTCACCTGATGATCGAATCACAAAGTGCAATAACATTTGTTGAAAATTAAGAATACAGGTTGGGCTTAAAATTTTACCATGTGTCGACAGGGAAGAACAGAAGTATCGCAGGGTTCTGAGAGGCAAATCACACATTCTTTTCTTGGATCATTTCCATCAAAGTCATTCTCAACTGAATTTCCAATCCCATATATCTCTTGCAATTCATACCTCATGCCATTAACCCATGAGATTTGCTTCACCACCCTGACCTGATATTCACATTTGTCCTTTTCAAACACAGCATGGGTTATTTGAGAGTTTGTGGACCCTGAGTCCTGGCTTGGATTTCCTTCTGTTGATTCATCTGGTTTATCTGGTGATGCCTTTGCGTTAACTGCTAGGGGATACACATCCATCTCACCCTCCCTTAACGACTCTGCCTCCTCAAACGTTGAGAGGTTTATGCCAGTTCCAGAGGGTTGTCTAAACTTCTATCCTAAGCCTTGTTCAAAGTGCACTGTCACAGGTGGAAATAAGCTTTCTTTTATTGGAGTCAGGCAACAGTCTTCCCCTTCTTTTGCAAAGAAAATGATGGTGATGCAAAACTTGCTCCCATTCTCCTTTTTCCACAATCAAATCTGGCCTCAAATAGCTCAAACACACATCGAAAATTTTATCTAAAACCCTCAAACACCTATCCAATTCCTCATCTAAACCTCTAAAATCCTCATCCTTCACCAAAAACTCAATTGTAACATTAAAATTCTTAAAACTTTTTTCATTTTCCTCAATGTCATTTGACTCCAAACTCCTCTTAATACTCTCCAACACCTTATAACTCACAATCCAAACATACAACAAAAAAGAAGCAATAGGTTTGATACCATCTAAGACATGTTGTCTAATTATAGCAGCATCTATATCTCTAGTCTGGGAAGTATCAAAGTGCAAATTGGCCTCAAATTTTTCCATAATTGATCTAGCTTCATCTTCCTTTTGGAAAAGAGTCACATCAACTTCTTTTTTTCTTTTGCAATTGGTCTTTCTCTGTGAAATCAAGCATAAGCTACTTAAGAATTTGTCTTATAAAGAGAATTTGCTCAAAAATGTCTACATTTCCTTTGAACTTACCATCTAGTAAACACTTTATAGGACTATTACTATATGAGATGCTTTCTATACAAATCTTATTAGCATCCTTATTTGAACCTGTTGGATCTATAGTTTCTTCATTAATATCTTAAGAGAGGATAACCTGCTTCTCATTGGTGCCCTCCACCACTTCTAAAAAGGGAAAAAGAATGCACAGAAGAATTAGACTTACAACAAACACAAAGAAGAATCTAATTTAACATCCAACAAAGCAGGTAGAAAATATGAAAGGGGGAAAAAATGCATATTCACACACATACTTAGACTAAGCAACTAAGCTATCATTACCTGCAACATCATCAGTAGATTTGCCCCTTCTAAAAGAACTGTATATCACCCTACTACTGCTAATTTTGCACTTTGATGTGTCATTAAGGATTGCCTACAAAAATACAAAACCAAAGTGCAAGTTAAACTTTTTTTTAATGGAAAAATACATTCTTAGTGAAAATCACAGGCAAATTTATAGCAATTGATAAAGCTCACATCCTCTTCAGGATCAAGAACAACAAAAGCTAATGGTTCAATTACAATTAGTCAAGTTATAGGGGGTACTTCCTCCATCTTATCAGGAAAGTTAGCAAAGAATGGATTTGACTTTTGCCAATAGTAAATGTCCAAGAGTTTTTTCCCAAGGTAGCAAAATGAGTTGCCCAATAACTGATTTTGCCATCCTTAAAACAGATTCCAACAAACCAAGTCTGCTGATTTAATTCTAATATTAGATTATATTTGCAAAAAAGACAACTATTGCTATCGCTATTTCTTCAATGTATGTTTTATGACCCAATTAAGAAATACTACATAAGCATATTCTTCGAGAAAGATTATTTACAAATATATAATAAAATGGGGAGAAAGTATCACAGAAATACACCCAACTCAGAAGAAACGAAAATAAGAAGCATATTTTTTGACATACTGCTGCACACAATTCATTCCAAATCCAGAAAATATTTGGAATTCATAGTTAAAACACATCACTAATACAGTAAGATGTCAAAATAAAAGACTAAGGCATATATAATATGCTTTAGGTCAATAATAGAAGAAAGAAAACATTTTTCCAGTTCCAAACAACCCATATTGCTACTCAAAATTTGTGCTCTGGCAACCAAATAAGCATCTAAGTCTATAATACAAGTTAGAAAGGCAACATAAGAGAAAGGTGCAATAGTTTGAAGTCCTGGGATATACTTGGTAGCAAGTATCGTGGAATTTTCAATTTAAAAAAAAAATGAAGAAGAAGAAGAAGAAGAAGAGGGCGGGAGGATGCAATCAGTACCAACATTCTGAACTGGAAGAATTAGCAAGGCGGGGAGGAGAGGCAATGAGGATTATAACATTTTCAATTATTTTGGCCATAATTTGGAAGTCTTTCAATAGTTTATTCAGCAAAGGCCAACAAATATTAAGGAACAGCAATAAACCTCATTGGAAGTTGTTATCCTGACCTTTTTTTTTTTTTTTTAATCAATCTAAGACAAACTCTTCTTCTCAGAAATATTATTCAACTAAACCAATAAAAGAAAGAGAAGTACTTTGGAATCCTTTGCAAAGGATGCACTACCAGTGAAGTAAGCACAACAAATCAGAGAAGCAACAATAAAGAGAGTGTAGAGATATGATCTACTTTTTGAATCCAATGGAAGTGAAACCTAAAACAATAAAATTCATTTTAGAAGTGTCAAAAAGATGAGAAGCAATATTAAACTTAACACTGATAACAGGGTATCAGATGTTGTAATGTTATCTACTTATTGCCTAAACTATATTCCATCAACTGGTTAAAAAGGTAAAATGCATTATCTTGCCTATCCCTTCTGCATACAATCACACAAATTGAGGTAATCATCTTAGTAGCAAAATAGTCAAACTTAAATTAATGTGCTTGCTCTGTTTCATCAACAACAACATTTCCATCAACAATCTAATAAATTAGAAACGGTAATGGAGGACTCATATTAAATAAGAAACATTCAATTCAAAATCATAGTCTAATTCATTGCTTAAAAGTACTCAATTCTTTACATGTTGATGAAAGAACTTCTAAGCATCAAATCTAATAGTTTTCTGCATCCACATTCCATTCTCAGCAACTATAAACCAAGACTTGATTCTTTCTTTCCTTCTGCAATAAATGAATTTTGGAGTGAAAAATAGGTCTAAACGTTATTGTTGAGATTGTGAATACATTTATTTGAAGGTCTAATAACTGAATATCCTTTTATCAGATTTAGTTTGAGCTTTATTATATGGCAGCCCCATTACCTATTTCTCGATATCAAAAAATTTTTTACAAAAAAAAGCCCTAATACTAATAAAAGATTAAAGAAGAATAAATTGATAACATACTTTGATGATCTGCTATCGACAACTTGGCAAACAATGAGGGAAATCGTGGAGGTTTTCCTTGGTCTAGATTGAGCCTAAGCGATGACATCACGGCCGGAAATAATAGGGAGCGTAGCTCGTTGTTGAATGGCAGAGGGCTTCTCGAAGCCATAGTTGTAAATTTCTCTCAATAAGTCATCTTTTATACCCATCTCATCGAAGCTCGATAGGCTCCACGCCTTTTGAAGTCTCGAAGAGTAAGGATCCATCACTTTCTACCGCCAACGGTTGCTATTCGCCTGGTCAAAACAATAGAACAAAAGTTGTTCACATCTACTCAGATCTATGTAGAACAAATTTGAGCGTTTCATCTACTCAGATATTTGTCATCTCCTTCAGATTCTTGGAATGCAGATTCTTCGAATGCATTATCAAATTCTATGATTGAAGGGTTCTTCGCATCCTTGAGAAGTGAACAGTGATTGAAGGATTATAGTCAGTGAATGTACATAGCAATTCGAAGAGACAAAATGGGCGCAGATGAAGGAATCGAAGAGTCGAAGAAAGAGTCAAGAAATGATAAACACAGCCGATGGGAAGCCAAATTGAGGACTGCTAGATGTAGATGGCACGGGTCATGCTCTCTGTCAATTTCTCATCACACATAGCAATACCACAGCCTTCCCCTTTAACTTTCATATATATATATATAGATTTTAATATCACATAACCTTACACATTTAATAATTTTTATTATATTTAAATAAATTTATCTCAATCAAATCCTTCTCCAATTACACTCTGAACCCCTCCGATTTTGTACAAAAACAAAAAATATTAACCAACTACAGTTTTTAAATTTTCAACTTATATTTTATGAATGTGCATGTACTTAAATTGAAATTGTTTTAATTTTTTTTTTAAATATAATATATAATTTTAAATTTTATAAAAATATTTATAAACTAAAAAATTAATATCAATATATCACAAATAAAATTAATTTAAATTAAATCGATTTCTAAAAAAATTGAAATAATTTACTTTTGAAAAGAGTTGCTTAGTAATCATGTCCTCTAGATTTCGTGTCCATGTTTCTAGATCTCTAATCCAAGACAATATAAAATACATGACATGTATTTTATCCACTTTACAGCACAAGAATGAAATCCCTCAAAACATTCACTCTTGTCATTCAAAAGACGAAGGTACATCAATTTTGAATTTACAATAAACCAAGTAGGTCCTGAGTTTTTCCTCAAAAACGATATTCCAAAAAGAAAGGGCAGCTCCTCATGAACGCTAAAATGTACAAGTTCAATGCAAATTCTGAGCAGCAACCACACCAAAATAAACCAGATTTTCATGTACATGAATGAAACAAGGGAAACAAACTCCTTGACTTTGCCATTTGTAAATAAGCATGTATCAACCATTGCATCAGTGGGCACTGACGAGGAACGGATGCTGACAAACACCACATTCAATGGTTTCTGATCCAGAGCTAGGAACTTGAACCTTCATCAATTTGACGTCACACAAGCACATTACAATCGGTGGTCAAGAATTCAGAAAACTGTGGAAAATAGAGGAAGGAGACGCAATAAAAACCTGTAAATGGACTGTACAAGTAGGGCAAGCAACTTCTTTAATCCGCCTTCCAGAGCCCTCTGTCCTAGAACCTGCTAAAAGGGACAAATAGCATAAGTAAAGCATCTTTCTTATTGCCAGCCATAAGGAATCAAAATCTCCACCAAAAACTTCAGTTTACCTGATGATGCCTTGCGGTTCCTCTCCATTTCCTCCTGTGACAATTACCCACATCAGAAATCAAGGATGATTCCGAAGAACCAGACTTCTCTCAAGGTTGAAGATAGCAGTAACATATTTTTACAGCATATACGTAACACTCAAATCCAAGCGTGTTTTAATATCAACAATTATAAATCAATGGCAGATTTTTCTTTTTTCTTTTTCTTTTTTTTTTTTAATGATAAGATCCAAACCAAAATTAAGTGTGTGCAATGTTAACCTAATAGATTTTGGATGTTTCCAAATGTCATATCCACATACTCCCTAGTTTTGCTAAAGATCCCAAAATAACAAATGGTAACTTAAAACTACATGTGATGAATGCATGCACACAATACTTTTCTATTGTCACCTGAAGCTTCTTAGCAAGGTCCTCGTGACTTTGCAATCCAGCTGACGATCTGCTGGCAGCTTCCTTAGCATTGCTCAGTCGTTGAGAAACTTCAGCCTGAGGAGAAAAATAGCATGAAACATATGTTAGGCATACAAATACTTTCATTTGAGATTGACAATTCATCCTTGTGGGTATGGCTGACTTGTTCAGGATTTTTAGACTCTGAAGATAGAATTTCAAAACTACTTCCTAATTTTGGGAGAAGATACATCCATAGCTCCCCAATACTTGAGAGGAACAAAAGTTGTCCAGCTGGATTACAATTGAAGAGTGAAAAATAGCTTTACCATGCATCGATCACAAACCCTGACAACAGGGACATTTGGATCAGCTGTAAGAGCAGTTCTTCCTTGGGTGCACTTGTCACAGAATATATCCCCACAATTTCGGCAATGATGCTGAAAAACAAGGCAAAACCTTGTATCAACCAGGATTTTCATTTTTTATTTTTTAAAAAAAATTGAACAGGACTATAAGTGTCATTTAGATAAGACCAAACACAAATATCATCATGTGGCCACCCAGGATAAAACATACCCTGCGCACAAATGCATTAAAATCAGCACTACAAGCTGTGCACTTGGTGACTGCTTCGTCAGGAACCTACAATTGTTAAAAACAAAAACACTAAAGGTCAGAATCAGAATAAACACAACATCACGTCCAATACTGTGATCCATGAAACTCTGAACATTTAACAAATACAAGTAACAGAAAACAAAAATTGCAACCATGCAATTCTAAATAGAATCACTTAAACGTCTTGCGACATAAAAAATTTATGGATTTAATCACATCAACAAAATAAGAAGTCAACAGAAATGTTTCACTCAGTGATATATCAAGAACAGGAAATTGCATGTATCAAATGTGACGATAGAAAGTTCAGATTACCCAGTGATCTTTTTCCTCATTAGTGGGCTTCATAAAATTCATCCAATCACCAAAGCCTTTTTTCTTCTCGGTAGGCAGCTCAGCCATCTTAGAAGACTCGGAAGGTCTGCTTCTTCCACCCATCTCCTTAAACTGCATTTCAAACAAGTGAATGTAAACTTACTTCCAACATCTGTAACAAAATTTAATAAGTGTGAACACAAAGAGAACACACAAGAATAAGGCAGGAAAAGAGGCCACATGAGAAATACATGGAGACTCTAAAATGCAAGTTCAGCGACAAAGACCATATGAATGGACATCTTTACCATTATGTTTTTGGCATGTATAACTTTGAGCTCAATAATTAACATAAAGCTCAGAGACAGCACAAATATGACGTGCAAAACTAGACTTCCATCTCCAAAAATAGGAGAACAAGTTTTGGAGCCATAAGTATATGCAATCAACAGTGGTTGCCAATAGTTTTTATACAGACATTGACATAAAACTAATCACATGTACTTTTACCAAAAGAATGAAAGAAAAAAGAACATTTTATAAAGTTTTCTCACTCTTAATGATTCAACTAAAACTAGTACGGACCAACACGAAAGCCTGATAAATTAGGCCTTCTACTAGCAACTAAACACTAAGGAGGATAATATCTGCCAATATATCACTCTAAAATATATCATACAGAACTAGATAACTAATGCTCCCTTAGTTCAAGAATTTCATCCCATTACTTAAGGTTCCAGAAATCGCAATGGAGTTCCTTCCCAACAAAGTAAGAACTGGAGATTTCTACTTGATTTCTTTAGCATATAAAAATGGATTTTAGTTCAGATCCTCAATATAAATCACCAAATTAACAACAGTGTGCTAAGCACAAATTCAGGAAACAAGCCTTACTAACCCCATTTGTGCAAACAAAAATAGAAGGAGATTGAATAAAACATTGATGCAACTCAAGTACAGTGATAGACGCATAAACTTCACCATAGGATATCCTGAGAGATAAAACAGATAACTAGTTTCCCATCACAGAAGGGAAAAATTTCTGACCTGTACAGTTGCAGCAGTGACAGTGTCCAGAAGTGTACTTGTAGTGTAACTGTTTGACTGCAATCTAATGCGCCGTGGATCAATGTCCACAGAACTTTTTGACCAAAAGGAGAAGGTTGAGGAATCTGTTACCTTTAATAGACAATAATAACTATCTTAGAAAGTGCAATGGCAACTAATCAATTGTAGTATAATCATAAGAAAGCCAAGAATATCTGTCGCTATATAATTATCCAGTGTCATAAATCTTTAACAAGACTAATCTATTAAAATCCTAATTATTTTTTTAGAAAATTAAAAGTTCAAACATTCAACAATCACATAACTAGGAAAAGAAAGTTTTGCATATTTGAAAACCAACTATTTGTTCATAATGAAGATGAAAAATACCACATATTTTTAAACCAGAAAAGCATTCCCATTTTTCAATTAACTATCATAATATCCTCAGACAGAAAATTTTTCTGAACCCTCTGAATTACATTTAGAGCAGAAAACAGAATTTCTTATGAGACCTGAAATAGCAGAATTGCTTCCAAAGATGAGAATGATTTCCTAATGTTCTACATATTAACAAATAGTTGAGATGTTGTAAACTTTGCAGCAAAGAGACGAAAGTATTGAATAATGATATTGTACAAGTCTATTAAAATATTTAGACAACAAATTTGCTAAAAGAATGGAGATTGGAACAGGTCTTAACAGAAATGTGTGTGTGGCTCAGTACAGAGTGGGGGAGGGGGAAGGGATTTTATGTACTTATATCTTTGTGTGTGTATGTGGGAGAGAGAGAGAGAGAGAGTATTTCAACTAAACTTGGCATTCACACTTTCCCATTAACCACTATTCTATTTAATAGAAGAAGGGATAAGAATGTACCTCACATCTTGTTATCGTGTCAAGGGGATATATTCTCAGTGTCCGACTAGTACTTGGGTCAAGCATACGAATTCCATCCAAGCCAATCTGAAAGGCAGACCATATTGAACAAATTTCAAATAATTGCTTTACCCCAAATAGAGTAAAATATATACAACATACTAACTGAAACTAACTCTGTGCCACTGTTAACCACTCAATTATACATGATGATGTACGTGAGCATGGTTAGAATAAAATCCTCCTTTACATGGCCAAGCTATCTTGCTACAAAGATTAATATATACATATTTTCTCTGAATCAACAGAATTGCAAACAGCATACTCAAGAGAGAGTAAAAACAAAAAGAAAAATGTCAAAAGCAAGGAAGACTGCCATGCCTGCCTGACAGTTGATGAAAATCACCATGAAAAAGAATATCTCCCATGACTCATTAACAAAATTAGAACCAGTGCTACTATGTCATCTTCTTCCATCTATTCCTTTTCTTTCTTTCTTTTTTTTAAGTGAAAATAGAAGCACTCTGACAAGAAACTATGCATATACATTTTACATTCTATAGCATACAAACCTGGGAAACAGCTAAGTGATAATTCAACCACTGTTGACATGCGAAGGAATGGAGTCAACAAAGTACACGAAAGACAAAGAAATGACAACACTTATTTGATTCCTGTAGTTACCTTTGTATGCTAATTGGGCAAATCTTCTACTAAAAGCGAACAAAAAAAAACATCAAGCAACAACGGTGCAAACAAAAGTAAACAACCAAAGCTACAAAAGACATTGATGGAGAAAATGCTCCCAGAAAAATGAAATCCAGATTATTCTAAAAGAATTTCCAAAATAAAAAGCACAATGATAGCGTAAGCCTCTGCAAACTTGAACTAATACAATAATAAAATTATCAACATGCCAAAACAACAATATCAAACAACAGATTGAAAGCCAGCTATCCCCACTGTCCACAACAGATGTTATTTTCCTTACAAGTTTATAAATTTTCAAGTAATATTTCTCTCAAAATATTCTATACATCAACAAAGGTAGTAATTTCACATATTTCTCCCTATCTCTTCAAATTCAAATTAAGTAATTTATGACCCCATATCTTTCATGAACTGCAGATTCACGTTGAAACCAAGGTATAAAATTTAAGCAAATTGGGGCAACCTTCATAAAACTAGGAATACAGCATTAACATGGGATTCTAAATTTGATGATAAGTATGAATATTTAACCGGCCAGTTACATGACAACAGCAAAACCATACAAACTACAAGCAAACTGAATGTTACCAACAAAATAATGGAAATAATGAATGACCAAAAGTGAAAAAAATAAAATAAAATAAAATGCAAAATACAAGCCAAACAGCTCACCTGACAAAGAACATCCATGGTGCTCTGACCCCCACTTTCCGCCAATAGCTTAACTCTGAATTTCTGCACCCCACTCTTCACATCCTGCTGTGAATCTGCCTTTGGCACCGCCCTCACAATCTTCACACTTGAACCTGACGATCGATCCTTCTCTGAAGGATATCCAATTGGCCTTCCAAAATCATCAAAACCTGACCAGGTCGATGACTTGGGAGCAGTACCTCGAGCCCCATAGGGCTCCATCTTACTTCCACGGTATGCATAAACGCCATCGCCAAACCCGTCAATCCCATAGCCACTATCTACGCGTTTACTAAAAAACTCCGTTTCAAAATCAGACCTTTCCCGACCGGCGCTTCCATATCTTCCAGAAAAGTCATCAAAATACCCCCGCGGCTGATCAAATTTTGCATTATTATCATATCCGGCATCGTACACAGGTGTCACTGAAGAGCTTACTTGATTGAACGCCGCCGAGTAAACTGAAGAATAAGGTGAATTCAGGACTGGATTGGATATAGGGTGCGGAGGAGCATTGGTGAAATTGGGTTGTTTGGGCTGCTGTTGATCGTACGATGAGTAATAAGGCTGTGGAGGTGGCGGGGTTGGTTGGGATTGGAGAGGTAGTTGATGACATGGTCCATGTGTTTCAAATTGGGGAAATGAAGAAGAAGGTTGAGGCTGCTGCTGCTGCTGTGGTGGGGTTGGTGGAAAATTAGGGCCAGGAGAGAAGGCAGGAGCAGTGGGGACAGTATCGGAATTCTGAGAATACGAAGGGTAAGAAGACGAATACGCAGAGGAATACTCATAGCCAGGATAATTAGCTGAGAACGGTGGCGCGGAGGCGTAAGACGGCGGTGTTAAAGACGTGGGCTGATGGGGAGGGGGAGCAGGAACCTGGTTTGGGATCGGATTCGGGCTTGGGTTCTGAGAATAAGGGTAGTAGGAGCCATAATCACCTTGCTGCATTATTGATTGCGACTGCAAATTGAGAATTGAGATGAGACACAGAGAAATTGGAGTTGCCCTTCGCTGATCAGAGGAAGAAAGACGGGGAAGAAGATGAGTGAAGACCAACTCAACTCGAAATTATTGATCTGTTTGAGTTACGTTTTTCTCGTTTTCCCCAGGACGATTTCACAACGACTGATTTTGACTCAACCGCTGTATTCACTAAAGGCGTCGTAAAGAATCTACGTCTTTATCTTCCAAGTTGTTGGGTCAATTCCAAATTTTCCACCACTTGAGACCGAGGAAGCCCAAGCAGACTGACAAGATAGTTTGGGCCGAAATGTTGAGATGATATGAATCAGTGGCCCATCGTATTGGTTCCCAAGCCTCACCTCCAAAATCATTTTTCCCATGACTTCATCCCAAGATTGCTACCTGATGTAAAACAAGTCCACTCTAATTTTGTTCGTGGTCCAATTTTCCAATGTCGAGTTTGCAGGTACAAAGGTGCAGTATATAAGGGTAGGCGTTGATGTTTTACTCAAAACGATTAACTTTATAATTCTAACACATTATGTAAATTTGCAAATCCTAGTAACGAACCAAGCATTGTAAATTCTACTACCCAAGTAAATCCATAAATTTAAAATGCGTCTTAAGTATTTAATTTCGACTAATCTATCTCAACAAAAATAGTCGAGTGAAGATTTGATTCCACTATTATCCACTCATATCCTCAATATCAAGAGAATCATAATCAGTATCAAAAAATTTATAATTAATTAAATTGTATAGCACCCTTTATAGATATAACTATAAACCCCACTATACACATGCCCTTACTGTAGCCGTTTACCTGACCCGCAAATTCTGACCAACACTCTTTACGGCACGCACCACTGCAAATTGGCCTAATTCCTCACTTCTAAGAAATTGACTCAAGATTTTTACCACAAATCTTTGTGCAATGGCAATGCCCTATGCCAACAATTCAACCAAAAATCTTTATCAGAAGCCTGAAAAGGTGCAGAGACCAGAGTTGGGCAAACTCCCTGCCCCTCTCCCTGTAGACTCTAAGTTAAATGCAGAAACTGATGAGGTTTGCAAGGACCGAACAGTGCTGACTCTGGTACAGTGCAGAAGCTGCGGCCAACCTACATTTACACTCGCGGTTGTACAAATTACAGATAGTTTTGTTTTTTACCATCATAATCTTTGCAGAATCATATTTAATGGAGTCCGGAAAGGCTTCTTCCTCCTTGATACACTTGGCGGGTCCATGTGACTGCCTTTTTGGTTCAAATGCGACATAAATGCAGTGAAAGAAAGCAGTGAAATGCAGAAAGTACAGAAGACGCTATGGCCGTTGCATGATCATCATGATTGTGCTTTCAAATCTTTTTCTGTCAGTTGATAGTAGTACAAGATTTTACGGCTTCACAGCAGAGATACCATTTCCCCAGAGAACCACCAAAAGGTACATTTTTAAGCTAATCTGGAAAATGAAATTTACCTAATCCACAAGAAAAAAGGAAAAAATTTCTGTACACAGCTTCTGTTCACCTCAACTGATGGAAATCAATATCGGTGGATTCGAATCAATGCCAACAAGCAAAGACAAAATCGGGAAATTGTACTGGAGGCAACATCAACAAGCGTTTTCCCCTAGTAAATTTCTCTCTTTCTCGTCGCCCTGTTTCTTTTCTCGCTTAGACCAAGAATACCTCCATGCTTGCCTGCTTTACAGTTTCACAGACTGGACAAAGCGCAAGAAGTGATTCACAAGCTCTGCAGGAACAGAGATGTCTGCAAGGAAGAAAGACAACGCACTGCCTTCGAACATTACACAACTTACAAGCTATCTTTTTGAATCGCTGTTCTTGGTTTCTGTAATCTCTAATGGATGGATCAGTAAATGATTCTGCATCCTGGGCTTCACTGTGGATGGAAAGATTTGTTTCTTTAACTAGGTCAAGTCTGTTGTTAAGGTCTAAGATCATGGATTCATTATCCATGGCCTTTTTCTGCCAAGCTTGGACCTCCATCTCTGCCCTTACCAAGTACTTTTGGAGCTCCACACTTCTGTTTCTTGCTATTTCCAAATCCTGTTCTTTTTGGCGCATCAAGTTAGAAATCCTTAATTCATATCTCAGTAAAAGATCTGCTTGCTGTCTCGTCTTTTCTTGCACGGCTGTCCTCAGTTCTTGATTCTGTTCAAGACCAATTTGTAACAAATTAATAAAAGAAATGTAAGAAAAAAAAAACAGCGTGATCCAAGAGTTCACCATCATGAGAATCCAGTTCAGAAAGACAATAATAGCCCAAGCAAAATTCCCCTTCAATTGCAGACTCTCGAAGACTCGTTCCGTTTGTGAAACAAATCATAGTTTAAGAACAAACATGAAACAAGAACTAGTATGCATTTCACAAAAGGCTGTTCTTTGCATGCATGCAAAGTTGCCACAAATATACCTTACAGAAGAACTATTTGACAGTGAGAATGAGAAAGATCAATAACTAAAACCCCGACATTCTTACCTCTAACTGTAGTAACCAGCCCAATTCCAGCCTCTGTTTTTCGAGTTCAGATGCCAGAGACTCACGATAGGCCATTGACTGAGGGACTCCAACCACTCCACAACTTGTAGAAGAAGAAGAAGCTTCTTGATTACCGGAGTACTGAAGTTGAATTGCTTGTTGTAGCTGGTCTTGCGAACAAACACCAGTATCAATCCCCAAAATCGAGCTCACAAGCCAATAAGGTGAACCACCCATGGGAAAAGGCAAGTTCATCCTCAGGGAAAACTATTTTGACTTAACACTGAACAGGGCTTATAAGCACGAAGAAGACCAGAAAGCAACTTCCCTCCTGATCTTTCAGTGTATAAAGAGTGGAAAAGAAAAGATATGGGGTAGGTTAAAAAGCTTGATCATTTTGTTGTTACATCAGAGAACAGATGCATGACCTCTCTTTTCTCTCTCAACAAAAAACGCTCACCTAAAATGGGCATAACTTTTGGGCTTCGACTAGTTTTTGGATTTATGAAGTATGTGGCTTTGGCAGAGATGCTCAACATCTGTGTGTGGGACATTTATCTTAAGTGATTTTGGGGAAAGTTTCACTCCTGGAGAAGAGTAGAGGACACAAACATGTTTGGGATTTGTCCTGGTCACCACTTTTGTCGAAGCACAAAAAGGCCCCTCTCTCGCTACTTTTGTCCAGCCAGAGAGACGTACACAAAATGCAGAGTTTGTGATAGCTAGCTGCTTCCGAGTCAGAGATCTCTTGCTCTACAAGGGTAAAAAAACGAGAGAAAAGGAGATTGGCCCAAGCCGAAATTGGTGGTACGTTTGATTTGGACGTGAAAGAGTCAAGCTGTCAAAAGGGATGGACACCATAACAAAGAACTTGTCCGTTTGCTCATGGTGAATGTGTGCTCTTGGAAAACGTAATTGGAGTTTATTTTTTCTTTTGTAAGTTGAGTCATTTTGTAAGGACCGATGTGTATATGGGAGTGAAAATTTCTTGTTATCCATACCCCAATCAACCCACCCCCCCCGAAAAAAAAAAGACATTTATTTCTGGAATAAAAAATGGAATAATAGATGAGAACTAAAGCCAACCTTAAAACTAAATTATGGAAAGTGCTCCAAAAGAATATCAATACCCTCCTCAAAAAATGCGTAGAACGAGACTCATCATGTGATATCCCGTAACACGCAAAGCATTTCATCATTCTACATTCCCAGTATATGGATTATAACCTATGGTCTTTCCATAGAATCGTGAATATGAAAGCTCACAAAGGGAAAAATTTTCGCAACTCTTACTAACAGTCCTGTATCTTGGGTGAAGTAATCCACTCACGCCTGAACTCCAGAGGATGCTCCAACTGCGCCTTCCATTCGCGAATACCAATCTCCAATACGTGTGTGTTCTACCATGTCTTTACCGGATTTGAGGTAGCGGATAGGCCTTAAGACACCAAAGACTGCAAGATCAGCTAGGTTTGGTTTCGTGCCACCTGATAAATTAAGAGAAGTAAGTGAAGATCATGATCATGTGGCAGGAGTAATTGTGTTAGAACAGCTCAAGGAATAGAACAAACCAAGGAAGTGTCGGTCCCTCAGAGCATCAACCCATGTTTCTGCAGCATTGTACAAGGCAGCTCTTTCATCGGTTATGTTGTGTCTCTTCTTCAACTTTTTTGAAACAAAATACATGGCTGCAGCTCCAGCATATTTTGCAACAATTCTTTCAGTAAAACTGAAATTACCTGTACAGCAAAGCAATACATGAGATTTTCACATCTTAGTAGCGACTATAGATCCCTTGGCAGATGTAGCACATTTTTAACATCAAGACTTTGTCAGACAACAGAAATGATGGAAAAAGAAAAACAAATTCTGTTATTGCACCTAGGCTCAACAATGTAGAAAAACTCTGCATTCAGTATATAACAAAAATACAGGGCCAACTCATTACAAGATCAGTTGTTCCTATACCTTACTATGCAAATGTGGCAAAAGCAAACTCCTACCCTGTCCAACAGGCGGAAAAACCACCTTAAAATACAAACAAGATTGTGAAATATCACATGTGAAGTTAAAGCATGCATTGATGTGCATGAAAATTGGGCAATAGTGACATAGACTTTCATTTAAAACAACATTACAAATTTGTGCATGTCTTTTATATAAGCCGTTATATTCCCACAGAACTAAATCTTCTTTAAAAACATGTGCAATGGTCAGGAAATGAGGAAGCTGTCCCTTTAAAAAACCGGAAAGATGGAAATGACAAGTAGGAAAAAGTGAAACAAATCACATTTTTTTACGAGATATCAATGGGATCTACATATACAGTATGAATACATAGGTAGTTGAAGGCTTTTACAAGAAACAAAATGCGCTAAAGGCAAACAAGAGAAGCAGCTAAGTGAATATAGGGGAATTCACTACCCTCCCCACAAAGAAGATCAAATTTGTCACATTCTATTCACCTGGCCCATGAGGACATGGAACCATCACACAAACAGCAAACAAGTGAAATGACAGAGAACATTTTATGCGCATACATAGTTTGCCAAACACTTCGGACTCTACATAGTGAAATGATGTAGTATCATTATGAAATATTCAAAGCTCAGTTAGTTATACCTGAGTCTAAAGGTTACAAATAATACCATCAATTTAGTAATGTTAAGTCATGTCCATCAAAAAGAAAGAAAATCTAACTGTTGGTAGCAACTCCTACCATCCCTGTTTCTTATGTGCCTACCTTGCATGAGGTATGAAAAACAGCCTGAACTAGCCTGAGTTAACTAAAGACCTTGCAAAATTCTCTATTGCAATACATCGAAATACAGATCAGGAGATAACAGCAGTAAATTTGGTTTAAATCACTGTTAATTATAATGTAAATCTGACCATGACCTATGATACACTAAATTGCACACTACTAATTATTGGGTAAATCTTACCATGACTTGTGATATAGTCAAATGACTGGAGAGCCTCTGAAGTACTTCGATAGATGTTTGGTGATAGAACATGCACAAGATGATTATCAACCCACCTACATCACAAAATTGGGATTACTTTTTGATTTCCTTAAACAGAACTATAGTAAGACTGGCCAAGTCACACGTCATGGTCAAAGAAACACTACAATTTTTCAAATGATTTCTAACCATAGCTAGCAAAATTTAGATGTAATAATTTCACCATCCGTCTATCATCCTAGACAACAAAACCCAAAGCAGATTATTCTTACCCACACCACTTCTTCTCTTCATCAGCATTATCTGAAAGAGCATCAAATTGAACCTCAGGTCGAATTCTTCGAGACAATCTATCAACTATATCTGCAAGGATAAGGCAAGGAAATTGGTCCCTCTATTTTCTTCTTAAATGTTTTTGTAACTGTTAGGGAATCAATGAAATGCTGTGGAATCAAGACCTGAGGAGTCGACCATCTGTTCACCATCAACCATCAATATAGGAACTTTCTTGTAATCGGACCATTTTATTTCCTTCTTGCTAATTGGATTAACCTCCACAACTTTGTAAGGAACATCATAGTAGTCCAGGAATGCTGAAAAGAAAATTGGGTTGGGTTGGTTTGGTAGGGACACATGAGAGACAAACCAAGTTAGTGAAAGTAAAAGAAAATATGATAAAAAGGAATGTGAATAAACTTATACAGAAGAGACCATCAATATCATGAGAGTTTCCAAGCTAAAGTGCTTTAGAGTGATATTGCATATCTCTCCTGCTACTGATTCACCTAAAACAAAAAAAAAAGAGACATGGCCATATCTTAGGATTGCTCTTCAAGGAGACAAAAGCTATCCATTCATTATTTACCATGAGTCCTTAATCCTTATAAGCATAAAACACGTCAAGCCATTTTCCACTCAAAATGCACAATGAAGGAAGAAAGGTATTCGCTTGTAAGACTAGCACTGTAATCACCAACTCATAAAGTAGAGTGGAAAAATAATTTTAACATTGTTGAAGGAATGACAACAAAGTAATGAGTGTAGAGAAACAAAAATGCTCAGTTTATAAATCTAGCACATTGAGATATTTCTGATCTCCAAACTTTATTTCAACCATTCAAATAGAGCTGAAGTCAAAGCAAGAATGTGTAACATAGAGCGCTGTTGCGGTGGAACTTGGAGAACTTGCATGTTGCATATCAATGTTGGAGAACCATCAATTCAGAAAAGAAAGATTTGTTTTGAACTGACACTTTTTTATCCTCGCAACTTTAGCCGCATTGAGTGCAAAAAAGTCTTGAGGTCACCAACAGGCCCGGTCAAAACTTGGCAAAAAATAAACACTATTTTTCTAAACATTAGTAAGAGTAAAGTCCTTATAGCGTATTTTTCAAAGTCAGTTCCACTAAGTGTTGATCCTTCAATTTCCTTACAATCTTCAAATAAAACTCGTATCGCATATCAAAGAAGAAGCTAAAATACAATTTTGTATCCGAAATTTATGAGAATTTAACCAGACGAAGAGATGATAGAAAGTAAATGAATACCTTTAACCTTGTTACAGAAAGGGCAAGCTTCGTACTGATAGAGGACGACATCATCCGGGCGAAATTTCGGCTGGACTGGCTCTTTGGCATGAACTTCCTCAGCAAGTGACGAAGCTGTCGCTGAGAAGAGCATTGTTCCGGCGACGGTATTAGCTGCAGTCGTAGTCTGCCGATCGGCGAGATTATTATTACAGAAGAACCAGTGAGACCTCGGAAAGGTGTTGCTACTGGTGCTATACAGAGCGGCCTGAAGTAGTTGTTGGCGAGTGGAGTTTCTGGCTGCAGAAGCGACGCCACCGCCTCCCAAAGTTCGGCAAATGGCAACTAGGTTGCTACCTCTCCTCATCGTTGGCGACCAGTTTGAAGAAGCTGAAGATTTCTGGAAGACGAAGTGGTGGCGACTTTATAAGAGGGCGCTCATGGCTACTGCCAGTGCCCGCTGGCGTGTCGCGACGGCTTTTAAATAAGGCCGAAACATTTGCCAGGTTACTAAACTCAAATTTGGGCCTCTCTGCCCGGTGGAAGCCCGTCAAGGATCTATTCCACCTAAACGGCCCGTGATGTTTTTTTCTTAAATAAAATTTTAAGACGATTATTGTAATTTAAAAATTAAATCTGTTGATATCTAATATTAGAGGACAATAATTTAGGTATTCAAGCAAAATTTGAGATGACCACTATATTGGTAGTGCCTAACAATGATGCAAAAAATGAAATTTTATTGCGAAATGTCTTAAACTATTTATGATTTTCAAAATTACAAATATTTATTGAATTATTTATTAGTGTAATTAATGACACTTATCTCTGCTATTCGGCCATAAGAAGAGAAGTTCTAGGCCCAAATAAAGGAATGGCTCTTCTCTGGTATGAATGGAACGGGTCCAATCTTTAAATTTTAATATGACATGTCATTTATTAATAATTTGTTATGAATTATTGGAATCTCCATTAATTAGTGGAGGCTCCACTAATTATGGATTTATGTGAATTATTAGAAGATTTTTATGGATGTCCACCATTTAGTGGAGACACCATTAATTGAGATTAGTTGAAGATGATGTATGCCATGATGTATTTCACTAATTAGAGCTCTATAAATAGAGCTATTCTCTAAGCTTGTAATACACCATCATTTTGTGAAAGAAAGATTAGTGAAAGAAAGATTAGAGAAAGAATTGTGAGAGAAAGAAAGAGAGAAGTTTGAAGAGAAATTCTTGTGCAAAGAATAGTTAGAGTTTTATTAGTGTGTAGTGTGTAGATTTTATTCTAACACTACCCTAATTTTATAACACGTTATCGACACGAGTCTCTGCCGTTATTAAAGCCGAAGACAGTACGCATTTATTGATCTCGCTAAATTTGAATTTGTAACCCTTGATATTTCTGAAAAAAATTTATATGTCATACGTAAATGTATCTAAATGCTAAAAAAAGGAGATCCATATGTCATGTGGATAAAAAGAAAGATTTGACCACCCGAAGATGGTCGTACTACCCACTCGCACGGTATGAATGGTTGCACCCGAAGTTGCAAGATTGTAAAACCGTGAACTCCGTGATGTATAAAACTACATCTTAGTTAAAAATTTTACGGAGAAAAAGTTATCGATGAAGTTATATTGGAGAAGACATTCTCCACTTTTCATACCTCGAATATTGTCCTGCAAGAATAATATCGAGAAAAAGGGTATCCAAAATTGACAACTTTAACATGAGTTATTATTGAGAAATCACGAAGCCGTATGAATTGGCTCAACAAAGACTCCTGAAGTGAATGTTGTTGGCTCCAGCAGAGCTCATCGTTATAGTCGTAGTTGTGGCAAGTGGCCGTGGTTATGGTCATGGACACACTCGATATTTCCCTTATCACAGAGAAATACTGGCCACCTGAAGTGGAACAGAAAAGATAATAAGGGAAAAAGATATTTCCATTAATAATAAGCATCACATCTTTTATTCATATCAATAGTGTTCATATGAACTTGATGATACATTCTTATAGTTGCTCTTTTGTAATTGAGCTGACAAATGTAAGATGAAGGTTTGTAATTGTTCTTTTTCAATATTTACATTAGAGGATGACAAACAATTAGTAATTATGGACTTCGACTCCTCTTTTTCGACATCCTCCTCCTTTTCTTTCCCCTTTGAGCCAAAGCATCAAGACTAGTAGCAGAATTAGCCGTAAAATTATCGAGAAATGAGTCTTGAGATTTTATGATCTCCTTAAGTTTATTATATTTCTTATTATATTTGGCCTTGAAGCATGCTTGTCTAAATTTCTCGTGTTTGGTCCTCTAACTCGCGTATTAGGACTTTCTTCCACCAACTCGTTTTTCACATTCCAAGATCGCAATGGCTTCTTGTAATTTCTTCTCAGCCATATGTCCTCCTTCTTCTTTATTTTGCATATCCCGTAAATCGAAGTGATATCATTGGTTATTTACTTATAAATCTTTCATAGTTTCATACTTGCAAATTATAAGTATGTATGAGAGAGAACTCGAACATTCTTGATTATGGTCTCCAAGCTCACCAATTTCCTCGTGAGGCCATCGACGAATTCCTAACTCCCTACATCTTTTCTTGAGACGGGTTATGCCAATATTCAGTTCTTTGGCTGCGCTTTTGATTGGTAGGTAAAAGTACTGCGAAATTGTTTCTCTTGATAGTGTCTGGGAGTTATTGCCCTTCTTCTCTCTCTGCCTCTTAATCATCTTTTTCTCCCCAAGAATTTTGTCTGCAATAATATCTTGAACTTCGATATTATGCATTTCATGAGTACTTACTCCAACTTCGTTGTCAAGACCACTCATTATTTCTCCTAGAAAAATAAAATAATATCAGTAAAGGTAATACCATTTAAAATCCATGTTTAAATGTATAATAACCTGGAAACATATTATGGCTTTGTTCAAAATCCATTAGAGAGTAGAATGGATCATGCACAAGCATATCCTCATTCAAAGGAATAGCATCAAGAGGAACAATATCAAAAGCAGTCTCTTGTAGGGGCAGATCAACTTGGTCCAAAGCAGTATGTTCAAAACTTCCACTCGATTTACATAAAAAACAAACCAAAAGAGAGTTTAATTTCATTATCAAGCACACTAAAACAAATGGAAGCCCTCAAAGATATCTCACCCGAAATTAGGAGGAAGTGGTTGGTTTGAAAAGGAAAACATATCAAAATCTTCTCGCGTTCGAATTAGGCGAGCGGTTGGTTTGGAAAGGAAAACATATCAAAATCTTCCGTGTTTGAATTAGGCGAAGCGGTTGGTTTGGAAAGAAAAATACATCAACATCTGCTGCAGAAACCGAGTCAAAATTTGACCATGTCTCAAATGAATTACGAGTCTCCATATCTGCTTTGTGATTTTTGTTTTCGATATTTACTAATGACTGATAACTAAGATATATATCGATACATATATATATATATATATATCTGTATGAGGAAGAAGAAGAGGTAGATGGTAGGTAGAGGGTCGGAGGAGAAGAAAAGACAAGAGAGGAAGAGGAAAAGTCAGTACCGGAAAGAGTAAAAAAAAAAAATGGAGATATTTTTCTTGGTATTTTCTGCTTGTCATCATTTTCTTATATTTCTTTTCTTATTCTCTTGTGAAATCATTATTCCCTAAATTAGGGGGAGAACAGAAACAGTACAAGAAAGATCGTGATTGGACAACATCATTAAATTATCTTGATCCGCATACAAGCGCGTGTGAACTTGAAGTTCAAAAGATAATTCATTTGTAAAACATTGCAAATCAAATGTCAGACGCTTTTGTTGACTCTAGAAGAGTAACAAAATCGCATATGCCAGTTATAAATGCTCCTATTCTAATTGAAGTTCCAACAGAACAAAAGATTTTACATATAGTCACTGAGCCAAAAGCATGCCGTAAGCATGGCCGACCTCTTGGTTCTAAAGATAAAAATTCTCGAAAGAAAAGAGGATTAAATGATCCAGAAGATCATATTGAAGAAAAGAATAATAAAGACCAAGAGAGAACTGATGACAAAGAACCAGAAGTTGATGAAAGTAACAATAAAATTTCTATCCATTATACCACTTCCGGTAGAAGTTGGAATCGGATAGAAATTGTTATTGATAATATATTTGCATACAATATATCTCTTGATGTTACACAGATAATGATGATCCTAAACCAATATCAGCTTGATGAATGCTCGGCATAGAAAAGATTGGCTGCAATGGAAAGATGCGATTCAATCGGAGTTAAATGCACTGACAAAACGTGAAGTCTTCGGACCTGCAGTCCGAACACCAGAAGGTGTAAAACCTGTTGGCTACAAATTAGATATTTGTGCGAAAGCGCAATGAAAAGAGTGAAATCGTTCGATATAAAACGCGATTAGTAGCCCAAGGTTTTTCACAAAGACCAGGTATTGACTATGATGAAACTTATTCTCCTGTGTTGATGCTATTACACTCCGATATCTTATCAGTTTGGCAGTACATGAAAAGATAGATATGTGCCTATTAGATGTTGTCACTGCTTACTTGTATGAAAATTTAGAAAATGATGTTTACATGAAAATCCCCGAAGGATTTCATATGCCTGAAGCATATAAACATTATCCTCGTGAAAATTACTCCATCAAGTTGCGTAAATCATTATATGGCCTGAAGCAATCTGGGCGCATGTGGTTCACACGTCTTAGTGAATATTTATTGAAAGTGTGATTTAAAAATGACCAGGTATGTCCATGCGTTTTTATTAAGAAATCTGATTCTAAATTTGTGATATTAGCTATATATGTTGATGATATTAATCTTATTGAAACTCCTGAAGAGCTCCAAAAAACAATTGATTATTTAAAAAGAGAATTCGAAATCAAGGATTTTGGTAAAACCAAATTTTGCCTTGGTTTACAAATTGAACATTTGGAGAGTGGAACATTTATTCATCAATCAACATATACAGCAAAAGTGCTAAAAAGATTTCACATGGATAAAGTACATCCATTGAGTATTCCAATGATCGTGCGATCATTAAATGTGGATAAAGATCCTTTCCGACCTCAAGAAAATGATGAAGAACTCCTTGGTCCTGCAGTACCATATCTCAGTGCAATTGGTGCATTGATGTATCTTGCTAATAACACACGGCCGACATTGCTTTTGCTTGTCAATTTATTAGCAAGATTTAGTTCTTCACCAACACGACGACATTGGAATGGAATTAAACAAGTCCTTCGATATCTCCAAGGTACAATTGATCTCGGATTATTTTATTCAAATAAAACCAGTCCAACATTGATAGGTTATGCAGATGTCTGGTTATTTATCTGATCCACATAAAGCACGTTCTCAAACGGGCTATCTATTTACATGTGGAAATATCGTTATATCATGGCGTTCTACGAAACAATCTATAGCAACTACTTCTTCAAATCATGTCTGAAATTATAGTCATTCATGAAGCAAGTCGAGAATGTGTATGGCTAAGATCCATGATTCATTATATCCGAGAAAGTTGTGGATTATCATCAATCAAAGGTATTCCAACTCCTCTTTATGAAGACAATGCAGCTTGCATAGCTCAATTACGAGGAGGATATATTAAAGGAGATCGGACAAAACATATTTCACCAAAATTCTTCTTTACTCATGAACTCCGTAAGAAATGTGAAATTGATGTGCTACAAATTCGGTCATGTGACAACCTCGCAGATATTTTCACGAAGACTTTACCGACGACAACATTTGAAAAGTTGAGATATAAAATCGGTATGCGTCGGTTTAAAGATTTAAAGGAATCATCTCATCGTGGGGAGTAATAAACATACATATAGAATAGTGTACTCTTTTTCCTTCACTAGATTTTTTTTCCCACTGGGTTTTTATCTAGTAAGGTTTTAACGAGGCATATTCTTTATGTATGGATGGACATCCAAGGGGGAGTGTTATGAATTATTGGAATCTCCATTAATTAGTGGAGGCTCCACTAATTATGGATTTATGTGAATTATTAGAAGATTTTTATGGATGTCCACCATTTAGTGGAGACACCATTAATTGAGATTAGTTGAAGATGATGTATGCCATGATGTATTTCACTAATTAGAGCTCTATAAATAGAGCTATTCTCTAAACTTGTAATACACCATCATTTTGTGAAAGAAAGATTAGTGAAAGAAAGATTAGAGAAAGAATTGTGAGAGAAAGAAAGAGAGAAGTTTGAAGAGAAATTCTTGTGCAAAGAATAGTTAGAGTTTTATTAGTGTGTAGTGTGTAGATTTTATTCTAACACTACCCTAATTTTATAACATAATTTATATTATTATAATTATTTACGTCATTTTATCTTTTCTCTTCATGAACACTTTGATAATTATCTCATCTAATAATCTTTTTTTTTTCAATCGCAAAAAGGAATTATTTTTTATTTATTTTATTTTACCACATCCATTCACACGGGAAAGGAGCATTGCCCCCCAAATAGTGCTATGTTCCCACATAAGATAGTGAGGGTTTACCCTTTATCTTTTTTTTTTCTAATTCTTCAAATATTGAATATTGATTTTTTAATTATAAATCAAATATTCATTCAAGTCTTAGCAGTATAATAAGATTGTAAGCGATATTAATATGCTAATTGTAAATAATTATCCAATGTTAATTCAATTTTAGATAAATTATTTTTCAAATTTAAATTTCATAAATTATAATTTAAAATTTAAAATTTTAAAAGTTCAAATTTCATGTTTCAATTTTATTAATATGATCCTTGGCATGTAAAAAAAGTCAGGCCCTCAGTTTGAAATAGGGTTGTTCATTATTTGGTTTAAACTAAAAAATCGAATCGAATCGATCTTAATTTGGATTTTCGATTTGATTTTAATGAAATTTAGTTCCGTTCGGTTTTGAAATTTATATAAAAATTTCGGTTCGATTTTTGATTTTTTAAAATAAAAAATTGAAAAATCGAAATATATTTTTAAAATTTAAAATATATAATTAATATTAAAATATTATTCATTAATTATTTATTTATTTTTATAAATTATGATTTTTTTAAAAAATTCTATTCGATTTCGATTATTTTGGTTTAATTTGGTTTGTTTTGTCCAAAATAAAACAACTAATAATTGAGTTTAAGATCTTTATCTTTGCAATTTGCATCCGTGATCATAATTTTCTACTAAAATATTTTGTCCAACTCTTTAAAATATTTGGATTTTAATTTATATCACATCTTATATTAGATTTAAAATATAATTTATATTAAACTTTACTTGTTTAAATTTAAATTTATATTATGTTAATGGATGCATTCAAATTCGGTCTAAAATCGAATCGAATCGAATCGAACCAAACCAAAATTATTTCAATTCGATTCTATCGATTTTCTTTAAATTTCGGTTCGATTCGATTTTTAAAAAAAAATTAAATTTCAAAACTGAAAATCGATTAAACACCCTTAATTTGAAAAATATGTATATCTTACCATTCTTATACTTTATATACTTTCTCAAATTTAAATATTTTATATTAATTTGACAAAATTATTTAATTATTTATGATAATACTTGATTAGATGAATTACTATCTTATATTCTTATTAATCTAGAAAGTTAATAGTAAAATTATAACAAAATTTATTTGTTTCAAAAATAAAATATATTTTCTTTTAAATTCAGGTAAAAAGTTATTTAAAAGAAAATCAATTGGTAAACCAATAGAATAATCTGATCCGTGTTCTTTATTGCTTTCGGTAAATATTGGTAGCCACAATATCAAAACGAGGGTCCATCGCTTGCAGTTGATTGTCGTAGGCCATCGCAGGAGATCTTTATCCAGTCTGGCCCAAAAGGAAGCTCGGCCCAATTAGCATGCTAAATGGACGCCAGGCATTATTGCGAATTCACTCCGCGATTTACCGTTATGCCCTTGAATAGGATTGGATTAAGACCAACAAATAATTATTTTCTTTTCTTTAATAAGGAAAAATGAATAATATTTATAGTTTAATCTATATATATATATATATATATATATATATATATATATATATATTATTGAGGGAGCTCCGCGATACTTGTTATTTTTTGAAGTGATACGTGATAGTATTAAATTTAAATATTTTTTTAAATAAAATAGTATTTAAATTTATTTATAATTTTAATTAATAAAATATATATTTAATATTAATATAATTATGATATTTTTAAACTGAATATTATATGAATTTATTTAAAATTTTAATTAATTAATTAAACTAATAAAATATTTATATTTAACATTAATATATTAAGTTTTAATAATTTAATAAGTGGTGTAATGTATATATATCAAATTAATATTATTAAAATAAATAATTTTTTAAGGATAAATGATAATTAAAATTATCTAAATTATTGTAAACTTGATTCAAAATAAAATCAATAAATATAAAACTGTAAAGTATTAGAAGATGAGAGAAAATATAAAATCACTTAAATACGATTTCATTGATTGTTCGTTTGTTTACATATGACCCCTATTTATAGAGGTTTCGATACAAAATATGAAATGTTATGAAATGAATTTCATAAATGCTATCTTATCTCATCCATTAATAACTTTAGAAAAACTAACAATCACATTATTTTCAAAATAACGAACAATCACATTATATTTAAGATAACGAACAGTCATATTAATAGAAAAATGAACAGCCACTTAATATTTTCATAACACTCCCCCTTCCCTTGGATGTTCATTTTCAACCACTTCGAAAAATGCTTCGTTAAAAACCTTTATAGGGAAAATCCTATGGGACAAAAATCTACTGAAGAAAAATAGTACACTTTCCGTTCTAAATGGAATACTGCCTCATTAAAAACCTAGCTAAGAAAAATTCAGTAGGGAAAAACCTTAGTTAGGAAAAAAGAGTACATTATACATACTCCCCCTTTGAATAACATCTTCAATATGACTTTATATCCTTCAACCGACGCATTCCAATTTTATGTACTAATTTTTCAAATGAAGCAATCGACAATGCCTTAGTGAATAAATCTGTCAGATTATCATATGATCGAATCTGTTATACATCTATTTCACCTCTGTTCTGGAGTTCGTGAGTAAACAAAAAAAAAATTGGTGAAATATGTTTTGTCCTATTTCCTTTAATATATTCACCTCTTAATTGAGCTATACAAGCTGCATTATCTTCATAAAGAGATATTGGAATTTCCTTTTCAAAAGGTAATCCACAATTTTCTCGAATATAATGGATCATTGATCTCAACCACACACATTCTCGACTTGCCTCGTGAATAGCTATAATTTTAGTATGATTAGAAGAAGTAGCTGTTATAGATTATTTTATAAAGCGCCATGATATAGTAGTACTACCACATGTAAATAAATAACTAGTTAAGAATGTGCTTTATGTAGATTGGATAGATAACTAGTATCAGCATATCCAATTAACATTGGACTGATTCTATTTGAATAAAATAATCTAAGATCCATTGTCCTTAGAGATATCTTAGGACATGTTTAATCTCATTCCAATGTCGTCATGTTGGGGAAGAACTGAATCTTGCTAATAAATTCACAGAAAATGCTATATCGGGTCTAGTATTATTAGCAAGGGACATTAATACACAAATTGCACTGATATATGGTACTTCATGATCAAACAGTTCTTCATTATCTTCTTGAAGTCGAAAAGAATCTTTATTTATATCTAACGACCTCATGACCATTGGATAACTTAATGAATGTGCTTTATCCATGTAAAATCTTTTAAAAACTTTTGTTGTATATGTTGATTGATGAATAAAAATACCATCTTCCAGATGCTCAATTTGTAAACCAAGACAAAACTTGGTTCTGCCAAAATTCTTGATTTCAAATTCTTACTTCAGGCTATTTCTTGCTTTTTGGAGTTCTTCTGGAGTTCCAATAAGATTAATATTATCAACATATATCGCAAGTATCACAAAATCAGATCCAAATTTCTTAATAAAAATATATGGATATAGTAGATCATTTTTATATCCTAATTTCAATAAATATTCACTAAGACGATTATACCACATGCGTCCAGATTGTTTTAAGCAATATAAAGACTTTTGTAATTGAATGAAATAATTTTCACAAGGGTTAGAATTATATGCGTCAAACATATTAAATCTTTCTGGGATTTTCATATAAATATCATTATCACGGTTCCCATATAAATAAGCAGTCACAACATTTATTAGATGTATGTCAATCTTTTCACGTACTACTAGACTCACAAGGTATCGGAGTATAATCAATACCCGATTTTTACAAAAAACCTTGTGCCACAAGTCGTACTTTATATTTTACAACTTCATTATTTTCATTTCGCTTTCCCACAAATACTCATTTATAACCAATTGATTTTACACCTTTTAGTGTTTAAACTACAGGTCCAAAAACCTCACGCTTTGCAAGTGAGTTTAACTCTGATTGAATCACATCTTTCCATTTTGGCCAATTATTTATATGATGATATTCTTCAAGTGATATCGGTTCAAGGTGCTCATTATCTTTTAACACTTCAAGTGCTATATTATATGTAAAATTATCATCAACAGTTATTTCCGTCCGATTCCAACTTCTGCCAGAAGTTATAAAATTAATGAACATCTCACTATTCTGTTCACTATTTTCAGATATTTGGATCTTTTCATCAGTTTCCACTTGATCCATTTTTCATAATTCTTCAATTGGATTATTCTGATCATTTAATCCTCTTTTCTTTTGATAATTTTTATCTTTTGAACCAATGGGCCGTCCACGTTTCTGACGTGTTTTTTATTCAGTAGCTATAAGAATTATATTTTGTCCTGCTAGGACTTCTATAGTTGGAATATGCGATTTAGTTACCCTTATAGAGTCAGCAAAATAATTTGGCAGTTGATTTGCAAGTCTCTGCAAATGAATGATCTTTTGAACTTTTAGTTCACTTACGCTTGTGCGCAGATCTAAATAATTCAATGATATTGTCCAGGCAAGCTCCTTTTTATATGGTTGATGTTTTCCCCTTAATTTAGAAAATAAATTTTCATCAAAATGATATTCAGTAAATCTTGTTGTGAATATATCACCAATCAATGGTTCAACGTATCTAATTATAGAGGGAGAAACATATCCAATATATATCTCCAACATTCTTTGAGGACCCATTTTGGTATGTTGATTTTGCGCTATCGATACATACACAGCACGCCCAAAATTTCTCAAATTAGCAATATTTTGCTCGAAACCAAAAGCCAATTGTAAGGGAGAAAATTTTTTATAACTTGTTGGCTTTATGTGCACAAGTGCTGCAGCATGTAAAATAACATGTCCCCAAGCAGTTGTAGGAAAATTTGTTCTCATTAATAACAGTCTAACAATTAATTGTAACCATTTAATGAATAATTTAGTTAGACCATTCCGAGTATGAACATAAGCTATTGGATGTTCAATAATAATGCCAATTGACATGCAATAAGTATCAAAGGTTTGGGAGGAATATTTTTTAGCATTATCTAGATAGATTCTTTTAATAGGATAATTTGGAAATTGCGCTCTTAAACAAATATTTGGGCAAGTAATCTCGCAAACGCTAAGTTGCGAGTTGATAATAAACTGACATGCGACCATCGGGTCAATGTATCAATTAAAATCATAAAGTATCTAAATTGCCCACATGGTGAATGAAATTGGTCCACATATATCACCATGAATTCTTTTTAGAAATACTAGAGACTCAAACTCCACTTTTGTTGGAGATGGTTTAATAACCAATTTCCCTTGAAAACATATAGCACATAAAAATTTATCAGAAGTCAAAATCTTTTGACTTTTCAAATGATGACCATGCGTATTTTTAATTATGGATGACCCAAATGGTTATGTCAAATGATAAATATAGTAGAATCAGTAAACTTCTGATTTACTGAATAATGCACTTCAATTGCATGGATTTTTGTGCTATATAGGCCAGATGAAAGAAATTGTAGATTTTCTAATAAAGATTTCTTACCCGACATTATTTGAGTAATACAGAGATACTCAAAATAATTTTCTTCCATTGTTTCAATGTGATATCCATTTCGACGAATATCTTTAAAACTTAATAAATTTCTTCGAGATTTTGAAGAAAATAACGCTTTAGGAATAACAACATTTGTTCCTCCAGGTAATACAATATTAACTCTTCCAGAGCCTTCAATCAACTTTACACTACCACCTATAGTATTAACATTTGTTTTTCCCATCTGCAAGTAAGAGAAATATTTTCTATCTTTCAATATGGTGTGTGTTGTACCCCTATCAATTAGGCATATATCTTCAATGCCACTTGTATATCCAGTAAGTGGAAAAATAGTCATATGAGCATAACAAAATATTTATAAATTTAAATACTCAAACGATAAAAAATTTAAACCTAATTACTATTATAATACAAAAAATATAAAATATAAAAGAAACATATTAAAAATAAACTTCTAATTCTTCTGGAACCAGATCCGAGAAAATAAGATATCAATTAGGCATACTTCTTGAATCTCTTTTCTCGATATTACTATTGCAGGAGCACATTCGAGGTATGAAAAGTAGAGAAAGTTTTTTCTAACATATCCTCATTAGTAATATTTTCTCCACACAGTTTTAACTGCGAGCTAATTTTAAAAATAGCAGAATTATACTCACTAACGAATTTTAAATTTTGTAATCGCAAGTGTATCCAGTCATACCGTGCCTTTGGAAAGACGACCATCTTTTGGTGATCAACCTTTCTTTCAAATTAGTTAACAAAAATAAGTGAATTTTTCACGATAAGGTATTTAATCTTTAAGTCATCATGAAGATAATGATGGAGAGAAATCATAACTTTAGTATCATTTTGTGATGATGATGGATTTCCTTCTACAATGGTATTTGCCACCCCCATTGCAGTTAAATACATTTCAGCATCTAGTATTTAAGATAAATAGTTTTTCCCAATGATATCAAGAGTTGTAAACTCAAGTTTGGTGAGATTTACCATGTGAATATAAAATTAAATAGAAAAATTATCTACCTTCCTCTTTTGTTCTAAAAAACTTAAAAAAATCAGATTTATTGATTGCATGGATCGAGAGAGAACTTCGATAGTGTTGGCTTGGTTATTACTTTCAATAGAACAACTTTAATAGTATCACCGTGATTATAACATTCAGTAAAATAACTTCCGTAGAGTCTCGTACTGATAACGTATTGTAAATTTGATTCAAAATAAAATCAGTAAATATAAAGATGGTCTCGTACTGATAACGTATTGCGAATTTGATTTAAAATAGAATCAGTAAATATAAAAATTATAAAGTATTAGGAAATGAGAGAAAAGAGAGAATTACTTAGATACGATTTTATTAATTGTTCGCTTATTTATGCATGACTCATATTTATAGAGGTTTCGATACAGAATATAAAAACTAAGAAATGAATTTTATAAATATTATCTTATCTCATACATTAATAACCTTAAAAAAATGAACAGTTATATTATCTTCAAGATAATAAACAATCACATTAATAAAAAAATAAATAATCATTTAATATTTTCATAACATAAATATCAAAAATAAAAATTCAGAACGCGCCGAAGCCGTGTCGTAGTAGGATTCCAACTCATGACCAGGAAGGACATCGAAAAGGACGAAAACGCAAATTAAAGCAAGTCTAAGGGCAAAAGGAAAATAAGAGACGCGTCTCAAAGTCGACTACAGGCTACTCCTTCCTCGCTCGACCTCCATATATATAGCCCCGCAAGACGACTTAGGCCGCAATATTATTCCCATTAGTTGTTTCTACGGGGTTCCTTCTATTGGTGGAAACCCTAAACCTAGCGCTTCTTAAATCTCAAGATCTTGGCCTCTGTCTTTCGATTAATCTCAGATTTTGTGATTCATAGGAGAGATCAAAGTAATAAGTTTGGAAATCGTTAACCTTTTTGTCGATTAAGGCCGTAATTTGATATCAGTGGTGTGATTTGAGGATGTCTCGGTGCTTTCCCTACCCTCCTCCTGGTTACACACTGAGTAAAGCCAGCAATGAGGCCTTGATCGAATCGATTAAGGTTTGTTGAATAGAGCACTTGATTTATGTGTTTAATGCTCTTTCTGTCTCTGGGCTACTTTATTGGTGTGTTTGTATTCGATATGGAGGTCGAAGATTTCATCGTCTATATCCTTCCCATGTAACCGTGTAAATATTGAACGCGATGTAAACCGTTTCTTGTATGTAAATTTAAATGCTCAAATTAGGGTTTTCTGTATACATCTCAAAATTCCTTCCCCTGGGATCTGACTTCTGCACGGATATATTGTCCGGGTATCTGTAGCTTTATTTTATTTCTAAATACCGACGACGACCTTTGTATTGTCGAGGGTGCCCTAATGGAGATTTTCAATTAAGGTTTGATTATGAAGGTTTGTGGTTAAGGCTTGCCTTTTGGATGGTGATGATTTGGTTTGTTGTTGCCTTAACGGAGATATTTGATTAGGGTTTGATTTTTAGATGGTGAGTTTGTTTGAATGAATGCTTGACAGATTTTATGCTGGGTAAAAATGAGGCAACAGGTGTTATGGTTTCCCGCAGCTATATAAAGGACAGAATTTTAGGATATGGATACATACGGTTTACAATCACAAGGAGATAGATAAAGTTTCCAATCACATGGATTTGAGCGATTATTTTCTTAACTTGATGGTGCTAGTTACTTGTCCTGGTTATGTTTAAGGCGATTGGTTGAAATTTTGAGAAGTGATTTTTAAAATTTTGGAATTTGAGAACTTTGTGCATATGAATGGAAATTTCTCAAGTTCCAGATAAAATTCAACTAGTGTTACTGTTGGACGTGGGTTTTAAGTTGAATGATGGTGAGTTGTTGTTTTAGTGCAATTCAGATTATGATTGATAAGATCCAGGGTATTATTGATAAGTTGTTGATCAGGAAGGGTTTTATTGTGTATGTTGATATTTTCCCTGTTTCTTGTTTAGGGTAGTTATCTCATTTGGTTGTATATATGGATTTTAGAATATTGCATGCTGATCATTTTTTAACAAATTTGAGAAGTATACCTTTTTGGCAGCTTCTGGTAATTATGAAATTCTGCTAAAATTTTTATATTCACTTCGGGCCTCATGCTAGCCTGAAATTTCTATTAGGGTAGGTTCCCATTTCTCCCCAATAATCTGCGTGATTATTTGATTTGGGTATGTAATAGGTAGAAGAATCTCTTCATAAATAATAATTTGTTGCTGATTGATGTTGGGGAAGTACTCCTTTTCCGTGAAGGAAATGATGTTTCCATCCTAATTGACTGTTAAAATTGCACTGGAGTTCTTGAAGTGTTGGTCTTGTTGCGTTGAAGTCCTCCCTTGTCCTCCTTTGATTCTAAATTTGTTATTTTGGTGCTGTAAAGCTCCAAAAGGAAAGGGAAAAGGCCAAGGCAGACAGGAAGAAAGAGAAGAAGAGGGAGAAGGATGAGAAAAAGAAATTGAAGAAAGAAAAGCCAAAGCTGAATACTTTTGGGCATGACTCTTATGGAGGCAAGAGTTGGGGAGACTCCAAAGATGGTAACGTACACAAAGACAGAAAATATGACACCGAACAATTAGAAAAGAGCAGTATCACAGAAGAACATGGGCTGCCGCAAAATCCAAGCTATTCATCAGACAGCACCCAGAATAATAGCAACAAGCGTAAGAGACATGCTCCAGCTTCGAACGGCACTCGTGTTCAAGGTGAGTTTGGCTTGCTGGCCTCATTCTAGGTGTTTTGATTATCTCCCATTTAGTAGGAGATAAACTTGACTTTTTCTGATTAATCAGGTAATATTCTGAGGATCCGTCTACCCTCTCAAAAGAACATACAATGTGATAATACCAATCGTGAAAAACAACAATGCTCTACTTCTGGGATGAGGGAGGCACCTTGCACAATTGCCACCAAAGCTGAACCAGATAAAACTTCCTCAACTGCTGGTGTTACTCAACCGTTGCCTTTTAGACCTGATAATGATTTGAGACAGCTGAATTCCCATCAGACTCTGGCCTCTTCTCAAGGGGATATATGCAGTAGTGATCATGGCTCCAAGAGACATAAGAAAATGAAGAGAGCTGTAAAGAAGTATGTCAACTTAGTAGAGAACTGGATTCCTCCAAGCGGACAGTTTCCCTGTGCAGATGCTGATGATCAAGAATGGTTGTTTGGAAGAAAGCATCAGGAAAAACAGATGCACCCAGAGAGGAGCAATGTAGTTGACAACCCGTTATCATGTTCAACCAGTGCTTCATTGTGGCCCTCTTCTCAGTACCTGCCTGGTGCTGATATCTACGCCTTACCGTATGCGATTCCTTTTTGAGTTCTTCCATTTACGTAATACGCAGAAAGTTCAATGCTGCCCGAGGAATTTTGTAGTTGCGCCTCCTCGGGCGGTTGTAAATACTGCTTTTGTAGGTGGCGAGGGATTCTTTTGCCAAATTGTATGTATGCACTGATGCACATCATTCATGTGCCGAGCTATTTCTTGTCAATTGAGCTGAAAAGAGGATAGTGTTTTTATGCTCGGAAAATAGATGGTCTGTAATGGTGACTGAGATTTTACCCAAACGCGACTCTGATCATTGCATCTATATTTGGAAAAAAAAAAAAATGCTCTTCTCATCTCAAACAAGCAAGTCCTCCAAATTACGAAAGTAATTATCATATCTGTTTTTCGCTTTTAAAAAAATACGCTAACATTGAATGTGGGAAATTATCATTTTAATTCAAAATGTGTATGAACTTCTTGTATTTGATTTAGTTTATATGATTATTGTTGTTTGCGAGATTCGTTCAAATTAATTTATCTTATCTTTGTTGTCCTAAATTTAATAATTTTTTTTTTGAAAAAGATCTTCAAATAAGCACTTTAATATAAGATTTTGTTGAAAATTTAAACATTAGTACTTTATATAAATAATAATAAAGAAATAAAAAATATAATATAATATAATAATTATTAATTATTTTATTTAATAATTAAATGCACTTAACATTTTTCATACTAAATTTAAAATTCTTCAAACAAGTACATATTAATATCACAGTTTAATATTAAAATAGTAATAATAGAAATATTAAAAAATAAACAAAAATACACAAGACTATAAATATTTTTATTTTATAATGGAGTTCATTTCAATGTTTACAAATAAATTTAAACTCGATTAATTAATAATTAAAATTAAAATTTGTCAATTGAATTTGAATGAATTTTTATTTACTATCGTTTAATACAATTAACCACCTTGTAAAAAAGTTTCGAAGCTAGTATATAAAAAAAAAAATTATATGAAGATTTTATTTTCATTCTATCTTGAGCAAATTCAGTGCTTGAGATCATTTATAAAATTAAAAAAAAAAAAAAATCGGGTCGGACCATTCGCCAGATGGCTGGAGCACAGGGTCGGTGAATTGTACTATTAGTAATAGGGAAAATACTGAAGTGAGCATGAACCTGAACCAGAACCAGTGGGAGAGAGGGAAGAAGGAGATGATAGCAGACGGGATTGATGACGAAGAGAAATGGCTGGCAGAAGGAATTGCTGGCATCCAGCACAATGCGTTCTACATGCATCGCGCTTTGGTGGGTGAATTTTATTTTTTTTATATAAATTACAGTATTTCTTTCTCCATTATTTCTTCCGAGTGTAGTTAGATAGCCCTAATTTGTGATATTGATCAGGACACAAATAATCTCAGAGAAGCACTGAAATACTCGGCACAACTCTTATCGGAGCTTCGAACTTCGAGACTATCACCTCACAAATACTACGAGCTCTGTAATTTGACACACTACTCGTTGATCCATTTTTGTATCTCTAGTCATTAAGTTTTTGGTGGTTATTTCATTGTTTAATGTTGAAGATATGCGAGCGTTTGATGAATTGAGGAAACTTGAGATCTTTTTTAAGGAAGAGGACAGGCACGGTTGTCCAGTTGTTGACCTCTATGAACTTGTTCAACATGCTGGAAACGTTTTACCTCGACTGTAAGTTTTTGGAAGTGATTTTTTTTGGATTTTTTCCTGTATTTTTTTTCTCTCTTTTCTGTGAATGGTTTAGTATTTTTGAAACAGAGATGCCTGTGTTATTTGTGAAGATCAGATGAGATATCAGAGCATATGAAGTTCGCTTCTTTGTCTCAGGTACCTTTTATGTACAGTGGGATCTGTTTACATCAAGTCAAAGGAGGCTCCAGCTAAGGATGTCCTGAAGGACCTTGTTGAAATGTGCCGTAGTGTCCAGCATCCTATACGTGGGCTCTTTCTGAGGAGTTATCTTGCTCAAATTAGTAGAGATAAGTTGCCGGACATTGGGTCTGAGTATGAAGGGTAAGACTAGTTGCTGCTTATGCTTTGCATTGAGTGAACTTTGCTCCTGAATTATTCTAAGTTTTCAGCAGGTTGATCAGTGTTCCCTTTCTTCTTGGGAAAGTGATCTTGTTGTTTGGTTATGCAGTCTTGCCAGAGAAGCAAGTATACCCACACACACAAACCTGAAACACAAATGTGTGTACACACATTTTAATCCTCATACCTGCATACATGCATGCGCGTGTCAAAACACAGTGATTGATCAAGTGAATGGAATTCTAGTTCAGTTCTGAAGTCTAATGTCCATTTTGTCTCATGGTCTATCTTTCTTTTGTTTCTCTATTTTCTATTTTCCCCTCCTGTCTTGTTTTTTTCCTGGACATCTTCAATTTTTGTATCTTTAATTTGATATTGTTCCATGTGATCATATCTTTCTCCCGCATTATGCATAGTCAAAGACTAAAGTATATTGCCTCTTGAATGTCTTATTGAGCTATGTGTTATACACAGCTGGGATTTTGTGTAGTTTCCAACTGACATAAAACCTTTAGCCATCTAAATTCAATTTCCTGCTTCTTTTCCCTGCATGCATTTAATTTCTTGGGGAAGAGAAATTCTGAGTTTGAGAGCAGAAGATTTTGTGCTACATCAGTGTATTTGTTGGTCTTGGCTTGTGTGACATCAATAACCTGAATTATCATTTTTTTTTTCTTATCAGTTTTCCATATCTAGATATATATTTGTGCTTTAGAGCATGTTCTGTTGATTGGCTGTAATTGGCCATGACTTGATTGCTTATAAGACATACAATTTTCATTCATTCAGAGAAGGTGACACTGTGATGGATGCTGTAGATTTTGTGTTACAAAACTTTACAGAGATGAATAAGCTTTGGGTTCGAATGCAGCATCAGGTGTGTGGCCTTTCTCTAAATTCTTATTTTGCTGTAATTTTGATATGCATGGCATAGAAAAAAGTACTTGCATGCCACAGAAGTGAACACGAATCATGAGGGCATGTTTTGGCCATGCAGGTGTTATAGTGCTTGTGATACATTCATTTGCTTTGGTGATCCTGAGTTGAGGCCTTGTTTCGGGCTTTCTGCTCTGCAGGGACCTATCAGGGTGAAAGAGAATCTGGAAAAAGAAAGGAGCGAGCTTCGAGATCTTGTAACACCAAATATTCTTAATCAATTAGGACTTCCTAATTAATAATTAGAATTTCACTTTTATGAAAGAATTATTCATCCATTCAATTGATAATTTAGGTCGGGAAGAATTTACACGTTCTCAGTCAAATAGAGGGTGTTGACCTTGAAATTTACAAAGATACTGTTCTCCCAAGGGTACTGGAGCAGGTTTGAACATCTTAAAATGTTTCTTTTACATGGTATTGAGATTGAAATTCATAATTTCAGCAAATATTCAATTAAAAATTTCTTTTGACAGGTTGTTAATTGTAAGGATGAGCTTGCACAATATTACTTGATGGACTGCATAATTCAGGTCTTTCCAGACGAGTACCACCTACAGACCCTTGAGACATTATTGGGTTCTTTCCCCCAGCTTCAAGTGAGTTACCTTGGTTTTCAATTCCTCCCCCCCCCCTTCTTGTTCATGCACAAACAGAAAATCTTTCCATTTCTATAATCTTATGGTCTCTAATTTCTGAAAATGATGTGATTCAAGTCACGACTTTTTATGTCACATTGGGCCACCCTTGTTATTGCAATCATCTCTCTGGTCTAATCTTAAACTGTGACCTGTTATATCTGTTTACAAACTTTTCCTGTGCCTTCTTATGGTTCAGGCATGATTTGTGCATAACATGATAAACTGACTGCAAAACAAACTTGGTTCTATATCTTCACTTTTGTTGCCTTGCAGAATAAACTCGTATCAATCTGTAATTGCTTTGGTTAAATGCACAAAAGTTTCTGTTGGTCGCGCACACCCAAAAAAAGAAGAAAAAAGAGAGGGGGTCTTAGTGTCCAAGAAGCAACGTCAATGCAAAGATTGGTGTTACTTTTCTTTTCTTTTTCCTTTTCTTCCTCATGTTTGTGTGTATATATATATGTATAGCCCTGTTTCCAAATGTAACAGTCCTCGTAACATAAATGCTCATAGATCTCCACATAAATTTCATTTCATGTAATTGGATAACAGAAACTTACTCTCTGAGTTGTCTTAGAAACACTTAGTGAACATATTTATCTGGAACTTTTTTGATTGATAGCCTGCGGTTGACATCAAGACAGTGCTATCTCAACTGATGGACAGATTGTCAAACTATGCTTCTTCCAGTCCAGAGGCAAGTCATTTATTTGCAGTTCTTGCATTTGGTTTCTGTGGTTGACTTTTTCTTTTTGTATATTCAGGTTCTGCCAGAGTTCCTACAAGTAGAAGCGTTTACCAAGTTAAGCATGGCAATTGGGAAGGTATAACTTGAATTTCTGATTAATTTATTTGCTAGATGCAGCTTACTAGGTTGTCTCTGTTTCTGCCCCTTTGTAGAATGGCATGTCAAATGTCACATTAAATGTTTCTTGGAATCAAGCTGTTATTCTTTGCAACTTCTTTTCGTTTCATGGCGTTTATGACAAAAAAACGTTTTTAACATCAGTGTCAGTTTTATAATGTGAGAAATTTTTGCCCTGTATGTTTTATCCTTTCTCAACAAGCAGCCCTAAAAGGATGGAAAATTTTCTTCACCCTTGGCATTACTGAACTTTTGATTTTTTTTTTTTTTGGTTGGGGGTTGGGGTGGGGGGGTTTCTATTACCTGTGTATTGTTTGTATGTGTGTTTAACAAAGGACTTCAGCATTTAAATTTGACTGTTGAGGATGTCAGGTGATTGAAGCACAGGTTGACATGCCAGTTGTTGGAGCTATCTCTCTATATGTCTCTCTTTTGATGTTTACCCTCCGTGTTCATCCTGATCGGCTTGATTATGTGGATCAAGTGTTGGTATGATTCTAAATTTCTAATTCATTTCGAGAGAAATTGAATTTTGTTTGGAGCTTTGTCAGGTGTCTATGAAAAGAATATGTTAATTTGGTTTTTGTATTTCAACTTCAAATATATTATAAATTAAGAAGTTTAAAAAGCGAAACACACAGCCTTTTATAAAGAAAATAAAAATAATTGTAGGCAAATTGGCAGAAGAAAGAATTGTGCTTTTGTGGACATTACTTACAATGCTTTTCTGTTTTGATGGTTGACAGGGGGCATGTGTTAAGAAACTTTCTGGGAAAGCAAAACTTGAAGATAATAGAGCAACAAAGCAAGTTGTTGCACTTCTAAGTGCTCCATTAGAGAAATATAATGATATTGTTACTGCTCTAACACTTTCTAATTACCCACGTGTTATGGATCACCTTGATGCTGGGACCAATAAAGTTATGGCTGTGGTTATCATACAAAGCATCATGAAATACAATACTTGTGTCTCAACTGCTGACAAGGTAGGGTTCCTATGTTGTACTTGATTATGTTGGTTTGAACCTAAAAGTTATGTGTTTCTTCTCTGTTACTGGTGCAGGTGGACGTCTTATTTGAATTGTTAAAAGGACTTATTAAGGATTTGGATGGAGCTGATACAGATGAGGTGCACACACAGAGTCAAAGAATTGAGTGCTGTATTATTTTCTTAACAATGATAACTTCATGGTTTGATTGTGTGTTTATAAGTTCATTGGAGTATTTAATTTAACCAATTCTAGTTAACAGTTTGTTCATAATTTTTGTGATGTGTTTAAATTTCTTTCCACTGCAGTTTGCTGCAGTACCATTCTTAAAGTTTGAAATGAACCAAATTGAATGAAAAAAATTTCATTTTTGCCTTGATGGTTCCAGAACAATTCACATTCATCTTAAGGGCGTTATTATCTTGGGTTCCCCTTAATATTTACATATGCTCTTGCTTTGTCACACTGCAGAGCTTTTATCTTTAATTTTTTGTTATCCTTTTGGCCCAAGGGTGGGGTGGGGAAATATAAAGCAGCTGGCTGGATGGTTATTTCGAACTTCGAAAATTTCATTGTGGTTTTTGAGAATTCCAGCAGCTAGAGCAACATTTTTTATTTATTTTTTTTTGGGGGTGGGGTGGTGCAAATCTTAACTTCTTGATGTTGTTTGGTCTTTGCCGTTCAGTGCATAAAGAATGACATCTCTTTCTTTCTGTTTTTTGCTTCATGGGTACTAGCTTGATGAGGAGGATTTCAAGGAGGAGCAGAATTCTGTTGCTCGAGTCATACATATGCTATATAATGATGATCCCGAGGAGATGTTAAAGGTAGTAGATCTGTTACAGACTTATGCTCTAAATAATTATATCTTTAGTCTGGGGGCTGTCTTTTGGGTTGCATCTTCTATTAAAGTCTGATATATCTGTGCAACTAGGAGTGAATAGAAACAGATAATAATCTGAACTGAATTATGGCTGAAAGTCCCTTGAACTCCAATTAGTGTCATTCCAGAAGACCATGCTTCTTTTTTTGGTGTCCAGAGCAGATATGTTTCCTTCTTGAACAGTTTGATCTATGATTTGTCATTCATGGGCAGTGATAAGATCTGTCCATTTAGCAGCATCTTAGGATTCATTGCTTCGTTGAACTCTAGCTAAACCAGAATTGGTTGAATTTACTCAGTTATTTGAGTTTTCTAAGGGATTAGAATTTGTGTTGAAGTGTTTTTCTAGTTATTTTTAAGTTAGAGACTAGACCATTTCATTCCATTTATTTATTTAATTATTATTATTATTATTATTATTATTTGGTATTAACTGTTTTCACCTTTCCTTTGTTTTTAATTTCTAATCAGATAATATGCACAGTGAAAAATCATATTATGGCTGGAGGTCCAAAACGTTTACCTTTTACAGTTCCTCCTCTAGTTTTCTCTGCACTCAAGGTTAGTTCTTTTCAGGATGAAGAACTTCCAAATTTGTTTGAATGTGTTTCAGGAGCCTGTTTAGCTGCTTGAGTACCAAATTTCACCATGAAGTAGTGGAATTCAGATAATTGTTGATGGTGGAGATTTCTACTATGTGCTTCTTGCTTGTGGTTTGGTCAAGTAATAAAGTAATAACTTAATTGGCTGCTACTTCTTTGTTGAAATTGACATTCAGGGAATGTGCCATCAGCAATGTCTTTTTTATGGCAAAAGCTGCTAGCATGACCCAGAAAATCTGTAACATGTTTGATTGAGTGAGAAAGGAAGTAATTTGTGATGCACTTCTTTCTGGAAAGTGTCAGTGATGACTACATATGCCTTTGTGAACATCCATCTCATAACTTCCCAACCTGACCTTGTTGCATTTGTGTAAACTTTTGGTAGGTTTCTATGTGACATTTTCAAGTTAAGCTTCACATTTCCTTTTTCCTATAACAAAGTTGTACTGACTTACCATAACTGTTAACAAATATACTGAGTTTCTGTGTTCATTGTATTTCACTACCTCTCATTAGAAAAAGGTTTCAGGCTGAATGTAGGTGAACCTGTTGGGATTTGTGATCCATTCTTCTTCTAAAAGAAGGTTGGTGTTTTAGGGGAGGTGGGTGTTGGGAGGATTTTGAGATGAAACACAATTGTATTGTCATAACAAGTAGATATCTACATGTCCCGTGCCTGTATAGAATTTTAGAACAAAATGGGCTTTTCCTTCTGCACCTACAATGATGCAAAAATTTCTAGCTGAACTTGGACTGCCTTTGTGTTCCTTTTCTCCAAATTAGCATGTTTCTGGGCTGGATTTAACTGGCCAACTTAAGTTCAGTCACACTCTGTTTCTTCTCTAAGTAAAAGGCTATTCATTATTTTTTCATAAAAGTGATTGAAAAATGTTAAAAAGCTTGGTTTGATATTTGCTTTTGGAGTTTTAGTTGGTTCGGCGATTGCAAAGTCAGGATGGAGATGTTGCTGGAGAAGAGGTCCCTTCTACTCCGAGGAAAATATTTCAGCTATTGAGTCAGGTACTAATGCTCAAAGTGAAACACACATCATCAAATGTGGCAATGGAACTGGATTTGCTAGCTGATCTGTCTTGGATTATTTATGGTGATTTTGTAGTACTCCCTCTGTCCAGATTTGGATGTCCCATTTTGAATTGCATTTGAATAGAAATGTGGACATTCAAATATGAATGGAGGGAGTATTAGCTTTGGAAAATGCTGGAATCTCTATGTTATTGATTATCAATCTAGAACTATCAGTTAAGGTGGATTGATTTATAAGTTTTTTTGGTTAGAGCATTATTTCTTCATTTATCTGAATACAGTGATGGATTTGGGGCTAGCAGATGCTTTATTTATTTGTCTATTTTCTTCTAATTCTACACATGCATTTCGATGGGTTTCATTCATTGTCTTGTTCAATACATTTGTCTAAACAGAATTGGATAACATCTCCATTCTTTTGAAGATGATTGACTGACTTTATTTATAAATCTTGTTACTTCTATTCTTCATCTGTAACTTCATGACGTAACAGTTGTGTTGTGGTTCAGACAATAGAGGCTCTTTCAGCTGTTCCATCACCTGAACTGGCATTGAGGTTGTATTTACAATGTGCTGAGGTAACATCAATTTTCTTATGTTGCCAACACTATATATTTCTTGGCCTAGAAGTACTCATTTGATGCAAGAGACATTAATTGTGGGCATCCTCTCATCGTTTACCTTGGGCATAATTTTTCTTACACACTTTAACCCGCATAAGTCAAATTTTTTGTTTGTTCTGTACTCTGATGGCATTCTACACTTGCAGTGATTGACCTTTGATTTCTGAATATTTTATACTCAGGCTGCCAATGACTGTGATCTTGAGCCAGTTGCGTATGAGTTTTTCACACAAGCATTTGTGATCTACGAGGAAGAAGTTGCGGTAAATTCCTTGCCCATGTCCTTCATATAATTAATGCAAATCTACACCTGTCTCTGATCAGATGATTTTAGGGCTTACATGATACTTCTTTCTTTTCGGTGTTAGGATTCTAAAGCCCAAGTTACTTCTATACACCTGATTATTGGGACACTTCAGAGAATGAATGTATTTGGTGTGGAGAATAGGGATACCTTAACGCACAAAGCCACAGGGGTAAGTAAGAGTGACAAGTTAAATTCTTTTCCTTTTATACCTGCAGCTTTCAATCCTGTATTGATCTATTCTTCTGTTTAGTACTCAGCAAAACTACTAAAGAAACCTGATCAATGTAGAGCTGTTTATGCGTGTTCACACCTATTCTGGGTAGATGATCAGGACGGAATCAGGGACGGAGAAAGGTTTGTATTGAATGGTGCCATTGATAGGCTTAGACCATATTCCTTGGTCTTCATGAATTCTTTGCACTGAGATGACTCATTATACTTGGCTGTTTCATGTTATAGGGTGTTGCTTTGCCTAAAGCGTTCGTTAAGAATTGCAAATGCAGCACAACAGATGGCTACCGTCACGAGGGGTAGTAGTGGACCAGTTACACTCTTTGTGGAAATACTGAACAAGTTAGTCAAAATATAGCTAATAATTGGCTGGCTGTCTCTCAAATTCTGGAGCTTTCTGTCTTGATGTTACATTACAGTGATAGATATCTTCTAACTTGCGTGTTTCAGGTATCTTTACTTTTTTGAAAAAGGAAACCCACAAATAACAAGTGCTGCAATTCAGGGTCTTGTTGAATTAATCCAAGCTGAGATGCAGAGTGACAGCACGACGCCTGATCCATCTTCAGATGCTTTCTTTGCGAGCACTTTGCGGTACATTCAGTTTCAGAAACAGAAGGGTGGTGCAATGGGTGAGAAATATGATGCTATTAAGGTTTGACATTCTTTACTTGCGGAGCGGGCTTCAGTGGAGATGGCTTGGCTGGAACATAAGGTGGTTGGAATTGATGCGGGCGCAGCTTCGACATGCTCTTTTTTTCTTCATTTACTTTTCACTTTTCCTCCTCTCCTCCAATGCCTTTGTAATCAACATGCTTCACAAATCACCAACGTTGTATTATTGGGCACTTGAAAGTTGTGTTTGCCGTTCCAATTTATTTGGAAGTTGCCTTTATAATGAAGTGGTTATTAATTGATTGAAAAAAATATGTACATCTAACTTACTTTCGATGCTTATGAGCTCATAACAATTTCTGTTTCATTCTAACAGGATATATAGCAATCGCCGTAATGGGGACAGTACTTGGTATTGTCATATTATGACTGTCTCTACCATTAGTCTCACTTCCAGAGGCAAGAACGTGAAATCATTATATTACCGGAGTCGAGAGGTAGATAATGAGATCCGAAATAATACTCCTAGAAATTACTGAAATTAGTTCATAATTCATCAATGTGGCATGTCAGAGAGAGATGACTATACAACAACATTTGACACTACCTTGAAGGGGGAAGGATAAAGACTGCATTCAATTGAAAAACGTAGCCTCCCCTAAATCAAAAGATGGAACAAGCCTTCTGGCCCTTTCTCTTCTTCTTTTGCTTTGGTGGTTGGAGTACCACCTTAATGGCAGCATCAAAAACAGCTTTCACATTCTGCCATGAAATGAAGAAGCAAAGGAAGATAAGGTGACAAAGACTCAAGAGATTTTGAATGCAGAAGCAGCCTAGAGACTCAGAAACATACCTGCTGTGTTTTAGAGCTACACTCAATGTATGCAGCAGCTCCAATTAGTTTCCTAAGCTCTTCCCCCTTTAGTAGGATCCAGAGATCACACATGCATGAGAGACCCAGAAAGGGAGCAAGTAAATATGAATGGGTGCAGTGTTCACCTGAGCTGTAGTGATGGCCACCGCACCAGGATGGTCCGCAAAGAACTGCTTGTCATCCCTAAGATCTGGTCAAAGGAAAAGCATCATTAGACAAGAGATCACAATTAAGAAATCAGGAAAACTCCTATTCTCTTCTCTTCTTCTCCTCATCCCCTTGCATGTCATAGAACATAAAAAGGAAAAGACAACAAATATATGAGATTTGTGCCATGGCTGAAAAGGAATCCCAAAAGATAACTTTTTATTATGGCAAATACAAAACTAGAGAAAGAAATTTGATTTTTTGAAGATGTGCAAGAAAAATATGGATTTAACTTTGCTATGTAGAATACTTAAAAAAATGTTAAAGAGTTGAGCAACAATAAATCGTAACTACAATTTCTGAACAATTTTTAATATTTACATCTTACACACAGCCTTCTTGCACTCCCTGCACCAGCAGATTTAAATAAATAAGTTTTGCCAATGATTTCATCACATAATTCAAAAATGCCTTGATTATTACGCCTCAATAAGAAAATGATAACACGATGACCTGGAAGTACTCTCAAACATTAGCTAGAATTGCACACTAAAGACTCAAACAGGCTCATACAGAGGCCAAAATGCAGAAATTAGTGGACTACTTTACATTTAATGGTCTAAAAGTTGTTTGAATGTTCAGCTATCGCAGTTATCTAAACTAATAATTCAGACAAGATTTCTCAATTTTCTCAGAATTTAAGCTGCACTACTGCTTCCTGTATCTGGTAAATGAAATCAATCTCCAGTCTTAAAATTGCCCCGCTAAATAATGACACATGCAGCCAAATGCATAACTTGCATAGCCAATGAACCAGTAATACAACCTCATACATATATATTGACAGGGTTATATTTGTCAAGACAAATGCAGATAATAGGCAATTGAATCCCTCTAATTGTGTCAATAATCACACATATTTGCTTTGACCATAATCATGCAAGCATTGAATTGACCAGATCAAAAGTATAATTTCTTTCAGACCACAAAGAGTTCCAACTGTGAGTCTGCTAAAGGAATATCTTACCAAGTTTTGTTCCAACAAGAATTATCGGAGCTCCAGGTGCATAATGCCTTAGCTCAGGTATCCACTAAAGAAGAAGATGATATGAAATATAATTTATCAGAAGAACACAGATGTAGGGATAATATTTACGAACATAGGAACAGTAAAATTCAGATGTAAAAGCAGACAGACCTTCTTAGCCACATTTTCGTAGCTTGCCTTACTAATAAGAGAAAATGCAAGAAGAAAGACATCTGCTCCACGATAGCTCAAAGGTCTCAACCTATTGTAGTCTTCTTGACCTGTATCATCATTATCGTTTAAGACCAAAATAATGATCCTCTAGATTGGATAATCCATTTTTATTGTAAAAGTTACCAGCTGTATCCCATAACCCTAGATTGACAGTGCTCCCATCCACCACCACATTTGCGCTAAAATTGTCAAAAACAGTAGGCACATAATCCTGTTAACAAGAAAAGATCAAAAGACAACACTTGTTAGCTGATATTATTACTTCAGGGAAGGAAATATGAATATGTTGCCGTTAAGTCCATGCAATGAATTCTATCAAACTATAGGCAAAAGAGACTCCAATCCCCTAACCTTTACACTTTTGACAAAAGTAGAGCTAAATCAAGTACACTAATCAAAAAGTGCAAATAATTTATGCTACAGTGGCTCTGAGAATAGTCCTCATCCAACGCATATACAACAGTCACTGAATTTTTTCCAACCACTAAAAAAAAAAAAAGACAAGGGGAGAGGGAAGAGCATGAAGCTTTTGCAGGTAGCAGTTACATGCGGATATATGCATATGCAAATTGCCAAAGAAAACCACATAATAGGACAATACATTAGCACAAACAAACATTTCATGCATTACCGATAGTTTCAGAGCTATTGAAATTCACAAGAAATGGATACACATTGAGCAGCAGCTCGTAGTTTTCAGTAACAAAAATCTCCCGCTATTGGTAAAGCATGTTAACCGATCAAAGAAATATTTAAAAGGTATATGATCTTTTGACCATCTGTATCCTTTGCTCATAGCCAGAACAAAAGCGGCAGAAAACTTTCAAATCTGAAAAACCCTAAGAATTGCAGCAAACAGAAAGCAGGTATTTTTCCTTCTGGAGATGTGTCAAAAGAGACAAAGATTCCAAGTTTTCTAGTTTTTTCTGTAGATATGGAAACATGAGGTCAGGAGGAAAGGCGAAAAAGAAATAAGACGCAATCTTTGTGCCCAAAAGTAAAATAAAGCTAAAAATACCATTAAAAAAGAAAGAAAAGAAAAACACTAGATAAGAAACAATAGCCAGACAAAAGTTTCAAAGAAGCCCTGAAAATGAAAATGAGTGGATGAGTTGATAGAGAGTGACCGTGGGGAAAGTGTTGCTGGTGTAGGAAATCAGCATGCAAGTTTTGCCAACAGCTCCATCTCCCACAGTCACACACTTTATAAACCTCGACGCACTCATTTTCACTGGCACTTTTTGTTTTCGAATTCAAGCTCTACCCTTTACAAGATTCTGACGACTTTTCTTGTTTACGATGTTGAAATTAGCACTAGATCAAGAAAGGGTAGAAAATTCGTCCAAGATTTGTATCGCTGAGTTTCTGTCACCACAAATGTCCACCGCCGGTTAATCAGTGAGAGTAAAGCTCGAAAGCAAAGATGTCTTCCTTACCCCTTTTTGTCAGCAACTGTAATCCTTAATCTGAAAGAGTTTGGAAGGATAGGATCGACAGCGGATGGATGGAGCAATGACGAGAGAGAAAGACAAGAGACAAAAGAGTCACCCCTGTTCTGTGACACAGAAGAGGGGTACCTGCAATGCAAAAGAGGTTATTTTGCCTTTTACTGATACAGACAACCTTATGCCAGCGAAGCTAACTAATTACGCTTGTCTGAAACATTGCCCTTGATTGGTAAGCAATTAAAGCATTCCAGGGAATTTTCTTTGAAAGGGAATGAAGGGAAAATTTTAGACCATCAACAAACAAGAAACTCTTATGAACAAGAAGAATAGTAGCCACTAAAAACTATCCTAATGCGTTTTTTGCCTTTCTGGAGTTCAAGTTGGCCAGTACACTATGAACAACCGAAGTTGGAACTTGGAAGGCAGAAAATATCAAAATGTTAAACAGTTTCAAGTTCTTATTACCCATCCCCTTCAACACAACTTCCATTTCACTTGACAGAATTTTTTTATTTATCGTACTTAAATTTAAGCTGATAGGTGAAACTAATGTGTTATATATGGGATAAAATAATACTCAAAGAATTATTAAGAAATGAATTTAAAAATTTTGGGCCATTTAAGAATTAAAATTTATATATTTTTTCTATTAGATTGCACCTTCTCCTTTAGGTAGATTGAATTATATGGGTTACACATATTATTCTCTTGAATTGGCAACAAAATGTGGCCATCCAATGTCCAATTCAAGATGAAGATTATTAACGGTTGAGAAACCAGAGCCAGAGGTAGTAATGGGGAGACTTCCAACTTCCAGCCGGTCAAATGTAAGATTTTCTGTATCTAAACCATCCTTGTCACGCATTAGTCTCAATAAAAGTGATACTATTCTTCAGATAAAGAATGAGAATGATATATTCGGTGAACCGGTTCTACATACCAAATTTCAGAAGACCTTGGCTGGGGTGACATAATGCTGTATCAGCACCAAGGAACACCACATTTGGCCACTAAACTAAGGACGCCCGATAGTATATTTTCATTCTTGCCTGGTCAAAACTCTATTGACCCCGAAGTAGATAGAGCCAAGTGCAGGCAGCAAGAGAAACTCAACTGAGATTAGGTTTCCTAGCGGGACAAGTGTAGTTGAAGTGCAATTATTGGCCGCATAGCTATAAGCACCGCTAGATAGATTCCTCGATTTATAGGCCATTATCCAAGTAAATATCAGTGATTATTGCGTCTACTCTATTCTATAGATGAAGTGGAAGAAATTTGCATCTTAAGCATAGGCCGCGGGCACGCCAAAGAGCTGTGAGGTTCCAAATTGTGTGAAGCACATGGGGACAAACTCAATAAGCAGTCCCATGTGCTGTGGTGAATGGTGTCCTTGCAGCTCCCACCTACTTCCCCGTTCTTCTGTCGCTGTAGCTTGTGATTTTGGTCAGATGTCAATGTTTTCATGTCCTGAGATAGAGTGCAGCCTGTGCCAAATACTCCCAGTCCCACCGGGCTCTTGATAAGGATCCCATTGCAAGCTCAAGGAATTGACCACTCAATTTACCTTCATTGATGAAAAATGTCAATCAATGATCCATGAAAGTAAAATGTATTTATCTTCTAGTTAAAGAAGACATCCGTACTGGTGTATTTCTTCCCAAAACATGGCTACAGCGTCATGGGAAAGCATATGGATGGTATAAGCATTTTATCCAATTCAACAGTCAAAATATGTTTACATTTTTCAGTACCAAAACTTTTTCATTGTCAAGAACTTACAAGAAGATTTCTGACAGACAAAAGCAAGAATACAGTATGTGGGCTTCTATTTCCAGGATGTAACATGTAGAATGTTGCCATAGAGTATGTATAATTGTTCCTACAAAACCTTGCTCCGCAGCAACAGGCATATCTTGTATGGCTTCAATTTTCAGTTATTGCAAGAATGCAAGTGTTCCAGCTTCAAATGCCTAATTTTCAGACAGTCTCGTGCCTTTTTTGTAGGCTAACTAACTGAGAGTATATGCTTCCAGGACTGCGTATGAGCTGATCATGGCTGCCAATTTCTGCCACTTTGCCATGTTGTAACACTGCAATGGTGTCAGCATCATGTATAGTCGACAATCTATGTGCAATCAGAATTGTTGTTCTTCCTTCCATAAGCTTACTGAGAGCTTCTTGAACCTGCATTTCAGATGCTGCATCCAAAGCACTCGTTGCTTCGTCCAATAGCAATATAGTAGGATTTTTCAATATTGCTCTAGCAATTGCCACCCTCTGTTTCTGCCCACCGGATAACTGCACCCCTTTTTCACCAACTTGGGTATGGTACCCTTCTGGCATTCTGCTGATGAATCCATGAGCATTTGCGGCTTTGGCAGCTTTCATTATTTCAATTTCTGATGCCTTATCATTCCCATATTTGATATTTTCATAAATTGTGGTAGAAAATAATGCCGGCTCCTGCTGCACAAGACCAATGTTCAATCTCAAGGATCTTAAATTTAAGCTCTTGATATCCAATCCATCAATGAGTACCATGCCTGAGGTTGGGTCATAAAATCGCATCACCAAAGAAATCACAGTACTCTTTCCTGAACCACTATGACCCACTACTGCCAGACTCTTTCCTGCTGACAGCTTTAAATTCAAGTTGTCAAAAATAGTAATATGAGGCCTTGTAGGGTATTGAAAGCTTACATTCTTGAACTCTACGTCTCCTCTGATTTCAGATACTATTTTTGCTGTGAGATCATTAGAGTTTATGGCTGTCTTCCTGTGAAGAATATCAAAGACTGATCCAAGTGCTTGCGATCCCTTTACAATGTCAGGTGCTAGAGCAAGTGTTTCTGCCACTGCAAATGCAGTGACAATCAAAACCATGAACGACTTGATAATGTCTCCGAAGTTGGAGCTATTGTTCTCGATCAGAACAGATGCATACCAGAGTCCAAGAGCATATGAACAAAATGAAAACAACTGTGACAAACCAAAACCAAAGCCTGATATGTGGCCACGTAAGAAAGCTTTCCTATTTGGTCCTTGTAGTTCAGATGTAAATTGGAATGATATTTGTCCTTCAGCGCCAAATGCAGCAACAGTACGTATGTTAGCTATAGCTTCCCGTGCCACAGCTGTAGCTCTATAGTAAGCAGCTGCATAGTCACCTCCAAATCCTTTCAGAAATTGTTGCTACAATCCATTATAAGAAATCGAAAGTTAGACTCTAAACAGTTAGGAATCTCTGTAACTTAAGAACTAATACAAGGATGATAAGAAAAACCATTGAAAGAATTACCTCAGCTATGGAAGCTGCAATGAGTAGAGGAAACGTGGCAACAACAACTGATGCAATGTGCCAACTCAGTGTAAATGCAATGACAAATGCAGTTACTGCCAGTGCTGCATTTTGTACCAGGGTTGATAGACGGTCAGCCAGCGCACTCCGTACTAGCGTTGCATCTACTGCTAATTTTGACATCAGTGAGCCAGTACCATTTTCATCCATATCAAACCAACCAACCTCATTTCTGAGCATAGCTGAATGCAAAATTAGCAAATTTTAGGCCCAACACAAAACAGGAAATATCATTGTGCAATCATTAGTTTGAAAATGACCTGAGAACATTTGCAAGCGAACGCGAGCAGTTAGACGCTCTCCCATTATTGTGTAGAAATAATGTTGCAACAGATATATAGGTATGTTTAGAAGAGCTATTCCAACAAATATCAGCGACACCTTGTGAACCTCTTGTTTCATTCGGAGATTATCCTGAGAATAGAAAGCAGTCAAGATATGAGACATTCCAAGCGCAAAGAGAGGAGCTTCTACACCAGCCAGAGTTGCACCAATGGACCCAAGTAAAGCAAACGGCCATTCTGGTACATTTAATTTTATCATTTCCCACATGGATGCAGTGGATTTTAACTCTGGCAGTATTTCATTTTGATTATTTGGCCGCAAGTCCGCTGTGGTCATCTCCTTGGTTTCTTGCTGATGGTTGAAATCTTTAGAGAAGTCCCTAAAGCTAGAAGCTGCCAAATTTTTGTTCACATCTTTCATGCTAGGAGTTTTGGTTTCTGATACTTGTAGACTGACTAATGATGCATAATTTCCTCCTTTTTTCATCAGTTCTTCATGACAACCCATTTCTGCGACTTGACCATCTTTTAGGACAATTATTTCATCAGCATTTTGAATTGTAGATAATCTGTGTGCTACAATAACTGTTGTCCTGTTGAACATGACTGTTTCCAATGCCTGTTGAACAATAAACTCAGATTCTGCATCAAGAGCACTTGTTGCCTCGTCCAATAGTAATATTTTTGGGTTCCTCAATATTGCTCTTGCAATTGCAATTCTCTGTTTTTGTCCTCCAGAAAGCTGAGTGCCTCCTTCTCCCACCTATTTCCCAACAAACTCTTAGGGGTAAAAGCTTCGATAATGATAATCTGTCTCATAGGAAGTCAGAAAAACTGAAAGCAATCTATGAGTGAATTTCCCATTTTAGCTAGTATATTGTGATTATTGATTCTATGAGATCATAACAGATGGCAGAAACTCATTTTGGCCTGCTGGTGTAATTTTGGCTCATTTATTTTCAAGGTAGGAAACAGTTTATTCGCTTTAACAAAACAACTTTGTGGTATTTGGAATTTGCCTTAGTGACAGACAGTATCACATCTAAAAGTTGATGAAAATTGTTCATGCTCTCACATTTCAAGGATTTTAACCATCTGCAGGATTGATGTCCAACAATGTGATTAGCATGTTCTGTCTTACAGGGGAAAATGGGTTTGCAATATTACCTGAGTGTTATAACCATCTGGCAGTGCTTGGACAAAAGAATGGGCGTTTGCAGCTATAGCAGCTTGGATTATTTGATCCATATCAGCACCTTCTTTACCAAACAAAATATTTTCTGCTATGGTTGTTCCGAACAGTGCTGGTTCTTGACTTACTAAGCCCATCTGTTCTCTCAACCAACTTAATTGGAGATTCTTCAGATCATGTCCATCCAACAATATTTTCCCTAGTAAATGCCAAGTCATGAGAAAATCATAACTGTACCAACAAGTGAAGCAGATTTTCAGATCCATGGAGAAAAAAAGATCTCCTAGAATAGCCATCAATTACCTGAACTGGGTTCATAGAAACGTTGAAGCAGGGAGATGATGGTGCTCTTCCCTGATCCACTAGGACCAACAACCGCAAATGTTTTTCCAGCACATACTGAAAAGCTTAGATTTTCAAAGATCATTTTCGGTCTTGATGGGTAAGCAAAGTAGACATCACAAAATTCGATTTTCCCATCAACTTTTGGCAACGTGTTACCCTTGTCTGACCTGTTAGATTGATTGAGCTCATCTCCAATCATGCTCAAGATATTTGTCACAGCAGCACGACCTTTAGCAATGCTTGCAAGATTCGGAGCAGCCTGACCAAGAGCACTTCACATATAGGTATCCAGTCAATACTAAGTGGACAAGATGAATAATCAAGGAGACATCTGCATGTTATTCTGTTACACTTACAATCCACTGAAGATCACATTGAGTATTGTTGTGAAGGCTTTACCACCATTTGTCTTCTGGTGCCTAATAAGTATGCTAGCATACCAGAGAAGTAATGCCCAGGCACAAAGCAGAAGTCCATATGTAAACCCAACGCCAACACCTTTTGCAACCCCACTCTTTTTCCCTAGTCTGAGGGCTTTATGAAGTGAAGCAGAGTATGATTCAGCTGCTTTATCCTCTCCAACAAATGAGTATACAGTGCGAACCTGTGAAATAACCTGCTTCAAGACAAGATGAAAGAAATTCCATCAAACGCAAGGCAAGCTCAGGGTAGTGATAGCTAATGGCAGCTTCTCTTTCAGACACTTTTTGTTATCTAAATATGCCAAGTCAGGAACTGCCATCATCTGAATCTATTTAACCCAAAAGAACAATTCCCAGTTCTTGATATCTACTGATGGATACAGATCACATGAAATGATCTCTTTGCTTAAACCTCAATTAATCATATGTGATCTCAAACCCCTAAACATTGACAACAAAATGTAACACAACAGTTGTCTTTGCTGAGATCATGCACGGACATAGTAATAAGCTTCAATTCCAGAAGGCAGCAACTAGGATTATGACCTACTGGCATCCTGAGGATAATACTTCAGGATTCACTCTAACTATCCACTTAAGGGGGAGATGAAGAAAAAAGATTTTTTTTTGCAAAAAAAGGATATTAACAGAGCTACTCAATAAGATTTCTTCTATCCTATCAAGGAAAAATGGGATTGCCACAAGGAATATTTGGAGAACTCGTGGCCTTTTTCGCAGAATTTTTGCACCTTAAGCAGGAAAGATATTAAACTGTGTCAACTTTAGCCATACTTTTTTTTTTTTTTAAGATGTTGCTGAAGAAAAAAGCAGAAATAAATCCTGGACTATTGCTTACCTCTTCTGCCACCTTCCCAGCTTCAGCATAAGCAGCCTCACCTTTCTGAGACAAGGTGGACATAATTACGGTATATGCCCCTCCTGCGATAGCTATCAGAGGCACAATGGCTAATGTGAGTAGTGTAAGCTGCCATACTGAAATAAATCCAATGGCAAACCCCACAAAGAACTGGGAAAGATAACGTAGACTGTGGCCTATCTGCATAGTGTTACAGAAATATGCCTATTAGGTTCGAGTACAAGAAAAGAGGAATGAGTGATAATAGTAACCATTGTTCTCAATTGCTTTCTTTTTTACCTTATCACCGATGGTATCATGCACCAGTATGGCATCACTTGAGATGTGAAAAATTATATTGTTTTCTCTGGCTTCGGTGTCAAAGAAACTAATATTCTTCTTTAACACTGACTGGAGATATTGCAATCTCAAACGAGCTGTTTGTCTTTCCCCAGTTTGTGCCCAACATGCAACTCCTGGACCAAAATGGAAATGACAATTTTAATTTATGGTTGAAACATTTTAAGTGTCAGGGCTTTAGCAATCTTCAAAGTGGAAGTGATCTGTTGGCTTTAAAAAAGTAGCTCGAATGGCAAAAGAGAAAAAATTCAAGCATATGGCTACAAATACAGAATGGAAGACAGCACATACCAATCCATGCTGATCCAAGAACAATTAGGCCAAGATAAACCAAGTACAGTGCATGCTGCAATACAGAAATTTCCGAATATCAGTACAGAGGGCTAAGAGTTGAAACAAAAAGCCATAAACCAAAAAGTATTATTGACATTGTTCTCCTTTCTCAAATTGTCTGTAACATCTCGATGAAGGGACACCCTTATGCCAGCATATAAGCATAATTTTCTCCTTTAGTAAAAAGATACAGACCAGACTATGTCAATTGCATGACATTAATATTTGTTACTCAATTCAAATGTGTTGTTTATCAAGGGAATCTTTAAAATATATATTTTTTGTTTCAAAAAAGGTTGCACTTAGTGATCCTTGTTAAAGTTCATGGAACCAACTGTATAAGCAATAAAGATTTTATGTCCAATCGGTAGTTCACAGGAGGAATGACCGGCTGCATTCACCCTTTCCCACTTTGAATATAGATACTTGGATTGTTGATTTATATCCGGTTCACACTGTAACTTGAAGATGTAGCATTAACTATCTTGTGACACTCCGCATGTATCACTGCCATAACGTATATATCTAAGTCCAACAGAATCTACACAGTAAAGAACAACTTAACCATCTACTTATATATGTTAGCAAAGGGAGAAAGAGGAGAAACTAGAAATTTAAAAATGCGTAAACGCACCTTGGAAACTTCTGCAGACATTTTATGAGGGTCTGAAGAAAGGTGACCTAAAGAATCAATCATGCGGCCAAATAATAGAAAGAAGACGGGGATTGCAGCACCATGTAAGCATGCACCAGTGCTGCCAAAGAACATAAAAAAGTAGTCAACTTTATCTGCAGCAGCAAACAGTCCAACTATCGAAACAGTTTTTTTCTTTCCTGAACGAGACTGCATTGTTTGATTGTCTACTGTTTGAGCATTTTGCTCAACACTCTCCTGAGAAAGCTCAACCTCTTCCATAATAGAATGAGAGTATCTAATCTGAATGCCAGACTGCAATCACAGAGAAAAAGGCAGATAGATGATACAAAAGACTGATGAACATTGATTGAAGTAGAGGATGAAAGCATTCTTGGTCATGGAGAGCTTGTGGAGGATGGTAGTCCTTTCCCGCCAATAAATGATTGGTTTATGGTTGGCCAACCGTACTTGGCTTATTAAGTGCAATTTGAATTCCAGAGCCTCTTGGGTTGTAGTTTGTAAATTGCAATTGCTATTAGCCTTATGCTTGGCCGTGGCCTATCACATCTCATATTAAAGCATTCAAAACAACTACCTTTGTGGTCTTTTTCTTCTTCCATCAGTATTGGTTGCAAGAATCATTTTTTCCCTTGTGGCTCACATTATGGACCTACCCAATAAATGCTAGGATATGACTAATACGATGACTAGAAACTCAGGACCAAAAAAAAAAAAAAAAATCATATGATATGATATGATGGAGATTTAATGCAATATGCTTCATACATGAATCAGTGACTTACAAGAGGACAAGTATGACTAAATGGTAACTAATGGATTAACCATAAGTTGTATATTTCTTATCTTCTGCAATACAATGAATAAGAATTCTTGAAGCCTGACATGGGGCAGCAGACAGTGACAATGCCAGCAAAGCCCAATTTACTAGCAATTGTTGCTGTCAGGATATATTGATGACGAGCAGTGTACAGTCTTTCCACGGAAAGATCCCCATGACAACTGCAGTGGAGATGCTACTTGAATTCCTGCCATTCCCCCAAGTAAGCACTTGAACCATTCCACATGCAGTAGTTCCAATAAGGGCCCGTGAAAACAAGAAGATAGAACGATTCAAGATGGTGCAAAAGAGGAAACTTCAGTAAGACAAGGCGGAAGTTTCTAGTCTTGAAATGTATGTAGTTGGTTGAAAGTCACTAAACAGCGAACCGAATCCCCATATTTTCTTTTCAACACAACAGAGCCATAGAGGTTAAATGCGTACTAATACTCTGATTCTTGGTGAAAGATGAAACCTGGGTGAGAAATAATTCTCCGGGACACACATTTTGAAGCCGAAAAAGCTTGAAGAAGAGCGCAGAAGTTTCATGGATGAATCTGACAAAAGACCGAGCACATGGTAGGCTGAAAAAGCTAGTAAATCTTTGCATAATTGCGCATTTTTATCCCAGGAAAATGGTAAAAAAAACTTCAAAAGACCAATCTCTTGTCACTAATAGCTTAATTGTCAATTGATAAGAAATATATTGCACAAAATTGTTAATCTATTTGAGAGTTATTCCTCTCATCCTATGTGATCTGGGACAATGATTTTCACAATGTTTTTCTTTGTTTGGCTCAAATTTTTTACCCTCAACCCGATTATTCAAAGGCATATTACTTTCCAATTACATTGATATATTTATTATTTTTTTAAATTAATATATTATATTTTATAAAATAATTAAAATCTTTATTTTATGTGATATAAATTATCATATGACTCGAATTATAACTAAGACGAAAAGAATATATATTACAATATTACGCACATTATGATTTGATTTCATTAAAAATTAACTTCAAATATATATTTGAATTGAGATTTTATTTAATTTTTAAAAAATATATAAATATAATTTAAACTCTTTAAAGAGTTTATAAATTTAAAAATGAATATTTTGATATTTAAAAAAAATAAAATTAGTAAAATTTTGTTAATAAAATTTATTTATTATTTTAAAAGAATTAGATTAGTATTTGTTTTTTTTTTTTTTGAAAAACAGTTACGAGAGAAGTAGAGACGAAATTAAGAATTTAAAATTAAAGAGTAAATTATATTAAGAGACATTTGTTATAAATTTTTTATAAAAAAATTTAAAGAGTAAAATATTATAATTATTTTTAAAATTTTAAATTTTAAAATTTTTTGGGACGCTCTCCTAGTTCCGTCCCTGGACGGAAGTGCACCCTTATGTGTCCGAAATTTAACCATAGAAGAGGCTTCAAATCGGCCCATCCATTGTGCATGAACATCTTTATGAAGCTACCCTCTGACGTACGGATTGGTCCCCTCCAATTAATACATTTAGGGGCGGCAATATTGAACACGACACGCCAACACGATACGAACACGACACGGTTATAACGGGTTAGGGTTGGGGTTTCGCGGGTTCGGGTCGAAACAGGTCGACCCGTTTAACTTTAAACGTGTACAGGTCATAAACGGGTTCAACCTGTTTTAACCCGTTTCAACCCGCGAACCCGTTTAACTTTTTTTAATATTTATATTTAATACTTTTTGTAATACCCTACAAATTTTACTATAGAAAATTAGATAATTTAAATTTTTACATGAATTAATTGAATTAAATTTTATTATATGAATTAATTAAATTGTTTGTGTGTCTATTTTGTTTAATTATATGAGACATCTTAAAGAAAATAAATGATGTTAATGTGGTTATTTGCTTGATATATAGTAAATGAATCATTCTTAATTAATTATTATTTAGTGTCTATAATAATAATATTAGTACGAGTTGGTAAGCAACGACCTTACGCAAGTTTAAAGGGGAAGGTTAGACTTTTAGGAAATAACGTATGTAATATGCCTACAGGACGAATCGAATATATAATGAAAAGAAGCTCGTGTGGTGCATTTACCAGAGGATAAGATTCACTCAGCATCGATTGACCAATTCGTATACTATGCTATTTCTGACATTGGGACAAAGACAATTTGAATTACACCCTACAATGACAAGCCTTCCTTTCGTGCTCGTTTTTTGCTCTCCATTTGCTCTTTAAAATTCCTGGCATGATACGACAAAATTGTTGTTCTAAATATCTAGAGAAAATAATTTCTTGAATAATCCAATTTTATTACAAAATTACATTTGTTTAGATTTTTAAGATTAAATCTTATGAATTTATTATGATCTCTAAATATGTAGCAGGATGGTTTGTTATTTTATTGGTTATTTATAACTTTACGGACTATTTTATTAGTTTTTTAATTTTATATAATTTGATTTGATTTTTTCAAATTTTTTGTGTAATGGTGCACATATTGGCGGGTTTAGTAGGTATTCGGGTTGACGAATTTAGTAATTATCTATTAATTTTTGTATCTAATTGTGTCATGTCGTGTCAACCCGTTTTATAACACGAACACGACACGAAAATAAATGGGTTGACACGACACGACACATTTATTAATCGGGTCGTGTTCGGGTTGGCCTGTCAAGTGCAATTATCTTAAATTGACACGACCCGCCAACCCGAACACGACACGATTGCCACCCCTAAATACATTCATGCAAATTACACCCCACTGGCTACCATATTTCGCACTGTTGAAGAATATGCCCGTGCCCGTGACCGCTGTGGGCCCTGCGCCTTGTTTTTCAATTAAAGATTGGCCAATGTTTCATGAATTAATATTAGCCCACTTGTTTGGCTTATTCCATATCATGGGCCTCAAAACTCTAGTTTTGACAGTCCATAGTGATCCGCTATCATTGGGCCTTGGCTTTCTAGATTGAAATTGTGGGTCACCGGTTCCCCATCCCTTCAAGTTTGAGTTTGGCCGCTTTCCTGCAAGTTCTCGCTCCCTTGGCGGGTGGATCGGTTTAAAACCCTAGACTGTAAACCCAGGACTTCCCTTCCCTCAAGTTAACCCCGAGGAATTTCTGGGAAAATTTTGGCTTTTTGAAGGTACTGGATTTTCGTGTAATAGTGAAGGGAGCCATGATTCTGTAGCTTCTGTTCTTATCTGGTTTAGCTTATTATATTCCTTCTCGCTCGTCTGTCTAAATTTCATTAATTTTGCAGAAAGTTTTCGGAGGATATTTTTCAGAGTTTTCTGGTGCTTCGCTTGAGGATAATGGCGTATAGCCGTCAACGAGATTTCATGTTCTGCGAAATGTGTGGAACGATGCTGTCTTTCGATTCGCCCAAGTATGCTCGGTGCCCAGTGTGCAAATTCACGAAACGTATGAAAGGTCTTGTCCTCCTTCAGCTTAGTTGTTTTCGGTGGATATGATGAATGATTCTGCATTTTCTTCGTTTCATTGCTATTTGTCTGCTGATAATGTTCGAATTTTAGTTTTTTTTTTCCCCTCTTCTTTTTGCTCTATTAGGGGATTGGAAAACAATGAACCATCAAACTTTATAACTAGATAAGAAACAGCTTGTAAATTTTTTGTCAGATTCTCTGTTATGATAAATTTGTTTGGTGGAATTGTAGGTTTCGTCGGCATGATACTGTGTTTTTGTAGTGCAGGGATGATGCCCTGCACATTATAGCTAATATATATATGACTTACTGCATTTTATCAATCCCAAAATGGAAGAAAACAAATCCTTAAATTCCCAATTCTTTTTCAAAATCATTGACTATGTGGCTGTTTTTTCTTGGTTTGTGTTTGGATGTTTGTTGAACTTTTGTTGTTTATTTTAGTTAGAATTGTTATTGCAGTAGCAAATGTTTTATGACTTATACTTTGCTTACGTTTGTATTTTACTTAATGATTGGAGGATCTTGTTGGTGATCTATTTCCAGATTTTGCTGGAAAAGAGATTCGTTATACGGTTACGGCTGAGGTGAGGCCTTCAGTTGCTATTTGGAAGATACTCTTGTAGTACTTTTATGTTTTCACAAGGAAAAATGGTGGTACTCAAAATTTTCTTGCTATGATTCAGATATTGAAAATGTGAGGTGTAAAAGAAGTATGGCATCTCTGTGTGGATATAGCCTTTACACTGCCAAAGTTTTACCTTGATTCATGACTAACATAGCTGTCTGAAGTTCAAGTTGTTGACTGTTATGTCTCTGGCTGCTTTTAGTAAGCTAATCTTATATATAATGGTTCTAGATGTTAATGACTTGTGTTTAGCAAATGGGATCAGCAGGAAAGAAAAATGTCATGGTCTCTAATTATGATCGCCTAAATAACCAGAATACGTGAATCCATGTCTTTTTGAAGTAAAGCACACCTCGTATCACAGTATAAGAAATATTCTGGCTCCATGATGTCTTAGAATATATTTCTAATATTTTCTTTGGAAACATATGAGAAAGGGCTAGTTTTTTATTTCTCAAGCTAAGTCTGAAATCAAGCATGCTTCTAAAAGCATGCTGGATTTCCAACAAAGACATCCAAGCCTTAATCTTTGTTATTTTGATATAATCTACAGTACCTTGCTGTCTTTCCTTAATTTCTTTTGTAATTTCTTGGATGGATAGTAAAATGCCAGCTAAAAAGAATTGCTGGATTCTCTTAGCAGAGAAACATTAACCATACCTTGAAATGGAGAGTGAAGAATGCAATACAACATTACTGTTTTGGCCCTGAAATTAACCCTTTTGTTGCGCCTTTTGTAGCTTATTTTATTAGTTTACGGGCCTGGCAACCATTCTTACATGTATTGTTGGATTTTTCGTTGGCTTGGAACTTCTTTTTGACTTCTACATGGTTGAACTATATATATTCATCTCCATTTGAGACACTTTATCAATTCCTTTCTTTACTGTTGCCATCTTTGAACCCGTAATTCTGTTTCTCGTACAGGATATTCAAAGGGAGCTAGGCATAACCTCATTTGATGATTTCGAATTAGAGAAGGAGTCAAAGCAAATGGTAGTGTTGTTGGCACTTTGAAGTGTAAATTCCATACTGTTGATTTGCGTTGGTATCTAATCTGCAGTTACTTGTTGGATTTTGGCTAACAGGATTACAATGCAAAATGTAAAACTTGTCATCACGTGGGTATGTCTTACGTTACCATGCAGGTAATTCCTTGCAATCTATTAATTTCTTATCCAAAATGTAAAACTTGTCGGATTTAAGGTTGTAAACTGTCTGTTTCCCTTTGTTTTCAACAGACTAGATCTGCTGATGAAGGGCAGACTATCTTTTATACCTGCCCTAAGTGTGGGAGCAAACAAACAGAGAATTCATGAAATTCAGAAGACAATATTCCTGGGATATTTTACTTGGATGATGTGATACTTGAAACCGTTCAGAAGGAAAAGATTAGAATCAAGCTGCGTCTTCAACAATCAAAGTTATTCAAGACTTTTCGGAGGGAGTTTTTCTGCATCAAGTTGCTTCTTGTAATAGTCTTCTTGTTTCGAGCCGCTAGAGGAGATGTGTAATTTTAAAAGAAAAGTGGACCTAAAAGAATTTCTCTATTAGAATAGAGTTGTGCAAGTTATTCCATTGCCTTGGGAATGTACGATTTGGCTCATCTGCTTTGCTAGTTAATTCCTTACTTTTCCTCGACACAAGTTTTCTCATCATAGTATTTTAACAATTAACATGGTTATGTTATGTGCTGTTGCCCTGTGGGTAATTTCCAAACTCCAGAAAATAAGGGTTATATGAAGAAGCTCAAAATGTCCAACACAAATAGATTGGAATGTTATTATTAGTAGTAACAGATGCATGGAATGATTATAATTTGCTACCAGCAATGGTGGACTAGAAATTATCACATAAAATATTTCAGAACGAGGCATTACATATTATTCATTCAACTGGAGAAAATCAAAAGCAACAAAACAACTATGAATTACATATTTGTGCACCCCATTTTCCAAAAACACCGGTGGTGATCACAAAAGCACAAAAACCAGAATACAATTCCAAACGAAGAAATTTTGAGAGAGTACAACCATCCTTGTAGGCCTTTCTTTTTCTTTTTTTTTTTTCCCAGGTTCAGCAACCATCCTGATGATAAGTACTTATCGGAGTCGAAGAAGGCGCCGAAGATTGTCTGTTGCTCCAGCATCAACTCCGGCAGCCTCGGCGTTGCAGCTAAGTTTTTGCCTCAATGAAAAAGTGGGCAAAGGCAAGCTGCTTGGTGGAGGAGAGATTGTGAACGCCACAGATCCTGAAAACTCGTCAACCTGATCTTTCATGGCGGCGGCTTTGAGAGGGCTAAAAGTATTAGTATCGGTAGTATTACTACGTGACAATGAAAAAGTTAAAATCTTTGATGCATTCTTAGGAAGATCCTTTGGGTCAGGGCCCAATGGCTTAACAGATGAAATAAGAGCACCCTCCGGTGCAGGTGTTACTTTCGCCACCCTATTCACCACTGGTTTCAAGTTTTCTTCTTTCTTGGGGCTACTGGTGGCTTGTGGTTTTGATTTTTTGGGGGCAAGAAATGAGTCTCGGGTTCTGTTGTTGCTATTGACCTTTCTGTTGGTAGGAGGGCACGAAAGGACTCTGACTAGAGGTTGGGTATTGATGCTGTTGGGTTTAGAGATGGGAAGAGGGAGAAGAGGAGGCTGTCGTTGCACTGAAAATGGAGGATAGGAACGGGAAAGGTAAGGCGGAGGAGCTTGAATTATACCAGTGTGTAAGTTTAACGGAGCAAAATTCTCAGAAGGCCTTGAAATGAAAGAGCGATTTATGCCTTTCTTGGGAGTTCTGATTTGTGCTTTGTAGGGAGAGATTGGCTGATCTGGGGAAGAATATTGTAGCGGTACTGTTTCCATGGCAGATATATGAACAGATTCTGAGAGATCAAAAGTTTCAAACAAGATAGCAAACACTTCAAAAAATAAAGCGAAACGAGGTGATGATCTCAAACAAATACAGATCGATACCCCAGAAAAGTCTTGCAGATCTTTAATTAAAAGCTGATCTAGTAGAGCTGGCTAACAAAATGAAAAACAGATAAAGTTCAGCTACGAAGGGATTACAAGAATTTACAGTAACTAACCTACAAAAGAGTCACTAACAAAGGAACTTCATTAAACCCTTCTCTTTACCCATTCAAGATAGAAACTTACCTATATGTCATGGAAAATCATACAAACAAATATGTATATATGTGTATATAACATATGATAATGATATGGATATGTATAGCAGAAGAAAGACGATGAAGGAGAACAAGAACAAGAACAATAAAAGAGATCCTAATGAAAGAAGAAGAAGAAAATAGAGATCCTAATGAAGGAACCCAGATGGGTCTAACTGCGATTCCAAGAAAGCAATTCCAGAATAATTTCTTAGAAACTGGACCTCCTTATATAGAAGAACCATTCAACGGCTACTTTATTTATTTTCTTTTTTTTCAATAATTGTCAGACCAGAACTTGCTCGAATTTTTTATCTTACTATGGTTGGTAATCTTGATGTATTTTAGGTATTAAAATAGTGAGTATATGATAGTATTTTCATCCTAACAAGCCGACAACAGTAGCAGACTGCCGCCCATCGATAGAAATGGAGTCCCGAGTAGAAGACCAGTAATACGTTCTTACGATACTGTAGGGCGGCAACCGCCGATTTGATGTGGACCGTCCGATGCTCTAATTTTTGTTGTAGCCGTTGAGCTAACTATGACCGTTGATGTTGTTGTCTTCCTGTTCCCCAGTATTGTGCCTGGTCAGAATGGGACGTCAATATATCCTGGCCATACGCGTGGTTTTGGTAATCTTGAGCTATCTTTAATGACCTCACGTGCAGGAAAGCCACAAATGGGGTGCATATATTTTTCTTTCTTATCTCCTCATTTTCTTTTTCTTTTGCTTTTGGATGCCCAAAAAGCCTAAAAGATGAAAAAGAAAATCAAAGGAGTTAGGCAAAGTTTGTCTCCTCAATATTGAGAAAAGATGAAGATTATGTTCAAGTGATAAATGGGTCATTTTCTTAGTGCTTTTGTGGTATGGCATGTTTGAATCATTGTGCATTCTTTTTTTTAGTAAAATGAAATACAAAAATTCTTTATATATATATATATATAGGACGGACACACCTTTAGACCTTTAAGTAAAAAGAGGTCTTGACCTTTACTTTTTTTAAATCATAACTAATTGTATTATATTAAACTATGAGTTACAAAATATTTGTATATATATTATACGGTTGAATTCATCCTAAATCCATTAATTATTATTTCTTTTATATTTATTAAATTTCAATCTTCAAATATCTAATTATACGTCTACTCATATTATATATTTCTGTCTATTGTTTTTTTTTACCTTCAAATATAGGTCTAATGGACAAGTCACGGAATATGTCGAATTGCTTTTTTGAGGTTATCTCAAGACTAATAAGTGGGAATTTTTGGTAATACTAAAAGCAAAAGTTCCAAAATAAGTAGCAGCTAATAATTCTTGATGCCTTTACTTTGCGGGCAACAAGCAAGACCTTTTGTAGACTTGCATTTGATTTTGACTTCACATATATCTAGGACGAAGCAAACACATCATAGATGTTTATTTAAGGATATAATTCTTTTTCCACACAAATAAAATTACTTCTTGAATTCCATTTATATATATAAAAGAAGAAATTTAAAAAATAAAAAACTTGTTTGAAATATAGAATTGTATAAATTTTACCTCAATCCCTAAGCGATGTAACGGCCTTTTTGGAGATATTTATAGTAGTATTTGTTAGTACAAAAAAGGAAACATCTATCACTTATAATCTATGAGTAATGGATGAACATCCTAATCTTGAAAATGTTATTCTAACCTAATTATAATCAATCAATTACAATCTTTGAGTGATTAATATTAATATAATCCTATTATATTCTATTATAAGCAACTCAAATCATGAAACTCTTAATCAGAACCAATCAACAAAATAATAATCAATGCAAATCAAGAAGATCGTAATCAGAATTTGTTGCAAATTCCCTAAGTGAATTGTTAACTTGCAAAAATAGTCAAAAGACTACTTCCCTTCAGCTCTACCTGATTATTAGATTAATCTCTCTTCTAGATTTGATTTGGTTAAGATTTGCAGCTTACCTCCTTATTTATCTCTTTATTAGGGGTATGCAAATTTGTTTGTTGAGTAGGCAAAGATTCATTATCGCTAATAAAGGCCATATATATAATAGGGGACAAAAGTGGAGGAAAATGTTTCAAATATTTTTAAAAATTTTACGAAAAGTAAATTTTATATAAACGTTTTTAATATAAATGTTAAAAAATTTGCAAAAAGCAAAATTGATATAAACTTTTTTATATATAAAAAACAATCTTGATTTATCAAAGGAGATAAGTTGCTTTTAAAAATTTTGAGAGCGAAGAATTATCTCTCTCTCTCTCTATATAATAATAATAATAATAATAATAATAATAATAATAATAATGAGAGTTATAAATTTGTTGTTAAATTAATAACTTGATTACTTTCTGCTTCATTAAAAGAAGTAACCAATTCGCATTGAATTGTTGCTACCACAATTATTAAAAGAATAAGATCATGAGTATTGAATTTTGCATGTGTTTACTTTTTATATAATCTGGCAAGTAAACAAAATTATAAATATAAAGAGTTGCAGGTAGGCAAGGTAGGGATTAGTTGGACCATGTGAAGGGTAGATCGAAGGTGTATGGATTATTGCAACCGAAAGTATGTTTTCTTTCCCACTACCTTACGGCATGCAATTCATACTCACTCATGGGAGTTGGAATTTGTTTTAATAATTTGATTCTTTTTGCTTCATACAATTATTTTTCTTTGTTTTTTAATTTACAATAAACTTTCGATATCTCATATTTAAAATACTATATGTCTTCCTAATTAAAATATAGTCAACAAATGTATGAATGCTCTATCCCATGTATTAATTACATACGTTCTTTTATATAATTCAATTAAGAGATTGAAGTTCTATCTCCGACATACCAGAGGTTAGGTGAAAACTATGGAAAATATGCATGATTTTTTTTTTTCACGTGTAATATTTTTGAGCATGCCAAGGATTTTGTTCGTACCTTTGACTTCAAGAAACGTAATAGAGATTTATGCACATTCCGGCTATCATTTTACAGGGAAATCAAAGCCCTCTGCGGTTTGTGGATTGCTCAGCCGACTCTTGAATCTGGTTGGCAGATATATGATACGAACAGAATCCTTGTAGTTGACTAAAGACTTGTTTAAATGTCCAAGTTGACGTTCTTATTGGTAGGAAACCCTAAAATTAACAGGTTTATCAAACGTCTAAGTTGCTGCCTCTGATGCCTTACAGCAGGTGATACATTATATAAATATATAGATTCAGAATATCATGTAGTGGTTATATATATGCATGCACCAAATCCTCCTCATCCCTCTTCCTCGTTTCTTCGTAATCCATTCGCCCGCCAGGAAGGAAATCATAGTACATAAATCACTCTCTCTCTCTCTGATTGCTTTGCAGTTTGATGTTTTGTCAACGCTCAGAGCCTTTATGATTATAGTATATGTATATGTGTGTGGTGGATGTGAATGGACAAAAATCTGATCCTTCTGTCCCCCGCCTCGCCACTCAGTCAGTAAATATAAAAATAGGGGATGAAGTTTCTGAATCATTCCTGGGGTTCTTGTATAATTAAAAGATACCAGACATGCGCATTAAGAACCCTTTCTTCACATAAGAACAAGGAACAAAGAGAAGAAATGCGCTAAATTGCAGATTCTCTGGAAGTACCACTTATTATCGAGTTTAGATTCAAGAAGATTTATTTTTCATTAATTCTGTTATATATTCAATTCATATTCCTATAAATGTACCGTAGATTACGTAAAAATCAAGATTGTAATCTATTGCTTCATATGGAATGATAAAAATTGTCGCGTATTTGGAAAGAAGACTTTGAAGATTCTTTTGCTTCTTCTCCTTGGAGGGAAAGAAAGGGCTCTAATTAACTGTATATTGATCATAATGGTTCGTGACATGAAAGTATAAATCTTGGTCCACCTGGGCTCCAATTTGAAAGGAACTTTCTGGAAAGAAAAGTTTTGGAGCATCTTCCACCAGGAACACAATTGCTTTCTAGAACACTCAATTGTAAAGCATTAAATAACAAACCACGAATCAGCAATTCTTCTTGTGTAAAAAATTAAATATAGACAGATATTTTGTGGGTTGGAGTTGAAGATGAAGTTTTCGACGTGTTAAATTAGAATATATGAATGTGATGTCAGAGTTCGGGCACCGACCAATTTGATTAAACCCCACGTCCCTTTAACCTTATTCAATTCCATCATTATATATATATAAAGTTGCTCAATCCCATAATGAAGCAAGAAAGGTGGCTTTATCGACTACAACAATAATTTATTATAGTGCTCTATATATTTTTAATTAACGTATAATATCAGCCTGAGAAATAATTGATTCATACATACATTTGTTGTGGGGGAGCATATATAATTATATAATTTGGTTCCCTTGATGTGTGGTAAAAATTAATCTTTCTATTTCACAGCATTTGTCTAACGTCACAAGTTTCTGCATCTGTGATCAAAAGAAGTGGGCACCAAAGACAAAGGAGGAGGGGAAGGGGAAGAAGAGGGCGAGGGAAGGAGGACCTTTTACTTTATTAGATAAGTAAATATAATTTATTTTTATTGTGTTTAGTTATGGAATATAGATAAATTTGAACAAACTATTTCTTTAAAAGGGAGGGGAGAGCTTTCTTCCTTCTAATTTATTTTTTCTTCGTATTTTTTTTTCTAATCAAACGAAATAAATCACTCATTTACATCTATTTTATTTTTCTTTTATGTTTAAATTCCAATTAAACATATTAATTGATATATTAAAATGTGTTATTAACACGCAAAATATCATTCCAATAATCTTTTTATCGCACTTGATATGTAAATTATTTATTATGGTTTTGTTGTATTAAAATGGATAAATTATGATGATAATTTTTATTGCATCGTAATATTTTTTATTTATCAAATGTGACCATATATGACGGAGTACACAAAATATTACACATAATCCGCGGTTGTATCTTTCATTGGGTACCACCATTTTTGTATCGTGACCATAGTCCACAAGTGAAGGGACACGTGGAAGTTTACTAAGAAGCAGAAAAGGCCGTGAAGCTTACATGACCTCAAGCTGTAAGTCATATTCTTGGCCATACAGTAGTTGCCTGACCTATTAATATAGTATGTGTTTAGTTTGCACGCTGGCACCAACTTTTCTTCTGGGAAATTGATGGATTTATCAGTACCTGTTGTAGCTTTTTCGCCCATAATAGTAATTTTTTAAGGTGATTTTATTTAAATATAATAAAAAATTGTAAAATATATGAGATTTAATGATTTGTTTTGTAATTTAATTAAATATTTAAAATTAATTAATTAAATATTTATTTTATTAAATATTTTATTTGGATTGTTAATTATTATTCTTTTTGTTTTAAAATAAATGTCTATAAAAAAAATTTTAAATAAATATTTATGTACATATTTTTAAACAAAGTTAAACTATCTAACTTTCTAATTTTTTTTTCTTACTTCTTGGGCATATAATAGTTATCATATATTTAATAGGAGTAGAATATAAATTTTATTTAAATTAAAAATATTATTTTTAATACTTTTAATTTTTATGTAAAGAGTTTTATAAATATTTATTTTGAAGCGAATGAAGTACTCCCTCCGACCCCTAATATAAGTCGTTTAACTTAATTTCATACGTATTAAGATTCCTAAAAATAAGGTGACTTTATATTTTTTCTTCCTAAAATACTCATATTTAAATGTCTTAGAAATAAGAGAAGAGACGAAAGAGAAAGAGAAGAAAAGAAAAGAAAACAATAAATAAGGATAAAAATATAAAAATAATTTTAATACCTTCTTAAAAAGTTTTTAATAATTTATAATTTGAAATAGTAAAAATAATCTTTAACGATTGATATTATGAGACGAAAAAAATATTATTTAATGACAAAAAATGATACACTCTATATTTTGCTTGGGCTGTCAATTAATTTTATTCAAGGGCAAAGAAGCACCGGAATCTCTGATGCGGACTGGACTTGAATTCCCCCAATGATAGGATGGACTTGCCTGAGCCCACAAAAGATCCCCACTTTTTTTCCTTTTCGAGCTTATTAAAAACCACATTTTTCCATTAGACTGGCCCATTATTGTGTGCTGTCTGGATTAGGGGTGTACTCGAATCGAGTCTTTATCGAACATGTTTGGATTCGACTCGATAAAGGTTCGGTTCGAGTTCGAAAAATTCGAGCTCGAGCTCGAATATAAGCCTTATGTTTAAACTCGAATTTTAAATGAGCCGAATTCGAATATCTAAATATTAGACTCGAAAGCTCGCAAACATGTTCGATTAATTAGTTAATATATAATTATTTAATTTTATAAAATTTATTTTTTTAATAGTTAAATTCAAATTGAATTCAAACTCGAAATTTCAAATCAAGCTCGAGCTCGAATTCGAGCTTTCGAGTTTATTATAATCGAGTTTCAAATCGAACTCAAGCTTTATGTATATTAAACGAATCGAATTCAAGTTAGAATTTGATATTCGAATCGAACTCGAACTCGAATTCGAGCCTTGGGTAAAAATAATAATGTTTGGCTCGATTACTTCAGGGTTCGACTTGATTCGATTCGAATACACCCCTAGTCTGGACGCTTTGTTCACTAATCTCCTAATAAATTTGCTTTCATCTTTCGTGTGTTGTCCCATCGCAGTTCACAAAATAGACTCGCAATGCTTTCATGAGATACTAAGTTGATACCTGTGTGTTACAAGGGAGTATTGATTATATTATATTTTACTAGGTTGTTGTCCGTGCGATGCATGAGAGGAATATGTTTATTTTTTTAAAATCTTAAATATATTATGAAATTTAATTTTTGATATATTTGATAGAAGAGTTTTAATAGTTATATATGTAATAGAATTTTTTTTCTTTTTCTTTTAGGATGTATTTTCAGAAAATAATGCTAGCTTGCCAAAATATATAAATGAATGAACATTCTGCAAAATCAAATCCACATTTTAAAATTTAAGAAAGTATGTTTCAAAAGGATCCTTTTTCAGCTATATGTTTTCTTCAATTTCCTTCAATATGAAGTATGAGTGTCATCAACAATTACAGGCCAAATTTTCTATGAATTGTGAATGCAAGTGCAAAAACTGAAAATTTTTCATTATGATTCCACCAAATAAAGTAGTTCGAGTGCCAGACAAAAACCAGGAGGAAGTTGTGAGCACAAACTCCAATACCCATTGATTAGATTCCTTCAAAAATATAAAATGTTTCTGAAAGTTGATACTCTTAGAAGAGAAAATCCTAAAAGACATGACAAAATGGAGATTCATATATACTCTAGACAGGAAAAAAAAAGAAAAACTTAAAGTATTTGAAGCCTCATTTCTTATAACTTACAGCTCCAGCACACAATCACTAGAGAAATAGAAAGAAGAGATTTTGCTGCAACCTGTAAAGCAAAATCAGAAGAATTTGACTACCACGTGATCCATTCATTGATCCAAAAAGTTATGCAATGTTACGAACTAATATAACGATAAACTGGATTATCTTCCTAACAAAGAAAATTGGTAAGAGCTGTAACATAACCATCATTCTCAAAACCATTGATGTTGCTGTTCCAGATAAACAGCCCACAAAAGCACCCAAAAGAAAAAAAAAAAATTTTTGCCTTTCTTCGAAAAAAAGAACATCCAATTTTTCAACCTTGGAAGCAATGAAGGACCATTTGTTGCCATACTTTTGATGCAATATAACCACGATTCTCTCTTCTGCTTCGGTGAAAAAACCCTTTTTCAAATTAGGCCTCAAATGATTGGTCCAGCAAAGCCTACAACTCTTTGAGGACTTGCCAAGCCCTGAACACCTCTCAATGATCATCTAGCCTCATCCTCCTCCGCCGTCTACGTCCTTCTCTTCCTAACCACAGCCACTCCTTCATCCCCGTTTCCTCGACCACCATCTTCTTCATTATGAATTCTGAGATTCCTATTTCCACAGATATTGCCTCCCCCTATTGGGGGCTCTTCTATTGGCGCCTTGCCATCGCCGTCGCTTCCATCTTGCTGGTACTGATGCATACAGCGAATTTCTCCCTCTGCCGGCATGCATGTCCTTCTTTCTAACATTAACTAGTTGCCATTATCGTCGCCAATGCTGCATAACCACGACACCAAATGCCAACAAAGAAGGTCTCTTGCTTGTTAAGCTCGATTCTAGGAAACAAAAGGAAAGAAAGCACCATACATTGTGTAGAAAACATACCTTAACGGGCAAGAGACATAAAAGGTTACCTCTAGTGATAATGGTAAACTGGGAAACAAAAGGAAAGAAAGCACAATGCATTGTATAGAAAATATACCTTAACGGGCAAGAGACATGAAAGGTTACCTCTGGTAGCAATGGTGGACGTAATTTTGATTACGTCTATCTTATATGAATTTAAATAACTTTGATTACTTCCATATTATCTGAATTAATTGAATTTTGATTACGTTTATCTTATATGAATTCATTGACCGTAATATTAAAAAAAAAACCCTTAAAATTTTTTCACCAGGAAAAAAAAAACTCTAAAACAGTGTCACGTGTCAATGTAAGAACGTGTCATGTGTTGTAACAAAAGGCTTCCGCAGCTCATATTATATATATATATATATATATATATATATATATATATATATATATATATTCCAAAGATATTGCCTCCCCCTATTGGGGGCTCTTCTATTGGTGCCTTGCTACTGCCGTCGTTTCCATCTTGCTGGTACTGATACGTACAACAAATTTCTTCCTCTGCCGGCATGCATGTCCTTCTTTCTGACATTGGCTGGCTGCCGCTATCGTCGCCAAGGCTGCATAACCACGACACCAAATGCCAACAAAGAAGGTCTCTTGCTCATTAAGTTCGATTCTGGGAAACAAAAGGAAAGGAAGCACCATGCATTGTGTAGAAAATATACCTTAACGGGTAAAAGACATGAAAGGTTACCTCTGATGACAATGATAAATTGGGAAACAAAAGGAAAGAAAGCACCATGCATTGTGTATAAAACATATCTTAACGGCAAGAGACATAAAATGTTACCTCTGATGACAATGGTGGATGTAACTTTGATTACGTCTATCTTATATGAATTTAAATAACTTTGATTACTTCCATATTATCTGAATTCATAGAATTTTGATTACGTCTATCTTATTTGAATTCTTATTTGAATTCATATAATTCAGATTACCCTAATATTAAAAAAAAATCCCTTAAAATTTTTTCACCAGGAAAAAAAAAAAACTCTAAAACAGTGTCACGTGTCAATGCAAGAACGTGCCATGTGTTATAATAGGAAGCTTTCGCAACTCCTATTACATACATACATATATATATATATATATATATATATATATATATTTATATATATTAGTGAAATGAATTTTTGTAAAAATATATATTGTAAATTTTTGTTTACTTTAAAATTGAATTGTATCAGATTAGTTTGTTGTCTGTTTTTTTTGTAGTTGTTTTTTGGTTATAATATGTATATAATAGGAATCTTGTAACAAATATTTAGATACTAAGGTAGGCCTAATCCTCGATAGGAAGCACATTAATATACTAAGGTAACAATATAAGTGGAGCATGGAAACCTAGCCTAATGATCCAATTTCATAAATTTTCTGTATTAATCCTTCATTTTGTTTTTCTATTTTTTGCATTTGTAAGAAAAGTGCAGATTACATCAGAGTAATTTTCTTATAGATTGTTCATTTTTCTATTGAATCTGATAATAAATAAATAGTAGGAGTGCAGTATATTCAAAATACAACGAAACATTATCCATATCCATCTTCCTTAGAAAAAATATGTAGAAAATTGATTCATGTACTGGATTCATGTATTAGAATGAAGTAAAGTAACTGTTCAGAAATTGGAGATGTTGGACTGTTTTTCATAGATGCATGTATATTTGTATTTTGTTATTTTTTTTTATAAGATACATTTTATGTGTTTCTTTTAATGAAGATCAGTATCAATGTTTTTTCCTAAAGATGTGTCTTATTGTTTTTCCAAGATTCATGTATTTGTGTGGTTCTTTGAATTGTTAAGTATGCATATTGTTGGTTCTTTTTATTGTATTTCATATTCAGTGGTTTTTTTTTCTATGTTTATGTATATATATTGGTTTGGGTTTTTGTTGTATCTTCATAATTTTCTAGTAAGTTAGTGTTTTTCTCTTAATGAGCAAATTATTAGAAATGGATTTGTATAATTCGAAATTGTTGAAGTATCAGCTTGTAGGAAAGCCGAAGATTTATCCTTTTTCTTTTGAGACAGTTGTTCTTAATTCTATTGACTTACAGGGTAATCGAGTCCATTATCTTATTCTAGATGAAAGAGCTAATACTATGCGCATCATTTCACGTGAAAGTGATGAGGAATTTTCGGAGTATGTTGAGATATTGTCCTTCCTTCAAATTGTACGGGTTTGGATGCTGAATTATGTATGAATTGGTGGCCAGAGACACATAATTGGTTTTTTAGGGATAGAGTTAAGAAATTTCTTATAAGTGTTGTTTTTATTAGTGAATATTTTCTTGCTACAAGTGATTCATTGAGGAAAGTGGATTCTTCTGTGAAGTTTTATGATCATTATGTTGTGGTAGTAGTGGAATCGGGTATTGGTCTAAGTGTTCATAAAGATTTATTCAAGAATTTTAGTAGTTTGAGAATGAAGCTCCATTGCTTATCAGAGAATACTTTTTGGTTGTATAATGATAATAGTAAAGTGTTTCTAGAACTTCATACTGGTGATACAGAAGATGTTGTGGATATTTTTCGTTTGTTTGGAAGCACAGGGTCTTTGCAGGAAGTTCAAAGTAAGCAGATTGTTTTTTAAACTAGTGAAAGTTCAAAGATGATGGGAAGAAAAAGTAGTGATGGTTTGTAGGTTTTTTAGAAATGATTCTTTTTTAGAAAGCATTGTAAAATTTTAGCGAGTGTTTTGTTGATATATGTATATTTGAATTGTTTATGAATAAATTTTATTTTATTTTAATAATGTTTTTTGTATTCTTTTTTTTTCAACATTTTATAGTTGTTTTATAAGAGTTAATTCCAATTTTAAATATAAAATTAAAATTATGATTTAAAATGATAATAATTTATGTAACTAATAATTTTTTTTTTCTACAAAGACAAAGTTCTTCGTCTGTATATGTGCCCTTTAAATAATAGTTGGGGTACTTTTAGGTTTTGACAATGGCTTCGTTTCTCGAGATTTGCATTACCAAGAGGTCTTGACTTTTTTTTTTTTTTTTTATAGATTATCAAAGAAGTCCAAAACTGCAAAATCAAACAATGAAAAATAGCGTTGAAGAGGTTCAACAAAATAAAGATTCCTCTTTTCTCTCCATAGAAACAAAAGAAACAAATTTTATAGATGTCAAAATAAGAACTGAAGATTGAAGCTTTAAGGAATAATGGAAGAGAAGGTGAATTTAGAACTGATCTCATTTAATAATGGAAGTGCAACAGCGTTGAATAGGGGTTGAAATTTGTGAACAAAGGGTCTCTAATGGTCGAGAATTAGATGAATGGCAAAGCAAAGCGGAATGGAAAACAAATCCTTCAACGGTAGGGTTTAACCTTAGGCTCATTTATTTGCATGTCCTGGATTTAATTGCTACGTTTACTAGCTTGGTCTTGGGGTTTACTATTTTGGCGTTCAAGGTAAGAGCTTAGAACTCGGAACTCTCTCTTTCTTTTTGGTTTTTCAGTTGAGCTTTTGGTTTGTTGAAAGAATTATTTGTGGTGCTTTTGTTTATTATCCTGAAAAAGTGAATCAGATGTAAAACTCGTATCTTGACCTAATCTCTTGATCGAATTACATAGTATAAAACTATTACTTTTAGCTGATGGCTAGTTAGATTGAAGTTTTCTATTTCTGGGATCTACAAATTCACATATATCTTTGTCGTACTGCTGCTTGATAATGTGGCAGATCCATTGTCATCCTTGATTATCCAGAGTTCCTATATTGGGAAACCAAGTAATTAAGGACAAAAGATTCATACTACAACAAATTAGAGGAAAGAAGCATACGCTACAGATATCAAGAATGTATTGTCAGTTCTATTAATCCACTCATCAGAAATAAGAAGGCAAAGGTAAAATGTACTCATGCTTGCTATAGTAGATGAATCACATTCAGCAATGTTTGAAATTTATGAAAAGTAAGATTACTAGAAAAGTGTGTTAGCGCTTTTTTTTCCCAGAGGGGAGAGGGAACAAATGTTTTTTAAAAAGCTTTCACTACTGCATACTTAAGATAAAATATAGTGCTCTCTTCTGCATTTCTCTGGATCTCCATTGTTTGTTCCACTTTTGTTTTCTCTTTTTGCTCTTTGCCCCACTTATCTGACCTTTTTTAAGGTATTTATGCTATGGCCAAATCAATCAAAACACAGACTTAAAGTAGACTCAAGATACTGCTTTATCAATTCTCTATGTTCAAAATAATGAGCATTCTAGATTCCAAGGTTTTTATTGTATTAGAAGTTCAAAGAATCCAAATTTGATCTTTTAAATGGAAATTTCTTTTATTGTAGCTGTAACATAACAATTGAACACCAATTCAAAAAGGCACATTGAACATCCACTCAGCAACAAAGATCAACAAAACGGCTATCTTTGATTAATCACTAAGCAAACCAAAAACATATTACAACATAAAATCAATAAAAAGAGTGTTCTTGATCCAAAAATATCCCTTTCAACATTGCATACTAAATTGAAAAGATAAACTATGTATCTATTCGCAACCACAAATTCTCTTTATTGCATTTGACAATCCTCTTTACTATTAATCTACCACCAATCTTAATAGCAAATATTTGCTGATAAACATATGAGAAAACCATTTTGATATCTAACCTTTAGAAATAATAACCTATGAAAATTTATAAAGTATGAGAGTTTTTTTATCAGTTTTAGTTAGGATATGATATTTACCTATTGGATTCATTTTGATAATTATTCTGTTCCCATTTAGCTCTTACTTTCAATATTTGCTTATCTTTGCTATCCACAGGAAGAAGAAATTAATGGTGTAGATTTTATGGTAATTGCAAGTGATGGACTTTGAAATGTCCTGTTAAATAAGGCAAGTATACTTCACTTTCATAAGAAATTGTTGAGGAATTACTTGTGTTATTTGAAAAATATTTCTACAAACCTCAGCTGTGGTCTGGAATAGGCTTTGCATTGGTGAATAGGTCTTTAGAAATAGAGCTTTGAACTGGGGAATTTTTCTTAGGCTTTCTGTAACCAAATGTTCTCGTTTGACACGGAAATGTCAATTCATTTTGCTCATTGTAACTTACTTCGTGTAGAATGAGGAAGTTAATGATAGTTGTATAATAATGTAGGGTAAATTGTTTTTGTGACAGGGACATAGTTGTATTGAGAATGATGGGTATTTTAAGGAACAAAATTTTTCTAATGAAGTTATTGGAAATTAGAAGAAAAAAGGAACAATGTGGTAAACTAAGAAAGGCTGAGGAATGATCTTGTTTCGGTGTAATAACTTGTAACACTAAGAGAAACACTTAGAAGTCTATGACAAATTTTGAATTTTTTTTAATGAAATACCAAAATTGCAATGATTTGAATGATTGGAATGTGTTATACTATTGATTGCTTGACATTTTGGTGGAAGTGTTTCTTCTAAGAAATCTGTTCCTCAGTTCGCAATTGGTTCAACTTGACCAATTTAGCCTTTATATTTTTGTTCCTATCCTGAGTTATGTTTTGTTTCTATTTTAAAATTGGGTTGTGAAAACCACTGCTTTTGTTAAGGTATATCCATGTTTTTTAGTCATGACTAAAAACCAAGCCATTTGAATTGTATTAGTAAGCGATGTTATGTGAAAAGATCATAAAAGTTCTACTTATTTTTTCCTTATTTCCACTGCCACAGAGATCATGGTGATTAATTTTAAAACCAACTTCAAGTACTGCATTTTTTCTCTGGGGCATAAAATTTAAGCCTATCTAAAAAACCATATAAATAACATAGAGCATACTAAGGATAAACTCAGAAGCAAGGTTTCGTATGGTAAATGGCTATGTAACATCCAGTAGAAATCAAATTGCCTTTGAAAAAGGGAGTTAACTGTAGGTCTTTGCTACAGCTTCCTATAGAAAATGGAGGCCTGAATAGCAATATGTTCCTTTAGAATTTGTTGGCTTTCCTTATGCTTCTATACCATATGTCTCTTGTAACTGAGTATTGATGATTTTGTTTTTGCATGACTGTTATTGAGAGGTTATAAGATAAATTGAATAGTTACAGTTTGTTGGTTATACTTGTATCCGAGTAATATATTTTTTCCTTCATGTAGGCTTCGGTTGGATTATTTTAGAAATGCATCCTTTCCATTTGAAAGGATTAAGTTGAAGCAATTCATTTGCAATGTCTTTGTGATTTTATGATGTTTATGACCTTGGCATGATTTTTATCAATATTCTGTATGTAAAGATTTAATGTTTTTTCAGTGGAATAATAGAAATATGTATTTTTGCTTGAATCAAGATTTTGTAAATAATGAATATAGGTTGTTATTTGTTAAGCTGGATATGCTATAAGTTCAGTGGATGTGATTGTGTGCTAAGTATATTAGGTATCAATATAAGTATGATTGGGCAACCATTCGGAATTTAGCGACGATGGTTTACCATCGGAAGCCCACGCATGATGCACAATTTCATGAAAATATTAACAGAATTGAATATGTAAATGTATTTTTTATTATAGTCTACAAAAGTATAAGGGAATTTTGCTAAGTTAGATGTACTATAAGCTATGTGAATTTCATTGTGTGCTAAGTATATTAGATGTCAATATAAACATGTTTAGGCAATCATTCGGTATTTTGTGACGATAGTTTACCATCAAAAGCCTACATATGATGCACAATTTTATGAAAATATTAATAGAATTTAATATGTAAATATGTTGAATCTAAGTACATATTTGGAATTCATAAGTGCCTTATCCCATATGATAAGAACAGCTCTTTTGATTAACTCGAAAATGTCAATTTATTTTGCTCATTGTAACTTGCTTCATGTAGAATGAGGAAGATAATGATAGTTGTATAATAATGTAGGGCAAGTTTTTTTTGTGACAATGACATAGTTGTACTGAGAATGATGGGCATTTTAAGGAACAAAATTTTTCCAAGGAAGTTATTGGAAATTAGAAGAAAAGAAGAACAATGTGGTAAACTAAGAAAGGCCGAGGAATGATTTTGTTTTGGTGTAATAACTTGTAGCACTAAGAGAAACACTTAGAAGTCTATGACAGATTTTAGATTTTTTTTTTTCTAAAATGCCAAAATTGCAATGATTTGAATGATTGGAATGCGTTATACCATTGACTGCGTAACATCTTGGTGGAAGTATTTCTTCTAAGAAATATGTTCCTCAGTTCACAGTTGGTTCAACGTAACCAATTTAACCTTTATATTTTTGTTCCTATCCCGGGTTATATTTTGTTGTTGTTTTAAAATTAGGTTGTGAAAACTATTATTTTTGTTGAGGTATGTCCATGTTTTTTAGTCAAGATTTGAAAACCAAACCATCTGAATTGTATTAGTAAGCGATGTTATGTAAAAAGATCATAAAAGTTCTACTTATTTTTTCCCTGTTTCCACTGCCACAATGATCGTGGTGATTAATTTTAAAACCAACTTCAAGTACTGCATTTTTTTCTTTGGGGCATAAAATTTAATATAGGTTGTTATTTGTTAAGCTAGATATGCTATAAGGTTAGTGGATGTGATTGTGTTTTAAGTATATTGGGCGTCGATATAAGTATGATTGGGTAACCCTTTGGTGTTTTGCGATGATAATTTACTATCAGAAACTCACGTATGATACACAATTTCATGAAAACATTAACAGAATTGAATATGTAAATGTATTTTTTATTGTTGTCTACAAAAGCATAAGAGAATTTTGCTAAATTAGATGTGCTATAAGCTTTGTGAATTTCATTATGTGCTAAGTATATTGGGTGTCAATATAAATATATTTGGGCAACCATTCGGTGTTTTGCGACGATGGTTTACCATCAGAAGCCCACGTATGATGCACAATTTCATGAAAATATTAACATAATTTAATATGTAAATGTGTTGACTCTAAGTACATACTTGAAATTTATAGGTGCCTCATCCCATATGATAATAATAGCTCTTTTGATTAACTCAGCGAGTTATGTATTAGTTTTGATTGAGCATGTGGCCTCATCATCAGTTGTTATTGGTAGTAACTTGTAACACTAAGAGAAACACTTAGAAGTTTATGACAGATTTTGGATTTTTTTTTTCTGAAATACCAAAATTGCAATGATTTGAATGGCTGGAATGCGTTATACCATTGACTGCGTGACATTTTGGTGGAAGTATTTCTTCTAAGAAATCTGTTCCTCAATTCACAGTTGGTTCAACTTGACCAATTTAGCCTTTATATTTTTGTTCCTCTCTTGAGTTATATTTTGGTTCTATTTTAAAATTGGGTTGTGAAAACCACTGCTTTTGTTAAGGTATATCCATGTTTTTTAGTCAAGATCTGAAAACCAACCCATCTGAATTATATTAATAAGCGATGTTATGTGAAAAGATCATGAAAGTTCTGCTAATTTTTTCCTTGTTTCCGCTACCATAGAGATCGTGGTGATTAATTTTAAAATCAGCTTCAAGTACTGCATTTTTTTCCCTGGGGCATAAAACTTAAGCTTATCTTAAAAATCACATAAATGACATAGAGTATACTAAGGATAATCTCAGAAAGCAAGGTTTCGTAAAATATTTATCAATTTTCATTATCACCAGGAGTGTTGCTGAAGTAGTCCCGAGCTTACTCTCAAGTAGTTTGATAAGATTGAAATCATGAGTTCAAATCTTGATTAGTGTCGCCGACTTCTGGTAACTATACTTTTCTCTGGTGATGATAAGTAATTTTCATGGTAACAACAATGAAGAGAGTTACCAGACTCCAATTAGCCTTAGCTCAATTTTTATAGTTGCGTTTTTTGCGTTTTCCCAGACTCCAATTGCTGACAACTTCTTATACTCGTTGTTGTCTACTTTAGTTTTTTTACTCTATTCCCATGCTTTTATCTAAGCCAATATTTGCTCCACCTCAATGTTTGCAATGGCAGCATCTCTGTGTTTAGAATCCATCTGCCTTTTTTGTCTTCATTATTTACATTCTCTGGCATAAGCACATAATTTAGTGTTTCAAGAGAAGACATAATAAGAATGTTTTTACACTTATTTGACGGAAAAAACTATGAGGGAGATCACACTATTTGTTTGTAGACTGGGTTTGGAAGGAGAAAGTTTGTTGTGTGTCACGTTATTTTTTAAGTAAGAATAGTATCTTATGTAGTATGTTTTTTGGTCTTCAACATTGAATAAAAATTAGAACGCTAATTAAAAACATATTTACAGGTAAATAAATAGTGAGACAGTTGGGGAAAAACCTAGCCTTTCATGGTAGCTAGTGTATTGTTTGTCTCCTTTGTATCATGTATTATAGACATAGTTAGTTAATGAATCCTTTATTAAGGCATGCATAGTATTTGAAAATTTATGTAAAATATGAGATTTAAAATATCTTACAATTGCAAGTTTTGTAAAATTTTCATGGTAGGCAATGTTCTTTGTATAATATTTGAACTCTGGATCCTGCTTAGTGATTAATATGTTCAACCTGTGTGGTGTTTTCACTCTTGAGAGTGCTACATAAAGTTGACCATGGCTAAAAATTGGTTTAGGTAGATGTAGTCCAACTATTGATAGTGTTTGTCCCTGGTTTTTATTTATTGTCATTGTATAACAGACTTTGAATGGAAACTATCTCCTTATCAAGGTGAATGACAGTTTTGTATCAGCTGTGGACACATCTATTCTAGGAATAAGCACTTTTTCTCCAATGTTAGAACCTGAAATGATTATACCTTCAATTACTCTGCTACCTTTCTGTGTTACTATCAGTCTTGTTACATTGCACATGCCTTTACCTGGGTTAACATTTCTTAAAAGTATGATTGGAATACCTTGTTTTAATCTCAATTTATGTTCTGGAATTCATGGGAAGCTCAGGCTATTTAAAAACTCAACTGAATATAATATATCTTCATCTAATAACTTTCCTAATGCTTTGTCCGTTCTGTCTACACTTATGTATTCCATTGGCTCACCTTGTTCTTTATCAAGAATAAAGTCATTCATTTCATTCTGAGGTGTAAGAATTGCTTTTTCTATCAAATAGTTTGTATCTGTTCTTTTCTCTTCGAAGTCTGGGAAAGTTAAATTAAAAAATGCCTTTACTGGATGTTTAGCACCATCAATCATATATTCTCTTGGGATTTTTATCCAAGTTGTTTCAGTGTCATCTCCTCGTGTCTTTACATGTTGCAGAGCATTTTCGATTTTCAATAGCCAATTTGCAAATGTTTCTATCTTTTGTGCTTCTTCAGTAGTGCATTTATTAAATTGTTGAAGTCTCATATTTTGAGTAAATGTCAAAACTTCACACTCATTTCAAAGATAAGAAAATTTTATTGAAGCATGTACTATATCTGCTCATCTACCTTTTGAAATTATGGGGAGAATTTGTCGAAAATCTTTGCCCAAGAGAACAGTTTTCCCTCCCAAAGCTTTGTTTTCATTAAATACTTATGATCCTCTGAGTATAACTTTTAATGTTCTATCAACTGTTTCAAAGACATACCTGTATTGGAGTGTTTTAAGGTTGTATGAGAAAAATGGTTGTATTTGATGCATTGATATATATGTTTTGAATTTTGCCAACATGCTTTGTTGTTTAAGTGTTCTGGAAATAATAATGAATTTTCGGTTATATACATCCTTGGAATTCATAGGTGCCTCGTCCCGTATTATGAGAACGGCTCTTTTAATTAGCCCAGCTAGTTGTGTATTGGCTTTGATTGAGTAGGTTGTCTCATCATTAGTTGTTATTGGTATTTTGAATGTACTATGTGCAGTTCTTCCTCTAGGTAACAACGATGATGCAATGCCTGTATTGACATTTTATAAGAATGACATAAGAATATGTTAAAATACAGATGAAAGAAAGTCAAATTAAGTATATTAGTAATTACCTGGTGAAGCTACAACAAGTTCTATTTTTTACTGTAATCTCAATTTGTTGATGATTACTCTGTACACAAAAGTCTTTTCAGTTCCTCCATATCCATATAAGAAGAATAATTTTCCAAGATTATTTTCTACTACATTTAGCACAGCATCATATGCATTTAGTTGCTCTACATTCAGTTTTTTGACCATTGATTCGTGCTTTGTTTTTAAAAACTTTGTGTCATACATCATTTCTTCACAAATGTAATTGTTCTTAAGATCCTTCAACATTTCATTTTTTGCAACTGGTATACCTTCTATTTGTTCCAAACTTTTTCGTTGTTTCATGAGGAAAACTTTGATTTCTTTTAATATGTAATTTTTTTTTGTTCTGTTGACAAAGTTAAACTTGGGAACTGTAAAAGTTTTCTTTGTCGATGTTGAATATCATCACTAATAAACTCCCAATTGACTTTCCAAAAATTCTTCATATCTAAAACATTGCAGAAGAAAAGTATTGTCATAAATAGTTCCCTTAATTGAGGTCTGGTTGTCTATTGTGAAGCCTCATCTATGGACTCATGCCATTCTTTGTCATTTTGTAGAAGTCCTCTTGCATAACAGGCTGCTTTAAAAGATGGATATGTTTTCTCATTGTAGTTTCGTATATGTTCATATGATGTTAGGCCACAAATATGATTCAACAACATTCTCATGTTATATCTCTCTTAAAGCTGGATATGCAAATGTAACATGTCCAATACATCTACCCTTTTTTTCTCCTTGTCCAAAGCTTTTCTTTCTTTTTCCAAGTATAATGCTAAGAGAATTCAAAATATGTATATTTTCTTGCTTCTAGATCCCCTTTATTTGTTTCAAACCATTCAGTAAACATCATATGCTTTGCATCTTCACTCTCTACAATAGTAGGTAGAGAGGTACTATCTCTAAAAGCAATACTTTGCCCATTTTCTAAGTGGAATACCAATCTTTCTACAACAGGTATTCTGAAATGCACTTCAAATTCATATATTCTCCAACATGATTTACATGTTGAAATGTATCTACAGTCTAAAAAAGTTTTCACTTCATTTGTATTAGAATTTTCCTGTGTAGAGTTTATGGTAGAAGTAGTTTGCACTTGTTCTATGATCACAATTGTTCTATCAGGGCCTTTATTTACATACTTGAACAAATATTTTATGGCTCTTGATTTATTACATGCTTTAACATTGATGTGACTTTTGTACTTGACGAAAAGATATTGATTATATGGAACAACAAACCTATTGTCAAGTTTGAAACCATTTTTCATGACAAATGTTGATGTCTCTCTTCGTTGGAGAATCCATTTTCATCCAGTATGGTCATGTTTTGTACTTTCTTTGGAAAATGCTTAGAGCATTGGCCTACAATATAGTTATCATAATCTTATGTTAGTATGAAATTGTTGGGAAAATTATATTTGAAATGTATCTAATTGTATTTTTTTTTTTTTTGAAATAGTATATTTTATAATGTTAGGTAACAATAAATTTACCTTACATCATGCAATATGATCTGATACCTAACTCCACATGGTTCATGCATCATAAATTCAGTTACAACTTTATATCCAATTGGATCTTTAACTGGATCTGGTATTCTTGCAGATATAACTTCATCTATTTCTTCATATGTGTGTCTCTTTGAACATTTGATTAATCCATATAATAATATGTGCATATGGTAAGCCTCTTGTTTGAAATTCAATGGTGTATACTACTGCAACCACAGTGATAAGTACATGAGATATTCATAGTGTTGCAAATAGAAAATGTATTCTGAACCTATGAAAATATACCTGCATCAACTTGTCCAAATATTTTGTTCTTTGTAATGTCTTCAATCATTTCTTCGAGTTTTATTTTAAAAACACAGACTTTAATATCCGGTCTATTTTTTGCTCTTTGTTGAGGTAGTTCTTGTAGCATTTCTTGAATTTCTGGCCAATTTTGATTTGCTATAAATGTAATAAAAAAAATTGGATTGCCAAAAATTCTACACAATGTCATTGCATTTTGATAGTTTTGAGCTTTGTATCGAGGACCACCAATGAAAGAAGAAAGTAAAATAGTTCTCTGGCCCACTTGTGTAGAATCTGTATCTCCCCTTTGAACTGCATCAAATACATTTTTGTATAATTCAGTTCGTAACTTTCCCTGGTGATCTTTGATCCATTGAAGTCATACTTGCTCAATTCCTGTATAAGCATCAACAATAAACTGTTGGAATCATCTTCTAGACAACAATAATGTATTTCCTTCTACTTTTCTATATTATAATATGTATGCATAGTAGACTCGCATTGTCATAAATAGCCTTTTACCATGACGTTGACACGTAGATTTGACATATAGAATTTGAGGATGAAATCAATCTTCACCATAATGAAATAACAATAAATATTGTAATGCCATGAAACACAGATGTAGGTAACTAATTCTTTGCAATGTACCTGACCTCATTTCAACAAAAATGTGTCTGTCCTTGGTTACATGATTTATATCTCCAACTATGAGAGTTGCTATTTCTAAGGCTATTAGAGGTTGGTACTGCCTGGTGTTTAAAGTCCCACTATGGAACAATATGATTTTGAATTCACCTATGTCGGAATTGTTATGCTTGTCTTGAGAAATTCTAAACACTTTTACCAATTCATTGTGTTGATCAAGCATATGAATCAATTGCTAGATAATTCCTGCATTCAAGTTGTTGTTTGCATGTCTTTAATTCACTGCTTTTAGTCAGTTATGCACTTCATTTACAGTATCATGAAAATACCACTAGATAAAGTGCGCATCTTTTCCACTTTCTGGAATCAAAGAACCAAGCTTATGATAATTCTCACCATTTATCCGATAGATGTATGGTCCTGAGCGTTGATTGATTTGCTCATCAACTTTTGCACCCATAGATGTCATTGAGAACATTGAGTTATATGCTCTAATATTTTCCAAGAAAGGTATGGAATCTTCAAGTGCATTATGAGAAAGTAGTGAATTGAGGGGTTCTGGAGCAAACCTCCTTGCTGACAATTGAATTTTTCCCTGCCTACAACATAATTTATATCTTGGATGTCTTTTCTTTGAATGCTTTTTTATTTTTTTGCTCTCTCAAAATACTGCCTAACAAAATTGACATTCATATTTAGCTTTTCCATAGTAAGAGCTTGTGTTGAGTTCAGAATCTGTGAACAATGGAATTGATTTAATGTTAGGAAATAGTGCTACATACATGAACTATGAACCCAAACAATAATGTGTAAGAATTCGTACCTGCCATAGGTATGGTTACTTTTTTCTGTAAAACTGTGTTATTTTTAACAGAATATTTTTTCTTTGAATTCATGATGTTTTTGCATTCTTTTCTTTTTCTCCTTGCATATTCTGTTATGTGAAAAACAAATGGAAAAATAAATTAGTTATATGTCAATTAAATCATACATATTAATGTGCATACATTCTGTCCATGTACTTAGGCCAATGTTGCTACTTTTTGAACTTAAATATTCATGATTAATGCTATTCATATTTTTGTCATTCATTGATGATCTTGTTAATCTTTAGAATATTTTTACAGATAACATACAAACCAGTAGGCCATATTGTGCAATGGAGGAGAGTTTAAAGAGAGAGGTAAACTAACAACAACCCATTTTGTAATTTCTTGTTGTTTTCTAAATATCTTTACAAAACCCTTTGTTTTCTGAATGGTGATAAAATTCCTTCTTTTCTGAACCACCTCTTGTAGTGCCGCTGGCAATGGCTTTGGTATTTAAGTTGGGTACTAAATTGTTGAATTCCTTTTTTGATTGTTTTGCCTAAAATTCTTGTTTCAGTTTTTACAAATTCAGAGTAATATGTGAATTTTGCATAACAGTTTCAACACAGACAAAACTAAACTGCTAACTGTTGCAAACTATGGATTCAAATTTGTCATTAAATTATTTTCATGATCCTGAAATAAGAACTTGTCAAATGAATAACGTATATTACCTACTGAAATAATGCTACATTTGCTATTTGAACTGTTATAAATTGTTGAACCAAGATGTTTTTCAGCATGCCTTTTTCTCTTGTCTTCTAGAATTTCAGCACGTTCTTTTCTTTTTCTCCTTACCATTTCTGGGGTAATGATTCATTGTATGTAAATTCTGAATGATATATGATAATTATTACAGCTGAGAAATGAATTATAAAATGGTTTATGACCACTTCAATTACCTATTCGGATATTATGACTGGCAGCATAATTGTAATGATGAATGTTCATTGTTGAATGCTGTTGGTTGGTGGTGTGGATGCTTATGCTATGCTCCATCGACGTATGATGTACTGAAGCTGATTCAAAGTTGGAGTTTGACTGCAGATGTTCAACTACAAAGATATTAAAGTAACATGTTAGCAAGCTTTGAAACAATCAAGTGTACAGTATTTTGAAAGAATCCTCAAAATTCCCTCATATCTCTTCCAAAACCTAAGGTATGGTAGTAATTTTATAGTCATTTGTATCGTTTTTTACTATCACAGACATTGCCTAACTTCATGAAAATTGTTTTCTTTGGCTATTTTCTCTCTCTTGACTTTCATGATGGAGATGGAACAGAGTTTCCACACACACACACTTTGCATGCAGTGTTGAGGCTTGAGACCTAATCTAAAAATTATGAAATATCTAAGGAGGTTTGGCTACTTATTTTGCACTCCATGGAAGGGTTCTATTTGAGAGATCTGCTTCCAATCATTTTTTTGTGGTTTTTTTTTTTTAAACTCTTCGTGGGAGTGGAAATCTATGACAGACTTTGTGCAGAAAAACCTGCTCTTAATTTTGTGTCAGTGACATTGTAGGTTAACCAAGATAAAGAGAAGGACAGTTTAGCTTCTAAGTAATATATCTATTCCGCTTCTATGAGATAAAGTTTTTAACTAAAGGATACTTGATTGAGCAATGTTGAGAATGAGCATAAGCTGTATAAATCACTTCTTTTTTAGTTACACACCTCAATAACATGCACATTTGATATGATATTCTTGTACAAAATTTGTCAATGGTAGTATTTTTCATGGTAATTTATCAAGGATATTTTTCATGTTGAGAATGTGCATCCATTTTTTTAAAATTCAACCGTAAATAGTCATTAGTGCACAATACTTTGTTTTTTTAAAAAAGATTTCATTTTTTTTTTAACTATATGGAGTTTGATTGTTTCAGTTGGCCTTTTTTGATTGTTTAAAGAGGTGATACTTATTGGATCGTTTTTTATGTATCAGTTTGTGTTACAATGAACCCAATATTGCTACTAGATTTTGGTGAAAGAGTAGAAGAAGGGTAAGGAAATTTCTGAACAAAGGCTGCAAGTTCAAGGCACTTGTTGTGGAATCCTATTTGGTTGATTCAATAGTAACCATAATGTCAAATTATTTTGTTGGTGAAAGTTCATTTACATAGATGTATTTACTACTTCTTAATAACAATATCTAACTTCTGGATATCGAACAAATACTTTTTACGATAATATGACTTAGAAATCAATAGGTCAAGAAGTTACCTGCTGAAAGAGTTGGACATGTTTTTTTTTGAACTGTTATTACTTGCTGAAGCAATATCTTATTCAATTGGAGCAATTGCCTTTCTTTTTCTTCTTGACATATCTGTGTGTGATGTTCCAGGGACAAAGTTAACAAAAGCATCAGAAACTGCTCTCAAAAGATTATTTTGGTTGTGCAGCCTTTGTGCGATATTTATATGGTTTCAAAGAGGTTATGTGGTATTTATAGCAGTTTTATTCTTAGTTTTTTTGTCATAAAAAAAACTACCATAATTGGTTTTGAATTTTTTATTCCCAAGCACTATTCATTTTCTAATGTAGGTGTTCAATTTGACAGTTAATCAACTGGTATCAAATCAGATATGTTAAAATGGTTTCCAATTGATTATTTTTAAAATTCCCTTTTAAGGGAAATTAAATGAATCATATGTTTTTTTTACGTTGGTGGCCTTTTCATGAAGAATATATTGGCGATTTGATTTGTACAAAGTGCATGGTGAAGGTCTTAAATTCAAAATAGGAAGAGGTGATTTGATTGTTCATTAACGTAAATAAATCTTTTACTGATCAGAAGAACTAAGAACTTTTACAACTACAGAAGTAAGAGATTTTCTGGGCATGTTGAAGTCTGTAGTATGAAAATTGAGATGGAAAGGGTACTTGTATTCGGTTTACAATGTCTTGATCCTTTGGCCAATATATCAACTCTACTTGCAAGTTGGGCCACGTCTTAATTCCATGATTTGTTTCCATGGAAAGCTTAAGTTTGGGAGTAAGAGGTGGAAAGTTTATAGCTATCACCTTTTGTCCTATAATTTTTCTACTTTATTAGAAATATTGCTGATTAATCTCCTTTTGATAATTGCAGCCAATGGATCAGACATATACAGTTGGTGATTTTATGACAACGAAAGACAAATTTCATGTTGTGAAGGCCTATACAACAGTTGAAGTGAGTATCTTTTTATCCTTTATATCCTTAACTTCAAGGGTATGTTATGAGATACCTTGTAATTTCTTGGCAATGTATTTGCAGCATTGGAGATTCTTGTGGAGAAAAGAATTACTGGCTTTCCTTTGATTGATAATGACTGAAAGTTGGTAAATTTTATTAGGCTTAAGTGATGCCTTGCTGCCAGGATAGCTTATAAAATTTATACACCAACATAGTACATATCTCAAAGTTCCAACATTCTAATTTGCTGACAAATCTTTAGCTATATCACAATCTGTAGAGGGTTCCAACATTCGTCCATCTGTCTATTATGCTTCTATCTTCATTATTTGTCATCTTTTCAACTATCTTTGTTACCAGTGTCAAACAAAGCCTTCTTGCTATTCAAATTTCCCTTTTTCATCATTCCTTCCATGCCATATTTGGAAAAGCAAATCAAATGTTTTCAGTTAGGCAAAAATTGTGCAGCTAGTAGAATTGAACATTTTAGTATATCCTTACTGGAATTGCCATTTTTTCTTCTTCTCATCTTGTGCAGGAGTTTGAATTTCAACTTAATTTGGTGATTGGACCAAGTCCTCCTCATTTTGTATGTCCTGTTATTTTTTTTAGACATATATAAATGACCACATATAATTTTTTCTCAATGTTCGAATGTTAAGACTATTGAAATTAGCACAACAATGTACAATACCTTGGATGCTTCTACAGCTGTATCAACAACATCCAATGATTCATATGTTCAGAAAATAGTAAAGCATTCTTTGACTGTCCCTCGACTTTGTTCATTGAATTTCACTTGACAAATATTTTTTTTCCTATTAGCTTTTTCAATGGTGCAGGAACTGCATCATCTATGCCTTCCTAATAATGGCATACAATATCCAACTCAGTTCATGATATTGCAAGCATTGATCTTCTTATTGTTATAAATGACATGCAATCTTACCTCTGCTATTATTTGGGCTAATTTTTCAGCCTGCATGTGCACCATTTTTTCAACTTCTCTACCAAATAAGACAAAGCAGGCTTGTCCGGTACTATCACCTACTATTACTTCTACACAATATCTGTTTTGTAATTTAATGGGATGATGTTAATATACTGTGTGAGATACATATGTAAGAAGTTAAATGCCAAATTACCTGATATCTGAATACTCCTCAATTCTACCATATGCTTCACACCCTAACTATTTTCCTAGTACTTTCAGTTTTTTTCTACAAATATTACATGAACTGTATATCTCCAACCATTGTATGTGTCATTGTCAAGAACAGTAAAAATGGAGTAATAGACTATAGCCTGTTGTTTCATGAAATGCAAGTAATTCAGTGTTCACTTTCATAAGTAAAAAGTAGGGGTTTTTTTGTACATTCGTGAAATCATCATACCAAGTCGTCTCCATTTTGAACTATGTTCCCGAGTTGTCCTAATGTTCGCCTGTTCTGTTCATAATTCTTCTTTGTCAATATAACAGAAGGAAGCTTGATTTCAATAGGATGTTGTGCTATGTTTGTTGCGCCACACCTGATTAAGTATGTAATTAGTTATCCATGGTCAATGCATATTTTATTTAAAAGTTTAAATTGTGTTTGACTTACATTTTCTTGAAGTTTTCTATTACAGGGATATGCAAATTCACATTTATCTTTGTCGTACTACTGCTTGATAATATGGCAGATCTATTGTCATCTTTGATAATTATAGATATGAAAATTGCTACTTGGATATGCTCACTGGCCATTCTTTTATTTCTCTTGATGATATCCGTAATTGGTCCCCATAATATGACCTGTAAGTGTCTTCCACTAATTCCAAGAGTAATATCATAGTGATTTCTCTCTCAGTAATGAAAATTAGGTAATGAAAAACCTTAGAGGGGTGAATAAGGTTTTTGAAAAATTTAAAATACTTTTTAAAAAAATTTAATTTTCGAAATGCTCCTTTTGTTTTACAGAGAGAGATGTTTATAAGTTATGCAAAGAAGAAATTTGTATAGCTTTAAGAAGTCATCTAGGATCTTAAGGATATGAGACAAGAGATGTACAATTAATACAAAAATAAAGATAAGTTGGTGAGAATCATAAAGATTTTTTGTTGAATGATTGAAAACTTTGTACAAAGAGATTCGCAAGCCGTCAGAAATAAATGTAAGGAAGATAAACAAGAGATTTATAGTGGTTTGATCCTCAAAGATCTACGTCCACTATCTTAAACTCACACTTAAGTCAGCTCAATAGTGTTTGTCTACACCAATTATACAAGAAGATCACCACACTTGATTTTAACCCAAACATCTCAACCAACTACAAATCAAGACTCACCTCAAATGGGTTTTACACTATAATCTTGATATACAAAAAGGATTATAGGAATGAAATAGAGATAGCTCACACTTTTGAGTAAATGTGCAATCAAATGAGCACCAACAACTTTTACCTTTTGAAATAATTTGATTTCTTTTTGAAACACTAATGAAAAGGGAGATTTTTATTTTCTAAAGTGTAAGAGTGTTTCTAAGGAAGATAGCATAAAAATCTGCTTTAAATTCGAGTTTTGAAGGCTTTTATAGAAGCAAAATGTAAGGTACTAATGGCTAGAAACGGCTAGTTTCTCGCTATCAGATTTTTCAGAGTTTTGAATTTAAGGATCGGACGATGGTGCATCCAAAAAGTGAGTCCAAAATGACACTTTTCTATGTAGAAACATTTTGACACTGTTCACAGAGTTTTGAACGAAGCTTTTTGAATATAAAGCTATCCAAACTATTTAATTCAAAATTCTGAAGACTTAAAACTTTGAAATCTTTTTTGTTTATGTGTTTCAAGGTAGAAATACATTGAATCATAAGGTAAAAAAGACATAGGAAGTTACATTTATACCTTAACAAATGATTCCTAGTCTATGATTCTTTTCAAGAGCTTCTTGGTATACAATCTTTTAAGCTTGTCCTAAACTTTGTTACTCATTCTTAGATTTCGTTGCTCAAGAGTTGCTTAGCAAACTCAGTTGTGTGTCTTGGAAGAATTGAGGTCGAACATGTCATATTATATACAGATCACACAAGTTAATCCTCATTAATGTTTGTCATAAGTCAAAATACGGAAGAATACCCTTAGGGCTAACAAGTAAAGTATGAATAAATTGTTAGCCATGTGCTTGTTTTACCTTTCATCTTTGATAGCCACTGTCTGCAACTTTACACAGTGGCTCATTCTATTTCTCTCATCAACATTTGAAACTACTGTTATCATCCTAATCACAACTATGCATTGATATGCAATAGTGACATTAATCCTTCACAATTCCTAAGCATGTTGTTAATATGATGCTATGAAGATTATTATTGGGGAATCAGTGCATATGGCAAGTCACCGGCAAAAGAATTAACACATGCATGTTGTTCAGTGTAGTCAGATGCTCTGAAATGTGTGTCGTAAGCCAACATGAAACATAGCATAATCACTATCTCAATATGAGAAGTTGAGAACTTGTGAGTATAAAACTAAATGTGACACATGATTCAAACTAAATGTTTCAAGCTACGACACACATATGAAACTGAAAAAAGATAAACTTAGAAACAAAAAGGACAATGGAGATAAAGCAGCAAGTTAATTCATGCTTGAAACTAATGAAACCGAAAAATCAGAAAAATAGAAACAAAAATGATAATGGAAATAAATCAGATTTATCAAATTCATAGGAAGGGCTGGTGTTTGTGCAGCTTAGGGACACATTTAACAAAACCCGAAACAAAAATTCATCCAATCTCTCAAAAATTCCTTCCAATCTTGCAGACCCTTCTTCTATCATTTATGTTTATATTCTTCTTTCCCATGTATTCCTTCATAGAAAATTTCTCTAGTTTTGGGCAAATCAAATAACATTGAGAGAGAGCAAGGAATCAGAAAGATAAGTGCTAGTGAGGGGCGTCAGAGCAGAGGCCGTTCCCCCAACTTAAAGGGGCTGGAGTTCGACACAGAGGTTTTTGGTTGTTAAGTTATAGAACTTCTGGTTTCGGGATCTGCCACCATTGTGGCTGAAGGACAATAAAGAGTTTTATAGACTTTTGGATAGTTTTTGATAGTCCAAAATCAGATGAAGGGCTTACCTTTTCAATTCCTTTCCCTTAGCAACAACGCATGGCAGAAACCACTAACTTCAGACGGTGAAAATGCACCACTTTCGAAGAAAATGCTGGGAAAAGCGACATCAGGGCTTCGACTTCGGCTTTGGTTTGGGTAAGGTGGGAAGAATATTTCTACTTAGATTTGAAAAGAATGAAATCGTTCAAAGATTGGAAAGCCTAATCTGACTAAAGAATGGCAAAGAATGAAATCGTTCAAAGTTCGGGAAGTCTAATCTAACTAATGAATGGCAAAGTTAAGCAGAAGTGCTTCACAGCAGAAGATTAGGAATGCCAGTTCACTGAATTATGGGTGAACAAAAAAGGGTTTTTGTGCCTTATGAACTAACACAATGATATCTCCAGCACGTGACTAAACCTTGTCAAAAGGCAGAAAGTGAAATTTATGTCGGGGAATTTTGGGCAACTCATCTTCAACTTCTTGTAGGTAAGTACTACAATCAATCACAATTTGCAGCTCCTCATTCACAATTCTATAATTTGGTTTGGCCATTTGTAATGAGAAATTCTTCATTATGTAGAAATTTTCTTCCTGAATATAGTCATGAAATTGTGGTATGAATCGATTACAAATTATACAATACTTCATATTTTCCTGCAATAGACAAAATTGATGTCAATTCAATTGTTTTTGCCAATTAGTGATCCATGTTAAATTGTAAAATGGAATCCACCAAAAAACAACAAAAAGAACGAACTTTTACACTTCACGAATTGTACCTTTTCATCCATAACCAAGAAATCAAGGCTGATGACTTCTGTTGGTTTTTGTGCATGGTTTGTCCCCCATAATCTTAAAATTCTGAAATGCACATGCTTTTATTGCTTGCCTTGAGATAATTCATTCAACAGAATATAGTCCAAGCCCCATTGTTCCATTGTACAGTGTCTTTAGTCTGTGTGATCTGTAGTCTTGGTAGGGAATTATTTAATATGGAGAGAAATGTAACGAGATTAGAGACTTTGATTGAAGATAAACTTGTTAGATACAGTGCACCTGAAAGTACTGCATAGAACAATGAACTTTCGTATGTTGAGATGTATCAACCTTAAACCTTAGGTGAAGTATTTAATAGGGAGTGAAATTTGAAGAGATTAGGAGTTTGGGTTGAAGATAAAGTTGTTAAGTATTAACGTGAGTGCATGTGGAAGATAAAGTTGTTTGGGTTCAAAGCGTCATGTGGAAGTGTAGGATAATGCAAGGTGTCTCTCTTATAACTTTCTGCAATTATTTATATATATATCTATATATATATATATTTTTTTTAATTTAAATAGAAAGAGTATGTTGTTTTCAATTTTTCATTGACACTTCAAATTTTTTTTCCTCACTAATATGATATAATTCAATTGAATAAAAGTATTTATTTTCAATATGATAGTATAAGTTAGTAAACTTTACAGAGGATAAATTTATACCCCTTAAAATCTAAATTAACACCTTTAAACTATAATTATAGTTGAATAAGAATTAAATTAATATGAGTTTTAAGAATGATGTGAAGTGTGCCTTTTTAAATTATCGTTCTAAAAACGAGAAATGGTTGGGTTTGTCTTGCCTGTACTGTTCAAGAATAGTGTTGGAGGTGGCATGCAGAAAATTATTTTGTGTGTGCTTAGTTTCCTTATTTTATATTATAACCATTTAGTTTGTTTAAATATATAATTTTTATTCTCTATATTTCGGAAACTTCTCACCTTTTCAATTCCCTTCCCTTCTTCTATTGAAAGAGAAATATGAGGATTGTTTTGATTGCCTAGCCAAATATTTATTAATAGATATTATTTAATAATAATTTTTTTTTTTTAAAAAAGCATCTCACCACTTGGTGAATATATTATGAACTGGTAGTTGTCAATTTATAATGCTTAATCTAATAGAGTCAGAGGTGCATTCACTGGTGCGTTAGTGAGTATGTGATAATCAAGTTATAATTAAATTTAAATGAATTATAATGAAAGAAAAAAAATATATAATTAAGTTTTTTAATCGAGATAATCATATTAAGATAAATCTCAACTAAATATATAATTTTTTATTAAAAATAAAATTAAAAAAGAGATTAAAATCGCTCTTTACTAATAAATATATTCTAAATTTTGATTTATGTAACAAAAGAACTAAAATAATTGAACTGATGAGACGTTGCTCTCAATTACTTTTGGACTCTTAACCGTAACCACAGACTAAAAGGAAATGTGCACCCCATCCAAAATAAAAGGTCACCTGTGTTCTTCACTTAAGATCATCGCTACTACAATGAATATAAATATAAATATAAATATAAAATATATATACTTTTTTGGGATCATCTGCTTTCATCCCCATATATTTAGAAATAAAATTAAATGATTTTTTTTTTCTTCATACAAAGCTGCTAGAGAAATATAATTTGTAGGAAAAACTTCGAAACATTTCCGACAAGCACGTGATTTCTCTTAAAAGATTTATTTTTTGTAATTTTCTAGGTCTATATTTAAAAAAAAAAAACTCCATTACAATTCCTTAGAAATTTATATTAGATTCTGTTGTATTTACTTGAAGAGAATGGCAAAAAGATTTTTAAAAAAAGACGAAAAACAAATTTTGTATTTTTCTCATTTATTTTTTCTCCATTCAGACACAATCATGGTAAAAAATAATTCTAATTATCATAATCTTATGTTAGGCTTTTAGAATTCATTTTTCAAAGTGCTCACTATTAACCAGCAATTGTTGAGAATAGAAGATGGAGATACAATGAAGCACATAAAAAAACTGTCCACTGCAAAGGGACACACTGATTTCCTGGTTTGGAAAAAATAACTTGAAACGTTCACTTAAAAAAAGTGATGAAGTGATAATTTAGTATTTTATTAATTAATTATATTTTAATTTCGATTCACATTTCTATTTATTTAACGGTATAGATTACATCACATGATATAATATATTTTTAAAAATTTTAAACTCTCATGACATGATAATAACTTTTGATAAAAAGGGTTCCTTAATCCTTCTCAGCCAAAATTATTAAACGGGATGAGTTTTTTTCTTTTTAGGAACTCTAATAATATGGCACTATTTTGTAAAATATGATTCATTAAAGGAGATGTTTAAGTTTTATGTATAGGGAAATTCTTGTTTGTATTGATGCTTTGAATAGTTATATCACGTATATTGAGAATTGTATAATAAATGTGTATGTAATATAACTATTTAAAACATCCGGTACACCTAAAAAATTTTCTAATGTATATCTTTTCCTCAATGTTAAAAAAAAAAAGGAGAATACATACTTTCTTCTTATTTATAAATTAAAGGATCAAACTTACCTTAATTAGAAAAGTGAGGAAAAGGTTATGGAGAAGTGATGATGGAGATTCCATTTAAAAATAAAAATAATGGTAATGGAGATATTTAGCAGATACATTTGGCCCTTCTCCCTTGTCCAATGAAACAAACAGCTGATAATTTTTTTTTCCCACATATGGGCCTCCTTCTACTCTCATGAGTAGAAGAAAAGCCATTACCGACATGAATGTGATCGCCCCACTACACGCGCTTGAATAATTCTTGCAAAGCCGTTATGTGTGGATCAAATGTGCCGTCTAATGCAAGATGGGGCAAGCATTAATGTTGTTCTTTTATTGCTCTCAGATACGGATTATGATGCCGTCTTTACAGTTTTCTCTTCAGGTAGAAGTAGTAACGTAACTCCTCTTGTACCGAGACACTTGGGTTCTTTTGGTTAATTTTCTATTCAATTTTGTCTCAAGCATCATGACCAATTGAAAGTTTTTGTATTATGCCATTCTTGAATTTCGGCGTATAGACGCATGTTCCCGTGCTAGCGATGAAAGCTTGAGGCTTTTCTGTGTTTGCTTCTTCTGGGGTGGTTTCAGTCTTGGTGGGCATATCTGAGGGAAGGTTGGTGATGGGCATAATAAGCACTATTCTGGGTGCCTTTGGTTTTGGAATCGGGGTCACAATTGGGCTTGTGATCGGCTATTATCTCTTCATCTACTTCCAACCAACTGATGTAAAGGTCAGTTATTTTTCTTGTTGCCTGTCCCTCTATGTTCTGCAAATGCATGTTCATATGCATTTCCTATTCTATGTGTTGATATCTCTTTTCTGCCGTATCATTGTTTCCTTTTGTTCTTCTTTTGTCTCTTTCCATTTTCAGCTGCTTGTTCCCTGCGTAACTCTAAAGATTTATTTGGATAATTATGGTTGTTAAAGTTGCTAACATACTGAAGTATTCATGGAAAGCTTGAATTTTCTGAAGAAGTATCAAGTTTTGCCATGATACCGTTGTGCAATAGAAGTATATTAGTTTTGTTGGCCTACTAGAAGAATGCTTGTTTTTTCTTAATTCAGTGTCATTTGAGAGTGTGTGAATCAACAAGGCTTCCCACTGTACTTTACTTTTTGGGGACATGAATCTGCCCATGATTCTTGCAATTAGGAAATTTAAGTGGTAAAAGATCCACGAATGTGGTTGAAGGGAACTACTGAATTTTCACCTAGCTTAAGAACAATAGGACATATGCTGCCTCCTACCTTTGTTTATTCCTCCTCAGGAAGTCAATTTCCTAGCTGAGTCTTGATGGGGAAAATGTACCTCCTATCTGTCTCTGTGTGAAAAACATGAGATAATTTTGGTAATTGAAAGGTTAATAATCTCCTTTGTTACATTACTTCTCCAAAATGAAAATAATCTGTTATTGCAGTTCAATTGGCATGATGGAGCCGAGTGATTGTGTGACATATTTAACCATGGAAAATCTTGTTTCTCATAGCTATGAAGATACAGCAAAACTTTTAGGGCTTTTCAAGAATACTTCTACCTTCTTAGACTCATTTTGGTTCTTTCCAAGGTCTTCATTTTGGTTCAGGAACTTCTCTCTCTGTCCAGTTTTGGAAAAGGTTTTTCACTTCTTTGTAGCATTCTGAATACAGAGGACTATGTGAGGGTTTATTCTTTTGCCCAACAGTTTTGATTCTCTTATTTGTGAGTTTTTAACTCTTCTGTTTTTTTTATATCTTTTCATTTGTACCAATTGGGAAGTGTCTGAAGATGCTGAATTTTGCAGGTGAATACTGCAGCAATGTAATTGGCTGGTTGTATCACATCTAATCATATGTTTTATTGTCCCCCCCCCCCCCCCCCAACCAAAATGGAAGGGCATGATAAAGAATATGCAAAACTTTCTAGATTTTTCCCTTTTTAAAATTATACTTTCTTGCTACATAAGCAAAATATTCTGATATTTTATAAAGCATCTGTTATGTACAAGCTTCATAGAAGGTGGAAAACGGATGGAGTTCTCTTAAAAAATCTTACACATCAAACATCAAACTGTCCTTTGTAACTCAAACAAAATTTTTTATCTTCAACTAAGTTTGTAGCATGGTTTTGTAATCTCCCTTTGTCTCCCAAACACAAACTCACATGCTGTTTTTCTTTGTTAGGCTCTGCTGCTTTGTTAAGCCTCACCGATATTCTTTGGCCTCTATGTGCAATGTTTTATTTGTTGTCTTTTCAAGATTGAAATAGAGAACGCATATTGAGTATGTTACCCCTTTTCTTGGATTTTATGTCGTTCAGGATCCAGATATGCGTCCTCTGGCTGAGCAAGAGACTATAGATCTCCGCAAACTGCTACCAGAGATACCTCTGTGGGTAAAATGTCCAGATTATGATCGTGTATGATCCTGCCTGTTCCTTTCATCTTATTAGATACTTGCCTTGTAGCATGGTCCCAAGGCTTACTATCTTCATTCTTCTTATGACATTCTGCATCCTGACCAATTTTGTCCCATAACTATATATTACAGATGGATTGGCTGAACAAGTTCATTGAGAGTATGTGGCCATATTTGGATAAGGTTTATCCCTTTCTTCTATGTTTTCTATGATCTTGTTAGTTTTGGTACTTTTGGAGATTGAATATTGATGATAAACATCCTTAGGCAATTTGCAAGACTGCAAAGACAATAGCAGAGCCAATTATCGCCGAGCAAATTCCCAAATACAAAATTGAATCTGTTGAATTTGAAGCACTTACCTTGGGCTGCCTGCCTCCAACATTTCAAGGTTGAGCTGCTCATTCTTTTTCTTCTCATTGCATGGGAAACGTATGAGGCGCTTGGTGTTGTGATTTGGCTTGCTGAAATTATGTGCTTTTCTTGTTGAGAAAATGTGCCTTTTTTGTTTTGGTGATTTTTTCAGAGGCAGGTAAAAGTAATTTATCTTTACCGCCATTAATGGAACACTAGAATCCTGGAAGTAAAGAATTTAGCTTTGAAGTCCATAATTGTCCTTTTACCCTTGATCAGTGCTTTTGGCCCTCCATGTGCTGAGGCTAAAGTTTTAAGAGATTACTGGAACTGAAAATGCAGAACTTGAAGACTGGAGAACAATGACAGGATAATTGGTTTACCAACAAATTTATATGTAATCTATCATATTGAGCAATGTAAAAATCTGATTATCATTTGTTTAGGATCATCATGGCCAGTTATTGTTCTTGCCTTCTACCTTTAATTTGATCTCCTAGTTGGGGAAAAATCAATGACAACCCTAAGAATCCTAGAAAAGACCAAAGTTCCTGACAATAAAGTTTCCTTGTCTACTCCAAAATATGACTACACAAACCAAAATTTAAATAAACTTTCCTGAAGAAAAGGTAACAGATATTTACACAATACCTAGGACAAGTTGAACATTTAGGTTATCTTATCAAGAAGCATGGTTGCCAAATATTTATAAAAAACATGATGTTCAGCCTTTCTATATTGTTTCGATCTTCTCATTTTTCAACTTTACTTTTAGGGTGAGTTTGGTTCGCGAAGGGAAAGGGGAAAGGGGAGGGGGAGTGGAACATTTTACTTCCATCAGGGGAAGTAAATGTAATTACTTTCATCTTGTTTGGTTGGAGTGGAAGGGAAGTAAATATGATTTACCTCTCATTGTTTGGTTGTAAGGTATATATGGAGGAAATAATTATTGAATTACTATTATACCCCTAAGGCTAATTTATAAAAAATTGCAAAGTAGGGTAGAATTGTAATAAGATAAATACCCTAGGACAAGAGGGTCTTTTAACCCTTATTTACTTCCCAAATCCTCCAAAATGGAGAGGAAGAAAAATCTGAGGTGGAAGGGATCCACATATACTTCTCCACCTCCAACCACTCCAACCAAACTAAGTAAATCACACATTTACTTCCTATTTTACTTCCCTTCCTCTTTTCCTTCCCACTTTCACTCCAACCAAACTCACCCTTAGTTAAAATGTGGTGCCTCCTTACTAAGCTGCTACATCACTGCAGGCATGAAAGTGTACAGTACAGAAGAGAAAGAGTTGATCATGGAACCAGTCTTGAAATGGGCTGCTAACCCCAACATAATTGTTGCTGTCAAGGCCTTTGGATTGCGAGCCACTGTTCAGGTATTTGATCATTCTTTGGTTTATCTAAGTGAGGAACTTGTAGATTTGGTGATGCCTAATGTTATGAAAATTGAGATTCATTGAAACCAGCCAGTTACTTCAAGGTTATCCCAAATTTCTTTTACACCTTGTTAATATGATCAACGTGGATGAACTAAAATCATTGCTGTTTTCTAGATTTCGACAAAGGCCAGATTATTTTACGATTATTTGTTTAGGTAATTGTAGATCTAGATTTTGACAAAGACTTGGTTGTTTTCCAATTATTTGTTTTGGCAATTGTAGGTGCTTGACTTGCAAGTATTTGCTTGTCCTCGCATCACGTTGAAACCACTTGTTCCGAGCTTTCCTTGTTTCTGCAACATATTAGTTTCTCTCATGGAGAAGGTGAGTATTGAATACACAGACTTAATTTGCTTTGATTCTGTGTCTGGAAACTGAATATGCATCTTATAAGGTGGGGGAAAGTGTGCTGGTGCATTGACTCTGCAGCACTTGAAGCAAAATGCCAAATGGATATACCGTATCTTGAACAAAATAGGCTTTAGAGTAAAACTTAATGTAACCTTCAATCTAAAAGAATTAGATCTTCACTAAATTCGGTAATTGTCTGTTCCAGAGGTCTAATTTTCATTTCTTCCTTCCTTTCGCTCATAATTTGCAGCCTCACGTTGACTTTGGACTAAAACTACTAGGAGCTGATGCCATGTCCATTCCTGGCCTGTATAGGTTTGTTCAGGTACATATATTTTGTGTATTTCATCCTTATGTGCCTTTATTGATGGGGTTGCTATGTTGGAATTGTTTTGGCGGGAATTTTCGAATGATAAATCATGGTGAAAGTTTAAGAAGATAAAGTTGGATGCCAATATATACATTAAATAGCATGTTCAATTGTATCAATTCATCTTCAACTTAGGTTGATGCTGCTAGCGTTCCTGGCCTTCCATTTCATTACTTTGCTGAGGAGTGCCACCACTAATTCTTTTGGTAGCCTAATCATTTCATGATGTACAGTACATTATCGAGTTCTTCAACACTACATAGCTTCTTCTGCTTCAGCTTTTTGTTGCCCTTAGCGCCCTCTCATCCTCCCTCGATCTCACCCTTCTTTCTAATTGCATTGTGTTATTTCTCTCTGCTTGTGATTCAATTAGAGTTTCTTGTTGTGTCTGCACTATACTTCCATTTACCTGAATACCAGAGATAAACAGAGTATAAATTCTACTACACCAGCCCTGCCCATTTTAATTCCTCAAATGTCACTGGCTTGTCGAAATTCTGGTAGAAGCACTTAAACAAACATGTCTTCAAAATTAGTGCATTTTCATTAACTTTGATTGGGTAAAGCAACTGTTTTTTTTATTGTATTTTTGTTTACTTCAGGAGCTTATCAAAGACCAAGTTGCAAATATGTATTTATGGCCAAAGACACTTGAAGTTCAAATATTGGATCCGTCAAAGTAAGTCACATGTGTTTTCCAACTTCTGTTTTGTTATATATCCATCTAGCCATTCTGTCTGATATGCACATTGGTAATAATGGCAGAGCAATGAAACGACCAGTGGGAATCCTTAATGTGAAGGTTGTGAGAGCAATGAAGCTTAAGAAAAAAGATCTTTTAGGGGCTTCAGACCCTTACATTAAGCTAAAACTTTCTGAAGACAAACTTCCATCAAAGAAAACAACCGTGAGGCACAAAAACCTGAACCCTGAGTGGAACGAAGAATTTAGTTTTGCTGTGAAGGATCCCCAATCTCAAGTTTTAGATATTTCTGTCTTTGACTGGGAACAGGTATCATATTTTTACTAAATCAGTTGTGCAATGCTATGAGTTGTCTTCCCTTTCAAATAATGGAGTTTTGGGAAACCCTATATGCATCTCTTCTGTTAACCAATTAAATGGATAAATTATGTAGATCTTCTTGAAACTGAAGAGAGATTGTGTTCTATTTTTCTCCTTTTATCTTGTTATTATGTATCTTAAGGCACATTTACTTTATCTAGGTTGGTACTCATGACAAGATGGGTGTGAATGTTGTCCAATTAAGTGAGCTTACACCTGAGGAGGAAAAAGTTTTGACCCTCGATCTTTTGAAAAATCTGAACCCAAATGATGCTCAAAATGAAAAGTCACGTGGGCAGCTAGTTCTTGAAGTGGTGTACAAACCTTTTACGGAGGATCAGTTGCCAAGCAATATTGAAGCCGCCGAAGATGATGTACAGAAGGCTCCTGAAGGAACTCCTGATGGTGGTGGTCTGCTTGTTGTAATTATCCATGAAGCTCAAGATCTGGAAGGGAAACATCATGTAAATCCCTCAGTACGTTTACTCTTCAGAGGGGAGGAGAGAAGAACCAAGGTAAGTTGTATGTGTTTGATGGGGATATCTGGCTCTAGAGTGCTATTAAATTTTAGCTCTGAAAGACAATCATCTATAAACTTATTTGCTGATGGGGAATTTGTGAGGATGATTAGAATAGATTGGAGATAGCATGCTGCAATTAAAAGGGGTGGAAAGAAAAGAGACAGGCATTCTTGTCAATGAATTATTGATTTCCTAATTCATCTAAATTTCTTTTCCCTATTCTCAACAAAAGTTCTTTGCAATCCTTATCTTTTCATGGCGTCATACAGGTTCAACAAATGTGCTTTTAATTCTTTGAGATTGCAGAGTTCGTCTTCTTCTTAATATAAATTTGACAATTTTCAGCATGTGAAAAGAAATAGAGATCCAAGATGGGAAGAGGAGTTTCAATTCATGCTGGATGAGCCACCCACAGCTGACAGGATTCATGTGGAAGTTGTTAGTGTTTCATCAAGGATGGGTCTACTGCATCCCAAGGTATACATCATTTTGCTTATCACTTAATGTCCCTAACTACATCAATATCTATGTTAAATAGAAAACAAATAGTGAAAAGCAGTCGAATATGATGGTGATTTCCTTTCTTGAAGAATTTGGAATTTTCCCATGAAACCAGTTTTCTTGAATTCAAACCATATAGAATACAAATCTAAGTTTTTGCTTCTACACTCTGAGATGGTCTATTCTTATGCAACAATAGCAAATGCCAATTTCAGCAGTCAAACAACTCAATTCTTTTTCTAATTTTCCTTCTAGGAAACTCTTGGTTATGTGGATATATATCTTGCGGATGTTGTAGCAAATAAGCGAATCAATGAGAGATACAGTCTCATTGACTCAAGGAATGGTCGTATCCAGATTGAGATGCAATGGCGGACTGCTGCAGCTTAAGACAACGTAATACTGCTCTTCACACGCTATATTTGCTGGGGTGTTATGTTAAATTGGAAAGCATATGTCTATCAGTTCTGTAGGTATTTGTAATTCTTTTTACCCTTTTTTGTTCCCCTTCTCTCTTGCAACTTCATTTGCCTAGTTTAGTTAATAAATGTACAGAGCTGATTGGTTTTTTAACATTTCCCTTGAATTTAAGTTTCTTTTCTTGGTTTTTGTGTAAGTAGATAAGAATTTGTTTGAAATAAATTTTATAAAAAAAATTATTTATATATATTTAGATTTAATATAAAATATTATGAGATTTATATTTTTTTATTTATATTATATTATATTATTATATTTTTATTTTTATTTTTACATAAAAATTCATATCAAATTAACTATTATTAATTTTAGTAGAAATAAAGAAATAATATATTTGAATTAAAATAAAATTTTAATTTATAATGAGATTGAAAAATATTTGTTCAAGTAAAACCTATGAATGAATTTTAGCCAAGTTGGTAGGTGAAATGGAAAAGAGCAGGGGCGTAAGGCTCTTGGTTTATGTGAGATAATGTGTTGTGCATCCCATTCCAACCAGATCTCTTTTCATTTCATATATCAGATTTTGGAAGCTCGTCATGTTCATGAGACTGCGAGTGTGCTACAACCCAAAAGAGAGAGAAAGACAAGAGGTCCAATAGACTAGGCTCTAGCTGGGCTGACTTTGAGGTACCAATGGGAGGGATTCTACAAGATTCTGAGGATATAAGGCAGGCTTTTGGCCATGGATTATGTGACCACTTTTTCCTCCCCTGCCAATATCCAATCCAATTTGATCGAACACTGAGAAGCCATCACACTCTGTTTTCTTCAAAATCATTGAAAAAGGAACGGAAGGGGATTAACATTGAAACCCGGGCTCCGGGCTCTGGCACTTGTCTTGTCTATCCATCCTTTATACTTTATATCAGATCAGTCTTCTTCGGCCTGATGACAAAGGATACTGGTTTAGTGGCTTTTGCTAAATCCAGTAAAACTAGGCTACTATTGCTACACATTAGCGTCTGTTTTTAGCTTCTCCTTTCCCAGCCTAATAAGCCCCTAGGCCCTGTTCCCTGTTGTGGTTTATCTTCCTCACCTAAGTCCTTCCTCTGCATTATCACATCGGATTAACTAAAGATTACTCCTACTATTTGTTGATGCTGCATTGATTTGACTCAAAAACACTTTACAAGATAGTAACTTTTCGTGGCTATCATTTTGCTAATTCTTTGTTTCAAAGAGACAGGGATATGATTCCATTGAACTTCCCTGTTCCCGGTCCAACTTCTACTTTATTGCCTGGTTTAAGTCGACAGGGACCAACTTCTCCTTCTCGTATAAAGAAAAACAGCAGTCCACAAAAGACTGTACTCTGGCTCAAAATTTTTGATTGGCCAAAACAAAAAAGGGTCTTGTTTAAGCCTGTACTTACAGATCCATGGCTTACAACTTAATCTAATCTGGCTTCTAGAGATGAGCCACAGTCCAAGAATACCTTATTTTTTATTAACGCAAAATGGAGCAAAAGATAGGATCCCACCTTTTTAAAGTGCCAAATATAAAGAACTTGTATAACACTACGGGCAACCAAGAACATGAAAAGAAGATCAGTGAGCCAAACTTTGACATTTGTTGCAGTCTTTATTCGTCACATCAGTCTCTTAAGATTCTAATTTTGCTGCAAATTTCACCCACTCGGACTCAAAAGTTGGGAATAAGAATTTGTTCCATCTCTTAGTGGATTGGTGTTGGAGGAAGGGGGAATAGATGCTGCCTTTTTCATCACAACTTCTACGGCTTCCAAATTATCCTTTTAATTATAATCGACTAAAGGAAGAATTTCCTTCACTCAATCATACTTACAAGCATAAAGTTGAACACAAAGTTTACTTTATTCAGCAGTTGAAACACAGCAGTATCTTCATTTTTTTTAATGAGAAATGCCTGCAAGTCTACTCTTTGGGTTCCATTCCTTTCCATTAACGAGGGCTCAACTGAATCCATTTTCATAATGGGGTTGGGTTAAATTCCATTATCAGAAATAAATCACTTCTTAAATGAAGTTTATTGTATTAGTCAAAATTCCAAATCAAAAGAGCTTTGTTTACTTAACTTCAATTCTGGTAAAATCTCACCACAAATATTTATGATTACATGAACTATTTTTGGTCATGAGTTAAAGAGTGAAGTTAAAATATTATATATTTTTTGACAGTGTATCAAAAATTAAATTACACATATGAATATCTTTATTTAATATTATTTTTATAATATAACACTGAAAAAATTAACTTTACGAGGTAAAATTTTTTTTAATGTGCTATTAAAAAAATATGTAATAAATCATTTTACAAAGTAATTCTCTATCTTATAAAATCAGAGAAGTACGGTTTTACTAGAGTGAGATTAATGGCCTATTTGATAACTCAATATTCGTTTAATAAAATTAAAATTTGAATATTTAAGTCTGAATATTTAAGTATTAAATTCTGAAAATTAAAATTTGAAATATGAAGTTTAAATTAATTATAATTCAATTTTACACTATATTTTTATTATAATTTAAATTAAATATAAAAAATATTAATAATTAGATGAATATTTGACATATTCAAACTTTAAGCTTAGTAGCTTTCACTTTACTTGAAATTTATAACATGATTTAAAAACGTTTTAATCAATTAAGTAATAATAAAAAACTATTCTCAAATACACTTAATTAATTAAGTATTGAAATCATATTATAGAAGTAAATTAAAAGTTACTTTGAAGTCTTAATATGTTACATGTTCATCTAATTATTAATATTTTTTATATTTAATTTAAATTATAATAAAATATAAAATAAAAATAAATTATAATTAATTTAAACTTCAAATTTAATCTTTCAATTTTTATTTTTAAAATTTAATATTTAAATATCTAAATTTTAATTTTTAAATTTTAAGTTTATCAAAGTAGCCAAAAATCAGAGGAGTACCACTTGCTCAGTAAAATTACACTTGGGGAGTGGGCCCAAGATGAGGGCTTGGAAATCTACGAGAAAAACAAAGAAAGAGAGTGGACTTTTGACACAAAGCCAAAATGGAGTCAGAAGGGAGAGGTGTGTCCGTTTGGGAAAAGACACGGACAGTCTTTGCTCGGCCCTCTGGGCCCAGAACTCTACCCTCCAATCCAATCGTGTACTGCTAATAATAATAATTACTCCACTATGTCTCGGACGACGCATTAAATCCTCTTTGACCCCACAGAGGCCATTCCTGTTGCTCTGCTGCTCTTGTTCTTGTTGATCCAGAAATACGACGTCGTTCAGCACCGCACCCTGCTCTTTCCAGCCGAGGCCTTGCCACGACGTTACCAACTCGCCCCTGACACGGACCGTGCAATTTGTACACGATATTTATGCGATTATTTTACAATTTAAATTAAAAATTATTCTGTAACATTTTAATAATGATAGAAATAATTATATGTAATTTTTTTTGATTTTTTTAAAAATTAATTTATTAAATTATATACTAATATTTATATAATTATGTATGATATTTAATAATTATATATAATATTTATAACTAACTATATTATTTTGATATATCAAATTTTGCAACCTCAAATACTTACATCAAGTAAATAGCTAATTAAAATAGTATTTTTTGGTCTTAATTAAATTGATTTATTTGTTATTTTAAAATATTTTAATAATTAATAATTTTTTTAAATAAAAAATTAATATATTTTAGATATATAATTTTATATATTTATATTTAATATATAATATTATAAAACTTATATATTTTTTATTTTTATTTTTATATAAAATCTTATATTAAATCATCTCTGTTAATTTTAATATGACCGAGAGAGTTGTAAATAATACAGTAATAACATTATCTTTGCCGCCCTTCACTCGAAACGCCAAATCACGCCGTCAAATTAGTCTTCTTTTTCTGAGTTTCGGCTCGGCCGCTCTATGCTCTATTCTACAAATGCATTCATTGGTTTTCTGCCTTCTCCGTCAAATCTCGCATTATGCCAAGGTTTTTTTTTTGAATTTTTTAAAGTGAAAAGAAAATTAGAATTTAAAAAGTAATACGTGAAGATAAAAAATATGATACTATTTTATAAATAAATGAATATTAATTTTCAAGAATTTGTGAATTATTTTGATTATTTTAAAAAATATTTCACTCTTTTTAAGATTTGAAATTCAATAAAAATGTTTGTATTTTTAATTGTCATTGAACATATTCATTTTATAGTGTTCAAGATATTTTAATTGTTTGAATATTTGAAGAAATAATGTTTAAAAAAGTTATATATCTAAACAATAATCATTTTATAAACAATAATGGAGCTTAAAATTTTGGGTTAGCGATAAAAACTATAAAGGAATTATTGAAAGATAATATTATGAATTTTTTTTTTAAAAATTAAGATTCTGAATATAAAATTTTAAAATAAATTATAATATTTTGAAAATTTTTGAAGGTCAGACTTGCTCCTAAATAGATAAGAATTGATTTTGATCTGGAATGAGATTGGAAAATTCTAATCCAAATACACTAAGGCTCTAAGTGAAAAGTATCTCCTAATTTTATTTTAAATTAAAATTTTACTTTAATTTAAATATTATTTCATATGTCTTAAATTATCTGTCACATTTCTAACTTAATCTTTATCTTAAATTATCTCTTTAAGAAATTAAAATTTAATATTTTAAATTTGTTCTCATTTAATAATATTCTATTTTTAAATATATGATGTAAATAATTTATTTCCTAACGAGTTGATCACATTTAAATATCAGAGAGATAAGTTATTTAGAATATATCACAAGTTTAGAATATAAATATTTATTAATAAGGAAAGAAAGAGAATAAATTGAATTTTAAAAGTAAAATAAAAAAATTTAACTAACTAAAAACTTATTGATCTTGATACTCGCGTAATCTCCTTCCCGCATCGACACTAATATATTTTTAACGTCTAATTAGATCAGGAAATAATTCAAATTTAGAACAGAAGCTCGTTGCTTTGCCTTTCCTTGGAATTAATTGAAGCCGCAGGGCCCTATCCATTTATTCATTCGACCCAACTTTATTTTGTTCTATTCCAAGACTTCAAGCGGGTTTTTGTACCGACCCGCTAAGAATGAAATATTGTCAAAACTCTCCGTCAATACGACATGTTCTTTTTTCCATTCATTTCCTTTCAGGATCAGTCGCGATCTTCCAAATTTTATTGATGGTATGGACGAATCCTAATCGATTAAATAAGACAAAATGAAAAAAGTATTATTTTATATATATTTATTATTTTTTATTATATATCCACAACATATTATACTTTTTCTGTTTGAATTCTACTTAGATTTCACATATCTAATAATTTTTTATTAAAATTCATTGCAATTTAATTTTATAAATTTTTATATACTTATTTCCTAAATTAAATACTTAAAAAATAATTTAAAAAAGTACATTTTTTAATATTTGATAAATTATTTCGTCACATTAGGAGCTAACCAGCACAGCACCTTGTAAATGAAAAGAACAAAATTTGTTGGTTGATGCAATGGACCCTTCGATTCTGGATTCTGCAGCGCGCTCACAGTACTTATTTCAATGGCCTATGCCTATGCCTATGCCATACGTACTATCTGATTTCCACGGAGAGACGGAGAGACGAGAAAATTCACTATGCAGCATCATCATCTTCTTCTTCTTCTTCTTCACGTTTTCGCTGTTATTTCTCTTTTTCTTTTTCTCTCCAGCTCCATCGTTCATGCATACTCAGACCTTGATGCACTGTTGAGTCTCAAAGCTACCATGCTTGGTCCTAACGGCAGCGGACTCCATGACTGGGTGGATAACAGTTCAGCATCGCCGTCTTCCGCAGTCCACTGCTCTTTCTCTGGAGTTACATGCGATAAAAATTTCAGGGTCACGTCGTTGAACATCTCCAACGTTCCTCTCTTCGGTACCATTGCGCCGGAGATAGGGCTGTTGGATGCTTTAGTCAACCTTACTCTGGTTTCGAGCAACCTCACCGGTGCGCTGCCGGTGGAAATGTCGAAATTGGCTTCCCTTAGGTTCCTTTATCTCTCAAACAATAGTTTCACTGGCGTTTTTCCTGGAGAGGTTGTGATGAAGATGACGGAGCTCGAATCTTTCGACGTTTATAACAATAATCTCACCGGGTTGCTGCCCACCGAGTTCGTGAGCCTCCCTAAACTCAGAACACTTAACGTCGGGGGCAACTACTTTTACGGAGAAATCCCTGACGTTTACTCCGAGTTCGAGAGCCTTGAGGTTTTATCTTTAGTAGGAAATGAACTCACCGGAAGGATCCCCTCCAGCTTGGCTAAGCTTCCCAAGCTCCAGATGCTATATCTTGGCTACTACAATGCTTATGAGGGCGGAATTCCCCCGGAACTAGGCTCCTTGAGCACACTGCGCCTTCTTGACCTCGGCGGCTGTAACCTGACAGGTGAAATTCCGCCTTCGCTGGGAAATTTGAAGTTCTTGCATACTTTATTTCTGCAGCGGAATAATCTCACCGGTCAGCTGCCACCGGAGCTTTCCGGTTTGGTAAGCCTGATGTCGCTGGACGTTTCCTACAACAAACTTACGGGTGAAATCCCGATGGAATTTGCTCAGTTAAGGAATTTGACCCTGCTACATTTGTTCTCCAACCAATTATTCGGTCCTATTCCGTCATTCGTGGGCGATCTTCCCAACCTTGAGGTTTTGCAGGTTTGGGAAAACAATTTTACCTTTGAATTGCCCCAAAACCTCGGCCAGAATGGGAAGTTAATGATTCTTGATGTTACTTCGAATCGTCTTACTGGAACCATACCAAGGGAGTTGTGTAAAGGAAGGAGGCTGAAGTCTTTGATCTTAATGCAAAACAAATTATTCGGTCCTTTGCCTGAAGAGCTAGGGGAGTGCAAGTCCTTGACTAAGATTCGAGCCAGCAAGAATTTCCTGAATGGAACAATTCCCGCTGGCATTTTCAATTTGCCTTTGATGGACATGCTTGAGCTTGGCGATAACTACTTCACTGGCGAGCTTCCGACCGAGATGTCAAGTAATTCCATTGGAAGTCTCCTTCTTTCGAACAATGAGATCACGGGAAAAATCCCTCCGGCAATTGGGAATTTGGCGGAGCTTGAGGCTCTGAGCCTTGGTATGAACAGGTTATCCGGTGAGATTCCCAATGAAATATCTGACCTAAAGAAACTTTTATCTCTGGATTTCAGTGGCAACGGCTTAACAGGTGAAATCCCAGCTTCCATTGCTCACTGTGCTAAATTAACCTCCATTGATTTGAGCCAAAACAATTTGCGCGGTGCAATTCCAAGAGATATATCAAAGCTTAAGGTCCTGAATATCCTCAACTTGTCAAGAAATGAACTAACTGGTGAAATTCCTGGTGAACTTGGTTCGATGAGTTTGACTTCTCTGGATCTCTCATTTAACGATTTCACAGGCAGAAGACCCACGGATGGGCTGTTGAAATTTATTGGAGACCGTGCTTTTGCTGGAAATCCTAAGCTCTGTCCGCCCCACGTTCAAGTTTGTCCTTCGGCACATGGCTCTCAGAAAGGCATTTCTCCCTCTATCAGTACATCCAAAATTATAATTTTGGTGATCATTGTAGCCACAGTGATATTACTCTTTGCTGTCACTTGGATGAGAATTAGGCGGAGGAACTATGAGAAATCAAAGGCTTGGAGGCTCACGGCATTCCAGAAGCTCGACTTCAAGGCCGAGGACGTTTTGGACTGTTTAAAAGAAGAGAACATAATTGGCAAAGGTGGTGCCGGCATCGTCTACAGAGGATCCATGCCTAATGGTATCGATGTAGCAATCAAACGCTTGGTTGGCTGTGGGACTGGTCGGAGTGACCACGGCTTCTCTGCTGAAATTCGGACATTAGGAAAAATCAGGCACAGGCACATTGTAAGGCTGCTGGGATATGTGTCCAACAGGGATGCAAATTTGCTCTTGTACGAGTACATGTCCAACGGAAGCCTAGGGGAGATGCTGCATGGGACGAAGGGTGCTCATTTGCAGTGGGAAGCACGATACAGGATTGCAGTCGAGGCAGCTAAAGGATTATGTTACTTGCACCATGATTGTTCCCCTTCAATTATTCATAGAGATGTCAAGTCCAATAACATCTTACTGGATTCCGATTACGAGGCTCATGTAGCAGACTTTGGACTCGCAAAGTTTTTGCAGGATGCTGGAGTATCCGAATGCATGTCCTCCATTGCTGGTTCCTACGGCTACATTGCACCAGGTAAGACCCAACGTTAGACATTTTCGGTGTTTAGCCTCCCTAATATAGATCTTGCATCTGTCATTTCTTGAATCAGCTGATTTGCAGAAATTGATTATGGGTTCTTTGTATAATTGCTAATGCTACTTGTTTCTGATTAATACTTTGTTTTGTTCATCTGGTGCACAATGCAACAGAGTACGCATACACCCTGAAAATTGACCAGAAGAGCGATGTCTACAGCTTCGGCGTGGTGCTACTGGAACTAATCACAGGTAGAAAGCCAGTAGGTGAATTCGGCGAGGGAGTGGACATTGTAAGGTGGGTCAAGAAAACAATATCAGAACTATCTCATCCCACAGATGCAGCTTCAGTACTTGCTGTTTTGGATTCTAGACTCACTGGATACCCACTAACGGGTGTCATAAACTTGTTCAAGATTGCAATGATGTGTGTTGAGGAGGAGACTGCAGCAAGGCCGAGCATGAGAGAGGTTGTCCATATGCTTGCTAATCCTCCTCAGTCTGCACCTCCTAGCCTCCTTTGAAATCATTGCTCAATCTGGATTTGTCATTGGTGTTCTTCGTGAGAATAAATTGCAGAGATGGAAATCTCCAGTGTGGTGATTGGTAGTAGTTTTGTTCTTGAACATTATCTCCAGCCCAAAGGGCACTATAAACTTTAGGATGTTTGCTTTTCAGGATGTATGCATTATAGATATGGTAAATGTTTGCCTTTGAAATATTAGACATTTCCTTTTATCGAAGCCCACTGTTCCGCTAGAAATGGCGATCCAAACATTTTGGACCTTTTTCCGGTACAGATAACAAAAATATATTAATCATTTGTTTAAAATTGAACGTTTTTTTTTAATTTTGCATAAAAATTTATCAGAGTATTTAATTTTTAACAAAGTATACTCGTCGTCCCACTAATTAAAAGGCTTATGCTTATCAGCTGTTATATAACAAAATATGCATTTATTAAATAAAAGAGTTTAGATGAAAAATATTTTTATTTTTAAGAGGTTAATCTTTATTTTTAAATATTTTAAAATAAAAATCTAAATATTAAACTTGTATTTAAATTGAGATCATATTTAAATTTGTAAAAATCATAAACTTAAATATCAATATTATGACTATTCGAGAATAAATAATAAAATTATTAATATTTTTTTAAAAATTAGTCCAATTGATTTTAAATAGGATGAGTATATAGTTTTCAAAAAAAAAAATCTAACAATTTTTTCATTTTAAATTAAAACAATTATTTCTTTTTTCAACAGCTTAAAAAGAATATATATAGAGAGAGAGAGAGAGAGAGAGTAGCGGTCAAATGATTATTGATGGGCTAGGAAGTGTAAAACTATGGGCCTCATTGTTCTCGCAACTCATAATCCAGAACCGTTGGCCTCCCCCGCTGCAGACGGTGCAATTCAAATTGACTCTACTGGCATCTTTCTTGCCGCCCTTTCTGGTTTCCTTTAGAAGTCTGAATCGGGCTATTTCCTTGTGTAGCGTGTTCGGAAGAGTGTTGAAGGAAAGGAAATGGAGGAGCTCAAGAGTCCACAACCATGTCCAAAGACGGTGACGGTCCGGCGGAACCCTCACCGCAAAGCACGAGCAACACCATCTTCTACCATTCCTCTTCCCCTAACCATCTCTTCCCCTTCTGTTTGTGACGATATTCCTTCGTTTCCTATTCAAGATATTTTATCAATTGCAGTTCAGGAAGCCAACAAGCTACCTGATATATCCACCTTACCGGAAGACCTTCAAAAGCCTTCTTCCGAAAGTCTCCAAGTGTTCCTAAGGATTCGACCGCTCACAGTGAAAAATGGAACACAAAAGCATGGCAAACATGAAAGTGACGAAGCAAAAAATGCCTGGCCAAAAAACCCTAAGTCCAAAAGTGGCCCCAAAAAAGGGGTGAAAAGTAAAAATGAAACTTGCCTCACAGTGAATGACTCTCACTCAGTTACAGTTTCGCCTCCTCACAATTTGCAGGATGCAAAAAGATTCAAGTCCGAGGTCTATGAAGGTTTTTCACATGTCTTTGCTGCTGAATCATCTCAGGTTTGATTCCATTTACCATAACACTTTTATTATTTAGAGGATGATAGGAGGTAAGTCTCAATTCATCACCATTTGTTGGGTCAATTGTATAGATTGAAGTTTATGATAAGATGGTCAAGCAACTTGTTGAGGATTTTTTGAATGGGAAAAGCGGGATGTTGGCTGCCTTGGGCCCAAGTGGCTCAGGAAAGACACACACGGTTTTTGGGTGTGCTAAGAATCCTGGGATGGTACCTCTTGCTCTTCATCATATTTTTTCAGAAGATGAAAGGAACAGAATTGCACGGTATTTTCTCTTTTAAGCTCAAAATAATTCAAGATGATCCTGTCTTTGACATTTTTTTCCCATTTTGCAGAGATGGGATTCCATTCGTTATCCAAACATGACTAAAATGAACGCATAACTTTCAGTTTTGCAAGGCAGTAGAAGAGGTTGATCATGGTTGTACTAAATTCATGTTTATTTTCATGTATATGCACAGGACATTCTATCTGTCAATATTTGAAATATGTTCAGAAAGAGGCAAATCTGAGAAGATGTGTGATCTATTGAGAGAAGGCATGGATCTATACTTGCAGCAATCCACTATAAAGGGGCTGCAAAAGGTTTCACTATAGATATCCATTTCCTGTGCCTGTTCTACAATCCCTATAATAGTGCTTGTGATATAATAACATTCAATGACTTTTAAATGTGTAATTGATTTCATCTAATGGCTTCTCAGTGCATGTTATAACAGGTCAGAATTAATGATGCTCAACAAGCGGAGTCCTTAATTGCACGTGCAATGCTAAAACGTGCAACAGCAATGACAAATTCAAATATTCAGTCCAGGTTTGTGGCTGTTTCTATCCATCTTTTCTGCCTGTGGTACATAGCCAATGGAATGATTCCATGGATGAGAAGCTTATGTTTTGTGATGGAAGTCAGACATATATTGAGCTGTAGAGTTGATCAATAATCAATTGTTGACTGCTACGTCTGCAACTTTGTGATAAGGGATGCTTAGCCATAGTTTCAGAAATATTAATATTTCAAAAATCTTTCCAGCCGCTCTCAATGTGTAATCAACATTAGCTATGGTCCTAAAAAGATTGATGGGGAGGGTGAAGATGAACCACACTCTGCTGTGTTAACTATCGTTGACCTGGCTGGAGCTGAAAGAGAAAAGAAGACAGGGAATCAGGTATCTATGCTATCACATAATTCAGCTGTAGGAATTTATCTACTATAAGAGCAGTGGAGTACATTATAGCTGAGCTTATCCTTTCCGAAATTCTTTTGCAAAATTACAAAATTTGTATGGTATGGTCAAAGCCCATGACTGGTATATTTGTGGTGTGGTTGACTCTTTAATTACTTACTTATCTGGTGCAGAGAAAGGAATTTGCTGTGTTACATACTCTTATGATCTATAAAATGCACCTACAGAAAATTTGTTGGGCTACCATGTTTTATAAGTTTGAGAGCTGAAACATGGAATCATGTGCCATGGAAAGACGTGAGTTTGCATAAGATCATTGCTGCATAAGGGTGGATGGATTTAGGAACATGAAGTAACATATTTTCCTGTTGAAGAGGGCTTAAAACAATCTGTTGACTTGTAATAATAGAACATTTGGTGGGTGCTGTTACCTTTGTGTGTAGGTTGATGATTGAATTAATCTGTTTTTTTGCCCCAAACTGTTCCAATTTATGGTGTTATCAATTGACAGGGCCTTAGGCTTCTTGAGAGCAATTTCATAAACAACACATCCATGGTGTTTGGACTATGCTTAAGGGTAAGCAATATGGATACTCTTGTCGTATAGGATGATTCTTTACTGCCAATTCCATTTTGCTTATATTATTTGCACGTAATCTGCAACCATTTTTTTTATGGTTCAATTTCCAGTCATTGTTGGAGCACCAGAAGAATCCAAAAAGACCATTGCACAAACACTTCCAAAGCTCCTTGGTAGTGCCTTCTTTGCCCCAATTTTCAGAAAATAATTTGGAAATAATTTGTTTTCGTGAAATAAAAATGTGCTATTAAACAAAATAATATCTTTGATTATATGTGTGTTATTCTTGAACAGCTGACCAGATACTTGAGGGCATATTTAGAAGGGAAGAAAAGGATGGCTTTGGTATGCTGCTTTTAAATTCCAGCAACATTAAGCTTGTGCTAAAACCTTTCAATTGCATTGTTGAGAGTTTCTGTTGTTGTCTCGTCTGCAATATTTTGTTCAGTAACTCTTTTCAAAATAGTCTCTTTAAGTTCTAGTTTCTGTAGGTTTTGACTGTAAAACCTGGAGAAGAAGATTACCTTGATACATCGAATCTGTTAAAGCAGGCATCACCTTATACGCGGATCAAGTATGAAATTTCTGATAAAGTTGGAAACCTTTCTGCGTTTGGATCTAATGACAGTTTTTCCAACACAATTGCTTTTGAGATGCAGATTTAACAGCATTGAAGAACCCAGTAATATCAAATGCTCTAAAAGACCTATTCAAACTTTTCCAAGAGTAGAGCAACCTAAAAGAATGAAATTCAGTGAACTTGAAGCTTCTCTGGTACATTTCTCTGCTGCAGTATTCAGAAGGGCTGTTTTCTTGTTGTATTATTAATCCCTGTCTTGCTTTTCTATGCCATTGGTGTAACAGAACTGTGTGTTGTTCTTTCCCTCAACTTTTAGTTGTAAAGTTGGTGGCCTACTTATTGGATTATTTAAATCAGATATGTTGTTTGCAAAAATAAGTCAAATGCATCTTGTGCTTTATGCAGAATCTTGTGTTGACAAAATATGCAAAATTGTTGCTTATGTTTAGAATAATATAGGCTTTCAGGTCCTGTCATGTAAAATCTAAATAATTCAACACTGCATATTTTTCTCTGTTATATTTGGCTGTGGTATATGGATCATGGGAAATAAAATATATGGCTACATATACACAATTTTAAGGGAGATGTACATTTCCAGACGTTATAAACTTGTTTACTTGAATGGCATGCACTGATTATTCACTCGAGTTTTATATTATCTATGGCTTTTATGATTTATGAGCTGCTTAAAGGAACACATCAACCAAAATGTAGTTCTTATTTTTTAATGCATCGGATTCTTAGTTTTAACCATCCCAAATTCTTCTTTCCCTCATTATTCATGTGGAATCTTATCTTTCCCAGATTGATGACAAGCAGAGTCATGAAGATCAACTGAGAGAAGGTTTTATTTTCTCTAGAATTAACCATTACTCTCTTTTGACCTCTAAATTTTGTGTCTGCCAGCTACTTTTACTTTTTACCTCTTGATAAGGAGGGCAAATTCTTATAACTGCAGAGAAGGTTGAGGATGCCAACTTAACTGACATTTTAGTTGAGGCTGAAGAATCTCTTAGTTCTCAGTTAAGTGGTGGGGAATATCTTAAACAGGATGATGGTGGACTTGCAAAAAGGGATAGAGAACATGAGGTCATGCTAAATTTTGCTAAAGCTTTGTGGAATGTCTTAAAAGAATATAAGATGAAACTTGAGGTTGGTTCTATGCTATGGCATATATTATTAATTCAGTCTACCGTATGATTGTTACATTTGTGTAGTACTTTATTTCTGAATAGAAAGTTTGTCCTTGCATAGATGGCTGAAAATGAAATTTGCTGTCTCAAAGACAACCTAATCAATGAAAAGCAAAGATGTTCTGACCTAGAAAATGAGGTGAAAGATTTGAAAAGGCAATCTTCAGACTGGAGGGAAGCTTCAGCCAAGGTTTCTATAACTGAATTTGTTGAATTCGGAGCCAGCCATTCCCCAGATATTAAGGGGTCTCAACTGACTGATTTCCAGGAGGTACAAAAAGTTGCTATTAAGGGGTCTCAAGATTCAAAAAATGTATTTTCAATCTTCTTAACTGTTATTGACCTATTTTTGTGGTACCCTTTGTGAATGAAATTTAATGCTTGATTTTTTGTGCATGCTTCAACAAATTTGAATGCCTTTCAGGCTAAGATATTCCTTTAAGTGTTCTCTTTGGTAACTATTTATATAGCAGACATTGGCCTATTGAATGGGAAAAGAACTCTATGTGTATTGTGGTTCTCTGTTCTTCATAGGACATAAAATTAAACTCTTTGCCTGTAAGCCACTGCAACTAAGCACCTTCCATTCCTTGTATTTATCAGTGTCATTTACATGTTTCTATATTTTTGCCAATCATCAGGGAAAATTTTCCAGTTCTGCAAAAGCTTCTCACACAGGAGCTAATGTCTTCAAAGAGCAGTTTTCTCAGGTACTTTATTACACTTTATTCTGGTAGATGGGGAATCAGGGATTATAGAATGAGGTGATGATTTCTCTTATCTGATTCTCTGTGTAACATGAATGGGATCTCTTTTATAGCATTCTGGTGATCGACATGAATGCTCACATGACAATAATGTTGAAAATTCAAGTGCTTCAAGATACTTCGGAACAGAGGATGCTATTACAAATGTTGGAGAAACAGAGGAGTTGATAGCTTTACAAACTTGTGGAAATGAGATATGTGAAGATGCTAATGAAACTGCCGGTCCTGGTCAAAACATGGGAGATTCAAAAGAGATTGAAGAAAAGCATAATTTTAGCATCAGTGATGCTAATGATGTTTTGGTTCTGAAAGATGGTGAGAGAAATGATAGATGTAGAGAAAATGAAGAGTCAGGTTAGATAAACTAACTATTCTATCAGTCTGTGCTTCCATGACTTGAACTGCGGCCTGCTTTTCATTTCAGCAATGTTCATTGTAATAGCTGGTCTGCATGATTAGATACACGACAAGATATAACGCAAGCAAGAATTTCCTGAAATTGCACTAGATCAGGTTTTTTTATTTGCGGCAATCAATTGATAGACAATTAATTTTAACAGGTCCGCTCTGGAACAAGTGCTATTGTATAAATGCCAAAATATATTCTGTTGATATTTTGCATAGTAAATAACTTGATTGAGAGTTCATTGTTTGTTAAATATAGGAATTTAATAAGTTTAAAATCATAAATCAAAGCATTGCTGCTGATTTCTTGTTGGATCTTCTTCAGAGGATATCTTTTATTTCTGTTGTGGTCTTTCTTTGTTAAAATGGATTCATATTAAATGATTTCTATACTGTCTTGCATGATAGTAACTGATTTATGAGATTGATAAAAGGTTGGCAATTTCTGATCTAGGCCATTCAGAGTCTGCTGTCAGCTTTTCTCAATCGTCTGCTGAAGTGAGAAAGATTGACCCCTGCTCCGAAGCAGAAGAAGATCTGGCTGTTTCTACTTCAAGTGTTTCAGAGACTGTAGTCCTCTCTTCTTCATCATCTGTCATGAGTAGCAGTGAGGATTCTCTAGCAGCAGCAATGGACCAATTGCAACAGGAAAAGCATGAGGTGGTGGCATTTTCCTAAAAGTGATATTTAGACACTATATTGCTGGAATTAATATCTATAAGCGTCTGCTCAAATTTGTTTTAAAAAGCACTTGAATACTGCAACTCATTTAGCTTCCCTTACAAGAATTTGAGAGCACATGTTTAAAATTAATCATCTAGACTTGATCTATTTCTCGTGTAGCAGCCATTAGCTTGCCTTTGCTTACCAGTACTGATATGGAAGATGCATGAAAGACTTCTGATTCACTTGATTAATCAATGGAAAGGTGTCAAACTGCTTATCTTTCTCTTTTCAGTTTGCCAATAACTACTTGCTAGTTATCTCTGTTGCTGAAACTGTTTTCCCTTCCTCCCGTCAGACCAATGGAAAAATAAATAGAGAAAGAACTGTTATTTCTGTATATTCTGCATTCTAAAGGCCTCTGAAAAAATGCTTGTCCAAGTTTGTTTTTTGTGTAACATTACTATGTTCTGCATTGCTACATAATTTTATTCTGCATCTTATATGGTTATGACTATTTTCAGAATATTTAGCTGATGTTGTCTTTATATTGTTGATAATCTTCCTATCAGTTAGTTTCTGTTACTTGAATGCACTTCTGTTTTCCAGTTCGGGTATTTGTGTTCAATGTAGTGGATTTTATCGGGTTTTCTGCCTTTTTTTCTCTCTCAGGATAGTCCTCTCAATGAGTGCCTCTCTATTTTAAGTTTTTACTATTTTCACTTCAATTTGTATTTGCGTGCTGAACAGCAGTTTCCTACAAAGTTCCTGAGAACAGTTTTGCTTCACCAACTGCCTGCCTTTATCTTTTTTTGGGAAGTTGGTGTTGCATAAATGAGCATTCTTCAACAATCGCTGCAGTTTTCTTCCTCTTATGTAGCTTGTTATTCACCTGCGTTTGGGTCTGGGTTCTTAATTGTTACACCCATATCTTGACTCTACTCCTTTTTTGACACACTTTGACCAGCTAAAAAATGACAAACACTAGTTGCTGCTTGGTGAACTCTGACAAAACTCAAACACAAGCTGCCCACGGACAGTTGACTTTTGTGTTCTGCAACACCGTAAAAATATAAAATATTAAAAACATCTAAACTTTGCAATTTCGGTTGTAAATTTATTGCAGCATAATATGGGTGAAGGCACTAAACGTACTTTTGCTTTGATTCTAATCTAGGAAGTACCGGATCCAATAACAGCAGTAAAGCCTGAGGAAGATGAAAATGTATCACGCACTCATGTTTCAGAACTTGCTGCTCGCTGCAACTCTCAGAGCCCAATGAAGCCCAAGAGGTCAGTGGAATAGATTTCCCTCGTAAATGTGATTTATTTACTGTCTCTTGCTCTGCATTGTCAAACTTACTCATTTCCCAATTTCTAATTTTTCAGAAGACTTCTACCATCTTCATGCATTTTATTAAAGGATATTGGTAGTCTGGCCATTGAGGATGAGAATGACAAGCCTAAGGTGAAATGCCAAACATTACTAATTATGTTACCTGCCTTGTGCAATGCCTGGGTTCTATTTTCCTTCACTGAATTACTGTAAAAAATTGTCTGGTTCCAACATGCCTAAATCAAAGAGTCCAGTATAGACAACATACTAAAACAGGTGTAACTATCACATACTGAAAGAGGTGTAAAATTATCCCTTGCCCTCTTCAAGAGATCGTTTCTTGATGTGTGAGTCTACTTACAGTTTTTGTAGCAGATGTGTTTCTTGAGAAATACTCATTTTCACATCCTAGAGCAAGATAATGTCGTAGTTTGGAAAGTGGGATACACTAAATAAAATGGTTTGATATGCGGTATTCTATCCCCGTCTTTTATTACTCTCTGATAGAGGTTTGGATATAACTTTGTGTATAAATGTACAAAATCAAATTGACATGCATTGTAGATCCAAAAGCAGTTTCACACAGCACAACTTTAGGAGAGATGGAATTCCTTTCTTAGTCTAAAATTCTTATGCAGGGAGCCAGGGGAGAAAAGAAAGTGGCTTTGGACATCAGGAATAAAACCAAGGGCAGCATGTCTCTTCTTCGTCTGCTCAGGAGCGATCTTCATCTTTAATTATACCTTGGCAGATGTTGTAAATTCCTTACGTTGTATAGTATAGTATTTGTGGTAAAGTTTTTTGCTAAAAATAGTTCTTAACTCCTTACCTGGGATTGCATTATAAACCTAGGAACAAATAGCTACTCGTGGAGTATAGTCTCTTATGGATATTGCTTTTTCTTGTTATTCTATCATTAGTATTGAATATGCTGGAGCAGTATCTATATCTTCTCTTAAATATGTAGCCCGATAATCTTTAACCTCTAAGGGTTCTACACAGGTGCAGGTTTTTATAACTTCACATCATTCTTTAGTGCCCAGTGCTCAGATAAAGCGGTTTAATGGATTTCTTGATTACTTGTGCATTTCAACTTAGGAAGACAATGTAGGATGGTGGCTGTAGCCTATAAACAATGCAAAATAAGGTGATTTTCAATGTTTCTTTAGGGATTAAAATCCAGAATTTGTTCAGTGCTTGACCTGGACCATCACTGGCGTGAAGATTATTCTTAGCCAAAAGTATGTTATAAGTATTAATAATAATTAACTATGGTAAATGGCGTTATAAATATATTATTTTATTATAATTATTTATATACTTTTTTTATTATATTAAAAAAAAGTATAAATTCATATCAACTTGTTAAATTATATTAGAATATTATAGAATGTATTACTTTTTAAAAAATATATATATATATATTTTTTGAAATTGCGTGTTAGATAATTGAACACTGGTTATTAGCCAAAGCCTAAAGGCTCTTTTGACTACTTCCTGCTCCAGAAACCCCAGCGACACTTCCTTGGGGAATGGAAGCAGGAAGACTTTTGACAATGGGGTTTGACTGACATTACTAAGTAGACCATTGGCGGTGGTTCAAAGCTTTGTGGGCCTCTATAAAGGACTTCCTGTGTGGTTTCAAGTTTCATGGCTACCGACTGGGGGCATATCCATGGCCCTCTCGACCGAGTGAAAACAGAAGATCATAGTACAATTAATAAGGAACATTTTCTGACTACATCAATTCTCTTCCTTAATTTGCCTCAATTAAGGATTAGGCTATTGCTATAAATTAACTATAATCCATTTTGATTACTCAATGGAAATGCATTCCATTCATTAGGAAAATTATAGCATGGATCAACTGCATTAATGAATTGTATTGCGTGCAACATAAATTATACAGTTTGGTCCACCGATTTACGATTCATGTAAGAATTCCTCCATTTATTAAGAAAAATCTGGCTAATCACCGACTCAACTGCAGAGGCATCAGATTCAGAATGCCTTTCATATTTAATTTGCTGAATTTTACCCATATTACACACTCACATAATCTCTAGTAGACTCATAATATGGATATAAAAGTACCAAAATGCCCATATCTTACTTTTTTTATAGATATAGAGAGCTGTAATAGTTTTACTAATTGATTGCCTGATTTATAATTTTTCTGAAATTAAAATTCAAATATGATAATTAGGCGATAATTTAATTAGTTAAAAATTCTTCTTGTTGGACGATAAATAATGATTTCGATTTGCATATCTCATCTTTTATTATATAAAAAAATAAACAAAGTTTAAATTCTAATTTTCTTTTTTCCTATCAGTATAATGAGTAGATGGTATAACTATTAACTAGTAATTTAAATATATTAAATATTTATCTAATTATTAATATTATTTTATATTTAATTTAATTTGTAATAAAATGAATTAAAATGAATTAAAATTTCATATTTCAAACTTTAATTTTTAAAATTCAATACTTAAATATTTAAATTTTAATCTTCAAATATTAATTTTGCCAAAGGAGTCCTAATATAATGTCTAACATGTAGTTTATAAATTTATAATTTATATTTATATTTTCATATTATTAAAAAAAAGATAAAATATATCAGCTACCGGTGAACTTTCTCAAATTTTAATTTTTACATTCGAATTGTAAAATGTGTAATTTTAGTTGTTGAACATTTAAAACACCAAAAAATTAACCTTTTAATAATAAAAATTTAAGTGCAATACAAAACCATTATATTTTAACCCTCATTTCACTATTTTCTATGTCCAAACTATTATTTTTTAATTTTAATCTCGTTATCTTCTCTTCGAATTTTTTTATATTATCAACAATAATTTCAAGATTTGACTCCATGCATCTTATTTAACTCAATAATATTGAAATTACTCTTTTGCACATCTTCGAATCCAACAATATAAGAAAATTCACAAATTCTACCATTTTAATAAACAAAACCTAAATATAAAGACGAGGAAACAAAACAAAGAAATCAAATTCAATTCTCATGGATCGCAAAGAAATCCCAAATTCAATTATTGGCGGATAACAATTTTTTTGGCATCTCTATAGAGAAGAAATCTGAAAGGAGAGATGTATAAGTCATAATAGTCTTTTTTGTCATATACAAAAATTACTTCATAAAAATTAGAGGAAAATTTAGCACTATAGAGTAGTGAATGGACGAAAATACCTATAAAACATGTCATGTGAAAGCCATGCGTGATGAATTTTTGAGAGAACTTAACAATTTCAATTGGCAGAAATGACTATTCTTTTTAAGTATTTCAAATTTTAAAAGTTAAAATTACATATTTTAAAATTCGAAGGAAAAAATTAAAATTTTAAAAAATTGAAGTGTCTAGAAGAGTTACATCATAAAGTTGAAGAAAAAAGAAAAATATTTGGATGGACTTGATCTATTGTGAACTACCGCTTTAAAGTATTCTATATTTCTATAAGTATATAACTTTCAATATACATAATATAACACTTGATACAGTGATTCACAGTGGATCAGATTCACTCAAGTATTTTTCGAAGGAGAACAGTGACAAACTTCCTTTATCCCATTCTTAAGTCTAGGATTTGATTACTTAGGGGAAAAAAAAAAGGTCTAGGATTTGATTTCCTTATTAAAAAAAAAAATGAATATAGGACTTGACAAAGGGACGCTTTTATATTCCCTTTCACTCGTTAATTTGTTCCTCTGAGGTTTCATTTCTTCTTACTTGTGCACGCATACCTAGTACATTAGGAGTGAGTGAACATAAATTGCCCCAAAAAAAAAAAAAATTCATTTTCTTACTGGGACAATAGCACGAGGCAGGTCACGTGACAAGGAGTAGGAACGCAAAGACAGCGACAAGGATAAGCTCCTTTCCTTTTCAGGGAAGAGAGAGTTCCTCCACCTTTCCTTTCTGCAATGAAAAAGTCTTTTTCATTTACCAAAAAAAAAAAAAAATCAAATAAAAAAGTCTTTTTCATAATCAAACTTGAAAAATAATATTATTATTTTAATATATTTAAAAATAAATATCTATTTTTAAAAATAATTTTTTATATAAACTTCCATAATTAATTATTTTCTTTAAACAATACAAAATTTATTAATCTATGAGTTTTATTATTGGCCTTTAAATTAATATAGAAAATATAATAATTTATTTATTTTTAAAATTTAAAAATTCCTTGATTTCAAAACTTCTTTTAATTTTTTTTTTGGAGATTCTCTTTGCTTTAGCACCTCTTATTGGCTGATTGTTGTGTTCTCCTCATTCCGCCCTTTTCCATTTCTTTTTTACAATAAAAATATAATTCATTTATGTATTGAGATAATAATTCAAATTTTAAGATAATTAAGAATATTTTTTTAGATGTACTTTTAACTATTAGTCTATTACTAATGTTATTAATTGACTTAAAATAATTACTCAATTCGTATAGTATTTTTTTATTATACTAAAATAATTTTTATATTAAATGTTTATTAATGCATGTCTAATCCAACTTCTCGTGTAATACTTTTCCCAATTTTTTAAGAAATTATTTTAAAAGTGTTTTCTTCATCACAATTACATATTATTTTAGAAATCAAAATAGTATTATTATTCTTTAAATTATTTTCTTATTATTATTCTTTTATTAAATCACGTCATTTTTCATTTTACTAAATTATGTCATTAAAATATTAGTTTAATTTTTCTCCTCAAAACTTTATAAATTTAATATTTTTTAAAGTTATGTATCAAAGTCTTAAACAATTTGTTTTAAATAAGTTAAATATAAGAAAATCATATCATATCTGATTCCCTTTTCCAAAATAGATTATTAATTTAAAAGAAAAAAGGCCCACATCACTTTCCACCCGAACCGGAATATCCAGTTGAAAGTTCCGGTTGTCTGAGCTGACTGACACGTGTGCACGTGGCAGCACCCAATTGCATAGAAGCAAACCAAGGAGGGCAAAAGGATTGTAGAAATAAAATATTTGAAAAAGGGGAAAATCGAAAAGGAAAAGCTTTGCTAAGCAAGCAAACGTTTTCTCTTTCTCTCTCCTTTCCTCTCTCTCTCTCTCTCTCTCTGTGTGCTACGCAAAAGTCTTCAACAGAGACACAGAAAACAAAGTAAAGGGAGGAAAAATTCGCTGTCTGGAAGAGGAAGTGAGAAATTATTATTTTATGTATTTATAGAAAATCAATAAGAAATCAGAGAGAAAAGATTTTGCCCTGCAAGAAGGAAAGTGGGCTCTTCTACAAAGACTCAAAGATTGGAATCAATTTTTTAGCTCCTTCGGTTTGGAAGTGGAGTTTCAAGTTAGGGTTTTTCCATATTTTGAAGAAGGTAATTACTATATCCTTTTTAGTATTACTAAATACCATAATTCCTTGATATTTGGTGGAATATATTTTTGCTTCTATGTTTGGGATTGGCGTTTTAATTTCTTATCTTGCTGCATTAATAACCTATCTTAACTACTGTCTCTTGTATCTACCTCCTTCTGTATACACATGCTTGTAGTTGTGTATTCTTTTGTATATGGGGGTAGATTCATGATAACGCCTAGGGAGCTTTCATCTAGGGTTTCAATTTGAGGTTCTTCCCCCCCTCTCTTTATTATCTGAAACATTGAATTTTTTAGGGCCAACCAATTATGGTGCCGTTTGGATTTAGTATAATGTGTTTTTGTTTTCATTTGTGATAAAACCCCGTCGTTTTTGCGGGCTTTTTGTTCGGGGGTGTCGATCGTTGAGTATATGCGCTGTAGTTGCCTTTATATTTTCAACAAAAGTTTGTAAATTCGGGTTTGCTTAAGTTGATTACTTCCTTTGGGTGCATTTATTAAGTAAATTTGGGATTTTCAGATTCCCTGGACTGATATGGCTGCTCTTTGGTGATTTTTGTTGGAAAGTTTTTAGCTTTTAGTTTGATTCACTTGTCCAATTTGATCAAGAGCGGACTGAAAAAGTTGTAAGTGCTACAAGTGTTTCACATTTGCACCTTTGTTGTTCTCTTCTTGGTTTTGATTGTGCTGCCGTTGATCTTTTTTTGTTCCCCGCCCTCTTATCTTATCAATTTCTTGTTAAGTGGCCTCGTGAAAAAGGAACCTTTGTCGAAGTTAACTAGTCTGCTTTTATAGATGTGGCATTTTTATCTGTTTCTAGTTTCTTTTCTTCTTTTGTTACCATCTTGATAAGAGGCCTCTTGGAAATTTTGTAAAGGTTAACTAGTTGCATCCATAAATGTGTGGGGGTGCTGCTTAATCAATCTTATAAACACAAAACTCAGATTTACTTCTGAAAGTAGGACGAGTTTCAACCTAGTCAAAAAGTAAAAAATCTGATGAAACATAGAAATTTATATTCTATGTGGTGTATGCATATCATGTAATTCCATTCTTTGAAGATTTTATAAGCTCTATCATTTGTTCTACAAAAACAATTGATTCTAAGAATCAAGTTTGAAGTAGATTGGTTAAGATTTACAACTAATTTTATTTGTTTAATTCGGGTTGACTTGAATGCTGCTCATGGATACTAGTAAAGAGAGTTTCTTTCATGCCTTCTGTCTCTTCAATTATGTGAGTAGCTTGGTCAAACTCAAATGGATTAAGTGTCTTTTTAGACTCTGTTCTGATTGAGTTAGCCAAGAGTAGTTTGATTTTATGATATGAGAATGACTTGACATTTTTTTGCCCTTGACCCTAGCATTTGAAAAGGGGTAAGTTTGATGTCAGATATTCACTGTTTTCTAAAGGGTATAATTTGCTTTTATTTGTGTCAGGCCTAACATTTGAACTATGACAACCCTGCTGTGCCGGTGGATTAGTTTATTTCCTTATGAAAGCAAAACATTACGTCTAACATAATTGAACTTTTCCAAACTTTCTCTGATGTAAGTTTAGATGCCTCAGTATTTTGCGTAAGTTTGGTCCTTGTACTGGTCAACAAATTTCTTGACAGCTTATGATTTGTAAATTGTTGAGTTCGCTTCCTGTGTTACCCTTGTAGCTCTTCTTTGTATATTACTCGTCTAGTTAATCTGAAAGCACGTCACCTTATGAAAAAAATGAGATAATAGTTTCTCTGCTTACCTGCCCTCACTTGCAAGCATGTTTTCCATGGTGCAACTTGCCATAATTGTATATTCTTAAATCTGTTGAGTTAGATAAATGCATAAATAAGCTTTGTTGCAATTCCTAGTGCCAGAAAGGCAGACACACGTATGTATGATCATATTCCGGACAACTGTCAGAAAAGTGTGCTGGTCATATTTGATCAGAGATGAGATCCCTGAGATTTTGGAACATATTGTGCATTGGATGATCTTTTGTTGGCTAGTGTTTCCAATTCCACTTCGCTTTGCTACCCCATCTTTGATCTACATTTACAGTTTTATTGTTCTACTGTTCTTTTCCACTTATGTTAGGAGGAGATGGACCGCTTTTTTTTTTCAAATTTTCAAATTTTTTGAGCAGAGATTGTAAACTGGATAATCTTAATTTCCCTTTTCTTTCCCCCTATTGTTTGTTTATGTTCGTGCAATTGTTTTCTCCCTTTTGAGGTAGAGAGGAGATAACAGGTGATGCTTTAAGAGCATGAGCAACCACTATCACTTTATCCTTTTCTAATTCTAAAATGTTACTTTTCAGGGAGCAAGCAAAGTATTCATGGGGAATCTGCATCTTGAAGGCTCAAGGAGACAGTAGATGCTAACTACAAGGATGCTGTTAGATCTTGGAATATCTAATTCATGATATCTTTCGGTTAAAATGGAGACTCCAAATCATTGTCAAAGCAGTGCCTCAAGTGAAGTTTGCAGTTCCACACAATTGAAACAGGATAGTCTTAATAAGCAGATGGATGCTTCTAAGTTAGAATCTACTGATGATATAGAGCAGGTAGACAGAGTTGGGAATTCTCCTAAGAAATTAGATGCAGATGAAGTTTCTAGGCCTTTAGAGGATGGAGCTCTTGCTTCAAGTGCTGATGCAGCCGATAATTTGGATTGCTCGGCAGAACCTGGTTTGCAGGCACAGGGTGATGATGCCAATGACGATGATTCTTGTTGGAAAGCTGACACTTTTAATGATGCAAGGGCAGTTGTGACTGAGGCGACTGGGACTAGGGATTCTGGATCTGCAAATGATTATGATGGTGCAGTGGTTGCCAGAAGTAAAGGAGGAAATTCAAGCACTAAGGTATTGCAGGAGTCTTCTAGCCATGAACATAGTTTAGGAAATGTGAGTGATTCCGCAACATATTTATCTAGGATAGAAGATGCTGGGCACGTTGATGAAGTTGAGCCGCATATAAGTACTCGAAATACAGGTCATCCGGTGGATATTGATGAATTTGAAAAAGCAGAAATTGGTACCAAAGATCGTGATATGATTAGAAAGAAATCTAATGTTGAGCTAGATTATGATATGGTGGATCCGCTTGAAGTTGCTCGTCAAGTTGCCATAGAGGTGGAGAGAGAGGTGGGTGACCGTAGAGAACAAAGTTGCAGTTCTTCCGATAAAGCACCAGAAAGTGGAAGTCAACAGCCAGATAGTCCAGACTCTGCCCATGAAACTGAATCCCGAGCTCGAGAAGAGACATCTGAGGAGGTTCCAGCTGGACTAGATTTCTCAGCTGAAGCTTCAGCACTTGGGGAAGATCCAGCAATTAGTGGAGAAAGTGTGGATGCTGAACCAGTGAAGGGTACACAAGAGATAGAATGCTCTCAGGTTACTGAAGTGGCTCAAGAACTACCGGCCAACTTGGAGAAAGGTCTCTCTGACTTTGATCTGAATCAAGAAGTTTGCTCAGAGGACATAGACCGACTAGAAAATCCTATTTCTACACCTATTTCTGTTGTTTCTGCTTCAAGGGCTGCAGCAGCTCCTGGATTGCCAATTGCCCCATTGAAATTTGAAGGCAGTCTTGGATGGAAAGGATCAGCTGCCACAAGTGCTTTTCGACCAGCATCACCTCGACGAATTCCTGAAGGAGATAAGGCTCATTCAACTGGAGGAAGCAACAGCAGCTCAAAACAACGGGATGGCTGTCTAGATATTGATTTGAATGTTGATGGAAGTGTCGACGACAAAACTGCTGATCCACTACTGGAAAAACAAATTCCAGGGTCATCTGGTCTACCTTCTGGGGAATCTTCTGTTGAAGTTAGTCAGAGAATATCGGAAAGGCTTGAGTTGGATCTGAATCGTGTGACTGATGATGGTGATGCTTCCTTAGACTGGCAGCCAGAGGGACATTTCCTCCAACGGAGGAATGGCTATCACAGTCGGTCCCCTTCTTCTTCATCATCATCTAAGCAGCCTTCTCTGAGGAACATTGATCTGAATGACCAGCCATCGTTTGCCAATGAATCTTCAGAGCATCCCTACTTAATTAAGGTATCTCAGAACTTTAGTGCTCCTGCTGTTAAAAAATCGAATGACAATGTGATATCCATTATGGGCATGAAGGTGGAGGTGAATCGAAAAGATTTTGTCCCTCAGTCTCATCCTTTGCTGAATGGGAGGAATCCAGAGCCAGCTCTTGATGTCAGTTTGCCAACAGGGGGTCTTCTTGGAATTGGATCTCCAGTCCCATATTCCCATTATGGCCTTACATCAGGGGCGGCTGTTGCTTTTTCTTCTGGGGTGTATGGACCTGGTGGCCCTAGTCCTTCTTACATGTTGGACTCCAGAGGAGCACATGTTACTCCTCATGCTATTGGCTCTGCTTCAGCACTTCCTCCTGCCTTCCCTCAACCACCATTCATGATGAGCATTGCTGACTTTCCTGGTTCAAATGGGGCTGGTCCATCTCGTAATAGCTTAGATCTCAATAGCGGTCTGATACTTGAGGGAGGGAGTAGAGAAAATGGAGGTTTGAGACAATTTTTGAACCTAGGGCAGGCTCGATCTATTGATGATCAGTTGAAGTCCAGTTCACAACTATCAAGCAGTTCAGGAGGTGGTGTGAAACGAAAAGAACCAGAATTGGGATGGGAGGCTTGGCAATATAAACCCCGTCCCCCATGGAAATAGATTGGAGTTCCTTCTTTGGTAAGAATAGGCCACTGGGTTCATATCCATGAGTTATCTGGAGAGGAGAATCTGTATCATTTAGTGGGGAGGGAGGATTGACAAAATTGAATAAAGGTGGGAGTAGTGGAGTTAAGATGATTTTTGCGGTTAATGCCCAAAAAGGTGTAGTATTAGGTTTAATTGTTTCAAATATTTCTGATTTCTTGTTTTCTTGGCATTTATAGATGGCCATTATTGCCACAGTGAACTTTGTTACATGTAACTCTAATCTTATATAGCAATGAAAGTAAGAGGAATGGGTCAGAATCTTGTTATATGCTTGTCCACAGCTGCAATAACTGCATCATTGCAGCTTTATAACTCCCTGCAAAGTTCGAGATGGACAACATGCTTTCCTTTTTCCATAGTTGGATAATATCTGTTAAATTCCAGACATACTATTTACCAAGGGACAAGTTTGTTATGGTAGGAGAAAAGGACAGTGGCCCGAATGCTTTTTTATTTTTTTCATTGCCAACTGTTCAAATCCCGCTAACACGCGAATGGTAAATGTTGGTAAAACAGCATTTATCTGATCAATTTATTATAGATTGGATATCAACCTGGCCCCTAAAGTAACGGTAAAGGAAGCTGTTACCAAATGCAATGAAATGTGTGACGAGATGGTATTTTAAGTACTAATAGCGAATTTTACAGTGTGCTTAGATTGAGGGAGTTGGATGGAAAGAAAAGGAGAGGCGAGAGCCTAACCAGGTCCTTAGCAGGGAAATGATTGGTGTTTTGGAACTGCAGGGGCTCTCTAACCTTCCATTCTGTTTTTGCCGAAACCAAAACCTCTTTCCTTCCCAAAGCTTCAGCCGTGCTTCTGGCCTTTCTAGAAGCATTGCCTTCTGCTGGAAAAATCATTTAGATTTACAAATAATACTTGCTAACAAGAATCTCGTCAACTGTTTAATTTTCTCAGACCCTCGAAACGCTCCTTGGCAGCGCACCGATGTTTACATTCCTAGGGACTATCCTCATAAACCTCTCTTCTGGAAAAATCTTGCTAAGATTGGCGAAGCCTTTACCGGACCAGAGTCGAATAGCTACAGACCGTTTGGACTTACTGAGAGGGGGACTTCAATAGCCATCCTTAGTCAGGAGGATAAACGGGGTGGGCATCCTTTTGCCAGCCCTATGCCAATGGTGGCCTGATCAACAGTGCCCGGCGACTGGTCTTTCCAAGAGCGTGCCTCTATATCTCATCTCGCATCTATCTCTTATTATTGCAGACCTCTGCTCCTCAATGCATCTCACTTTGCTATTGCCCTTCATGGATCCTTTAGGTTCGAGGTCATGTGGACTAGAGAAAACTCCTCTCATGACATTATCAATTCTGCTTGGTCCACTCCCATGGTCGTTTCTCCTCCCTTTCAGCTGCATTTGAGTCTCAAAAACACTAAAAACGCTCTTGAAGTGTGGAATAAATCCGTTTTTGTACAAGCCCAAAAATCCATTCAAGAACTTAAAATTCAAATTGATTCCCTCCAGTATTCTCCTCGAACTTTGTCCATTTTGGAATCTAAAAAAGTGTTGCAGGACTAGCTTGACGAATGAGTCAAAAGAGAGCAAATCTTATGATGGGAGAAATCCAAATCCAAGTGGATGGAAGACTGTGTTTCCACCTCCGATTTCTTTTGTAGGTCGGGAAGAAATCTACAACCATTATCTTTTTATGTGGACATTGAGTAAAGCCTGTCTGGTAGCTCTAATTAGTAAAGATGTAAATCAGGTGGCTCTAGTTAGTAAAGATGTCAATCAGTATAGGTAAGACTGACCGAGTCAATCAAAGAAGCCAACAAGCATCACCCGTGGCTTCTTTTCCCCTAGCAGAGGACTTAGACTGGTGTTCCTATGTCCCCTGCCCTTTTTGACGTTTGTTCTGACGTCCTCCCAAGATTGGTTTCCAGAGTGAACTATATAGTGTAAAAATTAGTAGGACTAGCCCATCTTATGTATGCCGATGATTTAACAATTTTTCGCCCGGCAACTCTCAGGGATGTCTTAGTTATTAAGGAGATCCTAAATGGCTGTTGTTCTTGGTCCTGTCAGTCTATCAGTTTTGAGAAATTAGGCGATGCATTTTAGTAAGAATGTGATCGAAGACACAAAATCAGCCACCTGCAGGGCCTTGAAGATTGGACAATGTTCGCAGAACTCTAAGCATATGGGTGTACCCTTCTGCAAAGAGAATTTCAAATCGGCAGCCTTCAAGGGCATTGTGAAGAAATTGAGGAATAAGCTTTATCGGTTGGAAGCTCAATAATCTATGCCAACCAAGAACCGGAACCAATGCATATCATGCATTCTTTTACACACCCTGCCTCAATTTGTGACAAGCTTGTTAATCTGAAATTTTTGGTATGGTTTCAAGGGAAGGGATGGTAAGCATCTTTATCTCAAACTCTGGATTCCATGAGCATGTCCCAGACTACGGAAGGTTTAGGTTGGCTTCCAAATTGGGATGGCAACTTCATGCAGAACCATCTAAAACTTGGGTGAATGTAATCAAGTCAAAATATCGCAGTGGGAGGAGCTAGAAACTAGAAAAATGTCCAACTAATGCATCTTGGGTTTGGAATAGTGTCTGGGATTGTAAAGTTCTTTTGGCAAAGAGTTTATGTTTCAAAATTGGTTCTAGCCATGTGATATGATCAATATTTGGGATGACCCTTGGATTCCCACTCCAGAAATTCCAACGTTCCTTGTAGGTAACTCATTGACCCGGAGCTGAAGTGCTGGAACTACAACTTGATTCATAGCCTGTATTCATTGAAAACTTCCAAAAGATACTCAAAATCAAAATTCCTCAAGTTGAGCAACCTGGCTATTTTGTTTGAGCTCCCTCCAAGGCAAGGAAATATTCTGTTAAGGAAGGCCTGAAGCTTTATACTAACATATATGTACACAACCCCCCCACACCCCTCTGTAATCTATACAACTGAAATACGTAACAGCTGTAATTATAGTCGTAAAATTGAAAGAGGTGGTTAACAAGTTAGTTAACCCACTTCATGCGTTCCGTTCCTTGGTGTCTTGATTCACCAATAAATCTTTAACACACCAAACAAGCCGAACTGACAGATAATACCAAGATGAGAAAGGAGGAGTGGAAAAGAAGCAGGTGGCAGAACTTTGGTAAAGATGGCAGCGAGTTGGCCAGAGGAGGAAACCGGTGGAGGCTTCACATATCTGGCTCGAAATTGCCCCCTAATAAAATGGTAATCATGCTCAATATGCTTGGTTCTTTCATAGAAAATAGGATTTTCAACCAAGTAGATAGCCCAGCTGTTATCACAAATGTGTGGAACATGCAATGAACAAGGAAGATTTAGTTAAGAGATGTAAAATCCATTGAAGCTTACATGTAGACTGATCTAAAGCATTATATTTTAGTCTCTGTAGAGCTACAAGAAACACCATGCAAAAAAGCATTATTGATATCAAGTGGGAGAACATGCCAGTGAGATATAGCTGCAAGTGCAAGTATCATTTGGATGGTAATCTTAACCGCAGGCGTGCAAAAGTCTTGCTGAGTATAAACCTTGGCCACAAGCTGACCATTATATCTATTGAAAGTATCATCAACCTTATGTTTGATACGATAAATCCACTTACAGCCTATAGCTGAAGAGGTATTAAATGCCAAGTATGGTTGGCTTCTAGGGCTGAAATCTCTGTTTGCATTGTTGCACGTCATTGTGTTAGTTGAACAGCTTCAAAATAATGTTTAGGTTCAATGTGATTGGAGAATTTACACAAGAAACTGGAAGAAGAAGGTGATGATGAAAGAGGATATGGAGTAGTAGGTTTGTGACATTATAGCAAACCTAATCAGAAAGATAAGAATGTTGAATAAAAGGTCTAGAAGATTTATGTAAAAATGGCGGATATAATGAGAGAGAGAAGAAGAAGAAGATTCAGTTGAAAAAGGATTAGGCAAGGAAGAGGAAAGTGAAGAAAAAGGAAGAGGTAAGACAGGAAGGTGTGAAGAGGTAGAAGGTGTGGTAGGAGCAACAAAAGGAAAGTGAGGTTCAATAAAGAAAATATTTGTAGACTAAAAATTTTTCTCTTCAAAAAAACTCTAGTAAAATGTATCCTTTGCCAGTATTGAAGAGAAGAAAGAATTAATTAACTCTGTTATGCTCTTCATGGAGCATATTTGGTTTCATACAAACAATGTAGATTTTTGGGAAAAATTGCAGACTTGAGATGAGGTTTCTAATTGCATCCTACACTGAAGGAGACTCCCTTATTGTAGTAAGGTAAGGTTCTAAATGGACATTCTACTGGAATGGCAGAGCAACTACTTGATAAAAATGTGTTCTAATGCATAACATTAGAATGCATAATTTCATTGTTAAAAATGTGTAATTTCTTCCCCTCTCTGCTTCTCAAGCTGTTTTTTATAACCAATGAGGCACTTTGAATGTATTTGTTAATAAAAGAATCTACCGTTGTTATTCGAAGGTATGCAGACTCACGTCTCAAGAGAAGTTTAAACTCAATAAGTCAACGTGAAAATTCAAACATCAATTATTTCGATCAATTTAAAAAAAAAAACATGTTATTTGAGAGAAAATATATTTAGGTATTTAGATTAATTTTTATGCAGGGAATAGAGGCGGTTGGGATTGGATTTAGTTAGAAAAATTCAACTTAATTTATATCCAAAAGTATCGGATATTAAAAGGAAAGAAATCAACTTTAATAGATTTTTTTATAGTGGTTAAATATTTATCCTAACAGTAAATATGTAAATAAATAATTTATCCAATAAATTTTTTAAACAATTTAAATACTTATTCTTCTCTTAGCTTTTTTTTCCGCCTCTTTTTCTAAGTATCTCATTTTTCATAGTTAAAACGTAACTAATATATTATAAATTACCGTATTATAAATACTACTACTATTTTAAGGTTTGGAAATGACCTTTAGTAATTTGAAATCTATGCAATTATTTATCATGTCCAAAAACTAGGTCAATGATTTATTGTAATGTGTGATTCAAACGATGGCTTAGTAGGAGTATCATTGTAAAAAGACTAGTCTACCCAACCTAACCTGGCTTTGAATCCCAATGCCTATGGAGGAGAAAAACTAAAAATAATAAGTAGTAGTAGAAAATGGCAAAAAAATATAGAAACGAGGAGGGCGACACAGTCAGTCAGTCCGCCCCCCAAAGGGAAACGTTAAAGTCACGGCTCTGGCTACGAAAGTACGTTTTAATCCCAATCATTGACCGCTCATCAGTCTCGCTATTACTGATCATTTTCACTTTCTCCCCTCCATCAGCAGTGCGGGGCTTCCTTCCTTTTTCACCATAGAAAACCACATAAAATCTCTCAAATCGTCTCCTTCTTCTTCTCTTCTTCCTCCCGGTCTCCTCCTCCTCTTCCTACAACTGTCTTTCTCGGCCTCGGCCCAGCTCTCAGAGAATCGAATACGACCTCTCAAATGGCCGAAACCCCATCTGAACAAGCCCGGGTCCAGGTGCAGACCCAAGTGCCACCGGCCGGGTTGGACCCGAATTTTCTGCAGTACTGGTGTTACCATTGCAACAAGCGGGTCTCGATTGAAACCTCGGAGGATCTCCCCGACATCATCTGTCACGAGTGCAAGAACGGCTTCGTTGAATCCATCGATTCGCATCAACCTCCGTCCCTGTCCGGAGGCTCAGACCCCCTCGATGACCCTTCGTTTGGGAATCAGTTTCTGCAAGTCCTTCGACTCATTGCTCAGGCTGCGCGTGATGACGACGCTCCTCCTCCGCCGCCATCCGAGCATGCCGATCCCTCTGATGACGATTATCTGCGAATCGAACTCGACGGGTGGGATAACGATGACGATGAAGAGGATGATGATAACCAAAGCTTGGTCAGAAATGAAGATGCTGAGAATCAAGGAAGGGACAACGAAAATCGAGATCGATCTGAGGATGAAGATGAGGAGGACGAGGACGATGATGAGAATGAGGATAATGAGAATCGACAAGGGAGGGATGAGGATGACCTAAGGCGGAGGCGGCGTGACGTGCTGCGGCTTCGTCTCCGGGACTTTGCTTCTCGGGCAGCTAATAGGCGCAACCGAATTCTTGATTTTGCCGAAATGCTAATGGGTCTCGAAGACCACTCAATTGAGCTTCGATTTGCAGTGCCAGAGGGCGATGGCTATATTGGGAATCCTGGGGATTATGTGGACGCTGCAGGTTATGAATCCTTGCTGCGGGATTTAGCTGAAAGTGATGGTGGTGGGAGGAGAGGAGCTCCTCCGGCATCTAAATATGCTGTAGAGGCGTTGGAGACTCTAGAGATTAAAGCTGAATTCGAGGCATTGGCCTGTGCTATCTGTAAAGATGTTGTCGGTGTTGGTGAAATGGCAAAGAAATTGCCTTGTGGACATGGGTATCACGGGGATTGTATAGTTCCTTGGTTGGGGTCGAGGAACTCTTGTCCTGTTTGTAGGTATGAGTTACCTACAGATGATCCAGATTATGAAGAGGAAAGGAAGAAGAGAGCTGGGGCTACTGCCGCCTCAACATCTGGAGGCAGCGGTGGTGGTGGTTTGGATACTGAGCTTGTTTGATCTATTGTGGTACATATTTTACTTTCTGCGTTTGCTTTCCTTGCGTGTCTAGGTTGGGGAGGGAATTTTTACCTTTTCTTTTTCTTCGTTTTTTGGGAACTCTGTTTGTGGATTATCTTGTCAAATTGTAAACTGCTCTCTGTTTTTCATTCAATGTATATAAGATTTACTGCTCAATTTGCGCGTTCTCTAGCTTAGTAAAGTCCTTCCTTCTTTTGAGTAGTTTGAAATTTTCCTTTTAGTTAATTAAAGAGTTCGTTGTTCTTCAGCGAACAATGTTTGGGGCTTTGAGTTAGCAGTCCTAGAACTTAGGCCTGTTCTAATGTTATATTATTATAATTCTTGAAGTTCTGTTACCGATAAAATGAGGCATTCGTATTCTTTATTTGCGGCTGATATTATTTAGACTTGGCAGCTCATTTAAAGGGTTGCAAGTCTTGTTTTCTCAAGATAGTACCAATTTGTCAAGTTCTTAAGCTATCTAGCGCGAGAGTACTATATTGAGGGGGACTTCTAAGATTGTGGAAAGTGTGTTAGCTTGTTTGAATGTGTTATATGCAGACTTATAGTTTCGAAGTGAATATAGTGACCGAAGTTGATGACACACTAATCACAAATCACAATACATAAAATGTGAAATGGGGGAACTGGGATGAGGTATAAATTTTCAAAGCTCCCTCCAGGTTTGAACCTTTACATATTTCCTAGCGGTAAAGTGCCTTTCCTCGGCTGGTGAAAGCTTCCCTGATGTCAACAGGAATCATGGAAGACTATAATAGCCTTAATTTGTTGGATGTCACAGGAATCGGTAGAAGGCTGTAATAGCATTAAATTGTTGGATTAAAGGAAATGTTTTTTCATGAGGAAGAATAGCTTGAAGTTTAATTTGGTTGAGACACTGTCACAAAAAGTTTATGTAGTTCATGGAGTTTTATTATGACTTTGCAATTTAATATGCTTCCGGTTCATGGTATCAAAATAGTATGCCAAGCTCAAAATTCTGGATTGAGTTTAGCATGTTGAACAAAATTTTGTAGCTCAGTTTTGACTATCTAAGAAATGTCTTTCAATCAAGCCATTGTGCTTGCCCACTTAAAAGAAGGGAATTTAGAAGATCTATAGAGTTATCCAGGAACTTCGTGTGAGTCTTATTGAAATCTTTATATCTTTCTGTATGCTGGTTGTCTTTATTGCAACACAATTCTTTCTTGGGCTAGTTTGTATTTTTCAATGTGAAATCTGCATCCTTGTTCTCCTCTCTTCCTATGGTGTAGTGTTGCTGGTGGTATTCTTTTACGCCTTTAAAAAAAAAAATTAGAATTACTGCTGCAGATAGCCTCTGCTGTTTGAATTTCATTCTGTCATTTGGTTGAGTTGCAATTGCACAAACTAACACAGACCCACGCCTACCCGATTGTGGCCATCTGACCTTTGGATGCGCTATCCTTTGCTTGAATAATCCTGTTGGCTATTGTTTTCCTCTCGGAGTAAACTCATTTGACATCTAGGATGAGCTGAAGAGAGCTGATGCAGATATTATGCTAATGAATTGCTTGACTATTACCTCAACGGCATATATGCCCACTATATGATTTTCTTATTTAGAAAAAGCTGACGGTACGCCGGACCAACACAAACTTTTGACAGGCACATTGCGCTTGCTACTACCTTGTACATGTTGTGATTGTTGGTTGTGCCATTCTTTTCCCTTGGCAGGAATCACATAATTTGCCCCCGGGACCTACTCGGTCCAGCAGATTGCACTCGCAAGGTCAAACCTTAGTCGTAGTATGAAATTTTCATCTCTTTTATAGGATGAGTCGTTATAGGCATCGGCACCAGGTAGTGGTCCTCTTGTCTGAGAGGTCGTTGAGTCATTGTGATTTATTCCTCTCCACACCACACACTATGAGACTTGCACCACGCACTATGGGATTGGGGTGGGTCCTAATAGGCGAGGGATTTCGCCTTACCCAGGGAATCACATAATTTAATTCTTTACCAATTACGTGGATCTCAGTTCGCAGAACAAAATACCGCCATTATTATGCTATTTATTGGCAAAATTCATGACACGAAGACAAATAGGTCATCTCAAAGGGGGGAAAAGGAGAAAAAGAAAACACTAAGCTACAAATTTAATTAAAAAATTCGTGTCCTTGCAAATTTCATGACTGGCATTGAGCCAGAACCCAGAAGGAATGCCAAAATTCTTTGAGAAGTCAATGGATATTTACATTGCCAAAAAAGGGTGCAATCTGCTGTATACCACTGTGATTTGATTTCTTAAATTCTCAAATAACATTTGAATCACATTATCATACTTTCTCTTTTTATCCCTCTTCTTTTATAACTTAAGATTTAATTCCCCCCCCCCCCCCACGAAACTCCTCCATTTTCGAGTTGGAAGACAAGATATCACTGGAATAAAAAAAGGTTAAATGGTTAGAAAGAAAATAGTGCTTCTTGCATCTCCTCAGCCTTCCATTGATCGTATTTATATCCTGCGAAAAAAAAAAAGAAAAACATTTAGCTTATTTTTGTTTCGGGAAAAAAAAAAAATCCTTGTCAGCTTTTTATGTAACCCACAATCATGTTGTATACTTCAAATATATCTTTCCTTTTTGTCACGAAGATTTTAATCAAATAACTACTATATATATATATATATATATATATATATATACTAACTCGATTCATATTTAAAAAAAAGAAAAAGAAAAAATGTGGTTGGGGTTTTTGACCTTTTTTCAGCCTCGCTGAGGTTTTGCTAAAACCCTTCGTTTTGTGAAGACCCGTCATTTGGCGGCAGCGTCAGAACCGTAGAACAGAGCTTGCTGCGAACACTGCAAATGGCTCCAGATTTCGTGTTCGAACCCCCCAGCGATGAAGAATTTGGGTACGAAAACGAGGATACTGATGATTCCGCAAGTGAAAGTGAAGGATTAGACTCTGAAAACGAAGAAAATTCCAACCATCCAGCAAAGAGCAATAAAAAGTCGAAGCAAACGCCATGGGATTTCTCTTCCTACGCTCAATCGGTTGCAGATGAACATGCTAGCCGAAGAACTACCTCTGTGGACTTCAAAATTTCCAAAGCCCTCCAACAGCGCTCTGGCCCTTTTACCATAGACCATGTTGAGGACGACTCAGATTGGGAACCTCGCCTCCAAGTAAGCTATTCCCTTTTCGTAAGTTTTGAAATTCACCCTTTTTATTGTTTTTACAATCTGAAGTTACTTTTCTCTTTTGTGCTTGTATTTTCCTCGGAAATAGAAAGATTATAGGCCGGAGGAGGATGATGACATGGTGATTCCTGATGGCGGCAGTGATAGTAAATCTTTCTTTTCACCTGCCGTGGGGGTGTCGTACCATGCGAGTTCATTCATTGAGCTTCGTCTTTCGAGACCTTTGCTTCGAGCTTGTGAAGCATTGGGCTACACTAAGCCCACACCAATTCAGGTTTTTCTACTTTCTTGTCGGTTAACCTCTTTTTTTTCCCCCTTCTGGTATTTGATATTAATTTCTTGAGATTGCCATAAGGTTACACCGGCAGTTGCTGAATTTTGATGGTTTTGATGTAGGCTGCTTGTATTCCACCGGCCTTAGAGGGCCGTGATATATGTGCGAGTGCTATTACCGGCTCTGGGAAGGTATATTCGCACATTGGCGAGGACCATAAACTTCTTTTGTCAATTGATTTTGCATTATCAAACTCGACTATTCTTTAGGTTTCTAAGGAGTGGAATGGATCACACATTGTAATGGTATCTTAAAATGTATGTTTCTTTTACACAGACTGCAGCCTTTGCCTTGCCAATATTGGAAAGGCTGCTTCACCGTCCAAAGAATCAGCCTGCCACTAGGGTTCTTATTCTTACACCTACAAGGGAGTTGGGATGTCAGTAAGTTTATTTCTTTTAAGTTTTATTGTAAGGCATGAATTATGTTTTGCATGACTATGATGTTTGCGACTGCATTATCGCTAGCATCACTACTGGCAATAATTACAATGGTTTATCCCTCTCTTGCTTAGTAATTTCTTATCAAGAAGCGGGCCTCAAGTAAAATAGAGTGGAGAAAATGATAATCTAACTTGATCCATATAGCAATTAGGCTTAATTGTTCTGATCTAATTAATCTTCAGAGAGTAGTTTTAAGAATATAAAGACACAATTTTTGGTTGAGCACTGTCACATTTTGTATATGGCTTCTGAAATGTTTCGGGAAGGTCAGAACAAACTGGAAAAGAAAAAGAAATCGTATTTTTTTATGTTGGCAGAATGATAATGGAAAATGCTTTTTAGTTCAGGTATTTAATGACAAAAGGTACTGGATATGGAGAATAAAATGAAAGAAAATCAATTAAGATCTGCACAGACATTAAAATGGAATACCAATGTTGTCAATTGAAAAGGTTTGGATTATGCATATGAAAAATCTCTTCACCATGATCTATGAAGTTAAGCCAGATATTGCAGTTCAATATGCATGGATGATAAATGTTAATAAAAAAAGTGAAGGTATTGGATAACTATGAAGGAGAAACCTGTGCATGAGGCTACTGCTTTCATGGGCCCTAAATCGGATAGGTTGCATGCCACTTCATCTCTGCAAGCAAAGAATCATTTGTTAAATTCTTATAATCATGGGAATGTATTACCAATAATAAATCAATCAAAACCTCGAGAATTCATTATAGGCTTTGGAGGAACATTCAATAAGCATATTATTTTTCAAGTCAAATCCCTGAAATGAGATTACATGCATATTTTATGAATATGTTTATTGTTTTAAGTAAACTTTTAATTGAGTTGACTGGCTAAGATGTATTTCTATTGTCCTTTCAGGATTGACAGCATGATACGACAACTTGCTCAGTTTGTGACAGATATCAGATGTTGTTTAATAATTGGTGGAGAAGCAATTAAGGTTTGTTTAGAAGAACTGGATTGATAGGCAAAAATAGCTATCTGATCTTTAGTATTTGCCATTCTCCCAATGGGATGGGAATGGAATTGGGGATAAAAGAATTCCACTGTTGGAGTTGTAACTCTCGCTGGATGTGTACTTTATAAAGAAAGCATATATCTGGCTGAATGTTTGAAACGTCTTAGTCTTCAGTCAGTTCCATGCAAAAAAAAAATCTGGTCATAAAATATTCTCAGACTAAAATCATTCATCAGGATCACTCTTCAGATGTTGCTTGTCTGGGCTTGATGGTAACAACATGTTAAGCCATCTCATGCACCTTGTACTTTTCACATTTAGTGATCAGAGTAAGAGAACATTAACTTTGGGTATGGTACCTGACATTATTTTTGTCAAATGGAGCAAGAACTACTAATTGAGGTTATAAACCATCTCGAACATAAACAAATGGATGAGTAAAGATATTGCCAAGAGATTCAAATGAATATATATAAGGCGGACTGGAGGCATATATTTGAAGTTTTTGGAATATATGTTAGTTTCTACCATTTGAGTGGTGTTGGGTTGTGTTAGTATGAGATAGTTCTTTTACTCTTGTTAACAAGATTTAACTACATTTGTTCTTCATCTGAGAATATGGTATTAAAGGACTTACAGCCTCACTAAGTGGAGTTACTTGAATGTGCAGATTTATGATTAAATATTGTTATCTGTTTAACTGTGCTTTTCATCCATATCTAATTTTCTCATTGTGTGCATTTGTTTGTTTGTTTGTTTGTTTGTTTTTTGAAGACACAAGAGGCAGACTTAAGATCTAAGCCCGATATTGTTGTGGCAACTCCAGGACGTATGATAGATCATCTCCGCAATTCTATGTCTGTAGACTTGGATGATCTTTCTGTCTTGATCCTTGATGAAGCAGATCGTCTTTTAGAGGATGGATTCAGTGCAGAAATTCGAGAGCTGGTATCTCTTTTGTCTCTTTGAATCCATATATCTCAATTTCTTTTCAACTAACTGTGTTTCAATAATGTTATTTTGTGTCCACTTTATAAAAGATTTTCTTTGACTAATTGTTTGGTGCTTGTATTTAGGTTAGATTGTGTCCTAAAAGGAGGCAGACATTACTATTTTCGGCCACTATGACAGAGGAAGTTGATGAGCTTATCAAACTGTCGATGACTAATCCCATGCGCATTGCGGCAGACCCATCTGCAAGACGGCCTGCAAAATTAACTGAAGAGTAAGTCATAGAATAGGGGATTTGGTACTTTGCTTCCACATGGATCTTATATTGTAGTAAAGGGTCATGGAGAGCACTGCATTCCAATAATTAGAGGAGCACTGTATCAGTAACACTTGCTGCTTTTGTGCAGGGTGGTTAGAATACGCCGAGCGCGTGAGGGAAATCAGGAGGCAGTTCTTCTTGCATTATGCTCCAGGACTTTCACATCTAAAGTCATCATTTTCAGGTATTCTTTGAGTATATATATAGGATAAATTTGTTAGTCCCTCATGGCATTGGCTTGGATGCCTTATTCTGTTTACTAGTGTATGCATCTGTGAGCTATATAAATAGTGTTGCTTGGGTACAGGCTTCTATATACATTTATTTGTGATTTGAAACATGGTGAGGAAACTGCCAAACATGTTTTGGACCTTCACCGAAGTTGACCTGCTTTTGCGCCAACTTATATCAATAAATTTGGAAGCATGGCACGATAAATATGGATACTGAATCTAAGGTTGACCAAAAGGATGACATGGCTATCAGTATTTAAACATGCACGATTGCTTTTGGCTTGTTGAAGAACATTACCCTTAATTGGATATGGTGAAGAAACTGCATTCATGTAGCTGACCTCATATAGGGTAAGATATGGCTTCAGTTGAGTTGAGCCGCTTAACAGTGCTGCTGGACCTACTAGGCTCTGAATAGTTATGTACTCAGAAATACTCGAGTTAATTTTATTGATAATTGGAGGAGCCTATATGATTGCTTTTCTTAACGTCTTTCAAGAATTAAGTAGCACTAGGAATGTGCAAAGATATAATGGACCTATATTCTGAAAAACAGGGTAGACCTACTCCACTATATAGGGTATGAATAACATATCCTTTTAGTGCTGTAAGAGCTATCATCAAACACCTTTGGACTTGGTGCTGCTCTATTCTTGAATTTATGTTTTTCCTTTGTGTTTTTTGTTGTTGTGTCTATTGACCATTTTCAGTTTTGTTTGAGGAATCGAGTTATAAGGCTCAGAATAGGTGAGCTGCAAAGTCTGATATCTACATGCCTTTACTCTGCCTTTACTCTGTTGATGTTGATTGGTATGGAAGCTCCAGTCTTACCAATTTTTTCATTTTCATTGACTAGTGGTACAAAGAAGGAATCACATAGGTTAAAAATTTTATTTGGGTTAGCTGGCCTTAAAGCTGCTGAACTTCATGCAGATCTTACCCAAGCTCAGCGTCTAGAGGTGAGACCATTGCGACATAACTTTAAGAACCAATTTTTCTCTCTCTTTTTTTTAACTTGAAATTTAAAAAAAAAAAAGGTTATTTCTCGCTCGTTTTGTTTTGCAGTCTTTGGAACTTTTCAAAACAGGGCAAGTGGACTTTCTGATTGCAACTGACGTCCTTGCTCGTGTAAGTCAAATAATTCCAACCTAGCTTCTAGAGTTTTATGGAAGCATTGCTCCAGATTGCTGGTTTTCATACTTTTTATCTCGAGCCAGTAATAGCACTACTGAAGTGAGATAAACTGCCATATTGAGATTGCACATTCTCCTTTGCCTTTTCCAGGGACTTGACATAATTGGAGTTCAAACGGTTATAAGCTTCTCCTGCCCTCGTCAACTAAAAACGTACATTCTCATCCCTTTTCATATTAGTCTTCTGCTCAGTTCTATAACTTCACTGGTTTTTCTCTCGTGGATGCAATATGTCTCTGTTTTTTTATCCTTTACTGAGTTATGTACATTTATTTGAATTAAAAGTCAGTCCAAAGCTTTTAAGGGTATTGAAACTTGAACACCTTACGATAGATTGGGTACATTGTTCAGTTTTTCATTTTCATTCTTCTTCTCCTGCTGGCTTCTGTTACAGGTATATTCATCGAGTTGGACGCACAGCTAGAGCTGGTAGGGAAGGGTATGCCGTTACATTTGTTACTGACAATGATTGGTCTCTTCTAAAAACTATAGTGAGCAAATTTTCCCTTTCCTCTGGAGGTGCACTTTTTTTTGGAACTGCTTTGTTTGTTTATGCTTTTTTTTTTGGGGGGGGGAGGGGGTTGTCTTAGTAAGAGGAGTTTTGCATTCAGATGTGACTTGTATAGAGTTCACAACTGCTAATGTAGTACTGGTCTGGTTCTTATTTGAACTTCTGGTTGACTGTATTCGTGGGTACCTTGGGTTCCTAGCTCAGGCAGGTTTTTGTGCATTGTCTCTAATTTAAGTTGAATGTTTGTTGTCTTCCGAATTATCTTGAGAGCATGATCTTTTCTTTTGCATAGAAATGAGTATGCAAGATCTGAAATGAAGCTCTTTGAAATGTTAAAACTCTTCCAAGAATAAATAATTTTTGTTTGCTTTGAGAAGTGATTACAATAAAATAAAAAAAAAAAAACAAATTCCATTCTTGGCATTAACTCTGATTGTGGTTAAAGAAAATTACTTCTCTGTTCCACTGTGAACTGTGTTGTGCTCTAAGGAAAAGCTTGAACGGTTGGAACTGTAAAAGGCAAAACTGGCGTAGGGATTGGTATATAGAAAGTAGCTTAAGAAAAAAATGGCACTGTACTTTGGGAGAACAGGGTGCAAAAGGGAGTTTCACTAACTAGGTCCTAGAGATTGTTAACCGAAACATGGATCTCTGTTAAGTCATAGGACCACACAAAGGGCTGACAAGTGCCAATGGTGGAAGGTAAAACAAAGAATATGCCAAAGAAATTCATTTTAGGGAAGCAATTAGACCTTAACACTCACCATAATCTCATCAAGAATTTAATGGGTTTATTGGCTGGATATTACTCTAGTTGGTAAGTTCATGTAATGTGCTTGTTAACCTAGATTTGGGCAGATATGATTATCAATTTTAACTACGGAGTGGACCTGATTTTTTTTTTTTTCATTTTTCCTTGAGGCATCCAATAAATCTAATTTCAGTTTCTCCTATTCTAACTTAATGGAATTTGAAATATGAAACTATGGTAATTATTACAAAGAAAATAATTGGGGAACCTTGGAATACTGTTCTCAAAATTTGGCTTCGTTATTTTGTTTTTAACTTTATGCTAGCATATTCATTTCCGTGGCTCCAAGTAGGTACAAGGTCTATTGTACATTGATGCCTTTTTCTTAATTCTGTTCTGTCTGCTAACCTGAGGTTTACCTAAACATATGTCTTCAAGTCATTGTATTTTCCCCAAGATATTTTGGTTGCCACAGTTCTCGTATTCTCACATTTTTACACAAACTTATGTTTTCCTATGTGCTCATTGTTAGTCATGTTTACAGCAGATGAAGTTGTGTTGATGAAATATGGTGCCTTTCCTTTTCTTTGTAATTTTGTGGCAGTTAAAAAGAGCAGGTTCAAATTTGAAGACCAGAATTGTTGCAGAGCAGTCTGTAACAAAATGGTCTCAATTGATTGAGCAAATGGAGGATCAAGTGGCTGCAATTCTTCAAGAAGAGAGGTATTCTATGATACCTATAATCAATTTTCCTTCAGGATGTGCTAGTTGATGGGAAATTATGGAGGACTTTAAAAGAATATTGTGATTTAGAGTTTTCCGATTTTCTTTTGGGAAGGTGATGGGTATTAAAATACCACACCATCCGATGGGTTTTGACACTTCAGAGTTCTTGAAAAACCATACGATTTGCAGATTCTGTTGTCTGTACAATACTTATCTTCACATATACCCCTATATTTGCTTCTTTTTTTTTTTTTTCCCTGAGTGAGAAAAACACCTGGTGACTTGAACACAGGAAACTAATTTCAAGGAATGTCAGATCTTGGGATTTATAAAATGCTTTTATGCTAAAATCTTGCAAGATGATAAAATCTTTATTGAACTTGTGGCTTATGGTTTTATCGCCAATTTGGTTGTTGCAGGGAAGAAATGGCGCTGAGAAAAGCAGAAATGGAAGCAACTAAGGTTCTCATCTGCTACTATTTTCATTTTAAGTCGCCGGTTGTAATATCTAGCTCTGATAGAATTAATTTTACAAACAGTTAATGTAGGGCAAATAATACATATGCTGCATACAAACATTGTCTAGAAGGTTAATATGTCTTTATCTCTAGAAATGGTGGAAATGTGCCAGGCTGTGAACTAATGCTTGTGGGCACATTGTTGATATTCAGGCTGAAAATATGATTACGCATAAAAAAGAGATCTATTCGCGTCCCAGGAGAACTTGGCATGTTACTGAAAAGGAGAAAAAGCTCATAGCTGATGCTGCAAAGGTAAATTTCATCATTTCTTAGTTGTTAGATGGAAGTGCCTTCTCTTGCCTTTAATTTTTTATTGTAAAAATATTATGGCCAGTTGTTACCAGTGGGATTATTTCAACTGTTTCTCCTAAAGTGACCAGTTGGTCGAGTTCTCCAAGGTTAATTACTTGGGCTGACAGATTAAGCTTAATAATAACAAGAAAGCTGGAAAGCTCATTCATCTTCAATTCCATCCCTGTTCTCCAAAAGGTTCTTTTTGGTCTTATATTCTCCTCACTGGTGTATATATATATATATATATTCGTTAATTGGTGCTGGTCCTTGTTGGTATCAATTGATTGGATTGCACAGCGGGGTTGTGGTTTTTAGCACAGACCTTTGCACCAGCTGCTAAAGTTTGATTTTGATTTGCTAATTACCAATTTTCTTGGTATGTAATTGGTTTTGAAGTTAATATAATGAAAATTTTCTCTTCCATTCTCAAAATCTTTTTATCACAAATAATTTACCATCCAGTTGTGCTCCTTCATGAACGAAATTCTGTTTTACTGTTTACATTTTCTAGCAAATTTAGAGCTTGAGATTCATGCAGTAGCAGGAGCAGAAATCAGAGCCTTGCAGCTGCATAAAGGGGCAAATTCTTCATTATTTAATCTTCCTTGTCCAAATCACATCACCTTAACAACCAAAGAAATTTTTCCTCTGGTATTACTTTGCAAATAAGTTTGTAATTGAGTCATCTTGTGCAGGACTTGTGATATGTAAATAACCTTGAAATCGGAACCCTACTGTGTTTCCAGGTGTAACTGATTGGTGGTGGTTGTTTATGCATGCACTAGTAAACTGTCATTCTCTCGTAATGGTTCCCTGGCGAGTCATGCATGATATTTCAACTTACAGTCTTATGGATGAATGATCGACAGATTCTAGAAGCAAAATCTGGTTTTTGTCTCCTTGTTTATAGGATTTATGTGAAACATTCAACTGATTTTTTGCATAATTTTGTTGTAGGCATCTTTGGACGAAAGAAAAGGCTCTCGGACTGAGTTGATTAGTGCTGAACAAGCAGAAGATCTTAAGACAAAGGAGAAGAGAAAGCGAGAACGTGAGGTGCTTATGATCGGACTGCTTATATTTTTCCATTTGATATAAATTGTCCACTTAATTTTGATTGATGCTCATTCTTGTCTTTTCAATTTTTGATAGAAACATCTGCCTAGGAAGAAAAGAAGAAAGTTGGAAGCAGCTCGAGAGAGATTGGGAGAGGATGATGAAATTGAAGAAGTAATGCACCACCCTTCCTTTCTCTTTGGGTATACTGTTGAGTGTTTGATCACATATACGAAGCAATCAGCGTCTTCCTAATGGGGGATATACTGAATTTCTTTGCCATTGTTATATTATGCATCCTTGGGACAACTGTGTTGCTAGTTGAACTGATTGGCGCGCTATATCCTTTACTGGTTATCTTAGTATTCTGCTTGGCACTAGTAACAAACTGTTGTTATTTTTCAGCGAAATGAGAAAAACACAAAAGAGAATGCTGGAATTTCACTTGTTGATCTGGCGTATCGGAAGGCAAAAGCTGCGAAAGCCATGAAAAAGGCTGCTGATGCTGGTAAATTTGTCAGAAAGGTGGGAAAGAAATCTAAACATGGTGCCCAGAAGACTCAATCAAGAACAGAAGAGATGCAAGAACTTTTTCAGAGTGACATGAATGAGAAAAAACACAGGAGAATCCTCCACGGAGGTGGGAAGAAGAAATCCTCGTTCAAAAGCAAGTCGAGGTATTTGTCTGATCATAATTTCTCTGGTTAGATTAATGGTTTTCTATTTTATACGCGTGACAAGAATTAGGCTAATTTGTTGTTTCTCTTGGCATCTGTGAGGCATTCTCTATCACGATTTATTTTTTTGGCATCTCCGATTGTTACTCTATTTTCATCTCCTACTAGTAATAACCCCCTTAAGCATTTACCCCCTCGGCAGATGTCCATTCACTGAAAGTCCGAAATCATTCAATAATATTGATCTCTTGATTTGAGTCTCGATGGGTATCAAAATTATGGAATATTGTTGATCCTTGCAGGTACAAACGCAGGTAGTAGAAAAACAGAGCAGCACCTTGGCTGTGTATTCTTTTGTATGACATCAGGGCAGTTTGTTTTACGTCATATTTAGGAGGACCCTTTTCATTTTATATATCTTATTCTGACATTATGCGGTTGTAACAAACTAGTTCCACCTGTGATTGTTAGAGAGTTTCAAGTCCTTGGGATGAGTTATTAGTATTAATTTTTATAGGGGTCAGTTTTCTCCCGATATAACTCTTATAGTTTCTCTGTAGTAAAAGGAAGAGAGAGATGTTAGAGGAAATGAAGAAATGTTATGAGATTTAAGCTTACGATTAGCTTAGAACCGGTGTCTCTGGCTAAGGAGAATCAGTTCTACACTGGCGTCCGACAATCTGGATGCATGGATATCAGCTTTAGATTCCAAGCAACGTTTCTCCAGCCACGTGAACGCAGAGAGAGAGAAAGCCAAGATGGAAGTTCAGTCCATTACTTTCCCCAAACCAGGAAATGGCATAACAGAGAAAAGTACATACAGTATAGCATGTTAAAAAGTATTTACATTTTACACGAATTTTATACACCAAAACTCTTACTGGCTCATAAAAGCGAAAGCAAACAACAAACACGTATATAGTAATACTATAGTAATTACAGTGACGAGAATCCAAGGTGAACGGGGTAGCTTACGGTGCTTTCTCGAAAACGTTTTGACCTCATCTACAATCGGTTCAGTTCTGCTATCGGCGTCGATTCTGCCGGCTCAGTTTTGCTATTGGCGTTGATTCTGCGGAAGCCGGAAGCGGACCTGAGACGCTGGGGACTTCACGGCGACGCCGTGCCAGCAGATGCCACCTCGACACATTTCATGTTCCTGACCACTGTTATTCATGCGATCGCGCCGGGAGAGCGCGTCGGTAGCCTTGCGAGAAACGTCCCACGTCAGACTGGCAATTAAGATTACGGCCACCACAGCAGTGGAAGCAATCAGCACAAAAGCACCACTGAAGCTCCTACCAGTTATCAAGCCGTACGCCTTCATCGCCGCTATAACACCCAAATACAAGCTCGTCAAATTCCCCACCACCGCATCGGAAATCGCCATCGCCTTAATTTTCCTGAATCTCTCTCTCCCTCACTCGGTGCATGAGAGCGTGAATTGTAGCAGTGAGTGAGCTGAGGAGGACAGAATCTACCGAATGTAGAGGATGGGGGAAAATTAAATGCAGTGTGCTGGGCCGGCCGCTTTTTAGCTTATTGTGGAGTCACAATTACGAAATTGGGGTTGCGTACTGAAAGTGAGGTGACATCCTTCCCTCAGGCTTCGGGCTTATCCTATTCCGTTTATCGGTATTTTATTTCCTTTTTCTATGTGTTTTTTAATGCCCTTTGAGAAAATGAAATGCTGTCATGCCCTCATGGCTTCGACCTGTGATGCCTCTTCCGTATAATTGTATCTCACACGTTTGGTTTGTTCAAGAGAAGAGGACAAATTATTTAATTATTTTTTAAAAAATATATGTATGTTAAAAAAATTTTAATTTTATAATATAAATCGTTTTAAATTTATTTTAAAAGTATCTCTAACAAACAGATCAATTCTATTATTCCCAATTCTATTATGTAAATCATTAAAAAGAAGTTTAAAAGGGAAACGGTCGACCTAATTGATCCACTGACGACCCATCATGGTGTGGACACGTGTTTTGAGGTTGGACCGTCAATCAGGTTAATGTTGTGCACGTGCCTGCTGCATTTACGTTACTCTTTATTACCACATTAATTTACATACATAAGAGATGGGTGTTCTAATAAAAAAAGAAAACATCCTACCAATACCATCATTAATTATTTCGATAAATAAACAAAAAAAAAAAAAAAGTCCACCTAATCAATTATATGACCATACTTGAGATTCTGCTAAAAGCTAAAAGTAGTTGGTTTTTTCTTGATGGAGGAACCAGATTTCCATGTCCTGAGAGACGTTGCCGTTAAAGTTGCAACCGGACTCGAAACTCTCTTGATTGATCGATTAGCGTGAATAAGTTTTATATTAAGCTTCAGCCCTAACAAGAGGATTCATCCAAATTTAAACAAACAAACATAATTCCTTTTTGATGTTTTTGTTCCTTCTTCCTCTTTTTCGAATACTAATATTCATCATGCCTTTTAACAAAGGGGTAACCAAACTTACTGGATCAAAAAATAATATATATTGACAATAAATGATTTTTTCCTGCTAACACTTGAGTTAATCCTGATGTTACATTCATTGATTTTGTTATATATAAAAAAATTATGAGCATAATTGGTTCCTCGTAGGAGAAAAAAAAAAGTATAATCGCACTGAATTTTATTTTTTATTTTGCACCGAAAGTAGGACTGTCAATGGGTTGGGACTCGGTCCAACCCAAAACTCGTTTACTTCAGTCTAGTATAACTGTGTTTATTATCCGACTCGGTTTGAACTTGTTTAGCCTATATAATTGAGGTACGAATGTGAAATTATAATATCCGTACCCGTTTACCTTATTAACTTAAATATTATAATATTTTTTTATATATATTTGGGAGAGACTATAGTGCTATTAATTGATCTCTCGCAAGATTTTAAATTTGTAAATTATTTTGTTCTTGGTAAGCAAACTAGCTGTTAAAAGCATTATCTCTGTCCAACCAATAATTGTATCATTTCTATGTTTACGACTTCTACTTTTGTTGGTTAAGTTTGTCTAACATGCTATTAAATCAAAATTTTTGATTTTTTTTTATATACCTTATAAAATGTTTAGTGAAAGTATTTTCTCATCCATTTGTATGTGAGATTTATAATCAAAATTTTCCATCTATTTTCTATGACACAGGAGAGACATTTTATACGGGAATATTTTCTGATTGAGGTATATTTGTTCTAGATTGATACTCGTATACTTGGGTATAAATCTCTTTATATCATATCCAACATATATTTGAGTCGAATACCAAATTTTGCTAATTAGATTCAGAACATGAGTGATTCAAACTCGATCCGACCCTTTTACGGCTCTAACCCAAAGGAAAATTGTAACATCTAGGCAATAGAGACGTTGAGTTGAGGTGTAGGAATTTAGGATGAAGCGAAAGTGCCAACAAAATTTTAAAATAAATAAAATAAAACACTCCCCATTCCCTGTAAAATGGAGTTTATTTGCTTAGGCCACTCCCTAGAAAAGAATAAGAATTTGGGTTGTTTCTCTTGGGAATATGGTCATTTATAAAGATGATTATCCGTTGACTGGTGAAGACGCTCTTAGTACTTATATTGTAAATAAATAGTCACAGAATTAAATCCCTATTCAATTATCCTTGAGGTCAAATCGAAACTGATTAATTGTGACACATCTTGAATTTAACTGATTTGTTAAAATCGTAAAGTCAATCGACAAATCCACTCATAAAAAAGCATTATCCCAAGATGAATGCCCGTCTAATATTTCTTCCTTACATTGGTTGGTGGCTTCGCGCCATGCTTTCTTTTATTTCTATTTTTTGAGTTTCATAGAACCTTTTCTTTGACATTTCAAAGCAGGCTGTTACATTTTGTTCAGGACAGTTTAGACCTCAATGTATTCAACTATTTTTAAGGGAAAAAGTTAAAATACAATGAGAAGGATAAAAAATAAATTTAATTTAAAATTTATTATCTAGTGATGAATCTACTATCTTATCATAGTAATGCTATGTAAATGTGTGTTTAAGATGAAATTTTAACAAACTAATTGAACTGAATTCGATAAGAAATTAATTCAAATTTGATATTTTAAAGTTCAAATTCTTAATTGAGGTCAACTTGAATAATAAAAATTATGATATTAAAATGAGCGAATGTATTTAATTATATATTTATATTATATTCTTTTATATAATAAAATATTTATTTGTTATATATCTTAATATTTTTTTAAACAACTTGAATTCGTAGTTGATTTTGAATTTTTTAACTTGTTAATTAATAAAACTTCAAATCAAAAGATATTTTTATTAAATCGTACTCAAAATTTGATTTAAGCCAGTGTTGGATTAGGGTGAAATAAATAAGTATTTGAGGAGTAAATAAATGTAGAAATAAATTTAAAAAATATCATATTTGTTAGAGATAGACAGGGAAGGGAAGTCACAGATTGTGCCTTTCAATCTTAGAGATGTTGAGAAATAAATAAAGTTAAAAAGACTAATATATTAAGTAATTGTCACATTTAGAATCTTATATCGTTTGATTCTGAATTTGATTTATAAAGAATGAACGTTATTGAAATTACGATAAAAAATGTAAATGACATATAATATAAAAATAAAATATTTATTTTGATCTAATAAAAATAATAATCAAATAGATAGTTGATTTTAGATGCTCTCAGTGCGAGTCATCTAGTGAATTTCTATGACTTCATTGATTGACCAATTCGTGTTTCTCATTTAATAGAAAGTTCATCATTAATAAATAAAAATTCAAAATCAGAATTAAAGATTAAAATGTTACCATCGAAATTTATAATATGTAAAGCTGAACTGTTATGAATTTGATAACTCAGCATAATTAGATAAATTGATAGAATTTTTTTTTTTGACTTCTTAATATTCTCTATCGTATTGTGGAGGAGACCCAAACGTATAGAGTGGGGAGAAAACCCGTGGCTTCTCCAATCAAACACTGCCACGTACACCTCTGGGCCAAAATAGGAGAGCCCACCACATCGTATAAAAACTCAGGCTTCTTTAAAGTCCGTCCAATGGAGACTTCCAGAACCCTTAATTTCTCTAACCCCTCCACGTAGAAGAGATCCAATAGAATCAAGCCACGTATTTACAAACTCACAATAACCGTCGGATCATCCATGCTGGCAATGTCCAGCCAATCGGAAAGAAGAAACTCGTGGCAGTGGTCGACGTAAGGGCCGGACCATGATGCTTATTAAGCTCACTGCAAAATGCTCGCTCACTAAGAGTAATGAAAAAACCTTGAAGCTTAATTTACACTGTTGGCCACTGAGGAAATACCGCAGCGAGAACGATGAGGAAGTGGACGGTCCCTTCCGTTCTGTTTCTGTTATGCCTTCTCTTTCTCCTACCTGATCAAGGTAAGCAAGGGTTTCCTTCCACCATTCTTGATCTAAGATCTGGTGAATGACTTTTCTAGACTTTGTTGGCCTTTATGGAAATATTTATGGATAATTCGAAATAAAAATTGTTTGTTGCTTCCTTCTTGGTAGAATAATCCTAGATAAACTAAGCATTGTGCGAGGAATGGCCTTTTGGGGCTTCGATTTTAGAGTATTAGTAGATTCGACAAAGTTGTAGTATCTGATTCAAATCTCTGTGTGCTAATGCTTCATTCAGGATTAATGTATTGGATTTGTGTACTTGGTTATTGAGCACGCGGTGGTTAAATTTTTGGTTGTACAGGTAGGAAAATTCATGCAAATGCTGAAGTTGATTCAGACGCGGCAGTGGATCCGCCTAAGGTGGAAGAGAAGATCGGTGCTGTTCCAAATGGTTTATCTACCGATTCCGATGTTGTGAAAAGGTTTGCTTTTTATTATAGGACTATTCTGTTATGTTTATTCAGTATCTGTACACTTTTTGAGTATCTGAGGAGCTAGAATCTAGAATCTTGCTCAAGTTATTTTGAATTTGCGGTGCAGAGAAGCAGAATCCATGTCAAAGAAAACGTTCCGTGCAGATGCGGAGAAGTTTGAGTTCCAGGCTGAGGTCTCCCGACTTATGGATATCATTATCAACTCTCTTTACAGTAACAAGGACATTTTCCTGAGGGAGTTGATCTCTAATGCTTCGGATGTAAGCATCTATCAACTTGTATTCAATGAAAAGAGGAAGAGATGCTTCTATGTAACACTGCATGGTATTGTGTATGCTAGTTCTAATGTTTATTCTTAATTCAGGCATTAGACAAGATTAGGTTCCTTGCACTTACTGACAAGGAGATATTGGGTGAGGGTGACAATGCTAAGCTTGAGATCCAGGTTAGTATTTTAGTCCATCCTCTTGGTTGTTTCACGTTATATTCTCTGGTTGCATTGAGTCAATTACCAGTAGAACTTATAATTCATTGCACTGCAGATCAAACTAGATAAAGAAAAGAAAATCCTTTCAATTCGTGATAGAGGTATAGGAATGACGAAGGAGGATTTGATAAAAAATTTGGGAACTATAGCTAAGTCTGGAACTTCAGGTACCTTGCTGATTGAATTTCCTTTCTTTTTTATGCGTACTAAGGATCGCATGGTCATTAACTTATTTTCTGTGCAGCTTTTGTTGAGAAAATGCAAACAAGTGGGGATCTCAATCTCATTGGGCAATTTGGTGTTGGTTTTTACTCTGTGTACCTTGTTGCTGACTATGTTGAAGTTATTAGCAAACACAATGACGACAAACAGTATGTACATTTTAGCCAATTTTAATGGATTTGTCCATCTTGAATTCATTCTATAACAGAGGTTATAATTATCTGAACATATTCTTTCAGGTATATCTGGGAGTCAAAAGCTGACGGGGCTTTTGCAATTTCTGAGGATGTGGGGGGCGAACCTCTTGGTCGTGGTACAGAAATCAGATTGCATCTTAGAGATGAGGCACATGAATACTTGGATGAGTCCAAACTGAAGGTGTGTGTTTACATGTGTAAAAGAAAAATGTTCGATTCTTGCTTACTAAACAAGCCAGCATACATTGTCTATTGCTTGGTGACACCAAGGATCTTGTGGTTCCCTTTCATATCTGCTTTGATTGTCCATTTTGATTTTGTTATCTATCATTTGGCTAAGGTTGATTCAATTAGGTTAGATAGCCTTCCAGGTGGACCCAAATAGGCAGGCGCCCTTGTCATCATTTAGGGCTAGTTTGTGAGTTTAGGAGAGGAAAGAAAAGATGAGAAATCTTAAATTACGAGATAAAAGGGAAGGTGTTGCTATTTAAGTTCAATACTGTTTGGTAGATTACGAGAGAAAAGAAAAGAAAGTGAAAGAAAGTTATTACAAAAAGGTTATTTTACAAAAATATCCTTCTCAACTTTTACTTATTTGTTAGGATATAATAGTCAATAAAAATTTTATTACTCATCAAAGTTGGGCAGTTTGGCCATTTAGAAGTACAACCCACTATCCATCTGTTTCTTCCCAACTTTGGGAAACTTTTTTTTTAGCTGTAGCATGTCATCCATCATTCCACTTCTCTGCCTTTCTTTCCATTTCTTTCCTCCAAAATCTGCCAAACAGGAGGAGAGGAAGGCACTTCTCTCCAAACCCCTTCTTTTCTACCCAAGTCTCTCCATCCAAACCAAGTCTAATTTTAGCTAACAATTCCCACTTGTGCCCCCTGTTCCTTTCTCCTTGAGGTGTCTGCCATCCTGTTGCAATTCCTACCAACTCATTCTACTAGCATATCATTTCCACTTGTCTGACAACTACTTATTGCATTCTTTGGGCCTGTGTTCTGCAGAAGTTTTGAATGTTTTCTGTAGTTCTCATTTCTTTTCCTTCTGCTTTTTCAGTTTTTAGGCCTTTCTTGTAGTGTAGGTTCCCAAGTTGGCAAAAAACAGTGTGATCCGGAAGGAGGTGACTGGAATAAGGATTATCAACATATTGTATTTGGTCTATTTAGAGTATGACTTGACTTGTCCATGACACTTTGAAATATCTATAGGACCCTTATACTCAGAGCCTCTCTGGCTGACTGGAATAAGGATTATCAACATATTGTATTTGGTCTATTTAGAGTATGACTTGACTTGTCCATGACACTTTGAAATATCTATAGGACCCTTTTGATACTCAGAGCCTCTCTGGCTGGTCTTTCCTTTGTGAATATCTGAGAAAGGCCTTTTTATGGGAACAAGAGAAGGTTTTCATTGATTTGAGTTGAACTTAGTTGCTTTTCTTGCAGGGTTTTTGATGCTGAAATTTTTGGTTTTGGAAAATGAAAAAAAACTCATTCCAAATGATTAATCATTCTAAAAAAATATCGTTTACTTGCGAAATTTCACACTCTCTCCTTGCCCCATATTTTTTTTCCCCCTCCAAAATTTAAATTCCTCATTGGGGAGGGAGGGGGTGGGGGGGGGGGGTCCTATCCAAAGTTCCCTATTGTTGAGTCTTCCAGTGCTCAGTTAGTATGCTTTGGCTGTTTAACTCTTCATTTTCTTTGACTTTGACTGCTGAGTGCTGTCTCCTTCCCATACTAGTAAAAGATTGAAAGCAAACCTACCTATTTTGTCACATCCAAAGCCAATATCTGCACCTTGGTCGAGTAACAGTAGATATGAGTTACATATTGCCTTGGATATCTAGGTGCTGGTATGCCTTTTTTTTTTTTTTTTTTTTCCCAATTTGGTCAGACTGGCTGGTTGTCTTCTATTATAATACATATCCTGAAATCCTTGGACAGTTGTCTGATTCCTCTTGTATCTGTGATGATAGGAACTAGTGAAAAAGTATTCTGAATTCATCAATTTTCCAATTTATCTCTGGGCAAGCAAAGAAGTGGATGTAGAAGTTCCTGCTGAGGAGGATGAGTCAAGTGATGAAGAGGATAACAAATGTATGTGAAGTAGGCTACTCATATCTTGGATGTATCATGATAGAACTGTTGTTATGTGTTTCTATTTTTTTATTGTTATTTACCCGTAGTTAGGTGGGGGATAAAGAAAGATATCACTTCTTATGTTTTGCCTTATCTGTTTTCTTTCAGCTGAAAGCAGCTCCTCGGACGAGGGAGAAGAAGAAGAAACTGAGAAAGAGGAAGATGAGAAAAAGCCCAAAACAAAGAAGGTGAAGGAGACAACTTACGAATGGGAGCTTTTGAATGATGTGAAGGCCATTTGGTTAAGGAGTCCAAAGGATGTCACAGATGAAGAGTACATAAAATTTTATCACTCTCTAGCCAAGGTATTTTACTCTTGGTACCCCTTAAGACACATTTAATAGCTGTGTGGAGAGTTGGGAAAATTTGTCTTAGATCATCTGATAATTTTGGTGAATCTTTTCTTCTCCAATAGGACTTCAGTGATGAGAAACCCCTAGCATGGAGTCATTTCACTGCTGAAGGTGATGTCGAATTCAAGGCTGTACTCTTTGTGCCTCCTAAGGCACCCCATGATTTGTATGAGAGCTACTATAACTCAAACAAATCCAATTTGAAGTTGTATGTCAGACGGGTCTTTATCTCTGATGAATTTGATGAACTTCTGCCGAAATATCTCAGCTTTTTGAAGGTAATTTGGGCTTCTAAAATTTTGGCCCTGGTGCTTCTAGGGAAATTCATATTTTGGGTTCTAATATTTTCTGCCGGTGTGCTCAGGGTCTTGTTGATTCTGATACCTTGCCACTTAATGTATCAAGAGAAATGCTCCAGCAACATAGCAGCTTGAAAACTATAAAGAAGAAACTCATTAGAAAGGCACTTGATATGATCCGCAAGATAGCCGATGAGGACCCTGATGAAGCTAATGACAAGGATAAGAAAGGTATGCCATTTTCTGTCAGTGTCAGAATAAACATTATTTCTTCTGGGAGGAGGGAAAGTTCTAAGCTTCATTATATTCACACAGAAGGATGTTCCCTCTATCTAAATAGCATCTTTGTTGACCTTAAAAGGACATCGTTTCCAATTGAATTACTTGTGTTTCTACTCAAAAACTTTAGGTCTTGCTGTCTTGGAGTATTGCATTAAAAAACAGGCCCCATCAAGTGACAATATACTTATATATCTATTATTCTTCCCTAATTTTCTAATTCTCGTGAAGATGTTGAAGAATCAAGTGACAATGATGAGAAGAAGGGTCAATATACAAAGTTCTGGAATGAATTTGGCAAGTCAATTAAACTTGGTATCGTTGAGGATGCTACTAATAGGAACCGCTTGGCAAAACTTCTCCGCTTTGAGAGGTATTTAATATCCTGCTTATACTGTGCTATCCATCTCAAGATTGGATCCTTTACTGTGTGAATCAATGGTGGTTTTTTGATTCTCTTTTACAGTACAAAATCAGACGGGAAGCTTACTTCATTGGACCAGTATATCTCGAGAATGAAGCCAGGACAGAAAGATATCTTTTACATTACCGGAACAAACAAAGAACAATTGGAGAAATCTCCTTTCCTTGAGAGGCTTACAAAGAAAAACTACGAGGTACATGTTTTATTGTTGCCAGGTTTTGACAGTTTTGCTTCCCCTTGATAGATAAATTTGACCTAACAAATTATTTGTCTGCTATAATTCCTTGAAATAATCTATGTTGTGCAGGTTATCTTCTTTACAGATCCTGTTGATGAGTACCTGATGCAATATCTTATGGATTATGAGGATACGAAATTTCAAAATGTGTCTAAGGAGGGCTTGAAAATTGGGAAGGATTCAAAAAACAAGGAACTCAAGGAGTCATTCAAGGAGTTAACGAAATGGTGGAAGGGTGCCCTTGCCAGTGAGAATGTTGATGATGTTAGGATAAGCAACCGTTTGGCCGACACACCTTGTGTCGTCGTGACATCAAAGTACGGTTGGAGTGCAACTATGGAAAGGATCATGCAGTCACAAACGCTGTCGGATGCTAGTAAGCAAGCATACATGCGAGGAAAGAGGATACTGGAGATCAACCCCCGACACCCAATTATTAAGGAGCTTCGGGAGAGAGTTGTGAAGGACGCTGAGGTATATCACTAATTATTCAGATACCTACCTAATTGTTGGCTTTTCCAGAACCGTTTTACATTATGTGTTGCATTTAATTGATGATATTTTCCTTATGTTCTTTAAAGGATGAAAACATAAAGCGAACAGCACGGCTCATGTACCAGACGGCATTGATGGAGAGCGGCTTTTTGCTCAATGATCCCAAGGATTTTGCTTCCGGCGTCTATGACTCTGTGAAAAGCAGTCTCAGTATCAGTCCTGATGCTACTGTTGAAGAGGAAGACGATGCTGAAGAAGCTGAGGCTGAGGCTGAATCCAGCACCCAAGAATCAGCCGCAGCTGAAGATGTTGATGCCGAGACTTCAGATCTCAAGGATGAATTGTAGAATGTTTTCGAGGAGGAAGGCTCTTTCAAAAAGGATTTCCTTATAGCTTCCTCTCACTTGGGAAAATTGAATACTTAGCGTAACTGTATTAATAGTTCTATTGAGGAATTAGTGCACGGGTCATTTTAACTCTTTTGGTGCTTGTAATCGTATTCACCAAGAATTTTGTTTGTTTCGTTTTATTGTTCTGGAATTCGCATAGTTAAGGTTAAGTGCCTAATTCCTTCTTCGCCTTTCTTTCTTATGCATTTAGGCATTTAGATGGGAGTTTCAGATGGAGATCTGGATCATGCTATAAATCAATACCAAGTCAGATAAGTGTCTGTTCAAAAGCAGCAAATCTTTTGAGTTGTCGCAAAATCAAACAGATACCTGTTTTCCCCGGCACAGTGAACTCTTTGTGGTCTCTTGATGGTCAGGAATATTTATATACTTGAATTGGATTTACTTATTTACAGAAGTAGATTTAATGGGATGATTAAAAAAAATTGCAAATGATTGAGTTTAAGGATATTTTATAAGATGAAATATATTTAAATTAGCACCATTTTATTCTAATTCTCGTGTTTTTTAAAACCGAAATATTTTTTTATTTTTAAAATTCAATTAAAAAGGTTTTCCGAGGAAGTTGAATTTATCATATGAAAATGAAACAGATATAAGCTACTGCATGGTAGCTGAGCTATCGCTATGAGCCATGGCCAAAGCGGAAATAGGTTGGGCTTAGGGCCTAAGAGGTTTGTGGGCCAACACATTGTCCCTCGTAACTGGAAAGATCTGACTAATCGGCGGGTGAAATTGGGCTTGTAACATCATTTCCGGTGGTGACTGGGCTGGACAAAATTGACAAAAGCTGGTTATGGGCTTATTATCATCAATACCCTACCAGTAGTATCTTCAGTCAAGCGCGTATAAGTTTTATTAGTTAATTAAAGAATCTATGATGATGTGCGGAAATTATGGATTGGTACTTCAACTTTCCTGGGAAACAGAGCCGCACAATTTGGCTTATTTAAATTGTGTGGTCATTTGACAGTGAAGATTCCATATAATTTGGAAGGTCTGTTTTGTTGAATTTCTTAAAAATTTTATTTGTTTTTTATTCATTTTTTAAGACTTTATCCACGATTTTATAGTTTTTGTACAAAAAATTATGAGAAAATTTAGGATGCACAAATTGTGCATTGCTAAACCTAACCTTCATGATTTAATTAGTTAAAGCTCATATTTCATAAGCCTTTACTCACTAATGAGCGACTCAATACACATAACATTAATATAAAAAGTATAAATTATTATATTTTAACTCTATAAACGTATAATTTTTTTGTTATTTGATAATAAATATTTAATTCGTATGCAAGAACTACTTTATTTGATTCGACTCACATTCTTTTCTTCATAAAAACCCTTTCAAATTAAGGATAGGTTTCAGTTCATCTTGTCTTCCTCTCAAGAAAGAAGCAAAGAGAATGCTGATTCTCTTGACAAAAATGAAAAATATAAAAAGACAAAAATAATAATAATAATAATAATAATAATAATAATAATAATAATAATAATAATAATAATAATAAAAAGCTTGGGGTAAAATTCTTGCAGAATGAACAAATATGAACATATCTTATATAAGCATCCCAACTGGTCTACCCGAGCAAGCAACAAACAAAAACCGAAAGATCATTGGAGTTTTATGAGCTGCCTGATTGAAGCAAAATCCAGTCGGTATCCCATGATAATTAGGTGCTGACTCCAAGTGTCAGAGTCATCTTTATCACTGAATATAGCAAAGGGCTCTCAAACTTTTTCCAAGATTCGTTTAATCAAGGGAGAATGCACAACAACAACCGCACATATTATGCTTTTGATTGCAACCGTCCATGAATAAACTATACTCCCCACTTCACAAGGCACTGTAAGTAGATTCACAACGCTGCTAATTTCTCTAACAGATTTAATTCTTGAGGAGCACTGGTGTTTGGGGCCTTTAATATTATTGCCTGATTTCGAATCTTATACTAAAGATGATTGGGGTTGCAGACATGCACTGGTACAGAACATCAAATACATATTCAACATCTGCTAAAGTTATGATTTTGCTAAAATTTAAGGAGAAGCTCGATCAATTCAATTTATGTTACTGAAAAATAGTAATAACAGAAGAAATTAAAGGAAGATAAATTTAAAAAATAAGATTTTTATGATTCGTTTAATACAATTTACGTTCACAAATAAAAAATAAAAATTTTCTTTCTTTTTTTAAAAAAAATTAAAAACGTTACCATTACAACCCCTAAAATTATAGATTAATACACAAGGTGTAATACTTAGCCTATCATCATTGGCATAAAATAAAATAAAAAATCTCTTTTGAATTGTGCTCTCGAATAACAATACCTGCAATAATTTAAGACAACTGCCAATGCGAAAATGACACCGAAAGTGGTGCTGCTAGCTCGACTCCTATCAGCTGGACAACTATATCTAGACGCACAACTTTAAGGGCTTTTGTCTTCATGTGTTGTTATTCCTCATCTTTGGGGCTTTCATGTTTGTTCATCTCCTACTTTTGATGCACATATAGCCTGTTAAATATATGACAAGATTGACTAAATTAAGTTGTTTTGCATAGCAACTTTGGTTTGTTCCTAGTGGCGGTGGGCATGCATGTCCAGGTTTGCCAATCACATGCATGTGAAAATAGTTTGCGAAATCCCGTGATGTACTTTTAATATGTATATAATTTTTGCCTTCGATTTGTGTCTATCTATATAAGATAACTTGATGTATAATTGATCGTTTAAAGTTTCCAGAATTGGAGAAGAAAATCAACCTCAAGGTCTTCTGGCTTTTCCATTTTCCACTTGGTGCTTGGTCTTTCCAATGGTATTTCAGAATATGTTTTGTTTATGGAAGGAGAATTGATTAGCCAATTATCCATTGAACTGCTACATATTCTAATTTAAATTTGATCCTCTATGTTGAAAAGATTTTCTAAAAGAAATAAAAAAAGAATGGTAGATCATATATATATATATATATATATATATATATATATATATATATATATGACTTGTTGAGAAGAATAGGTCAATCATGATTGAAGAGAAATGCCCAGTTCTGGGAAAAAGAAAAAAAAAACTTTAGTTTTGGAGTATGAAAGAATCAATTGGCCTAATACATTTTACAAATGTATTTTTACTATACTCAATATAAGGATATATTTAGAAATGTCTCTTAAGCGAAATGCGTATAAAATTCTAAATATTATATAAGAATGTATTTTTAAAATGTATTCTTATTAAATAAAAACACATTTATAAATTAATTCTTTCATACTTTAAAAATAATCATTCTAATAAAAAATAAAAACACATTTATAAATTGATTTTTTCATATTTTACAAATGATCATTCTAATAAAAAGTCTCAATATGATAAAAAATGAGCATCGGAGTAACCAATCCCCGGCTCCAAATGGTTAGGTTTTATCATCAAATAAGGTTGTTTTAATGTAATAGAGAATGATCACCTTTTACCTACGAGATGAAGGCGGCAATGTTTTGTGGCAGACAATATGATTCCATCTTTTCCAATCTGAGTCTCAGACAACTAACTACCAATCTTCAAATTCCAGTAAAGTAGCAAAACCTTTCTTAGGGAATCGACCGCTCACCAAGACCAAGACACCAACCCTTTTGCAGGTACAAATCGTAAAGCACAACTCATCATTCAGCTAATGAAATCAACTCAAATAGTACATATAATACGTGAATTTAAAAAAGAAAAGGCTAAAATTATTTATATGAGAAAGAATAGCACAACGTAAATGTCATGTTTCTGAATAGTACTACTATTGATTGACTTTTAAATACTCTCTGTACATATGGGACGGAAAATTGTGGCTTACACAAATCTTCATCATCTCTCACTTTGTAATCTCGTTAGTCGAAATGTGAATCTCAGTGTTCAAGTCACAGAAAATGAAGGCAAATTTGCATGGAGCATAAGAATGGCTCTATAAGTTTACTGAAGCAAAGTGATTATGCCAAGAGATGTTAGGGAAGCAACCAGAGTAGACTGCAAAGCAAAGGTAGAACTGATGGTTCTTGATGACTCCCCCCTCATAAAATTTGGTAGCCACGGCCAACCATAAGGGTTGGAGCTATCTTCCGAACCCGAACCGGCCTCTACTGTTCCAGCAGCCACAGGTGTCCCATTAGTTGACCCAGAACTCGAAGAATCCCTCGAAGATTTCAGCTGGCTGCACGTAAACAAGAAGAAAATTGATGAGCAAGCATGCATGCAAGATGTTGATCGTTAGCTAATTGAATAATTAGACTTGAAACGTCATCCAATATGACCTATGAGACACAATATATGCCATTTCTGTCACGTTATATACGAAAAGAAGGCATTTACTAGGCTTGATTAGGTTCCTAATCCAAAGATTTGTCAACACCACGCATGAAAACATGTACAACTAATTTGGTTTTTTCTTGGTTCTTGCCTTGACAAAACCATAAAGTGGGTGGCGAGAAAATTTTGTCCTCATAAAGGCCGGCTATTAAAAATATATTACTGCTACTTATCCGCATCTCCAGCACAGAAACGCACACACATGGCAGCCAACTATTTATTTTTTCAGAGAAAGAAAGAAAGAAGAAAAGAAAAGAAAGAAAAGATACTACTACTTGTTTTGAGAAAGCAAAAGTTCTCAAGTAAAAGAGATCATTCCACTCAAAGATTCTATCACAGTTGTGAAAACAGTGCTCTTCCTACCATTCCATCCGATGATTCTTTGTGATTGACAACCAAAACTAAAGCAATTACCACCATGTAGCGTGCAATTAAAGGAAAAACAAATGCCTTTCAATCAAGGTTTTCTTATTACTAATTTGCAAAAACAATCAGAAAAGGACATTAATTAAAGAGTGAAAATCAAGAAGAAAAAGGTAGCAATGTGAATCGAATAATAGTGCTGGAATAAGAATATGTCCACAATGGGTTTTTGACAAGTCTGGCTCTCGTTAAGACATGAAACATTCATCTGGCCCAACCTTTAAAGAAACTCATCAAATAGTTTAGGTGCATTTTAGAAATACGTCTTAATTAAATAAGGATGCGTTCTCTATGAAAAGAGTTAAAAGAAGAATAAAAAACAGTCAAATATGGTGATTGTAAAAGAGGAAGGAAAAGAAATGAAGAGTAAAATTATAGATTGCATTATTGGAGTTGGAGTGAGAAAGTGTAGATTTTGGAGGCTCAAGATGTGAGAAACAAAGAGAGCAAATGGCTATGGAGATTTTGGAGAGTTGGGGAAGAAGAGAGTTGCAGTGGCAGAAAGGTTTGTGATGTTCTACGAATTTTTAAAATGCGTTGAGGCTATTTGATAACTTTTCACAGATTGCCCAGATGATTCCTGTAAACTTTAAATTGGGCTGTAATTATCTATAGGCTCTGTGGACAACAATTTTATCATTTTTACCTTGTCATTGAAGGGCAGAATGTAATCGTATAATCGGCTCCGGTACACGTAAAGGTACTGGTTGCATCATCGTAGGCGTAGCTATACGCCCTCGGACAAGCCGATTTGAACATCTGCGAATACATGGAGGGCTTACAGACGGAAGGTGAAGCAAACGCGCCGCTGCAGCAATATTCTGGAGTTCCGAAGGCTCCGCAGGCACTCTTGCATGCTTGGCCATCTCCGACTCGCAGCTCATTGGGGCACATTCGGTTCAAATCGGTGACGCATCCGGTTGAGGCGCATGAACCGGTGCCAGAGATAGCTTCTACCATCATTGGTAAATTGTATCCATCTACTAGACTGACATCGTAAAAGTCTTGTGTACCGGAATTCGCACCAGACCCGATAGTGAATTCAGCTAAAGTTGCCGGAGGGGTGGCGCCAGCGCCATTGCATTCTAGTTGGTTGGACCCGCAATCACCAGTGGCACAGCTTCCTTGACCTGTGGTGGGATCAAAAGCACAACCTGTCCTGCCCCAGAACCGCCCTGACCAGCCTGGTGGAGCTTGGAAGGGCCTTGAACCGCCGGGTGGAAGTTCAAAGCCGGTAGTACCCAATGTGGCACTGCCGGCATTGGCTAATATTCCCGGCCACACTACATAGTTACACCGGTTTATTAACGTCAAAGTGGCACCCGAAATCCCTGAGAAAATAACAAAAGAAACAAGCCATTAACATGCAATACAAAGAACAAAACACAAGCACTCATAATTTTCCCGTATAACATAAGCTCTCTGAGTGATTTCTGCTGTACCTTTGAAGATCAGGAGGAAGACGAAGATAATATGAAGAGCAGAGGAAGAGATGGCCGAGGACATTTGGAGAAAAATGGCGATTGACGTGGTATGTTCAAAACTTCAAAATGGGGGGTTGTTTCTTGATGTTAGAATCTTCAGATGTTTGAGGACTGTTGCATTGGGAAGAAAGAGTGATAGTTGAAGGGTTTTCTAGAATGATAGGTGGGAGCAATAAAACAAGAAGAATGGGAGTGAATTAGGTTGTGCTACACATAAAAGCTCGTCAAGAATGTGGTTAGTTGTTATAGGAGAGAAAGGAGAACACTTTAATGGGGAGCTGACGAGGAAGGAGACTACCCCTTTGCTGCTATACAGTTTTCTCTCTCCCTCCCAACATATTTATACTTTGCAGTTAAACATTGTCTACCATGAAAAGCTAGGAGGAATAGATGTACAGTTGAGTGATGCCGAAAAGCAATTGATTTACAGTATCGATCGGGAGATTAAAAACAAGGAAATGGCCCCTGGAATGGTATAAAAAGCTTCATGAACTTGAGAGCACTGAGGCCACTTAACTACTAACGGATCATCAAGTAAAGTAGACCCTTGTATGGTTTTATACTTGCGTATTCCAGTAGGTTGAGACGCATGGCAATTCCTAAAAGCGAACAATATAGCCAAAAGAAAACACCAAGAAAGAGGAAATATACTGGCAAACTTTTATTTGGATTATTAGAACGGGATCAAGTTAATTTTGTGTATTATCTGTAAGTTATTAATTGGATGGAACGTTTACATATAAAAACTTTTTCTAGTTGAATGTATAATTTGAAATCTTTCTTTTTACAACAAGAAATTGTAATATAAATACATGAATGAACTAACTAAAACTTTAATACATTTATGTGTATCTTTCTATAAATTGATTTGGAAATTGGTGGAAGTTTGATGATTAATACAGCTACAGCACAGCATGCCTCTATAAGAAATTAATTGCCTACTCGTGGGGAATTAGAGGGCTGCGTTTGTTTTTTCAAAATAGTCCACCTAACCGATGTGAAGAGAAATAACAAAAAACAAAGAAATTGTTGAAGAATCTGTGTTGGCAAACTTTAACCCTTCACACATCCAATGTACGTAGCCGTCCTTTATCAAATGGAATTAGATTCCTAATATCGTTTTTGCAAGTAAGATTTCGTGTTCATTGAGCATAGAGTCGATGATCCCTGGCTAGTAGCTGAACTTTTTTGGCAAGTGATGGAGAGGCTTTAAGATAGATACTGATCAATCTGGTCAAAAAGTGTCCTCTAAATCGAATCCCGGAAATTTCAAAGCCTATGAATGATTATCATCATATTATATTTTTTGCACTTCTTACTTATTGTTATGCTATTACAGTGAATCAAACTGAGTTGAATTGATAAATTGAGTTACGCATTTTAATATATTGAGAGGAGAAATATGTGAAAAAAATTGATTATCAAGTAGATATATAGTTTATATTACTTGTTTTTTCTAGTAAAGAATTTATGTAAATGTTATTTAGTACAAGAGAATATAAATTATACACTATTATTATTATTATTATTATGAAATAAAAGATTAAATCAGGTTTAAATTTAGATAACTTCTCAATACACAGAGAGGATAAGGATGGTTTATGCCTAATTAATTTATATATATATATATATATATATATATATATATTATCTTTACCATGCTAGTGGTACGTTATTGCTATAATTGACTAAACTAAAGAACAACGTAGTATTAAATTCATAGTTCTTAATTTTTTTTAATTTAATAATATTATTAGTCTAATAAATAATATATAAAAAAATTATAATCATATAATAAACTTTTAATCTTAAAACTTAAGAAAACCGAGGAACGTACGGTCGGCCAGTCGGTGAGGAAATTTGGCTGTACTTTTCTCGCTAGTAAAATACAAGCAATTATCTTATTTGCTGGATTTCCATCTGTGGAGCAAATTCCTCATTCAATTAAAGAAAAATATATTGTGCAGACAAATAAATAATTCTTAATTTTTACATACTTTGCCTATAAAATTAATTAGGTTGCCAACTGCCTTATTTGCTATAATTCTAATTACCTGTTAATATATTTATTTTTCATTCAAAATTATTCTTATCTATTATTATTATTTTTTTGTTTCAAAGTTGTACTTAGGAAAATTATTGTCAAATTATTAATACAAAAGAACAATGATAATGCTGATTTTAGAAACTCAGATCATTGATTTTTGAATCTATAGATTTATGAAATTATGAGACTTTGACGTCTAGTGAAAATAATGCACCCTAAAAGGAAAATTATTTAGACAACTATGCAATTGCTTGTTTTTTTTCCCCAAAAGATAAAAATTAAAAGAGAAGATAAATTTCCTTAAAAAAAGAATAGCTAGAAGTGGGATGTTTTGTGACATAAGTTAAAAATTAAGATGTTTTTCCATGAGCAGATATTAAGTGTTTGAAGTGACATATTTTGATAAAAAAAGTTAAGAGATGATAATTTTTTTAAAAAATAACAAAAGAAAATTTAAGATATAATAGAGATTTTTATATTAAAAAGGAAAAAAAGCTGTGCTAAGAGATTTATTTGCATAAAAAATGGGAAAAATGTTTGAATTGGTTGATTTTGAAAAATATAAAAAAATTAGATGTCAGAAGTGGGATTTGAACCCACGCCCTCGTTAGAGGACCAGAACTTGAGTCTGGCGCCTTAGACCACTCGGCCATCCTGACAGGTGTGTTCTAGGAACGAAAATCAGTAATTTATTATAAATGGTAATTGCAATGGTATTATGTTGAACTTGTCACGATCAATTGATTATTGGATTTAGAAGCTAGAAAATTTCAATAATTCACGATTTTTTAGTTTGTAGACTTAAAAAAGATTCATCTTGATTTATGTAAAAATTTATTCGTTTTTTATGATATTTTATAATATTTTTATACGATTACGAATGTTGGTTCTTAACTTATAACACAATTTAAAAGTGTCAAACTATATAACCTTATATTCCTTCTCATGTTTTGACCAAACATATCTCTGAAAAAGTCTGATACGTACCACATTGACAACTTAAATTTGTTACATTAATTTCCTCTCTTACCATATATCCCACATTTACAATTTAGAATTCTTTCAAAGAATGAGTGCAAAATTTCCTTGCCCTAGTAGCTCTTTATTAATTCACCATTCTAATTTCATAGAATGAGTGCATAGAATGGTGAATTAATTATTTTTCTTCCTTTTTTCCCCCTCTTTTTCCTGCATATAGCATATTTCACACGATTAACTTTTGATTTCTTCAAAGAATATATACACTACCAGAAAAATATGATTTTGCGATCGAATCGCGACCCAATTGTTAATACCCTCAAATTCTTGGCGAGAATTATTCCAGAAAAAAGTGACCGAATTACAACAATTTTGCGACTAAAGTTTTCAACCGACTCAATTTGCACTACAAGAAATCTGCTAATTTGCCACGGACAAATCCATGGCTAAACTGAAATTTGCCATGGATCTACGACAGAATTTGTCAGTGGAAAATACCTTCGTCGCTAAGTATTTTTTTGCGAGGTAACTCTTTTTTCGTGGTAATTTGCCATGGATTTGGAACGTATTGTTCAAGTTGGTAGCATTTTTCAGGGTGAAATATTGCGAGATAACCATGGCAAATCTGTCTCAATCTGTCACGGAAATAATATGCAAATAAAACTATCCATGGCAAATTCCCATGGATTTGCCGCGGACAATACTCAAGTATGTCCCATTCGTGGCAATCTATTACAAATTTGTCACGAAATCAATATGAAAAATAATTGTTCACGGTAAATCCGTGACAGATTACCATAGATTTGCCACTGATTAATCCATTGGTACTATCTTTCGTAGCAAATTCATGACAAATCTATCACGAATTTGTCACGAAATCAATATTCAAATAATTATCCATGACAGATTGCCACCAATTTGTCACGGACGGTATTCAAGTAGGTCTCATTCATGGCAATCTGTCACGAAATAAATATGAAGAATAATTGTTCATAGCAAATCCGTGGCAGATTGCCACGAATTTATTACAGATTACATCAATTGGTGCTATCTTCCGTAACAAATCTGTGACAAATTACATCAATTGGTTCTATCTTCCGTGGCAAATCCCTAGAAAATAGCCACGGATTTGTCACATATGGCATCCATTGGTATTATGTTCCATGGCAAATCCGTGGCAGATTGCTACGGATTTGTCACGGATGACATCCATTACTACTATCATCCGTGATAGATTGTCACGGAATCAAAATCTATGATAATATTCTGTCTACAATTTTAGCTTTCTTAACCTGTTACATTTTTCTATTCACAATTCCATAGCAACCAATATGCCCAACACATATGCACAATTCTCGTCACACTCCCTACCTACATCAAATCACATTCCCCAGACATATACATAACAAACAACCTATAACATTTATAATCCATTATCCACACACATATGCACTATACACAACCTACAACATTCTTAAGTATCATACTCCCTGTACACATGCACAACACACGGCCTACAACGTCTCAAATCATATTCCCACCACACAATGTACAACTGCAAAACACATTCACCACAATTGTTTTAGCAAATCATAAAATTTCATAATTTGTTTAGAGCCCAAATACACAAATAATCTATATCATCAAAATATCTAAAAATAGCAAATATAAATTCATAATAATACTAAATCCATAATCAAAGCGATCCAAACTTAACATCCACATGAAAATAAAACCAATCTAACTATCATCTGCTGCTGAAGGGCCAGAGTCATCAAAGTCAGAAGAGGGAATGAAGGACACTTGTAAGTTAAGATGTTGCATCACCATGCAATTCATCTCAATCAATGGAAACATCTTCTTATTCTTTTTCTCCAAAGTCCTCTTCATCCTTTTTCTCTCTTTCTCTATCTATTTGTCCTTCTTGTTTAACTGTTACTGAAGCTGCTGCTGAAAGGTCTGTTCAAGCTCGCCACGAAGCTTCTCTATATCCACTAATGATCCCGAAGACAAGGCCCCAGACTGACAGTACTGAAGTCTGAAGTGTGAGGCCTTAGATCCCATGCCATAGACCCTTTCCTTTTTCAATCCACTTGCAGCCGACAAAATCATAACTTTCTCATCTGTCATGGAACTTGAAGTGGATGCTGAATTAGTAGACTCCATCTGAGAGTACTGCGACTTCATCGTTTGGACATCTTCCTGAATAATTCGAAGGTGAAAATATAAACAAAAATTAAAGTGTTATGCAATTTTATAAAAATAAAATTAATATGTAACATACACTAATCTTGTGGGATCTCTCATCTACAAATTCGCCCTTATTAGGCCCATCTTGAAATTGGTGTAATTTTTCAAACAATGCAAGATAGTCAAAAAGTCATCCCCTTACTTCGCACGTTGCAAGAAGTATTAAAGTGATAATTAAGTTTAGAATTTGATTCGACATGTACAAATTTAATAGCAATTATTAAAGCGAACATTTAATTATAGATCATATAAGAGAAAAGACCGCTCTCAACTCATGCTCCGTAAAGCTAATAGAACCTCCGTTGTGTTTGGTAGAGCTAGCCCTTCTATTTTCTTGGGCCACATTTGATTTTTTTTTTTTTTTTTTTTTGCCAATCCTCAGACTGCTAGTGTCTGCACAATTGGTGATATATGTCCTGTGACATCTAACACTGCAAAAAAAAAGGGGCAAATACGACGAAAACAAAAATGATGGTAAAAAAACTGTCGTAATAGGTTACTTTATACGACGGTCCAATACCAACCGTCGTATTTGGTAATCAAATACTACGGTTTACACAAACCGTCATAATAGGTAGACCAAATACAACAGTTTATTATAACCGTTGCAATAGAGAGTAAGCCAAATATGACGGTTTATTTTAACTATCGCAATAGAGTAGGCCAAATACGACGATTTATTATAACCGTCGTAATAGAGTGGGCCAAATACGATAGTTTGTTTAACCGTCGCAGTAGAGTAGATCAAATACGACGGTTTATTGTAACTTCGTTTTTACACTACAAGAAAACAGAGAATTAGCGAGGGAAAATTCCCCCGCTAATTTCCTCCTCGCAGAGGCAAAAATTTGCGACGGATTCAAAAATCCGTCGCAAATAGCGACGGATTAGCGAGGTAATTTTCAAGCAGTCAACGACTTCAGCAATAGATTTTTGAAACGGATCTGCGAGGGATTCTTATTTTCCGTCGGTAATCCCTTTCTATTTAGAAAGGGATCAGCGACGGAATATTTTACTAATTAATAAAAAGTTGAAAATTTCCGTCGCTAATGACAAGCTAATTTGCGAGGGATTAGAGACGGATATTTTCTTTTTATTGTTTTGATATAAATTGTCCGTCGCTAATCCCAAGCTAATTTGCGAGGGATTAGAGACGGAATATTTTCTATTTAATGTTCCGATTTAAGGTTTCCGTCGCTAATCCCCCGCTGATTTGCGAGGGATTAGTGACAGAAAATTTCTTACTAATGTTTTGATTTAAATGTCTGTCGCTAATCCCACGCTAATTTGCGAAGGATTAGCGACGGAATATTTCTTTCCTATTACGTTTTAATTGATCTGTCGCTAATCCCAAGGTAATTTGCGAGGGATTAGCGACGGATCCTCAATTTAATTTCCTTAGCCCCTCGCTAATCCCTCACTAGTAATTTATAATTTTTAAATATTTTTTAAAAATGTTTAAAAAATGCCCTGTAATTCAAGAAAATTCATTTTACCTAATGCAAAATTTAATTAAATTAAAAAAACCACCAAATAGTCATTATTAATAGATATAATAATGACAAATGTGAATAATACATAAAAATATTGTCTAAAAATCCTAAATAAATATAATGATGAAAACATATGAATAATACATAAAAATGTAGTATATATATCCTAACTACGAAGCAGGAATCGGTGTGGATGCTGGAGCCGACGGAGGGGTGGGGGTGGATCGGAAGGGCTCGGTCGATGATCCGGATGTGAATACGGAGGACTGATGACGAAGTCCTCCTCATCCTCAACATCGTCCTCCTGAACAGCTGGCATCGGCGGTGGCGGAGGAAGATTCAAATTCTAAGACATAAGCGTCAGGTACTCAGTCAAGCTCTGGTTGTGGCTCCGATATACCTGTACCTGATGCTCAACTCTCTCCCGCCTCCTCCTCTCAGTGTGTAACTCTCTCTGTAGCTGGCTCACATCCAACGAGGTAGAAGAAGTCGATGTCTTAGATGAAGCTGGCTGCTGTAACCTCCGCCTCACCCTCGCAGACTCGGAGCCCAATCCATATACGCGTCCCTTCTTGGACGCTCTATCATCCACCTCGACGAACAGCGCCTTCTCGTCGGGCACCCGAGTCGCCGCGACCGTGCTCGTAGAATCAGTCGCGGAACCCGACTGCGCATGACGCTCAATAATAGCAGTGACACTATCCTGTTGAATTTGGGGCAAGGAAACACGCATAAAATATTTAAAATTAGCGATCAAAATATGAATAATATTAAACTTAAAAATATGTAAGATTGTATATTCTTACCAGCGTGTGGCGCGATCGATCACTGACATATTGGCCCTTCCTCGGCCCATCCTGGAACGTATGAGTGTGTCTGAAGAGGTCGACGTAGCTAAAATCAGGACCTAACTGTCTCCGCTATCATTGTAACAAAAAATGACTAGATGTTAGCTTTTATGAATTAAATGTGAAATAGCGGATATACCGAACAGTAAAAAATTTTACACTTACCATCCGCTCCTCATGCTCAGTAAAAGAAATAGATCCTCCTGTGTGGGACGCCTGACCAGTAGATCTGTTCCGCTTAGCAGCGAAAGAGATACGCTACCACCTATCGGACCCCCAATGCTCCGATAGAGTAGCCCAATGGTCTAGGGAAATCCACTTGGGGCAGCTACTCCCATGCTTCTTCCGAGCCTTGGACAATGCATCCAAAAGTCTAGCCTTACACTTCTTCTCCCAATTAGCCCAGATCTGTGCGGCATGCTCAGGGCGCCAATAGAAGAAAGCCTGCAAAATCAAAGTAGCCGTTACAAGTAATTACAAATAAGAAAATATATTAAAAATAATAAAAAGACTACAAGTAATAATTACAAATCGAACTCACACTCCAAAGATCGAACCACATGTTCCGAACTTCAATCGGAACCTGTGAGAAGGTAGCATAGGCTCCAGTGTAGTGTCGCCTAAAAATCTCAACAATCTCCCTCACCCATCGAACCGAATGTGTGAACCTGTTCCAAGAAAATAGATCTTGTAATATTAGACAAGTTATAATTTTGAAAATTTAGAAAAACTTATAATAAGTAATTATGTAGCCGACTTACGAATCACCAACTGGCTCAATCAACAGTCGCGTGTCCTCAGTAGATGGAGCGCCAGCTGTGGACCCTGAAGAACCTAGGATCGGGGTACGGGCCTGCTCTGATCGGGCCTCTTCCGGAGGCAATGGCTGTGGAGCAGGTATACGTGGGGCGATGCTCGGAGACGGTGTCTCATCCACCCTCGAGGACTCACGAGTCGCTGACCGATCATTGGGTGAGGTATCGGAAGCCATATGTATCTGGAATTATTTAAATACATAAAAATTGTCATATCTTGGGAGAAGAAAAAGATAACAAATTTAAAAGTATAAAGCAAAGTAAAATGCTTGTAATGTAACGATAGCAGAACTACTAATTTGTATCTATACTTTAGTTAAACTTGAACCTAGTCTATGGACTTCTGTCATTATCGGATGAGTAGCCTTCCACATCGTCGTCTGTAGAGGATCCTATCTCCCATTCTTCTTCCTCGACATCGTTTTCGTTGTTCGGTTGTGCTTCCTCTATCATTAAACCCGAATCTATAAAATCGATTGTATCTCCAATACCAGACTCATATGCTAATCTTCCAAAGTTGTCATCCTCAACACGTACATTGATTCCCTGCGCATCATCTACTTCCTCCTGATATGGTGCCTCGACAACGGGTGCATCAATAACATGCCGAGCTTTCATTTTACAAACAGCTACCCAATCAGATTTTGGTCTTTTGCTCCCCGGGTAGGATAGGAAATACACTTGGGTTGCTTGTTGAGCTAACACAAAGGGGTCATATTTTGGGTAATTCCTCATGCAGTTGACATCAACAAGTTTGTAGTGAGGATGAATTTTAACCCCCCGATTTAGCGTTGGATCAAACCAATCACACTTGAATAGGACAACTTTTAAACAAGGAGTTCCAGGGAACTGAAGTTCGACAATCTCCTTCAGCACTCCATAATAATCTAAGGCACTATCTCCGTCGCCTTTAACACAAACTCCGCTGTTAATTGTTTTTTTTTCCAACTGACCGATCATGTGTATGGAACCTAAAACCATTTACGAAGTAGCCATGGAAGAATTTCACTTGTCTCGAAGGTCCCCAAGCCAAGCTTTTTAAGTGTTGTTCAGTCACTTGATTCTGTGGATCATGAACCTAGCAAAGAACAAAGCGTTAATGCACCTTCGAAATCAATGTAATTTATTCCTAAGTCTCATTTTGTATGTATTCAACTCACATAAGTCCTAAACTATCCTGCAAACTCTGACTCTATTCTCCTATCCACTTCAGGATCTGTTATCCTCGGCTCATACAACTGCAAGTCATTTTTGAATTTCCTAAAACGATCAAAACAAACACATAATTAAGGACACTCGTTCAAAGTATTGTCGTATAAAATCTAGCAATGTAAGGCAATAGCGGTATACTTACGTAATGTATGGTTGAACTTCTTCACAGTTTAGGTATATGTAATTTGTGGCAGCATTAAATTCATCCGGGGTAAGATACCTATTCTGAATACTTCCCAAAACCCTCCTTGGAACGGCGCATATAGAACACACAATGTCACTTGAGTTTGTATCATGAACGCCCTCATCATTCTTAGCCGTAGCAGTATGTCGAGTCTGCACATGTGGCTCAAAATAATAGGAGAAGAATGTAGATGCCTCTTCAACTAAGTAAGCATTGCAAATTGATCCCTCCACTCTCGCCTTATTTTTAACTTTGGTCTTCAAACGATATAAGAACCTAAAGCATTTTTTACAGTTAGAATTGATTCACATAGTAGATGTATATATAGATATAATAATACACAATATTTTACCGCTCGAATGGATACATCCATCTATATTAAACAGGGCCACCAACCCTGGTCTCATACGAAAGGTGGACCATAAGGTGCTCCATCACGTCAAAGAAGCTAGGTGGGAAGATCTTCTCCAACTTACATATGAATATGATAATATTATCTTCCAATTGCTTCATATGAGTTGTGGAAAGTTTAGGCGAACATAAGTCACGATAAAAAGAGACTGACTTCTGCTAAAACGTTCCAAATTGACACCGGGAGTAATTCTTTAAATGCAGTTGGAAGCAATCTTTCCATAAAAACATGGCAGTCATGGCTTTTCATACCCGACATTTTCAGCTCATTCAAATCAACACACTTGCTTAAATTCGAAGCATATCCATCCGAAAGTTGCAAATCTCTAACCTACTCTAGTAGAAGTCTCTTTTGTTCGGGTGTAACAGAGTATTTAGCCTTTGACATTAATGTCCTCCTGTCACCCAAGCCAATAACGTGTAATTCAGGTCTATCACAATATACCAACAGATCACGTCGCGCCTTCACATTATCCTTTGTTTTCCCCTTTACATTCATGACTGTGTTGAAGACATTATCGAACACGTTTTTTTCATTGTGCATCACATCTATGTTATGACGGATTAAGTGTGTTCTCCAATACGGCAAATCCCAAAAGATACTCATTTTCGCCCAATTATGGTAGATGCCTCTGCCATCATCCCTACCAAGCTCCACAACTGTCTCGGTTATTTTTGGTAAATGGCACACTCTATCCCATATACCATCTCCAGAAGCGCGCTGTACAGGGTGTGCTGTCTCGCGACCTTTATCCTTCCTGAAAGACCTAGTATCTCTCCTGTATGGATGATCTAAAGGCAAGAAGCGCCGGTGGCAGTCAAACCAGGACTGTTTACCTCCATTTTGCAAGTGAAATAATTTTGTCTGCTCCATGCAATACGGACATGCTAATCTATCAGCTGTGCTCCAATCACTTAGCATCCCATATGCCGGGAAGTTGTTTATTGTCCAAAGAAATGCTGCTCGTAGACAGAAGTTCTGTTTCTTTGAAATATCATATGTAGAGACTCCACTAATCCACATCATCCTTAATTCATCTACCAAAGGTTGTAGATAGACATCAATTTTATGCTTCGGATTCCTAGGGCCCGGGACAATAACGGTCAAAAACATAAATGGATCCATCATGCACATCGACGGAGGTAAATTATATGGAGTAACAATAACAGGCCAACAAGAGTATTGTTTACTCGACATTCCAAATGGTGAAAATCCATCTGTGCATAACCCAAGACGCACATTACGAACTTCAGCTGCAAATTCAAGATGACTACGGTCGAAGTGTTTCCAAGCTTCACCATCGCGTGGATGGCTCATAACGTCCTCTTCCGGTTGACTCTCTGCATGCCATCTCATGTGCTCCGCTGTTGTGGAGGATGCAAATAGTCTCTGCAGTTTGGGTGTTAATGGGAAGTAATACATTTTCTTGAAATGAACGTCTTTCTGTTGTTTGTCCTTTCCTACTTTCCTTTTCGTCAGATATCTGCCATGGCCACAGAATTTGCAGTCCCTCCTAGCACTGTCGTCCTTCCAGTAGAGCATGCATCCATTTGGGCAGACATCTATCTTCTGAACAGGTAGCCCTAGACCAGATACCAACTTCTTTGTTTGATAGAAGTCATCCGGGAGCTTATTACTACTTGGTAATACCTCATTCATCAATTGCATCATCTGATTAAAGCATTTCTCCGACACGTTGTTCTCCGATTTAATATTCAAAAGCCGAGAAACAACTGATAATGTACTGTAATTCTTGCATCCATCCCATAGCGGAGTTTCTGAAGCTCCCAGCATGTCATAAAATTTCTGCGCATCCGGGTTTGGTGGTTCCTCAATATTCTCCGATGATGAAGGTCCACTTGGAAATTGATGTCCAATTGCATCAATCACCATATCTCGATACGGATTATTAGAGCTTGACTCGACTGCAGTCGTACAAGTGCCGGTTATTGATGTAGTTGGCGACGGATTAATACCCTCACCATGACTAGTCCATCTTTGGTAATTAGCAACAAACCCAAATCTGTACAAGTGTAGCTCCACTTTATCTGGGAAAAGGTACGCCTTGTTTTTACATTTTCCACACGGACACCTTATAACTGAGGCTGGACCAGTTGACAAACAATATGCGATGAATCGCTTGACCCCTTATTCAAACTCAGATGTAATTCCTTTAATCCTCTGTACGTGTCTTCTATACATCCAATCACGATCATCCATCTACATTTAGGCCATAACAATGTAGCTTATTAGCACGTGTATAATTCGAATGAAGAACGATGGTAGATTGTGATGGTCGAGGACCCTAGTTTACTCGCTACGAATTATGGAGATAAAGAAAGAAAGGAAAAGAAAATAAAGAAAGAAGAAAATGTGGCTCATCATGCATAGACCAACTTCACAGTGAAAAGAACATATGGTTTTACACTAGGTAAGAATCAATAAGAATATCTTGGCATGCCACCTCAATTTGTGATTTAAAAAAAAAAATGACAGAGTTTCCCCTATAAGTTGAACGTTTTCTAGGCGCAAGACCACCACAATTCACACAACATTCATTGTAAAAAATTATTGAATAATAAAGTATTCTACACAAGACCACAAAGAAAATAAAGTATTCTACACAAGACCACAATTATTTGAGAAGCAATAATTTAATTCTCATAATTCATCAAAATTATAATATTTGGAGCCATTACTTAAAAAACTCATGCCATGTTTTGCGAAAAAAATTTCATGCATGAATTTGTATGTGTTTTATATACTTAATGCATGGCTCCATTCCATAATCATAATACTCATAAAATGCTTCGCACAAATACTATGCGTAATAAAACCGTTATTTAAAATAAGCATTATTTTCGTACAAGAGTAGTTTCCTCGGAGTGACATGCTCATAATTTAGATCATATTTTTCATGTTAAGGATAAGTATTTCTTGAAATTAAGCATATATTATATATGTGCTTGAATGAAAATTTTGTTTTATGTATGGCTCTAATAACTCCGAGTGAAGTGAGTAAAGATCAAAAAATTATGAGAGAGAAAGAAAAAAAAAGAAAAAAAAAAGAGTACAAGAGAATGAGAAAAATAAGGGAAAAGAAAGAGCAGAGAAGGAGAGAAATGAGAGAATTGAGAGACAAAAACAAGAGAATACCAAAGAAAGAGGAAAGAAAAGCAAGAGATAAGAGATAAGAAACGAGTAAATTTCTTTGCAAAAGAAAGTGAGGTAGAAGATGCAATTAAAGTTAAAAATTTTGTATTTCTTTTATTTTGCAAAGGCATTTATTTGACAATTGAGGAAACTACTCTTTCTTTTCCATGTAAAATTGCAGGGTTAGTTGAAGAATTCCAGGACGTGTTTCCTAAAGAAGTGCCAGGAGGATTGCCACCAATTCGTGGGATTGAGCATCAAATTAATTTCATCCCAGGTGCAGTTATTCCAAACAAGCTAGCTTATAGATGCAACCCTGAAGAAACTAAAGAACTACAAAAGTAGGTGGGGGAGTTGCTCAAGAAAGGCCATGTCCAAGGGAGCATAAGTCCGTGTGTAGTTTCAGTGATGTTGATGCCCAAGAAAGATGGTTCATGGAGAATGTGTGTTGATTGCAGGGCTATAAATAACATAACGGCAAATTATCGTTAGCCAATCCCTAGACTTGATGATTTATTTGATGAATTGCATTGTTTTTGTGTGTTTTCCAAGATTGATTTAAAACCAGGATATCAACAAATTAGGATTGAGGGTGGTGATGAATGAAAAATTGTATTTAAAATGAAATAGGGTTTATACGAATGGCTCGTAATGCCATTTGGACTATCAAATACACCTAATACATTTATGAGGTTAATGCATTATGTGTTAAGGGATTTCATTGAAAATTTTGTTGTGGTGTATGTTGATGACATTTTAATCAAGTCATCAACAAACACTCAACTCAAAATCAAGACCTAATTCAGCTCCAACACAAAACCAACATTCCTCTACTGTTATCCCCATCAAACAAACTCCTCAACAATTATTGGTTGGTCAACAATTATCATTCATTAGATTGTCAGAAGAAGAAGGTATAGTTCTCTTTATCAAGTAGAGTAGTATACTTACAAAATGTGGCTTACCATGCATAGACCAACTTCACAATGAAAAGAACATATGGAAATACACTAGGTAAGAATCAATAAGAATATCTTGGCATGCCACCTCAATTTTTTTAGAAAAAAAATTGACAGAGTTTCCCTTCATTGTAAAAAATTCACAAAACACAAATAACCTCAAAACATTTAATATACAATACTAAATTTAGGGGTAATCACCCATTACCCATAGGGCGTGATCACCCATAACTCACGGGGAATGATCACCCATCACTCACGGGATTCTAAAGATGCCTACTAATTGTTTTCTTACCTAAGAAAAGCTCGTCCGTCTGGGCAAATCAATGAAGAACTAAAGGTTTAACCTGTGAGTAACAATAGCATAAGGTTACTATAGTACAAATTATAAGTGTAACATAGTTTTTGAAACATATGGTTACTATAGTACAAATTACAAATCATGAGCAATGCCAAGGCCAAACAGCCTAAAATAATTTATGCCAGAGTATCTAATAGCTTGACAATACTCCATTATTTCTACAACAATACTCTTTACCATTTTGTAAGAAAACACCTGAGATGAAAATCAAATTAAGCTGGTAATGGCACATCCTTATACACTTTGAATTTCATAATAGTTTTTTGCATTTTCTTTTCAAAAGATCAACCAAGAAGCTAGTGTTTTGACACATCAAAATAAAGTACGTATAATGGAGGCCAATCCATGAAATTTTATTCCAGCTTTTATTCCATGAAATGCCATTACAAATACACTACCACATATTCATGTCTTTTCATGCTTTGGAACATTATCTATGTAATGACATCATAGATTTTATCAGAAAAACCATATTTTCTTTGGGAAAACCAAATCGTCCAATGTTCATTTTGTCATAACAATTGCACACAAGCATTTTTGTTATTTGAGACATCGAAGGACTCACATTTTCGTAGGGAATCTTAACAAGATTAGCAGCATTTTAAATACAAGAAACCTAAAGTTTTATTAGGAAGACCAAAGGCATTTGTTATGCATAAACCACTAGCATAAGGGACTCACCTCGAAAATGCTATTACTCGAGCTTGAAAACATCCAACAATTGTCACGTGTTTGTAATCAAATGCCTAGAATTAAGATAAATCCTAATGCACTTAAGTATGCATTTCATGAACCAACAATATTCATGTAAAACTATAACAATGAATTTAATCATTCCTTTAATAATTCTTTACTTCTTGAAATGAAGTAAACTACTAGGAATACTATTATTCCAAATTATCCATTTCTTGTTCTTTTCTCAAACATAATTTCCAACATTTCAATCCATTCAATCCATGCTCTTTAATTCCATCAATCAAATGAAATTCACCCAAGAATGTATACTATCTCAAAATTTCCAGCTTTTTTCTCATTAAACCACATCTCACTAATTAATTCATATATTTTAATACATATTCCAAATTTGCTCCAAAATGTTCCTATTTCACTTAGCTATCATTTTATGGCCTAATTTCACAGCAACAACAGAATTCCAGCTGGTTTTATGCGCATTTTCAAGACAGAAATTCCGCATTTTCTTTCATTTTTCACCAAAATCTTATTCCATCTTGTTAATTATTTTATCTATCACCTAACTCTAATTAATTCCTCCATTTTCCATCAAGTTTTCTTCCTCAAAACTCACTGTTTCCTCAGTATTTTCCTGCAAAAAATGACACACACACAACAGCAAAATCCGGCAACCATTAAACCATTTTCCATGCTTACATTATTTCAACTAACATTAAATTTATTCCTTTACTTTATTTAATCTTTTCTTCATTAACTTCATCAACTTTCAGCCATCAAAATCTTTTCAAACATCATCAAAACTGCACTATAGCATAACAAATCCTTGCTAAATGCTTTTCTATGCAATCGGCTACACAAGAGAGCAAAAATAACAGTATAGCTACAACGACCACAATGAACAGAATCAACAGACATCTATAATCCCACTCTCATACAGCTGCATTATGAAACTACCAATGAGGAGGTAAGCTAAAAAGAAACAAAAAGGGAATTCACTGTGCATACGGGAATTCACTCTCACACAGCAAGAATCACGCAATTACTCCACTGTGCATACGAGAATTCAAAAAGAATTGTAAGAATGCGTATGCACGCAACAAAATTGGGAATGCGCAACTATTACCCATTATGCCACGAGATGCAAGATAAGAGAGATTACCAGAGATCTCGTACCCACTAGGCCACGATGCACAGTGGAGGCCGCAGCAACAATTTGGCGGTCACGATTTCAGAAGTGAGGAACCGAGAAGAACAAATCCCGCGCCTGATTAAAACACCTCGGCACCTGAAATTTTCTATTTGGGACCAATGTATATCGGTTGGAAGAGCCTTGAACCGGTGCCTGAAGGAGTATATATAGAGCACAATGAGGGGTTTGAAGGGATTTGAGAGGGGTTAGCCGAAGAAGATAGAGAAAATGGGAGAAAACACAACGGAAGGGAAGACAGGACAAGGATGTATAGTCGTTGAGATTTGCGAGGGAATTTTCCATCTCTAATCCCTCACTATTAGAGAGGGATTTGGGATGGAAATAAAAATAAAATAAATATAATCAATCGCTAATCCCTCTCTAATTAGTGTGCGATTAGCGAGGGATATATTCAACGACGGATTAGCGAGGGTAAACCTCAGTGGAGTTTTAATGCCTTTCTGATCCCTCGCTAATTGTGTCGTATTAGCGAGGGATTAGCAAGGGATTTTTGAATTTCATATTCCGCTAAAAAAATCCGCATTGCTTTGAAGGTAAAAGTTTTTGGGTCCCTCACTGATCCCTCTCTAATCCCTCACTGGTATATCCGTCGCTATTTAGCGAAGGATTAGCGACGGATTAACATTTTCCTCACTTTTTTCAGTACTCTACTGAGAAAACATATTTATTTCTAGCAACACTTAGCTACTTCCAACTTACTTACGGATTAAAAGTATGAAATATTTCGCCAATGAATAATTCTAAATAATCATCATGGTGTTTGTTTAGGTTTAATTAACATTGATCATGTTACGCTTACTAATATATATATAAAAAGTTTAATTAGTATTGATGTGTTTTCATATCTCAAAATTGTATTTATTATGCTAAATCAAATGTAATAAAACGTAATATATAAAACTCCGAGTGCATACGTAAACTCTTATAGTTATTAAATGTGTGTTCGTATTTGCATAATTATACATCGATCGCTGACCGTATGCATGATCGATGCATCAAATATATATATATATATATATATATATATATATATATATAGTATATATGCATATAAAGTGATAAATAAATTATATATATACTACACATGACGAGCTTGTACAGAGGTATAATGTATGCATATCATTTAATCATAATCTATACTTCTTAACTTGCTGATGGTAATTACATATGTATTGAATGCAAATACATTGGTTATAATTAAACAAATAATAAAGAATTAAGTATTCATAAGGATATTACATAAAAAAATTTACCACACACAAAAGTATCGTGAGGAAAAAATTTGAGTATTCACAAAATGGAGAATCCCTCGCAAATCCCTTGGAAATTAGCGAGGGATTAGTGAAGGAAACAATCAGCGACGGATTAGCAAGTGATATTTAATATCTCTCGCTAAATAAACTCCAATCCGTCGCAAATCACTGCTGGGATTTGCGACGGATAATTCCGCCTCTATTCCCTCGCAAATTAGCAAGGGAATAGCTTCGGTAACATCGAAAATCCGAAGCTAAAAATTTACCGCGAATATTAAGTAAAAATAAAATATCCGTCGCTAATCCCTATCAAATTAGAGACGGATTAGAATGGGATATCTTTGTCCATCGCTAATTTGAAAGGGATTATAGTTAACGCTGATCCGTCGCTAATCAACTAGGGATTAGCGACGGAAAGTCAATCTGTCGTCTGTCCCTCTCTAATCCCTCGCAGATTTAGCGAGGGAAAATTCCCTCGCTAATTTCCCTCGCTAATTCTCTGTTTTCTTGTAGTGTTAGTCTAATTATAACAAAACCCCTCAAAATTATTTTAAATTTTATCTGATTATTTTCAAATTTAGTCATAATATTATTGGTAATGATTACAATAAATTTAACGGATGGATTGTTAATTTGATATCTTTATATTTGTAAATACTAAGATATCTTTCTATTTTATAGATATTACTGCACAAATATGATAAAATAAAATGAATAATCTTCAAATTTGGTCATCAAACTTGTTTTAACTTTATAAATACATGTAATGGTTATATCATTAATTTTTCAAATATATTTTTGTGTACATCTTAAGTTTTCATATATTGGTATTAAAGAGTTTGAATTTCATTTTAATTATTAGTTATTCTGAGAGAGAGAGAGAGAGAGAGAGAGAGAGAGAGAGAGAGAGAGAGAGAGAGAGAGAGAGAGAGAGAGAGAGAGAGAGATTATAGTATATCCTTATTAGTTAGTGAATATTAGATTAATATGTTATATAACATAAATAATTTTTTAATTACGAACATACATATGTGTGTGTACATATATGCCTATGTAGAGTATCATATCTCTTGATTATTATATCTAATTATATATGGGCATGCTATCTATATATTTCATTACTATTTATGTTAAATTTAAATAATTATAACATAATAAATAAAGTAAAACTTATAATTTTTTTCATTAATAAATATATCGTTAATATTTCGTTACTATACAAATACGTTATTGAAGAGATATTATGCATTAAAAAAATTATGGTATATTAAAAAATTAAGTAATTTGATAATATAAAAAATTACTTAATTTTATATAAATGTAAAGGTAAGTAATGATATTATCAAAAAATTATATAAATGTAAAGGTAAGTAATGATATTATCAAATATTTTATTGAAGAGATATATAATATTATCTCGATTTGATGCATCTCTTGCACATTCTTAATTATTTACAAATAAAAAATTGCACAAGAAGATCATCATCAGTAGAGATGCAAATATTAAATTCAAGCTTCTGCCAGCAAAACTAGAGTTGCTCACGGGACTGAAGAATAACCGAACCGAAAAAAATCGTTGATTTTTGACTTTTTTCTAATAGAATCGTCCCAAAATTTTTTATGTAATATCTGTATCGAGAACCATTTCGAACCGTATAAAAAACGTTCCGAACCGTCTTAAACTGTACCAAAAGTATAACTGAATATATATATATATATATATATATATATATATGCATGTATGTATGTATATATATATTATATTTAAAAAGATAGACAAGATAATTTAAAAAATTTTATTCATTTTCATTTATACCATTTGCAAAATGAAATCACTCACTTAATTTTTTTATTTTTTAAGTGCAAGATTTTTTATATAAAAATTTTAATTTTTAATTATTTTGGCCTCAATATAACATTAAAAATAGATTTATCAATGAATAAATTAATTTTATATAACCAGCTATTTAACTACCGATCTTACCATCTGCTTATTTGGCTTCACTTGAATAAGCCCTCTTTTATGAAAAAATAGAGATAGATATTGAAACAAGACCTAAGGCCCAGTAGCCATCAACTTTTGACAAACTATCCTTTTCATTTTTGTTTCGAGTCAAAAAGTTTGCTAATGTTGATCAAGAAAAGCAATCAGAATACTAAATTACTAATCCCCAATTCTTCATCCCTTTTCTTTTTCTCCCAAGTGCTGTCGGCCAATCTTTAGAATGAAACAAGCAAACACAATTATGTAAATGGTTAATATTTATATCTTTTAACATGTCATTCAATGGATAAATATATAAGCTAAATAATTATATTTTAACTTACAAAGAATAATATTTAAAACTCAAACGGAATTACTTATCACTGATTCAATTTACAACTTTTCTATCTATAGAGGATAGTATTTGTATTTTTATACTTTACAAATTCAATCAAAACCTTTCCTATAATATTTCATGATTACTAATAATGCATTTTTAAAATTTTCTTTTGTAATTTTACAATTATTTTGATAATAGTAAATTGTACCGCAGTTCAAAAACTTCAGACAAAAACACGAGTAATGCTTGAACAGAAAAAGCGCTGGCAATAGTAACCGCTTTATGTCTGTTGATTCCAGCGAATATGTGGGACCCACAAGACAACTCATGTTTGGACAGACAAATAACACTAATTTCATACACGTAGTCAATTCAAAACTACTACGTGTAAAAAAATAAAAAATAAAAATATTTAATAGTATTATATTATATCTTTGTCCGAATCTCACCTTCAGTTAAGCTACATAGTTTTCAATGGAAAGCATAGTCTAATTTATATTACTTGTTCTTTTATTGCACAAGTTTTATTTTGCTGTTGCCTTTTTCAATGATGCAACACATGAGGAAAAAACATTGACTAGCACATGCAGCACATGGACTTGTTCTTTCAAACCCAATCGGGAAACTACAAGGTTCAATCCATCAATTACGACAAGAAGACAATGGTCATCTTTGATCCGGCCATGTCCACTTGCTCCATACTGCAGCCCCACCACGAATTGGATGTATAGATTAGTGCATGATATATTGGAATTGGAAGGAATGTCCGCACTGATGTAGTTGAATATTGATGGCAAATTAGGTGACAAGCTTGTATATCAGAGCACCAAGAAGAGAGCCAATGGAGCTAAATGCCCAGTTACAGGGAAAAGGATCTAAGGGGTATGCCATTTGAAAAATTTTTAGTAATCCTTTTGTGGTAATCGTCATTGTGCATAAATCATGCATTTTTTTGTGGTATCATGCACTTATTTGAGTTACAAATGCTGTGGTTTTTGTCAAGTAAGTGGATATATCACAGAAAGATATTCCTGAAGCACATGAGAGTTATACGATTTGAGTGAAAAGAAGATTAAAGCTAACTATCTGCCTTTTTTAAAGTGCATGCTTGATCAACTTTTAATGCTTAAGAGAGCATGTAACTCGACAGAACAGGGGTTGTAGGTTCTGCCAAATGTAATTTCACAATTGAAATGTTTTTATTGATAAAACCATTGCTTTTGGTTGGATGATTCATGAACCCATCGAGATGTAGTGTTGCTTTTTGCATTATAGAAAATTGAAATACTGGTTAAATTTAGTGAAAGTTGGTGGTAACCAATCAAACTGTTTAATATCCATCAGTTATGATGATCATGTTAACAATTTTTAAGAAATTGATCCCTTACAATCAGAGCCTGCTTGATGTTCTATTGTAAAAAAGTGAAGAGAACTTGCCCATTGGTATAGGATTTTACATTAGCTACATGAGTTGTTTCATTGTGATTAATATTGGTTATGTAATGTGACTAACTTATAATTGCTTAATATAATACTTCACCTTTTAGTGATATTATTAGTTATATTTGTGATATATCTGAAAGTTTATTGTTTTATTTTTCAATGGCTAATGTTGAGATTTCATCATCCCCATGAGTTTTTTCTTCCTATAGTTGGCCTTGAAGCATGCTTGTCTCAATCTCTTTGTTTGGTCCTCCAACTGCTTATCAGGGATTTCTTCCATCAACTTCTTCTCAAGTTCCAATATCTCAATGGCTTCTCTCAACTTCTTCTCAGTCATATGTCCTCCTTTTTCTTCATTTCACATCTCATGCAAATCCAAAGGCATCTCCTGAACATTCTTGATTAGGGTCTCCAAGTTCTTCAACTTTCTATGAAGCTATCGATGAATTCCCAACTCCCTACATCTTTTCTTAAGAAGGGTTAGGCCAACATTTAGTTCTTTGGCCGCCCGAGTGAGTGGCATGTAAAAGTACTTTGAAATAATTATTCTTTATAATGTCTTGGAGCTACTGCCCTTCTCCTCTCTATGCCTTCTGATCATCTTCTTCTCTATAGGAACTTCGTCTGAAGTTATACTTTCAAGATGTATTTCATGAAAAATAATCCACTCCAAATTTCGCATCAATAGAAAACCTTCTCGACAATAAAATGAATCCAATAAATAAAAAACCTTCACATCATCTTTAAAAAAATATAGTAAAAGTATAAACTTAGAATATTAAATATAGACATATACCGACAGAAATTTTCTAAATTATGAAAAAATTAAGTAGAGGACAAATAAAATGGTCCAAAATAGCTAGACATTGAAAAATCAAGCCGACAAAAAATATTTCACATTTCTGTCCTATTCCGAGTTCCACATGCACTTCTATAGCTATTGATTAAAAATATCTCCTAATACTTCTATTGATTAAAAATGAAAGTAAACTTTCTGCTGAAGAGTTGTCAACTTGCATCGAATTGGAAGTTTTGGAGTTTTCTGCTTTACTTGCCTCTTGAGTAACCTTTAACAGTTTCTGGAGTTTTCTGCAACGAATTGGAAACAATATTTCATTGACTTTTTTTTGTTTTAAGTAAATTAGGAAGAAGTGGAACGTGATAGAAAACCCAGAAGAAAAAAAAAACATCAACGCATAATAGCGCTCCATATCATGTTTGTCGTCCATGTTATCACATAACAGACAACAATACTATTCTTGAGCATGGCACAATTCCACAACCATGTTTTGTGACCGTCGCATTTAATTAGCAAATACGACGGTTTTGTGACCATTGCATTTGATAAGCAAATATGACGGTTTCCAAATGCGGTGGTCATAAAACCGTTGTATTTGCTTATCAAATGTGACGATTTTGTTAGGTAATACGACGATTTGCGTAATCATATCTTTAAGCCTTTCGCAATGATTAAATACGATATTTTTGTAGAACCGTCGTATTAGGCAAATATGACAATTTGGTTGCCGTTATTGAACAATTATGATGAGACTGTATACGACGGTCACAAAATCGTCGTTTAGCCGTCGTATTTGGTAGTGCAAATTTTTAGTAGTGCAAGCAGGCCTCTTCTTGTGTACATTTCTAATCTTTGAAAGGGTATCAGTCATTCTTGCCCGACACCTTTCCTCCCACACTGAACGTATCCATGGCAAATGATTCGGGTGCCATGCCCAGTGTTTCTACAATAATGAACAGGTTAGTACATTGTAAAAAGACTACTACTCATTATGAGATGAAGGTAGATAATAGGTATTTAGACTGATAGTAAAATGTAAACATACAGCAACAAAAAAGTAATAGACAAATACGTACAATAAACTCCCCAAACCAAACATCCCTAACACTAGCAGGTACATCGCTGAATCACGGCCAGCACCCCGTAAATCGCTGCTTCATTATTGTGGTGATAGTTTTTACACACTCAAACTGACGTGTGAATTTATGATAATTAGACAAATGTTAACAACCATAGCATAATAGGCTAGATTTGAATGGAAAACAATTAAGGGAAAAAGACCACAAAATGGGTCGAGCAACCTAGATAGCAACACAGAACATAGAATGAAAGTAAAATATAAGAACAACATTATGTGCTACTTATGTATCACCATAGGGCTTGATTGTGTTATTATCCATGTGCCGTGATGTAACACTAGCTATTGAAAGGTGCACTGATGGATTGGGAGACTCAGCACCCTGCTAATGCTGTCCAGGATTGATAGGCTCAGTAGGTGGAAATGAAGTAGATCGTACACCTCTAACCATAAGAAGATGAGAAGTCTTTGGTGTATGTAAGAAAAACCCCAACTGTTCACCAGCTCTATTGCGATCCAGGGGTATCTGACTGGAAGCAGAAATGGATGTTGGCTGGTGAGTAGAAGAAAGTAACGCATCAAGATGACTAGAAGAAAGAGTGGCAACTGGAGTTCTAACTTCTGGGGCATGAGATGAAGGTTGCCCCACCTCTGGAGTAGATATAAATGAACTATGACTCGAACGCTTTTTTCTTCCCCCTTTAGCCATATCTGTCCATATGTACAAAGTCATTAATTAAGTTAATTTTGTAATAGTAACAATAAGTCATATGACAAAACTACTAAAAATTCAGACAAATACAACGGCAAAAAAACTATCGTATTTGAGAAAATACTATCTTTTTTACTATAAACGACAGTTTCTCGACCGTCGTATATAATGTCGTCGTTTTTATTTAAAAAGGCCAAAAAATCATTGTATTTATCTAATGCGATGGTGTAAATACGACGGTCAGGGAAAAACGTCGTAATTACTCACTCGGGTTAAGATTCTGCGAACTGTCGTATTTGGTGAAAAATTTGTCATAATTATTCCGTAAATACGACCATTTTAAACCGTCGCAAATACTTATTAATTTCGACGGCCTTAACCGTCGCAATTGCTAAGTATTTGTGACGGTATTTAGCCGTCGTAATTACAACCGTGGTAATAAATCTTGCGACGGTAGTAATTACGATGGCCGTAACCGTCACAAATGCTCAGCAATTGCAACGGTTGCCAGCCGTTGTAATTATTATTGTCGCAATTAATTACTCAGTAATTGCGACCATTAGTAAAAATGACGGCTCTAACGTTGTATTTATTCTGTTAAGCCATAACCAAATACGGCGGTTTGTAATCGTCGCCTTTGATAAGCAAATACGACGGTTTTTTGACCATCGTATTTGATTAATTTTTTTTAAAAATAGTTGATTGGTATTTAGGCCTATCCACCTACAATTTCAAACCAAATACAATCCATTCAATTGAAGGACGAAAATGGCAAAAATTATCAAACCGAAAGCATGCTTGCAGAATGAAAAAATTTACCTCTATATTTGAATGACCCTTTTGGCACTGAAGAAGATGTCTATACAAGAATGTTTGAAACTATTAGATCACGTATTTATAAACGTCGATTTCGTCTCATTCACGCGAAACTTTTGAGCTTCTGAAATTGTGCCTTTCCTCTGCCGTTGAAGCTCACAGAATGTTGGGTTATCCTGTGAAAGTCTCTAAATGAAAATGGTTTTTCTCTGTGAATAAATAACCAAGAACACACTTCTTGATTTTCTTTTTCATTCCTTCCCCGAGAGAGAAAGACGAGTAGCATGAAAATAGAAAACTCCATGCTTTCTATTATCTTGCACGCAAAATAACACGAGATCCATCCCGTGTTTTTTTAAATTAATTAATTAATTAATTTTTAAATTTTATTTTATCCTTAGTCTTATTCATTGGGTTAGATAAAATTATTTATTTTTGGGTTTGAACACCCATAAATAATAAGTCTCAATTATTTATTTTATAAACTTCATTAAACAGTCCAATAAATAATTAACAAGCCCAAATAGACCAATATAAAATTTCAGGCCTTTTATCTAGTTTATATCTAGATTAATTTTTTAATTATTCAATTTGGGTCCTGGGTCCTAAATAATTAATTAACCAATTAAATTAGATAAAATATATACTCTCTCACATTTTTTTTATTTTATTCTAGTCTAATAATAAATTAGACTATTTAAATAAAATAAAATAAAATCCATAATTATCAAGACCAATTCCTTAACCCAAATCTGTCAGGACTTAAGGACTATTTCGGGGACCAAAAGACACATCACCTTGGCTACTAAAATGATCAAAATACCCCTACTATATAAATAGCTATAATTTGTATTTTAAATATTTTCTAATATCACCATAAGGAAATATTGACCCCAAGGATAATGCTGTGTTAATAAAATCTTTGACTTACAGGTGTAATGACTAAAATACTCCTCTACGTATCGCTGTGCATTTAGAGAGGATGAGTGTACTAACACATCTCTAATAGACATCTATCATCCTTAAACCTCTAGTCTAATGATTCACGACTCTTGGAATATTTTCACTTTCTAAGGGAGCTACTCTAAAGTAAACATCCAAGTCATGTTTCCCAGGACCCTAGATATTTAGATCATTTGAACAGTCACAAGGGGCGATATAGTGTAGAAGTTATCTTGTACAAGTCTGTCTTAACTAACTAGTCACATATACCCAATATATAAATATATTGGCTCTACAAAAAAACCACAACTATAGCATATCAAAGTACATGCTTCCAGTTTCGTCAGACCACCAACTCATACTCAAGCAGTAGAGTATTAGTCCACGCTGTAGCAGTAATAGTCTGAATTTCTTCTAAATAGTACTTTTAGAAATCATTATTACAGGTCTTGTTCTACGTATTCGAAATACACTCATGCTATGAAGTGAGTGGACTACTCGCTGGCTAAAGGTAAGTCATTTCCCATTTAAAATTCATAACACAATAACCTAAGTATGATGAGATTCCCATTCTCATCAATCGGTTAAGAGCAAATATTTATGTGTTAAGTAACCCATGATCTATACCTTACTGTGAAATACCACCATTCACATAGATCACTTACAAAAACATAATGAGTCATTTTCAAACAAAAATCGTACACAAATAAAGTGTAAATTCACAAATAAATTTTGAGAATAACTTCTTTTAATAATAAATTCAATAATTACATCAGATAAAATTAGTCTAGAGGGTATATATTCTAATAATCTCTCACTTGCACTCTAAGACTAAAAAAGCTCGTACGTGCCCATCCTTATGAAGTCTAAATGTCTCTTAAAGACTCTTTTAATCAAAGGCTTGGTGAAGGGATCTGCTAGGTTATTTTCCGAGGTTATCTGTTCCACCACAATTTTTCGTCTCTGAATGAAATTACAGACCAGGTGGTACTTCCTCTGGATGTGCTTCCCCTTCTTGTGGTTCCTGGATTCTTTGGATTACGAGACTGCTCCAAAGTTGTCGCAATACACCACAATGGGTCTGTCCATGTGTGGCACAACTCCAAATTCTGAAAGGAACTTCTGGAGCCAGACTGCTTCTTTGGATGCTTCCGAAGTTGCCACATACTCAGCTTGCACGGTTGAGTCTGAAGGCTTAAAATGGCAAAAATCATCAAAACGAAAGTTTGTTAGGAAAATGAAAAATTTACGTCTATGATTGAATGACCATCTTCGCACTAGTGTAGATATCTGTACAAGGATACTTAAGTCTATTGGATCACGTTCTTGTAAACGTCTATTGTGTCTCATTCACGCGAAACATTTGATCTTCCAAAATGGTACTCGTAGCATAACTGGTGAAGGCTTAAAGAAGTGGTTTTGCAATACGTTTTTCTTCTTTGTGAAATTTTCACAGATTCTCATTTCTGTGAATTGGGTCTCTTATATGAACAATATGGTTTTCTTTGTGATTGCCTAATGAAATAATGAAACAATCATAGCTTCATTTCCTATTTCACTTCCACACCTCGGGAGAGTAATCTATCCGTGTGCAAACAGAAAGCTTCCATACTTTCTATTATCTTGCACGCGAAACAATATGGGTTCCATCCCGTGTTGTTTTTTTTAATTTTAATTAATTAATTAATTAATTATTTATTTTTATTTTACCCTTGGTCTTATTCATTGGGTCAAATAAAATTATTTATTCTTGGGCTTGAACACTCATAAATAATAAATATCAATTATTTATTTTTTTGGGCTTTATTAAACAGCCCAATAAATAATTAACAAACCCAAATAGACCAATATAAAATTTTATACCTTTTATCTAATTTATATCCAAATTAATTTTTTAATTATTCAATCTGGGCCTTAACCCCTGAATAATTAATTAATCAATTAAATTAGATAAAATAAATATTCTCTCTCGAACCTTTTATTTTATTCTAATACAATAATAAATTAGATTAATAAAATAAAACTAATAAATATCAAGACCAATTCCTTAACTCAAATCTTTCATGACTTAAGGGCCATTTCAGGGACCAAAAGACACATCGCATTGGCTACTAAAATGACCAAAATACCCCTACTATATAAATAGCTATATTTTATATTTTAAATATTTTCTAATATCACCATAAGGAAATATTGACCCAAAGGACAATGCTGCGTTAGCAAAATCTTCGACTTACAGGTATAATGACTAAAATATCCCTTTACGCATCGCAGTGTAATTAGAGAGGAAGAGTGTACTAACACCTCTTTAATAGACATCTACCATCCTTAGACCTCTAGTCCAATGATCTACGACTCCTGAAATGTTTCCACTTTTCAAGGGATCTACCCTAAAGTAAACATCCAAGTATGTTCCCAAGGGCTCTGGATAATTAGATCATTTGAACAGTCACAAGGGGCGATATAGCATAGAAGTTATTTTGTACAAGTCTGTATTAACTAACTAGTCACATATACTCAACATACAAGTATATTAATTCTATGAAAGAATCTCAACTATAGTATATCAAAATGTATACTTTTAGCTTGGCAACAAATTCGGAGTGAGGAATCATGAAATGCATCTTGAATTTAATATCGAAGTGAACCAGCCGCTGTTATTGTGTGACGGCAGTCAATGTATCACTTCAGACGAACCTCCTGTGGATAAGAAGATGATTAGGACGCATAGAGAGGAGAAGGGCAATAGCTCCAAGACATTATCAAGAGCAACTATTTCGAAATACTTTCATATGCCACTCACTCGGGCGGCTAAAGAACTGAATGTTGGGCTAACCCTTCTCAAGAAAAGATGTAGGGAGTTGGGAATTCGTCGATGGTTTCACAGGAAGTTGATGAGTTTGGAAACCCTAATCAAGAATGTTCAGGAGATGCGAAATGAAGAAGAAGGAGGACATATGGCTGAGAAGAAGTTGAGAGAAGCCATTGAGATACTGAAACATGAGAAGAAGTTGATGTAAGAAATCCTTAATACTCAGTTGGAGGATCAAACAAAGAGATTGAGACAAGCATGCTTTAAGGCCAACTATATGAAGAGAAAACTCATGGGGATAATAAAATCTCAACATTAGCCACTGATATATTTCAATATTAGTTTTTACCCAACATTAGCTCAAGTTCAATGGGTTGGGCTTTAGAACATCTCTTTACCTGCACAATACACAAATCGGATATTAGTCTCGACAATAAAATGAATCTAATAAATAGAAAACCTTCACATCATCTTTAAAAAAATAAGTAAAAGTATAAACTTAGAATATTAAAATATAGATATATACCGACAAAAATTTTCTAAACTATGAAAAAATTAAGTAGAGGACAAATAAAATGGTCCAAAATAGCTAGACATTGAAAAATCAAGCCGACAAAAATTATTTCACCTTTCTGTCCTCTTCCGAGTTCCGCATGCACTTCTATAGCTATTGATTAAAAATATCTCCTAATACTGCCATTGATTAAAAATAAATTTAAAAAAAGGACAATGAACTTTCTACTGAAGAGTTGCCAACCTACATCGAATTGGAAGTTCTAGAGTTTTCTGCTTTACCTGCCTCCTGAGTAACCTTTAAGAGTTTCTAGAGTTTTCTGCATTGAATTGGAAACAATATTTCATTGACTTTTTTTGTTTTAAGTAAATTAGGAAGAAGTGGAATTTGATAGAAAACCCAGAAAAAAAAAATAGCAACCTATAATAGCACTCCATATCATGTTTGTCGTCCATCTTGTCACATAACAGACAATAATACTATTCTTGAGCATAGCACAATTCCACAACCATGTCTAAATGATAAGAGAAACTGTTGAAATCCTTTTGTAGCATGTTATCTAGTTTAACCCATCAAATGCACTACCTGACCATAAAGAGATGTACCAAATTATTGTTTAAATACTAACCACAGTGGCTTAACTTGTAAATAATCACCTTTTAGGTAAGATAACTCACATTTGAACCAACAAATTCGGAGGAATATATGGATATCTAAAATATTTACAATGACAGCAGGCACCCTAAGAGGTATTCAGAGAGCGACACTGCATATGTACACAGTCTTTGGTTCATCATGACAAATGAAATTGATTAATAATCAACAAACAAAATCATTAGCACAAGCAAGGACCTTCATGGAGAATGATTACTTATATGCCATGGACATTGTCATTCTTATTGGATTTTATTCAAGAAACACAATTCTCTTTAAAAAAAAAAAAAAAAAGGAAATTTCTGTAATTACCAACAAAGAACCGCTAGTATCTTTGGATGATTTGAAGAAGACTTCTAATAGAACAGACAACTGTGCACGAGCCAAAGACCTCAACTCACTCAAATTGTCAGCAACAACTTGTGAATCATAACGGGTAATGACTTTCTCTTCAGAAATGCTTCTATCAACTATAGATATTTCATCCATTGCATCGAGAATTCTCTTATTCTGCTAAATAAGAAGTTGTAAGCTGCAGCATATTATCCCACGCACATTCTGTTCTTCATGAAGAGCAGAAGAAAAGGCTTTCTCCAGATCTTTAAAGCTTTCAGCAGTATCCAATATGTAATTGCAAAAAGACGGCAACAAGGACCATAAGGAATATACAATTCCATCAACACTTCGAGCTGAATAAATTCTTCCTTCTTGCCCAGGCTCAATAAACCCCATTCGACAAGTCTCAAGATTAGTTAGGGCAGTACTCAGCCAAGTTTGTGCATCAAAATCAATACACTTTCTACTGGAATCCAGGTTTGGTTACGTTGAATAATGGTGTTTTCATACAGCTTCAAACAATCAGCCCAAGCAACTTTTTCTTTTTCATTTCTACATTGCAAAGTTGGAAAACGAAAGACAAGCAAAAAGCAAAAAGCAAAAGCTTTTTCTTTTTCAATTAGTGACTTTTTGCTGAAAATGAAGGACAGCTACCCGCAACTTACTGAGCATTCAGGTGCTTTTTTTACCATTGGGTTGGAGAAATGGCTGGTGGAGGATCCACAAAATTGAAAAAAACAAGCAAAAATTTGAGCTCCAAATAATTTGAAAGTTCATATTTTTTAAAAAAATTAAAAATTACGTGTAAAGAATAATTTGAAAGTTCTTCCAGAAGCTGAAGCAGTTAGGGCTTGGTTATTGATAGTTTACATTCTCCCAATTTTATTTTGGCTCATTTTTACATAAAGGCATCACTGCTTACACTTACATATAAAATAGAAGATAACTCTTTTAAAAATAATTTATTTGAATATAATAAAAATTAAAAATATATATAATTAAATTCGATTAAAAATATAAAATATAATATTTTATAAATAAATTATAATTTTTAAGAAATAAAAATATTTATATTGAAAATTTTTTAATTAAATTAGAACTTTTTGTTTGAATTGGGCATCATCCAAATACACCCTTAACTGGCATTTCCAAATATCTCAATTTTATATTCTAGATATCAAGAATGAATAGTGTAGGTTAGTTCTAATATTAAACACTTACTTGAGTAAAAAAATATATAATATAAATATTTAGATTTAATCTCATTATGCTTTTTGACGGCAAATTATAATATTGCATGTGATCGAGATAATAAAATTGTCAAATTTATTTACATTAAGTTTATTTTTCAGAAAAAATCTAAAACGGTTTTTTTGTTTTTCAAAAAAATTGTCAAACATAAATTTATATAACAAATAAAGAGATTTTTAAAAATTGATTGGTGTATAAATTTTATAAAAGATTTAATTTAAATTACCTATCAATTACTCATATCCCCAAGATGTACATAAACTTCAGCAACTTAGTCCTGCAAAGTCTCCTATGATTTAAATGATTTAATAATAATAATGTGTTTTTGATACTTAATTAAAAGAAGAGAACATGAAGATGACAAAGAAAAAGAAGTATGATTTATAAGAATATTGCTTGAAAAATAAATGAACAACTTCAACAAATTCAATGTTTTGTTCTATATATAAAGCCAAAAAAATTCACCTTTTACAGATAACAAAGGATTAAAAGAAGAAGGGAGGGTAGAACTGAAGATAACATTGATAAGTTATGTACTTTTTAGGTACGGTAACTATTCAGTTGCTAAACCCTATACTCTAAACTATTGTTGTTAAATCCTAAACCATAAGACCTAGATTCGTCACTAATCGGTTGCAATGACAAAATCGGTTGCAACCGATTTGTGACTGAATAAATTTGTGATCGATTTGCGACTGAATTAATTAAAATTTTAATTAATTAATTAATTAATTAATTAGTTGTAATTCAGTCGTTGTTTGGTTACAATTAATAGTTTATTTATTAAAAATTTTATTAGATGATTTTTTTAAACCATCAAACAATATATATTAGAGATATGTTTTTAATATATATAATTTTAATAGTGTTTCAAATAATGACTTGTATTATAGTTGAACATTATATATGTTACGATATGTCGATAAATACGTTAAAGGCCATAACAAGAATTAAGAGTAATTCAATTTTTATCTAAATTTGATACTTTTTCTCCAATCATATTAAATATTAATAATTTTTTTTTTCAATTAGATACCTTTTACAATATTTGATAATTCAATAAATAAATAACATAAAATATGAAAACATATCTAGATTAATTTCTCGTTAATTAAGTTTTAATTTTTACAAAATAAAAGAAAAAAATAGCAACATACATTGATAAAAATAAACTACTCAAATATATAAATATATATAAGAGAATAAAAAATCATTTTCATTTAGTTATATATAAGAGAATAAAACATAATTGTCACTTAATTGAAAATTATTTTTAACCATGAATATTACAATTTTTTTCTTTAGAATTAACAAACTATTATAATTCTTTATTCATCTCAAATATTATAAATTTGAAAGACAAAAAGTAATTCTTTATATATGAACATGAACAAATTTTAAGTTAAATTTATCAAGTTATATATATGGTTTACAAATTAGAGTGTAATTTAATAGTTAATTATTAGTTACTATAATTTTTTTTACTTCATTTTTAACTTATAATGAATAATACTTTTAACAATAATTGATACTCTAAGAAATAAATAATACAACTAAAAGATGAAAACATATCTAAATTAGTAATCGTCTATTAAGTTTTAATTTATATAGAATAAAAGAAAAAAACAACCTAGCAAAAAAGAAAAGAAAGAAAAAAAAGCAACATTATTTAAAAAAGTATTTAATATATAAATATAAAAATAAAAATAATTGTTATTTAATTATACAAAAAAAATAAAAGATAATTGTCATTTAATTAAAAAATATTTTTAAAACTGTATATCACATCTTTTTTTTAGAATTAATAAATTATTATAACTTTTTATTTACTTAAAATACATTCAACTTAATATTTAAAATATTTATAAATAAGCTGATAATTGAAAATGAAATAAAAAAAATTATGAATATATAATAAATATTGTTATAAAATTAGGGTAGTGTTAGAATAAAATCTACACACTACACACTAAGAAAATTCTAACTATTCTTTGCACAATAATTTCTCTTCAAACTTCTCTCTTTCTTTCTCTCACAATTCTTTCTCTAATCTTTCTTTCACTAATCTTTTTTTCACAAAATAATGGTGTATTACAAGCTTAGAGAATAGCTCTATTTATAGAGTTCTAATTAGTGGATTACATCATGGCATACATCATCTTCCACTAATCTTAATTAGTGGTGTCTCCACTAAATGATGGACATCCATAAAAATCTTCTATAATAATTCACATAAATCCATAATTAGTGGAGCCTCCACTAATTAATAAAGATTCCAATAATTCATAACACTCCCCATTGGATGTCCATCCATTACATAAAGAATATGCCTCGTTAAAACCTTACTAGATAAAAACCCAGTGAGAAAAAAAATCTAGTGAAGGAAAAAGAGTACACTATTCTATATGTCTATTTATTACTCTCCCTGATGAGATGATTCCCTTAAATCTTTAAACCGACGCATACCGATTTTATATCTCAACTTTTTAAATGCTGCAGTCGGTAAAGTCTTCGTGAAAATATCTGCGAGGTTATCACATGACCGAATTTGTAGCACATCAATTTCACCTTTCTTCTGGAGTTCATGAGTAAAGAAGAATTTTGGCGAAATATGTTTTGTCCGATCTCCTTTAATATATCCTCCTCGTAATTGAGCTATGCAAGCTGCATTGTCTTCATAAAGAGGAGTTGGAATATCTTTGATTGATGATAATCCACAATTTTCTCGGATATAATGAATCATGGATCTTAGCCATACACATTCTCGACTTGCTTCATGAATGGCTATAATTTCAAGCATGATTTGAAGAAGTAGTCGCTATAGATTGTTTCGTAGAACGCCATGATATAGCAAGTATTTCCACATGTAAATAGATAGCCCGTTTGAGAACGTGCTTTATGTGGATCAGATAAATAACCAAAGATCTCGCATAACCTATCAATGTTGGACTGGTTTTATTTGAATAAAATAATTCGAGATCAATTGTACCTTGGAGATATCGAAGGACTTGTTTAATTCCATTCCAATGTCGTTGTGTTGGTGAAGAACTAAATCTTGCTAATAAATTGACAGCAAAAGCAATATCAGGTCTTGTATTATTAGCAAGATACATCAATGCACCAATTGCACTGAGATATGGTACTTCAGGACCAATGAGTTCTTCATCATTTTCTTGAGGTCGGAAAGGATCTTTATCCACATTTAATGATCGGACGATCATTTGAATACTCAATGGATGTGCTTTGTCCATGTAAAATCTTTTTAGCACTTTTACTGTATATGTTGATTGATGAATAAATGTTCCACTCTCCAGATGTTCAATTTGTAAACCAAGGCAAAATTTGGTTTTACCAAAATCCTTGATTTCGAATTCTCTTTTTAAATAATCAATTGTTTCTTGGAGCTCTTCAGGAGTTCCAATAAGATTAATATCATCAACATATATAGCTAATATCACAAATTTAGAACCAGATTTCTTAATAAAAACACATGAACATACCTGGTCATTTTTAAATCCCGCTTTCAATAAATATTCACTAAGACGTGTGAACCACATGCGCCCGGATTGCTTCGAGCCATATAATGATTTCGCAACTTGATGGAGTAATTTTCACGAGGATAATGTTTATATGCTTCGAGCATATGAAATCCTTCGGGATTTTCATGTAAACATCATTTTCTAAATTTCCATACAAGTAAGCGGTGACAACATCTAATAGGCGCATATCTATCTTTTCATGTACTGCCAAACTGATAAGATATCGGAGTGTAATAGCATCAACAACAAAAGAATAAGTTTCATTATAGTCAATACCTGGTCTTTGTGAAAAACCTTGGGCTACTAATCGCGCTTTATATTGAACGATTTCACTCTTTTCATTGCGCTTTTGCACAAATATCCATTTGTAGCCAACAGGTTTTACACCTTCTGGTGTTCGGACTGCAGGTCCGAAGACTTCACGCTTTGTCAGTGCATTTAACTCCGATTGAATCGCATCTTTCCATTGCAGCCAATCTTTTCTATGCCGACATTCATCAACTGATATTGGTTCAGGATCATCATTATCCTGTGTAACATCAAGAGATATATTGTATGCAAATATATTATCAATAACAGTTTCTATCCGATTCCAACTTCTACCGAAGTGGTATAATTGATAGAAATTTCGGTGTTACTTTCATCAACTTCTGGTTCTTTGTCATCAGTTCTCTCTTAGTCTTTATCATTCTTTTCTTCAATATGATCTTCTGGATCATTTAATCCTCTTTTCTTTCGAGGATTTTTATCTTTAGAACCAAGAGGTCGGCCACGCTTCTGGTGTGTTTTTGACTCAACAGCTATAGGTATAATATTTTGTTCTGCTGAAACTTCAATTCGAATAGGAGCATTTATAACTGGAATATGCGATTTTGTAACTCTTCTAGAGTCAACAAAAGCGTATGGCATTTGATTTGCAATGCTTTGCAAATGAATTATCTTTTGAACTTCAAGTTCACATGCGCTTGTGCGCGGATCAAGATAATTTAATGATGTTATCCAAGCAAGATCCTTTTTTTGCTGTTTTGGTTATCCCCCTAATTTAGGGAATAATGATTCATCAAAATGACAATCAGCAAATCTTGCTGTGAATACATCTCCTGTCAGGGGTTTAACATACTTGATAATATAGGGAGAATCATATCTAACGTATATCCCCTTTCTTCTTTGAGGACCCATCTTTGTACGTTGGTTTGGTGCAATTGGAATATATACAGCACACCCAAAAATTCTTAAATGAGCAATATTTGGTTCGACCCAAAAGCCAATTTCAAATGAGAAAATTTTTGGATAACTAGCTGGTCTTATACGTACAAGTGTTGCAAGTATGTAGAATAGCATGTCCCCAGGCAGATGTTGAGAGATTTGTTTTCATTAATAATGGTCTAGCAATTAATTGTAATCGTTTAATCAAATATTCAGCAAGACCATTTTGTGTGTGAACATGAGTTACAGGATGTTCAACATTAATCCCAATTGACATGTAATATGCATCAAAAGCATGTGATGAAAATTCACCAGCATTATCCAAACGGATATTTTTAATGTGATGGTCCGAAAATTGTGCTCGTAATTTAATTATTTGAGCAAGTAATCTCGCAAACGCTAGGTTGCGAGTAGATAATAAACATACATGTGACCATCGGGATGATGCATCAATTAAGACCATAAAATATTTGAACGGTCCACTTGGTGGATCAATAGATCCACAAATATCTCCGTGAATCCGTTCGAGAAATGTAGGACTTTCAGCTCCTACTTTTACTGGTGATAGTTTAACAATTAATTTTTCTAGGGAACATGCAGTACATGCGAATTTTTCTGATGTTAATATCCTTTTATTTTTTAAAGGATGGCCATGTGTATTCTCAATGATTCTTCTCATCATGGTAGATCCCGGATGACCCAACCGGTCATGCCAAATGCTAAAAGTAATAGGATCAGTAAACTTCTGGTTTACTAGATGATGAATTTCAATTGTACGTATTTTTACAAAATATAGACCAGTAGAAAAAGACGGCAGTTTTTCTAATACCGATTTCTTACCCAAATGCATTTGAGTAATAAAAAGATGCTCAATCCCATTTTCCTCATTTGTTTCAACATGATACCCATTTCTGCGGATATCTTTAAAACTCAATAAATTTCTCCTGGATTTTGAGGAAAATAGTGCCTTATCAATAATAATTGTTGTTCCTTTAGGCAACAATATACTAGCTCTTCCGGAGCCCTCAATTACATTTGCACTACCGTTTATCGTATAAATATTTATTTCTCCCATTTTGATATCAGAAAAATATTTCTCATTTTTTAGTATGGTGTGTGTAGTTCTACTATCAATAATGCATACATTATCATTAACAACAGCCATCTGAACACAAATATATATATGCAAACGTAAATATTATTAAAATAGAATGAAAATGAAAATACAAAAATATCAGGGTGAGGCTTTAGTTCTTCTAGACACTTCCATCACCAATTAAATGGTCTATCCTACCGTCTGGGTGTTCAAAAAAATCCGATACATCCATATGAGTAATATTGATATTAAGATCTTCAGGATCAATATCATCATCCTCAGCATTATTTATTGGATGTTGAGAAAAATTTGCTTCCACATTTTTATTTTTCAATGAAGCTTGATATAATTCAACTAAATGCTTAGTCGTACGACAGTTTCGTGACCAATGACCTTTCATGCCACATCTATAACATATATCCTCATGCTTTTCTTCAATTTCTTTTTCTTTTCCCTTATGATCTTTTCTGTTCCACTTCAGGTGGCCAGTATTTCTCATAGTTTGATTATAATTGTGATAAGGGAAATATCGAACGTGTCTACGACCATAACCACGACCACGGTCACGGCTATGGCCACGACCACGACTATAACGATGGCTTCTGCTGGATCCAACAGCATTCACTTCTGGGAGTGCTGTTGAGCCAGTTGGTCTGGCTTCATGATTTCTCAATAATAACTCATTATTTTTCTCTGCAATGAGGAGGGCAGTAATTAAATCTGTAAATTTTGTATACCCCTTTTCTCGATATTGTTGCTGCAGGACAATATTTGAGGCATGAAAGGTGGAGAATATCTTCTCCAACATATCCTCATCAGTCACTTTTTCTACGCATAATTTTAATTGAGATGTAATTTTATATATTGCGGAGCTATATTCATTCACGGTTTTAAAATCTTGCAAACTCAGGTGCAACCATTCATACCGTGCAGTAGGTAGTACGACCATCTTCAGGTGGTCAAATCTTTCTTTTAAATTTACCCACAGGCCATATGGATCTTTTTCGGTAAGATATTCCATTTTCAAATTTTCATCGAGATGACGACAAATAAAAATCAAAGCTTTAGCCTTGTGTTGTGCGAGATGCACTATTATTTGCTTGAATAGTTTCACTAAGGCCTTCGACATTTAGATGCATTTCTGCATCGAGAACGCATGACATATAATTTTTTCCAGAAATATCAAGGGCTACAAATTCGAGTTTAGCGATGTTAGCCATAGAGATCAATAAATGCGTACCTATCTTCTGGCTTTGGTAACGGCAGAAACTCGTGCTTAGTCTTCTGGCTTTTGTACCGGTAGAGACTCGTGCTGATAACGTGTTATAAAATTAGGGTAGTGTTAGAATAAAATCTACACACTACACACTAAGAAAATTCTAACTATTCTTTGCACAAGAATTTCTCTTCAAACTTCTCTCTTTCTTTCTCTCACAATTCTTTCTCTAATCTTTCTTTCACAAAATAATGGTGTATTACAAGCTTAGAGAATAGCTCTATTTATAGAGTTCTAATTAGTGGATTACATCATAGCATACATCATCTTCCACTAATCTTAATTAGTGGTCTCTCCACTAAATGGTGGACATCCATAAAAATATTTTATAATAATTCACATAAATCCATAATTAGTGGAGCCTCCACTAATTAATAAAGATTCCAATAATTCATAACAAATATAATTTATGGTAACACTTACAACAACAGGTTTGGCAGGATGCCAGACTTCTGTACATTGTGAAAGGTTAGTCGCGCATTCAAATCCCATGAAACGACAGACTTCAGCACATTTTTCTTTAGCTACCAAATTTGTGGCCGCAATTTTACTTTTTTCTTGCAGTGACACATATGTATACCGTAGCTCTCCTTGTAATATCCTTCTTATCCTTTCTCTTCAGCTAATTTTCAGGTTGTACACCACTTAATTACTCTATGCAAAGAATTATTTTCATTTAATATTCTTGGGAGGAAATTGAAATGTTAGCTTAATTATTGCCATGTAGGCAACTTCTTTTGGACCGACACCCAAGCGTGCTTTTCAAAAGTCTAAAAGTTTTGGCAAACTTCCTTTCACCACGGATAAGAGTCGAGAAAGAGACCAATAATCTGATAAGCATACAAACTGCATATACACGTTGTCTCAACGATGAGGGCAAACCCTATAAAGCAGATAAAGATTGACCATGCATACAAAAATATATATGCATATGTTAGTTTTCCATGTTCGCAAAAGAAAATTGAAAAGCAAACCCAATCAGGTTTGTATTGGATATTTGTGGATCATGCACACTGCGAGCTACGTACGCCACAAAAGTAAGAATCCCTATTAAAGAAATCTACCCTGAGATGAAGTAATATATGAAACCCTTTAAGAAATATTGGCTGCCGGATGATCGGCAATTGCATGGAAGCACAAATGGAGTCGTTTACTGTAATGTTTTCCATACCAAAGCAACTGGTCGATCTTCTGCGTGAATTTTTTGAAACTATACTTACCCTACAGGAGTCTTGGGTATACAAACAGAGAGTTTGTTTTGTGGGGTTCAGTCACCTTGAAATGATAAGCAAGAATAGTCTAAACATTTCCGGCAGAAAATATGAACATGGCTGGCTGTGGCTTTTTCTGATTATTGGTGTCAATTGTCACAATCGAACATAAGCAAAAGGGGTGCAAACTTCAAATTGCATTCTTTCTGCTAGCTAGCTGGGTTCATTGTCATAGGAGATAAAATGATCAGTGAAACATGAGCCAACTTTTGGTCGAGGACGTGTCACAATATCCAAAATGAGATCAGCCGTCAACGTCGCTGCTCTTTTTAGCTCTACTTCTTTCAAGTTTCAAACCATCAACGTGCGTTTACATGTTTAATGTCGTGTAAAGTGCCCATACATATGGATAATTATATCTTCTTTTGCTAATATATACTTTTGATTCATTATCCCTTTTTATCATCTTCCTTTATCAAAAAGGTTTGGTAGCCATGGGTCATCTCATCCTCACCCCTTACAAAAGTTATGATTGAATTGAAAAGCAGTGAAAGAAGTAAGATGAGGCTTAACTCTTATCCCATAACAGTTTCCACCTTCCTGAGCTAAGGTCTTCGGTACTCAAAAATGGAGGCTCTGAGTCACTCAACCACGAAAGAAAAGGAGAAGATGTGTAGAGTTTGTACTGGTCTCGTGCTTCCTAGGTGGCAGAAGAAGGAAGAAAGAGCGAGAAAACGATGAGTTTCTGGATGATGATGAAGCAAGGTACGTGAACAACCGACATGGCTGATGTGGCTGCATGTTGGATACTGGAAATCGGAAGCTTTGTGGTCAATTTTTAACGTAAAAGAAGCTTCTTTACAGGGCATGCACGAGCCTATAAGAAACGACTCGAAAAGAAAGAGGTCAAAAAAGAGGGGGATTTGTGAGGTGGAGGCTAATATGGAAACAAAAGCGATTGCGCAGAATGTCGGAGGATATCAAAATAAAGTAATATTTGTTGCCATTTGACATCATAAAATGGACCCTTCTATGGCTCAAAATAGTAGCAAAAAGAATATTTAGGAGGAGCATATCGAGTCATATGGCTGCAACCCTCTATAGATTTCTTCATTCTTGATTCTTCTACGCTAAGTTTTCTTGTCTCATTATAGTTAATGAATTCTTTGTGAAATGAATGTCACCATCGACTTCATGAATTATTTAGGATGATGTTTATTACGAGATTAATGATGGCTAAAAAAGAGATCGTATCTTTTAAATTAAAAATAAAATAAAAAATTTAAAATTAAATGAATAAATTATATTTTAAAATGTAATATTTTAATTTTTAAAAAATTTTATTTATGTACAAACTAGTCGAGATTTATTTTACTAATATTTAGCATGTATTTATCAAATTACATACTCTTTCTTTGGTGAGGGCGAGAAGTGGAAGATGAATAATTTTGTCAGTCATATTTTTAGTTAGGTAAAATTGATTACTACACATGTTGATTAGTGATTACTACTATTCTTCTTCATAAAGCAAGCGTAAGAAATCAAAATCTGGTGCAATGTTTGGCTAACACAATCATAGCCTAATCAGATGGCATTGATACTATATTTTCCAAGAATTGCGTCGTCAAAAAAAAAAAATGTTTCTATTTATATTTATCCTGACTAGACATTTAATACTATAAGTTAAAAGAGTCCAAATCAATACTGTCCTTCATGAGTCAATTTGGGGCCCCAGAACTTATCCTGTCCATCAAAGTGATTCCTTCCATTCTTGCATCGACACAGTACTCTGCTCAAAGTCTGAACGTTCAAATGGAGGACTTACAAAAATCTTCATTTATACTCGTTGATGAAAGTATCTGTTTTTAAACAATAAAAAAATCTGCAATAGCGGAAGTTTTGGCCAGACCTCTAAAAGCAATTATTTAATAATATATGTATAATTACAATTATAACGAGAACATAAAATACTTTTTTTTACAACAAAATTTATTATCATTATTTAAGAATACGTTTTAAATAAATTCTACTTTTATATAATAATTTATAAATTATATAAAAAAAAAATAAATCGTATTAGACGAGTCTTCTTATGTCCACTATAGCCGAAGAAACTGAAAAAAAACATCGGATGAAGTCATGTTCTATTCTTCTTAACAGGCCTTGGATCAGCAATTTGGGCCTCCGAAGATAGTGATTGTAAATATGACCCAATAACAAAAAAGAGCAGCACCGCGGGAAGGGCAAAGAATTATGTACGGTGCATAATATGACTCCCCTTTGTTTGAAAATCAACTTTCAGACGACGAAATCCTAACAAACTGTTTTTTAAATAATACTACTAACTAATTATTTATTATTTATTTTTTGCAATTTTCTTTTTTTTTTTGTGTGGCTAAATGATAACTAGTCTTGCATTTCACCCAAAACATTTACAGATCTCATCCAGTGGTACCCAACCTTCCTCCATTCAGACAGACTTGGATTTTTCCCACTGTAGAAGTTTTTCCCTTCCTAGTAGGAAAAAAAAAATGACCACATATTTGATTATTCTTGACTTGGTCAAAGAACACCATAAAATTAATTACTACTATGTATTTGGAAAATTTGTGGAAAGGGATTCAAAGAAAAAATTGCAGGTTCTCCCGGCCGGAATCGTATGATTGGACTGCATGAGCCCAATTTTCTGACGGAAAAGGAATTTTCTAACATTCATAAAAATATTTTCTACACCCAATGGGCAGGTAACACCAAACATGCTTCATTAGTCTTAGCAAAGACTAGGTGAAGTTGATGGTCAAACCTAAGAAAAACACACACAAGACAAATTTAGAAGATCTATTACAACTTTCATTTTCTATTCTATGTCAGCTTTGAGTAGGAAAGAAAATCTTCAAAGCACAAGTTTTACTTTTTTTTTTTTATTAAGAAACTTGTTTTAGTTGGAGGCTGGGAAGGTTATTCTACGTTTCATTCATTATAGTCACACCTTTTTTAACAAATCATTATAGTTACTTACATTCGTGCTTGTTTTTTCCTTTTTTTTTTTTTTTGGTGTATTTGGATAGCAATTTATGTAAAAATATTTTATTTTTTCCCTTAATATCACAGAAACAAATAAAAATCGATATTCGAAGGTAATCAACCTCTAAGTCCTTCATGCTTTAGATTTATAAAAATTTCTTGTGCGAGATAAAAACTCGTTAGATTAAAGAGAAAATATATAATATGTTATAAGTAAATAATAATTTTGAAAATTAAGAATCAATTCTCGAGAATTGAATATCGATTGAATTAAAATTAGTTTGACTTCAGTTGATAAACTCTTTTCAAGTGAATTGTTATCGAAATATGAAAACCATTTGTTGTACTAAGGAGAACAATTCATTTCATATGGTACTTGGAAGCTTAACTCAACTATGAAGTTAATAGCTTAACAGCAAATAGCTACAAAAATAGTAATTAATAATTTGATTGGTCTTATATTTATAATCTACACACACTTACTTATCAACATATTTAGTCTAAATATCTATGGACCATTACAAAAGGAGAAAACAATAACGGAACAATCTACGTGTCCTCTGGAAAGAGGAGGAATGCTGTTATCGACCCCCCACCCTAAACCCTAGGATGTAACCTGTACAAGGACAAAGAAAAGAAGAAGAAGATGTGCCGGTGGAGGGAGGCACCCAACCACCGGCCACCATATAGATGTGCAGGAAAACCTACCCCGTTTTATTGGAATAGTACAATTATTTGGAGAGACGTCAAAGTCATGCATGAAGGAGAAAGTCGATCTGAAAGAAATGTATTTGGCTGCCATGAATGTATAACCCACAATAAAAGGGCACCAAACCTTTATTTGCAGTGGATAAGGTCTTACATTTTTGTATTGCCAACGTGTTGCCACATTGGATAACAAAGACAGTACGTGTTTTTTCCCCATTATTATTATAGATGTTTGAAAAACCAAATTTTGATGAGTAAATTACTTTTTAGTACTCTTTATTATAATCTATCTACTCTTTAGTACCTTAAAATTTTAAAACTCTTATTTTACTTTCCTCTGTCTTAAACTAAAAGGTAAAGTCATTAATCGATTCTAAAATTATTTACATTAACAATCTTTTTAGATTTCTTTATATAACTGGACCTCTATGTTGTTTAAAATTTGATATTACAAGCATAAATTTTTATTCTCAAATATATATTAGGTAAATATATACTATTTTTTTTTAATTTTTTAATTGTACAAATGCAAAATGAAGTTTTAGTTTAAAAGTCTATTTTCATCATAATTTGTTATGGTTAAAATGTTAAAATAAAACCAATTAAAAACATTTTAAAACATTTATATTTTGTTTTTTATCATACATACATACATACATACATACATACATACATACATACATACATACATACATACTAAACAAAACTCATGTTATTATAGAAAATTGCTAAATTATACAAAACTCATACACACACCGCGAGATCACAAGCCGCAGAACCAACAGTGAGAAGAGAAGAATAAAATGTGCGTATTCGAAGAAAATTTAAATTTGACAAAAAGGTAAATAGTCTATTCTCACCTAAATTTCTTTAGCATGAGAAAACTGCAAGACCATTTGACTGACAAATTTATAATATTTCATTGTACACACAAAATTATTGGTTTTTAACTTACCTTACTAGCCTCCATTTACTAAAAAGATAGAAAAAAAAGTGTAACAATAGCTAGAAACAAAAAGGAAATCAAGAAATCATGTTAATTAGGGTTAATGGTTGGTTTTATTTAAAAAATAATAATCTAATTATTCGAGTTTCGTGTAATTATTCTTAAAAATTGTGAATTATTTTTAAAATTCATATTTATACAAATTTAAATTTGATTTGAAACTGATAAAATTGGAACCTTAGTGTGGTTCAAATCCCCCGACCTGATTTCCAAAGTTTACTTGGGTTCTTCTGTTTCCATATAATGGTTGATTCTTCTTTCCTCTAAGCATAAAATTCCAAAAACAAAAAATAGCAAATAGGAAGGCAGGTTTTGAGATTTGGGAACTTCAGTTCTGAATCCTGATATAAGCGAAGGGTGGACCTGCAATGAAGTCCTCTTTGCTTCATTACCTCAGAGGTTGTTTCCAAATAATGCGAAGCCACAATGCCCTTCCCCCGTTGTCTCTTTTGTTCTGGGACGATCGACCCTCCATGCTTTCACCTGTTCAGATTGTGAACTGACCACCGGAGGCATGATCGAGAGAACCAGTCGTGCACGCAACGGAAGCCTCAAAAGAGCCGGCAAACTGGACCATTGAGCCGAAACAGTTATGCTTATGACATGCTTATGACCCAAGATCGTAAGCGTAAATGAGAAGTGAGAATCAGTGCAAGAAATTATAGTGCACAAATAAAGACAGCGATCGAGCTTTTTACACGAGAGTAAGGGAAAAGTTGACACAATCATTGGCATAGTCTACGTAGAAAAGTTGTTGTGTGACTGTGAAGGGAAATGGAGAAGAAAGCTTTGAATCAAAGTGAAAAGAGGGTGTGACCTAGCAATGTTGGAAATTTTGACATTATGAATAGATATATCCCAGACAAATCAAGGTGGTGAAAGGCATGAAGATCTGTCGACACCTCAGGGTCAGAGAAGTCAATCGAATCCGATTTTGGTCCCTACACCAGAATCCAACAAAAGGAGGAAAATGAGCGGGTAAAACGATGGCGTGCGATTTCATTTTGTTTTCCCGATGAGGTGTGCTTGTTTTGCAGGTTTTTAATATTTTATATTTTTAATAAAAATAAATTTTATTTATAAAATATTAATTTTTTATTCATATCCAATAAATTATTATATTTTTTTATAAAATTTAAAATTATACTTATATTTTTTTTAAAAATTAATATAATTTCAGTTCAAATATATTTTGGTTAAAAAAAATTTCTTCACTCACTAACAGGGTTAGCCTTTATTATTTTTTTATTAAATAAAATTAATATATTAGAATATAAGGAAACATGTTACATAAATGGATAAGGTAACAGATAGATAACACACTTCAAACTTTAAATGAGTAATATACAACTAAATGAAAAAGAAAATAAATACACAATAACATCTTCCTAACTTCTCCATCGTCATCCACAAACATAAAAGGTATAAGAAATTCAGACTCAATTAGATTCGTGAACACAATTTAAAATATCATATGATCGTTTTAACTGTTTTGAAAATGATCTAGAAAAGAAAAGAGAGATGAAGAAATGGGCTAAAACAAGTTAGGTTAATATAGAAAGGAGAAGCCAGTGCCTATCGAAGCATATCAACAAGGAAAACATACCACGAGATTGTAAATCTTATCAAACAAAACGCAAAAGGAAGAAAATTGTGGTTTGGAGGACAAAAGCGTAGGTGTACAACAGAAATTAAAAAAAAAGACACAGTTTTAGCTAGGAACAAAGCTCCATATGAAGCCGGAGCTACGATCTGGCCTTGTTGCAAAGGAAGAAGATTGTGGGAGAAAGAAAATGGGTAGAGAGAGAAAGAAAAAAGAGAAAAGGAAGTTTTAGGGTTAGCCTCTATTTAGGATTGCTTCCATCCTATTTTCAAGATGTAACGCTGTAGACCAGCAGAGAAGAAGATGGTAAGTTATAAAGTCAAAATTTGTCTTAATCTTTTAATACATTATATACTTAGATTTGGGAATTGCGTAATTTGGATCATTGGATTTACAAGTTGAGAAAATTCGATGGCCTTGGATTTATGATTTTGTAGGTCTTCTTTTGACCTTTGTTGATCTATGTAAAAATTTATCAATTTTTTGTACATAACGTTTTAATATTTGTATTTGTATATAACTTTATATTTATATATATAATTCATCCATCAATTTAAATCTATCAAATTATGCAACCTTAAATCTTATTTACTTTATTATTATTTTTTTATATCAATGCAATCCACATCTACTTACCCAATGAAAAAAAGTCGTAGCACTACTCTGATTTTAGGTAGAAGTGTCCGTAGGCATTAACGTTTGACATCAAACCTGATGACTTGTTTTTCAACTATTGTAACACTTTCAAAATTGTTAGCTCATGATGTTAACATGCTACCACTTTCTCAATTAGTCTCCCCGTCTCTATTTATCTGTTACAGTTAATTATTTCACATAATTTTTAAAAAATTAATTAATATTTTAAATTCATACAATTTTATTTATACATTCTAAAAGTACTCGTAAATTTAATATTCTCCACAACTATTTTTCTACATTGTTTACTCAACTATCTCTCTCTAAAATTATTACACTTTTATTTTTTAGAACTATTTAATATGAAGGTATAGTAGTAAAATTAATATTAATGACACTTAAATTTTTTTAATATCACAAATAAAAAAAAATATCAAAAATTTTTAATTAACACAGATAAATAAGGATAGGGAGAATAATTAAAATCTTACTCCTCGGACCAATTGCATTCTAGGCACAGAGCTCTTTCACACTTTCATTTGTTGGTCGGTAATTGGGAGATGGGAAACACCAGTTTTGAATATTAGTATTAGTATTATTTTTTTTAATTATGAGTTCATTGACTCTGACATTAGCTCAATTATAACATTATCATTACGCAATTTTCAATTGCAATTACACATAATTCGTCCACTCGCTCTCTCTCTCTCTCTCTCTCTCTCTCTCTCTCTCTATCTATATATATATATATATATATATATGTATTTGACTGTGCAGAATCGTGTGTGCTTATGACGTTTCTGAAAAGAGAAAATGATGTACAATACCAATGCTTTTGTCGTGGATGGCTTAGTGAAATGCAAGCATCATCGTCCACGCTTTCAACACTAATCCTTGTTTACATTGTCCGGACGATTCTCTAGTAGAGTTGGAGAATTTTGTTGATCAATCAATTTTTTTTTTTCCCCCTTCGTGTGTGTATGGAGGAATTGGGTCTGAATTACAAGGCAAACAATCGAATACGTAAATTCTTGAAAAAAAAGCAATATGTTAGAAAGGATCGATTGGAATATTCTCGACAATATTTCTTTTTATATATTTTTCATAAATTTTGTATAATAAAAATAATATCATAATATACATTCATATTTGAATAGTAAAGAAAAATAATATTATGAACGACAAACTTCATCAATAATGCAATAGCAGAAAGACGACAAAAAACAATAATTAAAATTTTATATTATTTATTTTGTTTTTTGTAATCGGAAGTGCTGACACATGGATTGTTGCATTGGTACAATAATATCTCTAATCTGACAAATGAATCTCCTCCCCGCAATTGTAATCTTTAAAAAAAATGAAAATAAAAATAAATTCCTAAAAACTTTGCACTCATAGGCTAATACGTACTCGGTACTCTCAAGCTCTCTGGTTCTGTGTGTTGGTAACTATTAACTAAGCTACAGCTACTATAGTAGTATTGCTGGGGACTCCCCTTGACGTTGGCAGCCCTGGACGTCGTTATCAATTTGGAGAAGGATCCGGTACACCCAGCCACCTAAGCTTTCCATGGTGAATAGGTTCCTCGTCACGCGGGCCATGTTTGTGGGCCAGAGATAGAGAGAAAGTCCCACATATAGGAAAGGTCAGTTGGTCCACATCTGATGCCACGCCAACGATCCAACAAAGGTTGATGGGCCTCCAGTGAAGGGACTGGGTTTGCATTAAAGTTAGCTGCATGAGTAGGTTAGAAATGCTGAGAGAGGCGCAACATTGCCGCCACGATGGCGACGGCTGCAGCAATGGCCTGTGACCCAAACACGTGCATGCACGTGGAGGCTGCACTGCTTTCGTCCAAAGCTCCTCCCTCGTAGATCATGCTGCCGTTGATTGATGCGAAACTGTTGTTGTCTTCCGGCCCCTGATTTTGATTCCCCGATGAGCCGCCGTTGGATGATTTCTGACTGCAAAAGGAAACAATTAAGAAAACAACACAAGATTAAAGCCTAATAATGGAAAACAACACAATAAAATAAAATAATTTGGTGGTTGCAGGATCATTATCCCATCCCTGCTCCAAAAAAGATCATTGTTTTATTTGGAGGCTAATAATGGAAGGCACGCTGTGTTGTGAGTGTCAACTCTTTCTGGTAAGACAAGTTGGACTAACAATACAAGTGGTACTATTCGTGAACTAAACTAATGCAAGTAGCTACCATTCATGGCCGCCGGCGAGAGTGGAGACGTAAGAGTATAGGTTAGGCTCGGGACAAGGGGGGAGAGAGAGAGCGGGTCAGATAGGTGGAGCTCTGGGATTGGTATTATCAACTGACATTACATAGTACACACTACTTCAGAACCTCAACGGGCAACATATGAATATCTCTGCCCATCCAACGTTCTTTTGTCAGAAGGATTTGGGAGTGCGCAAAAGGTCGTCGCATTCCCCGGTAAGGGGCTGCCCGAGAAATGACAAAAGTTCAACGGCCAGAGAATTAAGCGATCGTCGGGCATGGCCATTCCAAATGGGCTATCAGAAGCCCATTGTAGCATCACAAATTGTCAACAAATACTAATCGGTAACAGTCATTATCAATTAGAATTCCTACTTCCACGGCCCTTCATTGAACCATAAAAGGACTTTAGCCCTGAGCCGTAAAATTCACTCATGGCTAACGTTAACATGTCCTGTCTTTTTTTTAGCAGCATAGATTGTAACGTTAATATGTAAGCCTGCAAAAAGACTGGTTGGTTACTGGGGCCAAAAAGCTTTGATGTGATTCATATTCTCTTACCGCATGAATAATTCATCTAAGATGCTTTTATAAAAAAATAAATATTAAATCCAATTTATATTTTGTATCGATAAAAAAATTAAAAACTATTACCCATACTTTAGGAAGTAGAATTAAAAGTACTAATACGTAGTGATTTGAGGAAATTTACCTGGTGTTGGGTGACGGGCAGAACGTGATGATATAGTCCCCTCCCACGCATGTGAAGGTACTAGTTGCATCATCGTAGGCATAACTATAGGCGTGTGGGCATAAATTCTTGAACGACTGCGAGTACATAGACGGCTTGCAAGTCGCTGGAGTGTTGTACGCGCCGCTGCAACAGTACTGATCTTCGTTAAACGCCGAGCACGCGCTCTTACACGCCACACCTTCCCCTCTGGTGCTCGTCACTTTCAACGCCGACGGACAAACCCCGTTCAAATCCACCTGGCATCCTGTTGTTGTACAGTTGACTCCAGACCCACCCTGTGGGACCACAAGCATTGGGAGGTTGTACCCGTCCACCAGGCTGACGTCATAGAAGTCTTTCCCACCGTCACCGTCAAGCGTGAACTCTGCCAGTGTGGCAGGAGGAGCAGCATTACCGCCTGCACATTCTATCTTTCCGGAGCCACAGTCACCTGTAAGGCAGCTGAATTTCCCTGTGGAATCTTGGGTGCAGTGGGTTCGACCCCAGAGTCGGCCCCCCCATGAAGAGGGTGCTTGAATTGTCCTGGACTCACCCTGTTGAAGCGCAAAGCCAGTGGTGGAAAGCGGTGGAATCCCTGCATTGGATAAAATGCCCGGCCATACTGTGTAGCTACACCTGTTTACCAAATTGAATGTCGCTCTTGCATAAACTCCTGCGCAAATGAGAAAAATTAACAACCTTGTCGGAACATAAGAACTGAAAGAATTGCAAGAAATTCAATTTTGATAGTGCTATCCTTCATTATGACGAATTTATACCTGATATGAAATTATTTGTGAATGTCAATAGCAGCGCAAGCAAGCAGAGTCGAGCCATAGAGAATGTGATAACAAGTAAATACGGTGGCAAATGATTAAATGCAGCGGGAGGAGGAAGAGAAGGTGGGGAGGAGTACTCAGAGGCTTAATATAGCCGCCAACAAGCAACTGAACCTGCCTTCTTCTTCCTCTTAAAAGATGAGAAGGGGCAGTAGAAATGGAGAAACCAGGAGGGAGAAAGATGGAGGTTTCTGGTAGACGGTTTGGCCGGGCTATATATAGGCAAATTAAGCAAGGAAAGCAGGCAGGACGATGAAGGAAAGTAAAAAAAGAAGGCCAACGTGTAGTTTTATGGGCCCATGGGGAGTTGGGCTGAGTAAAAGCCGGCGTCTCTGTTCTAATTAAAACGGGATTTCAACTCTCAGGCAGGCGGAGGCTTTTGTGCCCGCGCCCACACCAAAAAAAAAAAATAATAATAAAATCAAACAGAGGTGTCCTTTATCTCCTTCCTCTATTTGGAGGCCGGAATGCCGGTTACATGAGGAAATAAATACCTAACAGTGGCAGGAGAGAATAATTACAAGCATGTCCCTACAAATAGAAACAGGGGATTTTCAGAATGAATGAATCATGCTTTCAAATCAGAATAAAAATCGGCCATTTGGGATTTTTTTTTAGTTGTTGTCTTCATATAAAGTAACGCAGATGCACCAATAAATATGATGCCTTGCAGAGGGGAATAATAAGACCTGTTACGCCAAATTTTTTAAAAATAGGTAATTTTATTTTTTAAAATTATTTTTTTTAAAAAAATCATTTTAAAAATTTCACTTGTTAATTTTTTTTTAAAAAAATTATAAATATATTATCTAATTTTTTTTTCATATGATTTATCCTCTAACTTCACGCTACTAGTTCCCATCTTTAATGAATTGTACAAAATTGTACAATAATTTATACACTTATATATAAATTTGTATATATATATGTATGTATATATACACGTACATTAATCATGATTAAATATATATATTTTAAAATAATATTATTCTATTAGAAGTGTGACTTATTCTCACCTTCAAATGCAGTCCAAATCCCACTAATGAAGTCCAAGAAAGTGTAGAAGTACCTTAAAAGAGGGATTTTAGCATGACTGCAGTAATATTTTAGCTTTGATCATTCCCTGAGACTGCAACATAGTAGTACATATTTTCTGGTCAAACCACGTGTTCCAGTAGGAAATGGTTTCCCCTCCCCCTCCCCAGTATCTACATGCATAAAATGCATTTGGTATGGAGCTTGAAATGACCTTCATTCTTTAGAGTTTTAATAGAAACCGTGGTAGTCCGAACCCAGAATTCTCATAAACAATTTCAACTACGGAACAGTCATTTTCCATCGTACGCAAGATGCTTTATGATTTGCCTGAAAGAATGATGGCTACAACAAAATCCAGATAGTAGAAGAAAATATTCTTCTGTCTTACGATGTTGTTTAGTTCCAGAGTTTGTCGTTTCATGGATGGCATTTGATGCTTGCAAGCATGTTCAACATTTGCAACCTTAAGAAATGCAAATTTGACAAGCAGAGGAGAATTGAGTTTTGTACTCTTCAAACTACAGTTCTCTACGCACTGTAATAGTTATAGCTTGTGAAACCGATAATAAAGGAAAAGAACAAATTTCCCTCCACAACAGTCCTGCAAAGAATGTTTAATCTTTGATAGTATACTTGTTGAATTTTCCTATTATTATTGACATAAAATTTTCTTCAACTAACAAAACTGCTTATGTTGGTTTGGATATATACAAATAAGATTGAAGGATGCTCCTATTAAGAGAATTAAAAGATAGAGACAAGATAAGTTGGATAGAGGTAGAAGTAAGTCTAATAGGATATAAATGGAGGTGATTAGAAGAGCTATGTATTCATTAGATTTGAATAAAAGTGACGGTATATAAAAAGAAATGGAGCAAGAGGATTCTATGTGAATAATTATATATAGTCGTGTATTGATTTATATAGTCGACCCTAAGTGTTTTGAGACTAAGGTTTAGTTTTGTTATTTTGTTGTAACAAAACTGCTAATAAGTGCATCTTCATATGAAATTCCAGTCAAAAGGCATGATGAAACGAAAGAAATGACGATGAAATCTCTTGTAGTCTTTCCAGCTGCAGATAGGTTTTCTTTCCTACACTCAAAGGGTTGTCGTGGTAAGAGGAAGAGATGCTATTTATTTTGAATTCTTTTGAGAATGATATGATGGTAACATCATTGTTGCAGGTCGTTTTTGCTGCTGCTAGCTGGGCGTTTCTTGTCCAAAACATTTTAACATGGTATAAAACTAAGAATTGCAGCTTGGATGTTCGAGGAAAACTCAAGATTGAGTTCCTCGACGGTTGTCCGATGTTTATGGTTAGAAAATTCAAAATTAGACTGCCATCAGAGGAAAAGTTGGAGGAGAAACAAAAATATCTCATGGGATCAGTCCCTATAGCGTGGTGATGTTGGCACTTTGACATTCGCCAGTCATCTGATACGGTGGGTACATAAATCCATTTGGTCCTGATTCCAACGGTTTACATGAAGGTGAAGCCCAGCAGCAACAGTTGACATTTGGTATGAGAGGACAGAAATGCGAGATATTTTGTGCAAGACATGTTTCTTGAGTGTGTTTTCTGAATAATAACAAATTCATTTGAAAACACAGGGATACTGTAGCCATAAAATTAACTTCTATGAAGAACTATCATCCCTCTCCCTCACAAAATCAGCCAGCTCAAATTGTCGCTTTATGGCATGTTTGGATTGGAAAAGAAAAGGAAAATAAATGAGAGGAGAGGAGTAGGGCAGAAGCGGTAGGTAAGAAGAAATAAAAAGATTAATAATTATTTATAGTGTTTGGTTAAACATAAAGAAAAAAAATATTTGATATAACGTTGGAGGATGAAGGTTGGAGGATGAAGGGAAGGAAAAGAAAGGAAAGATATTATTTGGGTTTACCTTTTTATCTATTAATTTGATATAATAATATTAAATATATTTATTTATTAAAAATATTTTAATTTATTTACTAAAGATTCATTAAATGAGTTTTTTTTTCCCTCTATTTCCGTCTACTTTTGGATGGAAAAGAGGCTGAATCTTTTATACAAACTCTAATCCCTTCATTTCCTTCCCATTCATTTTCTTTTTTTAAAAAATAAAAGTCTAATCCAAACACTTAAAATTTAAACTTTTCGTTTCTTCTCTTTCCCTTTCCCTCGTTTTCTCAATCCAAATATACTGATATTGAATTCATATAAATCACATTATTATTGAATAGTTAATTTCAATTCTTAAATTCTATTTTCATAATTTAGAATATATATATGTCTTATTCTCTGTGACACGAGTATTTATATAAACTCATGTATTTTGTAAATGCTAGATATTCAGTCATAGTACGGAATCTGCTGAAACTGATTTCCTGTTCCTGCGAATGTGAGGCTTGCACCAAGTGGGATGGCGTTGGCAGCTCTGGGTGTTGGATATTGAGACTAATGAAAGAGTCTCCTTTGGCGACATTTTTCCGTTGACAAACCTAGAATGAATAGAAGACACGGTTCCTTGGTTTTTTAGGATTTTAGGAACGTCAAACAGCAGATGAATTCTTCCCTTTTATTTTTTCCCTATCGAATTGACCCCTGACTTGGGCTATAGTTCGACAATCAACAGGATCTAGCTTTTTATTACCAAAAAAAAAAAGGGTTCGACAATCTATAGGAAGTACCAAGACCAGGTAATGGATGAGGGAGGAGGGAACTGGTAAAATGCAGTTTCATCTTTCAACGAGGTTGTTCAACTGCCAAAATTCTTCCTCAAGTTATGAACTAACCAGTATTTTGTCAAACATATTCAACATGCTAACAAAAGTATTATGCAGTACCTCGTACTACACTGATTAACCAAGTACAATATATGCATTCGGAGTCTGATATTTGATAGCAATTGAATACTTTTAACTGTCATGTCTGAATGACAAGTGAATAAAAGTGTATTTGGATTGTAAATAATATTTATTTTTCAATAATTATTATCATTTAATCAAATATTATATATTTTTTTTCACTGATATATATTTTTCATAATTTAAATTCTTTTTTAATTCATTTTTTTTCCATAAAAAATCTATCTTTATGCTTCATTAGGATTAAATATAAAAAGAAAATGAAAGAGAAATTGGATGTGAATATAAATAATAAATACACTTAGTGAAATATAGAGAGGATATAAATGCACTCCTCCACATCAATATTTCTTGACCCTAAATCAGAGAAATTAATATTTAGAGAAAATAGAATAAAAAATATAATAATAAAATAAATTAATAATTCTCTTTCTTCACTCCTTTTCGCATTTATCAAACAAACAGAAGGTAAAAGAAAATACTTTCTTCGTGAAATTTGTTTTCCAACCTCTCTTCTCCTTCCTGACTAGACTATGCGTAAGCTCTTAGCTTGCATTTTTAGAATTGTTAGCTTTGACCTTTGTAGCGAAGCAAGAGGTGTAGGCTTATGTTGGCTATTGGCAGTCGTACAAGTTAGTTTGATTTGTCCAATGCTGATTCCTTGTGCCTGTAGCGAAAATGAAAAGAGTAATGGGTCTATACAAGGTTTTATATATTATATTAAGCTAAAATAACATGGGATTTGGATTTTCGCATCTAGGGGGAAACCCACCGAGGCCTTTGACTGAAAGAAGAAATTTCCTCTCCTGCCGAGTGTGCTTATTGGCGTCATTCAATGCGTACCTTAAGCTTATCTTATCTCCGTATCCCCAACTTGGACTCGTTTGCCTCATGTAGGGTCATATGCTTCCCAGAGTTTGGTGCTGCAACCACAGATGTTCTCTATGATGAGATGAACCGATTTGTACAATTTCACTGCTACTGTATAAAGCAAAGTACGAGAATCCCATCATTTTAATTTGGTAGGTATAGTTATCAATATCACTCTTATCACATAAACAATAGTACCCAAACACGTGAATAGAGAACAAGAAAACGATGTGCATTACGCACAAAAATATAGTAACAAACTGTCTTTTTTTCTTTTTTTAAGGGGAGGCTTAATTGAGGAAGCTTAGACAGAAAATAGTGGGAGGAAGGTGAAATTTCACTTTCAATTTGGTGCAGTTTTGACTGACTCACTGAGGATTGAGGGACCCCAGCCGGCAGCGGCTACCACGGAGGAAAACTGTTCTCTTGTTCCCTGAACAGCTGGGCGGCCGTGCACTAAACGTGAACTTACTTTGATGGCTTTCCTCGAAGCTTTGAAATGAATTCTTTCTGACGAATAAGAGCTTAGTAGTAACACATCAATAAGGGTGCAAAGTAAAAATTCTCCCAGGACCACGAACAATATTCTGGCTGCGTTCATGCATGATAAGCGGAAAACGCAATCAGCAGCAAGAATTGTCTATATCAGTAACGTATCATGGGCAAAACCAGTCGAACCCTTTCTTTTTCCTTATCAGGAACTCATTTTTGTCAAGAAAATTGGAGATGAATGAAAGAGAGAGCGGTCTGGCCTAACCTGTCCTTTCGCCGTTAATGTTGAAACTAAGGGATGATCTATGCTAATGTTGAAACTATTAATGGTCAAGATAAAGTTAACGCTGTGTATGATACCCGCTTCTGGCAAGCAAAAACGAGAAAACGTTCAACAGTCTGCTGCTAAACACAATTATGCCCAAGTTCACAGAAAACTGGTTTTAGTCAACATCACATATACGTGTTTCTATAAGGAACAAAAGAGCAAATGTAAAATGGATGCTGTTGATCTATGCTATTTTGTTTTCTCCCCATGCACACAAATGATGACAATTCAATGTCGCAAAGCAAAGTTGATATGCATTGCTCCTTGCATTAGCCGATACGAAAGGAAACCGACCCGATTTAAAGCATCATAGGGGAACTAGAGCTTGCAATCAAGACAAATGAATTCCTGTCTTCATGTCACCTACCACCTCATAATCTATGACCTAAAAAGGCAATCAGGCCACATATCACAGCACTATTCCTAACTGTCGTTCAAATAGTCAAACTACAGTGCTCAAAAATAAATAGATAAATACAGAGCGGGGGTGGGTGGGGAAGTAATACAGTGTGAAAAATTCTTAGAAGCTAGTTCGAGATACCGAATTGACAATACAAGGGGGATTTTAAAATATTGATAAAAGAAAGAAAATCTTCATTTTTTAAGTTGTTTTTTTGATAAAAATATGTCAATCACTCTTAAATTTTCATAAATTTTTATTTTTATCCTTAAACTTTTAAATACTTAATTTTAGCCCTCAAACTTTTAAAATACATAAAAAAATAACAATTTCAACAATAAAAGCTCAAGTACAATACAAAATTACTAGATTTTAACTCTCATTCTCCTATTTTTTATTTCTAAAATATTATTCGTCCACTTTAATTTCAATCTCTTCTCTTCAAATTAGCTCTCCCATCAATTAAAACTATTAAGTGCTTATGAAAGTTCATCATATGACTTCCACATGATCTATTTTATAGGTATTTTCATTTACTCAACTCTCACAATGTGGTGTCATCCTTCTAATTTTTATAAAGTAACTTCTATATATGATAAGAAAAGACTACTACAACTTACGCGTCTCTCACTTCTCTTTTTAAAATTTTTTTTAAATAATTCACTTTTACTTTCAAATTTATTCTTCCTTCTTGTAGAGATGACAAGAAAATTACTATTCCTCAAGAACTGAATCAATTTTTTTTCTTCTTTATCTTTATATCTTAGTTTTGTTTATTAAAGGGTAAAATATGTTATTTTTGTTATATGATTAGATTCGAAAAAGTGCGAAAGAGTAATCTCAAGATTATTGAGTCGCATAAAAGGTTTGAAGTTAGATCTTAAATTTGTTGTTGATAAATGAAGAAATTCAAAGAGAATAGAGTAAAATTAAAGTTAAAGAATAATATTTTAGAAATTAAAATGGAGAAATGAGAGCTAAAATTTGGTAATTTTGTATTTTACTTGAACTTTAATTGTTGAAAGGACTATTTTTTAGGTGTGTTAAAAGTTCGAGGGCTAAAATCACGCATTTTAAAGTTCGAAAATAAAAATCAAAATTTGTAAAAGTTCAAAGGTGGCTGACATATTTTGCCATGGTTTCTTTTATTAGGTAATCTTCAATATTACCCAACCGAAAGCTGCTTTGCAAGGCCACGAAGGAATCTGGTGAGGGATCTTTGAGCAGCTGCCACATCTTTATCCCACTTTTCACCCTTATCTTCTGAACTGCCCAGATGTTGTTGCAGAGAGTGCACTTTCCTTACAAGTCTTCTTAATTCCTGCCGGGAAAATCAAAGACAAAAATAGAAAATTGAGACACATGAAGAATAATTCACTACAGAGAAAGCAGTGGCATAACAAATTACTGAGGCAAACAGATAATATAATCAACAATAATTGGTCTTCGCTTTAAAATATCAACTTAAACATAAATGTGTATTCCTCATAGGATATAGCTACCCCAAGAGAGAGAAACTGACCTGGCGATCAAAATCAACATCTTGAAGTGAATATATTTCATTCATAATATCAATATCTTTATCGATCAGGCCATTAAACCATGTGGTTGCTACATCAATATGATATTCAGATTCCTGCAAACAATAGCCAAGAGATGTAAGACACAGACAACACCTAGTCATTTCTAATCCCTATCGGACTCAGTTTACCCAGAATTTTTAGCACAGAGAATATCTCAATAGCTTGAGCAAGAATCGTGCATAAGTGATGAAGGGATAAACAGAACAGATGACCCCTGAAGGGACATTGACATCCCATAATCTTTTCTTGTTCTTAACTTTGGCACAGGGAAGGAGAAGATGGCAAAGGGTTCAAGATCTCATCATCATACAAGGTAATTATACCATATTCTTTTACATTGTTTGCTATTAGAAGAAGGAAGTAAATTCTAATGTGACCCCTTTGGTTAGAATGCAGAGATAGGATGCATGATTGATTCTTGATATGTGCAGTCATCAAAATGTATAAGGAAGAAAAATATCACAGTGGATTATTGCAACCAGAAGGTTTGAAAATTTTGAGATGGAAGCACTGCAATCGCATTTACTTCTCAACCAGTTTTTTATTTATCTTCTCCCATTTCTTAACACTGCACATTCTCTTTGATCATTGCTGAAAGAAGGAAGTCGTCTGATACCTTGCACAGTACTTCCCTCGAATGCATCATGCTCTAGGATTAACTTGAATCACAAATTGTATTAATGTTTTATTCTAATTTTTAACTATATCATCTAAGAAGGGAAAAAACAAAGGACCCAAGGTTCTTGTGGCAGAGAACCAACCAAGGTTAAGTCCATGGTATAGTCTTCGAGGCTACAGTAGAGAAGCACATCCTTTACTTGCATCCATAATATAAATTAAAAACAATTATCATGTTGGCAGCATCTCAAACTTGATTTAAGAGTCAATTTTGATGTCTGGATGGCAGTCAAGTCTTGCCCTGAATCAGGGATTCCAACTATTCTTTGATAAGTTCAGTTACAACGTTATTCAATTATGAAAAATATAAAATGACCTGGTTTGGTCACTAGGCATTCATAGACCAAGTTTTGTACAGCAATATCGCTTGAAGCCTGACTACTCCTTGCCATCAAATTTCGTAAAGGTTATCCAATGAAGGTTGTTATCTTTTGGCCATGTTATTTACATTACTGTCTGGTAAAGCACATTAAATAAAGTATAAGATATAGCATTCAGAAAATAGCAAAATACCAGGAAATGCAATTTTGTGAGATGTAATAGAGGAGGCAACTCAGTTAGTCAGAGAGATATTGCTCCAAGTAGAGTGAAAAAGTATAGGTAAAAGGAGAGATTGCCCAGCACAGAAACCATGGAGGGAGAGAGAAAGAAATTAGAAGAGAGGAAGAAGTATGCTTAAAATAGAGTGTCAGAAAGTATGGAATTGTGCAAATTTAGCAAACTGACTATTCGTTCACCAATAACTATTACCAGGCAGGCACTAACCTGTTTGATTGAAAGAAACATGATTGCAATATAAAGGGCAACTAACATCACATAAAACCCAAGGGAATGTCCCCTCCTAATTGAAGGAGCAAGGAGATGAAGGAACAAATGAACAATGAAGGCCAAAGCTTTAATTTATTATTATTTACACTGATCAACTAGGAAAAAAGTCAAGTTCAAAGGGAATATATACCTGTACCTGTTCTTCATACTCATCTTCAGTTTCTGTTGCTTCATCATCATCTTCTTCAACAACTAGGGTTTCTGAACCTGACAATTCTTGAAACTTATCCTGGTCACCATCTTTTGTTGCCTGAATTAAACCATCCATCAGCTCAGGGTCCACCTCGCGTAATAATCTTCCTGACATGAATATATCATATAATTCAAACTTACCAGAGCAACCATGAGCACTACTTTCTACCAGATAACCAGAAAAGGCATCATTGCCCTATTGCTACTATAATCCAGCTTGATAATTTTAAAATTCACATCTTTTTCTGTTATCTTTCCAATTGAACCAATTTTAAGGTTATGTTTTAAGAATTGTATCTACTAATTCACAAACCCCATTTTCTGATATTTACAGAAGCTTACTACTTCCCTCTTAAATTCTCATTCATTGGATAGCAAAAACTAAGTCAAATTTCTGCTCTTCAGAGAGCAAATTATAACTAAAAACTATAACTTGAGAGTAACAGACCTATGTAATTGAATTGTCTTCGCTTTCCTTCACGAACATCATGGCCTAATCTCTGCGACATATCAACAAACATTTGGTGCTCAAATAACACTACCAGAATTGCCCCAAACAACAACAGGCGATGCACCCTATGCATCTAAGATGACGCAGAAAGATAATATCACCTTGACTAACATTAGAGCATCGTAAACCTCACGTTCAAGCAAAGCCACTCTGCACACAAATTCAAACCATGTTGATACTTTTAAAAGAAAGAAAATTACAGGTTTCAGTTACCACTGCTACAATTGTATTAATTTTCAAATTTAACATAGAAAAGTGAGGAAATATCGCACTTGAGAATACGCTTGATTTGAGGCGGAGAGAAGTTAGCAAGCTCCGTGCCCCAGCGGACGGCACGCTTAGCCTCGCGCTTCTTCTCGTTGCGGCTCTTCTTCAAGCTGCCATCAGAGGATTCGCTGTCGCTCCCAGTTGAATCGGAAGGCAACGGTGTGTCACGAAATTTGAGAGCACCTGAGCGAGAATGGACGTTGCGATAAGACAAAGGGAACGATGAAGTGAAGGGCAAAATCTGGTGGTCGCTTTTACTGCTTGTTGAGGAGAGCAGAAGAGATGAAGTGAGTAAATGATGGAATGCTGCCCCAGTAAAGTAGTGTTGATGCCATCTCGGCCATTGCAGCAGAAGCCTTAGTACATGAGCCATTTTGGTATCTCCCAGAGCACCGACCACCGACCGGTGACTGGAGTTTTGAAGGCGTTTCCTTTGCAGTCTGTCTGACCACTACAGTTGGGCTTTGTGTTCAGACGCCGGATAATGCAAGTGGACCTGGGCTTTCATTAAGCTCCCTCATACTCAAATGGTCCATTTGACTAAACATTGGGCCAATTGATGGGTCAGTCCAGCCAGTTATATAATTAAACACACGACTCAGTCGGGTTTAGGGAAAATGTTGGGCATAAAGGATGTAACTATGCTGTACGTGTAGCATTTCGTCACTTCTGAATGAACATGGGCTACGGGTGGCCCCGGTTGCCAGTTGGTCAATTGGCGGGCCAAATGGCCAGCCTCAACCTTAACCTCTCAATCTTGGTTTGACGATTGAATCAACCGGCGGTTGACGGTTAAAGTTTCAGTTGATCAATTGTCGATTTAAATGTTTTTTTATTTTTTATTTTTTGATTTTTTTAAAAGTTCTTAGCATAAAAAAGTATAAAAATGATTAAAAATTAATTTAAAACATAATATATGTTATAAAATTAGGGTAGTGTTAGAATAAAGTCTATACACTACACACTAAGAAAACTCTAACTATTCTTTGCACAAGAATGTCTCTTCAAACTTCTCTCTTTCTTTCTCTCACAATTCTTTCTCTAATCTTTCTTTCACTAATCTTTCTTTCACAAAATGATGGTGTATTACAAGCTTAGAGAATAGCTCTATTTATAGAGCTCTAATTAGTGAAATACATCATGGCATACATCATCTTCAATTAATGGTGTCTCCACTAAATGGTGGACATCCATAAAAATCTTCTAATAATTCACATAAATCCATAATTAGTGGAGCCTCCACTAATTAATGGAGATTCCAATAATTCATAACACTCCCCCTTGGATGTCCATCAATTACATAAAGAATATGCCTCGTTAAAACCTTACTAGATAAAAACCCAGTGGGAAAAAAAATCTAGTGAAGGAAAAAGAGTACACTATTCTATATGTCCATTTATTACTCCCCCTGATGAGATGATTCCTTTAAATCTTTAAACCGACGCATACCGATTTTATATCTCAACTTTTCAAATGTTGCAGTCGGTAAAGTCTTCGTGAAAATATCTGCGAGGTTATCACATGACCGAATTTGTAGCACATCAATTTCACCTTTCTTATGGAGTTCATGAGTAAAGAAGAATTTTGGTGAAATATGTTTTGTCCGATCTCCTTTAATATATCCTCCTCGTAATTGAGCTATGCAAGCTGCATTGTCTTCATAAAGAGGAGTTAGAATACCTTTGATTGATGATAATCCACAACTTTCTCGGATATAATGAATCATGGATCTTAGCCATACACATTCTCGACTTGCTTCATGAATGGCTATAATTTCAAGCATGATTTGAAGAAGTAGGCTGCTATAGATTGTTTCGTAGAACGCCATGATATAGCGAGTATTTCCACATGTAAATAGATAGCTCGTTTGAGAACGTGCTTTATGTGGATCGGATAAATAACCAGACATCTGCATAACCTATCAATGTTGGACTGGTTTTATTTGAATAAAATAATCCGAGATCAATTGTACCTTGGAGATATCGAAGGACTTGTTTAATTCCATTCCAATGTCGTCGTGTTGGTGAAGAACTAAATCTTGCTAATAAATTGACGACGAAAGCAATATCGGGCCGTGTGTTATTAGCAAGATACATCAATGCACCAATTGCATCGAGATATGGTACTTCGGGACCAAGGAGTTCTTCATCATTTTCTTGAGGTCGAAAAGGATCTTTATCCACATTTAATGATCGGACGATCATTGGAATACTCAATGGATGTGCTTTGTCCATGTAAAATCTTTTTAACACTTTTGTCTGTATATGTTGATTAATGAATAAATGTTCCACTCTCCAAATGTTCAATTTGTAAACCAAGGCAAAATTTGGTTTTACCAAAATCCTTGATTTCGAATTCTCTTTTTAAATAATCAATTGTTTCTTGGAGCTCTTCGGGAGTTCCAATAAGATTAATATCATCAACATATATAGCTAATATCACAAATTTAGAACCAGATTTCTTAATAAAAACGCATGGACATACCTGGTCATTTTTAAATCCCGCTTTCAATAAATATTCACTAAGACGTGTGAACCACATGCGCCAGATTGCTTCAGAGCCATATAATGATTTACGCAACTTGATGGAGTAATTTTCACGAGGATAATGTTTATATGCTTCGGGCATATGAAATCCTTCGAGGATTTTCATGTAAACATCATTTTCTAAATTTCCATACAAGTAAGCGGTGACAACATCTAATAGGCGCATATCTATCTTTTCATGTACTTGCCAAACTGATAAGATATCGAGTGTAATAGCATCAACAACAGGAGAATAAGTTTCATCATAATCAATACCTGGTCTTTGTGAAAAACCTTGGGCTACTAATCGCGCTTTATATCGAACGATTTCACTCTTTTCATTGCGCTTTCGCACAAATATCCATTTGTAGCCAACAGGTTTTATACCTTACGGTGTTCGGACTGCGAGTCCGAAGACTTCACGTTTTGCCGATGCATTTAACTCCGATTGAATCGCATCTTTCCATTGCAGCCAATCTTTTCTATGCCGACATTCATCAATCGATATTGGTTCAGGATCATCATTATCTGTGTAACATCAAGAGATATATTGTATGCAAATATATTATCAATAACGGTTTCTATCCGATTCCAACTTCTACCGGAAGTGGTATAATTGATAGAAATTTCAGTGTTACTTTCATCAACTTCGGTTCTTTGTCATCGGTTCTCTCTTGGTCTTTATCATTCTTTTCTTCAATATGATCTTCTGGATCATTTAATCCTCTTTTCTTTCGAGGATTTTTATCTTTAGAACCAAGAGGTCGGCCACGCTTACGGCGTGTTTTTGACTCAGCGACTATAGGTATAATATTTTGTTCTACTGGAACTTCAATTCGAATAGGAGCATTTATAGGTTGGAATATGCGATTTTGTAACTCTTCCGGAGTCAACAAAAGCGTCCGGCATTTGATTTGCAATGCTTTGCAAATGAATTATCTTTTGAACTTCAAGTTCACATGCGCTTGTGCGCGGATCAAGATAATTTAATGATGTTGTCCAATCAAGATCCTTTGTATACTTGTTTGGGTTCTCCCCTAATTTAGGGAATAATGATTCATCAAAATGACAATCGAGCAAATCTTGCTTGTGAATACATCTCTGTCGGGGTTCAACATACACGATAATAGAGGGAGAATCATATCCAACGTATATCCCCTTTCTTCTTTGAGGACCCATCTTTGTACGTTGGTTTGGTGCAATTGGAATATATACGACACACCCAAAAATTCTTAAATGAGCAATATTTGGTTCGACCCAAAAGCCAATTGCAAAGGAGAGAATTTATGATAACTAAGCTGGTCTTATACGTACAAGTGTTGCGAGCATGTAGAATAGCATGTCCCAGTGCAGATGTTGGGAGATTTGTTTTCATTAATAATGGTCTAGCAATTAATTGTAATCGTTTAATTAAAGATTCGAGCAAGACCATTACGTGTGTGAACATGAGCTACAGGATGTTCAACATTAATCCCAATTGACATGCAATATGCATCAAAAGCATGTGATGAAAATTCACCAGCATTATCCAAACGGATATTTTTAATGTGATGGTCCGGAAATTGTGCTTGTAATTTAATTATTTGAGCAAGTAATCTCGCAAACGCCAGGTTGCGAGTAGATAATAAACATACATGTGACCATCGGGATGATGCATTAATTAAGACCATAAAATATTTGAACGGTCCACATGGTGGATCAATAGGTCCACAAATATCTCCGTGAATCCGTTCGAGAAATGTAGGACTTTCAGCTCCTACTTTTACTGGTGATGGTTTAACAATTAATTTTCCTAGGGAACATGCGAGTACATGCGAATTTTTCTGATGTTAATATCCTTTTATTTTTTAAAGGATGACCATGTGTATTCTCAATGATTCTTCTCATCATGGTAGATCCCGGATGACCCAACCGGTCATGCCAAATGCTAAAAGTAATAGGATCAGTAAACTTCTGGTTTACTAGATGATGAATTTCAATTGTACGAATTTTTACAAAATATAGACCAGTAGAAAAAAGACGGCAGTTTTTCTAATACCGATTTCTTACCCAAATGCATTTGAGTAATAAAAAGATGCTCAATCCCATTTTCCTCATTTGTTTCAACATGATACCCATTTCTGCGGATATCTTTAAAACTCAATAAATTTCTTCTGGATTTTGAGGCAAATAGTGCATTATCAATAATAATTGTTGTTCCTTTAGGCAACAATATACTAGCTCTTCCGGAGCCCTCAATCACATTTGCACTACCGTTTATCGTATAAATATTTATTTCTCCCATTTTGAGATTAGAAAAATATTTCTCATTTTTTAGTATGGTGTGTGTAGTTCCACTATCAATAATGCATACATCATTATTAACAACAGCCATCTGAACACAAATATATATATATGCAAACATAAATATTATTAAAATAGAATGAAAATGAAAATACAATAATATCAGGGTGAGGCTTTAGTTCTTTTGGACACTGCCATCACCAATTAAATGGTCTATCCTACCGATCCGGGTGTTCAAAAAAATCCGATACATCCATATGGGTAATATTGATATTAAGATCTTCAGGATCACTATCGTCATCCTCAACATTATTTATTGGATGTTGAGAAAAATTTGCTTCCACATTTTTATTTTTCAATGAAGCTTGATACAATTCAACTAAATGCTTAGCCGTACTGACGGTTTCGTGACCAATGACCTTTCATGCCACATCTATAACATATATCCTCATGCTTTTCTTCAATTTCTTTTTCTTTTCCCTTTTGATCTTTTCTGTTCCACTTCGGTGGCGAGTATTTCTCACGATTTGATTATAATTGTGATAAGGGAAATATCGAGCGTGTCTACGACCATAACCACGACTACGGCCACGGCCACGACCACGACTATAACGATGGCTTCTGCTGGAGCCAACGACATTCACTTCGAGAGTCTTTGTAGAGCCGGTTAGTGCAGCTTCATGATTTCTCAATAATAACTCATTATTTTTCTCTGCAATGAGGAGGGCGATAATTAAATACGTAAATTTTGTATACCCCTTTTCTCGATATTGTTGCTTGCGGGACAATATTCGAGGCATGAAAGGTGGAGAATGTCTTCTCCAACATATCTTCATCGATCACTTTTTCTCCGCATAATTTTAATTGAGATGTAATTTTATACATTGCGGAGCTATATTCATTCACGGTTTTAAAATCTTGCAACCTCGGGTGCAACCATTCATACCGTGCGGTAGGTAGTACGACCATCTTCAGGTGGTCAAATCTTTCTTTTAAATTTACCCACAGGCCATATGGATCTTTTTCGGTAAGATATTCCATTTTCAAATTTTCATCGAGATGACGACGAATAAAAATCAAAGCTTTAGTCTTGTGTTGTGCGGATGCACTATTATTTGCTTGAATAGTTTCACTAAGGCCTTCGACATTTAGATGCATTTACGCATCGAGAACCCATGACATATAATTTGTTCCGGAAATATCAAGGGCTACAAATTCGAGTTTTGCGATGTTAGCCATAGAGATCAATAAATGCGTACCTGTCTTCGGCTTTGGTAACGGCGAAACTCGTGCTTAGTCTTCGGCTTTTGTACCGGTAGAGACTCGTGCTGATAACGTGTTATAAAATTAGGGTAGTGTTAGAATAAAGTCTATACACTACACACTAAGAAAACTCTAACTATTCTTTGCACAAGAATGTCTCTTCAAACTTCTCTCTTTCTTTCTCTCACAATTCTTTCTCTAATCTTTCTTTCACTAATCTTTCTTTCACAAAATGATGGTGTATTACAAGCTTAGAGAATAGCTCTATTTATAGAGCTCTAATTAGTGAAATACATCATGGCATACATCATCTTCAATTAATGGTGTCTCCACTAAATGGTGGACATCCATAAAAATCTTCTAATAATTCACATAAATCCATAATTAGTGGAGCCTCCACTAATTAATGGAGATTCCAATAATTCATAACAATATATATATATATATATATATATATATATATATATATATGTTTGAACTTAATTTTAATTCCACAAAATTAAACTACTTACTTATACTTTTAGGGTGTCGAGGAATTAAAACTTTCATTACTATCTTACCTTTTAACTATTTTTTATCTTTAATGGTCATAATTACTGACTATACTTGTAGTTTCTTCAGTGTCTACCTCCAAAAATTCGTTGCAATTTGACACGATTCCAATCATCTAAATATGATAGAACTTCAACAACCTTTGATACCATTCTTGAGTGAGTTTCACGCAAAATGTTTCCCCCGGCACTACAAGTTTGTTCTGCCGCAATAGTTGAATCGGGAATAATAAGAATCTCCTTAACCATTAGTGCCACAATAGAGAATTTATTCCCATTTTCGAATCACATGTTAGATGTAATTCAAGTCCTATCGTGAAACTTGAATATTCTTTCTGTCGTTTTGACCTTTCTAATATAAGAAGCCTTACTTTGTTAATTCGTGAAGATCCATATGTCTGAATTTTAATATTTTAAATTATTTGGACAGCTATCATACATTCTAGAATATATAAGTCACAAAAAATATTCATTACATTGGCTATTATATAAGAAACATTAAGAGGAGATGCAAGATCCTTAGTGCTACTTAAAGGATCGTGGGAAATAAAAACGTAGAGGAAACAGGTTTTCAAAAAACTAATTTCCCATTCATAATATAGGAAAACTTATTTTTGTGATGCGTAGGGTGAACTAGCGTTGGTGGAGTTGGATTTGACGTAACCTGAACGCTCAAACTTGGTGTCTCTCGGCTTGTGATAGAAACTTATTTTGCAGGGATACTAGCCAAGCATTTGCTCCTTTGTATCAAACATGCACTAGAACTGGCCACCTTTCAATCATCCAAAGTATTCTCTAACCTATTGTAGGCTATCTACCGGTAAGAAGATATGTAGGCGAGCTGTGTTTTGAGAGAAAAGGAACAGTAGAACTACGAGAAAGCTGTTTTCTATTTTTCTACATGAACAGTGGCATGCACCTTAACCCACGGAAAACAACAACCACACCACTTACTACCGCCTCTCTTTTTCTTTTATAAGCGGTTACCTCAGGATTTCTAAACCTTGATTGCCATCCTTTCCATAATCTGCTAGTCAGGGCTTGGTCCACTTTTTAAATAAGTCCAAGAATTATATTTTACTCTTTTATTAATTAATTGATTCTCTTGAACTAATATAAAGCTATCCAATATAATTAATTAATAAACTAATTTAACTAAATTAGCCTAATATATTATTTTAACTCAAATAAATAATTATTAGATTCTTAAAATAATTCTTCCAATATTAATCTCATCCACTAAGCATACTATAGTAAATAAATTACTAAGGTTACTTGAGCTACTCTAGGGATCAAATGACATATTATTGTTTGCTACTAAAATGACTAAAACACCTCTACTAATAAATAGTTGTATTTTATCATTTTAAATAGTTCATTTATCACGATATAAAAATATTAATCTAAAGAATAATATTGTAAATGTAGTGTCTTCGACTTATAGGTGTAATAGCGAAAATACTTCTCTACGTAATACTTATTATTGATATAAGAAAAATATACTAACACATTTCTCAATGACATATACCATCCTTAGACATCTACTGCGATAATTTATGATTTTCAGTATGTACATGTTTATTCTTTAGAGCTACCCAAAAGTATACAATACTAATTCACATTCCTAGTGTTTTGAATTATTTAGATTATCCTGGACAATCATAAGGGGGTGTTTTATCTTCACTAAGTAAAGTATAAAAATTCTATTATATAAGTCTATCTTAATTAACTAGAGTTACACAACTAAATGTACAAAGTTATTGATCTAACATAAAGACCTCACCCATCATATATCAAACCGCATGAGTCCAGTTTCACCAAACCCACCAATTTATACCCAAATCTTAAGGTATTTGTCCACGTTATAGCAATAATAGTCTAATTTCTTTAAATATAGTACTTTATTATAAATCACTACTATAGGTCATATTTTACGTATTCCAAATGCGCTTATACTAATAGTTTGAGAGAACAACTCAATAGTTAAAGGGTAAACCATTCCTTATTTAGAAATCAAAGCAAAATGATCTTACCTTGATGAAATACTTAATTTCATCAAAAGATCAATAACAATATTTTTCTTGTATATCAAATGTCCATGACATATACCTTATTATGAAGAACAATCCAATACATAGGTCATTCATTTGTCATATTGGACCTTGATGTGCAAATATATGTAGATAAATAATTATTAATGAATGAAATATTTTAATATAATACGAAATAAAGAAATATATAGTCTATTTTAGACATACATTCTAACAATCTCTCACTTGCAATAAAGAGACTATGAAAGTCCATATGTATATACCCCTATGACATCCAAAGGTCTCTGAAACACCTTCTCTATCAAAGGCTTGAGAAGGGATCTGCTAAAATCTTTGCAGGGGAAATCTGATCAACCATTATCTCCCATTTCTGATTAAACTCCCAAATTATGTGATACTTCCTCTCAATATGTTTGCCCTTCTTATGATTCCTTGGTTCCTTATATTATAACACAACTTCAAAATTGTCACAATATAAAATGATGGGCTTGTCCATTTGTGGTACTACTTTGAGTTCTGTTAAGAACTTTCGAAGCCAAACTGCTTCCTTAAAAGTATCTGAAGCTATCACATGCTCAACTTATATGGTAAAATTAGTAATGTAAGATTGCTTGACACTTCTCTATAAAGTAACTCCTCCAGACAAAGTGAAAACATACCCACTAATGAATTTTCTCTCATTTTTATCTGCCTAAAAGTCTGAATCAATGTAACCAGTAGGAACCAAATCATTAATTTTGTAAACTAGCATATAATCCCTCATCCCTTTCATGTACTTGAGTATATGCTTTACAGCTTTCCAATGTGCTTCCCTTGGGTTTGATTGATATCTACTAACCATGTTTATAGCAAAGTAAATATCTAACCTAATACAAAATATGGTATACATGAGACTTTCTGCAGTCGAAGTATAGGGAATCTTATTTATTCTATTTTTCTCTTCTTGTGTCTAAGGACACTGCTTGAAAGATAAAGTCAATCTGTATCTAAAGGGTACAATTGTCCCTTTACATTGATTTATGCCAAACTTAACTAATATCTTGTCAATATAGATAGATTGGTTGGGAAAAGTTTAATATTCTTTGCTTCCTATCTCTAAAAAGCTTTATCCTAAGAATGTAGCTAGCTTCTCTCATATCTTTCATACTAAATTCGCCTAATAAATAAACACTTATAGATTACAATGTCCCTACATCATTTTCAATTAATAGAATGTCATTCACATAAAGTATAAAAAATGACACATTGTTCCCATCTACTTTCCTATACACATATAGTTGATCCACCTTTTTTTTTATAAAACCATAAGACTTTACATTCTCATCAAAACATATATTTCATATTCATGATACTTGCTTAAGTCTATAAGTAGATTTCTTAAACTCACAGACCACATACTATTGGCCTTTAGTAATAAAATCTTCAAATTGGGCCATGTAGACGTCTTCACTAAAATAGTTATTTAGAAAGGCTGTCTTGATATCCACCTGTCATATCTTGTAGTTATAATGATATGCGATGGCTACGAATATGCGATGGCTAAGAGTATGCGGATATGCTTAAGTATGGTTACTGATGAAAAGGCCTCCTTATAATCAATCACTTCTTTATGAGTATAACATTTTGCTACCAACCTTACTTTATAAGTCTCAACTTTTCAATCTTCACTTCTCTTTCTCTTGTATACCTACTTACACCCAATGAATTTAATCCCTTAAAATGCAATAACAATATCCCAAGCCTAATTGAGATATATAAATTTAATCTCAATATCCATGGCTATTGCTATTTATCTGTATCAGTATCAACAATCGCTTCCTTGTATCTAGTGAGATCTCGTTTCTGATGGGTAGAGATTATATAAAAATTCCTTCCAATCCATTTTTTTAGAACTTTAGATATCTTCCCACTACGACGTGGCTCAATCTGTATAGGAATATCTAGTTGTGTCTCTTTAAGTTCCTCAATTGAGGTATCGAAAATTGAAGTACTAGACAACTTTTCTTCCAATTTCACTTTATTTGAAACCTTAGTGGATACACACTGTTTATCTTCTAAGTATCTAGCATAAATACTAACAAATACTTTATACTTTTGGGGATAATAAAAGTATCCACATCTTTTTCCTTTTGAATATTTTACAAAGTAGTACAATTCTAATATTGGCTCTATATTACTTCCCTTAGCTAGTACATAACTTGGACAATTCTATACCTTGAGATGATTTAGATTGGGCTTACGTCTAGTTCACATCTTATAAAGTAATCTAAATACTGATTTGGAAGGCACCAAGTTCAAAATGTAGGTTGTTGTTTTCAAAGCATATCCCAAAAAAGAAATAGAAAGAGTTGCATGATTTATCATGCTTCTAACCATCTCCATCAAAGTTCTATTTATTCTCTCAACTATTCCTTCTATTGGAGAGTCTCAGGCACAATTAACTGAGAAAATATACCCTGATATACCAAACAATCCTTAAATTTACCAAAAAGGTACTCTTCACCACAATCCAATCTTAATTTTTTGATTAACTTACCTGTTTGACACTCCACTTCAACCTTGAACTTCTTGAATTTATCAAATGAGTTAGACTTACACCTCATCAAGCAAATATAACAAAAACGTGTATGATCATTTGTGAAACTGATGAAATATTCATACCATCCTCTAACCAATTTAGACATAGGATTACAAATATCAGTATGAAATAAATCAAGTATTTCCTTGCCTCTTTTTCCTTTTTGTATAAATGACCTTTTGGATATTTTATCTATAAGATAATATATACATTGAGACCATTTTTTCAATTTCAATGAGCCCAAAGGTCCATCTTGGATTAACATCTGAATTCGATTAGGATTTATGTGTTCTAATCTTAAGTGCTATAAATTTTCATCTCTACTGATTAAAATACCAGAATATAAAGAAATAAAATAACCTTGATTAATCAATCATGAAAGTGAAATCAAATTCTATTTAAAATAAAAAACATATCAACTATGTTTTAAAACTAGAATCCTATTACAATCAAATAATAATTTCAAGTCTCCCACTGCTTTCGTCTATACTCTTGCTCTGTTGCCCACTCGAAGTTTATGCTCTCCTTTATTGAGTTTTTTTATCTTGCTGAACTCCTACAAAAAGTTACAAATATGGTTAGTGGCTCCAAAATCAACAATCTAAGTGGATAGTGATCCAACCCTCAATATGGACTTTAAATAAAGAGCAATACTTGAGGAAAACTTGGTTAAGAATTTTGGACAATCTTTCTTCCAATGTCCTTTTTTGTAACACTTGAAAACTTGCCCTTAGGCTTGGATTGACCGGCCCTAGATTGGGCCCCTACATTGTTCTGTGTCTTTTCCGTCTTGAACTTCTTGGGTTGGGTCTTAGTTCCAAAAGACGAAGCAAAATGAGCAACCAAAACTTTTAAGACAAGCTCCATTATCTTTTCAGCTAACTGTAGTTCCTTCATCAACATAGTTAAAGTCATACTCAACTTGTTCATATTATAGTTCAATTTGATTTGAGAGTACGAATCTAGCAAAGTCTTAAGAATTATGTTAATTTGGTTCTTAGGATCTATTGTTGTCCCCTAGAACCTTAGCTTCTGCAAGATGAACAATCATCTTGAACATGTGCTCTCGAACCTATACCTGTTCAACCATTCTAGTGTTCATGATTGCCTTGAAAGTTTCCTGCCTTACAGATCAACTCTTATATGCAAATATAGTACGAAACAATATGTCAATATCATATACATTGGCATATTCTTGTGCTTCGATTGAAGCACATTGGACATGAAAATTAACATATAACATCTAATCATCTCATCAGCTTTTTTCCATACTCTTTTAGCCTCATGGTCTTGATCGGTAGAATCTTTCCCAATTTTAAGATAGAGGTCTGTAAGAACATATGTGTACTCCTCAGTTGTAAGTACTATATTCAAATTCTTTTTTCAATCCACCTAATTAGGTCCAATTAACTTATTTTCCTTGAGAATAATAGACAATGGACTAAAACCGACATTTCTATTGATTGCAAAAAATATTCATTCAATTAAATTTGTTTGAATTTGAGAAAATATATAAAATACACATATAAACAGCATATTATATCTATGACATAGTTAACCTATTAAAACCATTATAAAAAATATGAAAAGTTTGACTCTTAGAAGAACTGACATAATTTTGTAAGAAGGTTAACAGTTTTCTAAATTAAGTGTAAAACCATTACTAATTAAAGTTTCTTAATAGGTAATGACTTAGAAATAGTTAAATCGATAGGATGGTTACGATGCGCATTACCTACCAATAATCTAATGTTAAAACATTCAACATAGACTGGTCAATACCAACATATATCCCAGTCATTAATTATAATTCCTCCATTAAATTTAGATTCTCATGAAAATCCATCCTATAGGAAATCATGTTCAGAATGACACGAGAATAATCATAATCTTTAATAGGAATTCATGATGGAAATTATGGGATCGTTGGAACCCCTTTCCCACTTAATCTTTTGTTAAAAATTAGTTTTTGAAAAATGTTTTCCTTTAATAAAACATTAGTTCTATTAACTGTAGTAAAAATCTAAAATTCAATATTATTCTCTTTGTCAAGGATGAAAGCCTTTAAGAGAATAAACCTTGAATTTTATTTTATACTACTTAAGCTAATAACCTTTTTTTAAGAATTAAATTTAAAATATTTAAATTCAAATTATTCTTCATGTCAAGGATAAAACTTTTTGAGAGAATAAATCATTAATTTTATTTTAAACTCTTATATTCCTTTTTTTTAAAGACATTTTTATAGTTGTTCTATCTACAGAAATTAAATCTCAAGAATTTGTGTATTTGATCACAAAAAATTAATGAAATAGGCATGATTCTCAAAAGAAAACTTTCTACATAGTATTTTTATCCTTTAACTCCTAAGTGATCAAATAATGGATTAAACATTATAAAATAAAATGATCTTGTTTAATCTTTAGGTGGTTCCTCATTTACTAACTATTTTCATGCAAAATATTTATTATTAATAGATAATTATTGCAAGAAAATTAACCTCATGTGATGTAGGACCTAAAAGAAAAAGAAAATTACAAGGAGAAAGAAAAACAATAGCTCTTCTGGAAACCGGAACTGCACTAAGACAGACTTGAATCAGTACACTCCAGGGGCCGAGCCGCAGCTTGGCCGGCTTACACAAGCAACGGTCGATTTCATCCTTTGCCTATCCGATTGCTGGCTTGCTCCAAAACTGGCACTAGTTTCTTCCTGAACCCGAACTCTACGTTGTTATCCTCCTTTCTTCCTTTATGAATTTCCTTCATTCTGTCTCCATGGGATTTCACCATCGATCAGGCAAATCCATAGTTACAGAATTCCAATAAATCTAATTCAAAATAATACATAATTGCCTATGTCTTTTAAAAGAGGCTTACACAAATTCTATTAAAAATGCAAAGAACAAAATTGATACAAATGCCTATATTTTCACACACAAGGCATACACAGTATCTACCAATATAAAAAACTATAATGGATCATATATAATCACAAAGATTAATTTTTTTTTAGTAAAGGAACCACCTTTTCAAATTAACCCTAACTATGCTTCTAAATTATAAACCAGTGGTTTTAATACTACTTGAAGGATCGTGTAAAATAAAAACGTAGCAAAAACAAGCTTTCAAAAAATTAAATTTTTATTTATAATCTAGGAAAACTTAATATTCTATGGTTGATAGACCATAGTCACAGAATAGCCACGAAATTAATTTTCGTGGGTGATCTACCATGAAAATTTTCATGATTTATTGTGGTCCGCAACTCACTTCGTGGACGAAATTAATTTTCAAAGGAACCACCTTTTTGAATTAACCCCAAGTATGCTTCTAAATTATAAACCCCTAGCTTTAATACCACTTAAGGATCGTGTAAAATAAAAACGCAGTAGAAACAGGCTTTCAAAAATTTTCCATTTATAATCTCGAAAAACTTAATATTCCGTGGCTGATAGGCCGTAGCCACGGAATAGTCACGAAATTTGTGATCCACAACTCGCTTTGTGTCGCTTTGTGGACGAAATTAATTTTCGTAGGTGTCCACAACTCGTGTTCATGATCTATTGTGGTCCACAACCACAACTCACTTTGTTGATGAAAGTACAAGAACTTTTGAGTCCGTTGAAAGTCGAACCCAAGACCTTCCATATGAGAGGTTAAGACTTAACCATTGGGCCAAATCCAATTACTTGGACATATCTATTTTTTTTTCCATTTAAACTATTCCCAACATTCTTTTTTTATTTTTTAAAAATATTAACATTATAACAAAATACAACAATCATATTCAATTTACTATGAAACCATATTATTCAATATAATAAATTATTTTGTACATTTATATAATTTAAAAGTTTATATACTATTAATTATATTTTCGTTTTATTAAATAATTTTTACAAAATATACATATATATAAATAATATATATGTATGTATTGATATATGTATATATATATTTATTTATTTATTTATTTATATACATATGCATATATATAATATATATTTATTCATATAGATAAATATTTATGTCTATATTTATAAATACATATAAAATTTATATATGTATATAAATAAATATTTTTCTATATATAAATATTTTTAAATATTTATTTATAAATATATATTGATGAAAAATTTTCGTGACTGATTCGTAGGAGATTAGTCACGAAATATATCCGTGGCAGATTTGTGGCTAATCACCTATAAATCAGCCACAAAATTTTTTTAAAAATTGATTATATATTGATAAAATATTTTCGTAGAAGATCAATCACGAAAAATTTCTATGGTTGATTTGTAGTTGGTCACCTACAAATCATCACGAATTTTTTTAAAATTTTTTATTATATATTGACAAAAGATTGAGATCCACCACGAAAAATATGCATAGCTGATCACCTACGAATCAATCACAAAAAATTTTTTAAAATGTAATTATATATTGATAAAAGATTTTCGTAACTGATTCGTAGGAGATCAGTCACGAAAAATATGTGTGGCTGATCACTAACGAATTAGCCATGAAAATCTTTCACCAATATATTATGATATTTTAAAAAAATTTTGGAGTTGATCAGCTACGATTCAGTTACGGATATTTTTCATGGCTGATCTCTTACGAATCAGCTACGGAAATCTTTTATCAATATATAATAACTTTTTTTAAAAAAAAATCGTGGCTGATTCGTAGGTGATCGGCCAAAAATTGGTCACGAATATTAGGTGATCAGCCACGAAAATTTTTCATCAATATATTCACAATTTAAAAAAAAAATCGTGGCTGATTCGTGGGTAATCTCTTACCCCAGTTTCCGTGACTGATTTCCGTGACTGATTGCCAAATTTCTAGCTGTGAAAAATACGTGGAAGAGCTGCATTTTAAGAGAAAAGGAACGGCGGCATTGCAAGAAAGCTGTTTTTTATTTTTCTACGTGAACATTGGCATGCACTTTAACCCCCCAAAAACAACAACCACACCACGTACTACCGCCTCTCCTTCTCTTTTATAAGCAACTACCTCAAGGTTTCCAACCCTGATTGTTGTCCTTTCCATAATCGGGTGGATCAGGGTCTGGTCCACCTTTTAAATAAGTCCAAAACTTATGTTTAACTCTTTTATTAATTAATTGATTCTAATAGGTTAAGTATAAAATTACCCAACACAATTAATAAACTAAATTTTAATTAAATTAGTCCAATATATTATTCTAACTCAAATATATAATTATTAAATTCTTATAATAATTCTTCTAATATTAATCTTATCCAATAAGCCTATATAGTAAATAAATTACTAATGTCACTTTAGTTACTTTGGGGACCAAAAGACATATCCCTACTAACAAATAGTTGTATTTTATCATTATAAATATTCTATTTATTACCATATGAAAATATTGACCACAAAAATAATATTGCAAATGCAGAGTCTTCAATTTGTAGGTGTAATGACAAGAATACCCCTCTACGTAGTACCCATAATTGAGATATGAAAAATATATTGACACATTTTTAAATAGCATCTACCATTCTTATATATCTAATTCGATAATCTATAACTTTCAGTGTATACTTGCTTATCTCTAGGAGTTACCTAAAAGTATACAATACTATGTTACATTTAGGGGTGTAAATGGGTTGAATCACCTGGGGCTAGACCCATTTAACAAAAAAGGTTCTGAACCCGACCCGAATACCAAGTGGGTCTGGAATAAAAAGACACATATCTGAATATTGGGGTATCGGGTCCGGGTTGGGTGAAAAAAAAAAGAGAAGAGACAGATTGAATATATTTAAAGGAAAAGACCATTGCTCAATTCAATTAAATATATGTTTTCTTGTTAATTAACTTTTGTTTTTTCTTCCAAACCAATTAAAATGCTTTATTTTATTTTTCCTCAATTTAGAACTTCAAAACTTTGATACAATATTATAAAATTATTTGGGTAGAATAAGAAATTATATATACAATAAAGATTAAGGAAAGCATATCGTAAAATGTAAAATTATATCTAAATTATAAAATGATTTACAATCCATGATTATATAGATAAGAAGTTATTTTTTGAATGAAAAATATGGCCTATACTTTAATTAATAGTTTGTAAACTTATTTAATTTGTTACATTAATATACCATTTTAACGTGTTATATGATATATAATATAATAAATATTTTATATAATATGTTATATAATATTTTTTAAATTAATCGGGTAAACGGATAATTTGGTTTGAAACTATAATGCCCATACCTAAATCCAATTATATAAGTTAAACGGATTCGGGTCGGGTCGGGTAACAAAATAACTATACCTGACACATATAAACGGGTTTTCAGGTTGGGTCCGGGTATACCTGACCTGTTGATAGCCATAGTCACATTTCTAAGATTTTATATTATTTAAATTATCCTAAACAATCATAAGGAGGTGATTTATTTTCATTAAGTGACGTATAGAAACTCTATTATATAATTTCGTCTTAATTAAATAGAATTATACACTCAACGTACAATATTATTTATCTAGCATAAGGACCTCAAAAAACCCTACTATCAAAGTGGATAATAATGTATGATGAGACATCAAAGTGGATGAGTCCAATTTCACCAAACCACCAACTTATACTTAAATCTTAAAGTACTCATCTATGTTATAACAGTAATAGTTTGGTTTCTTTAAATATAGTATTTTATTAGAAACCAATATTGCAGGTCTTCTTCTATGTAATCCAAATACGCTTACACTAATAGCGTGAGAGAATAACTCACTAATTAAAGATAAACCATTTCTCATTGAGAAACCAAAGTATAATGATATTACCTTGATGCAATGCCCAGTTTCCTCAAAAGATCAAGAACAATATTTTTTTTATATATCAAATGTTCATAACCTATATTTTACTGTGAAGAACGACCCAATACACAGGTCATTAATTTGTCATGCTTGGACCTTAATGTACAATAGACAAACAATCATTAATAAATAAAATATTTTATTGCAATATGAAATACATAGATATATAGTCTATTTTGAGCATACACTTTAACACTACTATCACTATCACTATCACCACCACCATCATTATTATCTTTAGAAAATAAAAAAATCATAATAACAAATAAGATAATCTTATAAACCATAAATTCTCATACATAGATCAAGAACACTAGTAACTAAATTAGCATTAGATATTTTTAAATAATATTTTAACTTAGTTTTTATAGTATTAGTACAAGGAGACAAAAGACTATCATTAGAATATTCATTAAAAATACTATTAATATTAACATATTCTTGAACAACTAAGTATGAAAATGATAATAAATACTAGACAAATTATAGCTAGTATCATTAAATATTTTTAAAATATTTAAAATACCTCTACAAACATTCTATTGTTGAGAAAATAAATGAATTTCAACACTCTATATTTGCCAAAAAAAGTACATATAAATTTTTATACGGAAAAGATTCATTTAGTAATTCATATGTTCAGTTCCATCTATTTAGGATATCTTTTGAAAATTGTTTTGGTTTCATACCATTACGTCTACAAATTTGACCCTATTCTTTTTTAGTTGCAAGCCTAAACTATAAATAAGAAAAACAGCTTTATTGGTTTAATATAAAAGTTAAGACTTTTTAAATTATCTTGTACACATAAATTTAAAATATGGTATACACATCTAACATGAAAAAAATTACCTCGAAAAGTTAGCTCAATTAAAATTTGAAGAATAGTAATTGAGATAGTATTTACACTAACATTATCGAAGAAATCAAAAAAAAATTATTCACTAAATTATATTTTTCTAGAATAACAATTAATAGTTGACAAATATTTTTTAACAGAATGTGGAACATCAAATGCCCCATAAGTAAGTAATCATTTTTTAATATTCCATTCATTATCTACCAAATGATATATAACACACATATAAAAATGAGTTTACTAAAAACCACTCAAAATATCATTACGTAAAAAAAACTTTAACATGTAAATTTAGGGGAAAAAAATGAGCTAATTGTTTTTTACTTTCCTTATATAATATTTTAAGTGTACATGTGAGGATAATGCAGGGAACATGTTTTGGAACAAAATTTAAAGTATTTTGACAATATTTATCAAAATAAAATCTTTCACCATAACTAAATGCAAGATGTTCTACAGATACTATTCTAGTTAATTATTCTCTTTGCATTTTCCACAATATTTAAATAAACCAATAGAAGACTGAGCTAAAGTAGGAGTGGTGTACCTAATAATTTGTTGTTGTTTGGAATCTAAATCGAACTCTTAAGGATGGTACTTTCTAGACATCATACCATAACCCATTCTTGGTTTGAACGCATACAATTTAGGAGTAATAATACAAAAATTACACTTAAATTTCACTTCAACAAATGTCATTATTGTAATGGTAAAATACTTAGTGAATATATCAATTTTCATTTTTTGTGTTTTTTCTTTTTATTGTAGTCTCAATTTCGGTCTTGGTTTGTATCTCACTTGAACATTGAATATTTTCTTGCATATTAACATAAGGATGTTATTGTTAAACTTCAACTTTTTCATCACTAACTTGCACTGATTTGTAGGTTATTGGAGGAAAAAATATTGCCAAAAAATATTTAGATGAAAATTGGAGCACAATTGATAACCGAATTAAGCAGTAAATGTCTTCAGTTGATAATTTAAATTATAACTAACATTCATTTTCCCCTCATCTTAATTGAGGAAGTTGAAAGAAGTGTAAAAAATAACAAGTCGATTGAAGACACAGCTATAGAAGCGGCGAGGAGGGGGGGGAGGGCGGGGGGGGGGGCCTGTGAACAACGGCAAAAACTGTGGCCGTCAATGGTAAAAAATACGGCCACTATGGCTGTTGCTGCTGGCCCATTACAATTTATTTTTTCTATATTTATACATTCTCATGTGCCAGCATTACATACTGATATGTGGCTAGAAAAAATTTTAAAAAATAAAAAAACTAGCGTTTTGTACCGTTGGTTAGTGGTCGGAAAAAAAACCTCCAGCTGCAACCTGACTATAGATATTTACGATTTACAAATTAAATCATAAACTATGGTCAACGGTAAAAAATTATTACTAGAATTTTTTGAATCATAGCCACTCATGAGCCTCGAATACTTCCCCCTCCCCCCCCCCTTTTTTTTAACATATATTCATAAAATACATTTTTCTAAATTTTGAGATGTGTAAATAGATTAAGTTTTTTTTCAATCCATTCTAATCTAAAATTTTATTTTAATTTAAAATAATTATAATTTAAATAATTTTTATTTATTTAGAATTATATACTCGACAACACATCATTTTTTTTAATTCTATTTAAATACCACCTTAACTCTATATATTTAATAACTTTTTATTATATTTAAATATACTTATTTCAAAATAATTTCTATCTAAATACACTCTTAGTAAACAAGTTAATTAGTTAAGAAAAGTTTGCTTGTTAGAACTAAAAAGTTTCAAATTTAACATTTATTGAACATGTAAATATATAATCATTCTTTTTTTCTTGTAATAACGTGACATTTACTTTAAAAGGAAAAAAAAACGCGATAATTACTATTTTGGTACATTTTTGGATCTGCAAATGCCTGCTGGACTCGGGAATAGGGAATAGGTGGTCGGTGGAAGATAAGAGATACAGCGAACACTATGGATCCATGAAAAGCAACAAAAAAAGAAAAAAAAAAACGAAAAGAACTAGACATTGGTACGTCAAGCAAGTGAGGCAGCCGGAACATGTGGATCTGAATATCAAAAATTACGGTGGCACCGGGTTTCGCGTCGCGATCTAAGCCCGGCTTCAGAAACATGAACAGGAAAGAATTGCGACGATATTTTCTCTATCAAGACCTTTAGTTCTTCTGTAAAATTGAAAAATTTTAACATGAATCAATAATTTATAAATCAAATATATTAATAATTAATATTACGTAAAATATAAATTATACATATAATTCGCTAATATACCTGACCTATTAATTCATAATTTATATAAAAATTACTCTATAAATGACAAGAGTGGTTCCAAAGCAAATCTCCCCTAAATGACTGTTCTATCCTTATGGTTAAATAAAGAAGTATTTTTTTTTTTCCTTTTTCAATATAGAAGGCACAACTTTTAAAACCCTAATTACGAGGATGATAGAGGATACAACTCTTGAACCCTAAATATAAATTTCATTTTTCTCTTGTACAAATTTTGCAACTTTGAAATTCTATCCAACATTCCAGCTTGTACCTAAAATAACATTTTTTTTAACTAAAATTTTGTACTCACAACTAGCAGGCATTTAATGAATCAAAATCCGTAAAACAGCAAATTTGAGTATTTCTCATGCCTCCTTCATGTGTCTGTCGAAGATATACTCGAATTTAGAAGTGAAAAATGAGTACACTGAGCAAAAGAACAATAAGATGACCTTGGAAGAGAGAAACGTAAAAAGGATAAAGGATGATGAGAAGTTTTATGATGAATAATGTGAGCCCATCCAGTTTGGAGGGTGAGACGTATAGGATGTTGTCTTGTCACTCGCACACCAAGATTCAAGACAAGCAGTCAAAATCCTTCGATGTTCGGGTAGGATCGATGAATGACGCTTAGGTTTGAATGCTACCTGAATCATTTGCACACTAAAATTTGAGACCAGCCGATCGCCATGGTGGTTAGTTGTGGGATGCTTGGAATTGTTGGTGTCAAGATTGATGAATGATTCTTGGGTACACATCTGCAGTATAATGTGCAACATTCGTAGACTTATGGCAAAAGTTTGAGATAGCGAAGTTCAAGTGAGAATCAACCTCCTAAAATTTGTAGACCATAGCCTGTGGTATTTTATTTGTAAACAAGCAGGTTTGAGAAGCTTGAGATATTCACACACACAAGCATGAGAAGTTTGACATACTCATATACACTCTGTTAGAAACAGGGTACCTACGAGCACAGACAGACAATTCAACTGAATTGAACAAGAATCGCCTATACCCGACCAGGGCTCTAACAAACGCAATTTTCAAATATCAACAAGGCCGGTAAGGCCACACAATCCAAACGTAATGTAACTAAATAGAATTCAAATTTAATAAATAAGTCAGTAGTATACCTGAGAGACTTGCTCGCGGTTCTACCAGAACGTACCTAGCGCTGGCACTCCTCTGGACAAGCTGCGCCGCAACATATTGTACTGCTGACCAAATCACCAATCTAATACTGACTTGCCTTCAAGAAGTTATTCGTCCCACTCCGGTGCGATGGGTACAGCAACTCTTCTTGCAGGATAAGACGGTCTCATATCACTGTTGACGCACACCAACTGTGATCACCTCGAAAATCCCCTCAATTCACCGGTTCCGATAAGTCAAAAAATTATGGATCGTGGAGAGAGAACTGAAGCGGCGAATTTTCTCGCAGGAAGCAAAAAAAGCACGAAAATGGGTTAACCCTAATGGGGGCTCTGTTCCCTCTTTTAATCTCGCCTTAGGAAAATTAAAACCCAATTCAGATTAAGAAGCCCTAATTCCTTACCAGATTTTATGTTTCCTATTCCTTTTCAAGTTAGAGTTAATTGGGTCAAATAAAAATAGAGGATCGTGAAAACATGGGCCAAGCCCGAGCCCAGGCCGGGCGGGCGGCGCGCGCGCGTGGCATCCTCTATACCTTGGGCTTTTCTATTAAATCTATAGAAAAGCCTTTTAGTATATAAAGGCTTCCACACTCCTCTATTTTTTCCATGTGAGACTCATGTCTAACATGAGTTCTTAAATGGTTAAACACCCAACTTTAACAACATTTAATTATGGATTCCCACCATGAAAATGGCTTCTACCATAATCAAAACAATCTCTAACATGTCAAGAACAATTCCCATTAATTATTTTAGACTAACTAATCATGAGTTAAAAATTATTAACTCCCAAAGTTGCCATTTTCAACAATCCCCCACAAATCCATAGTTAAAGACTATTCAGGATTTACACAATCTGCTTTCGATAATGGTACCTTCCGGTTTGAACCACTACCTAAGTTATCCAACTTATGCCCCCACAGGAACAGATGGACTTAAGCCTTGAATCTGAACCTTGAATGTGATGGCGTCCATTGGTAACAACAGACTATTGGCTATGGAGATAATTTTTAGGGTTGACACGTTATGGCCATGTGTCCTGATCCTGTCTCATGAGTATATTCAGAGAAAACACAATTCCCTTTAGTTGCGGCCACACAACAACACTCACATAGTTGGCGATCTCCAAGGATGTACTCGCTAGCATCCCGTCTAAAAGACTTGATCCCATTCGTAGTCAAAACTCTTACTAATTGCAAGAATCGCACCACAGAGCTTCAGTGGAAAGGACCTAGATACAAAAGTATCGTAATTGGTGTCGATTCACTCAAACAGACTTGTTTATACCACATTGAACTGCCTTGTGGGATCTCCACTTGGTCAGTTGGGTTGCCACTGTAGGTGAATCATTTCTAGGTTATCAGTCCCATTCCCAACCTGGATTTAAGGAACAATGATGTTTCAAGTCCCTTAGTTAGGGGGTCTGCAATGTTATCTTTGGATCCAACAAAGTCAACAGACACCACCCTTTCAGATACTAACTCCCTTATAGACTTAAGTCTAACTTGGATGTGTCTCTTAGTCTTTTGATTATACTTGGTACTCTTTGTCTTTGCAATTGTGGTTTGACTGTCACAATGCACAGATATAGCAGTAACGGGCTTGCTGATCATTAGCAAAGAGGACAATAGTCCATACAGCCATTCAGCTTCCGTTCCAATAGTATCCAAGGCACATAACTCAGCCTCAAAAGTTGACCGAATTATCAAAGTCTGTTTACAAGACTTCCAGTGCGATCGCTCCGCCACCTAATGTAAACACATATCCAAAGGCAACCATTGCTACCGAAGTTCTTGGCTATCCAACTTGCATCACTATACCCTTCAAGTACAGCAGGGAATTTCCCATAATGCAGCCCAAGGGACACTGTTCCCTTCAAGTACCTTAGTACTCTATCCAAGGCCTCCCAATAAGTTCGATTTGGACAACTTGTATATCTTGCCAGCTTAGATACAGAAAATGAAATATCCGGTCTTGAGCCATTTGCAAGATATTACAAGCTACCAATAATTTGAGAATATCTTAATTGAGACACAGGAACTCCACTTTCATTTTTGAACAAAGCTACAAAAGGGTCACTTGGAGATTTAGCAATTCTACAATTTTGATACCCATATTTCTCAAGAACACTCTCAACATAGTGAGTTTGAGAAATGGTTATCCCCTCAGTTGAGCGAATCAACTTTAGGCCAAGAATCACATTTGCTACTCCCATATCCTTCATTTCAAACTTACTTTTCAAAAATGATTTAGTCTCATTAATTATCTTAATATTGGACCCAAATAGCAAAATGTCATCCACATACAGGCATAGAACAATGCAAGCATTACCTTTAACCTTACAGTGAACACACTTGTCATTCTCATTTATGTTGAAGCCAAATGATAAAATTGTTTTATCATATTTTTCATACCATTGTTTGGGTGCTTGTTTTAGACCATATAGGGATTTAACAAGTTTACAAACTTTCCGTTCATTTCCTTTGGCCACAAATCCCTCAGGTTGATCCATATATATCTCTTCTTCAAGATCACCATGAAGAAAAGATGTCTTCACATCCATTTGGTGGATGGTGAGACCATATATGGAAGCCAATGCAATTAGCACTCGGATTGTAGTCAAACGAGCAACATGAGAGTATGTATCAAAATAGTCTATTCCCTCTTTCTGTCTAAACCCTTTGGCAACTAATCTGGCTTTATACTTATCTATGGTCCCATCTGGTTTAAGTTTCTTCTTAAATATCCATTTACATCCAATTGTACTGCATCCAGGAGGGAGATCTACTAATTTCCATGTCCCATTGGAGACAATGGAATCCATCTCACTCTTGACAGCTCATTTCCAATGCCCTGCTTCTGAGGAAGCCATAGCTACTTGAAAAATCAAAGGTTCGTCCTTAACATTGTAAGTGACAAAGTCACTTCCAAAGTCCTTGACAACCTTAGCTCTCTTACTCCTTCTAAATTCTTCCAATTCCTCAATTTAAGTATTGGGACTATTTGGACCTGCCCCCACATCTTTCATCCTTTCCACATGATCAGGAATGGAATCAGATGTTAAGGCTGAATCTAAAGTAGAAACATCTTGAGGCAAACCAGTTTTCATGGGAAACACATTCTCAAAGAATATAGCATCACGATATTGAATGATAGTGTTACAATCTATACCAGGTATTTCGGACTTAATTACCAAAAACATCATGTCATAGCTTGTTTCCACATAACCAATAAAGATGGCATCAACAGTCTTTGGTCCTAACTTCTTCCTTTTATGTTCAGGGATTAGAACTTTTGCAAGACAACCCCACACACAGAAGTATTTTAAGTTAGGTTTCTTACCTTTCCAGATTTCAAATGGAGTTACCTCTTTATGTTTATGAGGGACTCTGTTCAGAATATGACAAGCCGTATTCAAAGCCTCACCCCACATATACTTAGGCAATCCAGAATTCAAAAGTAAACTGTTGATCATATCTTTAAACGTTCTATTTTTCCGTTCAGCAATCCCATTAGACTGGGGAGAATAAGGGGGTGTCTCCTCATGAATTATGCCATTGCTTTGGCAATATTCAACAAATGGATTAGACCCATACTCTCCACCTCTATCAGATCTTAACCTTTTAAGTTTCTTGCCAGTTTGAGTTTCAGCTTCATTTTTAAATATGAGAAACTTTTCAAGTGCTTCATCTTTATGTTTAAGTAAATAAACATAGTAATATTTACTGCAATCGTCAATAAAAGTAATGAAGTATTTCTTATGATCCCTAGTCAACAAGCTATTGAATTCACAAATGTGTGTGTGAACTAAATCAAGTATTTCTGAATCCCTTTCAATTGATTGATAGGGTTTCCTGGTTGTTTTAGCTTCCACACACACTTGACATTTATTTTTCTTATCAATTGAATGTTTAGGGATCAAGTCTAAATTCATCATTCTTTTAACAGAATCTAAATTTAAATGTCCGAGTCTGCTATGCCAAATATTAGTGGATTCAATCATGTGCACCATGGGATAAACAGAATTCTCAACAGAAGGAGCTTTATTCAAATCAGAAGTACATGGTTCAACTCTTAATTTAAATAAACCATCTGACAAGTAACCTTTGCCAACAAAAGTATTGTAGTGCATAATCACTACTTTATTACATTTGAAAGTCAATTCATAACCCTCTCTAACTAAATATGAACCACCAAGAATATTTCTACGAACTGTTGGAATATGTTGCACCTTATGAAGAGAAAGAATACGCCCTGAAAGAAACTTCAAGTCCACGCGTCCAATCCCCAACACATTGGCTGCAGTTGAGTTCCCCATCTTCACAGTTTTTCCTTTAATAGGCTGGTAAAACACAAAAAGCAATTTATCAGCACAAACGTGCACATTTGCTCCAATATCAACCAGCCATTCAAGTGGCTCATAAATAGTAAAGACTTCTGGGTTAACAGAAACATACCTTTCATCATCATTGGAAGTAGTGATACCAGTCTCAGCCTCAATGGTACAAATCTCAGCAAGGTGAGTACTCAAATCAGCTTCCGCTTGACTAGTATCCTCTACCACCACATTGACTTGTGCTTCAGAATTTGATCATTGTTTGACTTTGGGCTTTTTAGACGGACAGTCCTTAGCCCAATGTCCAACCTGACCACAATTCCAGCAAGGTTTGTTCGCTTTCGGTTTCTTCTTGGTCTTACCTTTTGTCTTGTTTATGTTTTTAGAGTTTGAGTTAACCCCCACATTCCTCTGATTATTGCTCTTCTTCCCAATAGTCACCACATGGACATTAGACTCCATAGGTACAATATGACTATTCTTTCTATGTTGCTCCTCAATGGATATTGATTTCATCATATCGTTTAGAGAAATCTTCTCCGTCTTGTGTTTGAGGGACATACCAAAATCCTCCCAAGACTTAGGAAATTTCTCTATCACTGACATCATTTGAAACTTCTCAGGAAGTTCCATATCCGATTCATGAAGAGAATGAATAATCAATTGCAACTCTTGAGTCTGTTCAGTCATAGACTTGCCCTCAACCATCTGAAACTTCTGAAATTTGGAGACATAATACCTTTTCAGACCTTGATCCTCGGTATTATATTTCCTATCCAACTCATCCCATAGCATCTTTGTTGTGTATGACTCAGAACAGTAGACATCAAAGAGAGCATTTGTCAATGCTGACAGTATTGCCCCTCTGCCTACATTGTTTCGTTCATCCCACGCAACAATCTCAGCTACTCTAGGATGTCTTTCAGTTGGTATGGGCCTGTCTACCTGCACTGCTGATAATAAGCCCCTTATGGTCAACCAAATTTCCATGCGTTGTTGCCAACGCTTGAAATTTTGCCCCGGACCAAACTTGTCCGGCAAACCATTCAAGTCAACCAAAGGCTTATACGCAGCAGATGCAGTACCTGACGAACTGGCCATTACACACAAACAGATAATTACAGAATAACTTCTTGAAGACTGTTAGAAACAGGGTACTTACGAGCACAGACAGGCAACTCAACTGAATTGAACAAGCACCGCCTATACCCGACCAGGGCTCTAACAAACGCAATTATCAAATATCAACAATGCCGACAAGGCCACACAGTCCAAATGTAATGTAACTAGATAGAATTCAAACTTAATAAATAAGTCAGTAGTATACCTGAGAGACTTGCTCGCGGTTCTACCAGAACGTACCTAGCGCTGGAACTCCTCTGGACAAGCTGCGCCGCAACGTACTGTACTGCTAACCGAATTACCAGTCTAATACTGGCTTGCCTTCAAGAAGTTATTCGCCCCACTCCGGTGCGATGGGTACAGCGACTCTTCTTGCAGGATAAGACGGTCTCAGATCACTGTTGACGCACACCAACTGTGATCACCTCGAAAATCCCCTCAGTTCACCGGTCTTGATAAGTCAAAAAATTATGGATCGTGGAGAGAGAACTGAAGCGGCGAATTTTCTCGCAAGAAGCAAAAAAAGCACGAAAAGGGGTTAACCCTAATGGCGGCTGCCTTAGGAAAATTAAAACCCAATTCGGATTAGGAAAAGTTAGAGTTAATTGGGCCAAATAAAAATAGAGGATCGTGAAAATGTGGCCCGGGCCGGCCGGGCGGCGCGCGCATGTGTCATCCTCCATACCTTGGGCTTTTCTATTAAATCTATAGAAAAGCCTTTTAGTATATAAAGGCTTCCACACTCCTCTATTTTTTCCATGTGGGACTCATGTCTAACATGAGTTCCCAAATGGTTAAACACCCAACTTTAACAATATTTAATTATGGATTCCCACCATGAAAATGGCTTCTACAACAATTAAAACAATCTCTAACATGTCAAGAACAATTTCAATTAATTGTTTTAGGCTAACTAATCATGAGTTAAAAATTATTAACTCCCAAAATTGCCATTTTCAACACACTCTACACTCATACACATCTTATATTCTAGAGTCTAGAGATGGGGTCACTTTACACTCTTTAGAGTTTGGAAAGAGAAATTACTTGTGAAGTGATTGTATTCATCAAAAGAGAAAGAGCTGGGATCACCTATGAAGTTGAATAAGTATAATAGAATATAGAATAGGTTTTGCCACATGTGAAGTAAGAGAAATACATGAGAATATAGAATAGACTTTGTGAAAATTTAAATTAGGTTCTAGGTGCCTAGTAGATCTGTTTGTGGATGCTTGATTGTTAGTTTAAGTGTTGGTGACATACTCTTATAATTCTTATAAGTTTAGAGTTGATATATGGGCGTTAGTAATTATTTTTATTTCTATATTCTATACTTGTACTTTCATTAAATTTTGTGTAGATTAAATTAGTAACTTGGTAAAATTTGATGAAATTACTATCAACACGATTTCATAAACATTTCACGTGATTATATGAATATCAAAACGATATTATTTTATTAATTTTTTTTATACGCTATCAATCTTTTACATGTCAAATTTTTATATTTTTTAATTTGGACAGTGAAATCGCCGTAGAAGTTACCTACGCAACTTGCCGCACTAGATCCATAAATTTGAGCCTTGTTCTTTCCTTTTCCTTCACCGTTTTCCCTTCCTTTTTATTTTGATGCAGACTCTCTCGTCCACAAACCAGTATAGTTTTCATTTTTAACATTGTTCTACAAGATGTAAAGAGAGATCTTCATTCAATCTTTTTAAGTCGGTGTCTTTGGTTCCATTCCTATATAATATCTTCTTAACTCGGACTAGATTTGAATCCTTTCTCCATTCCCATAGAGTATATTCTGAACTCGGATTAGATTTGAACCCTTTCTCTGTATTCTACCCACAACTCAAGAGATATTCAAAGCCACTAATAGAAGCCTGTAACTCAGGGGATATTTAAAGCGAAGCCGAATTTTTCTTCTCCGCGGAGTTCGAGGATTGCAATCGTAGAGTTCATAGAAGACAACAATATGTTTGTTTGTTTTCAATGTTTTGCATCTTACCATTTATTACTGAGTATGATTTGCGTTTTACCCCCTTAGAAGTTATTGAATATGGTTTATTTTCTTTATTTATTTTGAGCCTTAATCTATTGTATAATTGATTTGTTTATATTAATAAAATATTTACTTAGAATTTAAAAAAACAGTAGTGTGTGGAATCCACAGCAACAATTAACCAATCATTTATAAAAATATTTATTTTCTTTCTATTATAAGAATAAATTTGTCATTTAAAAAAAAATTTTGCTCCGACAAATATTTGCCAGCCTTTGCAAATATGTTATTCTCGGATTTGGGTTATTCCCAATCTAATACAAGGAAGAAACAGTTATAACCGGAGTTGTCCAAAATCTGGTGTGAATTTGGACAAGATCTAAGTAAAAAACAAAATTATAAATTTTAATATGACACATATTATTTAGTGATATAAAATTTTTAACTCGCGCAACCCATATTTAAAAAACTCAACAAAAAATAATAGTAATAAATGGACCAACAGACTATTGCCGAATAAAACTTCAAATTCAAATTCAGTCCTTTCACAAAAAAAAAAATCAAATTCACTATCTGATTTCCAGAAGAGAAGGTTCGAATCCAAACCTTCTGGTTCTGGGTAAGTATCCGCATAAAGCATACATGTGGCACAATCCAATTCGGCTAGACACTTGTACTAATTGCTTTCGGTAACTGTCAGAAGACCCAAACACCGTACGGACTCGACGATTAACAGTACTAAGCGGTGGAGGTTAAAAATGTCAATTAGTGGTTGGAGCTACCAACATTGATCAGTTTCCCAGTTCCGGCAAGTATAGCCGGCTGAGTATGCAGTCGCAGAAGACAGAACAGAAGAAAACGGCCGTCTTCGCCGGAACAGTGTGCGGTCATAGTCGGCACGCTTTTTCGGATCGGAAAGAATAGCGTACGCTTTATGAACTTCCATGAACTCGCTTGCAGCAGTAGATGCGTCATGACGACCGTTGTTGGACGCAACGTCAGGATGCAGAACTCTAGCCAATCTTCTGTAGGCAGTTTTGATCTCCTGACACGTAGCGCCCATCTGAATCCCCAGAACCTCGTATAACGAAGCTTGGGAAGCAATGTGAGTGGTAGACGGCCTCTCGGCGGTGGCGTATGAGGCGGAAACCCGAACTGGCTGCTGTCGGAATCTCAGGCAGGCTGACGGAGCAGATGGAGCAACGGCGGAAAATGTGGCGCCAATAAATTGATTAGGGGCAGTAAAAGATGCAGAAGCCATGATGAAGTCGTAAATATATGGCTGAGAAGGAAAGAAGATGCTGTCTCAATGCCGATGGTACGCCTGGGATTGGCTTATATAGGATTTCTACGGGACGAGTTGTGGGTTATCCACATTGGAATAAATGGATTTAGGCTGACTCAGCATCTCTGAGCATCCTTTGGCCATTTGTACATTCTTCCTCAACTCTCCTTGCTGGCATTGATTTGATTTCACGTGGTACAGACTCCGAAGCTTCGCGGTTATTTGAATAGAAATTATTTTAAAAAGTTTATTTATTTAAGCTTTTAAAATTTTATATACTAATTTATAATATTTTTTGTCGTTATAATTTATAACTTATCAACGGAACCCTCCCTAACTCTTTTTTTTTATGTAAATTTTAACTAAAAAACTATTCTCATTGCACATATCTTTTTAAAAAATAATAAATATATTAGTTGATCATATATAATTTGAGTGATTTTTTCTTATTGAAATTTATATTAAAAAGATAATTGAAACCATTTGATACATTATAATTTCACTAAAGATCATAACAATAGAAAAAATCATTTAAGAGAAAAATATTATAAGTCTCAAATTTTAAGAACTAAATAGGTTAATTTCTTAATTATTTTGAAATAAATTTATTTAAATATAGTAAAAATTATTAAATATATAAATTAATGTGAGATTCAAATAAGATAAAAAAGAAAGAATATAATATATTATAAATATATAATAATTATTAAAAATAAAATTTACTTTCAATTAAAACAAATTTTTAGATTGAAAAGAATCTCAATCCCTTTACACTTTAAAATTGGTATTAAATGCAATTAAAAATTTAATATTATATAATTACAAATTTTTTATTTTAAAAAATATATTAAACACTGAATAAATTTTAATTTAAAGTTTTATAAAGCTAGGACACTCATTTTAAAAGTCCTAAATTTTGTAATTATCACTAATTTAGTATTTTATTATCAAATTTCATTGACCACATAAACATAGTACTAATATGCATATAAACTTAAAACTCTTATAATCAAAGAATTTAAACGGTTGAGAAAGTAGTTGATACGTGTAGGGCTAGAAATCAATGAGAAGGACCCGTAAACCACAAAAGAAGAGAAGAGGGCTGTTACTGTTAACGTTGATTCGCTGGAGACGTGATGCTTGATGTTCGACTAAATTGTCAAAGCAATACCAATTGCTGGCTTTTCTGTCGGTATTTTTTCCCCTAAGAGGTCGTTTGGATAATGGTTGACGCCACATTGAATAATTTATTTTGTGTTTTTTTTAATTGATTTTTTTTACTCAAAATAATTTATTTTTTATTTTGAATAGGTTACTTTGCCTACTTGCACAAGCTACAATACTCCTATTTCCAATAGTATAATTAAAGCATTACTACTCTTCGCCTAAAAGTAAAATATACTCTTTCAATCCCTATTTATCTATCACAATCGAAAAAATTTTGTATTCCTTTTTATCTATCACATTAAAATAAATTTAAATGTCATTAGTGTTAATTTTATTACTATACCCTTGTATTAAATAGTTTTGAAAATTAAAAGTGTAATAAATTTAGAGAGAGTTGAGAAAATAAAATAAGAAAACAATTGTGAAAAATATTAAATTTAAGAGTATTTTTGGAATGTATAAACAAAGTTGTATAAATTTAAGATACTAATTAATTTTTGTTAAATTATGTAAAATAGTTTATTGTGACAGATAAATAGGGACGAAAAAAGTATAATTTATCAATTTTTTCCGCATCTCTGCTTGTAACGTCAAAATTTTATTTTCTTTTTTCCTTTAATTCCTTTATTTATTTATTTGTGGGTGAACTTTAACCCATTTCATATATGCAATAAGTGACTTTGGCCTGTTTGGTATATGGTTGTTTAATAAAATTAAAACTTAAAAATTGAAATCTAAATATTTAAATGTTGACTTCTGAAATTTGAAATTTGAAAAGTGAATTTTAGAATTTTTTTTAATATGAATTAATTATAATTTATTTATTTTTATACTATATTTTATTATAAATTTTAGATTAAATATAAAAAAATATTAATAATTAAATAAGTATTTAATATATTCAAACTTTAAGCTTTAAGTAACTTTTAAATCATTTAAAATTTATAATAAAATTTCAGCATGTTTTAGTCAAGCAAGTGATAATAAAAATCTCTATTCAACGAACTTAATTAGTTAACACTATAACAAAAAGTGGCTTTTGTGACATAGTTTTAATGACACGTTTTTTTTAATGTTAAAATAAATATTTATTATGACATTTACTTTTCAACATATATTACAAATATAGTTCAATAATGTAATTTTAAAATAATCTAAAATTAAGTGTAACAACAAATATATATAATAATATTTATTATATGTTATAATTATAGTATAATATATCTCCCAAAAAAATCTTAATTTGTAATATTATTTATAGGCAGAAGACAAAGATATGCTGCTGCAAAAAAACTTAGCCAAAATCTTGACACAAGATATGAGACAGGAAAAAAGGCACTAAAATTATACACTATCAACTACAAAAAATTAGCCAAAATTTGCCTAATTTTTTTTCGCAACAAAACTCCCTTCCCTTTCTTTTTCGCCGGCATCATTCTTCCGTTGCATAATCGGTCTCCCTATTCCAGCCTTAAACCACCAGGCAGCTTCTCTGTTTAGCCTTAGGCTCTGGTTAAGGTGCGTGCGCTTTTGATGGCGTTTGAGTTGGTCGCGAAATTCTCCTTTGGCTAGGTCGGTGTGTTCTCCTACCAACTCATCTCCAGGTCTCGAGGAACCTATTTTTCAAGGTTTGGGTTCTCTTCTCTGTTCTCTACTCTCTTTTTCAAGGGCTGGAAGTAGGTTAATTCTAATAGGCTAATGTTATGCAATGTGTTATTTGTGATATGTAATCTCTCCGATTCTGAGTTCTGATGGGGTTTTTTTTTTTTAATCCTTATGGATTTTGAAATTTGAAGTGTGATTTTGTGCAAGGAAACCCGTTTAATGTTACTGATAGTGTGCTTCGTTTCCCTGCTTGATTCCCCTTGCCCCATCTTTTGAACATAATTAGCACGGTAGAATTGCAGATTGTAAGGTTGTTGATTAGTCTTCCTCTATTAAGTGTACTTTTGATATAGGGTCTGGGGCTAAACTACATATGTTTTGATTTGTACAGAGTATATAAATTGGTAGTAGGCCTATTGCCATTGTGCATAGTTGATTAAATAATCACTTTTTTCTAATTTCTTCAATGGACTTGCAAATATGCGAAAGATGAGTTTAGCTTTGTGTATTTCTGACTTATAACTTGTATGTAGAAGTTTCTGATTCATTCAATATTCTGCAATCTTATATTTTAAACTTTGGAATAGACGACAGTTTTTTCTTGATACATATTCTGCTTCGTTAGTTTGTCTAACGACAGTTTTTCCTATAATAACTTTGGATTGAAGAAGTTTTGGGACATTTGCAGCTTTTGTATGTGCTTTGTGTATGTTTTTCATGTTATGTGGAGTTGTTGGAGGCAAAGGAATGGGGTTCCTTTTGGTATTGCTATTGTACTTTGAGAAAAATAAGTTCTTTATTAAAATTGTAGCATGTGCTGTAGGAACTTTCTATAATAGCATGTGTTGTAGGAATTTTTTGTGTATGAATGGCTTTATTGCTTCGCATCTAGGCAGTAATATATCCTTGAGCTGTTTCTTTGTAATGATTAACAAATAATATTGTATTATTTGACTTTAAATGGAGCTTCTTCTTATCGGAATGTATAGCTTTATCACTTCAGTGTGCATTTCTGTCATTCATGCTAACTAGAATAGACATTTTGCCTAATTCTTGAGTCTTGAATTTATAAAGAAAAGTCCTAGTTTATTGCTATAGCAATCAACCACTTTTCCTATATCAGACCATCCAAGTCAATAGTTACCTTATTTTACATTGTAAAATACTGAGTTTGGACTTATACAACAAGTTCTTATTAGGTTCTTCATCTTGTGTTTTGAATTTGTGACCTAACTTATGGTTGAATGAGTCTTTGGATTGGATTTTCAACTTTCGTTTCCATACTATAAGCAATTTCTTACTAAGTTAGGATAATGTTTTATCGTTTTGTGGTTGATGGCATGTGTTTGTTTGTCATGTTTCTGTTTTACTTACTTCAATGCTTTGACCAAGAGACAAAAGTATTGCTATGTATGTGAAGATTAACAGCCTATCAAGTTTGTATCATTAGTTTCTGTGGTTTCTTCATTGTTTTTAATAGGTTACCTTACTGTTTTGCAAGGATTTGTGAAATTTTATTTGTTTAAAGTTGAATAAATTTTCTTCCTTTTTGGTTGTAAGAGCAATTAATTCTGAAATTCTCTTGCTATAGTATTTGATTTACCTTTCTATTTAAATGGTAGTAAAAATAAAGAATAAAAAACGTTTGTCTTACAGAATGATTGTTCTTTGTTCATCTCCTTTCTTTTTTTAAAAAAGTTATCCTCTTGTGCAATTTTTCAAATTTAAACTATCAGCTACAGCAGTAGGTAGGAATTATTTAATATTTTTAGCAATTTTAAAGATGAAGTAATGTGTTTGTTCTTTTTTTGCATCTTTGCTTGTATTTGGTTTCAGCTTTCTATAATGGATAGACGATAGATGAATCTACCAAGAAATAAACCTAAGTATGAAGAAGGAGTTGAATACTTCTTGAGCTTTGCCTTTGCCAATTTAGCTATAAATGGGAGGATTTCATGTCCATGTAGAGATTGCAGAATGGGAATAGTAGTTGCTAGGCAGAAAGCCAAAGAACACTTAATTGTTAGAGGTTTTATTAAAGGGTACACACATTGGGTTGTGCATGGTGAACTTACTTATACTGATTCATCAACAATTAATTTATATTTGAATGTAGATAGTCGGTGTAACAATGTTAACAATATTGAAGGGTCAAATGAGATATGAGGGTTGGATGACATGTAGGGATGGCAGTTTTTTCACTTAAACCGGGGACTCGACCCAGCCCGGTTGGGCCCAGAATTCTCCAATTTAAGTGGGGATGGGTTGGAGATGGGTTTTATTCCTCAACCCGCCAACCGGGGCTGGGCCGGGTCGGGGAGGGGACGGGGATTGCATGATCCCCGCTCCCGGCGCGGCCGGCTTTACATATTATACACACACACACACACACACTATATATATATATATATATATATATAAATTATAGGTAAGTTATATATAATATATATGATTATATATGTATGTAAAAGTAGATTATATATGTATATAAAATAAAATAAAATAAAATAGAAAAGAAGAGAAAAAATAAAAAAAAGTTATCAATTATTAATTTTATTCTTATTAATCTAGTGAAATGATAAATACGTGAATTATTAAAAATCACTACAAAAGTTTTCTATATGATTAAAAAATTTTGAATAAAAATATATTAGAGGCAAACATTTTTTTTAAATCTTTATAATTATTTCCGAACCTAAATGGGCCCCCGCTTCTCCGTTGGGCCGGGACCGGGGATTGTTTTGTCCTCGGCGGGCCGGGGGTAGGGCTCCCCGCCTTTTCCCGTGGCAGGGACGGGCTGGGGATGGGGATACGGGGGTATATGCAGGGACGGGGTTGGGATTTCTAGTCCCCGGCCCGGCTCAGCCCCATTGTCATCCCTAATGACATGGAAGGATTGCTACATGACACATTTGGAGTCCCAAGAACAGATCATGTGGAGGGTGATAACATAGATTTTAGAGATGAATTACCTGACAAGGAGGCTGAAAGATTTTATAAACTTTTAGATGACTCTCAACAAGATCTGTATTCGGGACGTAAAGAAGTCTCAAAACTTTCTTTTATTATTCGTTTTCTTTATCTCAAGTGTAGTGGTAAGTACAGTGATAAATCCTTTAACATGCTTCTTAACTTGTTTCGAGAAGCATTCCCTGAGGCATTTTCAAACTTACCTAAAAATATGTATGAAGCTAATAAATTGATGAAGCAATTAGGCATTGGCTATGAGAAAATAGATGCATGTCCCAATGATTTTATTATTTATTTGAGGGATAAAGAGAGTTGGAAGGAATGCAAGATATGTAGTCATCTTAAATGATAGCCATCTGAAAAAGATCCCATAGGTGAGAAGGAAAAAATTCCTTACAAGGTATCGTGGCATTTTCCACTAAAGTCTATATTATAAAGGTTATTTATGTTGCAAAAAATTGCTGCCAGTATAGCATAGTGAATGCCACACAAAAGATGGATGCATGAGACACCCAGCTGATTCCCCTTCTTGGAAGTCTTTTGATTATCAATATTCTAAATTCAGTGAAGAGACTATAAATGTTAAATTAGGTTTGGCATGTGAAGGATTTAATCCATTTCAGAATATGAGTGTATCTCATAGTACATGGCCTGTTGTATTAATACCTTATAATTTGCCACAATGGATGTGTATAAAGCAATCGTATTTCATGTTATCATTGTTGATACCTAGCCCTTTTGCCACTAGAAACAACATTGATGTTTACTTGCAGCCTTTAATTGCTAAATTGAAAGAGCTATGGGATGTTAGGGTGAAGATCTATGATGCGTCCATAAATCAAAACTTCTAAATGCGTGCAACATTACTTTGGATGATTAGTGATTTTCCTAGTTATGCCACTTTGTCAGGATGGAGTATAAAAGGGGAACTTGCATGTCCAATTTGTCACAAACACACCCATTCTCAGTGGTTAAAAAATGGTGGAAAGTATTATTACATAGGACATCAAAAGTTTTTAGACCGTAATTATCCTTATCAAAACGATGGTAAATCTTTTGATAGTAACGTAAAGCATAGAGATGGTAGATCTTTTGATAGTAAGGTAGAGCATAGAAGACCTCCACCTATACTTACTGGTTCAATGGTGGTAGAAGAGTTACAAAATTTTTCCATAAAGTTTGGAAAATTAGTCCAGGACAATGAAGAGTTGCTTTTTAATTAGAAGAAGAAAATAATTTTCTTTGATTACCGTATTAGGAATGGAACATTATACACCACAATCTTGATCTGATGCATATTGAGAAGAATGTTTGTGACAATGTCATTAATACTTTGTTAGATGGGGATAAATCAAAAGATAATGCTAAGTCTAAACTTGACTTAGTTGAAATGGGTATAAGACCAGATTTACATCCTATTCAAAGGGAAAATGAAAAAGTTTTCCTGCCTCCTACTTCATTTACATTGAACAAGAAAGAGAAGTATAATTTTTGTAAAGTGCTGGAAAAAGTGAAAGTTCCATATGAATACTCTTCTAATGTTTCACGTTGTGTGCAACTTAAGCCATCAAAGATATCTAGCCTCAAAAGTTAAGATAATCATATTTTGATGCAACAGCTGATGCCAAAGCTTTGAGGAAATCTTTATGTAGATCTATGCGGTCTCCACTTATTAGATTAAGTTATTTTTTCCGAATGTTGTGCTCTAAATAGATTTTTCCTCAAGATGTGATTTAACTTGAAAAGGACATCATTATTATACTATGCCAATTAGAAAAAGGTTTTTCCTCCTTCTTTTTTTGATGTGATGGTGCATTTTACTATACATTTAGCAAGAGAGGTGAAATTAGGCGGGCCTATTCATTATTGTTGGACTGGATGTATTCTCAGAAATAGGTCGTCCTTTGGGAGTTGCAATTTCAACTAAGTTTGATGATGGCACACTTAGAAAAGCACACCAGTATGTGCTTTTCAATTGTGATAGCCGTAGGCCTTTTATTGAGTAAGTCTGTACAAGTCTAACTGTTATTTTACTATAGGAAATTTCTACATGATTTAAAACTTGTAATTTAATTTAGTTATGCAATAAACATCTTAAGTTGGTTGAAAAGTAACATCCTCGTACTTCAGGGCATGTAATTGAGCGCGTTCATAGTGAAAATTTCGTGTAATGGTTGGCGAAACATGTAAGTTGATTTAATTTATTCCATTCGAAATGGACCTATAACGATGCCCCTAATTTATTCGTGATCTGTAGGTTGAGGAAGAGGAACTTTCCGGTGGTGATTCATTCATAGAAGGCATCAAATGTCTAGCTAGATGACCGAATTGTATAGGGTTGCAGTATGACAAATACGTTGTGAATGGCTTTCGATTCCATGTAAGAGAAGTGGAGCATAAAAGGAAAACACAAATAGTGGGGTTGGTGTGCAAGCAACAACCTCAAGTGTTGCAACCACAAGAGAACAATATCTAATTTTGGGAGATGTAGATTATTATGGAACTTTAACAAGAGTTGTTGAGCTAATTTATGGAGGTGATCAACGAGTTGTGTTGTTTGACTGTGAGTGGGTTTCAAGAGGTAAAAGACTTAAACAAGATGAAGATGGATTTGGTTTGGCTAATTTTTCGGGTGTATAACCCCATAACGAACCTTTTATTCTTGGATCGCAAGCATCACAAGTTTTTTATGTGGAAAATCCAGATGAAAGTGGATGGTGCATTGTTATCACTACAAATCCTAGGGCTGCTTATAAAGTGTAAGAAATGGCGATATTGAGATGTATTTGCAAAGCGAGTTAGGAAATCACCAAGTTCATGACGGAGATAAAGAACACAATTGGGTCTGAATGGATACTGAAGGAGTTGAAGTTGACAATCCAAATATTTGATGTTTTCAACTTATTAGTGAATTTTGAATATTTTTGAACACTTGTTTTTATAGCATTTCTCTCCTTATGTAATTTTTTTTATGAAAACTAATGTTCTAGAGCTACCAAATTAATGTTGTTCATTTTACTAGTATTTCTTTTTTGATATTTTAATCTTTCAATTTGATATTTGATTTGATAAGTTTATGAATTTTCAATGTTCTATAAATGCTAATATTTTCTGTTCACTTGTATTGTAGGTATGGCTCCTAGAACTCGAGGAGGTATAGCTTCCAGAACTTGAGGAAGAAGACAAAGAAGAAATTACAACACAAGATATGAGGTCTTATCTGATGAAAATAGAAATGTAGATGGGGTAAACAAATGGGCCAATGAAGAGGTAGATGAAGACATGTAACTTGACACTGATAATAGTAATAGGCTTCGCATATTTATGTCTATGGTTTACGAATATGTTCAAAAATTTAGTGGTGCAAAAGTTTAATGTTAATGTATATGCATGGCAATAAATTTTGTTTACTTGCATATAAGTATAACTCCTACAATTCAAATAGGAAGAAAGCAAGAAAGGAATGACGTGGCAAAAGATGTCTCTAATGCTGAAAATCAAAATGAAGATGAGATAAATGAAGGGACCAGTCAGGAGGTGCAGGTGGAAATGCATCTTGACAGTGATGATGGTAATAAGAATTTGCATCTTTATGTGTATGTTATTGTTTAGAACATCATGGTTAACTTTGCACAATTTACTATTGATTTCAGGTATTAAGTAGTGATTTTCTATTTTCAATGTGGGTTAGTTATAGGCTGGCATGGATTTGATTAGAATGGAAAATGCTCTCATTACTGTCTGAGTTAAAGTGCTGAGAATAAAATTACTGAAACTATATATGATTAGCAGTTTGAATATGGCCAAAATATACAAGTATTTGAGGCACCTAAGGTTACTATATTGTAAGGATGATTTCCAAACTAGCTACTCTTTAACATTTTATGTGCTTCACTTTTGTCTTACGTGCTTATTGGTGTGTCTTAAATATAAACAAGGTGGTTCTACCATGTCTTAAATTGAAGGCAAAATGCATTTACCCTTTTGCAATCCCAATGCACTGTTATCTTGTACTGCAAACTTGTAAGAAAAATCCTCTATGGTTTAGCTAGTATTTTGCTTAAGGTTTTCTTTCTCCACACATATGTTTTGCAACCAGTCCATGGAGATATTTAACTCTGCAAAATCCTTCTTGTATCCAATTTTGCTTTTTCCAAAGTTTAACCTTTTAATAGATTGCTCAGCTTCTACCAAACTCGATCCAATTGGTATCTTCTAGTTTCTGATTATTGATTTTCAAGTGCTCGTCCATCTGTTGAACTTGGTGAAGCTTTTAGTTTCAATCATGTAGCAGTAATTTATATCTTTGCTTGTAATTAGCTCCTATCATTCTTTCTATCTTCACTTCTGAAATTGCTTTCAGTTATGTGTTTCTATTTACTTGGTAACCAAGATATTTGATATCAAAACTCTCCAGAACTAACACGGAACAGGATATGATAAAGTTCAACAAAGCTAGGTTTTAGACTTGTTAATATATTTCTTTGAATTATTATGCTTTTCTGTAGTTTCACATAATTGCATAGAAATTTTGTCCAGGTGAGGGTTGTAATCCTCTTGTAAATTCATTACCCAAAGGAATCAAATCATGACACCTAAATGTAGTCAGAATCAAATATCAAGAGGCATTATTGGTGGGGTTTGGGATGAGGGATTTTATGCAGTCAACATGGGGTTGGAGAAGGAAAAGGAAGTGTAGCCTGTTTTGAAGTTGTTTTCTCCTTTGCATAGAGAACACACTGTTTGGCATTTCAGAGGTTCTAGCATGAAGCGGTAGAAGAAAAAGTAGATTAATTGATATTCAGACCCTTCTTTTTTTTTTTTTTGGAAAACTTTCTAAATTGTGGTTCATTCGTGGTTGATTAATTGATGCATATATCTCACCTGCATGGCTCTCTCTAATTCTCTCCTCCCCAATTTGACTTATTCAAGATTTAAGTTTTCTGCACTTCATTTATCGATGCAACAAACAAAGTTTTGCATTTTGATTGTCTTACTAGGGTTCAATCATCTTTTATTCTCTCTTGAGAGCACTTCATAGTTGTCTCCCAAAAGTAGTCAAGTTTTGTTAATTGCTAATCTTGGGTTTCTATATTCCCTTTTTTCTTCACTGGAACAAGAATTAGGATTGATACATATAGTTATCAAACACAATAGAGTTCTAATTTTCTGTTAACAATGGCTAAATGGTAAATTTGCTGTTAGGAGCTCATATCTGTGTGATTTTTGGTTTGCTTTCTTGAGGACTCCTCATCCCCTTTCTTGTACTTTTTTCCACAAATAGAATGTTTAGAGGGAAAAAAAGAGCTCTCTCCTTTTATGAATGAACACACATAACTTTCTGATACAAAGAAAGGGAAAAGATAGATAAACACATTTAGTGATTAAAGATTTTGTGAACCTAAGGTTCTAAGATAATGTTGAAATCACATTGTTGAAGTAATAATTCAAATTCCCTTGAAGAAAACCTAACAAGAAATGTGTCACAAAGACGCATGTTGTTTTAGATATTAGCGACCTGAAATATGTATGAGTATACTTCTATATAAGAGATAATTCACTGTCTGAAAACAAAATTGCATCCACTCTGTATCATTTTCTCCAATGTAATGTTGAATCAATTCTCTGTATCATTTTGGGCAGAGCTTGCTGAGCACCCCTACCTGCTGGTCTTGAATTTGTTATATTTCTGTGTTTTTGGATAGAGCTTTCTGTGGTCTTTGATTTGCTGAGCTTGCTTTTGTAGCCCGAAAACTGTGCAACTTAGTGTTCAACACATTTACAGTCACAAAGCAGAGGCAAAAGCTGGATAATAAGACTTATATAGCCTCTTTTTCCTCCCTTACCAAAATAAGACTAATATGGTATCTTGTATATGGTAGCATTTTACTGGCTTGAGTTGGAACAACTTCATCCATACAGTAGATTCCTACTCCTTATTAATCGAGAAAAAGAGATGGAATGAAAAAAATGAAATTATAGTATGCTGAGCTTCCTATTTCTTTCTGAAACAGTTTTTGGATCAACAATTTACCAGAATACATTGACATTGTACTTTAGATTCTAAACAGAAAGCACATTAAGAGCAATAGGACTCTTCACCTTATGGATTCTATTGCTCCATGTGAAAGCTCCAAAAACAAACCTCCCATTGCTGATCATTGAAGATGTGAAATCTAGCCTAAAAGATAGCTTCTCCCTTGTATTTTTGAATCGTAGTTCACTAGGCGTGACTAAAACATTTACACCAGTTGGATATTCTAATGCTGAGAGGTAGACTTTTGGTCCACTGCCACGGTAAGTAATTGTTCTGTAGACTGATAGGTTCCCATTCATGCTAGAGACTCCAATTGAAGGATAATTGAAATTGTAGGAAGTTGCAGGTGGGTTCTTGCAACTTAGTATTTTTCCAGTGAGGTTTTTCAGTTGAGCAGGGTTGGCACCATTGCTGCAGAGAAAATCAATGACATCATTAGCATCAAAATCATAGACTAGCCTAGGATCAATTGCTACAATCGGATTTATATGCCCAGATCCGTAATCAAATGGTGTTGCCCGACTCTTATCTAGATTTCTTCTTATACAATTTCCAATATTATCAAGTATTCTTGTTGTTACTAAAAGAAAAAGCAAAAATGTTATGCAAAAATCATCTATTTGTACAATACAATTCCTCTCAAGCACGTCTTCACTTCAAAAGTACCTACGTCATAATTGCAGACTTAATTGCTGCAGGGCTCCAATGAAATTTAAATAGTATGGATCAATGAAGTTTAAATAGTTAACACCAATGAATAGGCCAATAAAGTTTACTGTTCATCAGTGGTATTAAAATTGTTATATCGGAAGTTTAAATGAGCCAGCGAATGGGCCAATGAAGTTTAAATAGTAATTATGCATACTGAATGTTATATTTGTTCTAGGACTTTATAGGGTCAATAGCATCATGGTGACAAAATCGATTCCGATTGTGAAACCAGTGAAAAAAATTGATTTTGCTTGATGATGTTGCAAATGGAGAAATGGTCTTCTTATTTTTTTTATCCCTAGATATGGGGTTTGGGTTAATTGAAGTTGCCTTTTAAATAATAAGTGTATTTTACTTGTCTTTTTATGTATAACAATTGTCAATGGGATTGATAAAGACAACAATGGCCATGATGGAGTGACAAAGAAAAAAAGAGGCCCTACATTCATGACTGGACTTTGGGATAGGCCAAAATGTTTGAACCGCATAGAAGTTGAGTTTGATAAGACAGGTGTACCTATTGGAGACAATGCTACAAAATTAAATGAGTTTTTGAGAACAGTTGTCAGAAATGGAAAGGATGCTCCTATAGACATCATAGTTTGGCATTTGGTACCAGCAGAGAATAAATTGAGAATGATAAATATGGTGAAGGTATCAAAATATGAGTTTCAATAATTGTATAACTTGTCTACTTTTATAAATCTTGTACTTAAAGGCCTTATGTCTACGTACTCTATTCTGATTATTGAAATTGATTGTTTCCTGATTTAACATATAATATACTTTAATTGTTTCTTTCAATTACATAATATATTTAATCTTCCTCCCGGTACTGAAAATTGGGTCTACAAATCTATGGGTAAGAAATGGATAAGCTTTAAGGCATATTTGAAGGTTAAATATGTTGATCTAAATCAACTTGTGTCAGCTCAACTTGCTTCTGGGGATGAGCGTCTTATACAAGAACAATTTGTAAGACTTTTAGAGTATTGGAGCACAGAAAAAGGCCAGGTATAATATATGTGATTTTTTTATTTATAAAAAAATAAAAGTAATTACATCTTAACCTTTTTCTTTATTTATTTTCAATGTAGAAGTGAAAAGAATAAGCAAACTAGGGCATGCAACAAGATAAATCATTGCATTGGAAAGAAATCATATGGCTGAATTTGTAATGAATTAGTAAAGTTACCAATATAAATTTATATTTGATAATTTTAATATAACAGAATACATTGGGAATCAAATACCTTAATTTATATTTAGGAAAAGAAATTTAGACGACCTGCATCCCGGGCTGAACTGTTCAAAAAGTGTTACACACGTGCTAATGGTGAACCTTCTGGAAACGAAGTTGCTACTGCTTTGGTAAGGATTTTCTTCCCTCTTGCCTAGATTCCATTTAGTTTTATGGCGTATTGTATACATTCCATACATATTATTGATTAAATATACTTACATTTCAATTCACTAATAGGGGGATATGACAAAACGTATTACCCAACTTTCTCCAGATTCTGTTGATAGTATTAGTCCAAATGACATATTTGGACAAGTTTTGGGTAAAGAAAAATGTGATGGGGTGCGCAAGTTTGGATTGAATGTTCCTACAACGGACGAATGGGGTCAATTGCTAAGTAAAAGTGCATCTTACCGCATAATCCATGAACAACACCAGGAATTGTTAAGGGTGAACAAAATATTAAAGGAGCAAGAAAGCAAATTTGAGGAACAAGGCAACCTTATACAACAACTGAATGCTGCAGTTACACAGCTAAGAGTTGCCTCACCAACAGGATTTCCTTCCTCTTCAACTAGCAATATTCTCAATTCATCTAATGGTCAAGTTATAAGTTCAGCTATTCTTCCATGACATTTGACGATATATTTTACTCTTTTTACTTTTATACATTTAGAGATTTTTCATTAATAAAAATTATCAACAATATTGAATGCCTTTTGGTTTTTCTCTTCTTTCTTATTCAGGTTTGTGCTTCTGTGTCACTTAAGAGTCTACATGACCCAAATAAGATTGTTGCAACATGCTATATTGTGGACATGAATCCACAAAAAAATGTGGGTGGACATATTTTATGTCTTAATTACAAGTTGTTATTGAGTATGAAGAATATTTGGTTAGACCTTACTCATTGTTGGAGACCATTGGAGATGCTCTTCGTACTAATATTGCTTGGCTAAACTATTTGGTATATTACAAATTCACTTGCACTCTCTGTCAAAATTATATTTTTTTTTTCAATTAATTGATACAAAATTTTTTGTTATGTAGATGGAAAGAAATGCATATTGAAGCAGGCTTGTTGACTTGGAGTAGACATTAGTCTACAGCTCTTATAGATACATTATTTTATGATTTTTGTGTAAACTTTTAGAAATTAATAAATTTAGGATTTTTACAGTTTAAGTACTATTACCTTTGATGTTTATTTAGTTGATTTCAGGATATTTCACAATAAATGTATTTTGGTGGTGCATTGAACTTAAATTAAATTTATGGATATTTTCTTTTCTTTTCTTTCAATGTAAATTGTTGTCGTATGGATTAGTTGAAATTGGTTTAACATATTAAATTGTTACAATATTTGAAATATAGTAACATTTACAAATCAGGACTGTCAGAATAAGAGAACATGTGTAAATGTTATCATATTAGGGATAATATATCACACATAAGTATTATGAAATGCATGATTACCGATATAAAAATTTGTCACATTAGAATAGATATGTTCTATACTAAATGTTAGAAAACAATAACTATTTTGACATTTGTTAATGTTATATTTGAAACAATTATTAACATTATAAAATGTCATAAAATACATAAATTCTAATGTATGTAGATGTCACCATACCTTCATAATGTGAAAATATTATGTATTAAAAAAGATTTAAATATTTGTTCTGCATTAACTTTATTATAACACTAACAAATGTCACAAGAAGAATGTATAAGCACATTTACGTACATTATCATAGGTTCTTATGGTAACATTTGTTTCTAATATTTATAAATGTCACAGACTTTTTCTGACATCACTTTAGATGACATTCTTTTTATGTGTCATAATAGATTAAATGTCAGATAAAATCCTCTATAGTGACGCATAAAAATGTCATTAAAATGAAAAAATGTTGTAGAAGCACTTAATATTATTCATTATCAAACATGCTTAATGAAATAAATACTTAATTAATTAATTTTAATGTTTAATTGAGTTACCGAATAAGTTTTTAATTAAGCACTTAATATTAATTAATTAAGTACTTATTTCATTAAATAAGTTTGATAACGGATAATATTAAGTATTTAATCAATTAAGTATGTTTGATAATGGATTTTTGTTATCACTTAATTAGTTATTTTTTTAAATGGAGGGAAAAACAAGAAGTGAGAAAGGGGATAGGGAAAATGATAGGACAGAAGACTTAAGACTTACATCTCGAATAAGAACTCTTCTATCGCTTAATTGATTAAAATATACTGAAAATTACTTAAATTTGAAATTTGAATATGATGAATACTCATCTAATTATTAATATTTTTTATATTTAATCTAAATTATTAATAAAATATAATATAAAATAAATTATAATTAATTTAAACTTCAAATTTCAATATTCAATCTTCAAACTTTAATTTTTTAAAATTTAATGCTTAAATATTTAAATTTTAATTTTATCAAATGAGTCATTTAAATACTCATTTAATTATTAATATACTTTTATACTTAATATAAATTATAATAAAATATAATATAAACATAAATTATAATTAATTTAAATTTCAAATTTCACAATTTAAAAATTAAAATTAAAATTTTTAAAAATTAAAATTTTAATATTTAAATTTAAATTTTATCAAATAAATCATTTATTAAAAAACAAAAAACGGAAAGAGCGGATAGTCTACGACCTGGACTAACTGATGACCAGGGGCCTGGGCTTCTTCCCAAATCCAATTTAACACTACTCTCCCACTCCCATTAGGATTCATTCATTGTTTTCTTTTATTACATCCTATGTTTTGTTTTGTTTTGTTTTGTTTTTTTGTTTTGTTTTTTGAGTGGGGTGGCAGTGTATCAAACGTTAAAAAAATTGAATTCAAAATTTTTGTTCAAGAAAAGATACTTTTAGTAACTAATGATTAGGTTGTTACAAGATTCGATATATTTTAATTCATTATTTTTTGGTAAACCCCTTACGACTAACGTATAATACATTGAATCGATAAATGCATACTAGGTAATTATTGCCATCCACTTCAAAGACTACAATATGACACAGTATCGGTACATTCGTATTAATATGGATAAAAACCAAGAGGTAAATAATGTAAAACCAAGTCAACAATAATTGCATGAATTTTTTGTTGGGCTTAATATGTCCAGCCCATTTGGTGGAAAAATACAAAACAAAATCAAAGGCCCACAACACAAAATAGAAAACCTATAACAAATAAAAAAGAAGCCGACATTCAGAGACGAGAATTCTGGACGGCAATTTCGTTGAGAAGGCAGCGGACAGCCAGGAAGAAGCAAGAGTTTCTTCAAACTTTTAATCCTCAATTTGGATGGTCATTCGGAGTCCGATTGAGACGAAATTTAGTTCTACGTGATCCTCTCAACAAGAACTACAAATCTAACGGTTTAAATTTCGATTTTGGTAACATCCTTCCAAACTCAATTGTGATTTAGTTGTAGTTTTGGGAGAAGATATTGATATATTATTGGTGTGCCTCTAGTGTTATCTAGAGAAGACTTTGTATTGCCCATTATTGTTGATAGTGGAAGTTTTACTGGACTAGGTCCCGTGGTTTTTCCCATCTTGGGTTTTCCACGTTAAAAGTCTTGGTGTCTCGTATTTTTACTTTGGTGCTTTCTTTTACCCGCTGGCGTTACTTAATTGGTATCTTTGGTGTATTCCTATTTTTTTTATTGGCACTTGGGAAATAGTTTTTGATCTTGGATATAATTGTGACTTGGGTGGAGCCTGGTATTTTGTGCTCTTTCGGTTTATTTCCCAACAAAGTGGTATCAAAGACCTAGTTGATCAGTTGGCTAATTTGTGCTAATTAAAAATGGATGATTCAGATAGTGGGTGCATGATAAAATTGAATACATCAAACTATTCAGACGGGAAGCCTAGAATGGAAGATTATTTGTATTGTAGAGATTTGTTTGAGCCTGTTCTAGGAGATAAAGGTAAACCATCTGATATGAGTGATGAAAAATGGGTTAGCATGCACAGAAAAACAGTGGGTAATATTAGGAAGTGGATTGGTCAAAGTATATTTCAACACTTTATTCAAGAGACTAAAGCTGATGTGTTATGGGAAAAACTTAAACGAATGTTTGAACGGAAAACTGGAATGAATAAATCTTCTTGTTTGAGAAATATTACTCGGTTGAGATACAAAGATGGTGCAGATATGAGTGAGCATTTGAGTACCTTTCAGGGGTTGATAAACCAGGCAGCTTCATTGAAACTGAACTTGGATGATGAGGTACAGGCTTTGCTGTTTTTCAGTTCACTACCAGAGAGTTGGGAAACAATGGTGGTATCCGTTAGCAATTCAGCTCCAAATGGTGTTCTAACCATGGCTATGGCTAAAGAGGCAGTGTTGGATAAGGAGAGCATGAGGAAGGAACAAGACACTTTTAATGAGTCCCAAGCACTGACTATGCAAAAGAAAGAAGGAAGGGGGAGAAGCAAGAGTAGAGGTCCTTATAATAGGAATGACAGATCCAAGAGCAGACATGAGTCACTGAAAAATGTTGAGTACTATCATTGTAAAAAGAAAGGGCACTACAAGAAGCACTGCAGAGTCTTGAAACAAGAACTTGCTGAGAAAAAGCAGTATCCGAAAAGTGAGAAAGACAAAGAAGACATGAAGAAAGTTCCTTATACTTCAGCAGTTGGTAGTCTGATGTATGCTATGGTTTGCACCGGACCAGATATAGCTCATGCGGTTGGAGTAGTTAGTCGGTATCTCTCTAATCTTGGTAAAGAGCATTGGAGTGCAGTCAAGTGGATTCTCAGGTATCTCAAGGGAACTTCCAAATTGTGTTTGTGCTTTGGAAATGGCACTATCATACTTGATGGATACTCTGATTCAGACATGGGAGGTGATCTTGATAAGAGAAGATCTACATCTGGTTACTTAATGACTTTTGCAGGAGGAGCAATATCGTGGCAGAGTAAGTTGCAAAAATGTATTGCTCTTTCTAGTACAGAAGCAGAGTATATCGCAACTACTGAAGCTTGTAAAGAGATTATTTGGTTGCAGAGGTTTCTTCAGGGATTGGGCTTGAAACAAGAAAAGTATAGTCTTCATTGTGACAGTCAGAGTGCTATTCATCTATGTAAGAATTCTACGTTTCACTCTCGATCCAAACATATTGATGTAAGATATCATTGGATTAGAGAAGTTTTGGATTCCAAGCTGCTAATGCTTGAGAAGGTGCACATGGATGATAATGGTTCTGATATGCTGACTAAGGTGTTGCCCAGGGAGAAATTCTTATTTTGCAGACAAGAAGCAGGTTTGGTTATATTTCCCAAATGAGCTGGAGGGGGAGATTGTTGGGTTTAATATGTCCAGCCCATTTGGTGGACAAATACAAAACAAAATCAAAGGCCCACAACACAAAATAGAAAACCTATAACAAATAAAAAAGAAGCCGACATTCAGAGACGAGAATTCTGGACGGCAATTTCGTTGAGAAGGCAGCGGACAGCAAGGAAGAAGTAAGAGTTTCTTCAAACTTTTAATCCTCAATTTGGATGGTCATTCGGAGTCCGATTGAGATGAAATTTGGTTCTACGTGATCCACTCAACAAGAACTACAAATCTAACGGTTTAGATTTCGATTTTGGTAACATCCTTCCAAACTCAATTGTGGTTTAGTTGTAGTTTTGGGAGAAGATATTGATACATTATTAGTGTGCCTCTAGTATTATCTAGAAAAGACTTTGTATTGCCTATTATTGTTGATAATGGAAGTTTTACTGGACTAGATCCCGTGGTTTTTCCCATCTTGGGTTTTCCACGTTAAAAATCTTGGTGTCTCGTATTTTTACTTTGGTACTTTCCTTTACTTGCTGGCGTTACTTAATTGGTATCTTTGGTTTATTCCTATTTTTTTTTATTGGCACTTGAAAAATAGTTTTTGATCTTGGATATAATTGTGACTTTGGTGGAGCCTAGTATTTTGTGCTCTTTCGGTTTATTTCCCAACATTTTTTTCCTAAGATTCTTGAAGAAAAAAGGAGAGAAAAAAACAAAGAAGGAATTAGATGGCTCATTATCAAACAACCATATTTCTATTTATCACCATCTCAATGCAGGCTTCATCCTTGTGGGCAACCTGCAAATCTCATTGGAGTCCTAGAAAGCCCTAAAGGCGAATGCATTAGTGGTTTAAGGACGGCAAATTGCCTCCACTCCTAACAGTTCTGATCTCCTTCATTTTCCGGTCTTTTGGTGCTATCTGAGCTCATTCTCTTTGTACAATGAAAGCAGTCGGATCACTAGCTGTTCCTTTATACTTCTCCATGCTAGTTTTGCATGCAAGTGCCGATGTACAGCACATCTTCTTCGATTGGACTGTTTCCTACTCACATCGTGCACCTTTTGGAGTTGAAAAGAAGGTATGTTGGAGGGGTGTGCAGATTTTTGCATTTCTTTAGTTTGAGGAACATCAATGGTGTGGTACCCCGGATACATATGTTGGCCCTTAATGATATTCCTTCCTTAAAAGTAGACCGGTTTTTTATTTGTTGTTTACGAATGGTGATATTAATTCTGTGCTAAAGTATTCATCGGCTATGACAGGTGATTGTGATCAATGGTCAATTTCCAGGACCGCTACTGAATGCAACAACCAACGATGTATTGAATATCAATGTTCACAACAACTTGACAGAACCATTGCTAATGTCATGGTAGTGGAAAGGGGAATTATTGGTTTAGTGGTCGGAAATATACTTTCTGTTCATCTCATTCTGATTAGTTTTTGTAAAATAGGAATGGAGTTCAGATGAGAAGAAACTCATGGCGGGATGGAGTTCAAGAAACCAACTGTCCAATACTGCCTGGAAAAAACTGGACATTCAGTTTTCAAGTGAAGGATCAAATCGGGAATTTTTTCTATTTCCCCTCACTTCTATTTCAGAAGGCCGCAGGAGGGTATGGACCTATTCGGTTAAACAACCGAGATGTCATACCTATCCCATTCCCTCAACCTGATTATGAATATGATATTCTGATTGGAGATTGGTTTGATGCCAATCATCAGGTATAAGTATATATAACCTATGGTTAAAAATGATCTACTCAATATGTTGTTGTAATTTTTTTTAGATTGTGAGATGGGAATGTGTTTTGATAATGAGACTGAGATATTAACTGGATCTTTTCAGGACTTGAGAAACGCTCTGGAGAACGGAGATAGGCTGCCAAATCCGGATGGGGTTCTAATTAACGGGCTTGGTCCAAAACAAGCAACTTTTGATTTTGAACCAGGTGAAGTTTCATCTGGTTTTTGAGTAATTATTTGTCTCAAATGTTTTTCAGTGCTTCGATCTAACAGATTATCAAACAAATTGTTTCTCCACAATTGTAGTTTGAAATCATAATTTTCTGATTTGATTCAGGTGCCACTTATAGGCTACGAATTTCAAATGTGGGGTTGCAAACGACACTCAACTTCAGAATTCAGAACCATGAATTGCTATTAGTGTAGACTGAAGGATCTTACCCCGTGAAACTGTCCTATGATAATCTAGATATTCATGTGGGTCAATCTTTGTCAGTCTTGGTCAGGGCATTGGATAATGCTAAGAATTCGTCTTTCTACATGGTTGCTGCTTCCCGTTTCATCCCATACGAGCATTATGGCCTTGGAATCGTGCGATATAATAAGTACGGAGAAGACCCCATTTATCCTATATTTCCAGGACCCGACACTGATGACTTTAAGTACTCTGTAGATCAAGCTGAATCAATGAGGTACATATTTTGCTGGGAACCAAAACGCTAGTTGGAAAAAGAAATTCTTGCATTTCTGCAGATTTGGGAAAGTGTTTTGCACATTGTTCTTTTCTGTCTAACAGATTGGATGTAGCAGTTGGTGCAGCCCGGCCAAATCCTCAAGGCTCTTTTCATTATGGCAGCATTAATATTACTCGAACAATCGTTCTTGAAAATGGCCTTGCTGTCATTCAAGGAAAATCCAGGTTCACGGTCAATGGGAGGTCATTCGTGCATCCGGACACACCCCTGAAATTGGCAGACTACTTCAAGCTGCCTGGCGTTTTTGAACCGGCCGGGCCGTTTCCTGCTGTACCACCCCCTGCTGATTTCCCCTCTAGAATGAGTGTCTCAGTAATTGATGCCAATTATCATTATTTTCTTCATGTGGTTTTCCAAAACCCTCTACCATCTATCCAATCCTGGCATGCTGATGGCCACAGCTTTTTTGTTGTCAAGTACATACTACACAACCCTCTTCCGAAACCTTCAATTAGACATTTCGGGATCTGTTTTTGATAAATGATTGAATCAATTGACAGGATCGGAGCTGGAACCTGGCATAATAGCAAGATGGACTCCTATAAAATGATTGATGCTATATATCGAGCAACAGTTCAGGTTTGTCAAGGCTCGGTTTAACTCAGTGTGATTGTGATGATAAAGTTGCTTTCTTTAATGGTCCATTTTTGCTGTTGGAAATTGAGCAGGTCTACCCACATTCATGGACGGCAATACTGATAAAGTTGGACAATATAGGAATGTGGAATTTGCGATCACAGGATGCAGAAAGATTGTATCTTGGGCAAGAGCTGTATTTGAGAGTGAAGCCTAATGATTCCAAAGTTTCTCCAAGGCATGAAGAACCTATCCCTGCCAATGTCATCAAATGCGGGAGGGCTATTTAATTCCCTTCCAACTTGGATTCTTGAGGATTTAACCCATAGAGAACAAAAGAAAAGAATTTACTTTTCTAATATCACAACCAATACCATTTTTTAGTATAAATTTTGATTAAAGGAAATTAACGTACAATAATTGAGACTTCTACAAACAAAAAAAAAAGAAAGTCGAAAGCCATGGTATAGTTTCCCAAACAAAAACTTTTGCGTGTGCTGCCTTCTGAAATCCCACACCGGCTGGGCCAAAAAGCACAATGGTGATACGGCGAATATAAAAGTCCAAGTTCAAGCCAATGATGAGCCATGATCCTTCAGGCAGTTTACGGGGATGTGATGAGTGGTTAAAGCTCGCAAATAAAGATGCGAGATGGGTGTCCGGCCTAAAGCCTGGTTACGACAACCCGGGCACTCCCACCTGTTCCAATCTGATCCCTTCTCCTGAAGAAACAAACAAACCCCCACCCTCTAAGTTTCCCATTTCCATGGCTACTCCGCATGCTGGATCACACGAGGCAACCCTGAGATATGCTAGTGTTGAAGTGCAATTAACTCAGAACGCTCACAATTCAAGCTTCGGCATTCTTTCTGATAAATTAACCTACCCATTACATTGCACATTGCACTAGAAAAAAGAAAATCAGATATCAAACAGACTAATTTCTTCACCCAGAACATACTAAAAGCCGTTCATTGTTTAGAGAAGTGCTATATGAAATTCCAACTCCAATAACAATTAAATATTACCGATACGAATAGCAAAATTTTTTACATAACTATATATTATAGCTGACAACATGCCACCATAAATGAAGGACATATATAATATATATATTTTATATACAAGAAGATATAAGAGAGACACGGGGAAGAATAAATCGAAACAAAAAATGCATAAAGTGAGATCTCTTATGGGGCCGAAAATGATGCATCTAAACCGTCTAATATATCTAAGACATTAAGTTTTGGATGATCCAACTCTCTTCGCGGTGAACTGCCGGTGCTCCTACTTAGCGCCCAGACTCTTGTCTTCCTCTTCTTTGCTACCACGAATTCTTGGCTTTTGCTCCTTCCAGGAACCATCTTTCTTCTTTTCATCACCTCCTCCAACAAATTTTTGTCTTCCAAAGAAAGTTGAGGGCTATGGGTTTTACCATTATTGCTCAACATTTCTGCACGCAGATTCGGTCCCTTAGTAGCAGATTTGGTAGGAAGAGCCTTGGGTGCATTATCTCGATATCTTACAACATAGATAAGGCGATGAAGCCATGTTACTAATTCAAGGATGTACGAGTCCATCTTCTTCTTATCAGCATGATAGAGTGTTTGCAAGCGAATCAGGTTGGTATTTGTACTTGTCTTCTTGCCAAACTCATTCCTGCCAGAAGAACAAAGTGATTAGGCACTGAATTGCAAAAATCTATGAATTAACTGCTTAATCTTAATGCTTGACTTACCCCATATTTGCCCACTCTCCAACCCATCCAAAGCCTTGATGCGCTCTGTTTCCATAGGAACAACAATTCCATTAGTATTTCAACCATACACTTCACCATTGACAGGGGTTGTGGAAATGATACATTCAAGGCAGATACCGTAAATCCTACTCATCAATAAACCATGGGATGTATAAAAGATGATGAAGAAAAGATATTCACTTGATATTGCAATTACATACTTTGTAGTATCTGCAGCTACAGGAACAAGCCAGTGTAGAGTCTTTTCCATTTCAGCCTTAATTTGAGGAATTGTGAGCTGCAAAGGCAAGTAATACAAGTACATCAGTGGATGCGATTATGGAAAAACAAAGGCTTTGACTAGCCTTGAACACAGAAATATTGAAGGGTGATGGAACTATGAAAATGAGGGGGGCTTTTCTCACAAGAAGAGGGAAAAAAATGAAAAGGTGTAAAAATCAGAGTAAAGACTAGAGGGCACACCTCCTCTCTGGCATCCATGGTCTGCAACTGAGAACGTAGAGCTGTCTTGACTGTGGGTGGCAACCCATTATACAAAGAATCCCTCATATTAGGAGGAAGAGATGTGGGACGCGATGCCTAACATGAAATAGAAATTTCATTTGCAAAAGAAACGATAAATAAATAAAAATGGTAAGCAAAAGGAGATGCACCCAATGATAAACAAATGTTGAAGCTTACGATATTATCAATTTGAGTAATTAGGTTAGCATAATGCAAAGCAAGACCGGCTCCACCTAGTCGTTCTGCTCTGCTTCGCTCTTTGCCACCAGATAACCCTGCATATATTAGGAATTACCATGAAAAAAGTTAGGTTAAAATTCACAAAATAGAATTGTGAAATAACAAATCTGCGACTTATATTCAAAGCAAACCACAAAACAGAAACTTAAAACACAAAGATACACAAAACCAAAAGAAATTCTTCTTGTTGATTCTAAAAATACGAGTACAAATACAATTTATTGCTGGTCTGAAGCTCAACGAGAAGGTAATTATCCCGGAAAGTAATAGCATTGCATCAAAATATGAACCATTTCAACAGTTGAAAGTATCAAGAAGCACAATGCTGAGATCAACAACAGATTAGCATCATAGAATATATTTAGAAAATTCTCGTCAGAAAATAACAATAAAAACTCAGAGAGTATGGACTCTAGATCATTTCCCTTGTTTAAAAGGTCAAACAGTGAAACAGAACCATAAACAAAATTGGAAAACAGGCTACTGCAAAAGAAATGATATTCTAGTGATAGAATTCCTATGGAACATTAGAAAAGAATAAAGGAAACAACAGATAAAGAAACAAAAATGCTCATGATGTCAAGGAAACACAAATAGAGGTTAAATAATGAGAATTCAAAACATTCTGTATCTACTAATACTGGTTTTCTATCTGTCTTGAGTCTATGCAACACCTTGTGCAGTTAATATTTCCAAAACGAAAAAATTGAGACCAGTGCACTTCTCATACCATTATCTCCAAATGCTTCTGAAATTTCTTGATGAATAAATGTAACCACATCAACTAGTTTCTCTACAACCTGTGGAGGCAAAATACAGGCCAAAAGTAGAAGCAGACAATTAGCACCATAGACTAAATTCAGAAGGAAAGATCTATGGTAATCCATGTGACTTAACGATGCTATAGCTTTTACAGGACCAACACTGTTCCCTATTCAATATATTTGCACCTACGATTGGGCTAAATGATATACATGCATAATGTCCACCAACATTTTCATGATAAGGGCATTCAATCGTGTCCACCAATTATACAGGAAGGTATTCAATCGTGTATCTCCAGAAATGAGGATAAAAATTAGGGGTTTGGTCAAGTCATACAATCATGATAGCAAGTTATTTCAATCAAGTACCTCCTCCAAACTCTTCGACCAAAGAGATTTCTTTTTCAAGCTCCTTACAAGTTTTCTCTGATGTTTTAGCTCACTTTGTAACATCATGAGACTTTCTCCTACAATATATTTAAATAAATGGGGATGTCAGTTCAAAAGACTTAGCATGCAGTATAAAACTTCAAGCGAACAGCAGATGACAAGCATATCATATATAGTCTCAGAAATCACAATTGTTAAAGAAACACAATCGGCAGTTACTAGAATCAGTGGCAGATCAAACGGGGGATCAATCTGGGGAATGAAGAAGGGAAGAACAGAAGTGATTTTGGCAAAAACTTCATTAGGAAGCCATAGCCAAAGTGAGAAAGGTCAAAGGTCTTGAAAAAACTCATAACTCTATCCTACTACGTGTAACAACCATTCAGATCTGAGATCAAAAGTCTCTTTATGAAAACTGCAGGAAAAGAAACCCATATCCAACCTTTTCGCGGAAGGTGTAATGAGTCCACTTCCTCAAGCTTCCGATGATAATCTTGCTCAAATCTGTCCAAAGCGTGCAACTCGTGATATAGTTCCTACAGCAAAAAAGATACATTGACCACTCAAAGTTGATTATTTTAGCATAATTAAATTAATCAGGTAAACCAAAAATGTAAGTGTCACTACACCGCATGTCATAAACTAATAGTACATGATAGCGAACCAAGAGGAAAGCAAAACTGTACTAACTCTATGTGAGCTATACGGTTATCTCAATGCAATGTATATCACAGCAATAATCGACTTTGGTTTGCCATTGAATGGCTTATTGTTATTATTTTAAGGCAAAGAATCTTCCCCTCATCACATAATACACACAGATTTTACCATTATTTATTTGGTGAAATCTTGCTAATTTTGTTCTTTAAAATCATGCTTGACACAAGATAAAGGAGGTCCACAATAAGTCTCTTTGAAAATGGAAAAAAAATTAACAAACAACGAATTTGGAACTGCAACAACAATCAGTGTGCAAGGCAAATGTCACCAATTTTGAAGCAACATGAATCATATATTACTAGCCTGAGAAGCAAAAAGAGTACAAAGATGCAAAAACCAGGAAGAATACTCACAGAAGTATGCTGGGCTAGTGATGTCAATTCTTGCATTGTCAATTCTGCCTCTTCTCTTAGTTGCTTAGGATTTATAGGGTCTGAATCCAACCTGACATGTTACAACCATTTTAAAAAAGATGGTTTTGAGCTTGAAACAGAACAGGACCACCTCACTTCAAAAGCTAAGCAATCTGACTTACTTTGAAAAGAATCGACCTAGATTGTGCCACTGTGGATCTTTGCATAGATCGCCAAATCTAATTACTTCACGGGAGAAGACATAAAATTCCTCCCTACAACACCCGAAAATTGACCATGGCTTAAGAAATTCAACTTTCTTACCAAAACATATAAGATCAAGCAAGTGTAGAGACAAACCATTCACCTTTTGTCAGCTGCTGCAATGCTGAGCAGCTCTCTCATATCTGTAGAGACCAGTTGTCGCACCCCTTCTGAATGTAAGATGTCCTTTTTCAAAACTTGGATATTTTCTTCAGAAAGGGATTGCACTAAATTTGCCCCTTTGGCAATTGTATTAGCAACCTCAAATGCCAAGATCGATATTCTGTTCCCTCTTGAACCCATACCAGAGATAAATCCACTGTGATTTAAATTTGACATGCTACTGCCTAATGTATCTAGAACTTCCACTGCCTTTTCTAGACCCGCTATGCCAGCTTTGCCAAGAAAAGAACTCACTTGAGGCCCCTGTCACCATAAGAATTTGGAAATTCAAAAAAATACTTTTCAGTTAAACAAGTACAGTTCAGCTATCAAATCAGAAGAATGAAAATGCACACTCTACATAGACATTTTTCTGGCAACAAATTGAATTGCGTTGCTAATATAAGGCTCAGGCAAGTTATAATCTTTGAAAAATAGTATAGCCTCCAAAAAAATTTGAGTTTTGCAGTCTGAAATTATTCCATTCTGTGTGCAATTAACAGAAATACTTCACCTAGCAAAGTAACTAAGAAAATTTGTCCAATTAAGATGATATAGATGTGGAGCTACAAATATACGTTCCCATAATTCAATTTTTGTAGTATTAAGGGGCTTCACATTGTTCAGAGATGGAGCAAAAGAAGCCTTCCAGAGAATCACCAAATTTAGCTGCAGGGATATACTCTATACATTCAAAATTGGCCTTCCAGAGCAACTTTGCTTGAAAAAACAAAAAAAATGCTGGAAGTTGTTTGGGATACGATGCTAAGACCAGAAAGTCCATGGTATTACTGATCACATCTACCAGGAACAGAAATCCCTCGAAAATCTATTAGCAGTTATACTCGTCTTCAAAAGCTTTTGACTGGCACCAAGTTCATGTCATTAGGAGGCATAGATAAGCAGATTTGCATAATGGTCAAAGAAATGCACATAAATCTTGCTTCTGTTCTTTTTCACTTTCCATTTCTGCTGTTGTTGTTTAGCATCTGCTGTTTCACTAACTTTTCTGATCTCCATATCTTTTCCACTTGAGAGAACACTGGTTCGGTGTTTCATCCTTCGCCTTACTTCTAGCCATTTGTACCACGGCAAGAGACATATATAATTATCAAGCTGCTCTCACCACTTTCAGTCCACTACGGATATTACGACTACTGTTTTTTGCGCAAAAGCTAATGACCAGACAGAATTCATAAGAAATCCATGGTTTCTTGATTCACCATTTAAGAACTCCCCAATCAATTGTATACCGAGACGAAGTAATCCAGAGAAACACGAATAAATGAGAGAGGAGGAAAAAAAACTAAACCCGTAAACATTCAACATACCTTGGCAGGTGTTCCTGCCCTTATAGGCGTAGAAGGCTTCAATTCGCTGGAGAAAGATAAACGCAATTCGGCAGAATCATAGAAATTGGGCGTCTTCTCAAAAGAGTCCAAATCAGGATAGTTGTAAGAAGTATCATCACTTTTATTCTGTTTTCCACCAGAACTCTTCACGGGCTTGAGATTTCCAGAAAACACAGAAATCTTCTTATGATCTTGGTGCAACTCCTCGGCCTCCAACTTACTATTTCTCTTCTTGCTCGCCCCGGACGAGCATACTCCTCCCATTTTGCCGCGTGCTCGCAAAAATTCCACAAAAGCTAGAACTTTTGAACAAAATTCTCCCCAATCTCACACCTCTGCAAGCAACACAAAAATGTTGGCATAACAAAACCATAAAAATCAAACAAATCCCAGAAGAAAAACCAAAGGGCTTACGGATGCAGTTGAACAGGAAACGAAGAAGTAATAAAGAATGTGATTTTATGATGTAAACAAGAATTGGATTCAATGGATTGGAGCAGCAAATCTTGAGCGTATCAAGATCAAATAGAATAAGAAAATAACCAAGTGTAGAAGCAATGCCAAGAAATCCCTTACTGAAATATAACACCAAAGCAAGCCCCCGAACACAAAAAATCAGAGAACGCGGACAGACACGGAATCCTAAAGAGAGTCAGCTGCAACAAAAACTTGACTGCTTTGTTCCCTTTTTGTTAATATTGAATTTGATTCATACACTAGTACTTGTTCCGGGCACAAAAGTCTACTTGTGCGGGTCGCAATGGAGAGGGATGATATGTTAGGATATTGTGATTTCTCAAGTCTGTCCCGCCTACCATCTTCGGGGGTTTTGGTATGCAGCTGATGTCACTGCCGCTGCTGCTTTTACAGATTTGCCCTTTCCTGAATTTTTTTTTTTTTTGAATGTACTCTTAATTTTATTCATCATTATGATCCTAATTTTAATCCTTTCTTGCTTTATCCCTTTTGACCAAATAAATGGTCCTAACCATAAACAATTATTCTCTTGGTATATTATTCAAAAAATAGGAAGAAAAAATAATGTAACTATTGGAAATAAAAAGTCAAATAAAAATTATGACTGTTTTAAAAGAAAAATCAAGTCATTGTCATTCAATTAATACACACAGTGACCAAAAAATCAAGCCAATATGTTTTTTGGTCAATTGAAAGTTACCAAAAACACAAAAAGAAAGGATAACCACCTAAAATGATTTGCTCTGTATAATAAAAATCAACAGACTGACTTTTCTAAGAACATTACTTTATCAAGAAGAGGCCAAAAAGCAAGTGCCAACTGTAACCAAATCCAAACAAAAGGTTAGAATGGTCAGTTTGACGAAAACAGCATTTGCAATCGGTCAGACTTGCTAGGGTCCACTCCTGGATTTCATATGGGGATTAGTAACAGCGATGTTCTCGGCTCAAATCCCCTCCGTATTAAAAAATACATTTAAAATAATTAAATTTTATTTATAAAATATTATTGTTTTTTCTGTACTAACTAAATTCCTTTCTTGTTAGTATTTTAAATCACTCTAAAAAAATTTAATATATATATTTAACAAAATATATCATGTATTATTTTTATATATTTAAATTTGATATAAAATATTATTTAATTTACATATTTTAGTTTATATTATATTATTTTATAATTTTTAATTTTGTATGGACTCTCGTTAGTTAAATACTCTCAACTTGATTAACATAGAAGTAGTAATAATTTTATTATTTATTTTCGATAGATTGTAATCTATATTCTTAGATCAATAAATTTTAATAAAATTCAAAATAATGCTTTATATATTTTATAAAACTAATTTGACTATTTCATAAATGCAATTATTTACCTTATTAATGACACATCTAACCTTACTTTTTACTGTACAAATTAAATAATAAAGAGAACAAAAAATAAATTAATTATTCTCTTTTCTCTCGTATTATTTTTCACCTCATACCCCAAAAAAGAAAGTTGAAAATATTTTTTATTAATAAAGTATTTATTCCCTCTTCTCTTTTTCTCCTTTTCTATAAACCAAATTATGTATTGATCAATTAAAAGTAAACAAAAAAATAGTCATTTTATTTATTCATTAATTAAAAGTATTATTTATTAAATAATAAATTTTAAATTTAATTCATACCCCGTCCCCTAAACATATGAGGGGGAAAAAAATTTATATATAAATGCATTTGAACAATCTAATTAAAGTACTAAGGAATTTTAACTTTAAAAAAACTCAAAAGAGAGAATGTTGAATGGTTCGCTAGAGTAGATGAGGTGAGGGCAGTATGGTACTATTGTAAAAGCTACTGCTACTATTTTGTTCTTTGCGTTACTTTTGAATGGGAAATGGTCATAATATTAATATTCTATTTGTTTAATGTGAGAGAGAGAGAGAGAGAGAGAGGGAAAGGTCTACCAATTTCCTTAGATAATTATGGCGTGAGGAGATGCATCTGCATACGTGGACTGTTGCCATTGGATTATTATTATGGTACCGTGGGCTTATGAATTGTCAACTACCCTATCCCCATTGAAGACGCCAGGCATTTAGAATCTCCTACTTTTCACACATAATATCTACGCATATACGATATGAACTTATGCTTTCTTTTGATCTCCAATTCTAAGTCGGTATTTTCTTTGACTCCATAATTTGACATTTGACTTGGTCTAGACTCTAGATAGTGATCAATAATGGTTTTCTTCTTCCTTTTTTTTTATTATTTTTGTAGAGAATTTTTTGATACGTGATAAATAAATATTATAATGCCAATTGATAAGTAGTAGTATAGTTGCATTTGAAGTGTTTTGTCAATTTTATAATTTGGAAAATATTTAATATTAAATTTAGTCAGAGTGAAATTTAAAAGAAAAATAAATACGATAAATAATAGAGAATAAATAAATTAGGAGAGTATGTCACTTCTTTAGCATTTATTCATTCTCAAATTGGAAGGGTTGGGAAGAGAAAATAAATTGAAATTATTAATGACAAAATTTATCTCACTTTTAATTTTTTTCCTTCCTTTTCCTCTTTCTCAAACCAAACTATATGTAAGTTTATATATGTATATATATAAAGGGGGGAAAAAGGGTAATAACACCATCTACCTTATTGAGAAAGTGCAAAAGATCTTTCACTTTCAATTGAAGTGTTTCCCTCTCAGATATGTTTAGTCCAGAAAATGCAGCTTAGACAAGTTGATTTGATGGATTGAATGGGTCAAGGGCTCAAGGCCATATACTACCTTGTCTAGGTTTTGGCAATTGCCAATGCCAGTAAACCAAGGAGATCAATTTTGCCAGTCTTTTTTGCTGGTTTCTCATCTATGTATTCCACTTGGGAGGCCAGAAATGGTAGATCAAGTTGAACCAATTACTTTCTCTTTTTTTTTTTTTTTCCATTCTAAAATAATTATAGTTTAAAATTTTTATACAAGTATTAAAAACACTTAACTACGATATAAAAAATTTATTATCCCTTTTTAAAAAATGGAAAACCAGTTAACATAATAGTTTAGTGAAACATTATAATAAATCAAATAAAGATATAAATGAAACGAATAATAAATATATTTGAATATAATTTTTTTCCCTAAAGTAACAGCTACTTGTCTATTGGAAATTTGATCCAATTTGATCGTGAAGATGTGTCGGAAATTCTATATGAATAATTTTAGTCGTAATACTGTTAGGTAAACTCTTTTATTTTTAACTTATTATTTATATAAGAATCCCATTATTATTTGATTTGCACCTCAAAAAAAGAGAGGGGAAAAAAATGAAGCTCTTTTTTTTTCTGTATTCTTGAGTGCCACATAAATTTGCATGTTGATTTAACAATATTTTAAGTCAAAATTTTGTCTTAAAAGAGTTTTTATGGTTGCACTTATATCCGATTTTGGAAAAGTAAGAAGAAGGTAATATACCGTTGTTATTATTATTATTATTTAAAATTTTACTTTTATTTTTATCGTTCTATTAAATTATGCTATTGATTGGTTTTAAATCTTTAAAATAATTTTTTTTATTTTAAAAAATAATCTAGTAAATTTCTTTTAAAATTTTATGAATTTTTATATTATTTAATTCTATTTTTTGAAAACTTTTTTTTTTAATTAACAAGAGTCACTGCTGTGTCATCTTTATAAATAATCCTACATAATTCGTTACTATCAACTCGTATTTTTTAATTTTACCTTGCTAGCCCTGTTCCAACTTGCACTCCATTTTCATTTTTCTTCTTCCTTCTTCATGAAGACAAATCTTCAATCCCCTTTAATTGTCATTTTCACTTTACACAGTAGTAAAAGCGACCAACTTTGACTGCAATTGCCATTGCCACTTTGCACACTTGGAGGGACTAACTTTTATTTTTATTATTATTATTATTTTTTTTTTGGGATCAAACTAACTTTTGAATTTTGATCCGCGCTATGGGCGAGGGAAGACAGAATTGAAAATTTGAACCAAACTATGGCTAATTTCTTAAATGCTGCTATTCGACTCCCTTGGATTCTCTACAGACAAAATAATTAGAGGCCCAAGCCCAACTTGACCTCCTACAGTAATTTACCCCCAAGAGCCCACACAGACTAAGCGGCCCATAAGCAGAGGCCTTATCCAGTGACACTAGGATAGGACCCCGTTTGTACTTGATGTCAGCAAGAAAGGTAAAGATTACGAGCATTTCCCTTTAGACATTCTTATCCATTAGCAGCCCAACCCTTTTGAAGAAATAAGTATAAATAAAGAAATAAATGAATTTAATCCATTAGCCGCCCTGCCTTCTCAAAAGAAATACTAGCAAATTATTTTACCCATTAACCTCCTTTGTGCTTGACCTTGTCAGGAAATGGTGATTCCAAGGAAAATTCAAAGCCGTTTGTTGTCGCGTCGTTTTCAGACCGGAAAAATTGCTTAAATCCGAAACCTTTGCCTAAACCAAACCACAGATACCCATTTCCTCGAGGTTTCCAAGTTGAAAATTATAACTACAAAAGTTCATGGCAAAACGACAGAACCAAAGACCAGAATAAACAAGAGTCCGGAAACTCCACCATTATAATAAAATTAAGATTAAGATAATAGGGGGTCATTCTCAGACACTAGGGAATCATTCTCCGGAGCGAGAATTCAATCAGATCTGATTTTGAGTCCCGCAGAAACACGACTCTAAAGACTCGAAAAGGAAGAAGAAAAGGTGAAGTAAAAGGATTAAGGAAAACACCAGATTCTTATTACATATAAAACTAAAAAGACCCAAGAAATCCCACTCCCAGATCTAAGAAAGTTGGCCGCAATCGGCGATCATCACAGGCCTGGAAGTCTTTCCAGAAGAAGAGCCAACCTTCTCCACAGCCTTCACCACATCCAAGCCCTCAACAACTTGCCCAAACACGCAGTGTTTGCCATCAAGCCATTCGGTCTTCGCAGTGCAAATGAAGAACTGGGACCCGTTAGTGTTGGGCCCCGCGTTGGCCATGGACAGAATTCCGGGACCGGTGTGCTTCTTGATGAAGTTCTCATCGGGGAACTTAGATCCGTAGATCGATTCACCACCTGTGCCGTTTCCGGCTGTGAAATCGCCTCCCTGGCACATGAATCCCGGGATCACACGATGGAACTTAGATCCCTTGTAGTGCAACGGCTTGCCGCTCTTCCCGCCGCCCTTCTCGCCGGTGCAGAGTGCACGGAAGTTCTCCGCCGTGCGGGGAGTTGTATCGGCAAACAACTCCATCACAATCCGGCCGGCAGGTTCGCCGCCGACAGTCATATCGAAGAAAACTTTAGGATTCGGCATCGTAGAGGATTAGTTTGATCAGTGCGGTTGGTATAGTGAGTCAGCTCAATAGTGAAGAGTAAAGACTGAGACGAGGAGGCGTGGGGCGGTGATCGCGTTATATACTGCCGCGGGATGAACAAATATCTATATCACATTGATCCTGATCGTTCATTAGGGACACGTGTTCCTCGATGGTGCGAAGATGGGAAGGAGTGGACGATAACGAAGGCATCCACGTGCAAGTCATGCGCTCTTTTTGTCGTTTATTGGTGCTGAGTTCCAACCATCACAAAGGCATCACATCCTCGATTCCGGAATCTCCCACCACAAGTGCCCTAGTGGGCTTTTAATCATAGTTGGGCTTTGGATCAGAGCCCAGAGGCTGTGATCCAATTGAAGCGATGATTTTAGAAGCAGGGGCCGGGAGAGAGTAACTACCAGTCTAACCCGTACTAATCATTTTTGGTCTTGTTTGCTTTACCCGCCTCCAAAAAAGGCAACAATATATTGTTTTTTATTGCAAATAAACACATATATTATTTCCAAATATAGAAAAATAGAACTTTCAATTCGACCTTGCAACTTTAAGAAATATTCCAATTTGCCTTTAGGAAAAAAAAAAATGGAGGTCTGAATTGTAATAACTTTTACCCTCTAGGGTTTAATCAATCAATCATATCATTTTAAAAATTGTTTCATTTTCTTGAAGACATTCAATTTTCACTACATCTATTATGAAATGAAAATCTAGAGATTATCATTGACTATAAAAATTATAAAAATAATTTTCACTACATCTATAATTTCAATTTTCAACAATATTATAAAAATTCCTCTTTACGGGAACTAATAAATAAAAATAATTTAATACTCATTGAATATATTTTTCTATTTTCCTTTCATTCCTCTTATAATAGTCATCATCCCAAAAAGTAAAAGCGTAGGGAGGGTATATAGGGAGAGCGACAAGTGGATAATGAAATTCATTGAATGTAGATTAGTCAAAGGAGGAGGCAGCTAATCTTGTCCGTATGGTAATGTGGAAATAAAGTGTTAGTTGGATCTGGAAGAAATGATGGATTCCTTTTGTTTTCGGATTAGCCACTATTTGCATTTATTTATTCTTCTTCTTTATTATTATTATTATTTTTTAATAAAGAAAAAAGCCAGGATTCGTTCGTCCATTACGAATTTATATAAATATTATTTTGATTAAATTAATTTTCAATTTTATTTTTTTAAATAAAGAAAATATGTTGTATAAGAATCAATACGAAAGGTCCAAGACCATGAGAGCGCCTCCGATCTTTGCGTATTTGCAAATTGCAATCGTGTCAATCCGTGGTTGAAGCTGTGAAATGTCAAATATCCCATCAGACAATGGCAGATTTTTTTTTTTTTTTTTTTTAATTGAAGGGAAAGCGACGAAAATTTATAACAAGTGTTAATCTACTCTTTGAAAAAAATATTTTTTTTAAATCAAATAAATTTTTATCATATTACATAAAAATGGGTTAAAATAAATAATTACATTTATATTTTACATTATGTTTGGTTGGAGTAGAAAAAAGGGAAAAAAGAAAAGAAATATAAATTTAAAAATAAATGTATGATTTATCTCAAGAAACTAAGAAGGGAGGCGACGGAAGAACTTTCCTTTCAAGTTAGATTTCTAATCCTTATAAAACAGAATAAATTGGGAGGTAGATTAAATAAGACAAATTGTAAATTTATTTCATTCCATCTTAATCAAATGAGATGAAAACAATTATATTTACTTTCTCTTTCCCCTTCATCTTTATGAACTAAACTTAGAATTAGGTAAGGTGTCAACTTCCAAAAAGTTAAATAATTTGATAACATTTTTAAAAAAAAAATATTAAATTGACATCTATTTAAAATATATAGTAAGTTTATAATTTTAACTTAAAAGTTTGTTTGAAAGAAAAAGTAAATAGTTGCAAGATATAAGATTACGTAATTTGGTGTACAAAAATTATAAATAATTATTACGATCGGATGAATAATAATTAATATTTTATGAATCATTCACGAATTGTAAAAATAATTTTGATTATATGAACAATTAACACAATTTAATAAATAAGTTTTAGTACAGTAAAAATAATGTCATTCCAAAAAAAAAAAAAATTACTAACACACAATCACTCTATCACTATCAAATTTTTATCTTGATCGTCAATCTATTGTGAAATTTTTGTACACAAATTACACTATCCTCAATCCCAGGTGGAGGAGTTGTTTGGCAAAGACTCCAAAATATGCCATTGTTTGGTTCGGCTACTCCGGGCCGCAAAAAGTAAGAACTAAAAAATGAGAAAAGTATCATTAAATTGGTCGTCCATTAAATGATCAAAAGCCAACTACCAAACAGGCAATCATTTCTCATGAAGCAAAATTCTATTTTTTGGATCAAGTTGTTCATTTCTGCAAATAGTCAAATGAATTCATAAGTATACATGATTAGGAATAATGCAATTAGAGACGGTAACCCTAGGCAAACCGCCTACCTTTTAGGATTGTCGTGTACATTATTTTTCATTTATATTGTGAATTTTGTTTCACGTGTAATATTGATTTTGATCGTAAAATTATAAATTAATTAAAATTTTAAAATTATGTAACTCTATATCTTTAGAAAAGAATGACGATTGAATTGAAATGGATTAGAAATTAAAAAATTTTATTTTATTTACCATTTAAAATATGTTGAATCGTTTTTAGCACATTCCTACAAAAGATAGAGGTGAGAATCCTTGGTTCCGACCAACTGGGGACAAAATTATCCCCACCACCGACGTATTTTCAAGTGGAGAAGTAGAGGTCGAACATGTCAAGAGGGGAAATTATCGTAATAGATTTTAAAATAAAATAAAATAAATAAAACTTAATACTAAAAAAATAAATTTATAATTTGAGAATCTAAAAATCTTGCTATGAAATCCTAAAATACAACTTCAAATAATAAATAAAATATGTCAAAATATAATATCAATAGTAATAAAATGTAAGAAGTGATAGAAATAGAGTACAATTTCAAAAAATTAAATATCCTAATATAATTTCATTATTTAAGATTCAAGTAAATTTATAAAATAAAAAAAGTCAATTATAAAGATCGTTTGATTTTTATATAATCAAAATTTTCTTATGTCTTAATTTGAAAATAAAATATAAAATATTGGCATAATTATTCAAATTAATTATAAAAAATATTACATATCTCTCAAAATAAATATTGTCATATATCTTTTAAATTTTTTAAAAGTAATTAACCATTTACTGTATCTTAAATTATTAGAACATACTTTTGAAATATATTAATAACAAATTATTTTACAAATATAAATATATTTAAAATTTTTTATATTTTTTAACATAAAATAAATATAAAAATTTTTTTATGGGACAGGCGAAGGTGGGCCGGGATAAAAACTCCTGTCTCCGGCCCATCTTCTCTGGCGGGGACAAGCGAGAAGGCCTGATCTTGTCCTATTTGAGGAATCACTGTTGCAGTTGACCTTTATTCACTTCATTTCGAATTACCTTCTAAGTTATCAAATTATCACTATATGGACCTATTTGAAAAATCCAATTAAACACGTAAAATTAAATGAATTAAATATTTATTTTAAAAATTACATTTAATAATATTTTTTTAATTACTTAATTAATTAAGACGTACTAAAATTTTATTATAAATTTTAAGTGAATTAAAAATTATTTAAATTTAAAATTTGAATATATTAAATATTCATCTAATTATTAACATTCTTTTATATTCAATCTAAGTTACAATAAAAAATAGTACAAAAATAAATTATAATTAATTCATACTTCATATTTCAGATTCAACCTTCAGATTTCAATTTTTAAAATTCAATATTTAAATATTCAGACTTCAGTCTTAATGTATACTCGAAATTTCGGTTTGCCCCATGATGGTTATTTTTTTAATCTATTTTTGCCGTATTTTGCCATTAGTTTTGATTAATACTATTTAATGAAAATATAAAATGATATTAATATCGTTAAAGCTAATATCATCACTAAACCCTTCGAACATTCTAACCAAGTTTTACTTTAATCCATTATGACATTTTTTTTAATATTACTTTATCTTATAAATTACTAGTCAAAACTCACTACTTTTAATTGAAAATCAAATAACACGATTCATTTTTTAAGGGTAATGTTATTTATCTTCTTAATTAAAAAATATTTGCTCTAACTAACAGTTTATATAATAAAATTAAAAATATATGTGATTAATTAAATTAAAACTTGTGTAAAATCTTAAAAGGGTTTAATAATAGGAAAATTAACTGATTTAGTCCCTTACCTTTTATGTTTTGAAGGTTTAGGTCCTTTTAAAAAAAAATTAGGTCCATTAACTATTATTTTTATATAATTTTGATCATTTTTTAGGGTTTTGTTAGTCAAACCGTTATTGTATCCAAGACTAAAAAAAATGTCAATAAAATGATTATACTAACCATTTTATTGGATCAATTAAAAGTAAAATTAGAACATAAACGATGCAGGTTAATTAAAATTTGAAAGTATTATTTGATAAATTTTATTAATTTTTATTTTCGATAACTAATATTTTTTTAAGATTATGTTCCAAAATTTCTTTTAAATTTGAGTTGAATTTTTTTATTAATTTTTCATTAAATAATAAATTATCCTAAAGAATCTATCCCTAATTCTATTCAAAGTTGGGAATAATTTATTTATTATTTTTTTTGAATTTTTATTAATTAACTGTCTTTAACTTGGAATGAATTTCTCTATAAAAATTTTGCATGCCAAATCCATCCCAAATTTGAAATGGGATTGGAATGGATTTTTTTATTAATTTTTATTAAAAGAATATATATATTTTTAAGAATCTATTCTGATTTTGTTCTAAATTTTAATTAAATTTGACATAGATTTACACCGAATACTTTTAAAAATTCATCTTAAATCCATCCGAATCCTTCTAAATTTGGAGACAGACTTCTTAATTGTTTTATTATTTAAAGAAAAATTAGTCAATTCAGTCATTTAACTTTTATTTTGACTATTTTTGGTCATTTTTCTTTTTTTAAGATATAATTTGTTAGGTCTCCTAATTATTATTTTTGTGTCATTTTGATTATTTTATTAGGGTTCCGTTAGTCAGATAACGGGTTGTTAGTCAGATAATTTGATATAATTTGTTAGTCGGGTTGACTAACGAAATTTTAAAAAAATAATAAAAAATTACACAAAAATAATAATTATGAGACCTAAAAAGTTAAAAAAAGAAAAGAAACTTAAACTTCTAAAATATAAAAATTAAAAAATTGAATCGATTAATTTTTCTTAACAATAATAATTCTACGAACATTTACGCCGTTTTACAATTTTGTTAAAGAAGATGTTACAAAATTTACGCCTTAGGAAGAAAGTTAAGTAATATTCAATGATAGAGACACCACCCCCTGGCCCTTACGCCCAAGAGCTGACTGGGTCAAAGTCAGAGTCAGTGCACAATGGATGAATAAGAAAAGTAGGTAAACGGGTGATCTCACTATCACATATGTCACCAATCTATCACACATAAAATACTTAACGTCAATCTTGGACAAAATAAATGGTACTGTGACAAATTCTTTATTTATGGCCTATTTTGTTTTGTGAAGGGCCTTATTGCTTATATTTTGCTTGCACCACAAATGAAGATCTTCTGCGCATGGACTTGTTAAGAGATATGGCCCTTTTTTGAGCCATTCTGATCAATCTCCCTCTTATGATTAGGTAACCTGCTTCCCAGCTAGAATTGGGTGACAGGATAGTGTAGGGAAGTTCATTTGAGTTTTAGTTCGGTTTCGATTTCAATTTTTTTTAGTTTGATTTTATAAAAATTGAATCAAATTGAAATTTTTATAAAATTAAATAAAATAATTAAATTTTAATCAAATCGAACTGAAATACTAAAAAAATCATATTATATATATATAAATAAATAATTAATTACTAATATTTTAATATTAATTATATATATTTAATTTAAAAAATTGAAAACCCAAACCAAAATTTTAATATAAATTCAAAATTGAATTGAATCTCAAATAGTTAAAAATCAAATTGAATCTTTCTATTCGATTTGAAAATTCAATTCAAATCGAATAGTTTTAAAAGTAAAATTTGTTTTTTTGAAAAAATTTTGCAAAAATTTGTATAAATTTAGCCTTTTTGCTCTCAAATCTTTCTAAAATTGTTAACTTTTTTCTCTATTTTTTTATTAGGACTTTATCTCTAAAGGGCTGATTCCAACCCTGTTTAAGTATGCAAATTGTCTGGGAAAAAACAAATGATTAGTAATTTTGAGGTTATGCAGAAGGTTCGATTCTTCCAACGATTAATGGAAAAAAATCTCATATGCCTGTCTTCCATCGTTTACCTAATCGTTTAGTTATTGGAAAAAGAGTATGATGATAGAGAAGTAGTACTATTTTATTGATTATTGCAGGAGCCCAGTCCATGCTTTGATGTGGATTTTTGATGATTACATAGCTAAATCCAAATTGGCCGGCACCGAGGAAGGGACTATTTTCTAAAAGCCGGCTTTCTTTTTCCCATTTCTCATGTTTTGAAGTTAATCTCATCAGCTTCTACAATTTTGTCACCGCAAGAATATTTGTAGAATGGTCGAATTCCAATTTTGTTCTTTTGTTTTTGATGAATTTCCACCGTTCATTTTGGCAATTTTGAGAGTCTCTTCACGGAGATGATGAGATTGGTCATCTGAATTCTGAAGCTTTTTTACTTCTGCAACAAGTTTCCTTCCCATTGATTTGTTGGGATTCTAATTGCCTTGCTCCAGAGATTTCTTCTTCTCCGTTTCTGCCACCAGTACTACACAGAGGTCTGTAGCACCATGTGGACACTGACGACGCTTGCTGTGTTACGTACAAGTAATTGATTGAACTGGGCTGCTGCCTATTCTCCACCCTCTCGTCCCCTTTCCGTTTTCGTTTCTGGAGTTCTTGGTTCTATCATTTTCCTGTTTTCTTATGCATGTTACCAGCAATTTTGGTTCTCATTTCTGTTTAGCTTGATTTCACTTGTTGTATAGGTGTTTCTTTTAGTTTAAGCGCTGTGATTCTTAGCTGAACCAGTAATTATATAGCTTAAATTTGCCCGACTATATTTTCAATTATGCAAGTACTATCTTACCTGCCTGCATAAGAATGTACCAGTGAAGTATTCCTGATATATACCAGGTCGATAAGGATTGCTTTGAATGAAGGTCTGAACAGAGGGTGGAAATTCACTTGCTCAGTTCGTGAGAGTGAGCATTACACAAATGGCCAGAAATTATAGGTTCGAAATGGATCAAAAAGACATAGTGAGATCATTGACAACCACGGTGGGAAGTTTCATTCAAGATAGGTTAATTGATAAAGAACAAAGAACCCAACAAAAAGAGCATTGTGCAGAGAGGTTAGCAGCTGAAGATGGGGGTACCAATAAAGACACTGAAGTCCGTTACTCTGACCAAGCAGTATTGGCCAATCTGGATTGGGGAATTGATGCTCTTGAAGAAGCCATCAACACATCAAACATGGAGGCTAAGGTAGCGCGATTGGATTATGCTGAGAAAATGTTACAAGTTTGCGCCATGTTAAATTCCAGTCAGACAACTGCTGGGGTTCCCAATTTTTATCTCTCTGCTTGGGCGCATCTAAATCTTTCCTACTTGTGGAAACTGAGAAACAGTGTTCACAATGCGGTTTTTCACATTCTGGATATGTTTATCATTGACCCATTTTTCTCTCGGATTGATTTTGCTCCTGAACTCTGGAAATCATTGTTTCTACCGCACATGAGCTCCATTGTTGGGTGGTATTCAGAGGAAAGGCATAGGATATTGATGGATGTGATCCCTGATTCAAGTGATTTGTCCTTTACAGTAGATTTTGATCAGTACTTCAATGAATCTTTGATCTTATCTGTAAGGCCTGATCAGGCAGAGAAAATGCAAGAATTGGAACGTGTTTATGCGCAATCCTTGGATGAGAGTACAAGACTTTATGCAAAATACTACAAGGAGTGCATGAACTATGATTCGGCCACAACCAAGAAAGCAATTCCTATGTTGCCAATCGCAGAGCCCCCAATGACTCCTTTGCATGAGGTGAGCCAGAAAATTCCTGATTATGTAAAATTTGGTCCAATCTTGCCTAAGAGTGCTGGATTCTCCCCAGTTTTGAAAGCTCAAGCAGATTCGAATCAAGCATCAAGGTTTGTTTGCATTTACCAATGATTTTTTAATGGTTGTACAACCTATTACTATTTCTCCAATGCCTTCTTTCCGTTTTCTTCCATCTTTACTTCTGCCCTGATGAGAGTTATATTACATTAGTAATGTCGGGCCTTTTGACTTCAAGCAGATTACTTTCTGCCTGCTCTGAGAATCTAGAGGAGTATTCTCTCTGGGATCCTAAAGTAAGGTTCATTACCATCTGATTTTACAATTGTATGGAGCTTTATTGCTAATTGTCCACTGCCATTAAATGAACTCATGTTTTCTTTGGATTCCCATCGTCAAGCAAGGAATTCCAGAGGAGAGTGAAGATGACTCTGACAAGCATGTCACAGACGTGCAATCTCGGAAAAAATATCACAATGCTACATCATCATATAGCAGTAGTAGAGTGATGGAGAACGCAGAAGCCAGTTCAAAAGCAGAGACAACCAAAGTGAAGAGTCGAAGTCAAACACCTACAAACTTCTCTCCGACGGAATCTCCCCAGGCCCCTTCAACCAAGGATCCACCTTCAAAATCAGACCTGCATTGTAGAAAGGAACCTACATCTTTATTGCGATTGATGTCCACCCGTAATAAGGATAGTGCAGCTTCTGCTTCCACGCCTGGTGCTTCACCTTCATACTACCATTCAAGCAATAGCTCTCCAGACACTGATAACGAAACAAGGGTAAGTTTCATTCATACCCATATTTTTTACTTGAAATTCGTTTAAATTGGTCCCTTTGTACTAGCCAAAATTTATGTAGAGCTCCACTGAATTGATACTTCACACGCAGGAGCAGCATAAAGCTGTGTGGAAAAGCATCAGCCATGTTCGAAGTGGGAGTCAAATTTTAGAGAAAAGGTGTCTTCTATTCAGATAGTGATTTCTACCAAACTTTCTCTAGAACCTCTTCCCTTCCCCAAAAATAAAAAGGGAAAATGGATTCTGCAACCTCTGCCTTGTTGATGAAGCTATCTTTAACTTCTAAAAGTTTAAACAAAAGAATACAGGATATTTTACTCTTTCTTCACGGAATTCAGCTTCTGACAAATCTTTTTCTTTGATTTAACCATGCCAGCTTCTCAAGTGTAAGTGATGATGGAAACCAAAGCTTCATATCGCTCCCATTGTCTGAGAAGTTAACTCCTCAATCAAGGCCACCCAAGGACTTTGTCTGCCCCATTACTGGCCAGATCTTCTGTGACCCAGTCACCCTTGAAACAGGACAGACCTATGAAAGAAGAGCCATTCAAGAATGGATAGATAGAGGAAACACAACATGTCCCATTACTCGGCAGCCTCTCTCTGCCATTGAACTGCCCAAAACGAATTATGTCCTTAAAAGGTTAATTACCTCCTGGAACGAACAGCATGCTGATGTTGCTCAGGAAATGTCATATGCTGAAACACCCCGAAGTAACACAAGCGTATCATCTCCAAAAGAGATGTTGTCAGAGTCTACTCCTTCTCAGTTAACTAGTCATTCCAGTCTCAGGAAACTGGACAATGAAAATGATCAGAAACCCCGCAGATTCATGCGAGCTGCAATATCAACATCACCGACCAGTGTGTTGTCCCAAGCTGCTGTTGAATCAGTTATCAATGGGCTAAAATCTTACATTTCTTGTCTCTGTAACTCAGAGGATCTGCAAGCATGTGAAGCAGCAGTATTAACAATATCCAGGATATGGAATGATTCGAAGATTGATTCTGGCATTCATTCTTATTTATCTTCACCAACAATCGTGAATGGATTCATTGAAATACTCTCAGCTTCTCTAAATCGGGAAGTTCTCAGGACAACAATTCACATTCTCTCGCAGCTAATATATGCGGATGACAGTGTTGGAGAGATTCTTACCAGTGTGGATACTGATTTTGATTGCCTTGCTACTTTGTTACAAAATGGTCTAGCTGAGGCAGCTATACTGATTTACCTGCTGCGACCATCCTTCTCTCAGCTCTCTGCTCACAACTTTACACCCTCCCTAACACAGTTCATTTCAAGCAAGAGTGAAGACCCTAATGACCTTCCATTTGTAATAGAACCCAAGGATGCTGCGTTAGCTTTGCTTGAGCACATCATTTTAGGAGGTGATGAGAGCACAAGGACCTTAACTGCTATTAATATCATATCAGCCGGAGCAGTTCCTGCATTGCTTAAGTGCTTGGATAGGGTGGATGGAAGACAGTCCAGTATTTCAATATTGTTATGCTGTGTTCGTGCTGATAAGAGTTGCAGGAATTTAATAGCAAGTAGAATTGAGTTGTCCCCAGTTCTTGAATTATTTCATACAGGAAATGATAGTGCAAGAGCAACATGCATAGATTTTTTTGCCGAGTTAGTTCTGTTGAGCAGGTATATAACCACTATCTGCTTTTAACTTCTGATTTAAAGTTGACTGCATACTTGAATTCTTAGAGATAACCTTCTTTGACAACTAATGTGATGAAGTCAAGGATTTGTTTGTCAAGCTCCTGCAGAGAACATTTCTATCTGATATATGACTACCATAATATTGTAGTCACAGAACCATCAGTGTTAGCTGGGGAAGTTCTCAACTGAATCAAATTCCCCAATTGGTGTTGTTACATTGCTTTTCAATCTTATTCTCCATGTATCATGGCAGAGATATTCAATATTAAACACAATCAAGGGTGCAAGATGTCTGACTATCATGGTTGTCGAAAATTGTTAGACCTTATGAGAGTGCAATTCCAGAAATGTAGCTTTTGAATTTAGAAAATTTATCTGAATATATTTTTGTTGTCAAATTTTCATTCTACACCATTTAAAATATTTGAAAATTTGAAGCAAGTTTAGTACAGTGCCTTATTTCAATTGCCCTAATTTTATTGTTATTTTAGCAATATTTTCTGCTAACTGTTATTGTGTTTGCTTTTGTACTTGACATCTATGCACAAATCCTCGTTGAATTTTAATTTCAGCATGCCCTTGATACTTAGTTTCGCACTGCCTTTATTCCAAGCACAATACTAGAGGTAAAGCTCATTTCTCTGTGCTATAGGAGAACATCAAGCAACCGGATTCTGCAGATAATTAGAGATGAAGGAGCATTCAGTACCATGCACACACTTCTTGTTTATCTACAAATGGCTCCAATGGAGCAGAGACCTGCCATTGCTTCCCTGCTGCTTCACTTAGATCTCCAGGTTTGTCTTCTTGGAAATTCTTGTTTACTATTGATGAAAAGTTACGGTTCTAGCTAAATTGCAATGAACGTAAGAGTTACCGGGACTAACAAGTTATTTTTCTTTCTAGGTTGAACCTCGGAAGATGAGCATATACAGAGAAGAAGCAATTGACACACTGATAGAAGCACTTAGGAAAAAAGATTTCCCTGCTTCTCAAGTTGTGGCTTTGGATGCCTTATCATCTCTTACAGGTCATCTAAATGCCTCAGGGAAGTCCTGCACTGAAGCCTGGTTACTTAAACTAGCAGGGTTTGATCAGCCTTACAATGCTTTGGTGAAAGAGGAAAGGACAAAAACTTATGACAGAGATTCAGCCGAAACCATGGTATATAGCTATATTCCTAATCATTTCATGGATTCTAGGCTTTCTATTTCTCATGCACAGACGCAGGCACAATACATATTATTTTTAGAAATGTCAATTTTGTTTGAATGTGCATAGGAAGAGGAAGAAAAAGCTCTAAGTTCTTGGGAGAAAAGAGTAGCATTTGTTCTTTGCAACCACGAGAAGGGTTTGATCTTCAGAGCTTTGGAGGAATGTTTTAAGAGCCATTCCCTAGAGATAGCAAAATCTTGTCTTGTCATGGGCACTTGGCTTGTCCACATGCTTTACAATTTTCCTGATATGGGTACAAGGGATGTTGCCCGCAAGTCCTTGCTTGATCAGTTTATTAATGTTCTACAATCATCAAAGAATATTGAGGAGAAGATTTTGGCTACCCTTGCTTTGAGAGGCTTCCTTACTGATTCTGGTAAAAGAACTATATCTTATTGCCTGATGATCACAAGAAAATAACTTCTTATATTTAAGTTGCTTAGACCTGGTCCCCATTCTCTCAGGTGCACTTAATGGGATTGGAGAATATGCAAAATGCATGTACCAAACCTTGAGGAAGCTCAAGCGGAAATCTGCAGTGGTCAATGACTTGTTGAAAACTTTGATAAACCTACCATCAATTGATGCTGTGAGTCTGACGTTGCACTTGATTTGGGCTATAAATGTGCGTGTCTAATTGTCTCCTGACAGAATGAATTTCAGGCAGAGTTGTGGAGCTATTCTGAAGGTCCTGAGATAGATGCATCCATGAACGGTGAAGTTCTTTCCATGCTTCACGTACGAGGAAGGCTCATAAGCAGCCATTCAGATGGAACAATAAAAGTATGCACATTATAATATGATAATATCCATAACTTGTTTCTGAGATTTCTTACGTCTCTGTATATAGTTTTTTGGTTAGTTATTGCTTCCTCATTTGGTGGGCTGACCTAGAGGTGCACGTTGCAGGAAAACTTTTTCTTCTGTCCTAATTATTTCAGTTGATTCAGGTGTGGGATGCAGGGAAGAAGGTTCCACGTTTAATCCAAGAAGTTAGGGAGCATACAAAAGCTGTCACATGTCTATGCCTTTCATCATCTGGTGACACATTGTACAGTGGTTCATTGGACAAAACAATCCGGGTAAGCCTTCCTGTCACTGTAAGTACCAGAAGCAAAACGAAATTTTTGCCGGACTGATGCGAGATGGTGAACATAGAGGGCAGTATATCTCTGCTCTCTCTTGGGAAGCACATATATAATTGTGATATCATTGATAATTGTCATATACTATTTGCCAAAAGAGTTGCAATACAAAATTAGCTATAATGGACACTCAAATCCATGATTTTGAACTTATTTCTTGTATAGCATTTGCTTGGGATAAGGCAAATGCTACCTCTTCTTGACCAAACAACGAGTATCTCCATCTTCGTGTCCACAGGTCTGGGCTATCAAACAAGAAGAAATTCACTGCACTCAAGTGCATAATGTAAAAGAAGCTGTGTTAGAGATGTCTGCCAATGCCAATACTGCGTGCTTTTCTTCTCAAGGATCTGGAGTTAAGGTCTGTGATCAACTTTTAGTTCTCATCTTTCTCTTGCCCTGGCCCCTGGGACAACGAAGAACCTAAGAACCTAGTGCCTTGTATTTTCCAAACCTCATTATCCTATTATAGGCAGTACCAAAACGTCATATGAGCTTTGCAAGTCCATCTGCATCTGTATTACCTTCTCTCAGAACATACACGATGTCTACCAGTCATTCCCATGTATGTTCATCTAAAGATGTCTAGAAAATGACTCCCACTCTGAAGTCCGAACATCAATTTGTGCAGGTTTATTACTGGTCAGGAGTTCCTAGGCATGTTAACTTCAATAAAACTGTCAAAGGTCTCATCTTGGTTGGTGATAAACTCTATTGTGGCTGCACCAGTTACAGCATCCAGGTAAAAGCTATTCCAGTGATTTTAATGAGTACTCTTTAACTCAATCATTTGAGGCTCCGAGCATGCAGTAGTAAACAGAGTGCATATAATCTGCTCTCGCAATTCTAACATTGTCTTGGCAGGAGGTAGATGTAAGGACTCTTACCTCAACTGTGTTCTACACTGGTGCAAGGAAACTGCTGGGGAAACAAACCATTTTCTGCATGGAAGCTCATGATGGTCTTCTGCTAGCTGCTGGTTCGTCAGTTGATGGGATAGCGGGGAAGGTATGAGTCTATGATAAGTGTTTGATTTTCTTTTAGATTTATGCATAGTTAGAACAAAGTACAGTAACTCAATCTATCCATTATTTGGAAATGTAGGTATTCTGTCTACCCGGCAAAGCAGTTCTGGGATCACTGTCAACTGGGTTGGACATACAAAAACTTACTGTCAACAGTCACTTCATATTTGCAGCCACAAAATTGGGAGCTATTGAAGTATGGCTCAAAGAAAGAGTGGCAAGGATTGGTTATATTAGAATATCAGGTGGGGGAAACGCAAAATTGACATCCTTAGCTTCTGATTCAGATGGCCAAATGCTTTTTGCCGGTTTATCTGATGGCAAAATTCAGGTCAGCCACAGTTTCATGCCAAATTAATATACTAGTAACGCGCTGTAGTGTGATTTTCACAAATATTCCCTTTGCAGGTTTTGATCGTGAACTGAGTGTTTAAGTATGCACGCTAAGCGGGTCTCATCTTTAGATGTCAAAGGACCAAGAAATCAAGCAACCTAATGGTTGTCAAGGAAGAAGATGATTAGATGATTCCACCTTTCAATTCAATGGAAAGTGGGAAAAATGATCCAATCTACCTTGAAATTTGATGATTTGTTAATCTTTCATTTATAGAAGTATCACACGCAAGAAACCCTCATCCCCTTAAATTCTTTAAAATTTGTGTAAACTTTGTCAATTGTTCCTTAACTTCTTCAAACTTTGAAGCGGTTCAAACTTGTTCCATTATTTAAACTCGTACGTTCAGTTGAATATATACTACTGTTGATATTCTTTCCCATGATATACTTCCATGTATTCAACATCTTTATTCCATTTTCTCCTTTTACAACTCTTCTCATTGAGCTACAGATACTAAGAACTGAGGAAGTGATTCAAGACTCAATTCATATGTTCCCTTCCTAGATGTTCAGATAGGCTAGATTTAAACACACCAACCTGAATTCAACCGAAGGATTGGAGTAATATAGGGTACTGCATTCATCCCTAAGGCATAGCAGATGGTGCCAAAGAGCCAAACTCCAGACCCGTAACAAAAACAACAATGTCCAGCCCCCTATCGAATATGTTACTCTGAAAACAGGCATAGACCCAAAACGTAACACAAACAATTTAGAGATTACAGGTACTAAATTTATCTAGTTGAAAACACATAAATCTCAGTGTTTTATCACACAAGAGGGCTCTTGAAGCACTCAGAATGAAAAGGACTAAAGAAAACTTTGTTAAAATCATGGATTTTTCAATCTCAGTCACTTGATCATCGTCATAGTGCCAACCAAACTCATCAGACTCCATGCACATTCCACTCGAGATTCCTCCTGAACATTTAAAACAGAGCACACACTTTTGTTCACAAAAGGCTAAAAATTTTTATCAAATACATGAACAAAACTGACTAAAAAATGAAACATAAATTGAATTCAAACTGAGACTATATAAGAGCAAGAATTCAGTATGAGTAGGAGGTTAGTATTCCTCTTCATGAATTTGATCCGAATAGTTTTGATTCATCACTATACTTGCTCCAAAATTAACTATTAATCAAATAGTAAAACAAAACTTAATTACAACCATCAGAAAAACTGGATCATTACATCACTGCCGACGCCGGAAGGCGTCTCAGACGACCGTCGTGAGAATTTTAATCCAGATTCATCCTTTGGCTCCAGAAATCAAAAATCAAAGAAAGGTGAAAAGGGGGGGGGAGAAGAGAAGACAACCCCCATAAAAGTAGGAAACCATGATGATACTCCGTGAGAAATACTTGCATCTAAGAACTCAGAGACTATACAGAACCAGAGGGATTCAATTGAATTGATCGACGGAGGCAACCACTGGTGATATAAAGGGGTTTGGCGTCGCGTCATTAGGGTTTCCGTGGTGTTGTTAATTACGATATTGACCTTAAAAGCCCAGAATAGATAAACCCGACTCTGCTGTACCTCGGGTTGGGCTGCGTTTGGCTGTAAAAACCCGATTCTCTCCCCACTTAATAATCGGATTTTTGATCTTTTGATCAAAACGGTTCAAAAACCGCTTTGACCACCGAAAGGGAATTATAATTTGGAGTATACGGGCAGACGAGGGGTATTTCGCATCTGTGAAACGGTTAAGTATAAGAGGATCTCGCATTTCCCCTTTTTCCTCTCTTTCTATTTCATTTTTACCTATTTTCTCTATTTCATTTTCACTAATTTCTAAATTTTTATTTTAAAAGAATTAATATTTTAAAATAACACAAAATTTTAAATAACTCACAATTAAAATTTATTAATTTAACTTGACCTTAACAAGTAATATACATATTTTTTACTACAATTAAATTTTTTATATTAGATTTGGAAATAAATTTTTATTTTTAATTTAAGTTTAATTTATAATATGTAATTATTTACAAAAAATTTAAATTCTCAGCTATCTAATTGTACTAAATTTATAGTTTCAACTATCTAAAAATAATTTATAATTTAGTTGAATTCGAATAATAGGTGAAATATAAAGAAAAAAAATACAAATATTTATTTATATTTTTATCCCTTTTTTGTTTTTAAAAAATCATTTAAAAATAATTTTATATTTTAATTGACTTTAAAGTTTTATTATTATTAATTTTGTCTTCTAAGATGGCCAAACTAAAATGAAATTATTGTTTTGTCTTTAATTTTTAAATATAAATTATATATCATAAATTTGATAACGATATTTTATTAATTCTATTTTGACTTAAAATTTGAATGTAATTGTGACTATTAATAAAATATATTTGTCTCTTTCATTCACGTTGTGATTATCTTACTTTTAGTATTTTGTGTTCGGAATTTGTTAATATAGATATTTTAACATTGATTGAGTTGAGTTTTTAACATAGGTTATCTTATATGATTGTCAAGCCATGAACTTTAAAATTGGAAACGAACAATGTATTTTATTACACATAGAATAATCTAAAAAAAAAGATAATAGTTAGTCCCACAACGAAATCCTCAATTGTTCCTTGAAGGTTGAACTCGTCACTGAGGTTGCTCTTGATGTTGTTCTTCTGATTGTCCTTCATCTTGATGCTTGGTATGGTGGGATGGATCTTCATCCTCTATAGACTGCTTGTGCCATCTTTGAGGCCGTCCAGTCAATGGACCAACAGCAAATTCATCAGTCGAAGACGTCTACATCTAGTGTCGAATAGGAATGGCTACTGGGCCAGCCCGCACGGTTTTGGGCTGGGCCTGAGGACCGGCCCGCGTGGTGTGCGGGCCGGTGCCAGAGGGGTTCGGGCTAGTCACTGGGCTAGAAGCCCTGGGACTGGCACGGCCCGAGACCTTAGCTCGTGAGACCCGCGGGCGGGGGCGGACCGGTCTGTGTGTTTATTCTTTTTTCTTTTTTTCCCCCTCCTATTTAACACAATTTTTTTAAATTATAAAAAAGTCACCTTGAAGTGGTAGGGAGTTTGGCTTGGACCTCTACCTGTTTTATTAATTAATAAAATAAAGATTACATAAGAGGGGGACTTGATGCCTAAACCTATTAAAAATATTACAATAATTAAAATTTAAAAATATAATAAATATCCTAAAAATAAAATTAAATACATAATATTACTTATCCTAAATCCCTAATTACAAGAATACTAAACTAACTACTTGGTTCACCCCATTCATCATTTGAGTCATCATCAATAATCCATGAATTAGCCGTCCTATCTTCGACTGCAAACCAACTATTACAACACATTAACATCTCCAAAGTTTAAGGAGTCAATCGATATCTTCTTTCATCAATTGTTCGAGCACTCTCACTGAACACGCTTTCCGATGGCACTGTAGAGACTGGTTGTGTCAAAAGATCATGTGCCATTTTAGATAAAATGAGGTATTCACTTGCATAAGCCTTCCATTAACCACAAATATCAAAATGTTGATCTTCATTTTCTATCAATGGCTGCATTTCATAAATTGTCATCTCGTTGTAGGTGGTAGTCGATCTTTTTTGACGTTTCATAATATCCCATGGATTAAATACTGATGAAATTGAAGAGGTAGATTTTCGTGGAGGTTGAAAGTGACTATTAGATTATGAAGCTTACCTATTTAAACTAGGAGAACTAGAACAAGAAAACTCAAACTCATACAAATTATACATGCCAGATAAAGCTTTAGCTGTTTTATCTTTTATATCTTTTATCATACATTGTTTAAGTGTTTGTGATTAATCAAAATCTAATGTTTCATATAAATATTCAACAATAGTATGAAAACCAATTGTCTTTACTCTAGAATCCATACACAATGCCATATAATATAAAATAAGAATATCTTCATAATATTTTTTATATTTTTCAAACATTCTTCTTATAAAATAATCATATTGGGGATGATCCATATACTCACAAAAAATATGTGTTACCTTAACAAGTGTTGGAAGAATATGATGAGTAGTGGGATAATAGGATTTCGATAAAAGTTCAGTCGTTTCTTTGAAAGTAAATAAAAATGTTGAAAGTGCAATACAATTTTCAAAATGAGTTCAGTTAGTGGAGGTTGAAAATTATTGCTATTACAAAATTCAATAAGTTAGTTTTGAAAAGATATAACACTTTCAAACATATCTAAAGTTAGAGTTCTATCTAATTTTACAATCTAATCTAAATTTTTTAAAAGATACACCTTATTCTCGGCATAATACCTTAAAATTTTGTTGCCTAATTGGGAAGGTTTTAATAAATAAAACAATATTTTTAATTATATTAACAATATCATCAATATATTTATATCATTCTTTAACACACAAATTAAGTATATGACAAGTACACCTAGTATGAAATAAAATACCATCTAATATAGGATTCATAATATTTTTTTAAATTGCTATGACGGAATCATTATTTGAAGCATTATCTAAAAAAATAGAAATAATTTTATTTAAAATCCCATATGCATGACATGTTTGAGTAATCATTCTAACTATACTACTACCTGCATAAGGATATTCAAATAATTTAAGATAAATAGTTCTTTTTTGTACTAACCAATCATGATCTATTCAATGACATGTATTGTACAAATAAGATTCATTAGTAATTGCAGTCCAACCATCACAAGTAAGAGCAAATTTCCAATTACAAAAATCAAATATAACAATTAGATACTCTTTCATTTCTTTATATATCTTTATTATATCATTTTTAATATTTTTCTAGAAATTATTTTCCATACTGATTGACATGGTGCCGTATTATACATCTCATTAGTGGCTTTCTTTTTTCAAACAAGTCCGGCAACAGAGTATATTTGTGCTTTTTAAAATACATCCGTGATTTAAAGCTATTGGGCACGCTTAGTTGGGGAAGTGTAGCCTTAGCTCATCCGTACCGTTGTCTGTGCAATGTTACGTCATATAGAGCATATACTATCAATAGCCCATTATTGTTAGTTCAAGTATTAAACGAATATTTTTTTAAAAATCTTACCAGTATTTCAAATCAATAAAACGAATAATTTTTCAAAGTAATGGTTATTAATGTTGAAATAGTTGTGGGTTTGAGAACATATTCCTATTATCAGACTGACTAAAGTTCGTCTAGCTAAGAATGTTGATCTACAAACTCCCAGAGGATCAGCATGGGAGGGAACGTTAGAGTTTTCTCGAACCCCGACACATGTACTACTTACTTGTAGGGATTATTTGGATAGGATGCAACATGATCATATAAGTGTTACTTCAATTAATTTGCTCTCAACAATAATTTTAAATTCGTTATTTATTATTGATACTGAAAGTTTATCTTTATACAGTTTATCTAATAGTCTTATGCTGAGCACATGTTTGATACCATACCCTCCTATTGCACTCATGGGCGATACATTTTGGTATCTATCACATCCCTCAGGCGGGCCGGCCCGACTTGGTACACAGTGGTCGGTTCGGCCTTCGGGTCAGGCCGGCAGGCCGAACTGCCCCATGGTTATTGCTAGTATCGAAAACTAGATGTTGCGACGTAACAAAATCAGCATGTTTATCTTTAACCGCTGCAGGCATGGTTTTTTGGACAAAACTAGACCGGCCAGTCGGACCGTGAACCGATCTCTAAATCGGTTCAGTCTTCTCTTTTGAACTGTGATTCTCAAAAATCGCATTATTTTGTGCAAATCGTTTTGGACTGGCTGGTCCAACCGGTGAACTCTCTCTCTCTCTCTCTCTGCTAAATAAGAAAATATATTTATATGAAAGAAATAAGTTATACAAAGGGACTAAATAGTCAATAGTAATAGAGAAAATACCACAATTTTATTCTAATTTTGTTGTTTATGCCTTTATGGACTTGAATTACACTATATTATTGATCATTTTTATTCTTAAAAATAATTATATTTTAATTTATAAACTATAATATTATCGGTTCAATTACGATTCAATTGTGATTCAATTATGGTTGGACCATTGAATTGTAAACCAATAAATTTTTCAACTCGATATCCGGTCTGATTTTGAAAACATAAGTTGCAAAATCACCTTGTTCATAATCGTATTATTCTCTATGTACAGGTGAGTTGTGATCCTATTGAAGAATATCAGCTGCAACACATCTGTGTGCCTATCTATCCTATCTACATCAGTGGTACTCCACGATTGACTTTTTGCAGGATTGGGAGCATCGGATCAAAAGTATAACTTCGTCTTGATGGCTCATATGGTGGGTGGGTCAAATGACCTACCTCACCTGCAGTAGTCAACAAACACGTGGCGAAATCCGTTATCGATGCAAACACTTGTTTAGTCATAGCATTCGGATTTTGATATCCTTCGTTGCCTAAGTGTAATATGCGGTGCATCGAATCAACCTACATATATATTTCAAAACGTCAATAAAATATTTGAGTAGAAATTCTATATTTTATTGCTCATGAGTATTTAAAAATATCTACATACTAGTATTTCAGCCGTCCCACTGCTCGATTGGTAGCCCACTAGGTTAGGTTGCGTTATAGTCGGATTATCAATCAATCGCCTAGTGTAAATCCAATATCATGTTGCACAATCAGACGAAACTATATTTTGACTGTAATTAGGTTGTCTACTTAGAACGGTTAAATGACTATTAACCCAATTAGCGAGATGTATTGCATCAATCTCGTTCTACCCCGCACTGATAATTCTCATGTCACGAGCATGCAAAATTATCACTAGTGTTAACTGCAACAGGGATTGTCTATGCCAATCCAAACTGTCGCATAATTCTATCTGCGCGATGTACTTCTATTATCTCCCAACATATGAGGGATGTGATAGATACCAAAATGTATCGCCCATGAGTGTAATAGGAGGGTATGGTATCCAACATGTGCTCAACATAAGACTGTTAGATAAACTGTATAAGATAAACTTTCAGTATCAATAATAAATAACGAATTTAAAATTATTGTTGAGAGCAAATTAATTGAAGTAACACTTATATGATCATGTTGCATCCTATCCAACTAATCCCTACAAGTAAGTAGCACATGTATCGGGGTTCGAGAAAACTCTAACGTTCCCTCCCATGCTGATCCTCTGGGAGTTTGTGGATCAACATTCTTAGCCAGACGAACTTTAGCTGATAATAGGAATATATTCTCAAACCCACAACTATTTCAACATTAATAACCATTACTTTGAAAAATTATACGTTTTATTGATTTGAAATACTGGTAAGATTTTTTAAAAAATATTCGTTTAATACTTGAACTAACAATAATGGGCTATTGATAGTTTGTGCTCTATATGACGTAACATTGCACAGACAACGGTATGGGTGAGCCAATGCTACACTTCCCCAACTAAGCGTGCCCAATAGCTTTAAATCACCGGTGTATTTTAAAAAGCACAAATATACTCTGTTGCCGGACTTATTTGAAAAAAGAAAGCCACTAATGAGATATAGAATACGACACCCTGTATGCTGACTTATCTTTTCTAACGTCAGGTGTGCAGGTACTAGTTGACTCACTTTCTCTCAAGGGAAATAATCTTCAACCGATATTCATCCAAGTCTATCATAGTCGGTCAAAATCTTAATAGTTTGTCACACATATCAATTAACTTTGTATGTACGAATTGACTATTACCTATAGGATTACCATCTATATTTTCTCTAAAGAGGAACTCTACATTTTGGAGGGCAATGGTAACCTCCCCAACTGTAAAGTAAAACGTATGCGTCTCATATCGCCATCTTTCTACTGATGTTGTAATCAGTGGATAATTGATTTTCATATAACATAAATAACACAATCCACCGAAACCGACAATATCTATGAGCTGCTTAATACGGTAATTAAATGGTCAAGTTTCCCAAAACGTGCTACCATTTCGCTTTACAGTAATAACGTCACTATATAATTGTCCCGCCCAAAAGTGTGACGACATATATCTATACTGCAATGTTAATACATCCAGTATAATGAGATCTAGATCCACTCCGTGAGAAGTAGGTTCATACATTGTGTCCTAATACAAATACACCGATATTATAGAAATTAAAATTAAATAAAAGATACATAACCAACAACACCTTAAGTATAGAAAAACAAACACAAAATTAAAGATAAACAATTCAAATTGCCTCAATGTAATAATAAAATTTTAATATTGAGATAGTGAATAAGCCTTGTATCTAAACAAATATTACATATTCAAGAAACATGCTACAAGGTTAATCTGTGTTCATTTTTCTCTAGACACCGTGAGTACAATTTCTCCTATAATGTCTACTGTGATGACAATAGCCACAATAAGGAGGTAAATTAGAATTGCGTTTGTCCATTTCATTCCAAATACGCGCCGTCCGCATTCGACCCCTTTGATGGTTCTTGAAACGGTGAGTAAATTATGCCAAGCTAAAACCAGGGTTACACCAATAATCCTCATGTGGAATGAGCTTGAACTATGTTGTATATGTCAATTTGTTTCATGATGTTGTGTTTTTTGATGAGACTAGATCCCAAGGATTTAGCCTTAGCTATTGACTTGTTGTAAATGCGTGCGAACATAGTATTCTATATATTTTCCATTTGCAACAACTATATGTCATGGCCTCGATATTAACTTCATACAAATTATTTCTCTTTCCGTGCTCACGATGTAATGACACAACATTAAAAATACCTCAATCTGAATTAAATTCTAGCACACAATGCGTTCTTCCTTTCGTCTCATTCTTCACAAATTTTTCCTATATCCTAGAAGGAAAGTGATGTCTCCCATGATTGGCCTCTTATCTATGGTCGTTGAAATATTTAACTGTTTTTTTGAATGAAAACTCAATAATCACCTTAATAGGTAAGGCACGTATACCTTTGACGATACTATTGAAAGATTATGCTAAATTGGTTGTTATGTTACCATACCGATGTTTACCATCATAAGTAAGCGTCTATTACTCTTTCGGAATCAAATCTAGCTATGCCTCGCTTGGGGGTTTAGCAAACTAATTTCTTTTATAATCTTTAAAAATTTTCTCTTTTTTGCTTTGATCCCTAACTTCGTACATCAACTTCTTTAACTCATGCGTTCTGAACTTTGCATTGAAGTTACTCTAAATATATCTAAGACAAAATCTATACATTACTATTGGCTCTTGCCAATTGGGTAGTCATGAACTATATTCACAACCCCGATATGTCTGTCGGATATTAAATAAACTTTTCGATTCTTTAATACATGTTCTCTAAGTAAGGTAAAAAACCATCCCCAACTATCATTAATTTCTTCATCAATGACTGCAAATGCAATGAGCAATATATGGTTATTAGCATCTTGACCTACTATTGTTAAAATTTTTTCCTTATATATACCCCTCAGAAATGTTCCGTCAACACTGACCATCGGTTTCATGTGAATAAATACATCAATACAGGGTCTGAATGCCCAAAAAACATATCCAAAAGTATTGTCCCCATTGGTGTCCATAGGCAAAAAGTGCCACGCTACGACGGTATCAGGATTCGCATTTTGTAATGCTTGTATATACCATAGTAGTTGTGCAAATGAAGAAGGCCAATCTCCATAAATCATCTCTATAGCATGTCTGCGCGCATTTCATCCTTTCCTGTACGATGGAGTTAAGTGCAATGCGTTATGAATATGGCTGTTTATTTCGCTGACTTTAATCTCCGGATTATTGTGAATCATCGATAAGATGTGATTCGCCATGAATTTGGCACTCAAGTTTCGATGGTTCCTGTCTACTGTCCAAACTAGACAAATGTGATATCCATACCATCGAGTAATTTGTCACATACCACAACCTTTCTTTTTTGGCGTACGGATTCGCCAATAACAGAGATGCTGTGAAGTTGAATTTTTACACTCGACAATCCAATATGCACTCTTGCTTTCTACCATCTTAAACTCACGACCCATTCTAATAGACTGCGATCGAACAATCCAAAATAACTCATCTTTATTCCTAAACCACATGCAAACCCTCAGGCCATTGTTGAATTTTGACCATAAATCCATTCCACCAATTTTGTTTGCTATTTCTTGAAAAGTATTCAACCTGTCAAGATATATTGAATACAATGGATTATACAAGAGAGCCGGTTCAACAGCTCTACTTGCATATTGTTGCAATATAGAAGGACCAGGAATATCTTATCCAACATCTCCATCCCCCTCATCCCCCTTGGGAGAATCATCTGCAATAGGCCCATCAATGTCTGATGTAGGTCCTAACCCGTCCCTGGTCGCTTTCGGAGCACCTACCCAATTAGGCTTATGAGCAACCCATTTATCAACTGGGGTTACATCTAGTGGAACACCAATTTCAGCAGTTGAAAATAATGGCAAGCTTGTTTGTATTTGAAGAGATTGAACGTGGTTATGAAGTGGATGCGTAACAAACCTAGTAGAGGTTGATAAGCATTGATTACTAGGTCCAATGATTGGAGTATCCGGAACTGATGTATTGAAACGGGATTGGAATGTGTCATTTGGGATGTGTGGAGGACCACCGGCAACAGGTGTTAGAAAATTTAAATCAAAATTAGGTATATTGATAGGAATAACTAAGTTAATTAATGCAGTGAATAACTAAGTAATAGGAGTTAGGATGTTATTCTCTAGAAGATCTGTAGCTGTTGCATTCGAAATCTGAACGTTCTCATGGTGAACATGTAAATCAATTGGTTGTTCCTTCACAGTAGATACACAGTTCTACAAAATTTCCATATCATCATCATTCGTTATAGAAACAGTTGTAGACCTCGTCATAGTAAGTGTCATCTCTCATTGTGATTTGCAGCTTAACAGGAGACATGCCTAATTATTGAATTGCACATATTTTGTTGACTAAACTGAGGAAACTAACTCTATTTCTAACAATCAATGCCTTGCAATACAAATCATTGAAAAAATCGCCGTGTGCGGTGTGTATAATTTCATAATCCCAATATAACCGTAGTCTTACAGATTCTTCTAATGACATTGTGTCTAGATATATTAGGGAAGATTCTTCAAAAAATAAAGTATGTCACAATCTTAAATTATTGTATCAACCAATATCAAATTAATCGATACAAATATATCCCAAAAAATAAAATATTTGGTATATGCCAAAACGACTATTAAATATATCTCAAACTAATTATTAAATATTGAGTCATTTAATTATTTATTTATAAATCAATTATATATGTGTCATACATATCCAATTCATATATTGCGTCATTCAATATAAATTTTATATGAGTAGTATATTTTTATTGTTTTGACTTATTAAAATAATATATAACTTAACTATTATAAAACTAATTAAGGTTAATTATTCAAGGAGTTAACATATATTTAATATTATACAAAAACATAATGTTTAAAAATTAACTTCAAGTGTTTATGAATGTGGATAATTTATGGATTTAATTAAAAAATTTCAAGATTTAATTTAGAAATATTTTATGAATTTAATTAAAAAATGTAAAGATTTAATTTAGAAATAATTTACTAATTTAATTAAAAGATGTAAGGCTTTAATTTAGAAATATTTTATTAATTTAATTAAAAAATATAAAGTTACTTTTTTTTTTAATGTAATGAATGTGTAGAGAATTGTAAAAAAAATTATCGTGTTAAACTAATAATTTAATTGTTAAGATTTGTAAGTATTTTTAAATAATTAAAATTTTTAATGTAAAAATTAATTTACATTTTTTAATGTAAAAAATTTTAAATAAATCTCAATTCCTCAACACTTCTTTATTTCCTTATTTAAATATAACTATTTTATAAAATATCAAGAAACAAACATTATATATATATTTCAAAATTTTTCCAATTAACTTATCATTTTTAAAAATATAAATTTTACTAATTAATAAATCTCACTTTTTTTAATAAGTTACTTGTAATCAAATAAAAATTTATGTAATTTATACGCATAGAGGGTCTATATCCATATTATTTTAGGAGAGGGAGTGAGTTGAATATCTTGAATTTACAATGGAAAAAAATAGGATGATAAATATTTCTTTTAGATTCATGCAATGATAAATATTTCTTCCAGGCACATTTATATACCCATTTATCACATGCCAAAATACCCATTCATTACAATATCAATATGGTACAAACCAAACCAAAAATTTAATAAATTTATAATTCCATTAAGATCCAAGCTATTTAGCACATGCCAAAATACTCATTCCTCACAACACATTACAAACCAAACCGTAAATTCAACAAAATTTTAATTCTATACAGATCCAATATTTATATATATGGCAAAATATGTTAGCCACCCTTGAACTTTCACAAATTTTGATTTTCACCATCGAATTTTAAAATGTGTGATTTTAGCCCTCTAACTTTTAAAACACCTAAAAAATAACTATTTTAACAATAAAAACTCAAGTACAATACAAAACTACCAGATTTTAGCTTTTATTCTCCCATTTTTAATTTCTAAAATATTATTATTCAACTTTAATCTCGTTCTCTTCTCTTTAAATTTCTTCATTTATCAACAACAATTTTAAGATCTAACTTTAAACCTTTTATACAACTTAATAATCTTGAGATAACTCTTTCGCACTTTTTCAAATCTAGTCATATAACAAAAATAACATGTTTTACCCTTTAATAAACAAAATTAAGACATAAAGATGAAGAAGAAAAAAAACCGATTCAGTTATTGACGAATAGTAATTTTTTTGGCATCTCTACAGGAAGGAAGAATAAATTTGAAAGCAGAAGTGAATTATAAAAAAAAAAAAATCTAAAAAGAGAAGTGAGAAACGCGCAAGTCGCAGTAGTTTTTCCTTATCATTTATAGAAGTTATTTATAAGAATTAGAAAGATGACACAAAATTGTGAGAGTTGAGTAAATGAAAATACCTATAAAATAGATCATGTGGAAGTCATGTGATGAACTTTCGTGAGCACTTAATAGTTTTAATAGATGGAAGGAAGAGTTAATTCGAAGAGAATAGAGTAAGATTAAAATTGAAGAATAATATTTTAGAAATAAAAATGGGAGAATGAGAGTTAAAATTTAGTGATTGTCATTGTACTTGAGTTTTTATTATTGAAAGAGCTATTTTTTATATGTTTTAAAAGTTCGAGGATTGAAATCAAACATTTTAAAGTTCGAGGGTAAAAATCAAAATTTATAAAAGTTTAAAAGATATATATTTTGCCCTTATATACAATCTAAACATATTAGAAAATAATTCAACATAATCCCAAATACACATTTGCTATAATTTAACAATAAATCTCAATATTCTAGTCAATTAAATTTCAATAAATACAAGATTCTAGTATATTATACATTTTGTTGTTTGAAAAAAAAAACTGTTATTGGAAAACTTTGCAGTGCTTTGGTGTCCAGCAGTGACTCCCTCTGTCTAATTCTTTTTTAACCGCGGAGAAAAAAAAAATTATAGCAAAGAAAACCAGAGAAGTTAGGAGGAGATTTCTATAAGAAGTTGCGTTCAATGTCGTGAAGAATAAGTAGAGATTTACAAAGAAGAAAGTCCGAAGGAGGTCGGTATTTACAGGCATTCAAACACAATCACGTGAAGCTGAGTTCTTCAAATTCCCATGCATTTTCAGAATCTCTAGAAAAGGCTTCACGAGTGTGAAGCCTTTTCCAGAGATTCTTGAAACCTTCGTGAAAAAAAGCCTGCAGAGCCACGCAGTTTGACCGCTTTTGGCGTGCAGACACGAGCCATGGTAACAACTCATGTCTATCAGACGTGAACCAGTGACAGGTCGTGTTTGCTAGATGCAAGGTCTACTTGGACCTCGCGCAAATACGACCTGTCCTCTTCCTTCTTAATCCGTCCAGCTTTTTTGATCGGATTTTCTCTTATATAGCTCACGTATGTGAAACGTGAGGTACCAGAGGATCTTGACGCGAGATACCATCTTTACGCCATATTCTTTCTGATCAACCTGCCTGCTTTCGGTGGTCAAAATGGAGCTTGACTCGGTTTGATCAAAAACCCCTTAATATTCTATCTCATTATCTTGCAAGTTGTAAATAGACAAAAACCAAAAGAAAAATACTTAAAAAAAAGGGAATTATTGGATTAAATATAATATTTTTATTTAGCAAGATATGAATCTTAACTCAAAGTACAATATTAGGTACCACTTATATATTATAATATATTATTACTAATGAATTTTTTTCAAAATATTTTGCCACCTTATAAAAAATATTTTACTTTCTAATCTTATTTACAAATAAAATCTCTAATGATATCATATGCTATTATAATCATCATTATAATAAGGTTTATTACATTTTTATTTAATTAGTTTCTTTTGATTTGATATTATATATAAATATTTTAGAAATTACACACACACATATATATATATAGTATTTTATCTCATTTTATATTTTTTTGAATGAGTTAGAGAAAGGTGAAGTATATAAGAATGAGCGGAGAAACCTAGGTTTTAAGTGGAGCAACTTCTCAATCTCATTTTCAATTAAAATTTTACTTAAATTTAAATATATATTATTTTAAAATATTTGTATTTTTTAAAAATTATTATTCACTCACAACACATCATATTCATTTAACCATACATATTTAATAATTTTTTACAAAATTTATTTCAAATTAATCTAAATGTGTATACTAAAAGTGAAGAGGGGATAGAAATGTCATAAAATATTATTTTAGAAATTTTTAATTTTTTTATTTTTTCAATTGTAACAATCAATGGCATAATTCTAATAAAATGATGTGTATCTCATTATCAATGATCCTGATCTCATCAACATATTTATCTTACTTTTTTAACGCTTAAAATTCGTTTGGTCGTCATGGATAATTTAGACATTTCATAGTATTTTTATTTATTTTAAATTATAAACATTATAAATGTTATTAAATTAAAAGTATTAATTATGAAATTATTATTTTCTTAATAATAACGAATGATGAGGGGATTAGAAAAGGTTAACATATTTACATTTTGTAGCCATTAAAAGGTAAATAATTAATATGTTATTAATATATTATAATTATTTTTTTATGTTTTAAATATTATATATATGTAACATTAATAATACGAAAGATTGGAACATACAAACTAGTTTCACATGTTATAATTTAGTACATATGAAAAGTCGGGAGAAATGTTGCCAAAAGATAAGCCATGGCAAAGAGTCATCTTATTTTGGAGAAGATGACTGCTTTGGGATGCAATGCAAGAGTTTTAAGAAAATGCTTAACAAGTCTCCTATGGATTGCATTCTGGCTATAGCTATGGCATGTGAGCTTTTCTTGACCAAAACATGATGTGATGTTATACTTTTGAATCATAAGAATGGTTTCATTAGCAAATGTCCATATTGTTATTGGGCAATAATTTGTTTGGCTCGTACTCAATAGTATATAAAGCAAATGATGTGAGAGTAATTGTAAAAGCAATTCACATTGAACTGGCAAAACTAATGGAAACTTCGTAGTCAATCTCTATAATAAAGATTATTTGGATTTGAGTCTCCCTTTTTTTTTTGTTGGTAAATTTCTAAAAATAACAAAACCACCCCAATTTTTTTTTTGAATTTTTCATATTTGTCTTTATAAAATTACTTTTTTTAGAAAAATCTTTTTAAAATTTAATTTTCATTCTCTCAAAAAATTTTAAAATTTTATAATATTATCATCTAATACATTCTTTTATATATCTTATCCTCTTCTATTAAAGTCCTCATCATATCTTTGTATTCTAAAATTATAATACATGTATAATCTGAATGAGCCAAAGTTCATCTTAAAATGTAACATTTAATACTCACGTAACATTTTATAATCTCCCATTTATTTCTAATATTTTTCTTGTTTGTCTGGTAAGAAGTTTTAGCGTGTCTTATATTTTTATACAATCCGAATAATATTTGTATTACTACCTATCGTTCTTGTATGGCAAGCAAAATAGCATTTCTTTGTAGAAAAATTAAAAGAATTTAATCTATAAAAGTGCAGGAGGAAATGAGAAAAGCTTCTTAGGAAGAATTTTATTTGTTCGCCTACATACCATGGCAAGAGCTGTATATTAAAATCTCATAAGTACACTTTGTATAATTAATACATATTTATAGAAATTATCAAATTTTAAGTTTTTATAAAATTATATTTAATTATTGGGCAAAATTTCTACATGTAGTGTAGAGTCACCTACTAAGTTTTATCTACTTACACCCATGTTCAAACACTGTGTTTGGTACAGTGGGGATGTGAGGAAAGAAGCTAAGAAACAAAAGTAGTGTTAATTACCCGATCCATGTATTTGTTGGATGAGTTCTTTTCTATTTTTCTCGATTCCAAACTTCCAAACAGGGCGCAAGCACTGCCGTTGGGTACAATAATACTGAAAGGAAGAATTAGGAAGGGGAAGAAACGAAGCTTGAAAAAGTAGAGACAGAAGCCCAGATTAGAATTCCACCCTGCTAGAACAAGATCATCGGACGTCGAGCTTCAAGAATCGCCTGAACCCTTGATACTTCCTTCCTCTGTCCCTCGAAGATGACCACCGATAGGATACCTCCTCTCATCTCCGCCCAGCTCACTTATCTCCTTACTCATTGCCCCTTCTCCATCAAGGTACAAAAGCAATTCTCATTTTTTTTTTAGAGAAAGAAAGTAATCGATGAATTAGTTCTATACATTGCTAATTAGGGCTTCATTCTACACATGCATCGAGCATCTATGTATGTGGTATCCAGTGTTGTACTGGGAAAATTAAGATGTATTGTCGAATCTTGCTTGTCTCAGGTGGAGCAGATGTGGCCTGGAGGCAAGAACTTTAATGTGCTTGATCGCTTTACCTTAGTCATCCCTTTTTGCCTCGAATACGTGAAATGTAATGATAAACTAGTACTTTTATGGTATGCGAAAAGTACATTCAAGTTCTCATTTTTTCTTCTATTTATTGACATTCAAATTTTTTCGTTAGGGGATGTGATATACAGTGCTATGTACCCACTGGCAGCACCAGATATTATTTTTGGGCCAGAAGATGAGAACTTTAGGCCCTATCACGGTGTTAGCGAAGAAAAGTCCTCTAGAAATGTTCTGACTGATTGGAATAGTAGAGATCCTAAGCGACTCTTGTCACTAATTCTTGAGCTTAGGTAGGGGATTTTCTAGTTATATGAATGTCTCAAATGGTCTTTCTATTTTCATTACTTTTTTCTTTTTCTGGTTAGGATTGTTGAAGATTCTGTCTACATGTTGGGACTGATTCTCTATTGTTTCTAGGGATTTGTATATGGACTACCAGAGGAAGCGGGTTGGGGAAGTTGATGATGATCGATTGAAGTTTGAAATCAGCACTATGTTATCAAGAGAGGTGAGATGCTGTCTCTGAAATTTCTTATTTCCGGCTGGAGGCCCGAGAAAAGATTGAAAATGTATCGTAGTTTAATTTCTAATTTTATGGTCAGGAATAAGAGGCACTCTTCTCTTTGCATTTCTGCATCCTATATGTAGCAAGTCATGGAGTAAATGATGCTAGTACTCTTCAACTCTTGGTGCTTATTTAGCATTATTAGGCTCTTATAAATGAGACAGGTTGTAGAATGGCTGTTTGCAGTCATTATGTGACATATTAGTATCTGTCTAACTATTCATCGTTCTTTGATTTATAGTTTTATGCGTGTCTTGTGGTGATGTGTGCTTTTTATGCAAATTCTCATACTAACAGTATAACTTAGATCCTGTGCTTGTTTAGGAAGTTGTAGAAGGGAGATTCTTGGTTTAGACTTGTTTGGCAATGCTATTTCTTCTTACTTTATTATTGGCTGTGATCCTTTCACTCATAATGTCTTAACTCCTCCAACAATTTTAATATTCTGAGACAATATTTGTTTGTGAGGCCAAAATTTTCTCTTTATCTTCCCCCCTTGTTTGCTTGGAGGTGGAATAAGACATCACATTTTCTGCTGGACTAGAAGTATGATTAGTTCTGAGTTGATTCTAGTTGATCATCGTTTTATCTTAAGAGGGAATGTGAGAGGTTAGTTACTGAAGCACCTTTCATTTTTTACGCCTTATGCTGGATCATGTTAACATTCCTTAGGTTTTTGTTCTTTTTTTGTCCAAATTTGCACAAACAATTTTTTTTTTTCCCCTCTCCATGTGCATTATTTGGCAGGGAGTGCTATGACTTTCTAATACTATTTGGCTGTAATACCATAAAGACTATTATTAATATCTTCACCATTTGTTCTGCAGGGAATCGAAATGTATAAGAGCTCAGGTTTTGACAAGGTACGCTGGTTGAACCAGTTTTTGTGCTCAAGGTACTTGTTTCAATCCATACGAGTAATATTGTCTCTTTACATTGTAGTGCAGCCAGAAGAGGTTAAATTTGCTGTACCTTTACTGGATATGGATCTAAACAAACTGGTCACTGGGTCCACCTGGCGGCATCAGCAGAAAATATACTTGCAGGTTGGTTTGCATATATATGACATGGAGAACTGCTAGTTTATATATATAATTGTATTGTGTGTGAGAAGATTAATAGTATGAACATGAAACAAGTTATTTTGCATTCCTACCTCCAAGCAAAAATGAAAGGAAATTACTGCTTTATCACCAATGTACCCATATGAGAAAAGATCCTGCAAATTCACTTTATGTTCTATCTGTAAATCCAGAAATGTTTTCTGTTGGGATTTTTGGGTCCTCATTATGGTAGCTTACAATTACACTGACATCTTCTTTGTTCCGTACAGCATTAAGGAGCACTGTTCATTGTAGTCCTGCTTTGACCCCCAAATTTAAAGTGGATACTGCATCTCAATGATCTGTGTGTACAAGAAATAAGCTTTGCATAGAACTTTAGATTCTATGCTATATTTCGCTTCATGAACTTTATTTTCTTTTGACAATACAAAATTATATCCATGGTAAATTGTGCACAGCTGAACCCTAAGATAGGTATATCAAATACCTCCCCAAAACCACCATGGGCAGGACCACTTCCTTCTCACATCCATCGTTGTTAGGGATTTAGATTCTTCATACTGCATTTGTTCCTGCAGGTTACTTATCCTATTGGTAGAAAATACTCAACTGCACCTACAGCACCTCGACTGAAATTGGTTTCTTCTTCTGAGTTGAAGTCTTTGTTTTCTGTTGAAGATTTCAGGCTTCCCTCATGGGTAGATGGGATGTAAGTTATCAGTAATAGTCTTTGTTTTCTTTCTTGTTGGAGTTGTCTCGGATCTTGAATTGATTGTTACTCAATTTTATGCACTCTAGGTGCATGGCTGAGTATCTACCCATTCTAGAAGAGATTCTTGGATCTCAGGTCAGCTGCAATCTTATTTTAGTTTCCACTGTGAAACATCTTTTACATGGTTTCCCATCGTGCTAATCTTAGTTTTCATCATTGAATGATGCTACAGATTAGAGATGCCGTTTCTCTAATTGAAGTTCGAAGGAAGTTCATTACAGCATTAGCTCCTCTTTTCGGAAGACCCCTTGAAGCTGATCCTGTTTGTATCTGTTACTTGGCTAATAGATTGCTTTATATTGGCTACTGAAACATAAAGTTTAACCTCTCCTTACTTTGATGGTAGGTATTTTGCAGGAAGGTGACCTTTTTGGCTTCTTCTGGGACATTTACTTTCCTGGTAAGTTTTTGTGTTGTACTCATACCATATATACATGATCTTAATCAGGGAGATGCTGGTGTTTTGTTCCGTTGCTGATGCATAAGTTGAATTTATCACCATGACTTCTTATCTGATCACAAATCCTCATAGTGTGACTTGGCACTTTGAAAGGATAAGTTGGTTGAAATATCTCTACAATAGAACTATTATCTTTTTTGGGGTAATTTGAGACATTATGACAAAATATGCCTAAATCCAGTTTCTTCTAATAGGGAAAAAGTATTTTAGAGAGGAAAAAGAATTGAATGCAGGGGGGATTGTACTTGAACACTCTCTGGAATGGGTAATTCTGTTCTTGATCCTGCAGAGTTATGAAAATATGGTCCCAAGAGAGGGGGGGGGGAAGGAAAAAGGTATCCAAATTAGTTGGAATTCAATACCTGCAAGGTCTACAAACTTGCCAGTGTACAGAAAAATTACTCAGGCTATATAAGCATTGTAGCTCTAGTAGAGTTGTCTTAACAAGGAAAGAGAATGCAAAGATTGAGAGGATCAAGACCATTGCCTGTATTCTGCTGTCAAACTCTTTCTCAAGTGAGAACGTCTTTTTGCCATCTTGATTAATCCTGCTTGCAATAAAAAATAGCTTAGTATTTTATTAAATATTTGGTTGGCTCTGTTGTTTTTCAGTTTATGTTTGTCTTTTCTAACGGTCATTTTCTGAACTGTCTTATGGGAATCTCTCCTAATGTAGGTTCACTTTTCACTCCCACTTCAGTTCCCTAAGCAACAACCGATTGTGCTGCTTCAAAGTTCTCAGGTACGAATCCACCTTAACCACTTAAGATCTTTCTCTTTGTTCCCACTTTTGCATTTGGGGCTTCCGGGAAGAGTTTTGTAATGCCCCAAAACAACCATTGTTCCTGCACATTTCTTCCGTACATTGGGCAGCCTTCTATTAATTAACTGAAATTCTTTCCGGGCTAATCTCTTTTCTCTCTGTCTAGCATTTTAATTCCCACAACGTGCCCATCAAGTCGCCTACTGTGAATGAATATCCATGGAGTCCCAGGTGGGAAGCATCTGAAATGGCTGAGCGGATCTAGTAAGTTGCTGATTTTTCACTTAATCATAAGACTCTTCAAACCAGGGTAAGGGAGGGAGGGTAGGGAAAGAGAATAATATAATATGATTCGAAATTTGTCTAATATAATCCATTTTGGCAGTGACTTTCTTGCGGAAGAATGCTTGAACTTCAAGAGATACTGCAATGAGAATATGCTTCAACAACGTTAGTCCGTATCCCTTCGGAGGGACTCATTATGAGAGCTATGTAGTACAGAAAATACATCTTAAACCACTTTTTTTTCTTTTTTCTTCTTCTTAGTATTTATTTTCATTTTGAACAGTAATTTTTTGCAGTCTCAACCTTGAAGGTTTGTTGCATCATAAAGCTGTTCTGTACATAAAAAGAGCTAAACTCACAGAGAAACCGATTTCTGCTTTTGTGTTAATGAATTGTGTGTGTGTTTATGTGACTAATGTGAGATCTTTTGAATTAAAACCTAGAAAGGATCTGACTCTTAAAAAAAATAACAGCCTTAAACTCTTATCTCCTCGGCTAGTATTATGGGGTCAGTGGGTAGATTTTGGGAATAGTCTGAGCGAAATTTGAACATTTGGTTATAAAAAAATGTTTACAATATTACAAGAAAGAAGTCAGTAATTGATTTGGTAAAACAATGTGAATTCAGAACTGATATTTATAATAAGTTTGAATTTGGAATATATCTGTTGAAATCCGTTATGATATACGCTGCAAGTGAAAAGTAATTTTTTATTTTTATTTTAAATTAAAATTTTATTTTAATTTAAATATATTATTATTTTATGTAATTTTTATTTTTTGTAAATTATATATATTTAATTTTTATTTAATTATTTTTTATAAAATTTATTTTAAATTAATTCTTATCCACTTATTTTTTTTTAATTAGAACGTAATAGAATTTTGTTTTGTTAAAAAAAAATTATATAAGAGAGTAATTTAATTTATTTAAAAACAATGGATGTTATAAAATTAGGATAGTGTTAGAATAAAATCTTCACACTACATACTAATAAAACTCTAATTATTTTGCACAAGAATTTCTCTCTTTCTCTTCTCTCACAATTTTCTCTAATCTTTCTTTCATTAATCTTTCTTTCACAAAATAATGGTGTATTACAAGCTTAGAGAATAACTCTATTTATAGAGCTCTAATTAGTGGAATACACCATGGCATACATCATCTTCCACTAATCTCAATTAGTGGTGTCTCCACTAAATGGTGGATATTCATAAAAATCTTTTATAATAATTCACATAAATCCATAATTAGTGGAGCCTCCATTAATTAATAAAGATTCCAATAATTCATAACACTCCCATTTGGATGTCCATCCATTACATAAAGAATATGCCTCGTTAAAACCTTACTAGATAAAAATCCAGTGGAAAAAAAATCTAGTGAAAGAAAAAGAGTACATTATTCTATATGTCTGTTTATTACTCCCCCTAATGAGATGATTCATTTAAATCTTTAAACCGACGCATACCGATTTTATATTTCAACTTCTCAAATGTTGCAATCGGTAAAGTCTTCGTGAAAATATCTGCGAGGTTATCACATGACCGAATTTGTAGCACATCAATTTCACATTTCTTCTGGAGTTCATGAGTAAAGAAGAATTTTGGTGAAATATGTTTTGTCCGATCTCCTTTAATATATCCTCCTCTTAATTGAGCTATGCAAGCTGCATTGTCTTCATAAAGAAGAGTTGGAATATCTTTGATTGATGATAATCCACAACTTTCTCGAATATAATGAATCATGGATCTTAGCCATACACATTCTCGACTTGCTTCATGAATGGCTATAATTTCAGTATGATTTGAAGAAGTAGTCGCTATAGATTGTTTCGTAGAACGCCATGATATAGCAGTATTTCCACATGTAAATAGATAGCCCGTTTGAGAACTTGCTTTATGTGGATCAGATAAATAACCAGCATATACATAACCTATCAATGTTGGACTGGTTTTATTTGAATAAAATAATCCGAGATCAATTATACCTTGGAGATATCGAAGGACTTGTTTAATTCCATTCCAATGTCGTCGTGTTGGTGAATAACTAAATCTTGCTAATAAATTGACAAAGAAAAGCAATATCAGTGTCGTGTATTATTAGCAAGATACATCAATGCACCAATTGCACTGAGATATGGTACTTCAGGACTAAGGAGTTCTTCATCATTTTCTTGAGGTCGGAAAGGATCTTTATCCACATTTAATGATCGGACGATCATTGGAATACTCAATAGATGTGCTTTGTCCGTGTAAAATCTTTTTAGCACTTTTGCTGTATATGTTGATTGATGAATAAATGTTCCACTCTCCAGATGTTCAATTTGTAAACCAAGGCAAAATTTGGTTTTACTAAAATCCTTGATTTCGAATTCTCTTTTTAAATAATCAATTGTTTCTTGGAGCTATTCAGGAGTTCCAATAAGATTAATATCATCAACATATATAGTTAATATCACAAATTTAGAATCAGATTTCTTAATAAAAACACATGGACATACCTGGTCATTTTTAAATCCCGCTTTTAATAAATATTTACTAAGACGTGTGAACCACATGCGCCCAGATTGCTTCAGAGCCATATAATGATTTCTGCAACTTGATGGAGTAATTTTCACGAGGATAATGTTTATATGCTTCATGCATATGAAATCCTTCGGGATTTTCATGTAAACATCATTTTCTAAATTTCCATACAAGTAAGCAAGTGACAACATCTAATAGGCGCATATCTATCTTTTCATGTACTCGCCAAACCGATAAGATATCTGAGTGTAATAGCATCAACAACAGGAGAATAAGTTTCATCATAGTCAATACCTGGTCTTTGTGAAAAACCTTGGGCTACTAATTGCGCTTTATATCGAACGATTTCACTCTTTTCATTGCGCTTTCGCACAAATATCCATTTGTAACCAACAGTGTTTTACACCTTCCGGTGTTCGGACCGCAGTCCGAAGACTTCACGTTTTGTCGTTGCATTTAACTCCGATTGAATCGCATCTTTCCATTGCAGCCAATCTTTTCTATGCCGACATTCATCAATCGATATTGGTTCGGGATCATCATTATCCTGTGTAACATCAAGTGATATATGGTATGCAAATATATTATCAATAACAGCTTTCTATCCGATTCCAACTTCTACCTAAGTGGTATAATTGATAGAAATTTCGTAGTTACTTTCATCAACTTCGGTTCTTTGTCATCGCTCTCTCTTTGTCTTTATCATTCTTTTCTTCAATATGATCTTCTAGATCATTTAATCCTCTTTTCTTTCGAGAATTTTTATCTTTAGAACCAAGAGGTCGGCTACGCTTCTTGTGTGTTTTTGACTCAACAGCTATAGGTATAATATTTTGTTCTGGTGGAACTTCAATTCGAATAGGAGCATTTATAGCTGGAATATGCGGTTTTGTAACTCTTCTGGAGTCAACAAAAGCGTATGGCATTTGATTTGCAATGCTTTGCAAATGAATTATCTTTTGAACTTCAAGTTCACATGCGCTTGTGCGCGGATCAAGATAATTTAATGATGTTGTCCAAGTAAGATCCTTTTTATGCTCGTTTTGGTTCTCCCCTAATTTAGGGAATAATGATTCATCAAAATGACAATCAACAAATCTTGCTGTGAATACATCTCCTGTCAGGGGTTCAACATACCTGATAATAGAGGGAGAATCTTATCCAACGTATATCCCCTTTCTTCTTTGAGGATCCATCTTTGTACGTTGATTTGGTGCAATTGGAATATATACAGCACACCCAAAAATTCTTAAATAAGCAATATTTGGTTCTAACCCAAAAGTCAATTGCAAATGAGAGAATTTATGATAACTAGCTGGTCTTATACGTACAAGTGTTGCAGTATGTAGAATAGCATGTCTCCAAGCAGATGTTGGGAGATTTGTTTTCATTAATAATGGTCTAGCAATTAATTGTAATCGTTTAATCAAAGATTCAACAAGACCATTTTGTGTGTGAACATGAGCTACAAGATGTTCAACATTAATCCCAATTGACATGCAATATGCATCAAAAGTATGTGATGAAAATTCACTAGCATTATCCAAACGGATATTTTTAATGTGATGGTCAGGAAATTGTGCTCGTAATTTAATTATTTGAGCAAGTAATCTCGCAAACGCCAGGTTGCGAATAGATAATAAACATACATGTGACCATCGGGATGATGCATCAATTAAGACAATAAAATATTTGAACGGTCCACATGGTGGATCAATCGGTCCACAAATATCTCCGTAAATCCGTTCGAGAAATGTAGGACTTTCAGCTCATACTTTTACTGGTGATGGTTTAACAATTAATTTTTCTAGGGAACATGCAGTACATGCGAATTTTTCTGATGTTAATATCCTTTTATTTTTTAAAGGATGACCATGTGTATTCTCAATGATTCTTCTCATCATGGTAGATCTCGGATGACCCAACCGGTCATGCCAAATGCTAAAAATAATAGGATCAGTAAATTTCTGGTTTATTAGATGATGAATTTCAATTGTACGTATTTTTACAAAATATAGGCCAGTAGAAAAAGACGGCAGTTTTTCTAATACAGATTTCTTACCAAAATGCATTTGAGTAATAAGAAGATGCTCAATCCCATTTTCCTCATTTGTTTCAACATGATACCCATTTCTGCGGATATCTTTAAAACTCAATAAATTTTTTCTAGATTTTGAGGAAAATAGTGCCTTATTAATAATAATTGTTGTTCCTTTAGGCAACAATATATTAGTTCTTCCGGAGCCCTCAATTACATTTGCACTACCGTTTATCGTATAAATATTTATTTTTCCCATTTTGAGATCAGAAAAATATTTCTCATTTTTTAGCATGGTATGTGTAGTTCCACTATCAATAATGCATACATCATCATTAACAACAGCCATCTGAACACAAATATATATATGCAAACGTAAATATTATTAGAATAGAATGAAAATGAAAAAACAAAAAAGTTCTTCTGGACACTGCCATCACCAATTAAATGGTCTATCCTACCGTCTGGGTGTTCAAAAAAATCCGATATATCCATATGGGTAATATTGATATTAAGATCTTCATGATCAATATCATCATCCTCAGCATTATTTATTGGATGTTGAGAAAAATTTGCTTCCACATTTTTATTTTTCAATGAAGCTTGATATAATTCAATTAAATGCTTAACCGTACGACAGTTTCGTGACCAATGACCTTTCATGCCACATCTATAGCATATATCCTCATGCCACATCTATAACATATATCCTCATACTTTTCTTCAATTTCTTTTTCTTTTCCCTTATGATCTTTTCTGTTCCACTTCAGGTGGTCAGTATTTCTTACAGTTTGATTATGATTGTGATAAGGGAAATATCGAGTGTGTCTACGACCATAACCACGACCACGGCCACAGCCATGGCCATGACCACGACTATAACGATGGCTTCTGCTAGAGCCAACAACATTCACTTCTGGGAGTACTGTTGAGCCAGTTGGTTTGGCTTCATGATTTCTCAATAATAACTCATTATTCTTCTCTGCAATGAGGATGGCAGTAATTAAATCTGTAAATTTTGTATACCCCTTTTCTCGATATTGTTACTGCAGGACAATATTTGAGGCATGAAAGGTGGAGAATGTCTTCTCCAACATATCTTCATCAGTCACTTTTTCTTCGTATAATTTTAATTGAGATGTAATTTTATACATTACGGAGCTATATTCATTCACGATTTTAAAATCTTGCAACCTCATGTGCAACCATTCATACCGTGCAGTGGGTAGTACGGCCATCTTCAGGTGGTCAAATCTTTCTTTTAAATTTACCCACAGGACATATGAATCTTTTTCGGTAAGATATTCTATTTTCAAATTTTCATCGAGATGACGACGAATAAAAATCAAAGCTTTAGCCTTGTGTTGTGCAGATGCACTATTATTTGCTTGAATAGTTTCACTAAGGCCTTCAACATTTAGATGCATTTCTGCATCGAGAACCCATGACATATAATTTTTTCCAGAAATATCAAGGGCTACAAATTCGAGTTTAGCGAGATTAGCCATAGAGATCAATAAATGCGTACCTATTTTCTGGTTTTGTTAACGGCATAAACTCGTGCTTAGTCTTCTGACTTTTGTACCGGTAGAGACTCGTGCTGATAACGTGTTATTAAATTAGGGTAGTGTTAGAATAAAATCTTCACACTACACACTAATAAAACTCTAACTATTTTGCACAAGAATTTCTCTCTTTTTCTTCTCTCACAATTTTCTCTAATTTTTCTTTCACTAATATTTCTTTCACAAAATAATGGTGTATTACAAGCTTAGAGAATAATTCTATTTATAGAGCTCTAATTAGTGGAATACATCATGTCATACATCATTTTCCACTAATCTCAATTAGTAGTGTCTCCACTAAATGGTGGACATCCATAAAAATCTTCTATAATAATTCACATAAATTTATAATTGTGGAGCCTCTACTAATTAATAAAGATTTCAATAATTAGAGTGTTTTTAAAGGTATTTTACCAAATTTCCCAATTTTTTAAGCAATAATAGTAATTACTTTTATTAAAAAAAAAAGAAAATTACACAATCCACCGAAAACATACCTACTTGCCCGAATTAAATGCTCCCATTCAGCTATGGGGGGCACGTGGGCCCCTTCCCCACCCCTCTAGCGGTTATGCTGTCTGTATCCCGCTGTCACATGACCTTGATGACCTCGACCCATCACCACCACCCCTTACCATTTTTACTCTCATTTCTTTCCCTTCCGCCGTTTCGGTGCCGCTCTGCCTCCTCTCTCCCCTCAAATATCTTGCTTGCCCTCCTTTCCGTATTGTCTCGCCTCTTCCTAGACCTCTATCGCTCAAAGCCTAAGGAAAAATGAGAGAAATCTTGCACATTCAAGGAGGGCAATGTGGGAATCAGATTGGTTCCAAGTTCTGGGAAGTAATATGCGATGAGCATGGCGTTGATCCAACGGGTCGTTACAGAGGAGACGGCTCCGATGATCTTCAGCTCGAGCGCATCAATGTTTATTTCAATGAGGCTTCCGGTGGCCGGTATGTGCCTCGGGCCGTGCTTATGGATCTCGAACCAGGTACTATGGACAGCATCAGATCGGGTCCTTATGGCCAGATCTTCAGACCTGATAACTTCGTCTTTGGTCAGTCCGGCGCCGGTAACAACTGGGCTAAAGGACATTACACTGAGGGCGCGGAGCTGATCGATTCTGTTCTCGACGTCGTTCGTAAGGAGGCTGAGAATTGTGACTGCTTGCAAGGTTACATTCCTCATTTTTGTGTACATTTCCTCCATATACGTTCATATGCATACGCTTTACGTTGTTCTGTTTCGGATTTTAAATAAAATTCGACCAAAGGTTTGTCGTCGCTTGCTTTTTTCGATTGCATTGTTGGATTTGGTGTTAACAATATGTGAATTTTCTTTCTCCCTGCGTATTTTTGCATTTGGATATCTGTTTTGAAAGATCTGATGCTTTAGTTAATGAAATGCCATCCGCATTTAGTTAAACATAAACTTTGGCTTCCGGAGCTCCTCTTGAGAGACTCCGTCAAATGCTTGATGGTTAGATGTTTGATCATAGGCTTTCTGGTGAGGCTAACACAATGCTATGGGATCGATTTGTTCCTCCGTCCTATACCCCCCGTAGTTGCTTGAGACCTTAAGATCGTGGAATCTCTCTAGGACAAAAATGTGGAGAGATGCTTGTTTCTGCATCACCTTTTCTCTTAATAATTGCGCATAAAAGGTTGAAAAGGCTAGCTGTCTTGGAATTCTCATTTTAGACCTGCTAGTACTTTTTGTTTTGTACCTACAAGGTGGGCTCAATCCAGTAATGGAGTGCATTATGTGTGTTGTCTGTACCTTTGGTGCAGCAGATCTAAAGTGTTAGTTCATCCTTTCATGTATGCTATGTTCTATTTTGGGGTTTAAATTTTCCTTTTTGCCAGGCAATGTTGTTTTAACTTGTTTATTTACTTTGGATCAGCGTATTAGATCAGGCCTATGATTAAGCAAGTACCCTAGTTTTTATATACTAATACAGTATTAATTTTTTCTCACTTTTTATTATAATGCTCACGAGATTGCAAGCTATTCCTGTTATATATTATATTTGGGACCCACATTTGTCTTGATTTGGAGACATTTCATGTCGCAAGCATTGATACCTCTCCATTTCTTTTATTAAGGTAGTTGAATATTTGACTTATGTTTCTACATTCATTGCAATAGTTCCAGTCCTGGAGGTGCCGACAACCTTGCTTCTCCCTCCCTAAGGAAGAAGAGACATTTATAATGATCAGAAATTTCCAGATCTATACAGAATTTGACAGTCATGGTTTGATGCATGTGGTTAAACTGCTTTTTCATTTTTAAAATTGGTGGAATGTTGCCCCAGATCTAAAAGGATGTTGGTCCATGAGGGATTGATTGATTATATGCTCAGTTATAGCACAAACCATGAACACAAGGAAAATGCTATTAATCCTTTAAAAGTAAAATTATCCAGGGTAATTTGTTAACTGTATGCTGGTTGATTTTCAACATAATGGTTCTATGAAATGATATAAACAAACAACTTTGTGTAATAAGTCATTGTTGATCAAAATTTTCTGTAAGAATTGTTATCATGTATGGAACTGATAAGATCAAAAGATTTTCCACTTGGATTTACCTCTTCATACACCTAAATAAGAGCAAGGTAAAAGCAGATGCTTTAACATCATGGTTCTTAAATGTTCATTTCATTTCAACATTTTCTTTTAGATATATTGAAGCACTGCCTATATATATATATATAATTTATTTTTCTGAATCAAAGGAGGCCACATTTCATAATGGTGATCAGATCTTTGAAGCATCATGTTAGATCGAAATTTTTTCTCAAGCTGTCTCCTTTTTTTTCCCCTTTCCCTTTCTTTTTCCAATTTTTTTATGTGGCAGGATTTCAAGTGTGTCACTCGCTTGGAGGAGGCACTGGTTCTGGCATGGGAACCCTCTTGATTTCAAAGATAAGGGAGGAATATCCAGATAGAATGATGCTCACTTTCTCAGTGTTCCCCTCACCAAAGGTCTCCGATACAGTTGTAGAACCGTATAATGCTACCCTCTCAGTGCATCAGTTGGTGGAGAATGCAGATGAATGCATGGTCCTGGACAATGAAGCACTCTATGACATTTGCTTCAGGACATTGAAGCTTAGTACACCAAGCTGTGAGTAAATTGCCCCCCCACTGCAATATATGATTCCATAGAATGCTAAAAATGATAAAGCCATTTACTTATTGAATGCCGAGGTTCATTTATTGTCTTCTTTGCTGGCAGTTGGTGACCTGAACCATTTGATCTCTGCAACTATGAGTGGGGTTACATGCTGCTTGAGATTTCCTGGTCAGCTGAACTCTGACTTGAGGAAACTGGCAGTCAACTTAATCCCTTTCCCTCGTCTTCACTTCTTTATGGTGGGTTTTGCACCTCTCACCTCTCGTGGATCACAGCAATATATCTCTCTGACTGTGCCAGAGCTTACTCAGCAAATGTGGGATGCTAAGAACATGATGTGTGCCGCTGATCCCCGCCACGGGCGATACCTGACCGCATCTGCAATGTTCCGAGGAAAGATGAGCACTAAGGAGGTGGATGAACAGATGATTAATGTCCAGAATAAGAATTCATCCTACTTTGTTGAGTGGATACCAAACAATGTGAAGTCAAGTGTCTGTGACATACCTCCCACTGGACTGAGGATGGCATCTACTTTCATTGGAAATTCAACCTCAATTCAAGAGATGTTCAGGAGAGTGAGTGAACAGTTCACAGCCATGTTTAGGCGCAAGGCCTTCTTGCACTGGTACACTGGTGAGGGTATGGATGAAATGGAGTTCACAGAAGCTGAGAGTAACATGAATGATTTGGTGGCAGAGTACCAGCAGTACCAGGATGCCACTGCAGAGGATGAGGAAGAGTACGATGATGGTGAGGATGAGCAGAATTATGAAGGCTAAGCAATAAAGATCACCGTAATTGGCGTTTTCAGCTTTTTTCACGTACTACTATTAAGTGGATGTTTTGTGCTATTTGCTCATTTTCTTTTGTATTCTTCTCACACTATTCAGCTGATTTGTCTGTTGCTAAAATTTTTTGGGCATTTAATGGAGAATGCATTAGTATTCTTATACATATTGAAGATGCATTTTTTAGTCATGTATTGTGCACAAAAGCTAAGTGTCATTTTGAACACTGTCAATTGAGTAAGCATTTCATTAATCATTACACAAGGAACTTTGTAACTAGTGGGGTTGTTGTAATAACAAGACAGAAAGCACATGTATGTATGTAAACCTCAGAAGGAAAGAGGTTGGAACAACTTCATTGTGGTTTGAAGGCGTTAGCTAAACTATGATGGATCATCAACAGTCATCTGAACTCTGTCACAGAGATTCACCTGGACTGGTGGTGGCTCACATTCTCTTGTTTCGTGTTTATTATTGTCTAGACCTAAGGGAATGGGGGACAATCTTGACACTGCCCTAGCTACTTGTGAGTGAAAACTATTATGGTCCTGATTTGGTTTCTTTCATTTCACTTACTGAAACTAAAACAAAACCCTTTGGATATATTCCTGGGGAAATCAGTCTATTTGTAGTTTATTTTCCTTTTATTTTTTCTCTGCTGCATTGGTTTATTTGGAAATCCTCAACTTAGGACTGATGGAATCCTCTTGAATCTAGTAAACCCCAAATACATACATAGCAATTTTAGAAATACTATCAGAAATATGTTTTACTTTCTCAAGAAAAATCCAATCAACATACCAAACCATCATTTTACCATCTGATTTTTTCTCTCTCAATATTACAACATTGTACAAAGTTTTTGAGTTTGCCAAAAGATCCATAACCAGAACTTTTTAGAATTGGAAACAATGAGAGGATAATAAACTGCTCCTAAGTTGATAATCCAATTAAAAATCAAATAACACAAAAGCAAGGGAATGATAATTTTCTTTTTACCAAAAAAAAAAAAAAAAATGTCAGAACGATGCATCAGAGTCATGGAAGTATTAGGAATAAACATAGCCTAGCTTAAAGTAAAGGCCAAGCTTATCATAATCCAGAAAAAGAATTCTCGTCATATGCATCATTCGGACCCTTCCCATCCAATAGTAGTAAAATACTAGAACTAGTTTGGAAACCCCTTCATTTACAAGTTGCCATTAAAAAACTCTTGGTAAAGAGAAAACGAAAGCAAAATCAGAAGCATAATAAGGACTGGTTTTACATTGGCAAGAGATCCGAATCACATATCAACCGTCAGAACAGAAGAATAGAGAAAATTAAGCCGCGAAAGACTGCCGATCTGCACCTGCGGTCCTTATACAGGATGGCCGATGCCCGAATAACCCTAGACGTACCAGTCAATCTGAACTCTGAAGACCAAAGAGTCCATCCAGGGCCAGAACAAATGTTGCAAATATTTGGGCAGTCATTGCCCATGGACCAATATAGTTTGATGTGGACAATGAATTAAGGTTTCTGACACAAATTGAAAGCCCAATTACTTTCTACTACGTTGTGCCAATGCTCTCCATATGAATTAGCTTGTGGGCCTAGGCTTCTTATGACTAATGGAAATGGAAAAAGGCGACACAAAATAATAATTTCTTCAACCTCTTTTATCTCCTCCTCTCTAGTCTCCCGCCTGAGCTCTCTCTATTTTCTTTACTGATTTCCTTTTTATTTTGTTATAACTGTCATAGTACCCACTGTATGGTCGATATCTTCGTTGAGTTAAAATAAATATATCAAATTAGTAACGAGTACTTAAACTCATTCTTATATAATATTTCCACTTCTCATCATAATCTCATGTGAAATTAGAATATTACATTTATTCCTCCTTTAGGTCGAAACGTTCTCATTAAACCTATACTTTAGGGGCCAAACTCAGAATTAATTAGGTAGCATGGGATTCTAAAGGTGATTCTCACTGCGCACGATGTAGCACCTGGGAATTGGTTACCTACCTTAATATCAAATGTCATATTCCGTGCCCACGGGTTCAAGAACGCAACTATGAGCTTAGCGAGGATGACGGTCAAGTAGTTGATAGTGGGTGCTGCCAAACCCATAATAGTGTGATACCCTAATCCCACATGAGATTGAGATGAGAAGTGTGAATGGTATATAAAGATAGGTTTAAGTACCCATTATCAATTTGGAATATCGATTTTGGCCTAATGAGGATGGCGGTCAAATAATTGACAGTAGGTGCTGCTAGCCCCAATATAGGAACTAAGTGCTACTCCATGCGCAGTGGGAACCACCTCTAGAATACCATGCCTCTTGGTGTGGGCCCAGCGATAATACTTGGATCTAAAGGAGGGATGAATGTAATACCTCAATCTCATGTAGTGTGAATGGTATATGAAGATAGGTTTAAATGTCCATTGTTAACTTGGAATATTCATGTTGGCCTAACGAGGACGACGATAAGTAGTTGATTATGGATATTGCGAAGCCCATAATCGCACTACTAGGTCCGTGTACACAAAATGTGACAATAACACTCATAACAGGTGGCAAATTTCTCTTCAGCTCTATTCTTCTATTTTCAAATTTATGTAATATTATTACTTTTACAATATTATATGTAACATTTCCTTTTTTAAATGTATTTTTTAATTTTTAGTTATTAGAAGAAGCTAGTTCCTCTATTAACCTTTGCAGTTTTTCCCCCTTGTTTTCTCCAACTTTCTTCTCTCATGACTTTTCCCTTTACTATTCATATATTGTAATGGTGCAAACTCATATTATATTATTTTCTTGAAATTTATACAAATTCGATCTTTAGTTATTTCTAGTCTCATGAATTGTTATAAAACTAAATTATCTCAGATTTTATTCTTTCATGAACAATAATGCTAATCAGACCTTAAATGGGTGAAAGTATTTTATAGTTTATAAACAAAAATTCTTATTATTTAAATTGGGTGACTAAAATATTTTGTCCAAATTGCAGCTGCCATGAATACCAAGAACAGTGTCATATTCGAATTGCCGCCGTGAAGGGTTGGTGATGATACGTTCATGGTATTTGTTTTCTTATCGGTTCTCTTTACTCGTGAGAGTTTTAATTGAATTGGTTCAGAAATATTGTTAACTAGTTAGAACCGTTTAAAAGGTAACTTATATTTTAAGATTAAGAGGTAAGGAGGAGGTGGGGAAATAGAGCTAACAATGTGGTGGAGGTGCATGGTGAGGTTCGAAGTAGAATAGAAGAAAGGACCTGACTGTCTTATAATAGCAATTGAGAGAAGTTGTAAGGGGAGGAAGAAGGAAAATAGGAGAGAAAAAGTTGAGATCCAAGGAAAAAAACAGAAGTTGGGACGCAAGAGATTAAAGCTAATAGTGTTAGTTTAATAATTTTTTTTAATAATTAAATATTAAAAAAGGAGCCTTATCCATGGGAGGAGAAGTTGTGAGATGGAGGAAGAGAAGCAAGGGATAAGAGAAAAAAGTTGGACTTAAATTCATAGTGCTAGCCCAATATTAAAAAAAAAAAAAAAATTCAAATCTCATCACAAATTCTGTGTCTAAGGATTTAGGATTTAGACAAAATCTACCATAAAGGATTTAGGATTCGAATTGAAGGCTCAATAGCTTGTATTCCGCATTCCATTTTCATAGAATTATTCTTTACATGGACTAATGGAGGTATTTTTTTGGTTATTTTAGATTTTAGCCCATTGTTTTTGGTTTTTGCTACCCAAATCATCTACTTAGAGGTATTTGAGAGAGAGGGAGAGAATGGAAGCCTATAGATGACCTCTATCCATCCAATTACAGACTTCTTAATCTAACATGAAACACATAACTAGGGCACCCCAAATGGCAAAAAAACCAAACAAGTTTGTATGGCATTTGCCCGAAGGAAAAAAAAAAAAAACATGAAATGGGTGCCAAAACTGCAAGAAAACAACTCTATAATATAATTCAGAAGATAAAGATAATCCAATGTGATCAAGCCTAAAAAGATTCATACTCTTATTTACACTTGAGAGATTTCCGAGGTTAAATAGTTAATAGCGAGGAGGAGACAAGAGGAAATCCAAAATGCACTATTTTCGCGGCTGCTTAGTCTTCCTCTTCATTTGTCTCTCCCTTCTGGCTTCAGCATATCTAGCTCTTTTATCAGCAACAGCCAGAGCTCTGCTATAATCCAAAGGCTGAAATGAGTCCACCCGACAAGTTTCCTCTGCTGAGACGTTCAGATCGGGTATGCTACTAAGTGGGCCCACCTGATTGACCCTACCCAATCCGCTATTGGATGAGAACATATGGGGCGTGACTTGGGCGTATGGGTACTGATTACAATGAAATTGCTCTCTGGTTTGGAACAACACTTCTGCAGCCCTTGGATCCACCATGGAAGGTTGCTGCTGTTGCTGGTGGTGCGCTACTGTAACTACAGCAAATTGGTAACTACGGCCTAAACTCAGTCCAAGATTGTAGCATTGGTTTATTTCCAATTGGGGTTCTTCTCTTTTATGGCAAATCATTGCGGATTCTAGCTGTACAAGACAAGGAAAGTATAATGAACTATAAATACTCCAACCCAGAAAAACCGAATAGTAAAAAACGGGCCGCGGAGAGGCGCGGGGGGGGTGGTGTGGTTTGGAAAACAGAATTTTTTTCTCAAAAAAGAAAGGGAAATCTAACATCATTGTCCGAGAACCTAAGCTGCAAAAGGCATACCTGTTTTTTCATGGCTTTCAAATCTCGATTGTAAGTCAAGACGTCGTTGTAGTGAGCCTTCACCCTCTCCAACTCCTGTTCCATTTCACGAAGAAGGGGATAATTAATTATTTGTTCTTTTTGGAAGCAGAAATTACACGTAGTGAATACCAAAATCACGAGAAAGGACATAATATATATATTTATATACCAAAGACAAGATAATGGGTGGAATTTAAGAGCAATACAACTTCGTAACAGGAAATCCGAAACTCACCCTTCGTAACGCAATTTGGTTCTCAGTTAATCCTTTTACAGTCTCCAATAACTCGTCCCTGGTCTGCAGAAGGAGAAGAAGAATTTCATGTAAGTCACTGCTCCGGACAGGGGAAAAAGTACCAACAAAAAAATAAAAACTGAAAACATTAGTTAGTGTAGCAGAGCCGTAAAACAAGGGAGCACCAAGCCTAAAATTGAGAAAAAATCCGAAATTCTAGAAACCCATCAACAAATCAAGCAGAAGCAGAACAAATGAAGGAAAGAAAGAAATAAAGATTTGAGGCATAAATCAGGAAAAGAGCAACAAGCGAAGAACAAGGAATAGGAAAAACTACCCTTTTCTTGGAGTTTTTCCGGTGGCAATGCTTGGATTTATCATCAGATTCACTGGGTGAAAAAGCCAACGGCGTGGATGGACTTGCGGCCTCAACTTTGACTTGGGCATTTGTCTTCTTCTCACCCTCATTCTGCCAAGTCTTCTGCACGGAGAGAGCAGGTGATACCGATGAAGTTGCAAGATTAGCCGCCGATGGCACTGTAACTATAGTGGATCTCTTCTTTGTTGCCCCCCATACCAGTCGTTTCTTCGCCGCCCACGTCAATGACCAGCAACCCCGAAACTCGGATTTCGCAATTGTACTCCAAAGATTGAGTAATATTTGGGAAACTTCAAGTTCCTCCTCAGTAGGGAAAGAATGCATGTCTTCTTCACTTGTGCTCTGTTCCATATCTGCTGCAGTCCTCTCTCAACTCCTTTTTCACATACACAGACAGAAAAAAGATAAGGTTTATGGAACTCAGATCAAATATATCGCTAGCAAAAGAGTTCGCAAGGGAGAAAGAGGGCTGCAGAGAGGGAGAGAGAACAGATTCCAGAGAGTGGAAAAGGGAAACAAGGATAGATTTCGGAGAGGCAGGGAGATGTTCCTTGGAACAGAGGGGTTCCTTATTTAGAGAAAATCATGGGAGAGAGAGTGGCTGCTGCCACGTGTCGTTTCAGTAGATATAGGGGGCTTTCTAGGGTTTATGCCATTCGATATGGTATGTGGTGGTTTTTGCTTAAGTCGCGCGTGGGAAAACGGAGAGCGTGAGAATGACTTCTGTCTTTCTTTCTAAACTAAAACAATCCAATCCTTTTTGGAATAGAATTCTGAAGTGAAAGACACTGCAAGACCAACGCTCGCATTGACTGCGTGTGTGTCACGCCCTTCCTCTCTTGGCATGCTCTTTTTGGATCCTGTCCGCTCTCCTGCGCTTTCAGAATTCGCTAATGAGTCCTTTGAGGGTCTTAATATGGTCAAAACCAAAAGATTGATGCCCAAGTCACAACAACGTGTCCCCCCCCGACTCATGGTACTGTGACTGGGGAGGAGAGGTTCAGAAATTAATATGAAATTTCACATTATAAGATAATTTTATAATTTTAAATTTTTTATAAAGTAAAATATATAAGATTTAGAAGTAATTTTTTTTTTTTTTGGAACAAATGTCACCATGCCTTACTAGTTCCATCGCAGAGCCCTTTTTGGTAAATATGAAATGTGCAGATAATTTGATGAATTTTCTTTTAAAAAAAATCATACCATGTGTTAAAAGGTACTAATTATTTATGTCTTGGAAACATAGTTATTTTCCTTATGAGGATAGAGCGAAAAAAGGAAAATTTTAAATGTGCTTAATAATTTTAAATATGTTCGATGTATGTTAGTTTTATTATAATAATAAAGTAACACATTATATTAATAAGTTTTTTTTTTTTTAACATAAAGATACAAAAGAATGTGATTCAAATTAAGACGGGTAAAAATAAAATCTCAGCACACCAATATCAATAGAATACAGAATTAATAAAGTAGAAATTATTTTCAAAATTCTATTTGAAAGGGGGAAAAGCTAATAATTAATAAATGTAATAAGATTATAAATTGATTTGCAGTATTATATATGACTCTGAAATATTACTTTTAGAAGTAATATAATACTTTGGTTTCCTTAGTATGATAGCTATGCTGTGTCGTGAAATTTATGATAAATGGTCTATAAAAATAAATAATCTATTTTACATAAATTAGAAAATGATAAGAAAAATATTTTTTAAAAAGGAAATCAATTTAGATTCATGAAATTGTTGGTTCCCGTTCATATACTAAGCCCATAAAATGCTTTATGATTAGCCCAGGCCCATAAATCTGGGCTTATTTCATGTTGCTCCAATACAAATTTTGTTCGAAACTAGATATCAAGGTATAATTGCTATCATTAGCATATCTTTCAATCCTATTCGCTCAATTTTAAATATCTTATATTAATTTGATTAAAAATAAAAAATAATTATAAATAAATTATTTTCTCACTTTAATTAAATAAAGATAATGTTTTTATTAGATAAAAATATTAGTTGGGTGAAGGAAGTTAGTTTAGGTAAATATTTATTTTTGCACATAGCAAAATAAAAAATTTAATTCTGAATAAAGGAAGGGAATAGTTTAAGTAAATATTTATTTTTAGTCATGATAAAATAAAAATAAAAATAATTTAATTTTCAATTGAGAATCAAATCTAAAATATTTCGATTTGATAAGGAATGGATTACCAAATGTAAATATTAATCCTCTTTTTCATCTTATATCTTAATTTTACATTAATGTATATGGATTTTTTATATTTACACTAAATCTTTATTTTTTTCAAAAAAAAAATCCCAATCTTACACGACAAATAATAAATCAAAGGTTGGTCGTCCTGTAATGGTGAGGGCATGGTTTTGGAACCATGTGTGGATCCTTAGATGCCCTACCTGAGTCACGCATTTCCTTTGGCGTACATCTGCGGGCATGCATCCTACCTAGTGAAGGAATCTCCAAAGGAGAATTGAGCCCCCACCCAGGAAGACCTTATCAACATCCACGTTAATGTAGAATGGACTTATTGAAAATTTTAATATGAATTTGGTCTACATAGACTAACAACTGAATTTAGAGAATTGTACTATATGTAATGTAAATTATACAATACAATCTTTCAAAATTGTTAATCCACGTGAACTTAATTCATATGGGAATTTTTCGCTATTTATGGTGTCATTTTCTGGGATGAAATGGGCAAGCCCGTGCTTTCAATCTCAGCCAATTTCTGGATGTGCCTTAGTTCAAAGCACTCAGAACTGGTTGTAGAGATGGAGAGGGTGCAAATTTAATTTACTGGGAACTACAAGGTTTCATATCTGTAATTATGGAAGGTGATTCACTCATCAGCCATCACCATGGCTCAAATGTTGGTTTATACCTCCCTTAAGCTCCAAAATGGTGGGAAGCCCTCTCTTCTCTACTCACTGCTGTTAATGCAGATTTTTCAATTTAATGAAATATCTACCCTTTTTCCCTCAAAAAGATAATAAAGTAAATATACAATTAATGAAATTCGACAACTTTTTTTATGTAAATAAGATATATATGACACATTTGACATAAAAGGTAAATATTATAAGAATAAAAATCTGAATCTACTCAACCGAAAAAAAGGACAAAATTTGTAAGTGATCCAATTTTTTTGGTCATCTAATGCGATGATCTGTAAACAAAAATAATGAATATTGCATATGGAATAGTGGTCTAAGGAAACTTGAACCGAAGCCCTAATGACTGTTTCCTCTAACCAAAATGACAAATGAGCTTTAGCTGCCCAATAGTATATATATGTGAAGAGTTTGATCCATTAGCAGCCACTCTCTGAGCCTAGGTTAGGCAATAATTTTACTGTCCCTAATACAAAATCTTTTAACATCATGCCATTCAGGTATAGCCAATTAATAATACTCAAGAAATTTAACCATTAGGCTCAATCCCTTAAGCATCGTGCCATTACTCTGGATATATAGTACTTAATAATATTGGAAGGCCCTGAATCATTCTTGTCTAGAGTCCCCAGTTCTAATAGTTTGGCTCACAGTCATTTCTTGATTTTGATTATCTTCTTCTACTTTAACAGAAGCTGAAGCTGCCATTGAAGGTTGGAGTAGTACTTTGTTTTCTTCCTGTCAGATTCCAACCAACAAATACAAGGTAAGAAGAATCATTAAACAAACAGATGCAGAAGTAGAGAGAGACAAGTTTTGCTGCAAATTAAATAAATCATTTCAAGATTCAACCTGTCTGAGCAACGAATTGAAAGCTTTCAGTCCTTCATGATAACTCCTGACTTTGTCCAACTCCTAAACATATAGTTATTTTTGGCCCAGATGGCATAAACATAAATTCAACTTAGTGAGTTAGTGTTGTCTTATCAGCTATACATCCCATGATCCAAATATTCAAAAGTAAAAGAGTAGGCTTGTTTGAGTGGACAAACCCTTTCAAAAACTTCTTTTCGCTCAGTTAACTCGGCGTACTCCTCCTGCAACTCTTCATAAGTCTGCTGGGATGCATAGAATCAACTAATTAATAAGGAATATGATAGTTCAGACCTTAAAATTAAGAATCTTATGGAGCACGAAGGGGGGAAAAATCCACAGAGAATCATATACTGCAGCCAAAATCACGACATGCAACAGATCACGACATGCAGATTTCTTGAAATTGAAGTAATCAAACATTTTCTACCACAAGTACAGAATGATAAATTAAGGAAATTTAATCTTTAAAAAAAAAAAAAGGAAGAACCAAGTAAAAGGATAAACAGCAAATGATGGAGCAGAGATTATAAAGACCTTCCGCCTTGGAGGAGCAGGAGGAAATTGCACTGCCGTCCTTCTCCTTTTCCAGTTCCTGGTAGATGAATTATTCTCGGGCTCCGTAAAAGGCTTGAATGAAGCTATAAGCTCGGGCAAGGCCCGTAATGTCTCTGCAACTTCTAACTCATCCTGGGACGACATATCAGAGAGGCAAGTAAATTTTTTGTCTAACCTTCGCTGAGGCATTAATATGTTAAGTTTGGTTCTTCTGAGCATCTTGATTGCTTCTTTTGTTAGCCATATATAATATGTGAGGATTGAGAATAAATGTGCTCATTTTCCTCGTAACAATAAAGTGAAGGAAAAACCATAAGTGTTTAAAAATTCAAAATATATTCAATGTATGTTGGTTTTATAACGGTCACTAATTAGATTTTATTTTTAAAAAATGTTAATTAGATTTTAATATTAATAGAATACGAGAAAGAATAAGTAGAAATTATTTTTAAAATTTTATTTTGGAAAGGAGGGGAAGAAAAGCTGCTGTATATTGGAAAATATAATCTATATGGATAAGGTTATTAGTTGATTTTGGAACATTATATGACTTTTATGATTTCCTTAGGATGATAATTATGCTATGTCTTGAAATTTATAATACATGTTCTATAAAAGCAAATAATATACTTTTAATACATCAGAAAAGGATAATTTAGATTCAAGAAAATGTACTTAGACATCACAATTAAGCCAATAATCTTAAAGTTCAAATGGAGCCCCCAAAAAAATATTTAAAAAAATTCTGAAAGATACAATATAGATATATTAGTAAGTAGCATTGACAACTGGGTCGACCCGTACGGTTTCGAGTAGTGTCGGGCTGTGCCGGGCCCGAGGACCGAGCCTCGTGGTGTGCGGGTCGACCCGTGGGCTTATTCTTTTTTTTTCTTCTTATTTAATTTGATTAAAAATTTTGATATTCAACTGTTTTATAATTTTTTTATTATTACTTAAATAACACAATTTTTTAAAATTATAAAAAAGTCACATTGAAATGGGGGGTTTGGCTTGGACCCTTACCTATTTTATTAATTAATAAAATATAGATTATATAAAAGGGGAACTTGATACCTAAACCTCTTAAAAATATTACAATGATTAAAATTTAAAAATAGAATAAATATCCTAAAAATAAAATTAAATACATAATATTACTTATCATAAGTTCCTAATTACAAGAATACTAAACTAACTACTTGGTTCTCCCCATTCATCATCTGAGTCATCATCAGTAATCCATGAATTAGTCGTCCTACCTTCAGCTGCAAACCAACTACTACAATACATTAACATCTCCAAAGTTTGAGGAGCTAATCGAATATTCTTTCATCGATTGTTCGAGCGCTCTCACTGAAAACGCTTTCCGATTGCACTGTGAAGACTAGTAGTGTCAAAATATCACATGTCATGTTAGATAAAATGGGGTATTGACTTACATGAGCCTTCCACCAACTACAAATATCAAAATGTTGATCCTCACTTCCTATCAAGGGCTGCATCTCATAAATTACCATCTCGTTGTAAGTGGTAGACGATCTTTTTTTATGTTTCATAATACCCCATGGATTAAATACTGATGAAATTGAAAAGATAGATTTTTATAGTGGTTGAAAGTGACTGCTAGATGATGATGAAGCTTGCCTACTTAAACTAGGAGAACCAAAACAAGAAGGCTCAAACTCATACAAATTATACATGTCAGATAGAACTTTAGCCGTTTTATCTTTTATATCTATTATCATACATTGCCTAAATATTTAAGATTCATTAAAATCTAATATTTCATTTAAATATTCAATAATACTATGAAATCCAGCCGTTTTTACTCGAGTATCCATACACAATGCCATACAATATAAAATAAGAATATTTTCATAATATTTTTTATATTTTTCAAACATACTTCTCATAAAATAACTATATTGGGAATGATCCATATGCTCACAAAAAATATGTGCTACCTTAGCAAGTGTTGGAAGAATATGATTAGTAGTAGGATGATAAGATCTCGATAAAAGTTCAGTAGTTTCTTTGAGAGTAAATAAAAATGTTGAAAGTGCAGTACAATTTTCAAAATGAGTTTCAGTTAGTGAAAGTTGAAAATTATTATTATTACAAAATTCAATAAGTTGGTTTTGAAAAAGTATAACACTTTCAAATATATCTAAAGTTGAATTCTATCTAATTTTACAATCTAATCTAAATTTGTTAAAAGATATACCTTATTCTTGGCATAATACCTTAAAATTTTGTTGCCTAATTGGGGAGGTTTTAATAAATAAAATAACATTTCTAATTATATTAATAATATCATCAACATATTTATATCATTCTTTAACACACAAATAATTTTATTTAAAATCCTATATTCACGACATGTTTGAGTAATCATTCTAGTTATACTATTACCTACATGAGGATATTCAAATAATTTAAAACAAATAATTTTTTTGTGCTAACCAATCGTGATGTATCCAATGACATGTAATGCACAAATAAGGCTCATTAGTAATTGTAGTCCAACTATCACAAGTAAGAGCAAATTTTCAATTATAAGAATCAAATATAGCAATTAGATACTCTTTCATTTCTTTATATATCTTTATTATACCATTTTTTAACGTTATTCTATGAATCCTTTTCCATACTAATTGACAATTATTTTACATATATTGTTCATAATGTGGATTTTTTGCAAAATTAAAAGGTAATTTAGTTTGAACAATCATTTTAGCAAATCAACTTCTATTTTTTCTATAATCATATTGAAAATTATCAATAATTTGACCTCCTATAGTCCGTATTTATTATTGTTTAAGTAGGTTTTCTAACCAATCATTATGTAACATTTTCATATGTCTAACTAATGTTTCCGTTCCTCCTCCCTTCTTATGTGCATATATCACCCTACAAATTTTACATGTTACCCTATCATTATCATTATCCTTTTAAAAAAGATTCAAAATCATAGATGTTTTTACTTTAGCTATAACATCCATTGTTTCAACATCATCATCATCTATATTAGATTCGTTAGGATTAATAGTTGGAGTTGGTTGTGATTGTGAAACACTAACGTTAGGCCTAGGCCTACTAGGGTCTTCATCTTTATTACCTATTTCATTATTTATTAAATTTAAGGTTGGATCTATATTAAAATCAAAATATGCAAATGATTGTGATGAAGAAAAATGATGATATTGATTTGGATATATTATTTCCAAAAAAAACAAGTAATCAAAATTCAAATAAAAGTTCAAAAAAATAAAATAAAGTATTAACAGATAATAAAATAAGATAATTGAAAAATATAAATAACAAATTAACTTAAAAATTAAACAAATAACTAAAACAAATAAGCAATTAATAAAGCTAAAAAAAATAAGAATATAAGATTAAGAAATACTAACTAGTTGATGACCAAGAATAATAATACTTTGTGGAGCTTTACTTTTTGTATCCACTATTCCGTCACTCAACAATCTTCCAAAATATGAAGACTTTCTTAAAGAATTGAAAAAGTATAACATAAAAATAAATTCTATTCTAATATTTTTTGTAGAGAAAATGAAGAAATTTGAGGATTAGAAGAGAAAGATGAATGAAAATAAGAGAGTTTGAGAGAATTAGAAAGTGTTTGATGAGTTTTGGGTTGAATTGGAGGTATTTATAGAGTTTTGGAGGTTAGAATGGAGAATATAACTTTTAAGGACTAAAATATGAAAAAAATATATTTCAACTATTTTTAGGGTTAAAATGTAAAAAAAAAAAATGAGAGAGCAGATGGATAACGACTCTTTCGCGCAGGCCGGCCCGCCTGGGGCGGACTAGGGGTTTCTACCCCTGGCCCAGACTGAACCGAGACCTAGGACCGGCCCTAGGTCCGACCCGATGTACAGTGGCTAGTTCGGCCTTCGGGCCGAGTCCGACCCAACACACTGGCCTATGCTAATGGTAAGTCAGCACTGCATGTTCGACTCCAACAGCTGTAGCCCGACCCAGTGACCAGTTTGCAGGTCCAAAATCAGTTCATTTTTTCAGGAAAGAAAAGCATCTGATTAGACCCATAAAATCAGTTCAATAGTGATACTCTTGTAGATTTAACTTGATATGTTAGGCCCATAAAATGCTTTCTAATTATCCCAACTTATGAAAGCCAGGCTTTTTGGGGTTTTCTCCCAGACAAATTTGGATGAAACAATAGATGAGAGCATCAGTATTAATAGGAATGCCAAATAACATAGTATCGCGTTACCGGGATAAGAATTCATAAACATCCTTGTACTCCCCATATTACTGGGATATAGGAGATGGTATAATATTGAAGCTAGGGTGCTGAATCATTGTTGTGTATACTCCCCAGTTCTAATGGTTTGGCCGACATGGGTATAGAATTAGAGACTTGGAGTTTGAAGTATTGTATAGACTTTCCAATTCTAATGATTTGGCCGACACGAATATAGAATTAGAGATTTGAAGTTGGAGGTAAGTTATATAAAAAGATATATTAAAACAGAACTAGAGATTTAGGAGTGAAAGTAAATTATATAAAATAATATATTAAAAAGACAATGTTATGATCTTTGAAAATTTTTTAGAAGATGAAATATAAAATTTTAAAAAATTTTGAAGGGTGCCTAACTCCATCTCAAATGTTTCTTGATCTTGATAATTTTTAATAATCTGTTTCTTCTTCTCTAAGAGTAATTAACAGGATCTGAAGCTGTCACTGAAGGTGGGAGAGTAGTACTTTTTCTACTTCTTGTCAGAATACAACTAGCATATGATGGCTAGAAAAATGCTTTCAAATTCAAAAGTAGAGAGACAAGTTAAGTTGCTAACTGGAGATTTCAAGATTCAACCTTTCTGAGCAATGAATTGAAAGCTTTCAGCACTTGATGATAACTCCAGACCTTCTCCAACTCCTGATCAAATTGTAATTTTTGTCAAAGAAAGACGCATAAATGAAAAAATATATTATTTTGATTGGTGTTATATATATATCAAGAAAATTTTCATGAGTAGAAGGGAAAGGTTGGCTGAGGGGACAAACCCTTTCAAAAGCTTCTTTTCGCTCAGTTATGTGAGCCCACGACTCTTTGTACCTTGGGCCCTTTCTTTCTATAGTGACTTTTATCTGTATTTGAGCCCATTTGATCTGGGGGTTTAATTATTAAAGGGACTAATTTAGGGGTTTGTTAGCAATTAATTTATTATTAAGACTGATTTACTTTTATCGGGTCTCGGGGTATGTCATTCTAGGTAAATTCCCTAGGTCATAATGTCTAACAACTTGTTGTGGTACTACTGGATGTGGAGGAAGATAAGGATTACTAGATGCAGTAGAGGGAGAAGCCGTATCCATATATTCTACATACGTATTATTTTCTTCTATATTTTTAATATATTATTCAATTTTTACTCTTATATTTCTATTTATATCATAATACAAATATTTAGTATCATTTATTTGTCCATTTTGTTTTAATTCTATTTCTAACCTCATTAAATCTTCTTCTCATAATTCTAAACCTCATGCTTTGGGATATATTATTCTATTTTCTATTTCCATAATTTCTATTCCTTGTCTTAAAGATTTTGTATCTTCATCTTCTTCTGTTCTTAAATCAAGATTATCTTTTAAAGACATTAACTAAGCATAAGTTTTTCTATAGTTTTTGACATTTTATTTATTTCTAATTAAGATTCTTCTAGTTTCTGAGAGTGTTTTTCAAAATTGACTACTATTTCTTTATATTGACTAGTTTCTTTTTTTAAATATTCTAAGTTTTTTACTCTTCTTATTATAGTATTATTTTGTTCCTTAATATATTCTAAATTTTCTGCTAATTGGTCTAAGATCTTATTTTTGTCTTTAATATATTTTAATACAATGTCCCAAATATTATGATTTTTCTTTTCTTGAGCTTCTAATTTTTCTCCAAAACTAATGGCTAAATCTATTAGACTATTAATCTGCTGATTATCACCATGTAAACTATGTGAATATTGAGAAGGAAAATAACAAGTGTGTTTATGTTTATTACTATAAATAATGTTCTTAGTTTTTCCTAGTAATTCAAGATTTAAATATTCTATTCTTCTAATATCTATTATACACTAAGCTGAATTTAATATTTCTAGTCTTTTTATTAATAAGTTGTTTTTTACAGTGAGATTATATATTCTATTACTTAGTTGGAAGAAATAAAAAGAATATGGATCAATAAAAACAAGCAAGTGAGAATACCGTTTTATAAGATTGTTGTTAATTTTAATTCTATTTCTTAAATTGTGAATACACAACATAAAGATTAAGCTGAACTTAATAATGTTAACTGTCTACAAATATGAGTAAGTTCTAAGTTTAACATATAAAGAGTATATTTATACACCTTAATACTGAGATCATAAGGATTAGTAGTTCTGAGCAAATTTTTGTATATCGCAATAAGTCTCAACGTACTTTTTAATTGAAGTTTTAAATCACTTAAACAAAGCATAAGTATTTATTTGATACAAAATGAAGGAATTTTAGCTGGATACTTTGTAATTTTAAAAGAAGGACAGGCTCTGATACCAAATTTAAAAAGGGATGCCTTTTTGGAGCTGGATCTAACCGTTATATATATGTATTGTACTTTATCTTGGTAGTGCTAAGAATAGTGCATGTGAAATGTTCTATGTGTGTGTGTACGTGCACGTGCATGTGTGCGTGCGCTTTATAGTAGTAGTACTAAGAATAGTGAAAGTAGAAGGGGCCTAATGAGTGGGAAAAGTAGTAAATCACTAGGAAGTGAAAAAAGTAATAGATCTATAGATTATAAATTATATACATATAGAGCAAGTATTAGGAAGAAATTATTATGTTCAAAAAGGTTGTAAGTCAAATATTAGCTTTTATCTCGAAATATCTTTGGCAAATTAAGTCTTTTTTAACTTGATTAATATACAATAAATAAGACCATGGACGGTATCGTCTAAATTTATGAAGTTCAAATTCTATAATATCAAGATAAGTATAACAGTGATCAATAGTTTCTAATGAATCTATAGCTCCTTTAAAGTAATGATAGCAATTGGAAGTAATTAATTTTTGTAAAGCGTAATAATACCAAGCTGATTCAGATACTATATAGGATAATTAATGAATAAGAAAAGAGTTTTAAAGTTCTACTTAATAGTTGTTATCACTTATCTTTTCATTCACCAGGATGGCTCACGCATTTTAGGAAAATGCCTCTTATGATATTTTTTGGAGTACACCGAATTAGTCGGTTTGTTAGGGTTCAACATTCTTTTGGGATGTTGCCATGTCATACTTGGTCACTGGATGTGACAGGTAGGGGCGGCAATATTGAACACGACACGCCAACACGATACGAAAATGACACGATTATAGCGGGTTAGGGTTGAGGTTTCGCGGGTTCGGGTCGAAACAGGTCGACCCGTTTAACTTTAAATGTGTACAGGTCATAAATGGGTTCAACCCGTTTTAACCCGTTTCAACCCGCGAACCCGTTTAATTTTTTTTAATATTTATATTTAATACTTTTTGTAATACCCTACAAATTTCACTATAAAAAATTAGATATTATATAAATTAATTGTATTATTTGTGTCTATTTTGTTTAATTATATGAGACCTCTTAAGAAAAATAAATGATATTAATGCGGCTATTTACTTGATATATAGTAAATGAACCATTCTTAATTAATTATTATTTAGTGTTTATAATAATAATATTATTACAATGACTTTTAGTTAGAGAAAATAATTTTTTGAACAATCCAATTTTATTGCAAAACTACATTGTTTAGATTTTTAAGAGTAAATCTTATGAATTTATTAAGATCTCTAAATATTGAGTGTGATAGTTTGTTATTTTATTAATTTTTATGACTTTATGGGTTGTTTTATTAGTTTTTTTAATTTTATATGATTTGATTTAATTTTGTAAAATTTTTTGTGTAATGGTGCACAGATTGGTGAGTTTAGTAAGTATTCGGATTGACAGATTTAATAATTATTTATTTAATTTTTATGTCTAATCATGTCAACCCGTTTTATAACACGAACACGACACGAGAATAAACGGGTTGACACGACATGACACGTTTATTAAATGGATCGTGTTCGGGTTGGCCTGTCGAGTGTAATTATCTCAAGTTGACACGACCCGCCAACCCGAACACGACACGATTGCCACCCTTAGTGACAGGTTAACTCGGCATACTCTTCCTGTAATTCTTCATAAGTGTGGTAAGGGAGATATAGAAACAACAAATGCATGAGGAATAGGATTGTTCAGTCCAAAAAACTACGAATAAAAAATAATAACCTTCTGGAGGACGGAGGGGGGGGGGAAGGGGAAATTCAAGAAAGAATCGTATGCTCCAGCCAAAATCCATTCGTCAACAAAACAAGAAGGAAATATTTGCAAGATGGTACGTGCTCATGCAGGAACACCACCATGCAGCTTACCTGAAATTTGAGCAGCCAAACGTTCTCCCTCATGAAGTAAAAGTAATTTAAAAGAAAAGAAGAAAAGCAAGCAAGGAAGGAGCCAAATGTAAGGGCTAGACAGCAACCATGGCGTATAGATAAACACCTTTGGCCTTGGAGGAGTGGGAAGGTGTTACGGAAATTCATAATTGTATAATTGATAATGTTTGAACAAAATAAATTAGAATTGAATTAGGAAAGTAAATTCCGAAAGATAAGAATATAGGCTAACTGAAATCCTTATGGAATTGGGCAAATAAATTGGAGTTGGATGAGGAAACAAATTCCAAAAGATATAAGAGAACATCTAGTAATATTTATTCGGAATGTTGTGAAGATCATGCTATATATGAAGCTATGGAATATTTTTAAGATTGAACTATGAAGATATGAAAGACGTTGATGAGTACATTTTAGGCAATATCCTAATTGAACAAAGAAACAAATTAACAAATTAAGTGTTCTATTACAAATTCCTATATAAACAAATCCATAGAACTTCGATGAATGAGGTGAGAAGAGTTTGAAAATTTTATTCAGAAAAAAGAGTCGAGCAATGAATAGGATTTTCATGAATATATTTTAAAAGTATTGAAGCAATATGCTTTCGAAAAGATTTTCTGAAAAGACTCGGTGAGTCGGAACAATGAAGAGAGGTAGTTCGGTCCAACAAAGGTCAAATTGAAGAGAGTTCAATCGAGATAGTTGGATCCAACAAAGGTCTTTACGAAATTTGACAAAGATACTGGTGTAGTATTCTGTTAGAATCCACTAGAAATCACTTCGTGAATTGAGATAAGTATTTTCCTTACTGTTAGAGTCCACTAGAAATTACTTCGTGAATTGAGATAAGTATTTTCTTTATAACTTCTGTGAAAATTCAGTGCATCGTTTTACTATTCTAGAACCACAAACGTAATCCTGTTGACGTTAACAATTTATTGTGTTTGTTGAACTTGTATTTTTGACAGTTTAACAAACTCTTAGAAGAAAGAAAGATAGAAGAACAAGCAGTTTAACAAGCCTTTCAATAAGAAATCTGAATTTTAACAAAAAAATGTTTGGGCAAAAATTCTCAAAAAAAAAAAAAAAAAAGTGGATTGAAAAGACTTAAATGTAGAGAAAGTGGTGGCATTGCTTATATTCAGGTTGACTGCAGTAAGAATAAGATAAAAACCAAATCTTACGACACAAGACCGATACAAGATAAAGTCTTCTACATTGCTGTTCACGGATTTAAGTGGATTTGGTTTGCTCAGTTTGTTGATATTCATGGATACTGGTAAAGTAGTCAAGAAGAGATTTTTTGTGTGTTTATTTTTATTTTATGTATTGTACTGTTTTCTCTAGGATGAGATTATTTTTCTGTTACCAAGATCTTGTTATTCACATGTGTAACATGTTCTTTCTTTATGAATAAAACAATATTAACAATAAAAAAAAAATCTTACGACATGACTCCAAGTGATGGCGAAGAAGATCTGAAATACTTTGACAATGACAGAGATGATGATAATGATGAAGCTCTCAATACTGTGGTTTAAAAGAGTTCAACTCAAGAAGATAGCAATTTTGACAGTAATCTTGATCATGAAACTGACAATAAGAAAATAGAGTATGAGAAACTTGTGATAGAGCATGAATTAATGTATGTAAAATGGCTTGAAGTTATAGAGTTGAACGAGAAGTTGAAGAAGGAAGTTCAAAATTTTCAACAAGTGACCAGTTCAACACGGGAGGATTTCCGAATACAGTCCTCTTTTTCCAGTTTCAGGATTTAAGTGCATTATTATTATGTTTGGACTACGTAGAAGGTTTGAAAGAAGCTATAAGCTCATGCAAATCAAGTAATATCTCTGCAACTTCTAACTCATACTGGGACGATATATCAAACAGGCAACTAATATTTTTGTCTGACTTGTTTGCAGACGCATTTGTTTCTTCAAACGAGGGTTCCTATCCTTCCTCCTTGAGATTCTTGGTAAATAATAAGCGACACTGGTGACGAGGAAGAGGTGTTCATCAAAGCCTCTGGTATCTTCATTGTGCACGACACTGGATAGTGCTACGTGCTTTCGGATGGGTTGGGCGATTTTATTTTTTTATGTATTTCATTCTCATTGGTAATGATCCGAAAGTCCAACTTCCAGTTAAAAACAATTACTGGATACAAAGAGACTAAAATTCTTTGAAGCATAAGAGATGAATTATAAGATCGACTGCGTAAAAATCTTTGAATTTTTGGTTTTTAAACAATCTGTTTTCAATTTCTTCTCCCCTTCCCATATCCCCTTTCCATCAACCGCCCTAAGAGATTTAAGAAGCCGCCCACAAGGCATTTTAATCATCAAGATTCAAGAGTAACTAACCCTTTCTGTACCCGGGAAGGAAAAAATTATTGAAGAGTCTTGAACATGAAGACTAATAATCAACCCTGCAAAGAAGCTCCAGACACTTCAAAGTCTTTTTCATTAGTGCAGTAAATTGAACCTTCCTTTAGCCCATCAAGAAGCCGAAGCACCTAAAGGGGAGAGAAGTAGAACAAACCAAGTGCTTAGGAGAAAATATCCTGACAAGAATTCCAGTCTTTCATCGAACATTCAGTGATTCAAGAATTTCAAATGGATTAGAGCAGCTAAAGACCAAGAATTTAAGGATCTCCTTGAACAAATTGAATGACAATATAATCGTACATCAATTGCACCTAAACAAATTAAGTACCTTTTTGCTTCTTCGACCTCTTCACTTCTGCAACAAAATCGTCGTCTGATTCATCCCCTGAAGAGATATCTTCATTCTTGCGTTTCTTTGATGGCTTTGCTGCAGCCTTGGTATCAGGGGTTTTCTTCTTTTGCTGTGTTGTAGCAGAAGAGGACAATGTTTTCTTCTTGATGGTGACAGATTCATCTTTGCTCTTGACCGTAACAACTGCTTTCATAGGAGAATTGAGCCTTTGCTGCTGAGCTTTTCTCTGTTTTTTCTCAAAAATTTTCTTTGCTTCCTCCTTTGGAAGTAAACCAGACTCCATCAGCCTAAGCAGATAACAAACTCACTTATCAAACTCTTGACAGTTATAACTTAGCAGGGGTTATCTTTGTCTGAGTTATGCACACATGGTTTAATTGCAAGTCTTGTACAACGGTGGATTGGCAAAGCTAATATAGACATGCACCAGTTGAATCTACTTTATGTTTTACTTCACAAGTCATTTTAACATCATCTAAGGACAAACAAAATATACATATAAATTACTTCACAAAGACATCTCTGCATGTTCTAAAGACAAGGCAAATGCACACAATTATGGAACTACCAACAGAGTGATATCCACTATTACCAGGATTAAAGACGGCCTCTACGTATATGTGTTCAACTGAACCAATTTTTTAACTTATCAAATAGTTTAAAATGAAAATCGAACACTTCAAACATGCCTGCAAACAATTAATCAAACATATAAATTAGAAACAAAAGCTAGAATGCATCCTCTTACGGACCAAAGCAGAACCATTGCACAAAGCAACCAACATATAAAGAAATTTTGCTTATATGGAGATAAATTAGCATACAGGAGCATAAGTTTCAATTAGAACAAACAAAATTGTTAAATACAATGTTGCTTTTGATTAGCATAATTACAGGCATCATAGTTATTAATGTATAAACTACATGTTGTACATTATAGTAGGACTTTTAAAAAAGTAAAACACAAAATGAAATTATCTTCCTTTTCCCTTAAAGGGCCACTTATGAATTTAAACAGAGTATCTCTACCAATTACAACAACAAGCCAAATGGCATGACTGCTTTCATGGTTCTCTGAAATACTTCTTATAACATTGATTAGACCTATCCATTTATCAGCAATTTTGGATAACATAAACCTAAAATGAAAGTTAAGGACAAGTTTCACAGGTCGGAAGACAGAAATTCCAAATTCTAGTAAAATTCCATTAAATCAACCCAAAAGATTCTGAATTTACAGATTTGATAGGGGCTCAATGCCTTCTCTTGAGTAATCGTAGAATAAGAATTTTACAGAAGCTGCTAGAGTCATTACAGAGACAAGATTCTGAATTTAGGACAAACAATCTTGAGAGAGAGAGAGAGAAGAATCTTATAGAAGCTGCTAAAGTTATTACATTGACACTGTTCTTGAATTTGGCAAACACAACCTTTAGGATATCCCTGCATCAATTGTATAGGGAACAAGCTTGCTATATCCGAGTCTAAACTAATTCAAAAAGGCTAGGAATAGCATAACAGAGAAGATTGCTGAATTAAAATGAAGGTAGCTTCTCATTAAAAGTGAACAAATGATGGACTACACTTTAGCTCACAGAACATAATACACTAACACTGACACCACACTTTTAACGCTTAAAGTATTGAATTTCACATTTTATCTACCCAATATCAAGCCCAGAATCAGCACAGGTTGCCCTTTATTCTAGCCTTTGTCCTTTGCCATCTGACAAACTTCCTCCTTTGCACAGTCTCAAACTAATAATCACACCAAGAAAATTGGCACGTGAATTCAGACCTTTGCATTAGCTAGTCTCAACTCTTGAGTTGCAAAAATAACTCTCCAATTTTTGGCCTACCATAGCAGTATGTATGGGCTAAAAGTTCCACTGATAGTGCAAGAAAATTTATACCAGAATTAAAGGTGCACCATCAAATTCTACGCGGGCATACACAGTACACCAGGTCTTTGTCATATACGAGTACATAGACTAGCTACAACTATTATATTTTCCATTTGACATGTAGGCACAGGAGAATAAAATCAAAGGAACATAGAAGGTTAGCTGAAACTAATAACACGTCCTTTGGTCCTATGGTAAGACAATCATAAGAGTTGTCAGGGTGCATTTTCTGAGTTAGTTAAGTAGTAGGCTTTGAGCGGGGGAATGGAAAAGAGAAGGTGAATAAACATTGAACCAATTCAGGACTCAGGCAAAGATTCTCACCAGATTGCTGCCATTTCACTTTTTGGTACCTGCTCGCGTAAACTCGAATAGAAAATCGCTAGAGGGTCTCTCTGCAATGAAAACATGGCACTAAGTACTCCAACATAACCAAGGCAATATCTTGAATGAGAACACAGGCATATTGCAAAATACCGGATCAGGTTTGTCTCTCTTCTGACCAGGCATATCGTACACTTTCTTTTCCCTTTTCTTAGCATTCTGATCAGCTCCATTAGCCCCTTTCTTCTGCTTCTTCTCCTCCCCTTCCTTCTTCTTTTGTTGCACCTTTAACACAGATTCAACACACAAAAATACCAAACACACCATACCATTACAAAGCAGCCAAATAAAAAACGAAAAACCATACAAGAAATAGGGAAGCCAATACAAGAAAATAGTCCATGCCAAAAACCTTATCAGGGGTCTTCTTTGAAACTTTTTTTGGGGAGGGCTTCTCAAAATCTTCTTCAGCTGCTTCTTTCTTCACCTTTTTAGCTTCCTCTTTCTTGACTTTGGCTTCCTTTGTGGTGACATTGCTGGCCTTTTTCTTCTTCAGAGAACCTATAGCCTCGTCTTCATCTTCAAACACCTCTTTCTTCGTCGTTCTTGCGTCCTCAGGTGGCATTTTTTCCAAGTGCTATATACAAATTTGCCAGAAATTTTGCTGGTAGACTGGGGATGGTAAAGTGAGGGTTTTTTTTTTCCTTGGTTCCGACTTCGAAATTGAGGTCTTGAGAATTGGAGGGCTCTGTCGCTTTTAACTTTTCGGGTCAAAAGGCAAACGTATTGGTACTACATCGAGATATTATGACCGCTACCAGTCCCACCGCTTCGACTAGTCCCACGGTTGAGGCCGTGAGCCCATAATATTAAAAGGAGGCCCCAATGACACGGTACATTGGGTCCCAATCAAAGCCATCTTCACAAGTCCATTTTTCCAAAATGTCCAACGCCTAGTTTACAAGTTTAGTGAACGAAAGAAAATAAGAAAAATTTAAGTTAGAGAGAGAGAAATATGAAGTTAATTACATTTAATATTATTTAAAAATTTAGAAAAGAAAAAAAATAGTTATTTTTATTTAGAAATTTATATAAAATAAAAATAAATTTATTAAAATAATCTTATTACATAATGTTGTAGACAAGAAATTTTGGGATAAAATATATTTTCAAGATTAAAAGAAAATTATATATTTTAGTCTTAATTAATTAAAATTAATTCATGAATAAATATAATTATTCTTGAATTAATATAATTGGGTTATCATTAAAAGCCCATTAAATCCAATGGATTATGAAATTGGACAATTAAAATTGGGCTATTGTTAATGATTCATTTTACATTAAATCCAATATATTATGGATTAAATGAAATTGGACTAAGCTCTAAAATTGGACTTTTACAAATCTCATAATCCAAATATAATGTGGATACAATGAGATTGGGCCAAAATTTAAATTAAGCCCAGGTCTTCTTAAACCCAAGTCCATTAGGGTTTGTTGGGAGGCTCTTCCAAAATCCCACATCGACTATTTATGCTAAAGTCAAAGGATTTTTAGCCTATAAATAAGGTCTTCCTTCAATGGTTCAGGGGACCCGAAGATCCTCAAACTCGAGCTTCAACAAACAAGAGGTATTGCAAATTCAAGCATTCAAGCTTCATCAAATTTAAGGTTCAGAATCGTCATCAAATCAAGGTTCATAATCTTCTTCAAGTTTCAAGGCGTTCATCTTGCTCTGCATCAAACAAGTCTCGAAGGCTTGGCAATCAAGTGTTCGTTATCAAATCCCGTTCGATCCGAGATCAAGCTCTTCAGCCCTTAAATCAGCATCATCAAATCCCGTTCGATCCGAGATCAAGCTTTTCAGTCCTCGAATCAACGTTTTTTTCAAAAAGAGAAGAATCGGAGGACTCATCCTGCAATTTAGGACTTCTTCGGAGATTTGTAACCACTTCTCATATTTACTAAATACTTTGTAAATTTCGATATTTTTCTTGTCTTATTTGCAGACTAGAAATTTGTCGTCTACAAATTTCTTGCACGTCCAGTGGGACTATCTCTGCCTCCCATCTCTTCTCTTCAAATCAACACCAAGTTCAAGTACAAGTACAAATCAACTCAATGGCCCCAAAGAACAGCACAACTGTATCTGCTCGTTCAAAGGCTGCTGATATCATGGAGGCTGCTGCAACTGTTGGCAAGGCTCCACAAGCTTCAAGCCAAGGCATGCTGACAAGAAGTAAGGTTCGAGCTCTTTCACAAAGCGAGGCTCAAAACTTCAGCATTGTCTCATCGCCTGCAACTGCAAAGTTGAAGCAAGATGTTGCTTCTACAATGCGCAAGATGTCACCTTCATTGAAGAAGACCAATACCTCCAAACAAGCTGACCAAAGTTCAAGTATTGGCTCTACGCCTCAATCCCCTCATGGGGACTTCAAATCCAAAGCTGCATCAAATGAAGATTCCACTGCTTCTTCTGTGGCACCGGTTATGATGACGGGCACACAAAATTTGGAAGAGCAACTCGCGCACCTCACGAAGTTGGTGGAGGGACTCGCCAAACGCTCCCAAGAGCAAGATCTTACCATCGCGCATCTCATCAATCGCTTTGAGAAGACTGGCGAAACAAGTCAAGCTCCTTTAAAGAGATCTGAAGTGCAAGAGGAAGTGGAAACTTCTAAGAAATCACAGGATATTCAAATATCTTCCGAAGGTATAATTCCTATGGACCAGCTCAAAGACTTCATCATGGGCACGATTAAGGACAAGTATGAAGGAGGTAGTAAATCCACCTTCACATATGCAAAGCCTTATTCGCAAAGAATTGATGACCTGAGAATGCCAGCTGGATATTAGCCACCAAAGTTCCAACAATTTGATGGTAAAGGAAATCCCAAGCAGCACGTGGCTCACTTCATCGAGACGTGCAACAATGCTGGAACTTATGGGGATCTACTAGTGAAGCAATTTGTACGATCCCTCAAAGGGAATGCATTTGACTAGTACACTGATCTGGCACCTGGTTCCATCAACAGTTGGGAGCAACTTGAACAAGAATTTCTCAACAGATTCTACAGTACACGCAGAATCGTCAGTATGGTAGAGCTCACCAACTCTCGTCAATGGAAAGACGAACCAGTGGTGGACTATATCAACAGATGGAGGAATTTGAACCTCAATTGTAGAGATCATCTAAGTGAATCATCGACAATTGAGATGTGCATTCAAGGCATGCACTGGGGACTCCAGTATATCCTTAAAGGGATCATGCCAAAGACTTTTGAAGAATTGGCGACTCGCGCTCATGATATGAAATTGAGCATCGTCGCACATGGGGATAAGGCACCTATTCAAGACCCCATTAAAGGCAAGGAAAAACAAGATTTTAGAAAAGGGAGCAAACCTTTTTCTAAAACTGAAGCAAAGGAGTCCATGGCCACAGTCGCGGCTCCAATAAAAATTTCTTCGAAGGTGACTCAAAAGGTGACCAAGAAGATGGATCCTCCGCAGGAAAGGAAAAAGGTGACCTTGGAAGAAAGGCAATCTAAGGAATATCCTTTTCTCGACTCTGATGTTTCTTCAATGTTCGATGAGTTATTAGCTGCTAAAGCTATAGAGTTGCCAGAGGCAAAGCGTCCGAATGAAGTTGGACGAATAAAAGATCCCAACTACTGTAAGTACCATTGGCTAATTGGTCATCCAATTGAGAAATGCTTTGTATTTAAGGACAAGATCATGCAGTTGGTCCGTGAAGGACATGTAGTCCTTGAAGAAGACAAAGCATCCGCAAATTTGACAACTGTTGGCGTCCCTCCCGTTGAACTCGATATTTTGGAGGTTAAATTTGGAAGTTTTGATCCTGTCAAGGTTGAAGTTGACAAACAAGTCCTTCCTACCAAAGCATATCAACAAGAAGTTGAAGAACCTTCTGTCCATGGCGAAGATGAAGGCTGGACGCTTGTGACAAGAAGGAAGAAACGCACCAAAGCCTCAAGAGGTGGAGCTTCACCGGTCGAAGCGCATTCACAAAGAAAATGTGAAGAAGGTAAAAAATAAGAAGACCAAATCTGCATCAACAGTAGATGATTCTTTCTGGAAGAGATCTCCAGTGCCTCTCACACTAAAAGATTTCATACCAAGGGAACTTGCTGAAAAGTTCAACATTGTTTCATGCTATGCCATACATGATGAGGAAAGCAAAGAAGACAATGATGAATGTATAAATGAAGGAGACCTGGAGAGAATTGAAGCTTCAGCAGACCTTAGTAGCTATATGGCTGAGATCACATTTACTGACGATGACTTGCTACTTGGCTTAACGCCTCACAACCGACCGTTATTTGTGGCTGGCTACGTGCAAGAACAGAGGGTGAATAGGATACTGTTAGATGGAGGATCGACAGTAAACATCTTACCTCTGCGAACATTAAGAGTGTTGGGCATTCCTATGGATGAGTTATCTCAAAGTCGCCTTATGATACAAGGCTTCAATCAAGGGGGGCAACGAGCTAGTGGTACTCTTCGATTAGGTATATTGATTGAAGATATGCTTTCAACTGCTTTTTTCCATGTTATTGATGCCAAGACCTCCTACAATATTCTGCTAGGAAGGCCATGGCTCCATGATAATGGTGTAGTGCCATCAACCCTGCATCAATGTTTCAAATTCCATCGAAATGGCGTGGTGAAGAAAATAGATGTGGATGATAAACCATTCACTGAAGCTGAGGCGCATATTGCTGATGCTAAGTACTACCTTAAAAAGGATGGCGAATCAACTAAGATCGATTTATCGGGGGGGGAAGGAAGATAAAAAGATTACCTTCTCCAAAGATGTTAAAGCTACAGTACGTGCAGAGAGCTCTACCAAGCAACCTGCATGCAATAAGCCACTAGGAGGGCTCACTTTGCCTCTTACAAAGGTTGATCCTGTCAAGTCATCAAATACTCCTATAAAAGGATTTGTTCGACCGAAGAAAGAAGCAAAAGTAGAGCATGATGAATTACCGACCTCACGTACGGAGGAAGGATTTGACCCAAATGCTTATAAGCTCCTAGCAAAGGCTGGATATAACTCGCAAAGTCAACATTTGTTGGGAAAGCTTCCTGCTGATATCAACAAGGAAAAGGGTCAAAGCTCGGGATCTATCCAAAGCATGCCAACAGGAAAAGAGCGTGCTGGCCTGGGTTACAAACAAGCATCTCCCATCAGACTCAAGATTAAAAGGGCCAACGTACGGTATATTACTCGTAGAAGATGAGGTGACATCAAAACCGCGATCTCGTTTTTGGTGGGATAGGGGATACAAATTCACGTCCATCCGTCTTCACTAGATTAGGCCCAAAGAAAAGAAGAAAATCTGTTTTCAAGAGGCTTGGTGTCACAATCACTTCAAAGGCAAGACATTCCAAAGAAAGTCTCCTCCAAGGCAAGAACGGTGGTGAATTGCAATGGAATCTTAAAAATAATAACACAAGTAACGACTGATGTGCCTTGTGATGAAGAAAGTATAGCTTCTTGTAATCACATTACCATCTATGATGAAGAGTGTGTCGAAAAAGAGGATGCTAAGCATGCTCCAGCAGAACTTGAAGAAGGCGTAAAAGCCACAGTTGATGAACTTAAAGAAGTAAACTTGGGCACTATTGAAGATCCTCACCCAATTTACATAAATGCACTCTTATCGTCTGAAGAAGAAAAGGCCTATGTCGACCTATTGAAGGAATTCAGAGACGTCTTTGCTTGGACATATAAAGAAATGCCGGGCTTAGATATCAAAATTGTTGTCCACCATTTAGCTGTAAAGGATGGGGTAACACCAGAAAGCAAGCCCAACGGCGTTTTCGACTCGAGCTAGTTCCATTAATTGAAGTAGAAGTGAACAAGCCGATCGAAGCCAAATTTATTCGAGAGGTCAAGTATCCAACTTGGGTTGCGAATATTGTCCCCGTAAGGAAGAAAAATGGACAAATTCGAATTTGTGTGGATTTTAGGAATCTAAATGATGCCTCGTCCAAAAGATGATTTTCCGTTGCCCATTCCCGAACCGATGGTAGATGCAACCACCGGTCATGAAGTTCTATCTTTCATGGATGGATCCTCTGGGTATAACCAAATCAAAATGGCACCCGAAGATGAGGAGCTTACTACCTTTCGTACTCCAAAAGGAATCTATTGCTACACAGGAATGCCTTTTGGTCTAAAGAATGCTGGAGCCACATATCAAAGAGCAATGCAAAAGATCTTTGATGACATGCTACACAAGATCGTGGAATGTTATGTGGATGATTTGGTGGTCAAGTCACGTAAACGAGCTGATCATCTTCAAGATTTGAGAAAGACTTTCGAGCGACTCCGAAAATATCAATTGAAGATGAATCCTCTTAAATGTGCTTTTGGTGTCACCTCTGGAAAATTTTTGGGTTTTATCGTTCGTCATCGAGGTATCGAAATAGATCAATCAAAGATCAATGCGATTATAAGGATGCCTGAACCGAGAAATATTCATGAATTAAAAGTTTACAAGGAAAGTTGGCCTACCTCCAAAGGTTCATCTCAAATCTTGTCGGACGTTGTCAACCATTCAGTCGTCTAATGAAGAAGAGTGTACCATTTGAATGGGATGAAGCGTGCCAAAATGCTTTCAAATGCATCAAATCTTACTTGATGAAGCCTCATGTGCTTGCTGCACCTATCCCGGATAAGCCATTGATTTTGTACATTGCTACGCAAGAACGCTCAGTGGGGGCATTGCTTGCTCAAGAAAATGACAACGGCAAAGAAAATGCACTCTATTACTTAAGTCGGATGATGACACCGAATGAGTTAAATTATTCACCAATTGAGAAGCTTTGCCTAGCCTTGATATTTGCAATTCAAAAATTGAAACATTATTTTCAAGCACATACTGTACGCCTTATTTCCAAGGCTAATCCCATAAAGTATGTCATGATAAAGCCTGTGCTATCTGATCGTTTAGCAAGGTGGTACTTTCAACTCCAACAATTTGATATTGTCTTCGTCTAACAGAAAGCTGTTAAAGGACAAGTGTTGGCGGATTTCTTGGCTGATCATCCTATCCTTGCTGAGTGGGAACTAAGTGATGAGTTACCTGATGAAGATGTTCTTGTCATTGAGATTCTCCCACCATGGAAGATGTACTTTGATGGTGTGGCCCATCGTGAAGGTGCTGGAGCTGGTGTAGTATTCATTACCCCTGAAGGAGATGTACTACCGTACTCTTTCACCTTGACTAAACGATGCTCAAATAATGTAGCTGAATACCAAGCCCTTATACTTGGATTAGAGTTGGCTGTTGATATGAAGCGACTGCACCTTGAAGTATATGGGGACTCCCAATTGATTGTTAATCAATTACTTGGTGAGTATGATGTTAAGAAGCCTGAGTTGATCCCGTATTATAATTATGCGAGACGACTTATGGGATATTTGGATGATGTGACGATCGAGCATGTATTAAGAAGCAAAAATAAGCAAGCTGATGCGTTGGCAAAATTGGCTTCTACGTTATGTCTACATGATCGAGAAATTCAAATTCCTATATGTCAAACTTGGGTCCTACCGCCTATTTTTTAAGATGAAGATGATGAAGGGCATGAAATCCATTATGTCTTTGTTTACGAAATTAATGAAGAAGATTGGAGATAACATTTTATAGATTATCTTAAAGATGGGAAGCTTCCAGATAATCCACGAAGACGGAGTGATATTCGCCGGCGTGCCACCCGCTTCTTTTTCTATAAGGATACGCTCTTTCGACGTTCATTTGAAGGTGTCTTCTTGAGATGTTTAGGTCAAGAAGAAACTGTGCAAGCAATGGAAGAAGCTCATTCTGGCATATGTGGATCCCATCAATCTGGTCTGAAGCTTCATTTTCGTATCAAGAGGATGGGATATTATTGGCCTACTATGGTGAAAGATTGTCTGGATTATGCTAGAAGATGTCAAGCATGTCAATTCAATGCCAATTATCTACATCAACCGCCGGAGCCATTACACCCGACAGTTGCTTCATGGCCATTTGATGCATGGGGATTGGATGTTGTTGGACCACTACCAAAGTCTTCTGCTGGGCATCTTTATATCTTGGTTGCAACAGATTACTTCTCTAAATGGGCAGAAGCTGTAGCACTAAAAGAAGCAAAAAAGGAAAATGTTATTGATTTTATATGTGTAAATATTATTTATCGATATGGCATTCCTTGATATATTATCACAGATAACGGCAAGCCATTCTGCAATAATTTGATGGACAAATTATGCGAGAAGTTTAAATTCAAGCAGTACAAATCTTCTATGTACAATGCCCAGACTAATTGACTTGCTGAAGCTTTCAATAAAACTTTATGCAATTTGTTACAAAAAGTGGTTACTAAGTCAAAAAGGGATTGGCACATTCGTATTGGAGAGGCACTTTGGGCATATAGGACCACTTACCGCACTCCAACCCAAGCTACCCCATATGCGTTGGTATATGGTGTCGAAGTTGTCCTTCCACTAGAGCAACAAATTCCTTCCTTGAGGATCGCTATTCAAGAAGGTCTCACCAATGAAGATAATGTCCGTCTCAGACTTGAAGAGTTAGAAGCACTCGATGAAAAGAGGTTAGAGGCACAACAAAGGTTGGAATGCTACCAAGCTCGTGTTTCCAAAGCCTTTAACAAGAAGGTGCATCTTCGTTCCTTTCAAGTTGGTGATTTAGTGCTTACTGTGAAAAGACCAATCATCGTTGGACACAAACCAAAGAAGTTGACATCAAAATGGGATGGCCCATATGTTGTTCAAGAGGTCTACTCAAATGGATCTTATAAGATAGTTGCTGAAGATGGGTTGAGAATTGGACCGATCAATGGCAAGTATCTGAAGCGATATTATGCATAAATGATGGCTCCTCGACTGCACGAGCTTAAACTGCAAGTTGCTCCTTGACTGCACGAGCTTAAACTGCAAGTTACTCCTGACCCGCATGAGTTTAAACTGTGTAAAGGCAACCACCAATAGTGTAGTACGTGGTTAAACTACTAAAACACTCCATCAAGTCCAAGTTGGTAAAAATGGATACTCCTGGCCCGCACGAGTCAAAACTGTGAACGGCCCCCCCCAAATCATATCCATCCATTTTGAACTACGTTTGACTTGATTCCTAAGTTATTCTTAATATACGTAGGCAGCTTAGAAGAAATTTCTAAGTTCAGTCACATCCTTTCATCCTTTCATCATTCTCTATTTTTCTCATTTGTTGCAATCAAGTGATGACTTATTGTGAAATTGACATTTGCAATAGGTAAACAAAACACATATGTGCGAGAAAAGGGAAAATCAGTTTTACCTTGTCCTTGAAGGTCTTTTGATCCTTGGACTCTTAGTTCAAAGTTGTAGTTGCTGTCTTCATTCTTTTCCAACAACGATCTCTACTACTAGAACTGGCTTCTTCGATTCGATTCAACTCCTTTCGTTTTGAAGATGATGAAAATTTCTTTATAACCAAGTCATAATCCGAAGAAGAATGTCTATCATGTCTTGAAGAATTTTCTAACCCCTTTGAAGCATTGAGAGTGGTAGTATCTTGATGAAGTTTCTTTTTGGGGTAAGGCGAGTTCTCTACTTTCTTAAATGCAGATTTTTGAGAATTCAATATCGAGATGTGATCTTCAAGAAAGGTTCCATTTACTTGGTCCCACCATACTTTATACTCGGGAGTATAGTGCTTCTTTATGCTATAAGGAGTGGCTGGAAATGTTTCCTTGGCCATTGTTCCGCGAAGCGTGCATCTTACCCAAAGACGTAAGCCATCTATTAAGGCGGCCTTACGGGTGAAAATCTCAAAGTAGCCTGGGACATCTTGCAGGAATCCAAATTGGCGACTAAAGCGATGTGGGCTATAAGGCTCAATGATGAAGTGATCGTCCTTCCGCAAGGTTAGAAGACTTGAGTGAAGGCTCAAGAAGTAAAGTTGTTCCTCCAAAGGGGCTGCCTCATTATCAACAAAGTCATGTTTTTTATGCTTGAATAACTCGCCATTGGAGGGCTGTTTAAGCCTTGAGAGACTTCATAGTGAGTTTTGAAGTAGTGTGCAAGCCATCCATATATATAGTGAGTTGGAAAGATAGATTTCTCCTCACTGGGATGTTGAGAGTTGGAGATACAATTCAATCCTCTATAAATGTTGGTCAAGACGGGAATAGCTAAACTAACTCGTTCCCCGTACACTATTAAACTTGCCATTTTGAAGGTACTTGGACGAGTGATGTCTACTTCTTCATTAGGTAAGACAAAGACGCAGAGCTAACATGATAAAAACGCTGCAAGGAATGTTTGATCTCTGTTGTGGCTTCTAATGCCCAACTTTGAAAACAAAGCCTCTTCTTCAGATGTCCATGCAGTATGAGGTGGGATAACTCCACATGGATTATCAGTAAACATGGGGCGTGATCTCCTTTCTTCCCTTGGAGAAGGTGCTGAATACTTTATTGCTCTTCTGAACCAGAAGTCGAGCCACTTATTGATGGAAACACCAGAGTTGTTGTTGTCCTTTTTGATCAAGTGGTATACATGGAAAAGATGTTCGCAACTCCTTGGAAGGAATCGCTTGCCATCATGGTCCACGCCGGTGAGTTCCGCAGCATGAGGAACAACTTCATCATAGTGTATTCCAAGTATTGGTAAGCCTCCAAGTTCGTGCAAGTCCCAAAGTGAAATGGACACCTTACCAGCTGAAGTTAAGAGCGTGTTGATGAGAGGACACCAAGATTCACAAAAGGCTTTGAGAACGTTGGGGTTGCAATCATACGTAAAAAGCGATGCATAGACAGCCTCATAGATCTTTGCAGATCTTAAGTGTCCTTCGCAACGACTTAGAACGTCGTGTGCCCACTCCCAATATCTCTCCCTAAAGCGAAACGCGCCCAAAAAGTTCAGTGGTGAGGTCCATTGAGTCTCCTTTTGAATCATTTGACGTCCAAGTGAAGGTAACACACTAGGATGAGTTTGAGGTTGATGATTTGAAGAAAGAAGAATCCATGCCTTTGGGGAACGAGTGCCTTTGAAGTTGACTTCCGTTGACCATTCCTTCACAAGTCGTTGGAGTGTCGCCTTTGGAAGGGGCCCCGCATATTTGCCAGACTTTGCCTCATAAACTGTCAAAGTCATCCCTGCTTCAGTTGGATCATTCTCGTGGTCGTGAATGACTAGCAGTTGTTGGCCCGAAGAAAATCGCAAATTTGAAAAGTGCACCATAATTGGATCCAAAAAATAAATAAATAAATAAAGGTCCCAAAAAAAAAAAAAAGTTAGTTTCGCAAAAAAAAATGTAAAGTAAAAAAAAATGAAGGTCTAAAAAAAAAAAAAAGTTAGTTTCACAAAAAAAATTTGAGCTTACGGAAGAAGATTGGAAAAAAAAAGTCAACTTTCGAAAAAAAAAAAAAAGGAGTTTGCGTTTACGAAAAAAAAAAAAAGTTTGCGAAAAAAAAAGGTCAAGATTGGCGGCGGTGCAATTCGGCTACTGTAGCGCTTGCAATTTCGCAGTAGCAAATTGCAGAATTGAAAAAAAAAAAAAAAGGGGGAAAAACAGAGGCTTACTTAGATGCCGGAGGTTGAATGAAAGGGGTCTCCAATTGAGGATAAAGAAGATTTCTTCAAATTGGTGTGAGAAAAATTGATCAAGATGAAGGCCTTTTTATAGGTACCATAGAATGTCTTTTTCAAATCCTATAAGAATTCTAATTCTTGATTAAAGATTTTAATTGATATTTAAATTTAAATCCAAGAATTTTGATTGATGGATTCAAGAAATATGATTCCTATTCAAAATTGGATTTCAAATCTTTTCATTAATTCCTTATAGGAATAGAAAAATAATTCTATTTTATTAAGGAGTTAATAAAAAAAAAGAAAAGCTTTTATATTAATTTCTGATTAAATTGAGAAATTAATATTTTAAATACTTCAAGCATTGTTTCCAAATTCTTTTAACAAAAATATTTTCCCTCAAGTCTTGAAGTGGGGGCATTTGTAGACAAAGAATTTTGGGATAAAATATATTTTCAAGATTAAAAGAAAATTATATATTTTAGTCTTGATTAATTAAAATTAATTCATGAATAAATATAATTATTCTTGAATTAATATAATTGGGCTATCATTAAAAGCCCATTAAATCCAATGGATTATGAAATTGGACAATTAAAATTAGGCTATTGTTAATGATTCATTTTACATTAAATCTAATATATTATGGATTAAATGAAATTGGACTAGGCCCTAAAATTGGACTTTTACAAATCTCATAATCCAAATATAATGTGGATAAAATGAGATTGGGCCAAAATTTAAATTAAGCCCAGGTCTTCTTAAACCCAAGTCCATTAGGGTTTGTTGGGAGGCTCTTTCAAAATCTCACATCGACTATTTATGCTAAAGTCAAGGGATTTTTAGCCTATAAATAGGGTCTTCCTTCAATGGTTCAGGGGACCTGAAGATCCTCAAACTCGAGCTTCAACAAACAAGAGGCATCACAAATTCAAGCATTCAAGCTTCATTAAATTCAAGGTTCAGAATCGTCATCAAATCAAGGTTCAGAATCTTCTTCAAGTTTCAAGGCGTTCATCTTGCTCTGCATCAAACAAGTCTCGAAAGCTTGTCAATCAAGTGTTCGTTATCAAATCCCGTTCGATCCGAGATCAAGCTCTTCAGCCCTCAAATCAGCATCATCAAATCCCGTTCGATCCGAGATCAAGCTCTTCAGCCCTCGAATCAACGTTTTTTTCAAAAAGAGAAGAATTGGAGGACTCATCCTGCAATTTAGGACTTCTTCGGAGATTTGTAACCACTTCTCATATTTACTAAATACTTTGTAAATTTCGATATTTTTTTTGTCTTATTTGCAGACTTGAAATTTATCGTCTACAAATGTCTTCTTGATCTATTAGTTTTAGAGAAAAGGGTAAAATTGTCATTTTAATTTTTTCAATTGAAACTGCTAGTGAGGTCCATTCATTGGAGAGAAAGGAGTATACGGTTGGAGTGATCTTTCAACAACACCCCCCCCCCTCTTTCTTTCTTCTTCTTTCTAAACAAAGAGAGGAGAAGAGATTTCTCTCTAAACTCCTTCTCCTCTCTATTTTTCAACTCCCAAATTACCCCAAAGAGAAAAGGACTAGTTTCTAGCCGTTCACTTTAATAATAATTTAATTAATTAAAATATTTTGAATCATTTTCAAATTTTCAAATTTTCTTTTGACAATAATTTTATCTTGATCTTATTCTTTGTTAGTTATTTTAAATTATTGTAGAGGTTACTCAAATTGATGACTATATCTGAAATTTTGAAAGTATGACCGAAAGGGAATTTTTGGTAAGGTCTAGAATTGTAGCGAGGACTTGGACCAATATATGTGGTTTATATAAATAATTAATTTGAAAAATTACAAGATTAATAACTTTTGTAATAATTATATAGAAAAAAATAATAAATCTTTCTCTCGATTCTTGGATGTAGGTCATATTGACATAAATTTTTTATTTTTTTTAAATTTTTTACTTTTAATTCCTTTAATTATTACTTTTTTCCGTAACGCTCTTCAACTTTGAAAACGTTCAAATATTGCACTTTCGTCCAAAATGGCTGTCAGCATCTAACGAAAGTCGTTCACATGGTTAATTACATGACACCTTTATGAGATATATTTTTTTAATTGTTAACTTTTTCTTTATTCTTGTCTTTTTTTTTCCCCTCCTCTCCACCAATTCCATCAAGCCTTTAGCATCCAATGCCTCTATGCGTGGAGAAATTCTTAGTTTACATAAATCACATAAATAAATTATACGGTATAATTTATATTATATATAATATAATAAGTTAAAATATATAATTTATATGAATTAAATCTATTTTAAAATTTCAGCTATGTGAGACTACCATCATTAAAATCCTTCATTATCAACATATCTAATTGGATTTGGAACCGCGCAAATTGTCGTTTCATAGATATTTGACACGATCACATAAATATTTTATATAATTACATAAATATTAACATTTTATACGTAATTATATTTTTAAACATTAAAGATTTGGATCGTCAAATGGCCGCGACCTAGATGCTATCTAATCACCTCAAAGGCTTTTCTTGTTCTCCCTCGGCGCTGCCACCCGTCATCTCTCACGCCAAACACAAAGCAAAAGAATCAAATCAAATCACAATTCCAAATTTCCAACCCAAAGAAAGCATATCATGACTCTAGAAATCAGTTTTTTTTTAAAAAAAAAACCATCAAAGAAAAACATTCAAAAGCATCTTTTCTTCATGGTTGCCGTAGCAATAGCGTAGTAGACGATGGAGATGTGTGAGGATTTTAGAAGTTAGAGATTGGAGGTTGATGATGGAGGATTTTGGCGGTGGTAATTTTGCAGAGAGGCGTTGGAGGTAGGAATGGCAGTACGGGTAGGCGGATTCAGGACTAGAAATTTAACTCTACTCCTCTGTTTCCCTATTTTTCCAGTCTCTAATATAAGGAAAGGAGAAGATCACTGGCTTCGACCCCAAAGGAAAAAAAAAAAAAATCTTCATTTCTAACTAAAGAAAGTGAGAAAATTCTATCGAGCACAGAATGTTTTAAGTGTTTGTATTATGTGCAAATAAGATTATATATAATATTTATTGTATAACTCTTAAATATAAATATTATTTAATGTACGTACATCGAATACATATAAGAATTTTTTAAGAAAATAAAAGTCAGCTAATTGTCTAAAATGAGTATAAAGTTTTATTAACAAAATAAAAATTCTTACAAGAAAATGAAGGTCAGCGAATTGTCTAAAATGAGTCTAAAATTTTATTAACAAAATAAAAAATATGTAAAAAAAATGAGCAAAACACATCCATTATTGAAAATTTAAGACAATTTACTCATAAAATTATAATAAAATATTAAAATAAATTCTAAAAATAAAATAATCATGAAACACAATAAATTATGAACCATAATAAATTTTACAATTTATTCACAAAATAATAATAATGAGATCAAAATATTTATGTTTCACTATTTATATTCTTTATATATATTTTTTTACTTTTTTATAAAAATAATAATAATAAATTTTATGTTTCATAAAAGGTGTCATGACTCCTTTATGAGTATAATATTAAGGCATAGATATATTATTATCGATATAAAAAAATTGGTGACATCAAATTAGGTATGGGATTTCATCTAGTCTTTAATTTTTTTTATCCTAAAATTGTGCGATAATATCAAATTATTGATATTTTAAAATAAGATTTTAGTCGTAAGCCACATAAGCACCTAAAACGGTAGAGGGCAGTGTGGGTCCATGGAAAGGCCTCGTGTCACCAGAAGAATGGGACACGAAGCAAGGACTCATATACTCAGCTCGATCTTGACAAGAGCAAGCTTGTTTCTTTCTTATCCCTTCCTCCTATACAAAATTTTTCTTCTCATCCAAATCGACGCATTTTATTAATTAGTGGATGGTAAGAAATTAATAAAGAAAAACACTTTTATTTGGAGAATTATTTATTGGCTGCATATAAAATACTAGAGAGAAACTTATTTTTAATTTAAAATGAATTTTCGAATAATTAAATCTTTCGAACATAATCGAAAGTATATGAAAAATAAACCCAAAAAAATGATATAGAAAAAGTAACAAGAAAAAAGGCATTTCTAACTTTCACGTAATTGTTAAAGACGGCTACCAATGATTCCAAAGCTAGGCCCTTTAAGGCATTTGACAGATGAATGAATAGAATGGAATGGAATATTTCTCGTGGTGTAAAGTGTGACAGGAAGAAATATTCTTACTTTTACTCCATCTAAAAACCAAAGATTTTCACGGGATAATATTACAAAAGAATATATTCCTTGCTTTTCCCCTATAAAATATAAAAATATTTAAGCTATCATTTAGCAAATCTTTTCTTTTTCATGTTATATGTCATGGCGATTCAAGATTAGTTGTCTGAGAAGGGATTTTTCAAACTAGAACTTTGAATTATTATTTTTTTTCATATTTTCGCTAAAAATTTTAAATTAGAATGGAACTAGAACTTTGAGTTTGGAGGAGTAGAATCATATAAAAGAAAAAAAAAATCAAAGAACATATTATAAAATCTATTATTTTTTTTGGAAGTATTAAAAGACAAATTTTAAATTTAAAATTTGGTAGGGGGAGAAAGCTATCTCGGCATAATTCTGTCCTTCAATTTTTATAAACCGCTTAATTAAAAATTGGACACAACATAAATATTAATAAAAGTCGGTTGAATATCGCATCTGAAACCTACAGCTTATACTAAAGCATTGGCAGCCATATTAATATATATATATATATATATGTGCCTTGAGCCCATCTCATTTTGTGCATATTTTTTCTGCTCTCTCAAATTAATACCTCCCACGGAAAGAAAAAGGAAGAAGATGAGTTGGTTACTAGGAGGAAGAAGGGGAATGAGCTGGAGAGACCAAACCCTAGCGTCTGCTTCTGCACCTCCCATGCCATTGATAATCTTATTTGGACTGGTTATTATCTTGATGTACTTTGCAACTTATTCAGACTACAAGGCAAAAACAGAGCGTACCATGATCGGTTTCAAGCTGTTTCTTTTCCTGTTGCCTGTGCTGCTGATTTTGTTCGTCCATATGATGATGGTCAGCAGGTGGTTTTACGTCGGAGGTTCGAGGACAGCTTACGAGTCGGCGACACTGCAAGACGGCAGCTCTCCGTTGGTTCTGGCCCTGGTGGTGCTGCTACTTTTGGCATTGGTCTACTATCACTCTTCGGTTCAGTCCAGTTGGTTTCGACTTCGTTAGTACTAGTTTTGTGCTTTTTGCAGAAGCATAGCTCCTTGAAGAAAAATATGAGGTCCTTATGTATATATCTAGGAAGAAAATAGAAAGAACCCTTTCTATACGTGTTTGTGTGTTTTGTTGGTTTTTTCAATATATATCCCTTCTGTCTTTTCTTATTTCTTTGGAGTAATTTGAGGTGGTGCAATTCACAAATACAGTCAAATTTTATGATTTATAATAGGTTAAATTTTATAGTTAGAGAAATTTAATGATTGTAGATTTCTAATTTTACGGGTTTTTTTTATTTACTTTAGTGTAATTTTATCTTTTTTAAATATTTTTTTTGAAATAATTTTATAAATAATAAATTCGTTAGAGTTAATTTTTATTGATTTATGAGTTATTTTATTACGAGTTTCTAACAAATTATAAGCAAGGATACTCGTCATTATTACAAGATTAAAATAGGTGGGATTGTTTTGTAACATATACATTGGTGAATAAGTTTTCACAATCCAGGCTCATCTATTAATCATTTTATTTATTTATTTTTCTCACAATCTTATATACAAATTCCTGATATAACTGTAGTTATCCTATAGAGCATAAGAAAAAGAGCAGTTATGGACAATGAAAAAGGAATCATCAAAAGGTATTCCCATTCCACTGGGAAGTTGAAAAATACATTTAGAAAAAGAAAACAAGGTACCATTAGTTGAAGTTTGCATGGCAATCAAGCCAGGATATCCTCAACCTTGAGCTCCCGCCCGGCCTTCTCCAGCTCTTGACCTTCCAACGGCTTCTCATTAGCAAGTTTCTTCAGCTGGGCAAGTCGGAGATCCTTGCTCATTTTCCTCTTGTACATCTCCGCGAATGTAATGGCTTCCTCCATCACTGGCTTCTCCCCATCACTTATCTTGAGCGGGTACACAATGGCCTGCGGTGCTGGATTCTGAAAGGTGGCAATTGACAGCCGGCTGCATTCGGAGTTCACCACTGCTTGGTTGGCCTCATTCTTGAGCCGCCATTGCTAAGATACTGCCAATCAATATGAACATTCAGTCAATCTAAGGTATAAAAACTGTTGAAACCCATTGTTCTAGTAGAAAATGTACTGGTGTACTGTTGAAGATGCAACTCAGCAATCCATTTAGAAGCCACGTTGATGTCTAACTCAGCATGTAAACTTGCCAAATCACTCAATGACATATCATCATCTACTTCTTGTGATCCCGATTGAACTTAATTCCATTTTAGTTTTGCCGCCATATTCTCAGAAAGCTCAGAGGAATTTGTTTGCCTTTGCAATCTGTTAATTATTCATTGTATTTTAATTCTTCTTTCAGTTCCATATATATAAGAACTCATCTTGTGTTCCTTTTCATTTTAATGAGAAGAAATCTTTTCTGCAATTTCTCTATCTGCTCTTTGGTAGTTCTTCATTGCCTTGGTATTCCCTGCCTATTCTTTATAATATTAGAATTCATTTCTTCATACGAATTTGATTTTCTCCATGGTATCAGAGCATTCTTTTTTATGAATCCGATTATGATGAAAGTAAGATATTGAATCAGAGGTAACCATCAAACTTTTCATTTTGTTTTGGTATATGATTTTTGGAAATTGCAAAGGGCTATAAATTGTGGTTGAATTGGATCTGTGGCTATGGCTAATCAAGAGATAACAGCTTCAAATCCTCTTTATTTGCATCCAAATGAAAATCCTTCTCTAGTTTTGGTTCAACTGGCCTTAAATGAAAGAAATTATCATCAGTGGTGTAGGGCAATGAGAATGGCTTTGATTTCTGAAAATAAGCTAGGTTTTGTTAATGGTACAATTAAGGCACCAAATCGTGCACACCACACTTATGCTACGTGGGAGCAATGCAATAATATGGTTTTGTCTTGGATTTTGAACTCTGTTTCACCATCTATAGCTCAGAGTATGATCTGGATAGACTTAGCTTTAGATGTTTGGAATGATTTGTGTGAAAGGTTTTTATTCTTTCAAAATTTCAGACCTTCAAGAAGATATATACAACCTAAAACAAGGATCTTTAACTGTGAATGAGTATTATACCAATTTGAAAACACTATGGGAGGAATTGCAGAATTTGAGACCCTCACATATTTGTCATTATGATCCAAGATGCAAATGCCCAACTTTGCCTCAGGTTAGGGCAAACAATGATGTAGATTTTGTTATAAGGTTCATAAAAGGATTAAAAGAGGAATTCAATGGAATTCAATCTCAAGATCTGTTAACCAAGCCTTTCCCTACAGTGAATCAAGCCTTTTCCATGGTTTCTACGCATGAGAGGTCATTCATTATAATGCAACACATGCTGATTTTTCAGTTTCTACTAGTCCTCAAGTGTTTGCTACAGGAAATGCTATGATTGAATCACCTTTGCCAACTATGAATGCCTCAAGAAATGAACAATTGTTGAATGTGGTTAATGGTGTAAATGGAAGGAATATGCAGTCTGCAAGAAATCATACTTACAGAAGAGGCAGCAATATGAATAGAAAGTTGCAGTGTACTTTTTGTGGCCTGCAAGGACGTACAATTGATAGATGTTATAGAAAATATGGTTTCCCGACTAGTTATAGAAACAAAAACAAGGCTTCAGGAAGTCAAGGCCACATGTCACAGGCAAATTCAGAAATTGGAAGTTAAGGATTTATACCACAAGAAAATTTTGTAGTTGAGAACTTTCTTTTTAATCTGTTTCTAATGTTGGACATCAAGCTGCAGGCTGCTCAACTGTTCTAGTGGATTCACATGCTTCAAAATTTGTGACTTAAGAGCAATATCAACAATTGTTGAATCTGCTTCAATCACATCATCTTTCTTCAAATGAAAAATCTCATGTTGATTCTGACCATATTCATTCCATTAATCAAGCCAGCCTTACACCAGTATTCTCCAACTCTTCACAAGGTGCTCAAAATACAGGTATCAGTTCTTCTGTTTGGATCTTAGATTCAGGAGCAGCTAACCACATTTGTTCATGTTTAGCTTACTTCACTGAATATTATCCTACTCATAATATCTTTGTTAAGCTGCCTACTGGAGATCTAGTTCATGTTTCATATGTAGGAAGTGTTCAGTTAACTTCTCATTTAGCCTTGCATCAAGTTTTGTTCATTCCTCAGTTTTCTTTCAATCTAATATCAGTTAGCAAACTGCATCATCAGCTAAATTGTGTCATAACCTTCAAAAATAATTGTTGTCTTATCCAGGATCCTCATCTTGGTCAGATGATTGGATCAGCTAAGTTGTCTAGAGGATTATATCACATTGATCTTCAGCAGCTTACTCCTTCTGCTAATACAACCTCTGTCCACCCTTCTGGAGATTTCTATAATAAGTCACTGATTTGGCATTTCAGACTTGGTCACTTATCTACTAATCAATTAGCAGAAATTCATAAAGCTGATTCCTCTGTTGTTTTACCTTCTAAAAATGTGTTTTGTCCTATTTGTCCTTTAGCTAAACAACATAAATTGTCTTTTCCTTTGCATCATGGATCTGTTGATGCCATATTTGATTTGGTTCATATGGACAGTTGGGGACCTTTTAATACTACCACAGTTAATGGACATAGATATTTTCTTACTGTTGTTGATGATTATAGCAGATTTTGTTGGATTTTCCTTTTAAAACAAAAATCTGAAGTAAGACTCTTGATACAACACTTTGTTGCTTATGCTGAAACACAATTTAACAAAAGGATTAAACTCTTGAGATCAGATAATGGTTTAGAGTTTCAGCTTACTGATTTTTATCATACCAAAGGAATCATTCATCAAACCTCTTGTCCCTACACACCTGAACAGAATGGCATTGTGGAAAGAAAACACCAACACATTCTTAATGTAGCTAGGGCCCTCAGATTTCAATCTCAAATACCACTTGCATATTGGGGCTATGGTGTTAAGCATGTTGTTTATCTCAGAAACATCACTCCTACGCCAGTCTTACATCAACAAATTCCTTATGAGAAATTATATCACAAACAACCAAACTACAGTGCCTTAAAGGTTTTTACACCAGATCACAGCCTGAAATTGTTCAAGAATTGCACAATGCAAGACTCGAACCCATAACCTCCAAAATGTATATGTTATGTTTAGCCACTGAACTATGACAATTGTTATGCTATCCTTTTTTTTATTATTATTATTTAAACTACTCTGAATAATCTTTGTGTGTGTGTGTTTTTTTTAAAATAAAAGTATTATAACAAAATATAATAATCATATTAAATTCAATATAAAACCTTATTATTTAATATAAAAAATATTTTTTATATTTATATAATTTTAAAATTTTATATACTACCAATTATACTATCTTTTTTATTAAATGATTCACACACACACACATACACACACACACACACACACACACACACACACAAACATATTCATATATTCATATATATATATACACACACACACACACATATTTATATATTCATACACACACACACACACACATGTTGAGAAATATGCCTTTTTAGACTAGATTTCTGATGTAAACATCGAATATTTTAATAAAAGAATTTATTTTTAAAAATTATTTGTGGATTTACATTTTTATTTGTGCACAATTACGTTTAGAAAAGACCCATTGTGTTTAAGTAAGTGGTCCATGTGAATGGATGTTTTTCACAGTAATGTATGAATCACGGGTTACTTAACACATAAATGTTCGTTCTTAACCAATTGATGAGAATGAGAATCTCGTCATGTTTAGGTTATTATGTTATGAATTTCAAATGGGGAATGGCTTATCTTTAACCAGTGAGTAGTCCACTCACTTCATGACATAAGCATATTTCGAATACGTAGAACATGACCTGTAGTAGTGGTTTCTAAAAGAACTATATGGTAGAAACCTAGACTACTACTGCTACAACGTGGACTAGTACTCTACGACTTGAGTATGAGTTGGTGATCTGACGAAGTTGGAAGCATGTACTTTGATATGCTATAGTTGAGGTTCTATTATAGGGCCAATATACTTGCATGTTGGGTATATGTAACTAGTTAGTTAAGACAGATTTGTACAAGATAGTTTCTATACTATATCGCCTCTTATGGTTGTCTGAATGATCTAAATATCCAGGGCCCTAGAAAACATGATTTAGATGTTTGCTTTAGAGTAGCTCCCTTGGAAAACGAAAACAATCCAGGAAGTCGTGGATCATTGGATTAGAAGCCTAAGGATAGCATATGTCATTTAGAGAGGTGTTAGTACACTTCTTCCTCTCTAAATGTACAGTAATGTATAGAGGGGTATTTTAATCATTACACTTGTAGGTCGGAGACTTTGCTAACGCAGCACTGTTCTTGGGGTCAATGTTTCCTTATGGTGATATTAGGAAATATTTAAAATACAAAATACAGCTACTTATATGGCAAGTGTATTTTGGTCATTTTAATAGCCAAGGCAGTGTGTCTTTTGGTCCTCAATATAAATCGTGAGTCCTAATTAAATACAGACTAAGGAGTTGGTCTTAAATTAAATTAAATATAATTTATTTTATTTAAGTAACCTGATTTAATTATTGGGCTAGAACAAAATAAAGGCCCATGGAGAGAGATAATTAATTAAATTAATTTGGTAGGTTAATTAATTATTCAGGGCTTTGGCCCAATTTGAATAATTAAGGATTAACCTAGGACTAAACTAATATAGGCTTATTAATTGGACTAGTTTATTTGGCCTAGGAAATTAATTATTTGTTGGGCCATTTATTTGATTCTAATTAGAATAATTAATTTAATCCAAAAGGCGAAACTAAGAGTTCAATAGGCCAGTTCAGTTTAACCTAGGATTTTATTTAGGTTAAACAAGAGGATTGAATACAACGTTGGTTTTCACTGCTTCTTCTCTGTGAAAAAAGAGACGCCTCTCTCACTCTCTCTCCAAGAAAGTTCCTTGGCCCTGTAAGTTGTTCACTAAACGAGATTAGACAGACCATATACTAGAAGATCGAGAGTTTGGCATTCACCTACATGCAAAGACAGAGTATGAGGCTTGCAGGAATCACACCAGAGGTTTCCACTAACACACCTATCCCGGTTCCACACATTCTGGTCCAACCAACTTTGAGAATAAGGAGAAAATGTTAGAAATTTTTTTGCTCGGAATCTGGACAGAGCGCAATCGGCGCCGGCTAGGGCTGCCGAAACCGGTGCTGACGCTGTTCGAGAGTTCCCCTGTTCTTCAGTTTTTTAGTTTTTGCTTCCGCTGCGTGCTCTGTATTTTTCCTTTCTAGGCCTTCAACACACACACACACACACACACACACACACACACACATATAATTGTTTATTTTAATACACACATATATTTCTACACACAAAAATATTACATTCTATTTTAATTCGTATCAATTATTTTTCAAAAATAAATAAGTTAGAGATATCAAAATAAAATATTTATAAATATTTGACCATTTTAATCAAAATGTATGAAACAAAAATAAATATAATAAAATTTAGAATAAAAAAATAAATAAATTCATGGCAAATCCCTCGCAATTTGCTAGGGATTTTCCACGGACTAATATAATCCGTGGCAAATTGCCACGGAAAATAATTAATGAATTTTTCTTATCATTTTTTATCACTATTTTACTTAACATATTTTTTGTATATTCTAAATGGTAATATAGTTAATTACACTGATATTTCCAATGGCTTTTGTTGTAAAAAAAAAAATTATATCATATCATTAAAATTTTTTATTTTAATACACACATATATTTCTACACCCAAAAATATTACATTTTATTTTAAATTCATATCATTTTTTTTAAAGAATAAATAAGTTAGAGATAAAAAAACAAAATGTTTATAAAATATTTGACCATTTTAATCAAAATAAATATAATATAAATTAGAATAAAAAAGAAAAAAATAAATCCGTGGCAAATCCCTCGCAATTTGCTAAGGATTTGCCACGGACTAACATAATCCGTGGCAATTTGCCATGTAAAATAATTAATGAAATTTTCTTATTCTTTTTTATCACTATTTTACCTAACATGTTTTTTTGTATATTTTAAATGATAATATAGTTAATTGCACTAATATTTCCAATGACTTTGTTGTAAAAAAAAAAAAAAAATTATGTCATATCTTTAAAACTTTTTATTTTAATACATACATATATTTCTACACACAAAAATATTACATTCTATTTTAAATTCGTATCAATTATTTTTAAAAAATAAATAAATTAGAGATAAAAAATAAAATGTTTATAAAACATTTGACCATTTTAATCAAAATGTATGAAATAAAAACAAATATAATAAAAATTAGAATAAAAAAAATAAATCCATGGCAAATCCCTAGTTAATTTTGCTAGGGATTTGCCATGGACTAACATAATTTGTGGCAAATCCGTGGCAAATTGCCACGAAAAATAATTAATGAAATTTTCTTATTCTTTTTTATCACTATTTTACCTAATATATTTTTTGTATATTCTACATGGTAATATAGTTAATTGCACTGATATTTCCAATGGCTTTTGTTGTTAAAAAAAAATATATATCATATCATTAAAATTTTTTATTTTAATACACACATATATTTCTACACCCAAAAATATTACATTCTATTTTAAATTCGTATAAATTCTTTTTTAAGAATAAATAAGTTAGGGATAAAAAAACAAAATGTTTATAAAACATTTGACCATTTTAATCAAAATAAATATAATAAAAATTAGAATAAAAAAGGAAAATATAAATTCGTGGAAAATCCCTCGCAATTTGCTAGGGATTTGCTACGGACTAACATAATCCATGGCAATTTGCCATGGAAAATAATTAATAAAAATTTCTTATTCTTTTTTATCACTATTTTACCTAACATATTTTTTGTATATTCTAAATGGTAATATAGTTAATTGCACTGATATTTCCAATAACTTTTGTTGTCAATAAAAAAATTATATCATATCTTTAAAATTTTTTATTTTAATACATACATATATTTCTACACACAAAAATATTGCATTCTATTTTAAATTCGTATAAATTATTTTTCAAGAATAAATAAGTTAAAGATAAAAAAACAAAATGTTTATAAAATATTTGACCATTTAAATCAAAATTAATATAATAAAAATTAGAATAAAAAAGAAAAAATAAATCCGTGGAAAATCCCTCGCAATTTGCTAGGGATTTTCCATGGACTAACACATCGGTGGTTTATGTTTGGCTATGTTTGGCATAATTTTTTGGTACCTTTTTTTGCTACCGATTTGCCACGGAATATATTTTCATTACTATTTGCTACTATTTCCATCGCAATTTCATGACAAATTGCCATGGATTTGCTATGGTATATTTTTCCTCACAAGTTGCTTGTATTTTGCTGTCCGTGATAAAATTCGTCGCTGATTGCCACGGAAATTTTTCGTGGCAAATTCACATTTTTCTTGTAGTGGAAGCAGACTTTGTGCTTTTCTTGGTTATTCTCAATCTACAAAAGGTTTTTTGCTCCTAGATTATTTTTCCAGAGAGATCTTCATGTCCAAACATGTTACCTTCGTAGAAACTCATTTTCCTTTCATTCACACGTCTTCCACATCAAATTCCAGCCTAAATGAACCTGTGTTACCTTTGCCTTATTCTTCATCTTCCATTTCACCTACCATTTCATCTAACCAGGCTCTTGATTTTGTTTCTAATCAGTCTCCCGTATCTACCTCTTCTCTGCCACATTTATCTCCCTCTCCTTTTCCTACCAAAAGGTCAACTAGACTATTATTCCCCCAGTCTATTTGTCTGACTATGTTTGTTCCGAGGTTCACAACATTACTACACCTCATTTCTTATCTTCTTCTACTACTAGTTTAGCTTTTTTTGTGTAATACCAAGTAACATTCCGAGCCTAAACATTATTTTGAGGCTGTGAAATCCATAGACTAGTGTGCAACCATGCAAGCTGAGATTTCTGCTTTAGAAGCTAATCATACATGACACCTAATACCTTTACCTTCTGGTAAGCAAACCATTGGTTGCAAATGCGTCTATCGCATCAAGTATAAGGCTGATGCCTCTATAGACAGGTATAAAGCCAGACTTGTAGCAAAGGGTTACACACAACAAGAAGGTATAGACTTCTTGGACACTTTTTCTCCTGTGGTTAAAATCACCACCATTCAACTTATGTTGGCTTGGCAGCCAAGTCTAATTGGTATATTCATCAATTGGACATTAATAATGCCTTCTTGCATGGGGATTTGATAGAAGAAGTGTATATGGAATTGCCTCCTAGTTTTGCTACTCCTGATAAGAGTTTGGTTTGCAAATTGGATAAATCTTTATATGGCTTGAAACAAGCAAGTCAGCAATGGAATGCCAAACTCACTGGTTATTTACTCTCTCTTGGTTTTCAGTAGTCTAAATGTGATTATAGCTTGTTTTTCAAACGAAATGCTGATGTCTTTATTGCTCTTTTGGTGTATGTGGATGATATCCTTATTTTGAGTAATCAATTAGTTGTTGTTACTGATATCAAAACACAGTTGAATCATTAATTTCAAATTAAGGATTTGGGGGGCCTGTATTATTTTCTTAGTTTTGAAGTCCATAGAACTACAGTAGGTATTACTATATCTCAGAAGAAATATGTGTTAGATATGCTTCAAACTTATGGATACATTGGTTGTAAGCCTGTGTCCACTCCTCTAGATAGTAAGCAAAAATTGGCTGTTGGTGATTCAGATCTATTCTATGATGTTTCTCTTTACAAAGGACTAGTTGGCAAGTTATTATATTTGACTCATAGCAGGCCTGATATCACATTTGCAATACAACAGCTCTGTTAGTTCTTAATAGCTCCTACTGTTCTACAAATGTAAGCAGTGTATCTAGTCCTTAGATATCTCAAAGGCTCTGTTGATCTTGGTTTACATTTTGTAGCTGATAACTCTTTTGATATTCAAGTATATTCAGACTTTGATTGGATAGGATGTCTTGCCACTAGGAGATCTATCACTGAATTTGGCATTTACTTTGGGTCTGCTTTTGTGTCTTGGAGGTCCAAGAAGCAGTTTATTATTGCAAGAAGTTCTATAGAGGCAGAATATAGAGCTTTGGCACAATCAGTTTGTGAACTTCAATGGATTCTACACCTTTTTAAGGAGCTTGATTTCTTTTGTCCCTTACCAGTTCTAATCTTTTGTGATAACAGAAGTGTTGTCTGCCTCGTTGAAAATCCAGTCTTCTATGAAATGACTAAACATATAGAACTCGACTATCACTTCATTAGGGATTTATACCAAGCCAAAAGCATCAAACCACTGCCTGTTTCTTCTGCTCAGCAGCTTGCAGATATCTTTACCAAGCCTCTTCCTCCAGCTTCTTTCCATCTTTTATTATCTCATCTAGGAATCTTGTCTACTTTTAGCTTGCGGGGGGATGTTGAAGATGCCAATTTAGCAATCCATTCAGATGCCACATTGATGTCCAACTCAGCATGTATACTTGCCAGATCACTTAATGACAGATCATCATCTGCTTCTTGTGATCCCGATTGAACTTAATTTCATTTTAGTTTTGCCGCCATATTCTTAGAAAGCTCAGAGGAATTTTTTTACCTTTGCCAGCTGTTAATTATTCATTGTATTTTAATTCTTCTTCCAGTTCCATGTGTATAAGAATTCATCTTGTGTTCCTTTTCATTTTAATGAGAAGAAATCTTTTCTGCAATTTCTCTATCTGCTCTCTGGAAGTTCTTCATTGCCTTGGTATTCTCTGCCTATTCTTTATAATTAGAATTCATTTCTTCATACGAATTTGATTTTCTACATGTATGAAATAAATAGGGCATACTCATATTGCCGTGGTCACCCAGGTTGACGACAAAAGCTCCCCCAACGGATTGGACGGGGATCTAGGTATTGCCACCATCCTTGGTAGCCAAATCCTGATGCAACAGGGTAATAATTAATGTTTTCAGAATCGGATCGGACATTGAACCGAAAAATTTACTGATTCACAGTTCAATTGTCCAATCGTAATTAGATCGTAATTGAACTGTAATTGAGCCGGTAATATTAAGTATAATTTAAAAATTAAAAATATAATTATTTTTAAGAATAAAATTAATTAATAATAGAGTATAATTCATGTCCATAAATACATAAATAACGAAATTTAAAATAGTCATTCTTAATTTATTACAAACACACAATTTCAAATCTATATTAAGTTATTACTTAAAATAAAGGTACAAATTCTCAAATTCCTTTAGGCCAACTTTTATGATCAAAAGAAAATAGATATGGCTTTTTAAAGGAAGCCACTTACTCTACCAAAAGTTATCTGTTAGGGAGAGGACTCAGAATCCTCTTAACTACCACCACTATTTGGTGTGCAATTCTACCTGCCCCGTTGGGTCAACTTTGTGAGTATTATTCCCGTTGGCAACTCAACAGGAGTCGAACTCGAGATGTGTGGGTAATGAAGGCTTTGAATCTAACTTTTGGTGGAGTAAGTGGTTTCCTTAGATTTAATGAATAAATCTTTTATTTATTTTTATTTTTTATTGTAAAAAATGAATCACAATATCACTTTGGATTCATTTTTTATTATTCTAAATTTAAAATTTCAAATCTCAAGTAATGAATTAAACTTTGAACCTCATAAAAAAAAAATTACTTTTCCATCCAACGGAGCTAATTTAAAAAGTTTAGTGAAAGCATTCCTTTCTATCCAAGCTCTAAGCGTGACCACATCCTCTATGTTTGCCAGCCGCAATCCCAAGAAATTTGAGTTGAATTTTCAGTTATACCATTCTTGGATGCCTACTTTCTGTGGAGTTATATAAAGAAATGGTTTGTCTTGTCCAAATAGAAAGCTGTTGGTTACCGTGTTCAAAGATACAACACAAAAGCCAAGAAGAAGAAGTGAATGTATATGGTGCAAATTGGAGTGGTCCCATCGTCTACCATTTTTCTCTTCAAATTAGCCATATTCCAAATATCCAAATTCACATTCAAAGCGGCTGCGAGGATTCACCAAAGCCAGAAACCCTCTGAGGATTCATTCCCAAAGCCAGAAATCCTCCGAGGATTCACATTCAAAGCGGTTGCGTCGTCATCACATTCACCAAATTTCACTTCTACTTGCGGCAAGAAGCACATATTCCAAGTGGGCTTGGGGGTTTTGGCTACTTTAGTTGCTTTAACTCCTTTGGATGCCACTGCCCAGTAGCTATTTCCATTTGAGTAGTGTTGTTAAAGAAGAAAAGAGAAGGGAATTAGGGATTCTCAATTTCTCATAGCTGAAAGAGTAAAGACTAAAGGTAAATTGAAATTGCGGGACTTGTTTTTTTTTTTTTTTTGAGGGTTTTGAACTTTATTGAATTATAAAATTTGCCCCCTTAATTTTTTTTCAAACAAATTGCGCGGTTCATCGGTCCAAAACGGTTCTCTCAAACTATTGCAGTTTTTGAGAAAAATTGCTTGAATGATATAATTGGACCGGTAACAGTACTGCGTCATGATCAGATCAATTTGGTCCTAAAAACCTTGGTAATAGTTCTGGTCGGTGTGTCGCTTGAGATTGAGTGTAAGGTCGGGCTGCGAACACTTCTGGTAGAAATTAAACACCACCTTCTGGTCCATGTCTTCAGACAAAACCTCCAACAACTTAAAAGCAAGGCCCATCAACTCCTCACTATAGGCCTCTATGATTCCCCGCCACTTTTCGGGCTTATCTGCCCACCTTGAATAGTCTCGAGCCCTTATTGGGTTCGAAAAGTAAGTGACAATCTCCCACTAGTGTCGCGCCTAACCCCCTTTAAACAACGAAACAACGAATATGGCTGAAGTTTCGAGTCGTTAGCATGCTGCTGGGTCAGCCAGATGAGTATAGTAAAATTCCACCAAAACCAACCAGATAAATATAGACGGAAGCAGCAGAAAGTAAAAAAAATTATTCTTTTACATATGCAATTGTATCTGATCCGGGGAGGAATTATAGAAAGCCAATGATCATTAATATAAATGTGAAAGTTCTACTCAGTGGACAGTGATGAATGTTGTTCTAAGGGGTACCTGAGGTGGCTAGAGAAAATGAAGCCACTTTTTTTGCCACCGGTCATGTCGAAACGAAGTTTCTCTTCATGTCTGCAATGAGACCGGCGTCAACTCCATGATCGACCACCTGAAACACACCCCAATCTTCACAAGCTTCGACGACCTTGTTGCATATCTCCATTCTCCATTCATTTGTCTCATCAATATCAGCCAGAGAAATTACCGTAATTTCGTTGCTGAAGATATTGTATGCCACCTTTTGTCTGTCATCCTCGTCTCTCACGAAATTTGGTTGCAGCAATGGTAATTTGTTTTTAGTTTGCACATTTGAAGGCAAGGAAATGTGCCAAAAGATCTTAGAGTGTTGTGTCAAACGAATCAAACAAATGAGTGGTTGAATTAGACAACCACTCCACATGGATTGTTGAAGAATAATTGATGATGGCCTGCCTATAAATAGGCATGCTCGAAATGCAACGAAGACACACCAACGAAAAACACAAGCATTTGAGAGAAGCTTTTGTTTAGAGTGAAGAAAAATTGTGAGGGTTTGAGAAAATTCTCTGGGTACTCTCTAGGTATTTTTCTTGGGTTTAGGATGTGAGAAAAATATTATATTTGATATTGTGTGGTTGTAATAATTTTCCACATCGTGAATATTTTTCTCGGTTGTCTTTTGACAACGGTCGTGATTTTTCTCTGATTTTGGAATTTTCCACGTAAATCCTTATCTTGTTAGTTTTATCTGTAATTGCTTGATTATTATTGTGTATTCAAAGGTAGTGTGGGGTAATAGAGGGATATTTTTTCCCAACATGGAGGCCATTGAGGAATTTGATGCAAGATTTTGCATTGGGGATAGAGGTTACGGAAGTGTTTACGAGGAAAAAATTTCATCAGATACTATTGTCGCTGTAAAAAGACTTCATCATCTTCTGAGGAGGCAAATCAATCAAATTTTCTCAATGAGGTAAGGGCCTTGATATTGATAAGGCACCGAAACATTGTGTCTACAGTTTCTGCTGAGTGCCAGACATTCATTTCTAATATATATCTTGGAAGAGGTAGCTTGGCCAAGCTTTGGAGCATGGACGAAGATGCAACAAATCTAGATTGGCCAAAAAGAGAGAATATGATCAAAGGCATTGCAGATGCTTTATATCTTATATGCATCACATTTGTCCACCACCTATAATTCATCGAGACATATCAAATGAAAAAATTTTACTTGATTCTAAATATGAGGCTTGCATTGGAGTTGGCACTGCTAAGCTTTTGAAGATCTACTCTTCGAATCAAAGCGCATTTGGAGGAACATATGGATATATTACACCAGGTAAGTTTCATATATTTTGCAACAATCCGTGTAATTACTTGCTGCAATATTAATATATAATATCATTTTTCTCCTCTACAGAGCTTGCATAAACAGTTAGGGTGACTGAAAGTTGTGATGTGTATAGCTTTGGAGTGTTGGCATTGGAAGTAAGATATACCAATCAGTAGTTTTGTATAAATAAACCACTTTTAGCAATCTTAGTAAACTATAGAAGACAAGGATGGGTCCTGCTTCACAAAAATACTTCCTTTCATTTCTTTGGGCCTTATCAATCATCTCATTATGCTCTTCAAATGGAAAACCAGTTTCCAAAATCAAACCAATCTCCGGCAAGCTTCGTGGATTCTTCAGCCTACCAATGCAGCCGCCAATTCCTCACAGCTTCAAACTTCCGGTGCCGGCCCATGCTCTTTCAATGTCCCCCCTCCTTTCTTTCTTTCTAGAGGAATAGAAAACTTTTTTGCAATGCAATATCAATATGGTAATCTGCCCTACAAATCAAATTCAAAGTAATGTAATATTTCTGTCCAAGAGAACAATTAAATGACATTTGATTCGTGCTTGACTCTACTTTATCTGTAACCTAGTTGAAGAAATTTTAGTTCCGTAACATCAAATGATAATTGTAATTAGTAGATACCATATTTGATTAGTATATATTCCTTTTTTAAATATAGATCACTTTTGTAAAATTCACACAAATTAAGAAAGTTAATATTTATAGAATTTTAAAATAAATAGATTGATTTACCCTTATAAAAAATGTTAATGTTATTTTAAAATTTTAAAATTATTTAATATTAAATAATAAGGGTAAATTAAAAAATAATAATAACAAATGCATTATTTATTTTATAAAAAAATTATTTGAAAACCAACACAGCTGCTCAAATTACCATCCTTTCATTACATTCCTACTCATTTTTGAAATGCTTATGTTTAGGATGAATGTGACAAGAAAAGCAAAGACTATGTAAGTCTCTTGTGTAGACTTGGAAGTGAGCCCCAAAAATACTTTTCCATTTTTTTTTTCTTTTCCAATTCGTACCATTTGTAGTCAACAATGAATTAGCAGCGCTATTTAAAAACCACAACTCAATGCACCTAAAAATTTTAAAATTTTTCCTTCAAATTTTTAATTTTAATTCCCTTCAAATTGACAGCACTATATTTTACAAAATTGGATGTTTTCTCAAAAAAAGAAACAAGCCAAATTAGATGTACTCTTAATCTCCTTTTTTTTTTTTTTTCCTTTTCTTTTTCTTTCCTTGGTTGGAGATTATGCCCTCTTAATCTTACACTAGACATGTTGAGAATCATACCATATATTTCGTACGTTATGTAATCCTTCCAATTTTGATAAGTCCCTTATTGAAATATATATATATATATATATAAATTAAAAAATCATATTTATATTTATTATTTTCTTTGTGGAAAAAAAAAGGAAGCTCCTATTCAACACTCAACAGGTCACAGACTATCAAAAAAGGTTCAAAATCTTTTCAGAATCCAAATCATTAAATCCAGTTTAACTACGAAGAGAAATTTAACCAAAACGTCAAACATTTTTTTTTTTTTTTAACAAAGTAGTACAATAAAAATTAAAACCTATGAAGGTCTCGTGGCTGCTATAGTGTTACTGATTATGCTTGACAAAAGCACAATAGTAGGTTAATGATAAAATTGAAAAAAAGGGGAAAAAAGGGAAGAAAAAAAATATCTCACGTTCATTGTCAACATGGACCTAAACCTATTTCATTTATTGTAGAGTATAACCTCAATCTCAATGTAAACTAAGAGCAAGAGACTTCTGCCAAATGGCAAGTCTAATTAAATCCTCTAATAAATTCGTGTAGAGAAAATTCCCAAAATAATTTTATATATTTTTTTTAGTTGAAAAATAAATACAAGACTTTATACGCTATCGAAAATTCTAACATGAATTCGGTCTTATTAGTCTATGTATACCTAATCCATGTAAGAATATCCCATATTCCAATCCGCTTCATATAAAGACTTACAATCCAGCACCACACACATCTTTTTCTTCCAATTCCTGCTATAAGAAGATCATTTGATTTGTTTTAGATGGTTTACTATATTGTTATATAACAAAATCAATAATCTTACAACATCTTAAATCATAAATACATATGTCGTATATACAATACATTTATTTTTTTTTAAAGTTAAAATAAGTACAAAACAATGACAACTATGTTATATTAAACCAACAAAAGTCTTCTACTAATGACATAAATAAAAAAATAAAAAAGTCCAAGAAAATTTAGTAAATTCATAAAATTCTCAACAAAATAAGAAGGTGAAGAACAAAGACGAAAGTGACCACGGAATTGGAATTCTATATATTCGATAGGGTTACTAAAATCCCCACAAAAAAAAAAAAAATACAAATATTTTCATTATTTTTTAAAGGAAAAATAAGATTTTTAGTAATAACAATATAACATATATATATATATATATATATATAATATTTTGGAAACATATAATATATTTAATTTGATTTTGTTCGGTTGGAAGAATTCTTCAAATTAAAACAAATTTTCGGTTTCAAAATCATCCAAACCAAAACCGAACTAATCTAAACCCAAAACAATTATTTTGGTTTGGTTTGGTTTTTTTTAGTTTGGTCTGATTTAGTTTGAACGGTTTGATATTTTTCTCCAACAATCTGGGAAAATGATAGTCCACTGCCCTCTGAATACTGAAGTCTAGCCCAATAAACAGGTATGATACCAATTAGTGTAGATAAATAAAGCACTTTGAGCCGCCTTCAGTAAACTACAACACAAAAGCATGGGTACTCTTGCTTTGGGAATAAGTTCCTTCCTATTTCTTTTGGCCATAACAGTCATCTTTCACGGAGCTGCAGCTTCGGCAAAAGAAGCAGCAGCACTCTTCAAATGGAAAACCAGCTTTGAAAATCAGAACAATCCCCTGCTAAATTCATGGATTCTTCAGCCTACCAATGGAGCTGCCAATTCTTCCAAGCTTCAAAAATCCAGTGCCAGCCCGTGCACTTGGTCCGGTGTTTCATGTATTCATGGGAGCGTCAATAGGCTGAACCTCACAAATTCAAGTGTTAATGGTACCCTCTACATGTTCCCATTCTCATTGCTCCCAAATCTTGCATATTTGGATCTCAGCATGAATCAACTTTTCGGCACCATACCACAAGAAATAGGCAAGCTCTCCAAGCTTGTTTATCTTGATTTATCGATCAATCAATTTTCGGGAAGCATCCCCCATGAGATTGGTCTTCTGTCAAATCTTCAAAATCTTCATTTATACAATAATCACTTAAATGGATCGATTCCTGCTGAGATCGGCCATTTGAAGTCTCTTTCCGAGCTTGCGCTGTGTACTAACAACATCCGTGGCCCTATTCCTTCTTCCTTTGGCAATTTGAAAAACTTCACTAATCTGATTCTCTATGACAATCTACTTTCAGGTCCGATTCCTCCAGAAATAGGAAAACTTCACAAGCTCAGTCACATGTATCTGAACTATAACTGGCTTACTGGTGCCATTCCCCCTTCTTTCGGTAACTTAAGTAACCTGGTGGTGATGAATCTTTACAAGAATAACTTATCTGGTTCCATCCCCCCTGAAATTGGGAGATTGAAATCACTTGAGAGTCTAAGCTTGTTTGGGAATAATCTCACTGGCTCAATCCCAATCTCGCTAGGCAACCTGACCAATTTGACTCTTCTGCACCTGTACAGTAATGCACTTTCTGATTCAATTCCAAAAGAATTAGGCAATCTGAAGTTCCTTACAAAGTTGGAATTGAGCCAAAATCAACTAAATGGTTCCATTCCTGCTTCACTAGGGAATTTGAGCAATTTGGAGACTCTGAATCTCCGGCAGAATCAACTTTCTGGCTCCATTCCAGAAGAGCTCGCGGCACTGAAAAAGTTGGTTGTCATGATAATGGAAGAAAACCAGTTATCCGGTCATCTCCCAGAACGGCTCTGCCAAAATGGAACACTAGAACGATTCACCGTGCATGACAACTTGCTTAGTGGTCCGATCCCTACAAACTTGAATAACTGCTCAAGTTTAATTAGAGCACGATTCAATGGGAACCAGCTCACTGGAAACCTTTCAGAGATGTTTGGTGAATATCCATATTTGGACTTCATGGATCTTAGCAACAATAAATTCTACGGTGAACTCTCTGGCAAATGGGGTAGATGCAGAAACTTGACAACACTGCTAATTGCAGGGAATGACATCACAAGCCGCATACCTCCAGAATTTGGAAATTTGTCTCAACTGCATGTACTTGATCTTTCCACAAATCACTTAGTTGGGGAGATTCCAAAGGAATTTGGGAAGCTGACTTCTTTGCTGAACCTATATTTGCAAAGCAACCAACTTTCCGGATCTATACCCCAAGAATTAGGATTACTTAAGGAACTACTTGCCCTTGACCTGTCCTTAAACTCGCTAGAAGGGTCTATTCCAAGAAATTTAGGAGGTTGTCAGAAGCTGTATTACTTGAACTTGAGCCGCAACATCTTAAGCCAAAGTATTCCAGCTGAGTTGGGTAAGTTAATTCACCTTTCTGTACTTGATCTTAGTTCTAATTGCTTCACAGGAGAGATACCACCTGAATTTAACAGTATGCAGATTCTTGAAAGGTTGAATCTCTCCCACAACAACCTTTCTGGTCTAATTCCAAAGAGTTTACAAGAATTGCCTGGTTCATTGCATATTGACATATCTTTCAATGAATTTGAGGGTCCCCTTCCACATGGTAAAGCCTTTATGAATCTTTCAATAGAACAATTAAAGGGGAACAAAGGTTTGTGTGGAAACTTTACGGGGCTAAAGCCTTGTGAAAGTCCTCATTTTGTAAAAGAGCATGTCAGGAAGAATAGGCTGAAAGTCATTCTTATAATTGTTCTTCCTCTAGTGGGAGCACTTTTACTTCTTTGTGCATTTGGTGGATACCTTTGTTCACATAAGCGAACCAAGAGAAAGTTGAGTTCTGAAGGTAATGTTGCAAATGGCAATCTATTTTACATCTCCACTTTTAATGGCAAAGAAGTGTACAGAGAAATCATACAAGCAACAGAGGAGTTTAGTGCAGCATTTTGTATTGGAAAAGGAGGCCATGGAAGTGTTTACAGAGCAAGGCTTTCATCAGATGAAATAGTAGCCGTAAAGAGGCTGCATCTCTTATCAGAGATGGCAGATTGCAGAAGTTTCTTGAACGAGATAAAAGCTTTAACAATGATAAGGCATCGAAACATTGTGAAACTTTATGGTTTTTGCTCAAATGCTCGACACTCATTTTTGGTTTATGAATACCTTGAAAGAGGTAGCTTGTTCCATATTCTGACCACAGAAGAAGAAGCTAAGGAACTGGATTGGCTAAAAAGAGTGAATATCGTTAAGGGTGTGGCTCATGCTCTATCTTACATGCATCATGATTGTTCACCACCAGTAGTTCATCGAGACATTTCGAGCAACAATGTTTTGCTTGATTCAGAATATGAGGCTTGTGTTTCAGATTTTGGCACTGCTAAGCTTTTGAAGGTAGACTCTTCTAATCAAAGTGCATTGGCAGGCACATATGGATACGTTGCCCCAGGTAAATAATTTCTCTCCTCTAGACATAACCTGCTACTAAGAGCTTGAACCAATCATAATTCCAGAATTTTCTCCCGCAGAACTTGCCTACACAATGAAAGTAACTGAAAAATGTGATGTGTATAGCTTTGGAGTACTAATACTGGAAGTAATCAAGGGCAAGCATCCAGGTGACTCAATTGCCAACCTTGCATCTCTAACAACTGAGAACATACAATTGAAGGACTTGCTCGACGAAAGGCTTCTGTATCCCCATCCAGAAATCGAAAGTCTTCTGATCTGTATCATCAAACTTGCAAGGGAATGCCTAAATGCCAGTCCCAAGTCTAGGCCTACCATGTACATCGTTTCTAACTTGTTATCAAACTGGTGATTGACAATGGGCACAGGTTTGTCACAGAACTAGTATTGGATCTGTTGTCATTCTTTTCCGTTCACTTATGGTGTACTGTTTTCTCGATGCTGTGAAGGAATCCGAGAGCAGCTGCAGGCAAAAGATGACAGAATGTAGCAGACTATCTAGAGGCATAATAGGAAGGAAGATAAATAAACATATACACCAGAAAGACATGTAAAAGTTGCAGCTATTTTTCTTGTTTTAGATCTTCAAAATCAGTTCTCCATACTGTAAAGTTTGTTTTGGATAGCTATAATTTGGATAAAGCAGAAAGGAGAGTGAAAGAGAACTAGAAATATGTTAATCTTCAGTTAGCAAAGTTGGATAATATGCCATAAAACTCCCTCTGGCAATCAAGGTTACAGATTCCTACTTCTCCAAGTAGAAAGCATTGACAATTTGAACATAGTATATAAGAAGTGCGTCTCATCACCAATGTTACCGTGTTCCTCCCCATCAACAAACATTGATAAGATCGAATTCTCAAGAATTAACGTTGAATTTAAGGTACCATTGCTGATGATAAATAGGCAAAGCTTCACTCTCCCGGTCCTGAACAACCAGATCTTCCCTTATATTGTGCATTTCCACCTAAACTTAAGCTTGTTTTGGTTCGCGAAGGTAAGGGGGAGAGGAGAGGGGATGAGGGGTGACACATTTTACTTCCGAAAAGTTAAATGTATTTACTCTTACCGTGTTTGGTTGGAGTGAAAATAGGAAGGGAAGAAGAGGGAGTGAGTGAGAGAATAATTAATTTAATTTACTATTTTATTATTTATTTTCCAATTTATTAAAATTTTTAATATTAAAAATATAGTCAATATTGTCATTATTACTCCCGCTTTATTTTCTGTCTCACAATCTCTCCAAATTGGGATGGGTGGAAATGCTGGTGTGGAAGAAGAGTGATCCCTCCACATTTACATCCAACCAAACGAGATAAATACCTCCACATTTATTTTCCCTCCTCATTTACTTCCACAAAACAGTCCAATCAAATTTATATACGTAGCTGTGGAGAGTTGCCATTGAGACACGGGCTAACGTGTTGTACTGACACTTAGCAAAAATGAATTTTAGATTTTTTAAAAAATAAATTCATTGAATTAATATATTACACAAATTCATATAAATTCAGATAAATGTAGATTTTAACATTAAATTTACAAGAATTTAAAAAAAATTGAAGGGTTTTTTTAACATTAAATTTAAAAGAAATTTTTAAAAGAAATTTTAAATATATATATATATATATATATATATATATATATATGTTATAAAATTTGGATAGTGTTAGAATAAAATCTACACACTACACACCAAGATTAATAAGGTAGTGTTAGAATAAACTTTACACACTACACACTAAGAAAATTCTAACTATTCTTTACACAAGAATTTCTTCAAACTTCTCTCTTTCTTTTCTCAATTCTTTTTACAAAATGATGGTGCATTTCAAGCTTAGAGAATAACTCTATTTATAGAGCTCTTAATTAGTGGAATACATCATCTTCCACTAATCTTAATTAGTTGTGTCTCCATTAGATGGTGGACATCCATAAAAATAATTAGTGGAGCTTTTACTAATTTCCTAATAGTTCACATAAATTCATAATTAGTAGAGCTTTCTCTAATATATTCACAACAATATATATAATAAGTAGCTGTGGAAGCACCCTGCAACGACACGTGACACCATAAGCTATTACCACTTAGCAGTATGAAATTTAAATATTCTTTTTTTTAAAGAAATTTGAAGGGTTTTCTTTTTAAAATATTATGATTATTTAAATTCAATAAATTATATAGATAAGAATCAACATTATGATTATTGAATTTAGATAGATTGAGAAAAGGTTATTTGAGAAGCACAAGATACGTTGAAGTTTGAACTCTTGGTTACTGATGTCTACTCCAATTCCTCAAAACTCAAATAAAAGTTATTTGAATTTACATTATACGAATAGATGATTTTTAATATATATATATATATATATATATATATAATTATTTTAATTCATTAAATTCAAATGAAGATTAAATAAATTTATTAAATTCATTGAATTAATATATTATACAAATTCATATAAATTCATATAAATGTAGATTTTAACATTAAATTTACAATAATTTTTTTAAACAAAAAGAAATTTGAAGGATTTTTTTTTAAAAATGAAATTTGAAAGATTTTTTAAACATTAAATTTAAAAGAATTTTTAAAAAGAAATTATATATATATATATATATATATATATATATATATATATGTGTGTGTGTGTAAGTAGTTGCGGAAAGCAGCAACGACACGCGACACCGTTAGCTATTAACACTTGACAGTATGAAATTAAATTTTTTTTTTTGGAAGAAATTTGAAAGGCTTTTTAAAAAAATATTATGATTATTTAAATTCAATAAATTCATATAGATAAGAATCAACATTATGATTATTGAATTCAGATAGATTGAGACAAGGTTATTTGAAAAATACAAGATACGTTGAACTCTTAGTTACCGATATTCACTCCAATTCTCCAAAACTCAAATAAAAATTATTAAAATTTACATTATTTTAATTTATAAAATTCAAATTCAAATTATATGAATTTATTAAATTTATTGAATTAATATTTATACAAATTCGTGCAACGCGAATCAAACTAGTGAAGTCTAAAAAAGAGAAAAGTGAAGAGAATGAGTATAGCAAGCCAACCACCACAACTCACGTGCCACCTACCCCTCTCGGCTCTCGCCTTACTGTCCAAAGGAGGCTTTGGGCTCTAATTGCTTAGGTTGAATTCATCTTATGGACTCGAATTGAGTGTAATATTAAGCGATTTAATATGGTTAATTGTTAGGAGGTGGACGTAATTTTTATAAAGTTTAAGTTTTGGAAACATTATATCATATGTATTATAAATTATATATATATATATATATATATATATATATATATATAGCCAAAGATGAAGCATACCATTACAATACGTGGAAGCATCGTAAGGCGACACGTGATTAAATAATTTTTTAAAAATAAAAATTATATTTAAATTCATTTAAAATCTTAATTAATTAAATTAATTAATAAAATATATATATATTTAATATTAATACATTAAAGTGTGTGATTTTTTGAATATTATCTAAACTAATATATTAAAATGTGTGATTCTTTGAATACTATATATACATGTGTGTATTTAATATTAATATATTGAAATGTGTAATTCTTTGAATACTATCTAAATTTATTTTAAAATCTAAACTAATTAAATTATTAATTAAATTAATTAATAATATATATTTAATATTAATACATTAAGTCTTAATAATATAATAACCCGTGCAATGCAGGGGATATCAACCTAGTTATACTTAAAACAATTTAATGTTTGAAATCAATAAAAATTGGACTATTTAACAATTTTCCAAGATTAATATTATTTAATATTTTGGCTCCCAATCTAATAAAGTATTTAATTTTTAATTTAAATTTATTCTTTATTATCCAACTAAATTATAATATTAATTGACTTTTAGTATTCAAACTAATTCGACCATTTTCGATATAAAAATTACCTAATATGAATACATAACTTTTAATTTTCAAATAATGCCCGGTAAAAGTTATAAGCAATGAAAAAAATGAAAAGAGTGAAAAAAGAGGAGGGATACAAAAGAATTTCTTAATCTATATATTAAAATCTTGAATGGCATGAAAAAAAAAAAGAAAAGAAAAAGCAGAGGGAGTAATAAACCGGAATTGGAATGCTAATATCATTAATATTGGAAAAAGAAAAAGATTATATTTATAATGGTTAAATTTGTATAGGAAATAGTAGTATATTAAAAATTAGAAAACTAAGAATACGATAGTTTAATGAATAAATACAACGGAATAATTAGAAAAAAATAAATATATTCTTTACATTTCAAAAATCACAAGTAATTTAAAATAAAAAGAATTTTAAAATAGAATTAGTTATTCTATAATGTGTGTGTGTGTATATATATATACACACACAACTGTATACACACATTATATATATAATTATATATACATTAAAAAAGAATATATTATATATATACATGATATATAATTATAGTATACATGATATATAATTATAGACATAAAGAATTATATATACACACACATCACAGTGCATTACATATTGTATATTTTAGAAAAATATAAAAATTTGATGCATATTTTAATGCATGTGGTACATAAATATTGAGTCTACAAAACTTTTTTCTATATTAAGAATTATATTATGATACGATTTTTAGTGGAGAGTTTCAAATTATGTTTCATAAAAGCTAAAAACTTCCTCAAAGATAAATAAATAAAAGCTTAACAATCATTGATCAAGTGTGGCTTCTTTCCTCCTGAAAATGTATGGCATGATTTTATTTTCTCACAGAACTTTCGATGGGAAGTATATCAAAAACAAAAGACGATTGAAAACCAAAAACCAAGCCGGGTTCAAAAATGAAAAAATGCAAATGCCGGCCGTCATCAAAACTGGTCCATCGGATGACCTGCGCACATTAAACTAAAGAACCCTGCAAATATAAGTATTGCAGGCCTTGAGATAAAATCGCACCAAGAGAATTACTCGGAGATGGAGGCCATTGGACTCCACACTGGCTTCTGATAAATGTATTTGGACCAAAAGCTATAGTACATTCTCCATATTGCTCAATGGACCTAAGGTCCAAACTAGGGAAAGAAACATACTTCCTTGACTGCTCTGTCATATGCTATTAGATACATCAAGATACATCCAGCTATCATATGCTATTAGGTACATCAAGATACATCCCAGCTTGAGCTGGAAGATAATTAAATTAATGCACAAAAGAAACGAGAAAAACTACACGGGGTTGAGAAATCAATGAAGCTAAGACCTATATGCACAAACTAAAGCTGCACTTTCAGCAATTTCCAGCAGGTACAGGTGCGGGGTGTTGGAGATCAATTTACACGAGGAGATGAACTCTTCAATTTAGGAACTCTAAATGAGGATGTGAACAGTCTGGGAGTGTCAACGGAGATGTCAATAATCTCAACAGCTTTCCTTTTTGAACTTCTGCTTCCCTACAACAACCAGAGATATTCAGAGGCTTTTGTGAGCTTGAACCAAAAGTAATATCATTAAGGAAGCACGTGATAGGACAAAACACAATGATAAGAAGCCTCCCCCTAGACTTTAAACAAGTGGTTTTTGATGTGTCATGCATAGGAATGCATGCACGGCAGGCTGCAGTCAAAATAAGCCAAGGAAAATCAATTTTATGTTTCATGAAAATTGAACACTACAAATTCAGTATTCATAATAATAGTTATTGCAGTAGCATAGCTGCAATGTTGAAGAAAGTCCTCTTTCTTCCAGGTCTGTACTCCCTTTGGAGATAACCAATTTCAGCACAAACTTGATAAATATGCAACTTGAAACAGATTTTTAACATCAGCAAATATATTACATCCATCAAACCATCTGAGTTTTATATTAACAAAAAAACACATTCTTCCAATGTTAAAGCAACAAACTTGCAGGAACATAATGACATTTTCCAAACATCAACAATTATATATGTCAACAAAATGCATCATTTCAACCCTTAGCGGATAATTAAAAGCAAATTGACCTTTTCGATGCCATGAGAAGAGTTGAACTCTTTCTTTACAGTAGCTGTCCTTCCATTTATCTTACTGTTTCTGCCTTTCAATCGGGAACTCCCGGATTCAACTGTGCATTGACGTAATACCGGAGTCCCAGAATCATTCCGGGACTTCCTTAACATCGACAGTTCCTTAGAAAGTCTGAAAACTTCCGCGTCCTTTTTGGCTGAGTCAGATTTTAGCTTGGCCACGCCATTTCTCAATGTTGAAAGCATTCGATCCTTTTCAGTGTTAGAAGATTGCAATTCATCCATACCAGACAGAAGCCTCAGGATCTTGTCATTTGCACATTCAATTTCAGCATGTTTCCGCTTCAACTGCTCATTCAAATCTTTCTCCATTCTGTTATACTGGTTCCAGGCAAAATTCTTCTCTGACAGGAGAGCGGAAACCTCAGTATGCTTATCCAAAGTAAGTTTCTCATTTTCACATTTCAGCTTTCTTAGTTCAATTTCCAGAGAATTATGCCGATGCTGCTTCTGTTTTTTGTCACTTATAGGCAATGATGGTTCCTGTATATCACAACAAAAATGTATAGCTCCTCATAAAGATGTTTCAAAGAAATGTGCCATGAGAATGAACCCAAATATACCTCTTGCCCTGAGCATTTGTTAGATAGGTAGTTGAACCAGTCCCTAAAATCAGCCAATTCACTGTCTGCATTTTCTGCATTAAAAAGGATATCTCTAAGTGGACGTATCACTGGGTCTGGGGGCGCTTGGGGGGTGGGCGGGAGAGAAAACACTCAACAAGATAAATATGCCACTAAATCAGATTACAAATTAAATTAAAAAAAAAACTATACACCAGTATCTCTTAAAGCAGTGCAATAAGTGCAAGTTCCTTAGCAAGACTCGTATAAATTCATTTCATACGTTGCAGTCTGCAGACCAGTTACAGATGAGATCATCAGCAGCCAATTATTTTATATCCTTTTCCCACAAAAGGGCGCGGGGCGCCAATTAAGACGATTAAAAAATTAATTCACTCAATCAGTCCATTTAAGTTCCTGGTAATGTCTTTATCTCTATGCAATTGCCTACGCACGCATCAATGTATATATGCTCCAGAGAGGGATACCAGATACTAAGAATTCATTTTCCTTCAGTGGTGAACTCTATCCTTTCGTCTTGACAGAGGTTCTGGCAAAAAGGACACATAAATATAACCACTAAATGCAGTGGGGAAAAATGGAGCAAAATAAGAACAGTTAGCTGTAGTTTGAAATTCGTGCAAAAAGACTCTGCCTAAAACCAACAGTGATTAAAAAACAAAACAAAACAAAAGCCTTGAAAAATTCATTCTCTGTTGAGCAAGAAGAGGGAAAAGAGAACCAACCAAATTTATGCTTGTAAACGAACGCCTCCCTTTGCTTCAAACCTATCATCAGATCAGCTTTTGCAGCCTCTACCATAAGCTGCATTTCTTGTGCGGTGAAATCGTTCTTCATCTGCAAATTAAACTCGAATTTCAAATTTCGCCAAGATAAAAAAAAAATCTCAACTTTATTCAAAAGAAAAAACCCTAAATTCATTCATTTCAACTATAAGGTACAAATTACCGCGGACAGAAAAGGCAGTGGACACGAGGAACATTACCTGACTGATTTGATCTTGAAATAGATTAACATCAGAGACCCAGCGATCATACTGTAACTTAATTCTATCTTCAAGAAGCTTTCTGTCTTTGGCGAGCGATTCAAGCTGCGTCTGCTGGGTTCGCAACATATGAACCATGGCATTAAACACCTTATTCCACTTTTCACGATCTGAAGAGTCTTTTGAGCCTTTTGATTTAGCCATTGCTAAAATTCTTGACAAACAGTAGGGTTTCAGAGAGTTTTTTTTTCCCTTTCTTAACAGAGAGCAGAAGGAGACGTTTGATGGTAAAATGGCCCAACGGTCGAAAAACTTAAAGAGTTTTATAGACAGCGCCGCAGCGTAGAAGCATTTGGAATTTTGGAGTCCGGCTCCTCTAATATGCGCCCGCTTGCCTGAAGCGTTGCGCATTTTGGAGTCGGGACCCAGGCGCAAATATTTTTTATATTTCCTTGTGACCCACAATTCACTCCATATCATATATCTAACCCCAATAAAAACAAAGAGGGGGTTGGGGAGGGAGAGAAATCACCTATTTAAATTGATTTAACAATTTATTAATTGCTATCTCCATGGAGATTTTTAGGATCTAGGTGGCTAGACTTCAAATGACTTAAGTGAAAATTTATTTTATGAGAAATGTAATTTTTTTTTCAAACAATAACTTTTAAAAATAGTTTATTAGTTGAAAGAGTTAATTCTATTTACTCCATGAAGTTAGAGGGGTGGGACAATTAAGTGTTAAATATTTAAATTTAGATAATTAAGTACCAATTTAATGAATTTGTTGATAACGAAAAATGGACGGAAAAATTTTGCAAGTCCATGTGTTGACGTTAATTTTTTTGTTATTGACGCATTTATTTGTCAAAAATCCCTAAATATCCTTAAGATCTCACTTTTTTACCAACTATTGCATTCTTTCTCTTTTCTCTCATTGTCTTCTTCTTCTCTTTTTTCTTTGTCTTTCACATCTTCCTTCTTCCTTCCCATAATTCATACAATTATTCTTTTTGGAAAAAAAAAAATTCAATGATCTTTACCCCCCAAAAAAAAAGAATAATTTTTAAAAAATTGTAAAAAAAATGATTGTACGAATTGAGAGAAGGAAGAAGGAAGAGGTGAAAGACAAAGAAAAAAGAGAAGAAGAAGATGAGAGACGAGAGGGTGTGGTAATTAGTAAGAAGGTAAGATTATAAGGATATTTAATAATTTTGATAAATAAATGTGTTAATGATAAAAAAAATAAATATTAATACATGAGTTTACAAATTTTTTTCGATCAATTTTTCATTAATTACTGATAAAAATCTATTAAGTGAGTACTTAATTGTCTAAATTTAAACATTAGACACTTAATTGTTCCTCCCCTAACTTCATGGGTGGATGGAATTAACCCAAAGAGTTATTTATAAGACATTAAAATCTAATATAATATATTAGAGAGATAAATTATTAATGTTATGTGAAAAAATATTTTTGCATTTTACTTTTTGGCATGAAATGTATTAAGTTTCTATTTTTTAAACAAAATAATTTTGTCAAATTTAAACATTAAATGTCATTATTATAATGACGAATTTAAAAGAAAATATTTATAAATTTCAGACACATAACTATTTAAATAATTTAGATCTCTCTGATAAGAAAAAAAAAAAGGATGTAATGATAAAACAAAATTTAACAATGGAGGTTTGGTTTTGATTTAAAAAAAATAAGAATTAAAGTTTTCTATACATTTAGAAAGTATTACTTTTAATGTCATTTTATTATATTTTCAAACAAATTTACCTAAAATATTTTTCATTTAATATTATACAATAATGATTTTATAGGAATGTGGAATGTCAATAAGAGAATATGGGATTGTGCTATGTATATTGTTGTGGTCTCGTGTACTTAAAAATATAATTTTCTCCACCTATCAAAATCGATAAACTTTCATTGTAATTAAAAAAAAAAAAATTAAACAAAGAGTGGAGTGGAAGAAGGGGGAAACCAGTTGACCTAAGAGATTCGTAGATTCTACGTGCCAGATCACGTCATGTATGACCGTACAATTCACTCCAGAGCGGCATGTGTCGCGGTCTATTGGAAAAAATCGGCTCCAAGCATCCAACTACGTAATATATACCTCTCCATCCCATTAAAATTGACAGTGATTGACTTGGCACGATATTTTATGTAAAAATAAAAATAAAAATATAATAATAATATAATATAATAAAAATAAAAAATATGTATGTCTCATAATATTTTATGTCAAATCTAAGAATATAAATATAATATATGTGGAGTATATTGATTATTTTATAATAAATTGTATAGTAAAAACTTTCCTTTTAAGGAAAGTATCAAATTTAATGGGACATCCCAAAATAGTAAGTAGGTCAATTTTAATGGGATGGAGGGAGTATATAAAATTTTCTTATCTTGTGATTACACTATGTAAAAACTTAGAAACACATTTCTTAATTTTTTTTAAAAAATAAGAAGTTACCCTCTTTCTATTTATATATATATATATATATATATATATATAATATTTTTGTTTTAAGTTTATACAATTAATCTCATTCATCTAAATAAAATATTTTTTATTAACTCGTAAATTATATTGTTAACCTCTATAGTTAATAAAAATAAAATAATATTATTAATAATTAAATATTTTTTAAATTTTGGTAATAAATCAAAATAGATAATTTAAATCTAGATAAAAAGAGAAGAATATATCATTGTTTCATTCGAATTGCAATGGTTATTTTGCAAAAACAATGTTACTCGCCACCAGTTACAATTTAACTTCATGTGTCTTGATGTTTTTTAAAGACTTCACAATTCACATAAGAAACTTTTGAGAAAAACATAAAATATGGATTTTTGCAATTTTATTTTAGATGATCTAAAAGTAAATATTTTATTTTTTAAAAATAAATATATTTTCTTTTAAATTTCACAATGAACGCTTTTCACTTGAAAAACTTAGGTTTTATACTAACATATTAAATTAATAATAAAAAAACAATAACTTATATTTTTACAAAATTTTATATTAAATTAAATTAAAATATTTAATTTTAGATTAAAAAAGTAAGTTAATTAGTTAAAATAAATAATTTACCAATGTTTCCATCAATTAACGGCCCTTTCTAATTATAGCATGAACTCTAGCTATAAGTGCTAAGAATTTCTATTTTTACCCCACTCGTAGGACATAGTATTTTCTCTTAATTTTTTTTTTAAAACCACCGTACTCCTTGGCAAAATGTTTTTACACGACTGTTAGGACATTACTAAGGTTGCAGAATGAAAACAACAGGAAGTCGGAGTTTCCATTGAACAATCATCGGATATCCCGAGGGATACTACGTGGCGGTCACCTTTGCTCTTCTCTCAAGCGAAAATTCACCGGCATATCCGGTCATGGATATTTTCTTGAAGGGAAATACCCGGGAGACTCAAAAACCACCAACTTCACACCGTCACATATATAAAGCCTTTTGTCTAGGCCGGAGGTCTCCTTCTTCCTTCATTTATTATTCTTCCACTTGCCTTCATCTTAGAGGGGTTTCTGCCGTGGTTTGCCCTTGTTCACAGAGCTGTAAGGTTCGTTTCTGATCTGTTCATTTCTTGCAATTTTACTTCAACTATGTGTTTGATGTTCTTGGTTCAGATGTCTGACTATTGAGCGAAATGATTCTTCTTTTTCCCTTTTTGGTGCTTCGAGCTTCTATCATCTCTGTACCATGTCCTTGGCGAAAAAATTTGAAGGTTTTTGGAGCTTCTTGTTCATTTACTGAGTCGCTTGTCTAGCTGTGATGGATTGATTGAATAGTCCCCAAATTATGTTTGCATCGGAGTACATTTTGCTATTGCTTCTAAGAAGCCTTGGATGAAGTTAATTTTAATTTTGAAGGAGAAGGAGGTAACCATTTTATTGTCCAGCTCACAAGTCACAGACTCACAAGTCGGAATGTAACGTTCTTAGTCTTGAGGATTCAAGAATCTTACTTTTATCGGGGTATATATAGCAGGAACGGAATGTGTTTATGCCTAATTAATGAGATTGTATTATGTGCTCTTGGTGTGCTGTATTTTGGAGGGAAATTGTTAGTTATTATCAATCTAGTTGCACAGCTGGTGTGTAAATAGCTTGATTTTGATTTTTCGTTCGTGTAAACAGCTAAAACTTGTGAGCCAGCTGTGAAAAGTTTTATGTTTTGGCTTGCTGCTTTTGATTTGTTTTGATTTAATGCTGATAATTGGATTCTTAGTTGTGGTCAGGTTTATTCTTGAGAATTTTGCAATTGTACATTCGAAGATGGCTCCCACTGCCTCAGATGCACCACTAAATGGAACTGCAAAGCATCTTGAATCTCCTGCTGCTTTGTTTGAAATTGAAGAACCAGAGTTGGCTAGATTATTGGATAGACCCAGGCCTGTTAACACAGAGAGGAAAAGATCATTTGATGAAAGATCGTTCAGTGATATGTCAATATCATCACCGCGTGCCTTTCCTTTTGATGGCACATATTCGCCTGGTAGAAGATCTGGTTTTGGTACTCCTAGATCAAGCAACTTTGAACCACATCCTCTAGTTGGTGAGGCATGGGAGGCCTTGAGACGTTCATTGGTTTACTTCCGCGGGCAACCTGTGGGGACTATTGCAGCCTTGGATCATTCTACGGAACAAGTTAACTATGATCAGGTTAGATTCCTGTCTTTCAATTTTTCATTCCATTCTTCAAGAGTATTATTAACATCTATCAAGTCAATCTTTGGTTGTTTTCCACCAATCTAAAGTGAATCTTATTCAAATAGAATTTTCATCCGATTTAAATTGAAAGGCCAAGACCTGATTTTGGTGGATGTCAGCAACTTGATCATATAAGAGTGCTATTCTGAATAACGAAAGGGATGCATGATTGGTCAGTGTGCAGTCATATATTGGTTACTCTTGACTTGACCCACACATTTGTACATGTCTCATTAGTAACATCTGAATAATTCTCATGAGTGTATAATGGTCATGGGAAGCATAGATCATTTTGGTCCTATTCAGTTCCATGTATAATTAGTTAAATTGGGAAAATTAATATACTAAATAAAATCCGTATGCCATCATTCTACTCTGTTATTGCTCTCAATTAATAACTACGCAGAAAATAAGGCAAAATTGGTATACCTTCATTCTTCTATGGGTAGGTACAAATGTTATTTATTAATCAAGCCATCTCTGGTTAAGCTATGACAATGCCGATTAAGTTCAAAGTAGACTAGTGGGTGATGAGGTGAGGTGGTTTCTTATTATAACTTTAAGAGTTTGGAGCCATGAGAAAATTCTTCCGTAGGACTGTCTCCAAGAGATTGCCTTGTTATGGTGATTGGAATAGAGAAACAATTACACCAAAGAATGAGACTACTGACTGCATTTACTAACAAGATTGTCCTTTTACTAACTTGTCATCCTCTATCTGTGTATCAGTCATTGCAACCCTATATATTCAACTATATGACTATACATTCTGCGACACCATTATTTTTTATCAAATAAATTTCAATTTTATCTTTTTCTTGAACTTGTCTGGTCTTCTTGCTCTATTTGAGATTTTGCAATGTCAAAATTCTGCAGGTATTTGTGAGAGACTTTGTCCCCAGTGCTTTGGCCTTTTTAATGAATGGGGAACCTGAAATAGTGAAAAACTTCATATTGAAAACTCTACGCCTGCAGTCATGGGAGAAAAGGGTAGACCAGTTCAAGTTAGGCGAAGGAGTGATGCCAGCAAGCTTTAAAGTACTTCATGATCCTGTTCGGAACTTTGAAACTATGATTGCTGATTTTGGTGAAAGTGCTATAGGTAGGGTAGCACCAGTGGATTCTGGATTTTGGTGGATCATATTGCTTCGTGCATATACGAAGTCTACAGGGGATACTTCTTTGGCTGAAATGCCTGAGATTCAAAGTGGGATGCGGCTTATCCTGAGCTTATGCCTTTCAGAAGGCTTTGATACATTCCCAACCCTCCTCTGTGCCGATGGATGTTGTATGATTGATCGTAGAATGGTAACAAAATTCTGCCCTCTCTGTATGTATATCATTTATTCGCTTTGGTTCTTGTTTATTATTTGTGATAATTCACTTGCAGAAAATTTTATTAATCAAGTAGTAGGCATACTGTATGTTTTAACTCAAGAGCCAGCTATTATTTCAGATTCCATACATTCCCTGTTTCTTGGGTGCAAATTTATTGTTTATCGATCTCCACAGAAAGGAAAAGAAGAGTAGAAATGAACTGATGTATATAATTATTTACTTTTTATCCACTATTCCTAATCTTTCTGGCATACAGTATTTCCTTTAAACATTACATCTGACAAGTTGACTATAGCATGAAAGGTGAACTGGGCATTTTTTGGTTTTCTTCTCTTGCTCAGGGATTGTTTATGACTTGGATTAATCTGAATTTCTTACATATTCATAGATTTTGATTGGTTTCTCTAAAAATGTCCAGGAATTAAGAGTGCAAAAAGTTTTTGTTGTGCAGCACAACTAGTTGGTACTGCATTTGCTGCAAACTCAGTCTGGCAAAACCATCTGGAAGAAAATTCACAGAAATTAACATAAAATAAAAAATAAAAAATGCAATACTGGGTTTATAAGGTGCTGAAGAATAGTCTTTTCCTCCATTATGTGCATTGTTTGTCAGATTTTATCTTTGATTCTCTAACTACTTACCAGCTTCAAGAGACCTTGTCTGACTATTGAGCCTCTTTTTGTATATACAGGGTGTTTATGGCTATCCTATAGAGATACAAGCACTCTTTTTTATGGCCTTAAGGTGTGCTTTAATTCTTCTTAAGCATGATGAGGAGGGCAAGGAGTGTATTGACAGAATTGTAAAACGCCTTCACGCTTTAAGCTATCACATGAGGAGTTATTTTTGGTTGGACATAAAGCAACTTAATGATATATATCGCTACAAGACAGAGGAATACTCTCACACTGCGGTAAATAAGTTCAATGTGATGCCTGACTCAATCCCTGATTGGTTATTTGATTTCATGCCAACTCGGGGTGGCTACTTTGTTGGGAATGTTAGTCCGGCAAATATGGATTTCCGTTGGTTTTGCTTGGGTAATTGTATAGCAATTTTATCATCTTTGGCGACCCCAGAGCAAGCTTCAGCAATTATGGATCTTATTGAATCACGCTGGCAAGAACTAGTTGGAGAAACACCATTGAAAATCTGTTATCCAGCCATGGAAAATCATGAATGGAGAATTGTCACAGGCTGTGATCCAAAAAATATTAGCTGGAGCTACCATAATGGTGGATCTTGGCCAGGTGGGTGACTGTCTGATCTTTCTCTCACTGGTTCTAAATTTTTAACCTCAAAGTAGTAGAAATTCAGAAGTGGCTATTTATGTCAATGACCAATTTCATGAGCAAGCTGATATCCCTTCTCGAGTCTCGATAGTTTCCTCAACTATTTGTTTTCTTAAAAAAAACGTGATGACCATGAAATTTCATATACTTTTGTTTAGCTGTATACCATAGAGGCTGATTCTTCCTTTTCCAACATAGTTCTCCTATGGCTCCTCACTGCCGCGTGCATCAAGAGTGGACGGCCCCAGATAGCTAGGCGTGCCATTGAGCTTGCTGAAAGCCGTTTGCTGAAAGATCACTGGCCTGAATACTACGATGGAAAGTTTGGACGTTATATCGGAAAGCAGGCTCGTAAGTTTCAGACATGGTCTATTGCTGGTTACTTAGTTGCTAAGATGATGCTTGAGGATCCATCTCATTTGGGTATGATCTCTCTCGAGGAAGATAAGCAGATGAAGCCTCAAATAAAAAGATCTACCTCTTGGATTGCTTGATGCCTTTGCTACATCCTACTTAGACTGAGCATCCTTTTATACGCTTTCATTTTCGCACTTTATTTCATGTATTGAGAGACTGTACAAGGATGCAAAATCCATCAGTTGACTGTAACTAACAAGTTTCCATCCATGAGGTTTTCTACATCTTTCCTGAAGTCCAGACAGTTCTCCAGTTTGCCACCTTTCTTTAAGTAATACAAGTAACCAAAGGGTAATGCCCCGGGATATATAGAAGCAAAGCAGAAACAGAAAAAGCAGCAGTCCAGGTAGGCAAGAGCAGAAACAGAAATAGCAAAGAGGACAGATCAATTGAATAAAACATGTTTGCTTCTCTCTTTTATCCTGTTTCAGACTCATCTGAAAGGAATATGAGCATCTTTCAAATCATGCATGTAGAAAAGGACACTAAAATCTTTTGTTTTTATGAATCCAGATAGGGAAAAGAAACTTCTAATCTATGGCATTGGCAGAGAACAAATAAATCCGAAGCCAGTCTTATCTCTCGCCCCAGCTTGTGCTGTGTCGCAATTGCTCTATAATTTTCCAGCCTTAAGGCCTCCCTAGCTTAGTCTATTATGCATTATGACTTCGAAATGTGGACGGCTGAGATTCTTCCGCTTTAGGCGCAAATAGACCTAGCAAAATCCTGTGTCTCTCGTGTCACCCATATGTGCGGCGAATCTTCCAACAAGATGGGTGAACTAGACGAATTAGTACCAAGAAGTCTCGTACTCACCAACTATATTCCGGTCCCAGGGTCGCGTCGTTTTATTTTTCCACTAGTACATGCTCCCATGCACGTGAGCCTAAGCCACATTTGAGGTCTCTCGTTAGTCCAAGAATCTTATATAAGTACGACAATGACTCCGCATGATTCCTAATCTAAGTAAACAATTCAAATACACCAGTTTCTCGACCGTTCTATCTACTGCTGGTCAGGAAAAGAGATGATGAAAGGATCGAAGAGGCCCCTCAGCGTGCTGGCGACATGGGTCCGCCGGCAACCGCCCAAGATGAAGGCCTTTCTTGCGGTGTTATCCGGCATGGTAGCTCTTATCTTCCTCCGCTTGGTCGTGGAGGATCATGATAACTTCTTTGTCGCTTCTGAGACCGTTCATGCTCTTGGAATTTGCCTTCTCATTTATAAGCTCACCAAGGAGAAGTCTTGTGCTGGTATTATTCCTTCGCTATTTTCATACTTTGTTAGGATTGTCCTGACAATTTGTTTCCGCTGTTTCAGATGAAATAATAGTTATCATGTGTTAGGATTTCCATATCAATTTGTGTGCATTCCCATATTACTTGCATTTTCTCTGTTGGATTCATTCTGTAATTGCAGAAAGACTCTGGTTTATGAAATTTATATTTTTTCTTTTTTGAGAAAACTCTTGGAAGCATGGTCATTTTTTCCCGAACCATCCACTTTAGTCCTTATTTGGTGGCATTCTATATTCAGGTGAGGAAAGGTTTCCCATTTGCTTGTAAATTGAAGTATAAATTTGGAATTGGCGCGATGATTTGATTAATTTTGCGAACAGAAGTAACTCGAGCAGCGTTGATGCTTAATAAGAAGAAATGGTATCATCCAAATGAAAAGTTTTATATCTATTCAAAATATTATAGGACAATGTTGCAATTCAGGCTTGCTTCTTCTTTGGTTCTGTTGTCCTGCTTTGTTCTTGCTATTGTACCTGTCGTGTGTATGCACGTTAGGAAGTTAAAAATGTCTGGTACTTCCATCCAAAGATCCTTAATGTAGCTTATGTTTCCACAAGAACGAGGTAAGCGAAAACTCACAGTCTCATTGTCCCTAGAAACAATTTTCTTTTATTCCCCTTAACTCTGTTTCCTTGTGATCATATCACTTGCTTCTCAGCATGGTTATTTTGGATTTGATCAGGGCTTTCACTCAAATCACAGGAATTAACAGCTACATTTTTAGCTGTCAGACTCTACTGCAGTTTTGTTATGGAATATGATATACACACAATTCTTGATTTGGCTACATTGGCCACAACTGTCTGGGTCATTTACATGATTCGGTTTAAGTTGACATCCACTTACATGGAAGACAAAGACAACTTTGCACTTTATTATTTGGTAAGCCTTCCATTACTTGCAATTCCATAAAGTTTTCTTGTTCATAATGGACCTTTGGTAAATGTTTCTTTTACTTCTTCTTTTCATCTTAGCATGATGTGCTCCTTCATTCTCAAATGTCTAATTAACTCAAGTTGGGAATTAATCAAGCGACCATAATAGGAAGTGAGAGCTGGTGGTGTTGAGAACTGAATTTCACTTTTGGAGTTCATGACAAAGTGGCTATTGATGAAGCTAGTCACTTGGAGGATTGTCCAGTCATATTGCATTAAGGCATTGCATAGTTGCGTATTCCTAGTGAATGCAAAAGTACCTGTTTCATTAATGGAAGTGTATAACAAAAATGAGAAAATGGATGCAGAAATCCAAACTGCCCTTCTTAGGACTAATAGCTATGCAGAAATTAAAATGAGAAAACTGCATTCTGATAAGGGGAGAAACGGTTCACATAATTCCCGTTTCCCAAGTTTCACTTGTTTTGATCCAGTTTGATAAGATATTATACGTGTTAAACCCTAATAGTTTTGGAACTAGTCTCTGGTGCAACTTGCTGGCCATTGCTCACCTGTTCTGGATTTAGTTGCACCAAATCTTACCATTTTGTTTAATCATTCCAATGTAGGTGATTCCCTGTGCTCTGTTGGCTCTGCTTATTCATCCATCCACACATCATTATGTTATCAACCGTATTCTATGGGCCTTTTGTGTTTATTTGGAAGCTCTATCTGTGCTGCCTCAACTAAATGTCATGCGGAAAACAAAGGTAAAATAATGATAAAATATGTTGAATGGATTTCCTTTTAATTTGGAGTGAAATTACTTCTATATATGATCAGATTCTTCTTGCTTGTTTATCATTTTTTTTTTTTGGAACAGATTGTCGAACCTTTTACAGCGCATTATGTGTTTGCTTTAGGAATTGCGAGGTTTTTGAGTTGTGCACATTGGGTTCTCCAGGTTTGACATCCGACTCTCCTTTTGTACATGAAACAGTGGTAGTGTTGTATATTTTCTGTGTCAGCTTTGACAGTTGATTTTGGGATTTTACAACTTTTTTAAACCTTACGTGTGAAACTAAAACCATTATAATTCTCTCTGTGTCTTTCACAAATATGAAAGGAAATGCATGACATTGACAGCAATCAATTGGTGTTTGTGTGAGATTTGCTACTTTAATTATATTCACACCAAAATTATCTGTTTTTCTCTCCTAGTTACTGTGGAATAGATGAGTTCATATCCTTCTTATGCCATTCACAGTTGATTGACTTATAGATGTCTAAAACAAACTTTCTCTTGCTTTGGGCACATGAATACTTTTGGGTGCACTATTTTCAAATTTCTTCCCCTTTTCCTTTTCATTTTCCTTTTTGTTGCTTATGCAAATATTTATGGCACTGCCATTTTATATATTGTTTCAATCTTGAATTTCTCATATTCAGGAACCACTCTAAACTGACTGATGGCACATAATGTAGCTATTATCTAAGAATCTGAATATTTCATGAAGGTACTGGATACAAGGGGACGCTTATTAATAGCTTTAGGTCATGGATTATGGCCTTTGATGGTCCTGCTCTCAGAAGTTGTGCAAACTTTTATTCTCTCAGATTTCTGCTACTACTATGTCAAAAGGTAGTTCTGATTCTTTTCACTGTCCTTCTTCATAATGTTCAAGAGGGTTGCAAGCACTAGTGATACTAAGAAACTTGTTTTCTGGATTGCAGTGTAGTTGGTGGACAGCTTGTGCTACGCCTTCCCTCAGGAGTGGTTTGACATCACAAAATTGGGAAAAGGAAACAAAGTAGTCTGCAGCCAGTGGTGCTGCTATGGAGGTTTGATATAAAATCAGAGGTTGATATTTTAGGATGTGTACTGGAATCATACATGATAAATTAACTTAGTTTACGAACGATGGCTCCTAATTTAGTTGCCAGAACTAAAGAGGAAGTAGCAATTTCCAATCTTTCAGATTCTTGATTACTCGATTAATCTTTGCTCAATCTTTTCTATTCAATGAACTCTTGATATTTCATTTAAGCCTTAGTAGAAATATGTAAATGAAGTTACGAAATAATCAGGAAAGTGACTCCCAGTTCTCTGATTCGATTCCCTCTGTGCTCCCCTAATGTTATTTTTCTAAGCAGTTCTGCAGCATGATATCCATTATTCTGTGGTTGGAGAGCTCCATCTTGGTTTCAGAAGGGCTAAGATGATAACCTGATACCAAAGGGAATGCAACCAAAAGGTGCGATAGTAGTCTATTTGGGACATTGTTAAATCGCTATCTGATGATAATGCTGCTAGAGACTCCCTACCATTTCATTAGCCAAGTGTTCTAAGTGCAGCTAAGTTACAGCTGTCTCTCTGCTTGCTATGGCTTAACTCTAAAGGTGATTGTTTTTTTTATCCCATCCCTGTTCTGGAAATTTCGTAATGCAGTTAACGTCAATCATCAATTCATTTTCTGTCTTTTCTTTGAGCTAATGCTTTTCAGGTCAGCTTCGTTCTAATCTCTTACTCTGATTTTTTCTCTAAAGATTCCGTCAATCATCAATTCATCTACCAATAAAATTCTCAAGTATTTTACTGGGAGTGAAAGTTGTGGCTCTAATTTTACTAGAACAAAAATTATTACTATTATATATTAATTATGTAATTTAGCGTACAAAAATTATACGATAAATTATGAATATTTCTTACGTGTATATAAATATTATTCATGATTGGATGAATAAGTTTTAGTGTAATAAAACGATATTATTTTATTAAAAATTAAAATTTTATAAACGATTATTTCTATCGGTGTTAAATTTTTATAATTTTTAATTTAAATTGTAAAATGATTATGTAATTTCTGCTCAAATTGAGTGGCCTCTAATCTCAAGTACAATTATTAATGAATCGAACGTTCACGAATAAAAATTTATTCGTGTTCATTCATTTTCGAATAAAATTTATTCTTTTAATAAACAAATGAATTCAAATTAAATAGTAAATTCGATTAATAACGAATTTGAACATTTCGCGAACATATTCGGATAAATATATTATTTATATTTTATAATATTAAGATTTATTCTTAATAAATTTTATTTTATAGTATTAAAATTAATTATATTTTTATATTTTTATTTAATATTATGATATTTAATTATTTTTATTAATTTCTAAATTATTATTTTTATAAAATTTTAAAATAAAAATATATGAAATAAACGAATTCGAACTCTAACGTTAATTGAGTTTTTCGAACTCGAACATTACCAAATAGTATTTGAACAAATTTAAACACGAACTCGAACTTAAAAAATTAAACAAACGAACTCAAGCAATGTTAGATTCATATTTTCAAATTCGAGTTTGAATATAATCTAACTCTAATCCTTGATGAGCATAGATAGGAATTAGGTAGGATAGGATGTCCACCTAACTTGTATATGGTTGAAATTCCTATATTCTCTAGCTCTATCAACTTTAAAACAGTACTTGTATTTGAGGTTATGTTTTGTTGTATTGGTTTGTATAAGTAAATGATGAGAGGAAGTAAATGGTATATTTACCTTATTTGATTGTATGTAAACGTAGATGAGAAGTAAATCAGGAGAAAATACCACTCCCCCTCCGTATTAACATTTTCTCTCATCCCAATTTGGAGAGATTGAGAGAGAGAAAATAAAGTAAGAATAATAATAAAAGCATTGACCCCATGTTTAACATTAAAAAATTATCAAAATAAATAATGAGGGATAAAATACAATAACAACAAACTAAGCCTTAATCCCAAGTAACTTTTTTTTTCATCATGTGGGAGTTAGAATTAATTCCCATTTATCTACTTCTATCCATGTGGGGAGGAAAGAAACGTCTGTACTCGGCTACAAAATTTATTTTGTACACGGCGGGGGCCTCGATTTTTCTCTTAATGGGAATTCTAGGTATAGGTTTATATGGTTCTAATGAACCAAGATTAAATTTGGGGGGCCGGTTATATGAACCAACCCCAGACAACGTGTGGTCATCCATATGAATTCTCTCTCTCGCTACTTCCTTTTATCGAACGTTATACTCTCATCCAAATCTAACAAAGATATATTTATCATAATTACCTCTATTCATGTCATTTTAGACTTGCCTCTACCTCTATCTAACATATCATGCCCTTCTCCCTCAATCGTCCTAACAGGAGTATCCCTCAGTCTTCTGTGAACATGTCCAAACCAACGCAAGCGATTTTCTCTCATCTTTTACTCAATAGATGCCACGCCTACCTTTTCTTTAATGGTCTCATTTCTGACTACTTTTAACTATCCAATATTCTGTACCATATAATAAAGTAGGTCTTACGGCTGTCTTGTAAAACTTTCCCTTTAAATTCAATAGTACATTATCATCACATAGAATCCCAGTCGCACTCCTCCATTTCAACCAACCTGCCTTAACTCAGTGTGCAACGTCACCATCGAGCTCTCCGTCTTTCTGAATAATAGATCTTAGATATCGGAAGTAATCAACTATCGGTATATCTTTACCTTCTAAAGTTACACTTTAGGCTATATTTCTGCTACCACTAAATTTGCATTTCATATACTCTATTTTACTCATACTAATTCTGAAATCCTTAAATTCTAATGTATGTCGCCTTATACCGACTCTAGTCTCATCAATCAACACAATATCATCCGCAAAGAACATACACCATGGCACAACCTCCTGTATAGTGTAGATCAATTTATCCATAACAGTTGCAAAGAAGAAAGTGTTAAACGCTGATTCTTGATGCACCCCGATAGTAATAAAGAAGTCTGTAGTCATTTCGACGCAAATCCTTATACTTGTACATACTCTCTCATACATATTTTTAATAAAAATAATATACTTTAGTGATATATTTTTTTTTATTAGCATCTACCAAATTACTTCTCTAAACACCTTATCATAATAAGAGATAAATAAATTAAAATAATTATTCTTTCTCTTCTTTCATCTTCTTCAATCTCTTCGTACTAAATAAAATAAAATGAATATTATTACTTCCCTTTAGAATGGAAAATGTGCCTCTCTCTTTTCTCCTTCCTCTCTCTCTCCCCTTCCCCCTCAGCGAACCAAACAAAGGCCAACAGCTGTAGAAAGAGAATGGTGCATATCGAAGGTAAGTACATATACTGTCGGATCTTTGAATTGTAATTTGTAACTATTGAATATTATTGATGAGTTAGACAATAATCCAGTCCACGCGATTTAGACATGCCATGGATACCTGTCCGAATAATTAACAGCGTCTTGGCCCTGCACCCGCTGTGGAAGAGTTAAGCAACTCATCCATTATTTTCCAACAGAGTTTCCTATAAATGAAGCGCCCTCCTCACCCTCCTTTCGCACGACTGCATAACTATACTAATCAAAATACACTATAGTAGTGTCAACTGTTAATAGCCATGACCATCTCCATGCCAAGGGCTCTCATCGTCTTGATCTTCCTCTTGCTTGCCACTCTTTGTTTGGCCGAAGAAAACAACAAAGTGAGACTTGTGTACTGTTCTCAGGACTCGACTACTTTTCTTTCCTCATGTTTTGTTACTGTTATTTTTACAGCAACTATTTGTTGCAGGTCAGTATTAGCTCTGCAGAAAAATCTGTGCCTCTGAAAACAGGTGACGGTTCTTTCCATCTGGCCAAGTTCTTTTTCCTTGTAATTGACTTCTTTGGCGGAACAGTACGTTATAGTTTAATTCCAGCGATAATATTAACTGGCTCTCTCCATGTTCTTATCCAACAATGAATACAGATTGCGGAGCAGCTTGTGCTGAGAGGTGCCGGTTAGCTTCGAGGCAAAATCTCTGCAAGCGGGCTTGCGGGACTTGCTGTGCACGCTGCGATTGTGTTCCTCCAGGCACCTCCGGTAACGAAGATGTATGTCCCTGCTATGCCAAGATGACTACTCACGGCGGCAGACACAAGTGCCCTTAGAATTCGTACCATGTTATGGACCATGAAGAAGAGGAAAACATCTGGCCGTTTCTGCTGTTGATGCTGCTCTTTATTATAGTATTGTGCTACGATGATGCTGTTCTTGTAGTATTCTGTTCTCATATCATCTATCCACGTTATGCTAATAGGGCAGAAACACAACAAAGCAGATCTCCTAAAAGCTTGTTAGAAGTGTAGCATAATATTCTGAAATTAAGAGTTTTTAAGGTTTATTGTGAATGGTGATGTTATCTCAAATTAAGAAATAAGAGCTTAGAGCGTATGAGGTAGCGAGTGGGTCTATATTCAATTTTTAGTTCTGCATTATACATTTCACGATTTACATGTTCTATAAACTTTCATTCATGATAAGGATAGTAGAATTTGTAATTGAGAGTTATTAAAAATAAAAATAAAAAGATGATATAGAACAGTTATGAAAAAAAAAAAAGATGAGATAAGAATAGTATAATTTGTTTTTGCCGTATATAAAAAGTAACTCTTTTTAACTATTGATTATTCAATGTCACCATTGCTTCATGAAAGATCAACTACAATTCTCCAGTTACACTCTTACAAAAGATGAAAAACAGAGAAGAAATATCATTTATCATACTCTTAGCTCATAGATGAAGCTTGTGAAAGGGATTTGCCTCCAATTAGTATTTCAAATGCCTTTATGATTCCCTATCACCATAAAGAACCCACCTTTCTCTTTACATTAAAGATATATAGACACAAATATTTGGACATAACTTACAGAAATATAAACTATTAATACATAAATAAAATAAAATATCTGTACTGATTATTTGTTTGAAAATATCAAACCTTCTTCGATTATTTTAAAATTTAATAAATATAACCTTATGTATGGTACAATTATTAAGAGAAGCCAAATCCTTCCAGGCAAAAGATTCTTGATGGCTTTGGCAGTCCTTGCCAGCTGCCATGAAAATATATGTCGACATTGCGCTGCCATTTGACAAGGCATATTCTTTTCCACTAATTACTAAACTGACTGGACATAACCTTGTGCCCAAAAAGATCACTACTATTTTGTGGTCAAAACGTAAATTCTCAATCTCAAAATTTTACGGATCAATATGGGATGACTTGCACAACTAGTATCCGTTTTTACTTATTCTAATCGGTAAAGAATTACAAGAATAATTAATATTTTTTATCGATTGTTTTATATTTTAATTAATTTTCAATTTTTAAATACTTTTTTTTTCATATTTTTATGAATTTTGTGCAAGTATATTAGCATTTATCTTCTATAAAAATTAGAATAACAGGAGTTTATATCGTACTCGGATGGAATTAAGGCCTTGCCTTTTGAAAGTTTTTTAAAATTCTAAATTTTCCTTTTAAAATTTTAATTTTTAAAATTCTATTTTTATTCTTAATATTTTTTAAAAAAATTATTACGTTCTTTCCATATAATTTATCTTCCAACATTAAATTTATGAATCTGTCGTATGCGCAAGTCACATATATGACCCTGGCTTGCACGGTCCCCAGCCACCCATAAACATTAATGCATAGTAACTATTTTTTCCTCCTTTTCCATTTAAAGGCCATTGACTCGAGTTCGAATTGTGCCTATTTGTCGTCATATACGTTGAAGGATGGCTGAGTTTGTTTTGTACTTTGCTTTGAACGTAACGAAAAAGAAAAAATTACACGTCGATCACTACGTACAAAATGAGTTCATCATCGTCCATTAATTTCCTCGCAAGCAAAATGAAAATGAGGAATGTTCATCTTTCAATCACTCAAGGATTTCCCTGTATTCGTTTGTTGATTTTGGAGCTTTTGGCACAAAAATGAATACCAGCAGCTTACCCTCCCACACATGATGATTCATTACTGACGCCTTGAGCTTACAAATCTAGGAATATAGTTCAAACCTTTACGCTTTGGAAATATAATTTGCCAAGGAAACAAGTTTTCTACTTTCTAGATTATTCCAAAATGCCCTTTCTCTTTTCCAGCTGTAAATTCCAATGGAATTAAACCACACTCTACGTCTGCTAATCTTGTAGCATTCCATGCACAATGTCCTCCACCAACCCCCACTCTTCCCAAACCCTTTCTTGATTTGCTTATAAATTCCAGGAAATTTTTGCTTCCATTCTGCAAATCGTATTCATCAAACACATTAAGCAATCTTTGTTGATCCAAGTCGAACATTAAGTTTATAACTATGGCCTTCTCTAAGGTTTCGATCGCTTCACTTCTCGTACTTCTGCTGGTTATTCATGTTGTTGGAGCTGAGGAAATGGTAAGTATGTTAATCCAGTGCTTCTTTACTTGTATAAAACACATCCTATAGTATATATATATCATTTATATCTTACCATTTCCTGGTCATTGCAGCTAAACAGCAACAAAGTAGGGCGCTCTCTTCTCCAGGAGATAGGTTTTCTTCTTTCCTTTAACGTTTGACTTTTGTTAATTAATTAACTTGCGGTGTTTACATAATTAATTTAATTTCTTATGCGTAGAATTTGTGTACGTGTCTAGATTGCGATTCAGCATGTGATGTAAGGTGCTCCAAGTCAGGGAGGCAAAAGATTTGTAAGAGAGCTTGCGGGACGTGCTGTGCCCGTTGCCACTGTGTTCCTCCGGGCACCTCCGGCAACGAAGATGTATGTCCATGCTATGCCAACATGACTACTCACGGTGGCCAACACAAGTGCCCCTGAATGGATGAAAGAAATATAAGGCTGCTTATTAATAAGAATGGTTAAATGCAAGAAAAATACTGTGTAATAATCATCTGTTCTTTACTACTGTGCTACAAGCTAAATGTCTGAATGAAGAAATGTATAATAATTATTTATATGAGAAATGAATATACACTAATAAATGAGATTGACTTTGTATATATAGAGAGAAATTGTAGAATATTTTTGAAACGACACGTAATAGAATCTTATACTGATACGTGGGTCTAATTGAATTCAATTGAAAAAATTCCTTAATTGATATATGACAAAGTTTTATGATGATATGACACGTATATATAATTAAATCTAATTAAAAATATTCTATATAATGTGTATATAATAAATTTTTAAAATGTATATATATCAAAATATATATAATAAATTCGTGTAATATATATATATAAAAACGTATATAACAAACTTATATAATACACGCATATTAAATTAGTTTAGTATAAAGGGTAGATAATTCGTGCACCTGTTAGTTTACTCGACAAATGCCAGACACAAATGACAAAACCCCCGCGTCCTCTCACGCCCACCACACCCACCAACCAACAAAAAAAACAAAAAAAAGAGAAAAAGAAAAATGGATATTTGTGTTTGTGTTGTTGACAGCGTCACCGGCCTCGTACAAAGACTTATACTGGACAAATGAAAAAGCCCATTTCATCTGAGGCCCATTTAGAATTCGTTTAAAAAGAAAAATGGGCCAATTTGTTGGAGAGAAAGCGTGGACACCACAGACCTCAAAAGGAGATGAATTTATCTTTTCTTTGCAAAAAGGTTGTACGGTTGCAGGTCATGGGAAACACGTGCGGCCTTGAAGTTGATGGCTCCACAGTTCACCCCACTTACATAGCACCCAGCCTGCACAATCTCCGAGGTACGTCGTCTCCGATCTCGCGTATACTCATCACTACCCCTTACTTTCTGAAAATGTCAACTGCTGTCCAACGCCGAGATCGTCATCCCTAGTCTACCCCATCAAAGCCAAGGTCACTCTAGTAATTTCAAGTGCTTCAACTGAACTGGAACCCCTGTCACGCAGCAACCATGACCATGCCATGCAATTGCTAGGCTTCAAAATCATAACAATCTCAAAACCCGCGAATCCAAATCAAAATAGACTCCTTTCCCTGAAAAGTCACCATCATCAATGTTGTCATCCTACTCAATCTAATTACTAAGAGCTTTTACAAATATCACATTTTATTTTTAATTTATTATTTTTAAAAAATAATTATTGTAACGAAGAGGTATTGTTTCAATTTATATTTATTATCGACAAAAAAAAATTAATTCAGTTAGTTCAAAATATTTTTTGATAAGACGGTATTACATTAAATTTGATTTTTATATAATATCGAATTAGAGACTTTTTAATTCAATAATTTATTTATTATTTTTATTATAATGTTATTTTTTGAAACTTTTCTATTTATAATTATATATTTTTGAAAAATTAAAAAAATATTACTTTTTCTTTTTAGTTTTATCTATATTTTTTATTATTTTACTAAATTATAATATTAATTTACTGTTTTCAAAAAGATTAATTTAATCTTTTTCCTCTTAAAAACTCAGCATATTTTAAAACTTTTTTTAATCTTTATCTAACAATTAAAAACAAAAAATTAAAAAAAAATTAAGTTAGTAATTATAAGGGTTGAAAATTAAAAGTTGGATGAAATATTTATACTTTTTGTGACGCTTTCCTAGCTGGCGAATTGCTGGGGGGACACTGATCCCACGGTGAGAGGAAGAAGATGTCTGTGAAAGAAGAAATGCTGGCCATCGATGTCATCAGTAGTTGCTTGAGCTGTGACGTGGCAGCATTACACGCTAGCAGCGAAAGTGGTGCCTTTTGTCTTATGTGGCTAATTCACTATAAGATACATTTGTATGATACTCTTAAAAAAAAAATCCATCAAACGGCTCCGATTCACCTTGCCATCCTCCACCGTCCGATCTTCACATGACCAAGCACAAAACATGCCCCTCTCTCTCTCTCTCTCTCTGAGAGAGACGGTTATATGCAGCGCTTTGGTCACTCGCTGAAGGCGATTTTACAGTGGAAAAGTTTCGGTTTTTTGGGGTCTGTTGAGGAGAGAGATTCTCTCTGCTGTGTAAGTGAGGAGAAGAGAGAGAAAGATCAGCTTCAGCTTCTCCAAAAAATGCGATCAGTGTAATCATTCTTTTGCTGCTTCTTGCCTGCCAGCTGAACTTCTTCACCCTCTTTTTCCTCTGTAAATTTTACCTGTGATTTTGAGGTTTTTCAGTTCTTCTTTTCTTTTGTTTGAATCCATGTGGAGGTAATCTGGAAATGCTTGTTTTCATCCGGGTTTTTCTTTGCATGCTTTGTTCTTGGAATAATTTTCAGTTTACAGTGGATTCTGGAAAGAAGAATGTTTCATTCGGTGGGTTTCAATGAGATTCTTGCTTGAAATGGCTTTGCTGTTTTAAAATGAGGGTTGCTTACTTGCTGCAAAGTTTCAAGGATTTTCACATGGTTGTTTTCTGACTATTCATCTTCCTTTTGCTATTGAGTTAGAGTTGTTTACTACGTGAAGAACCAGATTCTCTGAACAGAAAGGACGAATTCACTTTTCTTTCTTCTCCCTTTAACGACCTCTCTTTTCTCCATTCACAACCGCTTTGTCTTTCTTCTCTTTCACTGGGACTAAGTATAAATTTCATTTCCTTCTTCTTCTCCTCTTTTCTCTCTGTTCAGTATTAGAAAAAATTCAGTGTAAGTACACTCTAAACGCATACAGAGATTCATGGCATTAAGAATGCGTATCGTATCTTTATAGGACTATCTGCCCGCGTAGTTCTTGAATGCTCGAAACCGGATCGCAAAATCATCTAGGAACGTTTCTGGTAGACACCAAACTAGTTACCCCTCGATCATCTTTCTGTCGCTTTTCAGCTCGGTTTCAGTTGTTTAAATTCAATTCACTTTTCTAATTCTCTAATAATTGTTTATGCAACAAACTATGATCTCAGATTGACAAGGCTTTTTCCGATTATGAGAGAGAATAAAGATCTCTACGGAGTGGCGTTTCTGGACCGCATTTATTGAATATAGGGGTTAGAGGAAAATTATGGGCCTCGAAAGCAGCTATCAGTTCAATTCAATTCGATGTCAGTGCCGTTATTGTTATCCCAGAAATGGACAACGCTCAAGACGCTGATCGCATAGAAGGCGGAGGTCGGTTGTCATCAATCTCGTCTGCAAAGCGACACATCACTAAACATTCTGGTAAATATTAGTAGTGTTTTGATCAAGTGATAATTATCCGCATTTACTCAAATGACCTTACTTTATTATCAAATTTACAGTTACTACTAGCAGTAGCATGCTATAAACAACAAAAACCATCAATGTGATGTTGTCCCTTTCCATGCTCATATCTTTCCTGTTTAATTGTATGTTTTTGGCTTTTGGGATAAGGTGTTTGAGTGGAATGTGCGTGTGATAATATACTCTTTCCCTTTCGGGGTGGCTATCTTTTCGTTTTTCATTTTCATCTCTTGTTTGATTTGTTCGCTATTTTTTCCTTGTTAAAGCTATCACTTTTTGTTTGTGGGGTTCCAGTTGAAGGTTCTGTTTGTAACGGTGGGAAGGTTACTGGTTTCAATGAATCAAAGAAACATCAGCTGAGAAAACTGGATGCTGTTCGCGAGGAAAACATGAGTTACAGAGAGCGTCTGACGGGGTATGTTGGGTCAGAAGGTGAAGATGGGCTTCGTCCAAGCAATGGTTCTTCTTGTAAGAGAAATAACTCTGCCAAGATGGTATACTTCCGATTGCTTGGGATCAAAAATAGCATTACTAACTTTATTTGTTTTTCATGTTCACATGTGTTGTTCTCAAGCTTTGATTTTTCTTGCAGTCTTTTGATAACCGCAACACAGTTTATCAGGCCTCTGTTCCTCGGAAGTTACGGTCAGGTGTGTTAATTCATCTGTTTGTATATAGTAGTAGTATGAATTGGAATAGGCGATGTAGATATGCGTTCTCGAGCCTTTTTCCAATAAAGTGGAATCGTTTTTTAAGCGTCATTTGTTGGAGCCAGCTTCTTAAGTAGTTCTCTTTTCTGGGTCCTGTGCTATGTCATCTTTTGTTCCTGGTTACTGTGAATCAGAACTTTCTTGCTTTCACATTTTCTTTCTATTCAGGCAATGGAAGAATCGGTCTATACTAGTGTTACAATTCAATTTGAAAGTTTGAACTTTGGGTTTGCAATTGGCGTCTAACCTCATTTAATGCATACTTTTTTCCGTGGTTTATACCAGATGACCATTACTATCCCAACTTACACTTGACCTTATAGATATACTAAATCGTTTCAAAGAGAAATAGAATTGTCAAAGCTTTGAGACATTTGTCCTTACTGTTACAGTCATAAGAAAAAGAAGTAGTGAATCCATCTCTCCCTCCTTACTGGTTTCCAAGAAGATGAAACATGTAGCTGATGGTGTTGAATTTGATGGTTTGGTGAAAACCAATCAGAGCAAGGTCAGATGATAAGCTCCAAAGTTTAACTTTACTTGCTACTTCATCCCACATTATATTAAAATGAAATCTACAAATTAACTTAATTTTGACTAATTGGATGCTTCTGCTTTTGCACAAGCAGGCTCAACCAGAAGTTTGTGTAAAAAATGGTACTCTAGGGCTAATAACCAAAGATGAAGAAGAAGTTGCAGAGGCTTTGTATGCTTTGGCGGTTGTGTCCCCGGATTCTACAAAGACAGGCTTGAAGAAATTGATTGGTAAACAGTCAGAAGCATCATCTTCAGCCTTGCCAAAAGCAGAGGATTCTACAAGTCAATTCAAAGGTTTGTTTCCCCTTTTTCTTGTTACTTTAGGTTTCCTTTCCTTTATGTTAACAATTAAGTAATTTTAACAGAGACCGAAATCCCAAAGACAGATGTGGAGCCTGGGACAATTAAAAATGATAAACCCATATGCTCATCAAATGTACTAAACTTGGCCACTGAAGTTGTATCTCCTTCTCTCAACGGCATTAAGCAGCCTGATGTTTCGGTTGGCAAGCAGCTACCCACAGAATCAGGTCATACTCCTGAAGTAAATCTCCCCTTGATGGCTTTTGTCTCTGAAAATGAATGTACAATCCAAAGGCCATACAAGCTTGCCGTTTCCGATACTTGGACTAAGATGAGCCTTGAGCATGGGTATGTGACTTTTCAGTGCTATATTCATCCTATTAGAATTTGTGTTGTCTTTTCCTTTTTCCATTTTTGTTTCAGTTCTTGACTCACCATTCATCTTATAGATCAAAGTTGTTGAAACCTGAGAAAAGTCTAGCAAGTTGCAACCATCCACAGATTGCATTTGAAGCGGTATGCAGAACCATTTTTTGTATCCATATCTTCTCTTTATTTGCTTCTGACTGAAGATTTTGACTTTTGGTTTTCCTTTTAGACTGGAGTTGCTTCTAGTCAACCTGAGGTAAAATGTATCACTGAGGAAAACAGAGATACTGGTATAATTCACATCTCTTTATGCACTTTTTGCTTCTAAATTGTTACTTGAGGCGACAGTGACAATAGTTGTAGTAATCATGTATAACTATCATAATCAGTTGCTGTGCTGCCATAAAGTCAGTTTTCTGAAACAGGTTCGTCATTGTGGCCAGGCTTGTCTTCAGAAATGTCAGTTGATCATGAACGGTGGGGAATTCCCTTGCAGTAATTTCCTTTCTTGGAAGCAGTTTTCTCAATTGGCAGTTACACTTCCTTTTTGGCTCATTTATAAAGCTATTTTTGCAGTGCCGAACATCCTACTTGGTTCGAGAGCTCTAGTTCCATTGCAGGATCTCCAGTAACTGATACTGGCATAGCTAAGAAGGTATTGCTCCCTGATCTTATAAGCCACAAGATATTTGCTTTATTCGCATCCAAACTAGGTTGAAGGGAATTTACCAGGCTTGTGTTTTATTATTTTATAATGCAGGATACTCCAGTTGTCACCAACTCAAAGAAGTCATGGAAGAGATGTTCAACTCATGTCTATATTAGTTGTTTTATTAAGGTCTTCCAAATGACTGATGGGAGAGACAGGTCGCTTGTGCAGTATAGCCAAATAACAACGAATGAAGCACCAAAACAAGGGCCGCATGATGCTAGAAATGGCCCAGCACGGGTGAGAAACGGTTCAATTGGTAGTCTTTCCACTAAAGGCACTGGTTGTTCTGTGCCTGAAAAGGATGCAACTGAAGTAAGAAATGCTATTCTTTTGCACAAGAGGCTTGTTCAAGATCAGCAGCAGGGCTCTACAACATCTGGCACATACAATTCACGGAAGCAGGTAAGTTTTACGCTCAATATTTCTTGGTGGATTACCTTTTCGTTTCTCCCAATTTTCAACACCATTATGAATGGGGTTCACTTCTATCAGAGCTTAGATTTCCTATCTTTGCCAACTGGAAGTAAAGTGGAGACAATTAACACCAGTAACAAACCAGGGCAGGGTGCAGAATCCTTATCATCACTTCCTTTTCCTTGCTTGCAGTCCCAATATCAACAGGCTGTTCCCTTCCCAATGTCCCAGAACTATTATCAATCTACATCTTTCTCTGGATATCCTTCAGCAGCAGCAGTGCAGCAGGTAAATCACGTATAATTAACATCTTGATTCCAATTGTCTGCTTCTGTTTTCTGCTTCCTACAACAGCACCTGCTATCAGGTTCTGATTATCCAATCCTTGTGTACAAGATTGCGCTCTATGTCACACCTTCCAGTGACCATAAATGATTGTTAATTAGCAATGAATTTTCTGTTACTGCTGATTGCTAATAAATTCCGTCTTGACGAATTAAAGTTATCTATTAGTGCTTTACTTCTATTCTTGACTACAAATTATTCAGTCCAGGTTCTCTGTTATTGCCTCTTTAACAATTGCACTTTGTGACTTAATGACAGGTTAATCTGTCTGCATTTGTTGGTAGCACGCCTCCAACTGTGGAAGCTAGTGCATCAACATCATCGCACCCTGAGCAGCGGCAACAACAAAAACGGGCTCCACTGTTAGTGGCTCATTACAAATCTAGTGTTGGTTCCCCAAATGTTCCAAACTGGCAAAGTGGCCTATCAGACGTTTCTCCTATGTTTCATCCCCCTCAAATTCTTTTCTTACCTTCCCATTCTTCGGTAGAAGCAACTGGCTCTAAACACGCTGCTATCTTGCAACAACAGCAGCAGCAGAGTGTTTCTGCAACTGCATTATTGCCTCCTTCAACGGTTAAAGGACAATATCGTCATCTGCCTTCCGTTTATGAAGGTAACGTAGGTGGGATACATTCTGCATACGCTGATAATCTGCAACAAGCATATTTAAGGTGCTAAGATGGAGTGCAGCAACTCTCGAGTATTATCCCTATCCAATACAAAGATGTGAGAAATTTACAGAAGTATAATTGGAAAATATTCAACCTTTTCTGTCAGATGAATTGCCGTTTTAATTTGGTGAACTCAAGTTCAATTTTATAAAACACCTTCTTTCTACTTTCTCAATTATTAGATTAGAGTGGTTTCTCTAGTATTTTCATTCTGATTTGCCTTGCAATTACCACTTCAATTTTATGTTGACAATTAGGGATTTCTTGATCTCCTCCAACCCACCATAGGAGAAAAGGGCTGCAACATCTATGCATGTACACAAAACCACAAGTTGCTTAAAAAGATTTGTCACACTACTAAGAAAGTGGGAATTCGCATGAAATGCAATACTCTATACTCATCAGATTGAAATTATATCTGCACAGCCTACAAATAAGATACACTCTTTAAATGATCGCCCAGACAACCGGGGGAGAATTCACATTGCAAATAGACATACAACAGGTGAACTATTTGCAGCATATGGCAAAAAATAAAATCGCTGTTGAATTGACTAGCAGTAGATGAGAGCATTTTTCGCAGGTGGGAAAGGCAGGCAGATAATGAAGGCAGCATATATTCTTGAGGTCTTCTAAATTCTGCTGCCAATTAATATCTACTCTTGCTTTTCCAATTCTCCCATCCTTTCTATAATAGCCTGCAAATTAAAGAAAATAAAAATTAATAAACCCAACTTCCAAACTAAAAACCAAGGATCTGAACTCCAAGAAAGATATTCATGTTACACTCTAGGAATTGGATAAGAAATGTCCCCCAGTTGCCTTCCCCAAATCAAAAGAAAAACAAAAACGCGTTTCTTTTTGGGTGGAAAGAGAGAGGCGTTAGGTGGGTCAGGAAAAATTACCTTCTTGCTTGTTTCTTGGAGTTCCCCAGCAAGAATGAACTCATCTAGTATGAGATATACCTTTATAGGAATGGAAAAAAAAAATCAATCAGGTCAAGCAATCAGCAGCTTCTTACATACTGGAAGTATCTTATCATGAAACTAATACTTCAAATCCATCTTTATTGTACCAAAGAAAACGATAAGTAAAAGAATAGTACATAAAAGTTTAAATGTTTGTATAGAAAAAAAATGAAGGGAAATTCCAATCCAAACTCGAATGAAAGCTATTTGTCATATATGCTAAAAGACAACTACCATGAATGGAAAAAACTCCATTTTTCTTTCTTGCTGGTGTGTACATGTGTTCCCAGTTTGATTGCAAAATTACACCACCTCCCAATGGAGTGACACTGGCAAAAACTACTGCTTTCTAGAGATATTTAGTTGGTTTATCTCTTTCCCTGAATTACAGACTCAGTAGTCGATCAACCTTCATCACTTTTAAGTACCAGAATGCAAATAAGAAAAGGCCAGGTAAACAATGATGTTTAATATAAGTCCATACATGACCCCCTATCTCTTACTGGGTTAATCATTCACTCAAAGAATGATAACCTCAGGTTTTGTGTTTGCTTGTGTTTCCATCCGAAGGTGAAAATATTTAAATATATCCTGAAATTTGTGTGCAACAAATCAAATTAACCTTATGCTCTGCAGAAAAGAAAACGACAGTGAAAAATTTATGTCAGATAAACAGTCCCTTAGTGGATTTTTCACTATTGTTTCAAGTTGGCAACACATTCAAAGACCTTTTCTCAAGATCTAAGTGCTGTTTAATAGTCACACATCTTCCCAACGCTAATTATTTACTGCCCATTTTTATAGGCTGCAGTTCCAGCAAATAGCTCTTTATGTCAGAAGCACTATTTATTGCAGACGTGCTTAGGAAACTAGCAAAACTGTTTAACTGTCAATGGACATGTAAAAATGACAGTGAAGATAGAAGTGTCTCAAAAATGACATTGCATACAAGAAAGGTTATAGGAAACAACATGTGTACTTGCAACTAAGAATTTATGGTCCCCCCCCCCCTCCCCAAACTCCTGAAATGGGAAGCAAGAGCTTTTCTAAAATCAAAAGCACGGATGATGACGGAGCCCATAAGCACAAGAGACATAAGTGACCCCTAGAGGCAATGTGCTCCCCCCCCCATCCACCCCACCCAGCCACCCAAAAAAAATAAATAAATAATCTAATGTATGCAACAAAACCAGCCAAATTGGAAACTAAAGCTACAAAAATTTTCACTTTAGAAACTAAATAATCCTACATCAGAGAACCAAAAGCATAACTTTATAAAATCATCTATCCAAAAGAGAATATGGTATCAAACAGGCGATACCCACAACCAGAACAACAAAAAGATTTTTGTGCTACAAACAAATTTACAAATATCTCAAAATGGGTTATCAACAACTTAAAACATGAAATACAAATACAGAAAAGTAAGATAAGAAATGAAATTCTTGGAGGTATCACCAATGACACATACCTTGTGAAAATTGAATACCAAATCTAGCTCACACACGTTGCTAAAGAAATGATCAAGTATCTCCACGAATAAATGAATGCACTCAAGATAAGCTAATTCATTGTCGGTTATATCAACACAGAGTGAAAAAAACAATCCTGCATATCGCCTGTAAATAACCTTGTGGGTCCGGAACTGCAAGAAAAACAATGGAGAATGGATTATAACATATGGAAGAAAATGCATACATTTTCTTATACTAATAAAAGAGAGGAAATTGATCATACAACAGAGTAAAAACACAATCAGCAGCACAATTGTACTAGAAATTATCAAAACCCAAAAGATGAGGCTTTGTCATCTAATGAAATAGTGCAGATCGGGTTTGCTACAGGTGAACTTATTGGTCTCTGTTGGGAAATCCTAATAATCTCAGTTAATATCTGCCATTTTATCCATCATAAGCAGCACCGCCAGACATGCTCATTCCAATTTTCTCCTTTTAATATTCACCATACTACCTATTAGGTGCAAAGTGCTCTATCATCGTCAAATTGACATACAAATTTGTGGTTTTTGACCCCTCTACATTCTGGGTTGACATTGGAGTAAAAAGTTCTTCATAAAAATCAGAAATTTCTAGGCAACAACAGAGAGAAAAGGATAAATTTCAGGTGATCCACACCTATAATCAAGAGTTAAAAATGTAGCCAAAAACATTGGGGAAACTTTTGTTGATGCAATATAAATATCCAGACACTTACTTCAACAAAGTTGGTAAACTTCGGATCTCTGTTCACAACTAGCCGGTGAACCTACAGATGCATACACACAATATAGATTCACGGAAATTAAATTCAATTAAAAAATGAAATTAAAGGATTATAAAAATGAAATTCAGAAGAAGAATACCTCGTATTCCACTCTATGCTTCTCGGATTCCTCAAGAGGAATGTAGTACTTGGCCAGGCGAGTCTTTCCTTGCCGGTTCTGAAGCAATATGAATCGGATCTAAAATTTCCCAATCAAAAAAGAAAATAAACAAACCAAATCAGCTGAATTGACCATCGAACTAGAAAGAGATGCTTAAAACAATCAATCCAAGGAAACAAAAACCAATATTTCTTTCGTTTCCCGTAACTTTCAAAATTACCATTTTTCGACGATATCGACGGAGCTGCAGAAAACTAAACGGAGAGAGAGAGAGAGAGAGAGGGGGGAGAGAGAAGGGAGAGGGAAAGAAGAGAGGAGAATGGAAAATTCAGGGAAGAGAAGTCAAAGGTCAGAGCAGAGACTGTTGACTGTGACAGTTTTGCCCCTCGCTGCTCTCGCCAATAAATTGTGCCTTTTTTTTTCCCGCTTTACTGCATATACTACAAAAAATGGAAAATATATAGTACATCATCAAAAAAAAAAAGGAAAAAATAGTAATATAAAAGAAACTTATAGTCTATCAATTATATATTTCATTCGATAGAAATCTTAAATTTTTTTTCTTTCAATTTTTTCCTTATTTAATTATTTTGTTTCGTTATTTTTAATTTCAATCACCACTCAAAAAATCGAAAAGAATATTTGGAATTACTTTTGATAAAAATAAATAACTAATAGATAAATTGTTCTTTTTTTAAAATATGGCAACTATTAAATTATTATATTAAGTGTAAAATATTTTAATTTATTTTTTTAGTGTATTATTACACAACTATTGTATCGTTATTATTGACTATTATATTATTATTAAACGCTTCTGTGTTGCAGAAAGATGATGACAGAAACTCAAAAGTTGATAGATTAAGAGAGAGATTATTCTTTTGCTCGTACAACACGGTGTCTTATTTGTTGGGCCAAGAGAACATCGGTGACAATCAAGACACCATGGAGCCTATCAAAAACTATAGATTTGTGAAACGTATGTTCTGTGAAGTGCCATTGCACAAACGTAGTACTACAAAACGGCATCATATGCCAGCCACTGCCAATGGAAAACAGTCTGAAATGTTAAATACAAATTTCTTTTATTCTTGCACCTACATGTGTGAATGCAGAGCTGCATTGCAAATGCTATACCGATCCTGAGGAGAAAATTACAGAAAAGGCTGTAATGAATCATTTCTGGTGGGGAAATCAACAGAGTCTGCTAAAAGTCATGTCCATATTGTGAGTTTGTAGCAGCCAAAAGAGCAGCACCAATTCCAGAGCCATCTTTTGAATGTTCTATTACTATGTTTTTTGAGATTTCGGATCCTAGAAGCTCCATGACTGCTTCTTGGAGGTATATTCTGTACTGGGGATAATGTTCATATAAGCCTCCATCCATTGCAACGACTGTTCTTTTCCCCAATATCAGTCCTTTCGAATCCTCCTCCATCTTCTGGAGAATCCCCACTATTCCTGCACCAGCCAAGCGGCTTCCACGCTTGGCAATAGTATCGCATACCTCTACCACAATTTGCCTTGCATTCAAATTGGAAATAACCTGATATCAAAGTAAGGAAGAAAAACGTATTGGTCAGAAACCTCAGCAGCTGCATACAGAATTATGTAGCTCAATTCCTAACATAAGCATAAGCCAACCGCAGACATGCAGAAATAAGCACATGCTTTTATCCATGCATCGCTGCCAAATGCACTTTTTTTTTTTTTTTTTTTTTTGCATTAGATAACTTCACACCTTGTCCTCTATTCTTTCCTCAAATGTTCATTTTGTTGTTTTCAAGTTCCTTAGGAATAACTAGAAGTTATGTAATACATGCAGAGATATATCCTAATGGATTAAACAAGAGATGGAAAGCTTGCATTAGAGGAGGACAGGAAGAGAGAGTTTTACCCCTGCTACTTCATAAAGGATTGAGCCAACAACTTCAAGATCTTTCGAAGTATCCTGCTGCATTGCACAAATATCTTGGGTCCTACAAAATGCAACAGAAAGTTTAAACAGACTATAAGGGTTGCACAGTGACACATGGAAAGGAGCTTTTACAATGATACATCAGCTAATTGGTTAGTATGGAAGCACTTTCTTGCATTCTCATTTTCATACTAAAAGCATCTGTAAATATTCGAAACCACTCTCTGCCATTATCATTTTCATACTAACAGCAACTGTCAATGATATCCCATCAATTACTGGTTATGCTGAAATAGTTTAAAGAATAATTTACCTGAGCATAAATGGAGTTAGTAGCTTATCTGAGACGGAGTCACCAAATAATTCGCCTCCTTGTGCCATCTTAAGCAGCACTCTTCTTACAATCTCCCCAAGGTACATGCCAGAAATTGTTTTCTCGAAAATCTGTCCCAGTAGAAAGTATCACTTTCTTAGATAGTTAGCCGACTATTGAAAAGATACCATACCTAAATAATCTGTAATTCAATCTAACCTGTTCACCAGGATTAATACTAGCAGCATCCATTTCTCTATCATACTCAGTCAAAGGAAGGCCATTACAAAATGCTCCCCACTCAGTGTTTATAATCTGAAGAATCATACCAAAGAGAGCTTGGAACCAGATTGTGATTTTAATGATCTCTATGAAGTCAATTATGAACTAACAAACCGTTCTTCCAGATGTTGAATTCTTGGACTGCAGCTTAGGAATAGCATCTACACGCTCCACATAGCACGCATTAGTTCCAGTTCCTAGAATGACAGCAACCATGACATCATCATCCCAATATCTAGCGCCAGCCAGAGTTGCCACAGTATCATTGACCTAACTTGATGACACACACAAATTGCCAAAAAGAATTCTCATATTTTGGCATACAGTTGCCATGATTTTGGTATGTATCTCTATCTTAGCAAATAGGAAAGGCAATGCAATTGTACCAGAGCAGAAACACGCATGTTTAATCCCTTCCTTTGCATGGCTTCATTCAGACAAGCAACTACATTCTCTCCTGCCTGAAATGAATAATTACTCACCTTAGACAATACGATACAGTTCTAATGATAAAGAACAATGTTTAGAATACACATAAATGCATAACGCATTGTGTACTTAAAAAAAAAAACAAAAACAAACAAACAAACAAACATTATACTATTATAATCTCTGAAAGGAAATCATCAATCTTGAGAAGCAAAGAATAGATTTCGGCTAAACAACAGAAACCAGCATCATGCATGCTTGTATTTTGTGATTGGGAAGTCAAAGTAAACAAGTTTTGATTTAATTGCATTAAGAAAGGGGGGAAAAAAAGAACAAGACGGCATACCAAGGAGAAGTAGATCTAACCTCAGAACAAAACACATTAGAGAGGAATTTGATGATTTCTTAAAAATGCATAGGAATTAGGGTGCTGCAAATACCTACATTAACTAAGAGAGAACTGTACATCTTTAAATCTCATGTTTATTGATCAATGTGACCCTCAAACTTGCAGCTCAAACTACTATTTTCCCCCAATCTTTAATAAGGTATCAATGCTGTGTTGAGATGCCATGATAAATTATCATATAAATTCATCATCTGTGTTTACAAAAGTCAAGAAATACTAACAGTTCCAGACACTGCAAAACCCTTGGTCCATTTGATCAGGATACCAGAGTCAATAGAAGTCTGTCTCACTGGAAAAGAAAATGTGAATCCTGTTTCTCTTGTCCTTTCATTCGGCAAATAAAACTTTCCACCCTCCTTTTCTACGAATTGTGTCAGTGCAGAAGCAATGAAATCGAAAAGCTCCTAAAAGAAATCACACATTCAGCAGAGGCAAACAATAAGAAGAATGTTCCAAGAAACACTTGGATATTACAAATACAAGAGGACCTCAGAGGTGCCAAGCATCAGCTCTGATGGAATAGCAACTTGTTCAAATTCAGTGGCAACCACACGCTCTTCCTTTCCTCCTAACTGGACTCTCAGCACCCGGAAATTTGTACCACCAAGATCCAGTGCATAAAACAATCCCTTCTCGTTTCTTAGAGATAATAAAAGCAAAACCTTATCAAGCTCAATCAAATACGCATAATAGATTAGAAATGAAAGCCACATAGATGTATATATCTTTCAGAGGTTCACAACTCAAAATTAATTATTTTATGAATGGATTTCACTCCCTTAGTTCTTCCCGCTTTCACTATGTCTGATCAGTTTCTTTTGGGCATAAAAGTTCAAACGTCAGCATTATTCGACTATAGTCTGTCTAACCTTTCCTTCGGGGAGGAAAATCGAGTGCATTGAGTAGATATTACCCACTGACTAGCAATTTTCTATGGAACCATGGAAAACTAAAGGGAAATGTCGGACCAGTATCAAAATAATCAAGTCAACTCTTAGGCAAGGTTCTATTAACATACCCGGTTGGCAGAGCATCAACATAGCTGAGAATCATCTTCAGATCGCTACCACCGTCAACAAGAAGCCCAGCCCGCATGTCCTCGGCCATGGCGTCCGCTACATGGCGCAAGACAGGCAGAGGAGTAGCACAGTCATTCTTTAACTTGGTTAAGGTTGGAGCCACACAGATGCCATTAGACTGGACGGACATGATCACCCGTGGCCGGGAAAGTGAAACCACTCTAGCTGATCGTGATCCATAGAATGACCGGACAGCCGGTGGGCTGACTGTAACTGACATTGTCGGTGAATCAAGAAAAACTATGTGATTGGGAAGAAAAGTTGAAAGGTAAGTAAAACAGCAGTAATTGACTCAGTGCGGAAACAATGGCCGTTGTGAGTCCCCAATACGCGCACACACACACACATCCACTCTCTTTATTTCGTGATGGAAAGTTTGAACAGCTATAATTAAGGACAGCAACAAAGGAAGAAACTTGTTTTAGAAATGTACATTTAATGCTATAATAATCTTGATCTTTTCAGTGATTTGGGATCAGAGACTTCTTGCTACCAACCCGAATGGGCGCTACTTACATTATTGAATTTGGTTCGAGTATTCTTGTTTGTTGAAAACAAGATTTAACAGTAGGTCCAGAATCCGACAAGATTTGGAATGCATCGGGCGGACAAGACGATGTTGACACAACATCTTCGCTTTGTTCTGTTCATGTCTGGATTGGAGTATTAGCATATATCCGGTTCAGATGGGTTTTAATTGACTGGTTGACTCTCCGAGTACCATCGTCATGGCAAATTGGCAATGGCATATTCTGAGCTAGGATAATAATATTTAGGTCACCACCACCCCACCAGGCATTGAAGTCTCCGCAGGAAAAATATAAATGTGTCGATGATCAATCACGAATTGTTTAACACATAAATTTGCAGCACGAATTTGAACCTTCGCAAATGAAGACAAACCAATGATGCAATCTAGTACTATGAGATTTCTGACTGTTATCTTGAGCGAGGAGCAAAGTTTATGATTGTCTTGAAGGGATTTGGAGAGAAAATGAAGGAAAGGAGGGAAGGAGGTGATTGAGTTTTAGATATTGGGATTAATTTGTTTACAGGGAAAGGACATAGAAGAACTTTAGAGTTAGTTTAAAACATTTCATTTGCTTTTTATTTAAACAGAATAATGATGGCCAATTTCGATTATATTTGAATTAAGGGTCTGTTTGAGTTGAAAGAAATAAAAAGAAAAGAGAGGAGAGGTGTAGGATAGAACAAAAATTAGAGGAGAAGATACTATTAATTATTTATAATATTTAGTTAGATATAAAGAAAAATAAATAAAATATTAAATATAAAATTTGAAAAGAGAAGAAAATAAAAATAAAGGAAATAATATTATCGAGTTTATATTTTTTTCATTAATTTGATGATATAACATTAAGTATTTTATTTATTAAACATATTTTTATCTGTTTACTAAAAATTTATTAAATGAGATTTCTTTCGCTTCAATTTCTATCTACTCTTAATGGAAAGGAAGTTAAAAATTTTATATTGAATCTAATCCCTCTATTCTCTTCTCTTATAAATACTTAAAACTAAACTCCTTCTATTTTATTTTCTCTCCTCTTTCTTCATTTCTCTTAATTCAAACGGAAATTCTAATATAGATTCGACCCACCCACATTGATCGAATCCATTAACAAATTATACTACAGGCATTGCAGATTATACGATATAACTTATTAATGCACGTGATACACAAGTCTACAATCCACACAATAATTTTTCCCAAACAAACTATAAAAGAACGGAAAAAAAAGAGAGAGGGATTAGATTGCATATTTATTGTTTAGATAGTTAAGATAAAAATAAAATATTATTTTACATATTTATTTATTTTTATATTTTAGATTGGTTTCATTTCTATTTGTCTCGGTTCAAATTTTCATATAATTAAATTAGATATTTTTATCTAAACTTATCCCTCTATTTCCTTTCTTTTTCCTCTATAAAAATTAGTATAAATACCTAAAATTTATTTTCTCTCCTTTCATTTTCTTCTAAATTCTTCAATCCAAACATACTTATATGTACTTGAATTGGGACTATTTTTAATTTTTTTAAAAATATAAGTATGATTTGGAGTTTTATGAAATAATTTTAAACTCAAAATAATCAACATTATAATATATATATATATATATATATATATATATATATATATATATGAAGAGAATAATAAAATTGATAAAATACTAATCCAAATTTACCCTCAAAAAGAACTAGATTATGAATTTTTTTTTTCTTTGGAAGGATTAAGCTACTCTCATTTAACACCAAAAAACTCAATCAGTGGCTGTAATATATATATATATATATATATATATATATATATATATATATATATATAGGTTTAAGACTAAAATTAATATATAATCTCCCACCTTGTGAATAAATATAGATCCTTTTCTCTACTTTCTTGTAATCCAAATATCAGAGACAAAACAAATAGCATATTATCGGAAAGGTTACAATTGAAAAGATTAATCCCTCTAATATTGGAAGGAAAAAAAAGAAAAAGAAATAGTAAACAAAGGTATTAGTTTCTAAAAAGAAGAAAAAAACAAAAAAAAAAGAGTTTATTATAAAAAAAAATTTATATACATTCAATGCACTGTACCGAATAAATTAAGATGTTATATTATTTGTAATATTTATTATATACTAGATATTATATATAATTTTATTTATAAATATATAATATCTCAATATATCAAAACAGGTATGCCGAGGGCATATAAAAATTTCTTTATATATTATTATAAAACGCAGCCGAGCCGTCGAGCAAGCAAATGACCAGTCAAATGAGAAAGTGGTGGGCCATCTGTCCTTGATTTGGGCCCAAAGAAACCAAAGCCCACCTTACACCACCAGCCTACCCCTCAGAACAGAATACCAGTGAAGTGGACGCGAAGTAACGAAGCTCTTCACATGAAATATCAGTAATCTACACACTCTCCTCTTACTGAACAAACCTCTTCGCCTCAGAAACCGGAATATTTGAGGTTGTCGGCATCAAAGCGAAATCATCATTAGTTTCAGCGGTGGAGGCTGAGCATGGAAGCTGACCAGGGAGTGATGATGATGAGGAAGGCAGAGATCGACACCAGTGCCCCTTTTCGTTCAGTTAAGGAGGCCGTCACGTTGTTCGGTGAAAGAGTTCTCGCCGGCGAAGTCTATTCCAGCAAGCTCAGAGAGGTATCTATCTTGTTTTCTATTGAGAAATTTTCGGTACAAATGAAAAATATTCCTGTTTCTGTTGTTTGGTACCGCATGCTTTGAATTCCTAGCTGTTCTCATGAGGTAAAAGCCTCTACCGAAGAGTAGATTTCTCCTGCTTATCGTCCTGTAATCATAAGATTGAAAAGAATTGTCTTATAGGTAAAGGAAGATAGAGGGTTTTCGGCCCATGCAATACATTACTGATAAAATATATGCAAGGCGATTAGTCAGTGATATAATGTTTCGGTGTGGTAACAAAGATTTTTTTTAATCTATGAGTGCCAGATTTTCCAGTTTTTTATTGAATTAACATTAGTTTTAGAACACATATGATAAGAGAATTTGAGGATCTTTGCATCTATTTGGAGAGAGAAAAAAAAAAAGAGTGAGATGCAAATTAAATAAATTATATATGCAAAAAAGAAAACAATGCTCATGAATTTGCTTCAACATCAAGGCAGGTATACTGTAGAGATGTTGAACATAAACCACCATGAAAAAAATATTTCACCGATGATTGATTAGAATTGATTTTGCCCTTCTGATTGGTTCAGCGATCATTTTGCTCTCTGTTTTTCGTTGCATATATAGTGCATTTTTGGGGGAAAAAAAGATTGAATTTTTAAGTTTTGGGTCTAGATTGGGTTGCTGCATTGCCAATCCAAGCCTGGTAAAAGAAGATGAAAACATTGGGCTGTAATGTGATTCTGATAATGATATTAGTTGGGATGAAAGAGCAAGAAATTTCATGATTGTAATAATATCTTTTGGTAGAAGAATTTTTACAATTTTTGGCAACAGATGCAGGATGGAACAAGTGAAATTGACCTCGACGTTTCAAGAATTGGAAGCATAACGGCTGAGCTAGAAGAGACAAGGCAAAGTCTCCTAAAGGCACGAGAAGAAAGCATGCTAATGGCCAATTCCCTTTCTTCTTTACAAGAGGAACTTCAGAGGACGAAAAGAGAGCTCCAAGAAATAAAGGAAGGAAAATCCGAGAAACAAGTAAAGGAATTAATGGAGATTGAGGACCTCAAGTTTGTCGAAGATTCCACAGATTTTGAAGTGAAAACCGAAACCATCCATGAAAAGGTGGAGTTTCATAAGAAAAGATACGTAACATTTGCAGACCCACCAACTTTATCTCAAGTTTTGGTACCACCAAGTGATGCTCTACTACAGAGGCACCCTTCTCTAAGGAAGAGCAAAAGAAAGCCATTGATTCCACTAATTAAAGCTATCTTTAGGAAGAGAGATAGCTCTGAAGTTGCTTCTGCAGGAGCTTGACAATATCATACACTTCAGTTTTCTTGGAAATTCTCAAATTCAACCCAGAATGAGATGCTATAATCAGACTGCGAGCAATAGTCCCCCACCCCCACCCCCCAAATATATACATATATATATCTCAAATAAGGTACCAGTACTGGGTATCATATGTATCCCTTTGTGAGTTGCTCTTGTTATATTGAGCCAATAACAATTAACTGGTAATCTTCTTGAACTTTAGAAAATGGAAATCGGAAAAAAGTATTTAGTTTTTCCCCTCTTGAATGAAAGTCAATCTATATGTTTTTCTTTATCGTCATTGAACGGTGTGATTAAACATAGAATTAAGAATCAGATTTCTTTCAATATCTTCGGTGAAAGAACTATTCACAGTTATATATATCATACAGGAAATGCCAATACACAAAAGCAGAACTGTTCATACGCATACAAATATGACATGGGAAAACTGGTGTTTGTATTTTGCTAAGTCATGATGAACCCACAAAATAAACAGAGCGCGCCAAAAATTCTTCAAGAACATATTCCAATATGATCTATATATTGATCACACCATGGAATCGGAATTCATGGCAGTAAAAATGCCCTGCTGGGACTTGTTTAGAAACTCAATGCAATCAGCAATGGCTTCACCGTAATGAGAATTGGAAGAGTAATAAGAAGAACTGCATGAAGTTTTAGGAGGATCAGGCCTGTCGCATGAACTTCTTCTGGGTACCGAACCCGACGAAGGCGGCGGCATTGTTTGTGAAGCTTTAGAAGAAGGGATGGAGAAGATGAAGCGCATTAAACTCTTGCGGAAACGATCAAACAGTTTCATTGCTAAGAAATTAAATTCTTGAGACACCCTAGCTTTAATGTTTTGAAGGCCTTCACCACCACCACCACCACCAACTCGAATAGCAAAGCTCTTCTTGTGCTTGTCTGCTCTATGCATTCTATCTAGCTACTCTGTAGACTATATAGGTAGAGTGGTTGCCGATATTCTCCGTCTCCGGGAAGTGTAATGCTATGATGCCTGTCGTTTGGGTTACCAAAGAGTGAGGATTTCCTAAGCCCGTGTTTATTCTATGTGGAGAAGACTCATTGACAGTATTAAGAAAAACAAAAGATGATGTCTCAACCATGTGACCAAATCATTTGTATGGCCTTTCCATGTCTTTTCCTGATGCATTAGTTTAATAAAGTTTCTAATTTCATTTTCTTCCCCTTCAAGCACTGTCTTGAAAAAATAAAAGTGCAACTAATATTCAACAATTTTTTCCCCCACAAAGTTTTACGACTCATGTCTTTTTTAGAAGGAGGAGCTGAGGAAGACGATGAATATTATCAATCAGAATAAGTTGTTATCAATTTACAATTCATGAAAATTAATTAATTAATAAATAAAAATTCAATATTTGTATAGTGGATTTTTTAATTTTCTTCTAAAATCTCAACTAATAATTTTTGCATAACAGGACTTATCTTAATTGTGGTTTTAATTATTGAACAGTACTGAAATTTAAATCATATTTTGATGATAATCTTTGCAATTACTTTTCTAGATGTACTTTTGTTAATTAATTAAATGTATAATTGAGTATTGAGTTCACCTATTTTATATAAAATTAAAATATCTAAAGTAATTATCTTTGCATGATGTTGTCTTCTCTTTCTTTAGATAGGCGTTAACGTAAGGATATGCTTTATAAACTTCTTTGCGTTGTCATTGTTGAATTTCCCCCCAAAAGCCCCTCCACCAACACCCACCCACCCCCCCAAAATATATATATATATATTTATACACACACGACTCCAGCTTTAAATTTTTTTTTTTTTTAAGAAGGGTTTTGGAAGCAGCCTTTGAGGTTCTTTTTGGAGAATAACATTTGTTCATCAAAACTATTAAAGCGAGAATGCTATGTTAATTTCTGAATTTATTTTTCTTAAATAATTTGTTTTTCAGGTAACTAAAAAGGTATAAGCAAAAAAACCACACCCACATTTATAACCCAGTATTTCTTTCTCTTGTTCTCAGCTCGGGTTGTGCTTCGTAGCAAAATAAGCCCATGCTCAGGCTCATATTCTTTTTCTTTCTTTTTTTAAATATAATCTATCATTATTAATTACAAGAAGAGATGAAGAAAGAGATAGGTAATATATATATGATGAGTATTAAATATAAAAGGAATAGATTAAATTTACATCTCTATAACCTAAATTCATACTTTTAAATTATAATTATCATATGTAGTTATTATTTTTTTTAATTCTTCTATTTTCAAACTATTAATTTTTTTTTTAATTTTTAAACTACTTGTTTTACTTAAAAGGAAAAAAATGTATTGCCTCTATTAGAAAAGTAACACAAAAAACAATTTATAAGACATATACATGGATGAGAATTTCTCCATTAAAAAAAAATGTGAAAACCAAGAACAATAATTGATTTGAAGTTAGCATATTAGTTAATTACTGTTGCCAAACAAAATGGAGCCGATGAAATTAGTGATTGACTTCTCTTTTGACGAAGATAAATAATTCGATAGAAGAATGAATGTAAGAGTTGGACTTTTTAAGAGATATGGTTTCTTTGAACTTATTATAGAAATAGTTCAAGAAAGTAAGAAGACTACATGCAGAAGCCAAAAAGAACTGTAATTAGTGTGTTTTAATTGATTTTGATAAAAGAAGTATAGGATTACTAGAATTTAAACTTAAAGTAGAATGAAACGGAAAGCTGGTAATTATAAAATAAAGGAAATACCTGAAACTAATCAAATTTATGAAGAAAAACAAGAAGAAATGCATAATAAAAGGAAATTGAAACTTGAAATTGGTAATCTTCCGAATGTGTTTTTGTTGTTTCCCTATTCTGAAAATTCTTACCCATTTTATACTTGCTGTGGTGTTATAACCGACTACATGGAGAAAATTTCTCTTCATGACTCAACTTTAATGATTGGGTATAATAATACTTTATCGATCGTGCCGAGGTATGGGGAGGAAATAATGCATGGGTGTAGTAATACTTCATGGCTCAACTTTAGCAGTTATTAGTTTTAATATTGATCAAATATATCGGTTGAAAAATAATTGACGTCATTAATGATTTAGAAAATTTCTTATTAGCATAACTTAATATTACCGTTGCAACGACTCGACTAAATTTTACTTCAATAATTACTAATCAGTTTGCTTATTTGGATTTCACTACAGCATGATTCTAATAGGCATACGAACCTGGTATGGGATGTTTGCTTGCTATGGAGTTTCTCTCCATAGCCTCACAACTTATGCACTTATTGGACTACCAAGCATCGGTTGAGAATTGGAAGCCAGCAAAGTCTCTATTACGCCGTCCATTGGCTCGGTAACTTGGAGGTTATCGGAAGCATGCAGGCCAAGGAAATTGTGAGAGACAACTCCTGTGGTGCGGCCAGGGCAAAGGTCAGGAGGAGGATCAGGCCAAGTTGCAATACATGTTTTTTTTTTTTCCCCTTAATTAAAATGAATAGTTTAAAATTTTAAAAATTAATAATAGTTTAAAAATAAAAAAGTCAGAGATGATAAGTAAATTTAACCCCTTCAAATATAAAATTTATTAATATAATAAAAAAGTTTCAAATTACTAATCGAGCAATTGTAGTGGTTCACCTATTAATCTTGTACCTTGGCTATTTTCTTTTAGGAGTATTTTATTTTTATTTTTTTGGGGAGACGAAAATAACTAGGATTAAACAATGATGTGACTTATATACTCAAAAATTGGCGTATGAAAAAATTCAATGTTGTTCAAGTTGGTTAATGTCAAAATCCTAAAGGATTTTATTATCGGGTTAAATATAAAAATTCTCCGTACTCTTGCTCAAATGACAATTAGGTACTTGAAGTTTTAATTTCGACAATCAAGTACCTATTAACAGTAAAATTTATAATTTTAACAAAAATTTATTACGGGTTCCATTTATTGGATAAGATAGTTCAAATCTATACAATATATTTTCAGAACCAATAAATAGAATCCACAATAAATTTCTATTAAAATTATGAATTTTACTGTTAATAGGTACCTAATTATCAAAATTAAAACTTTAAGTACCTACTAGTCATATGCGTAAGAGTATAGGGAGGTTTTTGTATTTAATTAACCCCTTTCATTATCATTAATTCATGAAGTTGTGATATTAAAGAGGATGGACCCGAAAATTGTCACTAATTTAAGGCTCACATCCTCTAAGATCACAAATCAATAAGCAACCTCCAAGTGCATGTTTGGATATCCATATTAGCCAAGATCGGAAACTGACAACCATAACCATTGTTTTCATTAGAGAATGAGAGAGTTGCCCTATGCCATATCTTTCCCATTAAGAAATGATCAGGCAACCCGAGCAAGTCAATTATTATGTGATCCCAGTTGGTATAATATGCATGAAGTGGTGCATCTAGTCTGATCTAACGACATTGAATTATTGACAGCACAGATCATGAAGATACAAAGGAATTCAAATTCATGGAAACAGCCATGAATGCCAAAGATTTGAAGCATCCATTCCAAACTTTTCTTGCAGACAGATTGGCAAGGTTTTTTCTTGGGTTTGGAGGGAGGGGTGGGGTTAGAAACAAGTTTCATGGTACAAATAGGTGAATTTGAACGTAGCGTTTTATGGCTCTGCAAAAATTTCAAAAGTTTGAAACTGAAAACGAGAGAGCAATGAAGGTACAGATGGTAATGCATGTGCAGGCAATTATACCTTTCAGTGCAACATGGTCTCGGACTTTGTTTCTCCCTTAATTAATCTCCGGTCAATCTCATTTCCTCTCATCGTCCTGCGTTTCAATTGTTCCAAGATGATCCCCACGTGCCTCCATCTTCTCTTCATCTCCCCTCACCTCCATTAATAACAGCCCATTAGCCCCCAATCCAACAAGAGATTCATCTCAAGAAATGAATTATCTATATGAAACAGCATATTTTCAAGTGCCAATTGCGGGCGGCATTGGAGTAAGCATCTTGAATTCGACTCTGATGCTAGTTAATAGTTGTAGTTGATAATTGGATTGAAAATAATGATGCCACACATGTGGCTCGAGGGAGGGAACAAAACCAGTAAAACCTACAGGGAAAGCATCCAATACATGTACAACAAGTGGTTAGGTCCCAGCTTCATGATGAATCATTGATTCTATCAATTTCCTTTGACCCTCTTAGGAACTTTATCCAACCTAAAATGGTTAAAAGCAACTGACAAACAACCAGAAAGAAACTAAACTACAATCGTACAACGCTAAAAAAATACTAACTGCGTTTCAGAAAAAGACAAACCTTAAGATTCAAGAGCTTTATAGATCACCACGAAACATGGGAGTATAGCCCTCGGATTATACACGTAAAGTTCCTCAAGATTCGAGTAGATCCCGGCATATCCTGCTACTGAGTCATATGAGCCAGGAGCTGACACCCCAGCTTCCTCCTCCGGGGCCGCCGCGTCTTCCACCATGCGCTTCACTCTTCCGGCAATCACACGACACACTAACATTGCTCTCCGACCGTCAGTATTGCCGAGGCAGTCGTGGGCCCTGCCACTGCTTGCGGTGGTGCGGACCCCATTGCCACTCGACTTGCTTCCTTGAAAGCCGTGCCTGATGATGTTGCACACACCACAGCCAGGTACGGAGCCGCACAAGCTGGATGAGCCGCGAGCTCCGAGCGAGCACGTGAGGGTAGTACAATGGAATCTCAGAAGCTCGTTTCCATCGGCGGCGCATCTGGGATTTTTCTTGGTGTTGCTGTTTGCCCTGATCTTCACTGCATCTCTGCAGTCCTCAAACCGTTGGATCGTGCGTTGAGTGTTGTGAACCTTCAGTATCCGTTCGATGCTACAGATTGGATTATCCTTCTTGAGCCAGCTTGATTTGAAGATTATCTCCACAATATTACGGCTTGAATCTTCAGGGCCCAGCTCAGACACTGTCAGACACAAATTTACGTTAAGGTCCTGTAGAAATTTGGCTGGCCCTTTGTCGGTGGGGCACACCAGATAATTAATTACGTTTGACCAACTAAACGATGCCACGTAGTAGTAAGATGCTTTTCGAGTTTATGAAGGGACAGCTGTAAAATGTATACCAGGTCCAGATGGTCCAAGAAAAATAAAATGAAATGTCATTGAGCATTGACCCTGCTGCGGAAAGAGAAGGCAAAATTTTGTAGAGAAGCAATTAATGTTAAGATTAATGTTGTACTCTGGCATTATAATAAGGTGGTTACAAATAGAAATAGCATATATATGTAGTAGGAAATATAGAGGCTTCCCCCAAAATTTGAGGACCCCTTAGTTGATGGTAGTACTTTAAATTCATATTAGGATCATTTTTTTTTTTTTTGAGTTTCAGCAATAAATATACTTTACCAGTTTGACCATAAAAGTTAGGAAATTTCATGTATCCACAATAGTACTAGCCTTCAATGCAATGAATTCAAAAGACATTAGAATTTATCTTTGAAATGTTTAGCTCAATTTTTGGCTCATAGGGGACCAGAAAAAGCAGGCTTGCAGGTGCAATAGTAATTCGAAACTGAATCAATAGCAGAGAGAACTCAGAGATGGCAGAGAACAAATGGAAAGAACTATATGAAACTTTGAGAAGGGAAGAGGAGAGGGGGAGGGGGAGGGGGGTGGAGTGGAAAATTAACAAAAAGATAAAAGAAATATGAATATTAGTTACCAGCATGTCTAATGGCTTGATGATGTTCTAAGCTCTCAATCTTTGGGAAGACCTCTCCACACTCGGAGCAAGTACATACGGTTGATCTTGGCAATGGATATCTGTGTATAATAAGTGAGGTTCCGAACCCATAATTAATCGATTGAATTTCATGGTTATAAATTTATAATTTATGTGACCAACAAACTAAGAGCAATATTATAGGTTTTAGCTCCCCAAGGCTAGGAGGGACAGGAGTACCTGCTGGGATCAACTATGGTGTGGCACTCGTAGCAGCCGGAGAGCTTTCTGAATTGCATGCCTCTGGAGGAACCAGAGTACGTTGCAGTGCTACTGTTTGATCTTACCGAACTGGAGAGAGACCTTGAAGATAATCCATGAGAAGTTTTCTTGCCGAGAAGCCTTGATTCTTGACCCAAACTGCTACTTTCAGGAGAATTATCGGCTCTGTGAACCACTCTGGTGTTGCTATGAACAACGTCTCTGAAAGTACATATAGAACTACAAGACCCCAGTTTGGCGTATCCTGCAGAAATAGGATTAACCATCTTGGAGGGATCATGAACTCTCGACCCTTCGATCTGCTTACAAGTTAGCAAGTTCTTGAATTGGTCCCATGAAGACTGTGTCTTCTGTTGATTTTTCCTGCGTTTGGATGAATGTTTCTTGGTCTCTGAGGACTCGGGTAAGGAGGTGAGTAAAGCCATGAAAAGTAGAGCTAGAAAATAGAAGAGAAGAGCTGAAGAAGATTCATGAAATGGGGAGAGAGAGAGAAGAAGAAATGAAAAGTGCTGTTGAAACTTCACAGGGTTTCTTTAATGAAAATGGAGAGGGATCCGAGATGGTTAATAAGGAGGCAAAGAGAAGGTGGGGGGATCTTTTTTTACTGTTTCATCTTCTATAATATTTTCTAGTTACTTTTGACTTAACCCATAATGCGCTTGTCTCTTCTTTCATGATCAAGCTTCTGTTGGTTGCTCAATCGTCTCAATTTGCTTGTTACCTTTGACTTTCATGGGTTAGACCAAGTCAAGATATATATATATATCATTAAATTACTAAAACAAAAAAAATTCTATGTAAATTCATAAATTAAATATACAAAACGATTATATTATATAATTTTTATTATATTAAATATAATTTTTCAATACAACAGATATTATTGTGATAATAATTCAAGTGCTAACTATTTTGATTGATTTTGTTACTAAAAAATAACAAAGCAAAGACCGAGGGCCACTTTAGTTAATTGGACCTGTTTACTTGGTGGTTTCGTTCGAAGAAAAGGCATGTCGAGGGCCGGGTTAGGACGGCTAAGTTTACTTGGCTCTTTTGCAAGTAGAGATCATATACTAATTAGCCAAAAAAACCAAAAAGTAGAGATCATATACACTTTCTTGGATTTATTAGGAGTTTTTTCCGTTTTCTGTCTCTTCTTTTTTTTTCTTCAGCTAAAGGTTGAAAAGCCAACCAAGCTTGCTTGCCCTCCTAGAGACAACATTTCATTTTCGTGCTTTTTTGTGCAATGAAGACAGCTTAACACACTTCCTCCTTTGGGTACAAATTAAACTCACTTGAATTATTGCATATGGATTCAAAAAATAACAAAAGTTCTACATTTTGCTGTAGTTGATGCATATGTTATCTTGATTCAATATTGGATTATTAATATTAAACATTGGTGTTGATGTCAGTTTTGTCGAGCTGATGCAACGGTTATTTTGAGCCGTTGTCGATGTGGTAAGCTTCCTGAGCCGATAAAGTCAACGTTTCGGACAGCCGTTAGCCATAGTTAACATTGGCACTACGAAGCCGCTACGGAGTAAAACGAATTCTTGATCTTTTGGCGCGAAAATACTGCGGACGTATCCATGACTGTTGGAAGCATTCTTTGGCCGGAAGAAACTCCACAATCTATTAGTGGCTCAATTACAACAAGTATAAAATGAGAGCGCTGCCCAGAACCCAGACACGACCATCATCAACCAACAACGTCAAATTTTAATTTTTTCTACTTCATCGTCATTTACAACTTTTTAGTCTAGGAGTTCAATTTCTTATAGCTTTCTTACTACTTTATTACAACTTTCCTTTACAGCTTTGTTTCCAACTTTCTGTACAACTTTCTGTTCTTCTTTCAAAATTTAAGTCTTTTCTATACTTTCTTTGAAGGAAATCAATACACGTATCTGTTTATTGTTCCGAAAAATTATTCTATTGTGCATTTTTAACTGACTTTCTTGAACCATTTCTATAGTAAGTTCAAGGAACCCTATCCCTGATTCAAAAAGGTTTGATGCCGTTTTTTTTTCACCATATCAGATCATTTGTGTTTATCAAAAGTGGAGCCGAAACCAAGTTACATCGGTTCATCATTTTGACAGCAATACAGATTGACACGCCCAATGGGACCTAAGGTTAGTTTTCGCATGCGATTGTGGTCAAGATGTTTGATGGCGAACAATTCACAGCAACCACCTGCACTGGAGTCATCTGAACGACTCACAGTCCGTACTCTCCGGGGAGTTTTTGATCCTTCTGTTACTACTTCCAATTATACTTAGGTTACTCCTCCAGAGTAAGGGTGTCAGTCCTCATCCCCACCGCAGATGTCTCAGTCTACACCTACCTCTCTGACTGCCATCCGTCATACTATGAAACAATGTACCAGTGAGCTCTTGCAGGGTCTTATCCCACAATTTGCTACTATTTTTTGACCTCTGCTTCAAAACGAGCTCCAACAATTTGCACAAAGGCAAAATGTGCAAACTTTTAATCAGGCACCAGGTTACCCAGCACAAGGGACGACCATGGCACCTGTGTACCCCATGCCATCGGCGGATGGCGCACCATCTTATGGATCAGCTCACCTTCTGCGTAGAGAAATGTCTTTCCCTGCTACTGGGAGGCATCAAGTTATTCCAGGAGTAGTGGCTCAGAATACTATGCCAAAGTGTTTCCAAGAAGGGATCCTATTCCGATAACAGGATTACCAGCCACTTACAAAGCAGCCCCAACCTTTGTTAGGGGAAACATGCCCCCTTTCGGGGGGCAATCGAATTACTCTACTTCTTATCCTCCTCTATATCCGGCAACGACAACAGCTTATCCAGTGCAGGAAGTCGGAAGTGCTGAGCATTTCATGGGGTAAGGTTCTTGACCTGTCATGCAAGGTCCTTCACCCCAGATTCAACAGCCATACCAACCGGCCGAAATAATGACGGAAGCATCTCGTCGACAGCCACGAGATCGGCTCGTATACCAAAAACCTTATCCTGATTAGGTGGATTCCATGGCAGTACTCGCTCGAGGTTTTAAGCTACTAGAGTTCACTACATTCTCTGGAGAAGATAACAAATCCACCATAGAACACATCGGAAGGATTACAACACAATGTGGTGAGTTGGGAAATAATGAATGGTATAAATTACAACTGTTTTCGATGTCTTTAACAGAGGCAGTGTTCACATGGTATGCCAATCTAGCTCCTAACTCTGTATACTCATGGGCTAACATGGAAAGAACTTTTCACCAACGGTTCTTTAAACCTGCACCGAAAGTTTTCATTGCCAATCTCTTAGCAATAAACAAAAGGGATCAGAAGATGTGGCGGATTTTATTGAGTGTTTCCGGCAAACTAAGTCCAAGTGCACAACCTAGTTGCCAGAAACAGAATGTGCGAGAATTGCTATCAGCAGAATGCATTCGCAACTCAAAGAACGACTCATTCTCCAAGATTTCTCGGATCTATCCCATTTATTATCTCATGCTATCAGAATAGAAGAGATGATCAAGGAAAATGAGAAGAGGCGCTTCATTAAGTTCTCCCATGGCCAGACAATGATATCAGTCATAGACGATACCAATGAGGATGATGAAGAGCAAGCTATAAAGGTAATGGCGACTGAATTGGCAAAAAGGTTCCTCCTATACGTGTCCACATTTGAAGCCCGGCAAAGGGAATGAAGAAGTTGCCACAGCAGGACCATCTTACTCTTTTGATTTTTCAAAAGCTGAACAGATCTTTGACCAGCTAGTGGCAGATAAACAAATCCATCTAACTTACGGACACAAGATCCCAAGCCAAGAAGATTTGAAAGGAAAAAGGTACTATAAATGGCACAATTCTTTTTCTCATAATACTAATAGTTGTGTTATTTTCAGGAATACCGTTCAAAAGGCTATCCAGGATGGAAGATTAAAGTTTGCAGATAAAAAGGAAGAGACTTTGGTATATACAGATTCATTTCCATTAGCCGATGCTCACATGCTGCAAACAAAAGAGGGTAGGAATTATGAAAAACCTACAGAAAGTAACAAACCGGAGGTGATAGGGAAAGGATTCCAAAGATTGGATGGTAAACTATCTGTTTTTACCCGTTTATCTCCTCCCTCATTTGTAGCACATTTTCATGGCAAAGAAGAGAAACTAATAGTGCAGGTGCCCCAAGAGAAGCCATTTCTTCCTGGTTGTTGTTTCTGACCATCAAAATTTCAAAAAAGATGAGAACAGCGGAAGCGAGCACAACAAAGGCGGCTTCTTGACGCTTGGGTTGAAGAACAATTATCTCATGATAATGGCCAAAATATGCTCAGCATCCTGCCATTAAGTTTTCGAGCTACTTCTCGTCAAGAGTCCGTGGAAGAGGATTTTCATGCAGAAGAAAAAGTTGCAGTGGAATTGGTTGATGTCAAGGTCCCACTAGAAGGGATGCTCTTTCCAATTTCGACAGCACAGAGTGTTAACCACCTCAAGCCCTTATATATCAAAGCACATATCAACGGCAAGCCTTTTACTCGGATTTTTGTTGATGGTGGAGCTGTATTAAATGTAATGCCTTTCTTTACCTTGAAATGATTGGAAAAAGACAGGATAGATTTGTCTCCTACTGATGTGCAAATGGTTAACTTCACTGGAGAAGCAGCCGCGGCAGAAGGCATTATCACTTTTGAAGTCACAGTCGGGTCCAATACTAGTAAGACGGTCTTTTTTATAATTAATACAAAGCCAGCTTTCTCCGTTTTATTGGGCAGGGATTAGATTCATACAAACCGCTGCGTACCGTCCACTTTACATCAAATGATGTTGATCTGGGATGGAGAACGGGTAGAGCAAATCCCGACCGATCCCAATCCATTTTCAGCAGAAATTCACATGAACGAAGCTCTGTTTTATCATCCGGCCTTTAATCCTAGCCAGCATGCCAAGTTAACTATGGCGCATAACCTGATCACGACTGAAGAGCCAAGGGGAAACAACTTACGACCTGAGGATCCAGAGGTCCGGCGAGTTCCTGGTTTTATTGCTCAAGATCCGTTAACAGAAGTAGATATAGGAGAACCTAGGGAGAATAGAACAATCAAGGTTAGTCTACATTTGTCTATTGTACAGAGAGATAAGTTGACTTGTCTAATCCACAGGTATAAAGATTGCTTTGCGTGGGACTATCATGAGATGCCAGGATTGGACAGAAGCATTGTCGAGCATCATCTACCTGTCAAAGAGGGCTTTATGCCTCATAAACAACCGGCAAGATGTTTTAATCCCGCGTTGCTTCCCAGGATTAAGGGGGAGATAGAAAGGTTACTTCGATGTGGATTCATTCGTACGTGCCGATACGCATATTGGATATATAACATTGTGCCGGTTATTAAGAAGAATGGTCAACTACGTATCTACATAGACTTCAGAAACATAAACTTGGCTACTCCAAAAGACAAGTATGCTATGCCGATGGTAGACATGTTAGTGGATTCCGCTACAGGTAACCAATTTTTAAGTTTCATGGATATGTATTCAGGGTATAACTAGATATTCATAACTAAGTAGGATATGCACAAAACAGCATTCCGTTGCCCCGAGTCTATCGGCTTGTTCAAATGGGTAGTTATGCCATTTGGTTTGAAGAACACTGGTGCCACTTTTCAGCGGGCTTTGAACCTCATCTTTCATGATCTTATCGATAGTACAATGGAGGTCTACATAGATGACTTGATCGTAAAGTCCTTCGATTTCTTACAACATTTAGCTGATTTGGAACAGGCGTTTCTCCGAATGCACAAGCACCATTTGAAGATCAATCCCTCTAAGTGTGCATTTGGAGTTACTGCTGGGAATTTCCTTGGTTTTTTAGTACACCAGATGGGGATTGACATAGATCAGAACAAAGCTAGAGACATTTTACAAGCAAGACCTTCTCAGACGAAGAATGAGCTTCAGAGTTTCCTGGGAAAGATCAATTTCCTATGGCATTTTTTGGCAAATTTTGCAGGTAAACAGAAAACTTTTTCTTCTTTATTACGATTAAACTTATTTCAAGATTTTATTTGGCAGCTTGAGCATCAGGTAGCATTTGATCAGATAAAGATAGCTTTGTCACATCCACCGGTCTTAGCACCTCCCCACAACCAGTCTCCCTTGAAATTATACATTTCAGCTGCACAAGAATCCATTGGCAGTTTATTAGCTCAGGATGACCGACAAGGAATTGAAAGAGCAGTATACTATCTTAGTCGAAATCTATCGGACACAGAGACCAGGTACACCCCTATTGAAAAATTGTACTTATCTCTCCATTATGCATGCACAAAGTTGGAACATTATTTATTATTTAGGGAAGTACATGTCTTATGCAAGGTAGATTTAATTAAATTCTTGCTGAATCGTCCTCTGTTAAATGGACGACTTATGAAATGGGCAGTCAAATTACATGTTTTTTTCCTAACTCATGTGCCGTTGAGGGCAGTCAAATGATAGGCTATTGTGGATTTCTTAGCCGAACATCCTTTTTTTGGAAGTACCACAAATGGAAGGAAATACAACACAGAGATACATTTCTTTGAAACCTTAGGTTTTGCGATTTGACGGCTCAAGCACCCAACAAAAGGCCGGCATTGGTCTGGTTATTGAATCTCCAAATGGACATCATGGTAAGATTCACTTTGAGTTAAAAAATGAAACAACTAATAATCAGGCGGAATATGACGCCATTTTGTTAGGACTGCGGATGCTAAAAGCATTGGAGGTCCAAATAGTCAAAGTTTTAGGAGATTCTCAGGTGGTTATCAAATAGGTATTAGGAGATTATAAATGTGCTAATCCGTTTCTATCGGACAGATTGTAGGAGGTAAAAAGATTACTTCAGCATTTCCAGGAGGTTATTCTAATTCACGTTCCCAGATCAGCAAATCAAGGCGCTAATGCTTTAGCTCAGATGGCCTCAGGTTTTAAGAAAGCTGTAATGTGCCAACAGATAGCGGAGACGGGTATCAAGATGATTAGTGACAAGAGATTGTTACTTACCTACGAAACCCGACTGGTCAAGCGTCTCGCGACTTAAAATGGAAGGCCCTTAACTTTACCTTGATAGGTAATGATTTGTTTCGATGGAGTCACACCGAGGTTCTTTTAAAGTGTCTCTCAAAAGAAGAAGCATTGCGGGCTATGACAGAAGTACATGAAGGCCTATATGGAGCACAACAGGTGGGCCCAAAACTGAAATGGATGGTTCACCGCCATGATTTCTTTTGGCCATCGATGACCACAGATTGTAATGCTTATGCTGTTGGCTGTGAAGCTTGCCAAAAGTATGATCCTCTATTACACACTCCTTCTACGAAATTGCATCCGATCATTAAACCTTGACCGTTCTGGGGATGGGCTTTGGACATCATTGGAAAAATTTATCCACCTTCAGCAAAAAGACATATATTCATACTGGTGGCAACGGATTACTTCACCAAGTGGGTGGAGGCACAGTCATTGATCAAGGTGACACAAACGGCAGTCATCAAATTTCTCCGGCAGAGCATTCTCTTCCGTTTCGGAATCCAGAGACAATAACAACAGATCAAGGGACGATGTTTACAGGGGATAAGGTACGTAACTTTCTAACCTAATTCAAAGTTAAGTTGCTTCACTCTTCTCCTTATTATGCACAGGCTAACGGACAAGTAGAGGCAACAAATAAAACTTTAATAAGCATAATCCGCAAGGCAGTAGAAGACAATCAGAGGAGGTAGCATGAGACATTGCAAGAAATGTTATGGACCCATTGGAATGCCGCTAAGACTGCTACTGGTTTTACCCCATTTAGACTAACTTATGGACATGATGTTGTGTTACTTGTGGAGTTATTGCTACAATCAACCCGGATAGCCTGTCATCATGGTCTAATGTCTGACGAATATCAGACAACCTTAGCCCTGAGTTTAGATCAAGTTGAGGAGGATCGCTAGATTGCCTTGGAGAACATAAAACGATACAAGGAGAAGGTAACAAGGGCGTACAATCGGAAAGCCCGTGAAAGAGGTTTTCAAGAAGGAGACATAGTATGTAAGACCATTTTGCCCCTTACACCAAACGATCCAAGCTATGATAAGTGGTCTGCTTCGTGGGAAGGTCCTTTCTTAATAACTCAAGTTTTTTATGGAAGGGCTTATTGTCTGATGACATCCAATGGAAAAGAAGCAGGCAAGACGATTAACGGTAAGTTCTTGAAATGTTATTATCCGGCGTTTTGGGAAGGAACTAGAAAATAAAATATATATATATATATATATATATAATAAGAAATAAAAAAAAAAAGAAGGGAGAAGAGTTATCGAACAAATGTTCTAATATATAATGGTCGTAAGCTGATCACAAAAGGCCGATCAGATAGCCATAAGCTTTATTACAAAAGTGATCAGTTATCATCAGAGGGGAAGTTTGGCATCTGTTTCGGCCGATACGGAATAATCGCTAGTCGATTAGGGTCTTTTGACTCAGAATTCTAGCTAGTCACCATGTTAGTTCCCGTTGGCTGTAGATCAGGGACTGGGGGCCTTACTTCAGCCATTTCTGGTTCCTTTTTGGGGGGCAGGTTGACTTCATCGGTGGTTGCTTTTGGAACCTCTGTTTCAGCCGTCGTGATGACAGTCTTCTCAATTTGAGTTCCGAAAAGTCCGGCTCCATCAGTGATTGAAGGATGAAGAATCTTGTTTAGTTCAGCCACGAAGCGATCCCATCTGGATTTCATCTCATTCAGCAAAACGTTTGAGCTTTTCAGTTCAGCTTCAAGAAATTTCTCTTCCACTTCTAGCATTAGCCGTTCATCATTATGTTAAAGGTTGGAGTTGTCAATGGCCTTGACAGCTTCCTGGAGTCCTTTTTTTTATTCAAGCTGTTGCTCTAAGACCCTTTTCTCAGAGTCAAGTTCTTCCTGAAGTTCCAATAACCGACGCTCAAGCCGTTCAATCTTCCTTATTCTCTCTGTAATATTAGCTCGAAGAAGCGTAAGACGGTTAATGGATTCTCGGCGGTCCCTCTCTGCAAATGCTGCATTTTCTTAATGTAGTTTTAGAAATTCTAATTGATCATGAGCTTCATCCCGACGATTTTACGTGTCTAAAAGGAAAGTGCCCCGTGAAGCATATTTATCCCAGGCACCCAATTGCCAAGTCCCGAAGCATAGGGGGCATGTCTGGGTCGGATGATTGAACAATCCGCAAAAGGGCGCGTCTTACATTGTCAATGGTGGACTTGTCAATAGGAAAAGAGGTCCCGATGAGGCCATCAAGAAAGTCCAGCACTGAGGTTAATGTCGTCATTGGCAGAGGAGCAACAGCCTCTTCAGCACCTTGACTTGGGGGAGGCGGAGTTGTTTTTGTAACAGCGACCACTGGTTCTTTTTCAGGCCTTGGCAGAATAAGGGATGGGCTTCTTGGAGCTGGGGCCTCAGCCGACGGAAGGTCTGCCGCTAGTGGAAAAGTCGATACTTCAGCTGTTGAGAGAGGAGCCGTCGCCTCGGCCGATGAGATATCTATCATCGGAAGAACATCCTTTCTAGATGCTCTTTCGACTAAAGCTTGGAGCAGTATGTCTTCCTCTGAGTCAGAAGAAGTGTCGATGACAACGGGACGACTTATCCCTGGTTTACGTTTCTGCAAAAAGGATTAAACTGGTAGTTAAACAAATTGAGTATTAAAGAAGCTAAGCAAAACAAAGTTGACAGAAGCAAACCTTGGAAATGAAAGGAGCCAGTGTTTCATGTTTCCTCTTTGATCGCCGGAGCAGGGGCGTTATCTTTATTTCTTCTTCCTCTTCCTCCGGGACAACGGGAGTAGCAGTAGCAGTTTTCTGTACCAAGAGAGTATGTAAGACCGACATTATTATAGGGCTTACAGGAGGTTTTACGTGTTTTCCTTTCTTAGCAGATGATGTCTCAGGCAAAGTGGTGGTCGGCTTAGGAACTCGCAGAAGCCAAACACCTACGAGGTTGGAAAATAGGGCCTCGCATAGTAGTCTCCACCATGAATTGAAGTCAGGGGAAGTCTTTAGCACCACTTGAAAGGGCTTGAATGCAAAGGTCCGCAGGATGGCTAGGGTGCTATCGGCTAAGGTCTGTACATCCTCAGCCGATAGCACCGACTTCACGGAAATGGAATAAACATGCCCTGGATCGGCAGGGATGTCTTGTATCAACCCAAGCTAACGGAAAAAGCAGTGAGGATTATACCTCTCACAGGAGGTCTTAGTACTTTGGGCTCCAGGCTTGTTCCCCAAAATAATTTCTCGAGGGCACAGAATTCGGTCCCATAAAGTCTCTTGGGTTGCTTTGGGGCTTTCCAATAGGCTCTTCAACCAGAGGGGGCCTTCTTCGCGGGCAATGTACGGAAAGAAGGCAACAACATGGTAGTCTAGATATTAGTGGAGATACGAGATGATGGTCTCGACAGAGGCAGTGTTCAGGGGGACCCGTAGCAGTCGATAGCCTATCGCTTGTTCAGAAGGGCTCGCAGAGGCTCTGGTAATTCGGCTGACACCAAAGTTGGGCAGATACTAGTACAACCAAAGTTGGACAATCCAAAGTGGACTCTCAAGGTTGGTCGGATCCTCTCTAGCGGAAAGAGTAGTCATCAGCTGGTTGATGATGCGGTAGACTAGGGCGAGGACCAGAGTAGCTAGGTTGCAATGCCTTTTGCTTCATAGGAGAGCCAATACGTAATATTGGTACTCATTGCTAACGCCAGCAGAATGAGAGCATATAATGTACTTACACAACCAGAGCCATAAGAAGGTCGCTTGCTTCTGGTTTGAAGGAGTGTTATCCATCCCTCTCTGAGCGGCAATGAAGTTGCCATATGAATAGGAGGCCTTGTCCAAACGAGCCTCAACGGTTGGTAGATGTTCTTCATCGTGGAGCTTCGGAATCTCATCACCATCGCATCGGAAGCCGAGGATGGTGCAGATGTCGAGAATGGTGGGGGAAAACATCCCGTGCGGAAAGATGAAACCGTTGATCACCGAGGACCAGAAGGGAAGAACGGCAGCAAATAGGTTGCGGTCAAACGCCATCTCAAAGTCAGTCATCATGATGGCATCCGAAATCCCTCACTATTCCCAAATGGTCCCAAATTGGGCATGGTAGCAGTCCCGCCATTTTCTGTAATTCTTGAGCTTACGGGGCTATTGACGGAAGGAGGTGGGAAGATTGGCAGTTGTAAAAGTGTTTTGTTGCAGAGGAAAGGTAAAGTCGGCAGGTAAGACAAACCGCAATTGTTTAGCGATAACCTCTGTAGGTAAAAGACGAGGGCCTAAGGTAAATAGGTTGGCATCAGATTGGATCAGGGACAGTATGTTCTTATCAATGAGGGTTGCCATTGCAGTCTGTTCGTTTTATAAAGAGAAAATTTACGGATCGCAAGGAATAATCGCAAGGAGGTAAAAGATCGAGGAATCACTTAAGCAGTAAAATTCTGAAGAAGATAGAAGTCATAGGAAGTGAGGAGTTCTGTTTGGGGACCACTGCTATTTATAAGGGAATTTGAAATTGAGCCGTTCGCGTGTTCCAAAGCCGAGGCGTCACAAATGTTCCATAACGTTCTGGACGTTTCGTTTTTGTCAGAAAAGGAACGGCTACTATTAATGGCTGTATGATTCCCGTCACTTCACTGACTTGCGTCCGCTGAAACAACGGGACTCGGGGGGCATGTGTTGACGTCAGCTTTGCCAAGTCAATGCAACGGTTACTTTGAGCCGTTGCCGATGTGGTAAGCTTCCTGAGCCGAAAAAGTCAACGTTTCGGACAGCCGTTAGCCATAGTCAACATCGGCACCACGAAACCGATAAGGAGTAAAACGAATTTCTGATCTTTCGGCGCAAAAATGCTGCGGACATATCCACGACCGTTAGGAGCATTCTTTGGCCAAAAGAAACTTCACAATCTATTAGTGGCTCGATTACAGCAAGTATAAAATGAGAGCGCTACTTAGAACCTAAACACGACCATCATCAACTAACAATATCAAATTTTAATTTTTTTTTACTTCATCGTCATTTACAACTTTTTAGCCTAGGAGTTCAATTTCTTACAGCTTTCTTACCGCTTTATTACAACTTTGTTTCCAACTTTCTTTACAGCTATCCGTTCTTTTTTCAGAATTTGAGTCTTTTTTGTACTTCATTTGAAGCAAATCAATACACGTATCTGTTTATTGTTCCGAAAAGTTCTTCCGTTGTGCATTTTTAACTGATTTTCTTGAACCATTTCTATAGTAAGTTCAAGGAACCCTATCCATGATTCAAAAAAGGTCTAATACTGTTTTCTGTTTCACCATATCAGATCGTTTGTATTTATCAGAAGTGGAGCCGAAACCGGGTTACATCGGCTCATCATTTTGACAGCAATAGTTGGTTATGTTAAATTATTGTGATTTGATCTTAACTATTTTTTACTTGAAATTTTGATAGTTCGATATTAAAGAAACTTTCAATGAAGTTTTTAGTAGTAGTTCAGAATATGATTGTAAACGAGTCAGGTTGGGTCTAGATCACTTGTACCGGACTCAATTAGCATCAACATGTATCGAATTTGACCCAAATACCAATCGAATATAATATAAAGAATTTCATATACGAATATACTGATAACGGATCTCTAACACATTTAAAACAATATCATTCTTAATTGTAAATTATGTACAATCTAAAAGTTGAAAAAAAATATAATAACAATAACATATATATTTTATATAATATTTATATTAATCGAATAATATGGTAAACAGTAAGGAGATTATAATTCTATACTTGAACCCAATTATATAGGCTAAATAGGTAAAATGAATTCGAATTAAGTCAAATAATAAAATAGATATACCAAACTCGTTATAATCAGGTTTATTATGGGTCTGACTCCGAATATACCTAATCCATTGACAACCCTATTTAAGAATGCGAGCACATAAACTTGAGCCTAGAGCCTAGAGTCCATCACTAACTTCACTGGACATAAATTTTATGTGTTCTTTAATTTATTTTACTTTTAATTATTTTTATTATTGTTTGTGCAATACTAAACCTATTGCAAAAAAATAAATACAAATCATATATCATATTTCGAATCATAGTTGATCTCAAGTCACATGTAATAAAATTCACCAAATTACAGGGGACATAAGTTTGATGTTTTAGTTCAACTGCTGTAATGTGTCTACTGTCAAGAACTTGATGCCAAAGTGAACGGGATGATCGGATCCATCTAAAATTTTCGGCAGATAGTGAATTGTCCATATTTATGCACTTACATAGATGCCAATTATCTATAGCAAACCCATTCTTTTTAGTCTTGAGTTTACATGATAAATAGAGACAGCCAAAGCAACTTGAGCCTCAACACGCAGTGCCGTTCGGATCAAGATTCCAAAAACTAGCAAAAGAAAAAGCACAAGAGCCAAGAGGACCTCATACCTTATAACTACACTAAATAAAGACTCTCTCTGACTGGCCGAAGTTTTCAGTGTCTTCTTCCTAAACTGAAGTTTTTGTATATATCATTATATCTAATAATTTCATCTATATCCTCTTTTCCAAAAAAAAAAATGAAAAATCTTCAAGTAAATGACAATGACTTGCAAAAATAGCACTAAACTTCTAGACTCCATTCGATCGAGACAAACTACTCTAATATTACCACTCTTTTTAATTAGATTTGGAGCCAAATTTACATGATAATTTGATGAATTTTTTAACGATTTTATAAACATTATACATGATTATGTGAAAATTAAAATGATATCGTTTAGAATGATCGGAGTAGTTAATTTTTATATAGTTCGTTATAAATTTAAAAAGTTTAATAGTTGTAGATTTTAAGAAAAAAAATGCAGGATTTATTCTTATTAGAATTATAAAGATATTTTAAAATAAAAAATCAATTAATAATACAACTTATTTAAGTGAGAAATAAGTAAATATTATTTTTTATTTTTTAAAGAAAAAGAAAGCATCGATTATGATCGGCGGTAGTTAGAACAGAGTTGATGCGTGCACTCAGCTGCGGCCTGTAGCCAACCTTCTACAAGCAACACTAAATTATTAGACATCGAAAATGGAACCCCCCCCCCCCTCTTCCCCCACATCCCCAAACTCCAGGGCCACAAAAAAAAAAGAAAAAGAAATGATGCAGTGGAGGAGAGTAACAAGTAGGAAACAACTCACTCTACCACGAGAATAAAATAAAATAAAAATATTAATTTAATCGCTATAAAACCTAATCATCAATAACAAAAAGTGCTTCTGTAATTGAATTTTATAATAAGACAGTAGTTTAGTTTGTAAAAATTTATTCAAGTTAGAAATATTTCTATTTCTCCATCCAATTGATTAAATAATTTAAAAGAAGAGAGAAATTTACGTTGTCGTCCGTATTTTTGACTAATTTTAACTTGCTATTCAAAATTTAATTCAATTAAACCCATATGTAAAATTTAATTCCCCCCCCCCCCCTGCCCCCTACTTTGCTATCTCCATTCATTTGACTACTAGACAACTAGTAAAAAAATTTTTAAAAAGAGGTTAAAATGAACAAAATTAGTTAATATTTTACGAAGATTTGATTGTCAGTCAACTTGTTAAAACTCTAAAAAAGTAGTCAAAATTAATAAAACTTGATTAACAGTTGATAGAAATGACAAAGAACAAATATAAAATAAAATATAAATATCAATTAAAAAATCAAATTGAATAAAATCACCCAACTATGAATATGTCTACACAACTTATAGTTAGAGTTGTAAACAAATCGAAACTTATTCGAATAAGATTCGTTCGTTTAATAAACGAACGAACTCGAATACAAACTCGAATTTGAATAATAAAAGAATGAACTTAAACATGTTTACGAACTTATTATATATTTTTAAAATTAATTATTTTATTTATATTTTATAATATTAAGATTTATTATTAATAAATTTTATATTATAATTATAATTATAATATTAATATTAATATTAACTATATTATTATATATATTTTTATTTAATATTATAATATTCAATTATTTTAATTAAAATTTGAATTATTATTTTTATAAAATATAAAATAAACGAATTCGAACACTAATAAAGTTTTTCGAACTCGAACATTATCAAACAATATTCGAACGAATTCAAACACGAAGTCAAACTCGAATGATAAACGAATGAACTCAAATAGTACTCGATTATATTTGAATTCGAGTTTAAAAATATGATACTCGATTCGTTCGTATTCGAATACAACTCTACTTATAGTTGGGAAATTCTTGCGTGCACGTTGTGCACCAAACGCTTTACATACTTGTACTACGTACATCGAGAGTTATATAGTAAATATTATATATAATTTTATTTACACATTATACAAATACTTAAAGTATTAGGTACATGTGCACCGGATACATGCAAGAATTTCCCATTATAGTTGGGCCAAGACTGCAAACATTAGACCCATTTACAGCTTTCTAAATGGGCTACAAAGTTGGGCTGGCCAACTCTCAGTAGGTGAACTATGGCCACGTCAACAAAGCCAAATCAAGAGTCGACGGGTCCACTCAACCCAAAGAAGAATTAAAAAAAAAAAAAGGGATATCAAAAGAGGCACGTTTTTTGAAGGCGTGTTCGCGGCCGAAACATAGTCGAAATCGTTCGAACTTTTTTTACTTCACCGTCTCCTAAACCCTCGCGGTAACCGGGTTTAAAAGTTCGCCGTGAAATTATTGAAGAACCAAATGTTAGTAGTGTGGTAGAGCTTTTTCGCTCTTGTATCTTCGAATAATTTGTCTGATGTTCCACGAATAATTGTCTCAATTTGTTTGTCTCGACAAAAAAATTTAATAATGTCGATGAATAAAGACCAGGAGAATTCAAATAAGAACTCCAGAGTCACCTGGGAAGGCTGCAGTGTCTTGCTCGACATAAATGATGGCGAACGTATGGTTTTTGAACGTCTTACCGCCGCAGCGTAAGTTGTTAGTGAATTTTTGGGCACTAAAGAGCATGAAAAGGTAAAAAGACTGTGCTAATCTGTGTATTATGGATTTGTAGATCATTGAAAATTGGGAATAAGAAGTGCTCCCTGCAGCCTTTGATTGGTAGCCCTTTTGGGAGTCTGTTTCAAGTTGAGAATGGTAAAGATGGGCCCTTTTTGTCTCGCATTCTCTTGACGTCTGAAGGTTTGATTCTTAGCTCGAGATTTATATGGGTTTAAGTTTGTTTTCTGGATACTTATAAATTCATGCTTATTTGAACTTGCTTTGATTCTTTCAGGCTTAATGTTTTCTGGGTTTTCTTTTGTCAAATAAAAAGGGAAGTTTTAGGAAAGTTCGTTTCTAAGCTTAACAAAACATGTTGTCTGTGGTGAAATTGTTAGGTCTTTTCTAATTTGTTGATTTTTTTTTTTTTTTTTTTTTGATGAGTTTACTCCAATATGCTCTTATGTGCCCCCAGCTGCATGCCCCCGGCCATACCCATCAAAACAGTGGGGCAACAAGAATTAACTTTGTTGTCCTTACAGATTCTTCTCTCAAGTCCCAAGTGCTGTAGCTGCTGTCATTTTAAGAAAACAAGTTGTATTTGTGGCAATATCCCTCTGCACAACTGATTCTTATGCTTGAATTATTTTGTATAATTATCCATGTATGCTTAAGAAACTATTTAACAAAATTGGGTAGATAACAGCTAAAAAGAAAAGGGAGAAAATTTTCTTTTTCCCATTTATACTCAGTAGTGTGGGTGTGTTGCATGCAGGGAAGATGCGGTTTTTATATATTTTCTTAGTAATTATTTCAATTATGCAACGTTTTCTACGACTGTTGATGTATAAACTGAATTTCAACTGTTAGGCAAAAACAATCTTCAAGAGAATACTGAGTGCTCAATTCAATATGAGTCTAAAGACAACCGGGAATTGGTTGACAATAACACTTCACAGAGTCTTACTGGAGAAGATATAGATGAGTTGCGGAGGTTAGAAATTTTGGATCTTTTTTCATGTTGTTGTACTTTTTAATAGAAATATGACGTTATAATTTATTTCTGGGCATGTTGGAAAAATCTCACATACGAAAATATCACTGTGATGCAGAAAGGGTGCAAGTGGGGATGAAATAATTGAGGCCCTCATCACCAACAGTTCAACATTTGAGAAGAAGACATCATATTCACAGGTATGTATTCTTGGCTCATATCCTTTCTCCGTAAGATATCTGATAAATATGCTGAGTTCCATTGCATTTACAGGAAAAATATCGTCTTAAGAAGCAGAAAAAATACTCACCAAGGGTACTTTTAAGGCGTCCTACTGCACGAAGGTCAATTCTTTAACTTTCTTGATGTGGTACTTGAGGCATGTTTGCTGTAATTGTAGAGATCAGGATATAGAATTTGAAATGTAGTCTTGAACTGATTGTCTAATTGAGCAATCCAATTGGTTTCTCCAAGTTTTTTGGCAAGTAAAAACCACTACAGTTGATACTATGATTCAGGATTTTTTTTTTCTTTTTTTTTGTTTATATACAAATTTTTTTTATGTTTACTCTTTTCTGGCTAAGTTTGATGTCATTTATTGTCAGCTTAACCATGTTCAATTGGCTGAATCTCTACTTGGTACATGATCATTAGCCAAACAAATTTAGATGTCAGTCTTTCTTTTCATCTTGCCTGTAGTCCACTATGCAAATTGTTAATGAAAATGAAGCTAAATAAGAAAGTAGGTTCGTGCAAAGGGCCTTCCAAACTTTCTGGTGGGCGGAGCGAATTGTCTCACTTTTTGGGTTTCAAACATTGGTAATGCAAGTTCAGAAGTATTTTTAACCGTGCAGGATTGTTTGCTGATAACTCTTTTGCAAATAGTTGAACTTGTTTTGCTATATTCCACAAGGACTTTGCTAGATTATATAACCTTTTATCCTTTTTCTTGTTTTCTCATTTTACAGCATATGTGAGGCATACTTCAAAAAACGTCCTGAACAAATAGGGTATGATGTCATAACTTCTGACTTTTGACTATCCATTTGCTATATTGTTTTATTTTTTTATTCCATTTGTTTGTATCCTTGTGTTTTGAACTTTCTTTCCCTGTAAAATTCATTGAAACAACCTTGGAATTTATTATAGAATTCATTATATGACTAGTTGCATGTGTTGCAGATGGTGACCTAGTCTTTTGCATCTTTGTCCTTGGACATTTGACATAATCAAATTATGATTTGAGTGAATTTATTTAGCTTCCATACCTTGGGTTGCATGCATAAAATGTAACACGCATTTTTATGTCTGCACAACATTCATTCTATTCAGTCTAGATATCATCATGCAGCCAATTATCAAGCCAAGACTTGAATTTATTCTGTATTATGCATTTGGACATTTCTCAGTCTTCCTTGATTACTTCTCGTGGAATCTGAAGTTAGATAGTTTCGTTTGTTGTTTATAGCATTTTGACATGAGAGGTTGGATTGACCGGTTGGTGGCATTTTTTATCCAAAATGCATTTAATTTTATGCTGCAATCCATAATCGTTTATTCACTTTCTGAAATTCAGGTTCTTGCGGATGGACACTCTCTCTCTTCTGCTTTCAATGGCAAATGTAACTTCACACTCTGATGTGCTTGTAGTGGATATGATCGGTGGAATTCTTACTGGCGCTGTGGCAGAGAGGTTGGGAGGTGTGATAACTTTTTTCTTTCATCCTTTTAGGGGATACATGGTTGAATTTTTTTAACTTGCCTATAGCAATTTTAGGGCTGTCACAAAAAAGTCAGAGGCCTCTTTCTTACCGAGTAGGATTATTGTGTGCTTCTACCATATATGGTCCTCATTTGTCATATCCCATGACTTCCAATCAAGTGCTATTATTTGGTCTAGCTTAAGAACATATTTGAAAATTGCTTAACAATCCCTTTGCTTTGAAATTATATGTCTTGATTTCTATTATGGGACATTAATTCCACTTGAACATTCTTCAGGATATATATTTCTACCATTATGTGCACTTATTAGAAGGAAAAGAATGTAAAAGCATTATTACTCATGGTTCCTTTGACGAGGGTAAAATTGTAAAATAACCAATACTCAAATGCTATCCTGAGTCTTTGTACCGTGTCAAATGAAGACATTCTTTTTGAAACAGAGGGAGTAATATCTATTTATTCTCAATATAGTCATCTAATAATGTCTTTTGTTACAGGTAATGGTTACGTCTGCAATACCTATTGTGGTGGTAGTCCATATCCAGTTGATATAGTAAGGATGTTCAATTTTGGTAGAGAAATTTGTGAAAGGTACATGTCAAATTTTGACTTGGATTTCAAACCTGGATAGCATTTTTGGCTTTTAAGATGTAATTTGTTTGCACTTTTATATATATGCTTGTTTGCCATTTAATGCTTATTCATAACAATAACTTCTCCTATGACTTATTCTGTGGTTCAGGATTGTGCATTCTTCCCTGGTGGACTTATGTTCATCTTCAGATATAACTTTGCTATCAAATGACCAGCTGGAAGATCTTGATAGCATAAGCCAGTCAAATGTAGGTGGTGTTTGCTCATTTTTTGAGATGTATTTTCACTTCATGGGCTCATCACTTGTGGCTATATTTTGCAGGAAAAAGTTGATCCTTCGTGTATGTGCCCTCTCAGCACAGAAGAGAACATCTCTACTGAAGGTGGGGATACAGAAATTGTTCCTGAAACAGCTGCATCTCCTGCTTGTAAACCTGGTAAAGCTGCAAAAGCTGGTCAGAGGGCACCGTTGGAGGCTGTTAAGTCATGGAAGGAAAATGGCTTCTCTAGGTTGACTATGTTTTCCAGACCCTTTTTTTGCAACTAATGCCAAATATCAGCCATGTGATCTAACTTTATCTTTTTCTTTTAGCTTAATAGTTGCTGCACCTTTTGTTGATGCTTGGGGCATTGTCAAAGAACTTCTCCCACTTTTATCCTTTTCAGCACCATTTGTTGTTTATCACCAGTATCTTCAGGTAATTGCCAAAGAATCCAGTCATTTCCTCAAGAGAGTATTTTCTATTGTTCACACAATTGGTGGTGTTAGTGAATTAAGTTGGTGTTAATGAATTGAATTGAACTGGAGGGGTTAGATTAGAGATCCTGGAATCATTTCTCTTCTCCTCCTAGTAGGAGGAGATGTAGACAGCTGACAATTGGATTTGGTCAAGTTGATATGGGCCCTCAATTACCACCAAGTGGTGTGGGCTTGATTCTCATTCTCAGCAAAGCTGGGTGGTTATTCCTCTTCTTCATTCCCCTTAGATGGTCGGATTTGATGTGCTCTGAAAAAGATAGAAGAGTTAGAAGTTGGAGAATATAGCTATGGCTCTTGGGGTCAGAATTGAGCTAGTTCGAGTCATTCAACCTAGCCAGATAATTTCATTGTCGGTTGTCATAAGATATCAATTGTGTTCTTACCTACTCCTATTGCCAAATTACCTTTCCAGAAAATATTATTGTCATGCTGCTTGTGTTGGTTCATAATGTCCAATTTTTATGGTATACATTTCTCAGTATGAGTGCTTTTTTTCTTGGTTCCTTTCTTTTCGTGGTTTGGATTGGCCTGTCTGAGCCTATTTGACTGTAATGTAAGAACCAAAGAAGCAATTATCTCATTCTGTGTTGTTGCAGCCCCTGGCTCTGTGCATGCACAATCTACAGGTTGGGAAAATGGCAATTGGCTTGCAAATATCTGAGCCCTGGCTTCGCGAATATCAGGTGTCTTTGATGTTCTTTTTCCTTAGCACCAACTCAACTGTTAAAACGTCTGGCCCTTTGGCCGTCAACTCATGATCTTCTGCTTATACAGGTTCTTGAATCTAGAACCCACCCGCATATGCAAATGAGTACATCTGGAGGGTACATATTGAGTGGCACCAGGATACATCACTCCAATTAGAGCAGGATGAAATAACTTGTCCTGTCCTCTCTTCTCCAAAAGCAACAATTTTGTTAGCAATTCTTTAGGATTATGTTGTTGTGATTTTTCTATAAAAGATCTTTTATGATTAAATTGCAATTGTCCTCTTGTGGTTGCTTCTCAAACTAATGCAAGAGAAGCTTTCTGAATACCACAATCGATTATGGGGATCTCCTTGTTCTGTGACCACATTGTTTCGATATTTGATTTCAAATCCATTTAGCAGTAGCATGGCTTCCATATATGTGGTAAGTTCTCTGCATTGGTAAGGCATTTCTGCTTCCCCCGATCGCCCTATTTAACACAAAAACAGAGCTCATATTTGGGAACATGTTATAGAGTGTTGAATGAATTAATTCTTGACTGAAATTAGGAGCGGATACAGGATCAAATGCCTAATGGACTCGGATGCATGATCAAATATTGGGCGAGTCGAAATTTAGGCTAAGTTTGGTTCGCGAAGGGAAGGGGAAAGGGGAAGAGGAGTGGAACATTTTATTTTTATCAGAGGAAGTAAATGTAATTATTTTTATCTTGTTTGATTGGAGTGGAAATTGTTTGGTTGTAAGGTATAAAGGAAGGAAATAATTATTGAATTACTATTAAACTCATAAAATTAATTCATAAAAAATTTACAAAGTAGGTTTTTTTTTTTTTTTAAATGTTATAAATATATTATGCATCATCATCACTGAGAATGAATAATACCATATCAAACTTTCATAAATTATTAATAAGAATATTCTTCTATTATTATTAATTTTTTTGGGAATAAAATAAATTTCATAAATTAGAAATTCAATTATCTAAAATAATCACCTTTAATTATAAGTCTAATTGTTATAAATTATTTTGTCGATATATTTAATTAAAAAAATACGAGTATGATTTGAAGGTAACCACTATAACATACTCTTAGGAGGAGAGAAAACAAAAAATCAACAATTTCAGAAGTTTAAAATCAAGATATTGCAGTGAAGGTAGAATTGTAATAATAGAAATACTCTAAGACAAGAGGGTCTTTTAATCCTCATTTACTTCTCAAACCCTCTAAAATGGAAAAGAAGAAAAAGTTGATGGGGAAGCGGTCTAATTTCCTTTCACATATACTTTCCCCCTCCAATTATTCCAACCAAATGAAGTAAACCACATATTTACTTCTTATTTTACTTCCCTTCCCATTTTCACTCTAACCAAACTTACCCTTAGTAAGCAAAAAAAAAAGAACAATTAATGCACTTAGAATGAATATGATAATATAATATATATATATATAAATAAGTATTTTAGAACTCATAATTTAATATATTTCAATTACTTAAAATTTTAGGGGATGGAGGTTAAAGGCGTGTTTCCGTCCTTGACTACAATTAGTAAAAAATAAGTGTGGGCGGGGGGGGGGGGGGGGCGGGTGGGGCACCGTAGGCTGTGTATCCGCCCCTGATTGAAAGCAATGTCTATGATGCAAGTGGTTCTGAAATGCAAAGGTGATAAAGAGAAGACAGGGAGAAGGCAACTCGCGAAACACACAAGGTATGCCTTAGAAAAAGGCAATTTTCAAAATGATTAGGTGGGTGTGTGTGTCTCTCTATATATATTCATCTTTTCATTTAAAATTAAATATTTATATTTATACTCTACAATGTCAAGAAATATATGTATATTTTCTTAAATTAAATATATTTTCCATAAAAACTTTCATAATTAATGTGGATGAGTTAAACCAATCTTTGAGTCATACTATTAACTTTTTAAATTAGGAAAAACTTTTCCAATTAGGGTAAGATAATAAATTGCCTCTTAAATATTTTCTTAAATCTTTATGTCAATTCAAAAATAGGAATTTCAATTACAAATAGAGAAAGTAAAATTTTTAAATAATTGTTATAAAATATTTTTTTATTTAAATTTAAATATTCTATTTTTACTGGATAAAAAATTATTACATTATTCTTATTAAGAAATGTCAATTAGTAGACCTATTAATCACTTATATTTATATCCTTAAATAGAGGAAGTTACTGTGAAAGCATAAGGAAAGAATATATTTATTTAAAGAAAATAAATATTAAATTTCAAACATTCTAAATATGAAAAATTCAAGCGGTCCTCTTTCTAATTAAAAAAAAAAAAAAAAGGCCCCGAAGGACCGTGAAGCTAACGAGGCAAGGAATAAATAAATAATATATATATTAAATAAACGAAGCAATGGGCGCAACCAAACGCGGGGCTTCCCAATTCGAACTCACCGCCAACACTTGGGAGAAGAATTCTGAGCAGCGCCGTCAACTCTCTGCCAAATAGAATTTCAAATTCAAGTCTCCTTCAGAGCCTTTCACTCCAACAGCATTACAAACCAAACCGGTGGTGTCTGCTTGAGATTCTGAATCCTTTGTTTGTTAATGTCAATGATGTCGAACGCCGATGAAATCAACCTTAATCTCACTTTGAGTTCGCTTTCCAACGTTACTTTGGAGTCGCCGTCTCGTTGCTCTGTGCCCCGACTCCTCGCTTCTTGTTCTTCTTCTCCTTCTTCTGGTAACTCCAACCATCGCCTTGCCTTTATTCTTCCTGCTGCGGCTGCTACTGCCGCTAATTATAACCACTCTCTTGCAAGCGGTAATCCACATTTCACTCCTCTCGTCCCGCCGGTGAGTCTCTCCTTTTAATTTGCTTTATGAGATTAAATCTTATGATAATTCATACTTGCAGTTTTTTTTCTTTGTATAATGTGTGCTTGCTGTAAAAAAATCGCTTAAGCACGACGTTAATCAATAAGTTATGTGTGGGATTTTTGAGGGTTTGGTTTTTCTTTTTTTTTTTATAAATATAATTCTTTGCTTTTTTATTTGAGGTTAGTTTTGTCCCCCCATCCTCTTCAGGAGAAACTATTTCATAGTATAGATGTATTACTGCTTTCTAGTTTGGTATTATGTCCCATTTGTTATCCCTCTCCTGACAATGCACCTGGGAAGTGATTTTGAAATAAAAAGTTTCCTTTTTGTTGCATTTTTTGACACATACATAATTACTACCTTCCATTTATTTTTTTACTTTAATCTGAGAAATTGTTGCTGATGAGGACTTTTGTGCTTATCACTTTTTCTTTGCTGATTGAATTAGATTTGACTTGTGGAAATACAAGGTGTTGTGATCAAGGAACATCCGCAGATTTCCATAATAATTTTGGCGGTGCTCAATACCTGTCTAATTTGTTTATTGAGTTTGTTAAGTGCCTGGCAAGGAGAGAAATTTTAATCTGAATGAAGTGGAGAATGCTAAAGGCTCTGTACACTGGACAGAACCAAGAACTTAGGATTGGGGAGCAAATTATATAAAAAGATATATTAAAGGATTTTTTAAAAAAAAATTTTGGGGAGCAAAGAGTAAAATTTAAAGGGGTTTTGGTGGGGCTGGGAGCCCTCTCTCCGTTTCTGTCTGTGCGTATTTGGGTAGACAGTGAAAGATACACAAAGCTTTTAGTTGGAGAATGGCAGAAATCTTTCATTTTCTGTGCATGTTTTGGGTTTGTTTCAATCTATTTCTTTTCCATAACGGTATAATGCATGAGTTTCCTGCTTTGCAGTGCAAATATGGCAGTCTAGTTATTTATTTTTGTCCGAAGCAGTACTAGAAAATTTTAAACTTGTGAACTGCAATAAGGTAGTCTTTAAGATGAGGCTTTCTGACTTGCTAGAGAAATCAATTGCCTGGACTATGTAATTTGCATTTGATGAGTTTTTTGTATAGATCATGCTTATAGAATAAATTTCACAACACTTCTCCCACCTTTTTGAAGCAGACAAATGGACATGGAATTTCCAAGGGCAAGCATATGGTAACTGCAACTAATCTAGTTCATAAGGCAGCTGGAGCTGTAAATGATTTGTCACTAGAACCAGCATGTTGCACGGAAGCTACACGGGGCAGTAAGGAAAGGGGTTCAAGACTATCCAAATTGGGGACTTTTGAAACAAATGCAGGTGATATTACTGCCTCATGATTTTGCTATCAGAATTTGTATGCTTGACCAAAATTCTAGGGCAAGATACTTATTGATTTCTCTTTCTATACAGAGATACTCGAGAATGTGAGTCTTGCCGGTACCTGTCGGTACGACAGTTCCTTAGGTTGGTGGATTTTGATTTCAGATTTTCTGGAAAAGAAACAGTTTATTTATTGCTTATGAATAATAAACATGCAATCCATGTTTCAAACAGTCACTGTCTCATGTTGTGCGGCAGGGTTGTTGACAAAGAAATTTTTGAATTTGATACACGAAGCTCCAGGTGGCACCCTTGATCTGAATAAAACTGCAGATGTTTTGGAGGTAATTTTGTGATAGGACCCTGACTGACAAGAAAAAGTGAATAAATAAATGGAATTTTTCCCACCCGCTTGGATTTTGTTCAGTTACATTTTTTGTTCTCTTTCATTTCTTAGCAACATGTGAATATTCTGGCTCAAATGATTATTTCACACTGGTCTTACAGGTGCAGAAAAGGAGAATTTATGATATCACTAATGTTCTTGAAGGAATAGGATTGATTGAGAAAACAACGAAGAACCACATACGTTGGAAGTAACGTGAATACTCCCTTCATTAGAGTTTTTTTTTTTCATGTCTTTATTTGCTTATGACACCAGCTTTTGATATCAGAGGATCTGAGGTGTTTGAACCAAGAGAACTGGCTAATCAAGTGAACCTTTTAAAGGTATTCTCCTTGTTGATACTGTTAATGAGTTTTTAGCTGTTTATTGATGAATAGATGACTCCCTTGGCAGTTATTCTATTCCATCATATTGTGGATGACACAAATACACTTGAAATTGAAGATGTTGCCAAACTCATCTATAATGGCAAGAAACGAAAGATGCACCAAAGCTAACTATCTACCAAAATTTTGCTTGTGTAATGGAACATAAGATGTTACTTAGGATATTGAATAGAAAGTAGTTGCAAGAAGAATGGAAAGAAAAATGTTTTTCTTTTGGAAATAAATGTAATTTGATGCAATAACCTACTCTCCCAACCAACGGTGGTTTAAATGGCATTTACCGCAAAAAGCTTAATTATATTGAATGATGATCTACAAATATGGGATAAAGCTTTTTTGCACATTTGAGTTCATAGTTTATTAACTCAATAAATTTGGTCCTTAACCCTATGTTGCTTTTGATTCCATGACAGGCTGAAGTTGAATATTTGTATGCTGAGGAATGCAAGCTTGACAATTCCATAAGGTTTGTCTAATCACAATTATTCTGTCACAAATTTATTTGGAGAAGGTGTCTAGCTAACACTATCTAACTTCTTATCCGTCAGGGAAAAGCTTGAACAATTGAGGACTCTGAAGTTTGATCAAACTTCTCGGAGGTAAGTAATCTTTTCTTGCAAAATTTTGTTATTTTGATCTGTATTCACTACTGTAAACTGTCTGTTTAATCTGATTCAGGAACCTCTTTTTGACCAAGGAAGAAATCATGAGTCTGCCATGTTTCGAGGTTTGTTTAATATGGCTTCTTTTCATGTTATTTCTTGTCCCCTTAATGTTCAACGGATTTACACAGCAAATCTTTTGCAGGGCAAAACTGTTATCGCTGTTAAGGCTCCACATGCTAGTAATGTTGAAGTTCCTGATCCTGAGGAGGTGGGTAATGGACAGGGTGAACAATTAGTCAAATCTGGAAATGTTGCTTGCTTATTGGTTGTTCATCTTAGCAGGAAATGGATTTCTCAGAAAGGCGGCACTATAGACTCATTTTAAGGAGCAATACTGGTCCTATTGATCTATATCTCCTGAGGTATCCCGTTTCCTTGGGAGATGCAGTATGCTTTCTGTTTTCCTTCTTTAATATCCCACAGTTCTCACTCTCTAATTTCATGATTCATGCAGCAAAAATCAAAAGAAAAATGAGGACGTAGCCGTCAAGCGGAGAAAGTCATCAGATTCATTGGATTCCGGACCGAGGGTTGATGATGCAGACCATTTTGATACTTCTGGTTTACATTGCTCAGAAGTATCTGGGGTTCACAAAATAATACCATTGCACAATGCTGTAAGTTAACCATGTATACTTATGAACGGGCAGCGAAAGAAAATAAGAATTTGTTAAAATAATCCATAAACAAAAAATAAGCCAAACTTCAAATAACTTTTGCCTTCTTACACTTTCTCTTATACCCTGCAGGATGGTGATGACTACTGGTTGCGATCTGATTGTGAGGTCACTGCTACAGATCTGTGGGGTACTGAATATTGTTAGCAACCAAAAGATAAGCTCTAGTAGTTGGAGATTCTAATTAAACTTTAGTGGGAAGAATAACAGTGTTGTGCCAATATTCAACCTTGTATATATTTAGAATAATAGTATTATAAATTATTCTAGAACACAATAGCTAACAAGGATTGAAGTCAGACACATAGCAGTCGAATGCTCTGCATCTCAGGAATACCTTTGACAATTGACCACAGTTCACCAGTGTATACCGACAGATAGAAAAAAACCGGAGAAGGAAATAACTAACCAGCTCCGTGAAGGCTACCATACAAACCCATTATTGAATTGATGTGTTATTTTTTGTAGTCAAAGAGGGGCTGCATTCACATGTTTTGGACTTTGGAGTAATTTATAAAGGAGTAGATGGTGCTCATTAACTCAACCGACCACATAATTTATGTGCATTATTATTGTTTATATGGTTTATAAAGTTATGATACAAAATGAAATGACTGTTTATCAATTTCTATGTGAAGAAATTGTCCCCATGCTTTTTCATTACTCGGTCATTTCTTAATTAGCATCATACATAATAATGTTTACTTGTGTTAACCAGACTTCACAAGTGCAATAATTCATGTATTATTTATATAATAACAGGCCTGTGGGACATGTACCTTCCAAAAAAAAAGATTGAAATAATTTAACTTATACTGTTTAAGTGATAATTTAATAATCAAATATTTTACTATTAAATTCTATTTTTTTTAATATTGAAAGGAAAAAAATATTACTTGAATCTACCTTAATGGTACATGAAATAGAAATAACACCAAACAGACGTATCACCAGGATTAAACAGCTGGAATTTTGAAAAAGTTAATGGTAATCATGAATTCATGCTTTGCATCTAATCTTTAAGCAGAATGGAATACCGTTTTGGTTAGATTCGGGTCCAGAGGCAGGTTTTTACAGAACATAACAATAAAAATAACAAGAAAGCAAAAGCTGTTGGGCTATCAGTGACAACCTCCGAAATCTTCAGATAAAGAATTCTCCACTAAACTACGTTTCCTAATTCAATAGGAAGTGAAAATTGCCGTACTCGCCGCATCCACTGGTAAACGCCCTGGATTTTCTCACTTGGGGTGACTTTCAACATTTTCAACGGTCACTTTAGTACTGTCAACTTTAGTGCAAAACGGGCAAAATTTATAGTAACATTCTTGTCCCTATTCTTTCATTTAAACATTTGACGAAATTTTCTGGATAAGGAGTAAAATCAGAACAAGCCAAATGTACATAAACATCAATGTCATCTGTTATGCTATCCCTAAATACTCACATTTCAGAAACTACGATAACTGGGGACATGCCACTACTCAACGACGTGTCTTCCTTGACCTAGCTCTTGTGACTCGAATACCTTCTTCAGCAACCGTATCTGGTGGGTTGGGTTTGATATTTTCATTCGCGGAAGGAGGAGGCACTGTATCAATCTCCATGACTTCTCCTTCGTTTGAGGTAGGAACTTTAGTGGTTTCCTCAAGGGGTTGTGCTGGTATTGTTTTTTGTGCATTTGAGACAGCAGAAGTAGATGGTACTGCAGGTGCTTTGGAAGCCTCAGCGGCTTCTGTTGCATCATCTCGGTGCTGACTTGAAGATATACTAGAATCAGGAGAAGGTGGTTCCTCCACCTGTGTCACTGGTGTAGCAATCCGCTTTCGATTTGCCGGTGCACTAGGTGGGGGAGCGCTAACACCTTGCTGCTGTGTCTGGAATTTCAAAGTTTGTGTTATCTTAAGAAAGCTGTCAAATGTAAGACAAACATCTTAAAAAGAAAGGAAAAGAGTAACAACTATTAGGTGGCTATAGAGCTTCTTCGTTGAAGCAGAGTAATTATTATAACCATCTGGTGCATATATAGTGAAGACATGGGCTAAACACCAAATGAGCATCCTAAAATGCGAAGGGTTTCATATTGGAACATGAATTAGCTAGTACATTGTGAATTCTTCACCTAGTTCTGTCAGGTACTCTGAGAATGTAAAAGGTTTCACGCCGCATGCAGTGTTAGTATATTTTAACATCTTCACCCAATTGCATCATGTACCCAGACAACATAGATAATCCTTCATGAAGTGTCAAGAATCTTTTGTTCAGTTTTTGAAATGCCAATGGAAAAAAGAAATGTCCATAGAATTGCACTAGAGATTGGCAACCATGACCAATAAGCACAAATATTGGCTACTAGAGACCAGCAGCAGCTTCATAAATGAGAGCACTTCATAATAATTCTTCTAAGTGTGGAACAAAGAAAAAATATGGAGACCTGAAGAGTGTAACATGGTAAGATGCCTCTTGGCACATACCTCAGGAGCTGGGGCAGGAGGATTTGATTGTGAAGCAATATATTGCAGAATGTCAAAAATTCTTGTCTGACCATAGCTGAAAGTTTTCTGCCAGTATAGAACTACCATATCACCAGCTCTGGTCTTCAGTTCCAGCAAACTGCGATCAATTTCAGGCTCATGTTCTGAAACCAGTGGTCTGAAGAAAGAATCGTAAATGTATGTTGTTCCCTGATATGATTCCAGTAGAAATAATCAGAATAACGTCAGGCACAAATTATTCAACAATAAAACATGAATTAGGGAAAACAGAGACCTTTGTCTTAGGATACCACAAGTATATAAAGAATGCCAACTTAGCTTCACTGTACATTGGAACCCTTTGGGGGAAGAGAAAATTGAGGATTAGAAAAGGATAACAAAGAAAAAACAGCAGATGCAATAACTATGGGCTAGTATCAAATAAGTCACTCGCTCACTCGCATATTTATACTTGCCATGAGATAAATGTATCACCAACCCTTTCACAGACTGTTAACACAGCAACCAATATCCTGGAATTAGAAAAATAGCATTAGTTGCCAAGGAAATTAAATTGCCAATCTAAATGACTTTCAAAGGCTAAGAATAGGCATATTACCAATATTTGCACCAAAAGCGAAGTTGCTCAATGTCAGGTTTGTTCATTTCCACCGTTTTAAAGCACTCATAAGCAGGATAGGCATACCCAAAAATCATCCTGCAGAAGAAAGGGAAAAGAATTAGAAACCTACTTGAGTTCTTAAGAAAGAAAGAAAATGTGATACATACACAAGTCCTCTAGTAAGAAAGGATCCAATCATCTTGATTTCCTGACATCAGAGAAAAAGAACAAAAGAAAAGAGCTATTAGTTCAATTATAAATATAGAAACAGACACCCTATGAATTTGAGAGCAACAACAGCCTACTTCAGCAGAACAGATATCCAACTAAGTTTTAATCAGGAGCTAAACATGATTATCTCTGGTTCCAAACTATAGACTATTCCCAAGATAATTTGCCTGACATTAACGCTTTGAGACAGTGGATTGTGATATATCCAATGTGAGTTATGATGTGTGATTCAATTCCAAGCTCCAAGTTTCACCTGTGCAAATACAAACATTTATAACTTGTGTCGGAAAAGTCTTGTATTTCACTGCCTGAGCAAGGTAAAATACACCACCATGGTCTTAGTCCATAAATCCTTCAACAAGAGCTAATACATAATATTAATTCGAGGGCCAAAACCAAGATCACCCACTGTTCAACCGCTCATTTTTCTTGGTATATGAAATAGCTAGCAGTTCTGGTCTTATAAATTGCACTACTATTTTAAAATTCATTATTCTTTCAGATAACTTATATTAGTATTCCTTCCTTTTGCCTCTTACCGGAAAGAATGCGAAAAGAAAGAGGCGATAAATCTGCTTTCCTTTCTCCATTTTTCAGTGAGCATTAGTGCCATCCTAATCAATTGTCAGATAACTTTTATTGAACTAAAATCATACACAAAAATAGAAAAAATCACGAGATAACACGAAAACTTCTAGGAGAAACGGAAAAAAACAAAAAGTCCTTAAAACACATTGTTTTTCGATCAAATTAAGTCGTTTGGCTTAGTGAGGAGAAGCAGAAGAAAAATCTAGGCAGGATCCCAAGATACTATAACTATTCAGGAAAATCAATGCAAACTAATTTGCAATTTTTTACAGAAAAATACAAATTAAATGCTTGGCTCCTCCAATACGGGCAAAGAACCACCCTCGAAAATCAACAGCATTGTAAAAGAAATTAAACTCACATTTCACCTTTTAAATAGATAAACATCTTCCCCAAAATCGCCAAAAAAAAAACACTAAAAATGAATCATACTTTGTAATATCAAGTCGCATAGATTCAACACAGCATGATACAAGAGAGAAACAAATCAATCAAAACTCGGCTACTTTCTCCAAAACAAAATTTAAAAAATACCGTTTAAACTAGGATACGACCGTTGGAAATGAGCGGCGAAGCAAAGGAGAGCAATCGGAGTGGATATCAGGCGCTTTCAGTATTTAGCCGGCATACAACCGCCGTTATGCGACGGCGACCCGTTGCGATGTCGGGGGAGATGATTACTAAATTATACAAATTCTGGTTAACGATTTATCTGCGTCTTTGGTTTATCTGTTTTGTGCTTTAAATACTGAGTTTGCAAGGAGCTCGATAAAAGGGAAGGTTCTGGTGTGCATAGGAGCATGATTTCGGTGTGAGGGTTCGCTATAATAACCGTAGGACGGAGTAATGGGTTTTTTCCATACCTGAATAATGGAAATATGGACACGCGTACGAAGCTGATGTGGTAGCTTATCCCTCTCACGTGACAAAGGTTTCCTCTTCTGAACTACGTATACATGATGCAATTTGGGAAAAGCGCTAGCATCACGTGCGGGGGACAGAAGGGCATTCACGTAGCTCTACAGCTTTACGATTTTGCCCGTTTGTAAAGTAAAATGACAATAAACTCCTTTATCCTGTCATCTGACTCATCTCAAGATAAGAATTCAAAAACATTCCCTTTTCCTTAAAACGCAGATTATTTGAGATTTACTTCCATTCGCTGGCAGATTGTTTTTTTTTTTTTTTAAACTAAATTCATTCATTTATAATATTAATTATTATAAAATAATTCGCAATAAAATGTCCTTAGATTCCTTGGGATTAGCTTGTTGACAAATGAGGATGTTTGATGATACAAAATAATGGATGAAAATTTTAAACTTTATTTGGACAAATTTTTATAAATTTATTTTAAATCAAAATTTTACTTAATTAAAATATATTATTATTTTATATATTTTCATTTCAAGAACTGTCATATATTTAAACGAGAGTCAGAAACAAAAACTTGATATTGGGAATGTGGCATATTATAGTATGCGAAAAATATTATAATTTAAAAAAAAATTTAGAGGGTAAAATTTAAAATTTTAAAAAATTTTGAAAAATTTTATATTTTTATAATGTTAATTTGAAATTTTTTAAAAATAGCACCCACTCCGAACTTCCTAATTCCACCTTTAATTCACACTAAATTATATTTTCTTTTTAAATTCTACTTAATTTACATATTTATTAATTTTTATTATATTTAAATAAATTTATTTCAATTATTGTGGCTTGACAAAAGCTTTGGGTTCACGTAAAATATGGGAGATCTAGAAGTGGCAATTGTATCGTGTTCAGGTTGACGGGTCGTATCAATTTAGAATAATTACACATGACAAGTCAACTCGAACACGATCTAATTAATAAACGTGTCGTGTTGTGTCAACCTGTTTATTTTCGTATCGTATTCATATTATAAAACAAATTAACTTGACATGACACGATTAGATACAAAAATTAAATAAATAATTACTAAACCCACCAATCTAAATGTATACTAAACTCGTCATTTGTCCACCAATTATACAAAAAAAAAATAAATAAAATCAAACCATATAAAATTAAAAACAACTAATTAAACAGTCCATAAAGTCATAAATAATCAATAAAATAGCAAATCATCCAACTAAATATTTAGAAATTTCAATAAATTTATAAGATTTAATTTTAAAAAATATAAATAAATGTAGTTTTGCAATAAAATTAGATTGTTCAAGAAATTATTTTTTTCGAGTTAAAAGTCATTGTAATAATATTATTATTATAAATGCTAAATAATAATTAATAAAAAATAATTCATTTATCATATATCAAGCAAATAGTCACATTAACATAATTTATTTTTCTTAAGAGGTCTCATATAATTAAACAAAATCAACCCACAAACAATTCAATTAATTCATATAATAAAATTTAATTCAATTAATTTATGTAAAAAATTAAATTATCTAATTTTTTATAGTAAAATTTATAAAGTATTATAAAAAATATTAAATATAAGTATTAAAAAAAAGTTAAACAAATTCGTAGGTTGAAACGAGTTGAACCCGTCTATAATTCGAATATGTTTAAAGTTAAATGGATCGATCTATTTCGATTCGAACTTACAAAATTTTAATCCTAACCCACTATAATCTTGTTATTTTTGTATCGTATCTAACATTACACCCTCGGGAGATATTGGTCCTTGGGAACTCCATGAGCCGCAGTTGCCTACAGATTCACCAAAATTAATGTATTGTGGTGAGTATGGTCCAATAGTGTGACGGGTGAACGGCGCTGGGTCACAGCTCCGTGATCCATAACCGCAAGCCACCAAAGTTGAAAGTAAGAATCAGTTTTGTGCCGTTGCCGGGAGCAAGGTGCCTCTCCTTTTCCTCCTCCTATCTATTCCCCGTGGATAATGGGCAAAGTATAAACTTAACACTGTTCCTCCTTTTTTGAATTTCAATATTTATATTTTTTTATTTTGATATATTAAAAAATAAATAATTTTTTCTCCCAACTCTCACAACTAACCTCCTCATTTTTTTTAAGATGTAGTAAATACAATTAGAAGCTCATCAAATATAAATTTTGAATTAGATTCATATTTTTTATTTTATATACATATTCTACACTTAAAATACTACTAAATTCTTCTATTTTTACAATCAGTGGAAAACTTTGACTTGGGTTTTCCTCACGTCGGGTGTTGTACCTTCAGAATATAATTGAATTGAGATTCTTTCAAATTTAAATCTTTAATTTAATTTAAAATAATTATTACTTTTTAATAACTATTATATTTTTATAACACGTTATATTATCTTTTTAATTTCATTTCAACCTCACTTTAATCCACATCAATTTTACATATTTTATAATTTACATTATATTTAAATAAATTTGTATTAAAAAAAATTACTATCTAAATACATCCTTAATTTTTTTATTGGATTAATCCAATGTGACTTTATCTTGAAAGAATATAGGAGGACCCGAAAAAGGGCCAATTCTTTACTTGTGATGCTCTAAATGACACAGGGCTTGTGGCATACTTTTGTAGCTTCCCTTCCCAAGCTTTGCTTTTCCTTCACACTCGCAATCGCTTTTATTTGTTCACAGCATGCATTTGCATTACTTTATGTGGAGGTCAGTATAAAGCTATTAGCCTCATTAATTAAGTCGTGGCTTTTTGAATTTGTGGCCAATTTTGGATGGTTTTGATGACTTGAAAGCCTATTCTTTTAAATTTCTTTTCAGCATTGAATTTTGTTAGCTTTGTAGCATTTTTTCAAAGACAAGGAACTTAATTAATCAACCTTTGGATTAGGTTAAAGATAACAGCTATAATATGGTCATTTCGGAGAAGAACACATGATGTAAGGATGGTAATTGTCAAACATGCGAAATTCAAACATGCAAAAGCTTTACCTTAGTGGCCATCAATGTCAAATCGATCTCAAGCCAGACAGAATAATGCTCTGTGAAATTTATAGTGTTTTGAAGGTTCAAAGAACATTGTCATTATAGCCTCAGCAAGATCATTTTCTTTGAACTTTTTTCATAATCGTATCTAAGAATAAATAAAGTGATTGTGATAAATCTATATGATATAATAAGAAAAGAATAAATGAATGTGCACTTTTATTAATTAAACTATGATATTGTAATGTTTGATGTAGATGCCAGAGTTTGGAATTTATTTAAGGGATCCAATGCCGAGTAAACACAGGTTTCTGGATGCTGAAGGTGAAAAGCCAAGGTAGATTGACCAACTAAAGTGAGCTTGCTGAGGCAAAAACACAGGAAAAATGGTTGCATATATGCAGTTTTAGCATTGAGTTACCAATCCAAAGCCTTGGATTCTACGTTTTTTAAAAAGGCAAACTTGGTTCATGGGGGATGGGGCATCGGACAAACGTCCACGGCCAATAATGCCCTTGTTCAAGGGAAGAGGCCAACACCAGCACATGCCTTCTAATGATGCTAGTCGTTGGCTTGTCACTCTCACATCCACTCACACTTCACCAACCCCATATGCTGTATATATTTATACCTACGAGCATATCTGCTCGATCATAGTAGTGTAATATTACTCTACATATATTATGATAGCCTTCTAGATCGGGTAAATATATTTAATTTCGTCTTTAAACTAGTACATAGTTAGGAAATCAAATCTTGAAATTGTCTTCTTGTCCCCCCTTCCCCAATATAGATAATTAATAGAAACAGCACGTGCATGCACGTCTGCAGGTTCTACTTAGAGGTTATAGGTTTTTGTTGGGGGTGGTGTGGAAGCCGGGGGAGGGGGATTTCTAAAGAAAGCTTTTAAGGGGAAATTCTTATGAGGAGATCCAACTTTGGAATGAATGAGTTGTTTCCAAATAGCAAGTGAATTATTCCTCTTTCAGAAATATATTTCATGAGAATGTGGGGATTGTAGTGTAAGAATTCCAATTCCCAGAATGGAACATTTGCAGTGTTTAAAGAATTAGGCATCGTTACAAGTAATTGATTCTACTGAATTTATATTGTTCTCCTATGTATAAAAAGAAAAAGAAAATTAGACATTTTCGTCTTTTATAACAGTTTAACTCTCTATAAAAAATAATTCAGAAAATCCTCCAATAGTTCTTCCACTTATTGACAACTTTTCCAAATTGTAAAATGTCGCAAATTCCATTCAAATTATGCAAAGATAAGAATGGCCCAAGATTGATGAGGCTTTGGGGAGATGAAAAGCTTATATAGCCTTTCAAGGGATTGCATTTGCATGCATCAAGGCCTAGCCCATATCGGTTTGGTAATGAATGAACAAGGAGAGATAAAAGTAGCCCAACGGCTACAATGATGCAATCTTCATGTCTGAGCTCTGTAGTGCAAGGGAAATATAAGACCGTTAACACTTCCTCCTTGTAAATTACTTGCTCGGAATCTATTGTGAGTTATCTTGGCATCACTAGATTTTTTGACAAGGCTGGCCATATTTAGGGCTCAAAACATTCTTTTGACTCAACTTTTGAAGGAATTCATCAAATAAAAAATATTTCAGAAATGGGTACTAACGAAATAATAACGGATTTTGGGAATGCATTCTCCATAAAGAGCGTGAGGGAAAATAAAGAGTATTTGAAGTAGAAATGGAAGGAAAAAAATAAAGAGTGAAATTGAATATTGCATTGTTAGAGAGAGAAAGTGTGAATTTTGGAGGCAAAGAAAGAAAGCAAATGGACATGGAGGTTTTGGAGAGTTGGGGAAGGAGAGAGTGATGTTATAGAGATATTGGGTTTGCTGTGGCAGAGGAAATCTCTATGTTAAGGAAGATGAGTAGAATTACACTCTTGAAATATGTCTTATTTACGTAAAACGAATTTTTGAAATACATTGAAATCATTTGTATACTTTCTTCACGGCTTAAGCCAAATAATTTCTTTGGACCTTAAATTAAGCCATTCTTATCAAAAACCCTCACTAAGGCCTCAAGCCCTCTCTTCGCTGGCCATACCTTCTAATGTTGAGCTGAAACTAAGCAGCAGCGGAATCTCAGCTTCTATGAGGAGCCTAGTATTTCCAAGATCTTCCACCAAAGTTTTTTCTCTCAGATAATCAGCACATTAAACTAAAGTCTCCACTGGCACTCTGAATCTGTCCAATGCGAGTCTATGTGAACCCCTTGCCCCATTGCGAGCTCCCCCGTATGCTCAGCTAATGCTACCATTGCCGGAGCTGCCTGTAAAATGCATCTGTAAGAGAATAAAGGAAATGCAGAATGAGATTTGGAACATGAAGATGAAGAACAAATTACATTCCATCGTCTTAATTAGAAGAAAATAACTACGGGAGCAAAAATGAGTAAAAAGAGAGACAAGAAGATAGAAATATGGGGGAAACTCCAAGACGCATCTACACACTATTCTCAAAGCTACACATGATCTAAAGCTCGCCATGCACGGATGGCACATCTCAAAGGAGCTGAACCACGGGGGATAAAACAGCAAGAAAATGTCTCCGCGTGCAACCCTCGCCTCGGCCCCATAGTACTCACTGTAGTGACCAAAGACCCTTGCGATTAACTCTTTCTGCCTCACCTCATTTACTCCATCACTGTTGCAATCTGTTGCCTAACCAACTGTTGAAGGTCCTGCTCTTGCCGGATTAACCATCTTTCAAAGAAGCCCACATATGATCAAACAGTATTGTTGTCTATTTCAGGTCGTCTAACAGTAGGATTAGGAAACGTCGTGCTCAGCTGGACGAATTATAAACTATTGGCTGCCTTAAATCATTGTGTGGATTCAAATTGATAACTCCATTCCAAATTTTAAAAACACAACTAAAAATAAAATTATTTTAGAGTTTGTGGTGGTAAAAGAGGGATTGTATTTTCTTTAAATAAATATGAAATGTTGGGGTTGTAAAATCAATTCTTTCTATAACAATTCTTCAGGATGAAATAAGAAATCTCTTTTCTTGTCGGTAGACCTACGTCGTATTGATCAAACACATAAATTTTATATATTCTTTAATTTTTTTTTACTTTTAATTCTTTCTATTATAACTAATTTTTATAACATAAACTTTAGAATTTGAGTCCAGTACTTTTTGACAACCTCCTTGTACATACAGATCTATGCCTGTAAGCTAAGTCGCATAAATCGAACCAAGTAAATTTTATATATTTTTTAATTTTTTTTATTTTTAATTCCTCCTATTATAGCTATTTTTTATAACATAAACTCTAAACTTTGAGCCCAACACTTTTTGACAACCTCCTTGTACCTAGATCCATTTTTTAATTCCTTCTATTATAGCTAATTTTTGTAACATAAACTTTAGAGTTTGAGTGCAGCACTTTTTGACAACCTCCTTGTACATAGATCCATGGTGGGTTCTATGCAAGGATCCTACCATGGTGGGTCTATGCATGGATCCTACCATTGCCTTGAATTCTGACAGTTCAATTTTTTAAAAAATTTTTTAGCAAGGAGAGGAGGGAAAAAGATAAGGAGTAGAAAAGGAGATAAAGAAAAAAATAAAACATAATCTAATATCAAATTTTGAGATTCTCGAGCAACAATCTTCCTATTACTTGAATACGTTGTAATTGATATTTTTTTCAATTTTTTACTTTTTTTTTAAAAAAATTGAAAAAAAGAATAAAATAAAACATAAATTAATATCGAATCCGAAACTTACGTCTTAAACAATAACTCTCTTATCATTATGACAAGTTATTATTACAATTTAAAACCTTATGAGAAGGGACATGCATGGGCAAGTAAGCAAGGCAAATTAAGAACAAACATTGCATGCAATGTGACCTTAAGCCTACAGCGGTGTGCAAACTCGTTTCTTCCAAGACAAAGTTGGGAATTATAAGTTGTATGTTTCTGATGTATGCTGTGCCATGTGTAGCTGCGTTTGTCCCCGATTGAAGTCGGTTTTGTCCTCATCATCTCTCTTCTGATTGGTTCAGGCGGTCAGCTGTGGTGTCCAGTATCTTTGTACATTTGAAGTCGATCAACATAAGGAGGATGATAGGATTTAATATGGACTCTTCGAAGAAAGACCAGTTTTACAGTGATTAAGCGTAACTTATAAATATTCTAAAAATTATATTCAATCAAATGAAAATAGGTCACGTTTTATTTTTCTACTAACTCATATGTGGTGTACATGACCTATTTTCATTGAATAGAGTATAACTTTGGGTAAAAAATATAAATAGTATCTAAATTATCTGAAATTTGTTATGAATTATTGAAATCTTTATTAATTAGTGGAGGCTCTACTAATTATGAATTTATGTGAATTATTATAGAAGATTTTTATGAATGTCCACCATTTAGTGGAGACACCACTAATTGAGATTAGTGGAAGATGATGTATGCCATGATGTATTCCACTAATTAGAGCTCTATAAATAGAGCTATTCTCTAAACTTGTAATACACCATTATTTTGTGAAAGAAAGATTAGTGAAAGAAAGATTAGAGAAAATTGTGAGAAAAGAGAAAGAGAGAAATTCTTGTGCAAAATAGTTAGAGTTTTATTAGTGTGTAGTGTGAAGATTTTATTCTAACACTACCCTAATTTTATAACACGTTATCAGCACGACTCTCTACCGGTACAAAACCCAGAAGACTAAGCACGAGTTTCTACCGTTACCAAAGCCAGAAGACAGGTACGCATTTATTGATCTCTATGGCTAATCTCGCTAAACTCGAATTTGTAGCCCTTGATATTTCTGGAAAAAATTATATGTCATAGGTTCTCAATGTAGAAATGCACCTAAATGCTGAAGGCCTTAGTGAAACTATTCAAGCAAATAATAGTGCATCTGCACAACACAAGGCTAAAGCTTTGATTTTTATTCGTCGTCATCTCGATGAAAATTTGAAAATGGAATATCTTACCGAAAAAGATCCATATGTCCTGTGGGTAAATTTAAAAGAAAGATTTGACCACCTGAAAATGGTCGTACTACCCACTGCAGGGTATGAATGGTTGCACCTGAGGTTGCAAGATTTTAAAACCGTGAATGAATATAGCTCCGCAATGTATAAAATTACATCTCAATTAAAATTATGCGGAGAAAAAGTGACTGATGAAGATATGTTGGAAAAGACATTCTCCACCTTTCATGCCTCAAATATTGTCCCGCAAAGCAACAATATCGAGAAAATGGGTATACAAAATTTACGTATTTAATTACTCGCTCTCCTCATTGTAGAGAAGAATAATGAGTTATTATTGAGAAATCATGAAGCCGCACCAATCGGCTCAACAAAGACTCTGAAGTGAATGTCGTTGGCTCTAGCGAAGCTCATCGTTATAGTCGTGGTCGTGGCCATGGCCGTGGCCGTGGTCGTGGTTATGGTCGTAGACACGCTCGATATTTCTCTTATCACAATCATAACCAAATTGTGAGAAATACTGGCCACCTGAAGTGGAACAGAAAAGATCATAAGGGAAAAGAAAAAGAAATTGAAGAAAAGTATGAGGATATATGTTATAGATGTGGCATGAAAGGTCATTGGTCACGAAACTGTCGTACGGCTAAGCATTTAGTTGAATTGTATCAAGCTTCATTGAAAAATAAAAATGTGGAAGCAAATTTTTCTCAACATCCAATAAATAATGCTGAGGATGATGATATTGATCCTGAAGATCTTAATATCAATATTACCCATATGGATGTATCGGATTTTTTTGAACACCCAAACGGTAGGATAGACCATTTAATTGGTGATGGTAGTGTCCAGAAGAACTAAAGCCTCACCCTGATATTTTTGTATTTTCATTTTCATTCTATTCTAATAATATTTACGTTTACATATATATATTTGTGTTCGGATGGTCGTTGTTAATGATGATGTATGCATTATTGATAGTGGAACTACACACACCATACTAAAAAATGAGAAATATTTTTCCGATCTCAAAATGGGAGAAATAAATATTTATACGATAAACGGTAGTGCAAATGTAATTGAGGGCTCCTGAAGAGCTAATATATTGTTGCCTAAAGGAACAACAATTATTATTGATAAGGCACTATTTTCCTCAAAATCTAGAAGAAATTTATTGAGTTTTAAAGATATCCGCGTAAATGGGTATCATGTTGAAACAAATGAGGAAAATGGGATTGAGCATCTTTTTATTACTCAAATGCATTTGGGTAAGAAATCAGTATTAGAAAAACTGTCGTCTTTTTCTATCGGCCTATATTTTGTAAAAATACGTACAATTGAAATTCATCATCTAGTAAATCGAAGTTTACCGATCCTATTACTTTTAGCATTTGGCATGACCGGTTAGGTCATCCGGGATCTACCATGATGAGAAGAATCATTGAGAATACACATGGTCATCCTTTAAAAAATAAAAGGATATTAACATCGTAAAAATTCGCATGTACTCGCATGTTCCCTAGGAAAATTAATTGTTAAACCATCACCAGTAAAAGTAGGAGCTGAAAGTCCTACATTTCTCGAACGGATTCACGGAGATATTTGTGGACCTATTGATCCACCATGTGGACCGTTCAAATATTTTATGGTCTTAATTGATGCATCATCCCGATGGTCACATGTACGTTTATTATCTACTCGCAACCTGGCGTTTGCGAGATTACTTGCTCAAATAATTAAATTACGAGCACAATTTCCTGACCATCACATTAAAAATATCCGTTTGGATAATGTTGGTGAATTTTCATCACATGCTTTTGATGCATATTGCATGTCAATTGAGATTAATGTTGAACATCCTGTAGCTCATGTTCACACACAAAATGGTCTTGCTGAATCTTTGATTAAACGATTACAATTAATTGCTAGACCATTATTAATGAAAACAAATATCCCAACATCTGCCTGGGGACATGCTATTCTACATGCTGCAACACTTGTACGTATAAGACCAGCTAGTTATCATAAATTCTCTCATTTGCAATTGGCTTTTGGGTCAGAACCAAATATTGCTCATTTAAGAATTTTTGGGTGTGTTGTATATATTCCAATTGCACCAAACCAACGTACAAAGATGGGTTCTCAAAGAAGAGAGGGGATATACGTTGGATATGATTCTCCCACTATTATCAGGTATGTTGAACCCCCGACAGAGATGTATTCACAAGCAAGATTTGCTGATTGTCATTTTGATGAATCATTATTCCCTAAATTAGGGGAAGAACCAAAACAGCATAAAAAGGATCTTGCTTGGACAACATCATTAAATTATCTTGATCCGCGCACAAGCGCATGTGAACGTGAAGTTCAAAAGATAATTCATTTGCAAAGCATTGCAAATCAAATGCCAGACGCTTTTGTTGACTCCGTAAGAGTTACAAAATCGCATATTCCAGCTATAAATGCTCCTATTTGAATTGAAGTTCCAGCAGAACAAAATATTATACATATAGCCGTTGAGTCAAAAACACGCCAGAAGCGTGGCCGACCTCTTGGTTCTAAAGATAAAAATCCTCGGAAAAAAAGAGGATTAAATGATCCAGAAGATCATATTAAAGAAAAGAATGATAAAGACCAAGAGAGAACTGATGACAAAGAACCAGAAGTTGATGAAAGTAACACTGAAATTTCTATCAATTATACCACTTCCGATAGAAGTTGAAATCGGATAGAAACTGTTATTAATAATATATTTGTATACAATACATCTCTTGATGTTACACAGATAATGATGATCCCGAACCAATATCGCTTGATGAATGCTCGGCATAGAAAAGATTGGTTGCAATGGAAAGATGCGATTCAATCGGAGTTAAATGCACTGACAAAACGTGAAGTCTTCGGACCTGCAGTCCGAACACCAGAAGGTGTAAAACCTGTTGGCTACAAATGGATATTTGTGCGAAAGCGCAATGAAAAGAGTGAAATCGTTCGATATAAAGCGCAATTAGTAGCCTAAGGTTTTTCACAAAGACCAGGTATTGACTATGATGAAACTTATTCTCCTGTTGTTGATGCTATTACACTCCGATATCTTATCAGTTTGGTAGTACATGAAAAGATAGATATGCGCCTATTAGATGTTGTTACTGCTTACTTGTATGGAAATTTAGAAAATGATGTTTACATGAAGATCCTCGAAGGATTTCATATGCCTGAAGCATATAAACATTATCCTCGTGAAAATTACTCCATCAAGTTGCAGAAATTATTATATGGCCTGAAGCAATCTGGGCGCATGTGGTTCACACGTCTTAGTGAATATTTATTGAAAGAGGGATTTAAAAATGACCAGGTATGTCCATGTATTTTTATGAAGAAATCTGATTCTAAATTTGTTATATTAGCTATATATGTTGATGATATTAATCTTATTGGAACTCCTGAAGAGCTCCAAGAAATAATTGATTATTTAAAAAGAGAATTCGAAATCAAGGATTTTGGTAAAACCAAATTTTGCCTTGGTTTACAAATTGAACATATGGAGAGTGGAACATTTATTCATCAATCAACATATACAGCGAAAGTGCTAAAAAGATTTTACATGGACAAAGCACATCCATTGAGTATTTCAATGATCGTCCGATCATTAAATATGAATAAAGATCCTTTCCGACCTCAAGAAAATGATGAAGAACTCATTGGTCCTGAAATACCATATCTCAGTGCAATTGGTGCATTGATGTATCTTGCTAATAATACACGACTTGATATTGCTTTTGCTGTCAATTTATTAGCAAGATTTAGTTCTTCACCAACACGACGACATTGGAATGGAATTAAACAAGTCCTTCGATATCTCCAAGGTACAATTGATCTCGGATTATTTTATTCAAATAAAACCAGTCCAACATTGATAGGTTATGCAGATGCTGGTTATTTATCTGATCCACATAAAGCACGTTCTCAAACGAACTATCTATTTACATGTGGAAATACTGCTATATCATGGCGTTCTACGAAACAATCTATAGCAGCTACTTCTTCAAATCATGCTAAAATTATAGCCATTCATGAAGCAAGTCGAGAATGTGTATAGCTAAGATCCATGATTCATTATATCTGAGAAAGTTGTGAATTATCATCAATCAAAGATATTCCAACTCCTCTTTATGAAGACAATGCAGTTTGCATAGCTCAATTACGAGGAGTATATATTAAAGGAGATCGGACAAAACATATTTCACCGAAATTCTTCTTTACTCATGAACTCTAGAAGAAATGTGAAATTGATGTGCTACAAATTCGGTCATGTGATAACCTCGCAGATATTTTCACGAAGACTTTACCGACTGCAACATTTGAGAAGTTGAGATATAAAATCGGTATGCATCGGTTTAAAGATTTAAAGGAATCATCTCATCACGGGGAGTAATAAGCAGACATATAGAATAGTGTACTCTTTTTCCTTCACTAGATTTTTTTTCCCACTGGGTTTTTATCTAGTAAGGTTTTAACGAGGCATATTCTTTATGTAATGGATGGACATCCAAGGGGGAGTGTTATGAATTATTGAAATCTTTATTAATTAGTGGAGGCTCCACTAATTATGGATTTATGTGAATTATTATAGAAGATTTTTATGAATGTCCACCATTTAGTGGAGACACCACTAATTGAGATTAGTGGAAGATGATGTATGCCATGATGTATTCCACTAATTAGAGCTCTATAAATAGAGCTATTCTCTAAGCTTGTAATACATCATTATTTTGTGAAAGAAAGATTAGTGAAAGAAAGATTAGAGAAAATTGTGAGAAAAGAGAAAGAGAGAAATTCTTGTGCAAAATAGTTAGAGTTTTATTAGTGTGTAGTGTGAAGATTTTATTTTAACATTACCCTAATTTTATAACAAAATTTTAAATTTTGTACTTAAATTGAAAAACGTTCAAAAGTAATACTCACACTATTAAAATATTTTGATCTTATATTTTTGTCAAATTTAATCGTTTAATCACATTTTTTATTGATTATGTGATTGTCATGTGAGAGCATTTTTGTCTTTACATATTAGGACAAAATTTCAAATTACACATGAATTTAGAGGTGGCAATCGTGTCGTGTCTGAATTGATAGATTGTGTCAACCTGAGATAATTACACACGACACATCAATCCGAATACGACACGATTAATAAACGTATCTAATTTTGTAATATGAATACAATGCAAAAATAAATGAATTGATATGACACGATACGATTAGACACAAAAATTAAATAAATAATTACTAAACACGCCAATCTGCCAACCTGAATACCTATTAAACCGCTCACCTGACAAGTTGTTGCCTTTACATGTGTCTTAACATTTCTTTTCCCTTTTTTTTTTCCTTCTTGGTCTCGGAATATCAATTGTTGCAAAGAAAAGCTAAGTTGTCACTTGTAGAAGAGTTTGTGTCCAAAAAAATAATTAAAAAAATAAACAGGTTTACGGGTTGAAACGGCCGTTTATGACCTGAACACATTTAATGTTAAATGGGTTGACCCGTTTCGACCTGAATTTGCAAAATTTCAATTCTAACCTGCTATAACCGTGTTATTTTTTAGGTGTGTTGGCGTATAGTGTTTAACATTGTCACCCCTACATGAACTATATGAAATTTTAAGTTTTGCACTTAAACAAAAAAAGGTCCAAAAATAGCACTTATAGTATTAGAAAGTCCCGATCTAGCACTTTTGTTAAAATGTATGAGTGCAAGGTCGGAATACTTTAATAATATGAGTACTACTTATGGACGTTTTTTAGTTTAGTTGGAAAATTTAAAATTTTAGATAGTTCAGGTTATTTGAATTTTTTGCCATTCTCATTAAGGTTAAGTCTTGGAAGGAAGGGGATGACACTCTCGTAACAAATCCAATTCTAAAATACTTTCTCGATCATCATAAAAATTTGACTTTTTATTTTTTTTAAACATCCAAAAGGTGTAAATTTTATTAAAAATGAAAAATTAAAGAGGTTATTTATTTTAATTTCCGGTGTGACGCTTCTATTCCTAAACTGATATTAAATTATTTCTCATAAAATTTATTTATTTTTAAAACTTCACCTACTACAATTAAGATTAGGTCTAAATGTATACCTTGATCGAATTGTCCCATACTACTTAAGTAGAAAAATTTAGACTAATTTGCATTAAATTTCATGTAATTAGTAGGTCATCACCCATGATTAGCAATTTAAAATGCTAAATTTGACTCTCCTCGCATTAGAGGAAGTCGTACATCCTATATGGATGGCTAAGCTTTTTGAATATTAATTTCTCATACATATTTTTGTGAATTAATTGGATCTTGAAAAATAATTTAGTTTTACATTTGACTCTTTTATGCATAAAAATAAAAAGGGCAAAAAATCGAAGTAGTATCTGAACTATTTGAAAGTTTAAAATTTGACCTAAAACTAAAAAAAATTCAAAAGTAACACTCATACTATTAAAATATCCCAGTATAAAAATACCCAAATATTTTAATAGTATGAGTACTACTTTTGGGCTTTTTTTTGTTTAAGTGTAAATTTTAAATTTTCAAATAGTTTAAGTGCTATTTGGATTTTTGCTCTAATATATAAGGACAAAAATGCCCTCATGTGACAGTCACACGATTGATGAAAAATATAATTAAACAGTCAAACTTGATAAATATATTAGATCGAGATATTTTAATAGTAGGAGTGCTATTTCTAAACATTTTTTAGTTTAAGTCTAAATTTTAAAATTTCAGATAGTTTAAGTGCTACTTAAATTTTTTACTTTATAATTTTTGGAATGTTTATAAGTTACTCTTAACTGCTATAAAATTGTTCTTTCAAAGTGCAAGAGGTGTGTACATGTATTGTTACACTTACCCATATGCAACAAAAATTACATTTTCCTTATAATTGATAAATATTAGATCTTGCTTCACAATAAATCTCAATCATTCAACTTATTGCACACAATTTTTCTTAATTTTTATTTGAAATAAGGGTCACGGACCATGACTTATAAACCACGGCACTCGTTTAGGTTAATATATGTTGGGAATCACTCTCAATCATTATCAATTATTTCTATTACAAATGTTTATAATCGTATCATTTGTAATAAGATGATAATTTAATTGGCTAAAATACTTCTATTAAATAATATATTTTGAGTTTGATTTACATTTTTGTTCTAAAAATATATCCAAATGCATGCAAAGAAAGTAAGATATAAGAGGCCATTTTTGTGACCATAGATGTTGTGGCTTGAACTTAGACACCAATTCTTTTGAGTCAAAATATATATGAATTATTAGGAAGATTTTAATTGAAAAGTATACTATTTTGTATTTCTCTTTGTGTTACTTCCACTTACACTTTATGAACTTAAGATCCAAGTATCAATTCCATTCGTAACTACAAAAGTAGTTAAAGGTGTAATTGAATTGTTTTCAAATCTAAAATTTAAATTTAATTTAAATAATTTTTATTTTTTAAAACTATTATATACTTACAATACGTTATATTCTTTTTTTACTCTATTTATGTCTAGTCTTAATTCTACATATTTTGTGATTTTTTAATTATATTTAAACACTCTCATATTAAAATAATTGTTATCCAAATATGCCTTAAGTAGCTTTGATTGTTAGTCAATAATTTGAAATGTCAAAAATATCATTATCTCATTAATAAACAAACCAAATTAATTAAAATATACAATCAATGAAAAGAATTCCAGTATAAGCTATTTTTTAAATGACAATCCTGCCCTTTATTATTAACTCATTGTGAATTGTGCACGTTGGATTTCGAGTGAACAACTTATTTTGATGCTGTGATGGTTTGATTTTTTTATCACTTATACTATGTTTGGTTCATAAAGGATAAGGAAAGGAAAAAGGAAATTTTTAATTTTATTAAGAAAAATAAATATAATTTATTTTTATTATGTTTTGTTAAGGTAGAAGAGAAGTAAATAATTATTTACATCCTAATACGTCTAAACTTTGACGAGCGATTTTGTTGATATAGTTTTCTTCTTAATTTACTTTTCTTTTATATTTCTTTTTTAACTAAACGTCCTATTTATATCCACGTCTACATCCCCTCCATTTTTTACCCTTTTTACACCCCAATCAAAATACTGCTAAATTACAAATTAAGCACACAATTGCTAGTTAGTACCTAAACATGGATGGTGGTGACGATTAACTTTGGAAATAAAATAAATATTGATTAAAGGAGTATTAAAAATAGTTGGAGGACTTCTTATGCAATTTACTCTTTCAAGATGTAAGTATTTCTTTATCCAACACCTCTACTTCGGTGTCGAGCCTACAGCCTACTGGTGAAGATTGAGTGTGACCCCACACAATCCAAAGACCGCCATTGAGGTAACGTTCTCCACTGTGGCTGTTCTTTCAATTTCTCAGGCTTAGGCTAAATCCTTTGTATTAGACCGACAGTACTCAGAAGAGAGTAGAACTGAACACAGAGGAGTTGCGGGTTATTGGAGGAGGAGGAGGAAATGACAATTGCTCCCTCAATCTCTCGACTTCATTCTCCTTTCATCGGTTGTCCTCTCAGGATTTCTTCTTCTTCTCCCCTTTCCGGCCGATCATTAAGAAACCAACGCTCACCAGCTTCTTATCCATGCGTTAGAGCTGATCTTGACCAAAACACGGTGAGGTTTTTTTTTTTTTTCTTCTTTGTTTTCTTCCTAACTTTGCAATATTTGACCTTTTTTTATTTCGAATGTTTTGGGTGGCATTCCAATTTTACAGATAGTAGCAATTTCAGTAGGGTTGGTTAGCGTTGCTGTTGGTATTGGAATTCCAGTTTTTTATGAGACCCAAATTGATAGTGCCGTAAGTCTAAGTTTTTGGGTACTCCTCTTTTCCCTTTCTGTTGGACGTATGCAATTGGTAATCAGTGCTTCGGTCATTTGATGGCTTGCAATCGTAGTTCTGATTTATGAAATATTGGTTAAAATGCTGCAGGCCAAACGGGAGAATACCCAGCCATGTTTCCCCTGCGATGGCTCTGGTGCTCGTAAGTCACTCACTTCCTCTTTACCATTACTGTATTTCTTTAGCAAGAAATTGGTCAAGTAAGTACTTCCTTTGTTCATTGCTTTTGAATTGATCAATTAAGTGGACTCAAACAATTTTGCATGGAAGATCTCTGAACCCTTTCAATGAAATAGAATTTGTATCCAACTCGGACAGAAAAGACTTGATATGGCTCTGGTAATAGGACTCAATATTCTAGACTTAAGTGATTCCTGCATAATTAAGCGCAGTAACTTTGATAGGAGAAAATACAACATGATCAAATTCTTTTTGCTCATTCATCTCGTTCAGAATTTGTTGGGATGTGATATCTTTATTCAACATCTGTTGTATTGTATGCTGTTTATTTTAGGAGAGAGACTGTACTGTAAATGTTAGTAATATTTAACTTGTCTTTCCACAAGAAATGACAGTATGCTACAACTATCAAGGTTTCTGGCCTGCAAGACACTAGCTATCTGGAAGTAAATGAAAATCTATAGGGACCTGGTTTTCAACAGTATCTCTTTTCAGAACTTAAGCTTCTACCTGCAAAATTTAAATGAGATTCTTTGCCAGAAAGATGCAGATTTTGCATGGGGACTGGCAATGTCAGTGTAGAGCTTGGAGTGGGGGAGAAAGAAGTCTCTCGATGCATCAATTGTGATGGTGTGGGTTCGTTAACTTGCACAACATGCCAAGGCACCGGCATTCAACCCCGATACCTTGATCGCAGGTATGGATTGTATGGGTTTGCTCATTGATGATAGTTAAAAAACAAAGAAATTTTTGCAAATACAATATAACACTCCTGCACATTTGGGTACTTGAAATTACATATATAGGTGAAAACTGCTACTGCATGAGTATAATAGGAAAGAAAAACATAACTTGGAATCCTGAATTGAGTTTTTTTTTTTTTTTTAAATCTGAAACCACCTGATCTGCATGCTATCTTTGCCTAAGGATTAAGTTGAAGAAATTGATGGAACTGCACCAGCAGGTTACGCTGGTCTTGTTCTTGTGCCTGATGTTAACCGTAGTTGTTTTTTTATCTTCTGAACAGAGAATTCAAAGATGATGATTAATTAGAAGCCCTTGGAAGCGCGATATCTTGCTTCATAATTTTGCAAAGTTGTTTTACTTCACTGGTACAGGACATCTTCGCAGCTTGTAATGATCACATTTCATTCTTCCCATTTTTCTGGGGCCAAAATTCTTTTTGTCTTTCCACCCCCCATGTATGATTAATTAGTGATCGAAAATGAAGTAAGGTTACATAGCTACTTTGCTTATTTCAGTCTCTGAACATGGTTTGTACTGGAAGCAAATCCAGACAACTTAATTGCGTGCTAAGGTAATCTTGGATTGATGACTCGAGTTTTCTACAGACTTAGATGTCAAAGATGTCATTAGATATACATATTGCCACTTATTTTTCCGTAAGCTTATGAAGCAGAATGCAGATAAACTGACCGGGGAGTTCAGGTACCAGGTGCTTATTTGCTTGATCTCATTCCATTATTATTGTTTGCAAATTGATCTCATCTTATCAAGAGTAATTTTTAAATTTGTCTTCAAAACTATACAATTATCTCTATCAAATTTCTCAAATATTATTTTATTCAATTTAATCCTTATAAAGGTGAAAAATGTATCAAAGTAGTTCATCCATCTAAAAATTAATAGTTAAAATTTAAAAAGTCAAATAAAATTAGACAAAATAAGAAATATATAAATTTAAAAATCAAATATCTTTTATAACCCTTCCATCAACCCTAAAGGGGATTATTAGGTTATGTTTTGCAAATTAAAGTTGAAATACACTAATAGTGTCTCCATCCAACTAACTGTAAATTTGAGGAAAAAAATGCTTCCACATCGTCGACAGCAGGGTTCGAACCTGCGCGGGCAAAGCCCAACAGATTTCAAGTCTGTCTCCTTAACCACTCGGACATATCGACGCTGCTTGCTTCTAATCTCCAATAATTCAATTCATTCCCGAAATGTTTTAACATATTGTACTAACTATGGGTATAGGGTTTAACAGCCTTAGAAATCAAGCACAACTGACGGTTGAACACTTTAAAGGACTTCAGTTGAAAAAGCTCTGGCAAGAACTCGTAGCCCAAGAGGAAAAACAGGAAAGGAGTAGCAGGGGAAAATCGGGAAGAGCAAGAGGATGTTGTACATCATAGGATTGGGCTTGGGGGATGAGAAAGACATCACTCTTAGAGGCCTCGAAGCTGTGAAAAAATGCCAAAAAGTGTTCATAGAGGCGTACACTTCTCTTCTTTCTTTTGGGCTTTCGTCGGATGGCCTTTCCACTCTGGTATCGACTGGGTTTCTAGCTTCTTTCTTGTTTTGATTTATGTTCTCTTTCTTAGTCAAACGGTTTGGCAATGCAGTAAAAATCTTTTGTAGGAAAAGCTTTATGGCAAATCAATTACGCTTGCTGATAGGGAAATGGTGGAGGAGAAGGCAGATGATATACTCTTGGAAGCTCGTTCGTCTGATGTGGCTTTTCTTGTTGTGGGAGACCCTTTCGGGTATTTTTCATTGTATTTTATTTCTATTTGAGTTCTTTAATTTCGTTTTACGAAAGTGCCAAAAAATGGCGTGCTGTTTTAGTTTTCAATCCCTTTTTGATACTTATCTTTGGACTTTTGTGGGGGCTTTTTGGTATACCATCTCACAAAAATGCAATATAAACTCGGAATGTCTTGCAATTCAATCATTTTATCAATTTGTGGTCTTTCATTTGAGAGACTTTTCCAGTATGTGATTATTTGTACCTTTTCTTATTAAGTGAGTTTTGTTTCGTCAGAGGAAAAGAGTTTTAAGTATCTGCTTGTTCCTTTGTGCAATAACTGATGGAAGCTGGTGATGTTAGAGAACATCACTTGGGAAATTTTATTTCATTTGCATTCACTGAACCCTTAGATGCAAGAAAGCATGTGCAACTATGAAGCTGCTGTACTATAATTAGATTATCTAAATTTTGGAACTGGAGGTCAGTTTTGCCATTATTGACTACTCCTCTTCTTTTGCCATCCAAATGTACAATTTCACACAGAGCTACAACACACAGTGATCTTGTTGTTAGAGCAAAGAGTTTGGGGGTGGATGTAAAAGTGGTACATAATGCCTCAGTAATGAATGCAATTGGAGTTTGTGGTTTACAACTCTATCGATATGGTGAGACAGTTTCCATTCCATTCTTCACTGATACTTGGAGGCCCGATAGTTTCTATGAGAAGATTCAAAGAAATCGGAAGCTGGGATTGCACACCTTATGTTTGTTAGGTAAGTCTGGCATGCAAGATTTGAGATGAGTTAAATCTCTCGTTTATAGCAACCTTTGCCTCTTCAAGTTTGACAGCATTGCAACCTATGTTTATGTGAAAATACCCACTTCTGGATGCAGAAGATCACAAATAGAATGTGGAAACTGGCACCACATAATTTTAAACTCGTAATCCCAAAGTGGGTAGTGTTCTGCATTTCCGTGTTAGCAAATGTACTATTCAATATCAGATGATCATTTTTTAACTGACTCCTTCAATCTATCCTGGAAAATACATAAGCTTGATGCCTGTTGATATTTGAATCTTGATGCCCGTTGAAACAACAAAAAAATTGTCTGGGCGGTGGAAATATAATTGAGGTTTTTCTTTTAATAGTTATTTTAAGTACCTTCTTTCAATAGTTATTTTAACCCTAGGATTTGTTCTAATATTCCCTGCTTTTCATCTTACACCTCTTTAGGCATCCCCATAGGCACTTCACATCTTCCTTAATGCTTGTACTATAAAATTAGGATTTTCCATGATCTACTGTCTTTCTTTTTGCCACCTATCTCCATGATTTTGGAACCCTCACTGCAACTATTTTATCATTGCAGATATCAGAGTAAAGGAGCCCTCACTGGAGTCCTTGTGCAGGTTGCTTTGAGTCTTAGTTTCATACTATAGAACACAAGTTTTTTCGTTTTTCATTCTGTTGTTGGGATTCTTGACTTAGGATCGCTTTTTTCCTGCACTTGATATTTTTAGAGGGAAAAAACAATATGAGCCACCAAGATATATGACAATAAACACTGCAATTGAACAGCTCTTGGAGGTTGAGCAAATGCTTGGAGAAAATGGTAGGTGTAAAGTTTCCGTTCTTTCAGTTTAGTTTTGTATTTGCAATGCCTTATACTTTCCCAGCTATGTTCATAACTAGTTGAACTTCAATTGCATCTAAGGTAAATTGAAGTAGTATGTCTAAAAGTTGGGTGGAATTTGTTTACCTGCATGATCATTTATTGAAGGCCACATATATTCCATTTCTAAGGTAAAAAGGAATAGACAGTGACATATTCAGCATTATTTTTTAATTAATTGCAGCATTCAGTGAAGACACTGCTTGTGTTGGTTTTGCCCGATTGGGTAGTGAAGATCAGATGGTAGCTGCTGGTCCAATGAAACAATTGTTGGAGGTTGACTTTGGTCCCCCGCTTCATTGCCTTGTCATAGTTGGCAATACTCACCCGGTAGAAGAAGAGATGCTGGAGTTCTATATGCTAGGCAAAAGTCCAGGCCAAGCCTCATAATTCTTTCTACTGTACAGAAGAACAACTATTTATTGTTGTATTCATGTTTTCTTTCTTGTGGCTCTTCAGTTTTCGTTGGCTGAATTCTGGAATAGTTTGCTAGTTCTGGACTACCAACTCCGACGACGGTGGCACTTGAGATGTTTTCTCTCAATAGGAATTCACACTTAGATTTACCACACAACCCAGGGCTCGGCTGCAAATTTTGCCATTACTGTAACTGTGAACCTGATTGTTAATTTCACGATACATTTGTTTTTGGTTGCTCGCATAATGAGCCATGCATTTCTTCTCACTTAAAAATTCTTTTCTGATCGTCTCTGATGTGGTTCTTCTATCTCATATCTACATTTTTCCAAAGCAAACTCTAGTGGATCCGGTGTTCGAATGAGCTGATAAATGACCAGGCTTTCAGTGATTGTCAGTGTGAATCGAAGAAAACCATCCTAGGCATATGGAGGAACAGGCCAAACAGCCGCAGGTTACTTACCTAAAATTAAGTTCATAATACAGAAATTTAGATCAATTAAGTAATTATATTTTTCCCACATATACTTCTCATGAGAAAAGTGAAGCAAAATAAGACGAAGCAATCTTAAATGGAATATAGTTTAATCTCAAAAAATTTTCTGTCTGTACAAAAATGAGTGCCACATTAACCAAAGCTGTTTCTACATTCAAGGCACCAGAGAACCAGATCAAACTACCAAGATTCTTTCCAGAGTGATTTGGAGTCAGGCTACAAAGCTGATAATGGCAACCTACTGGGAAAATCAAAGATCCCATCCAATTCCATGCACGAGGCCTCATTTCCTAGCAAAGTCAAGATCCAGCTTCCAGCAATCCGAACGGACATTGCAGCTATGTTTTCCAGTCACTACAGTATCTAACACACACACTAGGCTGGATCACAATATTTTATACATCACCAGCGAAGTATAAGTGTATTCTTTTTTTTAAAAAAAGGTGATCCAATAAATTAAACTTACGCTACTGAAGGATGTCATCTGCAAGAAACCAAAAAGTCATTCGCCTATACTAGGGGATAAGATTGACCACACTTCCCCCGCAGCCATGTCAACCTTACTGTGCTGCTCTGAAGAGAAAGGAACATCTCTCTAAAGCTCGGATTCTCAAAAAGATCCAAAGCTGAATAGTAAAGCCAGTCTTCAATCCCTTCTATCTCATCCAATGCTTTTATGCAGTTAGTTATTGTGAATTGCTCATCATACTTGGATACTGTAACTGTTTGCAACTTTGAAGCAGCAATCATCTCCGACATTGTTTGTGCCATAGTGTCCCTTAAATTCTGATCCAGGCTGCTTTCCCCTGATCCGGAGCCTGACTCCGGTGGACGCTTTCGCTTTCTCTCAGCTATATTTTTTATCATATTTTGAGGTGAATAAGCAATTTCTTCTATAACTTTTGCTGCAGTAGGTGTTTGAGGTTGCAGATTCCCACCTTGCAGACATAATGGATCTATATTGGCAGACTTGTCTAACTCTTCATAGTGGCTTGATTGTGCATATTTTCCATCAGCACCAGAATCTGCGAAAATTGTACACAACTGGTCAAATATAGGACACTCCTTGATCTTGGTTGTCACAGGAGGCTTGTGCTGTGCCTGTTAATGGGAAACAGAAAATAGTAATGAGGCATAATGGCAAGGAGAGCAGGCAGAAGAAGGAAAAGAAGAAGAATAAGCACAATACACCAATATCTTCCCATAGGTCAAACCCAATGTAGCAAGAATCTTCTACAGGATCTTGCTGATCAACAGAAGATCTTAGATTGTAGAAACGTGTCCGGAGAACATCTAGGTGCTTTCTCAATTGATTGTTATTGAAGTTAAGACTTGTTTGCTTGTTAAACTCATCACGTATGTGATTCCATGTCTTCTTGTCAAAAACATTGTTTGGTCTGTTCCCCAATTGAATCTGTTCAACGATGAGGTCTGCAAAAACCTTGTCAAGAGATGCTGTCCACCTTGTCCTCAAACGCTCTTGTTTGGGTTGCTGTTCATTGGCTTCACTATCCATCTGTAGGTCAAATAATGCATTCTGGTGATGAGCTAGTATCTATGCAATGTAGTAACCTTTTTGGTTCCTTTTCTTCTGTTCTAATATTTAATGTTTTGATGTGAATGAGGTCAGATGCTTCTAAATTACCTCTGCTGCAGCTCAACAGACTGCTTTAGCATGTGCAAGGAAATTGTTGATGCTCCTCCGCAGATGCCTGCCATTTCAGTAAGCGTCGGATCAGTCACAAGTTCTGATAACAAACAGATGCCATCACTAAAAATATAGTACATAATTGAACCTTTTTTTTCTTTTGTTTTTTTTGGGTATACTCATTAATCACTTTTTGCAACAAATGATTCAATTATTTCTTCACATAATGTAAGCTTTAAGTAGGATAACACTAATCTAACAAAGAAAAAGTAGCATAGACAAGTACTCTCTTAGAGCTAGATATCCAACCATGCTTACCAAAAGCACTCCTTTACCATAAAAGCATTGTAAAGGATCAAATGGCAAACATTGCAAAATATCTTTTAATAAAACTAGAAAATCAAGAAAATTACAAAGTAAAATTTGAAAACCTTCTCATATTCTTTGATTTGCAAGGATATTCAGAGACCTTGAGATATGACAAGCTTCTTATTCCTATAAATTTCAACCACAGAAGACTTAATAGACACCTAGTAAGTTGTGTATTTTATGACCTTTCAAGTTACAACTCAGTACAAAATTGAATAAGAACTAGTAAGGCCAAAAATTGAAATAATATTTTCCAATTAAAAAGTAATTTTGAAGTCAAAATGATCGAGAGATCTAATAACCTATAAAAATAATCCAACATTTGCAAGGATTTAATATAACTTGATTGGAGAAATCAATGGGTGCTGTCAAAAACTACCTACAGTGCCTGATCAAATAACTGATCATAAAAAGAATCACACACCAGACTGTGATATATCTTTCCCTTTCGAAATAGGGAGTGAAAATGTGTAACTCCTACAGTACCTGCTGCTCATAAATGAAAATACATAGATAGGCCCTAATATCTTACGATATACGTTGAGAAATGAAGGGTGCTGATAGGTTTAGGATAAACTACATGACTCCACTCAGATTTTCCTTGTTTGCATTTTAAAAATCATGGCTAGCATGAACACAATATTGTACCTTGTAATGTACAACGTGAAATAGTGTCCGCATACACACCCCTAGATGTAAAGAGATGCACTATAACAATAAAATACCAGATTGGAAGAAATATATATTCGGAATAATCAAAATGAAATATGAAAATTTGCGTCCAAGGCATCTATCACGGGGGAAAGCAATGATAGATGCCAAGTCTACACAAACACCAAAAGAGTAGCACTTCCCTCCTAACATATACCCAATGAGATATGGCATTGGCCAATTAAATGAAATTAACAATCATCAAAGAGTGATTTTCCGTCTACTGAAATAAAGCATACAACAAAAACAAAAGCATGAAAAATTTTGCAAATAATAGACCTTCGACAATGAATGTAAAGAAAAAACACAATCATTATCGAATAACGATTCAAATTTACCTTGAGGAATCACGTCAGAGAACGATGCAGGAAGCAGTTTCAATCAAAACACAGTCATCACACACTCATTGTTTTAAACCCTAGCATAGTGCAAAACCATACGAAACGCCGAATTAATACTAAGAATTGCTTTTTTCTCCCAAATAGTATTTTCGCCAACACAACATTGAAAACAACAACATTAGGAAATCAAAATTTGAAAATAAAAGAATCAGCAACAGTTCAACAATGGAAATTGAGAACCGGGTTGAAAATAGACGGAGAAATGGGTATGCGCAGAACAGAAACGAAAAAGAGAGAACAAATTGACAACTAGAATCGAAGGGAGTACCAGAATTGACCGGAAACTTTCAAAAATCGTCGCCGCGGCCAGAGACGACGGAGCGGCGTCCTCTGAGTTGTGATTATGAACGGCTAATCGCAGAGGGCTATAGTTGTAAATTTGGGATCCATTGGAAGATGCTATGTTTAGTGGTACGTGGTGTGATTACCAATAACACGCGCCGATTAACCTTTTCTTTGGGGTAGGAAAGCAAGCGTGGTAAAATCCTATTGGCCATCACTGCTATCGCTACTAGATTAGCGTTGAAATTGGAGGAATAATAAATCAGTGGAGATAAAATGACCTGACATTTTTTTTTAAAAAATATATTTTTATAAAGTCAGCCATTGGCCGGTTGGGTATTTTAATAATACTTGAAATGTAATAACAAGATAACGGAAGAATAGCCCGAAAGAGATAGCTAAATTAGTTAGATAAAAAATATATTGATTGAAAAGTCACGAATTTAAATTGTATAAATGTCTATTGAATTGAATCAATTAGTTAGAATTTACTTAAATTGATTTATATCTTTATAGTTTTTTACTGATTAAAATTTTGAGACGAACTTTACTCCATACGTACCTATGAAAGATAACGGTTACGGGATTTTTCTCAACCTACATAAGATAAGAATCACAAAAATGTGAAAATAAAATTGCCTATGACAAGCTAGCAATCAAGTTGACAAAAAAAAATTATTTAAGTAAAAATCATCGGTTTGATTTATAAATATTTCTTTAATATATTTTCATAAATGTTTAACTATTAAATTATTATTATAGAATAAATAATATTAAAATTATAAATTTTTTAATACATTATCTATTTTATTGTCTATTATATCAATATTATTATTTTGCATGAAATAATATAATAAATAATTTACATATGTCAAGGAGTTGAGTCTCTACTAACACTATGGTATAAATAGATAAAGATTTGTTTGGAATGAGTTTTATAAAAAAATTATTAAATATATGGAATCAAGTGAGATCCAAAGAGATGATATGGTGTATTGTGAATAAATACAAAATTTTAAAAAATAAAAATTATATAAAATAATAATATATTTAAATTAAGATAAAAATAAAAATAAAAAATCTCTACCGACATAGAATTACTGCAGGTATTTTCCCCTTTGGATTCTAAAAGACACTGAGTAGAGTAGATACCCCCTCTAATATGCACGTAACTTTCAGGAGATTCTTATAAGTTTAGGAAGTAAAAAGACGATCTTTGTCCTATGGGAAGAATAATACATCAATCCAGAAAAACCTGGAAATTGCCTTCCAAATTTGTCTTTATGAATCAAAACAAGAAAAGAAAAATGTTCAAATAAACATTTTGTATCACACTGCTAATACCTCAAAGATGAGGCTGAGCCACCCTGACAAAGAAATATCGGATTTTTTTAATAAGAATCATCTAATTTTAAATTCAAATAAATTATTTAATTCTATCCGTAAAGATAATTATCGAATGACCTAAATAAATTATTTGATTCTTATTTTTTTAAGATGTATTTTCAAAAATGTCTTAAAAAAAATACTCATTCCGTCCCATTAAAATTGACAGTGGTGGACTTGGCACGATATTTTATGCAAAAGTAAAAATTAGAATATAATAATAATATAATATAATATAATATAATAAAAATAAAAAATATGTGGGTCTTATAATACTTTATGTCAAATCTAAGAATATAAATATAATATATGTGGGTATATTGATTATTTTATAATAAATTGTATAGTAAAAAAATTTTTTAAGGAAATTGTCAAATTTAATGGGACATCCCAAAATAGTAAGTAAGTCAATTTTAATAGGACGGAGGGAGTATCATTTGAGGAGTTCCCTCGCTGGTAGAGCTAGGTAATTCACGCGGGTCCTAAGAAAATGCCAGCTGATGATTCACTTGGACCCTAAATTGAGCCATTGATATCCAAAAACCAGAAACATCTGTTCATTCAACTTGTGAATTCACAAAGATGGTGATGTAAATGACATGCTTTTCTTTCTATATTAACTCATGATGCAGCCTGCAGACTCAACAGTGAACCTAACTGTAGTGGTCCCTCCTACACTTGCTGTAACCACTCCATGTTGCCTCTGGCAGACTTATGTTTTCTTGCCTCTTGCTAGGCATGCAGAGAGCAAAGAAAGAACACACACAAAAAATACAAACACAGACAACATTTGCTGAGTTTGTGGGGAAGAGGGAAAAAGGATTGGAATGACAAAATAGTGAGGTTAATTGGGATGTTTGAGAAATACTTGAGTGTCACTATTTTAGGTTAATCTCAGGGTTATGTCTCTAATATTTTTCTAGAAAAGCCCTTCTTATAACCTGCTAATTATTTTATTAGTAGAAGAATATTCGGAGTTTGTCCCGTAGATGTAGCCTAAATTCAAAGTGAACCACGTTAATTTTCTGGTGCCATTTAAAATTATTATTTTATTTGTTTTGCTTGTATTTAATTGATTTGTGCAGTCATTTGTCCTATTAGTCTATCCTTCCGCTGTACTAGGGAAATTTGTGCTATTTTTCCCAACACTAACAGGACAAGAGAGGCAGGCTCCATTCCCGTCATCCCAAAGAACTCCTGTTGGTATTTTGGAATCCAGTTGACATCCCTAATTGAACTAATAATGATATATGATATCGTGATGCTTGGCTAGTCATCTTCAACCCGACTTCGTGCTTCTGTTGCTAACACGCTTTAAAGTCAAATGCTCAAATTTTCTGCTGATGACATCGATTAAGACAAGACGACGAAGATTTTTCTCACCATTCATAAACTACGAACGTACTCTGTACTCATATATATATGTGTGTTTGTCTTGTATTTTGCATGTCTAGCTCTGAACCTGATCAAAATATTTGGTTTCTTCAGTCTTTTGACACCTACTTTGGCTAAAAGAAATGAGAGAGAATACGAAGCAGATCAAATTACGATGGAGATGGCCGATTACGTTTCTATTAGCTAGCAGAAGGGGTAGCCACTGGTGTTTTACTATCGGCGAGGAGGAATCATTGGAGCTCCGGTGCAGCCATTCCTCTTTCTGATGGTCGGACTACATGTAGTCATGGCCCCAAGAATTTAATATATATATATACATATATATATATATATATAATATTTAGAATTTAAAATAAATTAATCCCTCCAAATATATAAAATTAGTTTTATATTAAATATATAATTTGATTATTTTCATCTTGTGGTATGAATTCTTAATTTTGAAAAATTAGTTACTATATTTGAATTGTATCAATAGTCAAGATAAAAATGTTTAAAATTTATATATATCGTGAGGTAGTCTTTATTCTTATTTTTTCAGTTTTTACAGTTACGAATAATTTTTTTCTATTTATGAATATGGTAAAAATTAAGTTTTGAAGTAAGATGAAAGACAATTTTTTTATCAAATTATTTAATAGTATATATTGAAAAGAAAATTACAAAAAAAATTTGATGAGAAAGAGATCAGTTGGTATCCCTAATGATTCAGTTCAGTCCTGAATCCGCTCCTGAACCATTGTTGGTTCAGGAAGATGCTGATGCTCTTACACTTGCAGTGCAATTCTTGGACGTGCAAGAATGTATAATACTTTTCATTATGACTTTAGATTTTTTTTATTACTCTGCAATTTCATATTCCGTTGTGATTTAGCCTGCATTATGCTTTTTTTTTTTTTTTTTTTACTTAACATGGGATGTCCAAGTCTTCGACCCGACTAAACCCATGAACCTGAAGAGTCGCCGTGTAAATCTCCCAACACTTTCACGACGAAAATCGAACCGAAGCCACGCCTCACTTGAGGCGTCAGCCTTTGCCAACCCCTCCAAGTCCCGCGGACTGCATTCGGCCTTCTTGTCTACTCATTCATTGCTGCTTCTTTTCTTTACCTTCTTTATGCATTTTGTAGCACAGGGTATGCACGGAGACCGGCTCAGAAACTTAAGTTGGAAGAAAACAAATTATATGAAAAAATATATGTGAAAAGATAATTCTTGAATTTTTTTTCACAGTAGGTTAAATATAAAATTATTAAAAAAAATTATTAAAAAATTATTTTTGTGAAGGCAAAATCAATAATTTTAAAAGTCTTTATGTGTAAGATAATAAAGTTTTGATTTGATCTATATTTCTAAATACCTTAATATACTTCTCTATCTCAAATTATCTGTCTCATGTGAATATTAAGATAAATATGTTTTTTTAATTAATTAAATATTTTTTTATTTTTACTCTTAAAATTTAGTTTTTTCTTTTTCTTTTTTATTAAGAAGTACTTAAATTTTAAATTTTATCTCCTATTATTTAAATGAGATCAACTTATTGAGAAATAAATTATTTATATATTTGAGAAATAAAGTATTATTAAATAGTGACAAATTTAAAATGTTAAATCTTAATTTTTTAAAAATATAAATAATTTAAAACAAATATTAAATTATAAACAAGATAAATAATTTGAGATAGAAAGAATATCATTTATCAAACTAAGAGGTGTGGTCTGTTCGCGGGACTTGGGGCGACGGGCCTGATAGCCTCGAAGAGGTGTGGCTTCGGTTTGATTCCCGCCGTAGGCATTCTGAGGGAATTTACTTGGCGACCCTCTAAGCCCGTGGGATTAGTCGGGCCAAAGGCCCAGAACTCCAAGAAAAAAAAAAGTAAAAAAGGTTAAAATTGTTAGTAGAAGTATACCTTAAAAAGTAAATTTCCTTAGAAATCATTACAAAACCAACTGAAATTTAGCCTTCCATCCTCACGCCATATTAGTCTTTAGCTACTAAGGGTGTAAGTGCAGAGTAAGTTGCAAGCCTAGTCAATACTCGAAAAAAAAAGTGTTATTTGACATGTGTATGTATATATTGATTGGATTAAAATAAATTATTTTAAATTAAAGTAAATTTTGAATTGGAATGAATTTGCAATCCAAACAGACCCTAAAATTCTAACTTCGTTTCTACTTTCTTCCTGAAGAAGAGTTAACTTTTATATGCTACTAAGTGCTAATGCACCAAAAGATGTATACAAATATAATTAGATATATATTAAAAATATGAAACATATCCTAAAATAATGTCGATTATGAGGTAATAATCAAAAGTTACTTTATAATTTTTTTTAAAAAAAAAATTGTTGCGATCCATCTCATACATAATTCAATAGTTGAAACCATTCAGCCAAGGAGATGGAAGAAAATCTGCAGAGCAAGAAAGTTTGCTTTGTAATTACAGCATTTTCAGACAGGTAACCAGTCTTCTCAGTCACCAAACATAAGTAAGAACTACGACTCATTATGGCTCTGCACCAAACTCCCCAAAAAAATCAATAAGGAAATGGCGAAAATCTGTTGGGAGTCTTATTGCAGCCAAAAACCAGTAGGAAACGGAGACGATGACCATAAATTTGACGGTGGGAGGTTACAACGGTCTTTGTCGTTAACTCCTACCTTTCAGCAGTGGCCGTTGAATGTGCGCCAACTAGAGAACAAAAGCCAACTAATTAAGGTCATTCGAGTCTTTTCACCAAAACTCAAAAATCCTCGAAAGCAGAAAATGTCCTATAAGTTATGTCGTCTTCGCAAAATGTCGGTGTTTCCCTGTTGTGTCTGAACTCTGAAGAAACCATTTTTGCAGTCCCTTCACCTTTCTCTGTCTCTTTCTCTAATGGCCCATTAGGCCAAACACGTTGCTCTGAGTCAACCACATTTTCCATTTCATCTTATTTACTTTCTTTTTTCCCGATATCGGCATTTTTTACCATCAGACGCAGAGAAAGCGACATTTCTTGGTTCTACAGAAGGGGGCCAGTTGTTTGGGATCAAGATTTATTAATTTCCTTCAAGATATGCCGACATTTTCCCTCGCATTGCCAAATGTGGGATGTTCTTATGCTTTTTTGAGCTCCAAAACCTTCTAAGTCCATTTTAGTTCCTAAAGTTTTCATCTTTGGCGGTTTAGATCTGAATCGTGTAAGAAATTCTCTACATTTTGTTCATTGTGTCATTGGATAGTTGGAAATGGAGAAGAGATCCAAAGGGGGTTTTTTGGGTTGGTTCCTGGTTTTGATCGTAGCTGCGGCTGTCGGATTTGGGATTTATGTATTGGTGAAGAAGAAACATGGAGGTTTTAATGGAGGGGCCGCCCCTGTTCCGGGACCTCCTGGTGCGGTTGCCAAGAAATACGCGGAAGCTCTCCAAACAGCAATGCAGTTCCTTGACGTGCAAAAATGTATAGGAATCTTCCTTCATTTTCATACCCTAAGCATTTTTCCTTCTCTTATTTGGCAATCTAATCTGCGGATATGATATATTTGAGGCTCTAGGTCGAAATTTTATCATCTTAGACGATGCTTTGAATGTGTTTCATAAAGTAAGGTTTAACTAGTCGTCTAGTTCATTTCATTTTTCTCTCTTGTTTATCTTCAAATGGTTCTGCATATATGTAGTATATTTATTGGTTGGTCGACATGATGGGAACATTTAATTTCCCAGCGTTTTCTCTCCCTAATGTGTCTTTTACATGGCTTCTTATGGATTCATCGAGTAGTCCTTTGGTGCAAGCAGTGGTCATATTAAATAGTATATCATGATATTCATCTCCTTGTTTAATCCTATTCTTTAGGTGGTAAATGCTTTGGTCTGCTACTGCTCATCTGCTAGAATTTAGTCCATAAATTTATCATGGCTTGATCAGGACTACTAAAGCAATTGAGTCATTATACTCTTTTATTTTAACTTATATGAAATATAAAATAGTCAGCTTCTAGTTCTGATAAGGGCTACATGAAGAAGCTTCTGCCGGGCTATACTTATTTGCATACTTTTGTGGTGCTTTTCCCTGACGGCAGAAATATTATTGTTGTCTCTTGCAGCTGGGAAATTGGTGGACAACACAATATCCTGGCGAGGCAACTCAGCTCTCAAAGATGGAAGTCAAGCAAAAATAGACCTTTCAAAAGGGATGTATGATGCCGGGGATCATATGAAGTTTGGATTCCCAATGGCTTTTACTGCCACAGTGTTGTCCTGGACTATCCTTGAATATGGTGATCAGATGAAGGTGGTGAATCAATTGGAACCTGCTCAAAACTCACTGAGGTGGATCACCGACTACCTTGTTAATGCTCATCCTTCAGAAAATGTTCTATACATTCAGGTTAGTATTCTTACTGCAATGCTTGCTTCTAAAATTGGGGTTTCTTACTTGAATCACATCCATGAAGATTGTGCTTTTGAAAAAGATGGATATGGGTAGGAATTGTCACTGATTCTTGTCACATCTTAGGAAGTGAGCAGAAATGATTCGGAAGGACATGAATACATATGCACTCCACTAAATAGTTGTGGGTGAATTTTTGCTTTTTCTTGATGAAACAGTAATTATTAGAGTCAACATTGCATTTTCTCGTATGCAGATAACAATTCTGCAACATGTCTGTAGAACTTTAGATTGTGCTTCTAGTTGAGTTTATAACCCAAAATTGAGTTTCATTTGTTGATTTTGACTCTTGGTAGGTGGGAGATCCTGATGCAGACCATAAATGTTGGGACAGGCCTGAAGACATGACTGAACCAAGGCCTTTGACACAGGTGAACACTTCTTTCCCAGGATCGGATATTGCAGGTGAAACAGCAGCAGCTCTGGCATCGGCATCGTTGGTGTTTAAATCCAGTGATTCAAAATATTCAGACACACTTCTGAAACATGCAAAGGAGTTGTTTAATTTTGCTGACAAGAATCGAGGTTCTTACAGCATCAGCATTCCTAAAGTCCAGACATATTACAACTCCACAGGTTATGGGGATGAGCTCCTCTGGGCTGCTAGTTGGCTATATCATGCTACTGAGGATAAAACATATTTTGATTATGTCACTGGGAAAAATGGTGAAGCCTTTGCCAACTGGGGAAGTCCTACCTGGTTTAGCTGGGATAACAAGCTAGCTGGAACTCAGGTATATTTTGCTATCAAATGATATTTTTAGATGTTAAACTTCTGCTTTTTAGACATGATTTGGATTCTGGGATGTGAATAGATCGATAAAATACAAATAGCACACTTGGATTAGCTTTAACAAAACAATTTTACAAAAACATCTAAGTTGATTTTGAATTTTTACAAAAAAATTGTGGGCCCAAAAATTCACATTGTGATGTACCTAGGATGAGTGGGAAAACTGTCAATGTTCCACAAATAAAATTCATTTGCATTAGGTCCGCCTTTTTCTTGAAAACAAGTACTAAAACAGTTCTTTGCTTTTGTAACCTAAACCAAATTATGATTTTGGATTTTAAATATTTGACCACATTGGCTTCTTTGACCAGCTAACCATACTTTATGTATGTTTTGGATGGAGTAAGAGGCTTAGAATATAGTCAAATTCATTTATAACTGGGCTTAAGTCAATAAACAGCAACATTCAGGCTCACTGAACAGTATTCTCAAAATTTTCAGTGAAGAACACTGAACCAGTATTCTCAAAATTTTCAGTGAAGAACCGGTTTAACCTTGTTAGGAACCAACTGAAATTGGAAAAATCAGCAGTGTAGTGTCCAGTACTAAATGCTCTGCGCTTAAAATTGTAGCTGCAATTGTGTGGGTTCTTTATATATAAAAAGGTCCTTGAGATTTTCAAATTATTTCATTTCGGCAGAATCTTAGTGTTAATTAACTCCAAATGAATGGACTTGCCATAATATTACGCAGTTTAACCGAACTGTATTTGAATGAAGATCTAAATCCACTGCATTTTAAGAACCTTTACAGTCTCCTTAGTTCTCCAACCTGATAGAGAATTGTCTTTTATCATCTCTATCTGTTCATCTGCATTCTTGTTTTGATTCATTTTCCAGTTACCTTCTTATCCATCATTTTCAAGCTCAAATATGGTTACAAAGAGGCAGAACATTTTTTTTTTATAACCCTTTTACAGAAGTAGGGGTGTCAAGGACCATACTTAGACGTTGTAAAGAATTTGCTCAGGAGTTCATCATGAAAATTTCCATCTTAATCTTGAAGAAGAAAGTAAATAATACAGCTAAGTCAATAGAATATCTCATTTAAACTGTAAGTTATACAAAGTTATTAGAATGTTCCATCCATTTCCAAGGAAAAAGGAACCACATTATGATCTATTTTGTTGAGCATCCTTTCTCAAGAAATTTCTATTGATACAGCAGATTTTGCTACTTGGCTTGGTTGTGTCCATTTTAGCTAGTGCTCTGGATTTTCCCAAAGCTTAGGAACACTAACACGTGGTCAGATCAATAACCCACACACTGAAGGCACTTGAGCTTGGTGTTCAGGGCAGTATCATCAAAGCGCTTGGTTATTTAGTTATATATCCAAGATTGTTATTTATGACCCTTTTGGTTTTTTTTTAACTTCATCTGCTACATGCTTGAGCTTATGAGCTTAAACAGATTTCATTGGAGACCCTTAATTGTAGAATCTTTGTGATGAAAGAGAGCAAACTAATCTCATTTTTTATGGGATATGATCTTGAATGTAGGTTCTATTGTCCAGGGTTAGCTTCTTTGGTTCAAAAGACATCTCAAATTCCCAGATCCTCCAGAAATACAGGGAATCGGCTGAGGCTGTCATGTGTGGCCTTATTCCAAAATCTCCAACAGCCACCTCTAGCAGAACAGATGGTAACCTTTTTTCCGATATTTTTAACCTTATTTATTCTTCTGTTCTTTCCTTCTCACTTTCTGGCAATATCACACTAATGCTCTCTCTCTCTCTCAGACACACTCATTCATGCATGGGCAAGCAATCGTGTATAAAACCCCCTTTATTCGTATTGCTGCCTTAGAAATGTCTGCTTTTTATGTGAAATGATAAAATAGCTGGTTATGGTTTTGCATAACTGGCCTTCTCCTGCTCAGTAATGGTATTTTACACTAAGTTTGGTTGAGGTGAAAAGGAAAAAACGGAGTAGAAAATGGTTTAGTTAATAATCCCCGGAACTGTCTGCTAAGTGGTACTTTGTGTACTGACAAATAACCAGCATCGACCAATCTTATAACAATAGAATGAAAAAGCAGGAAACCAAGGGACGGTTGCAATAGTTCATCTTATTGTGGCTATGGGCAAGACATGTAGGTTGCCAGGCACAAAATGAAACAGGATAGGGTCCTTATGTTGACACATTTTAGAATTTTTATATCAATATATTCAAGTGATTCTGCCAACTTGTGCTTAGTGGAATGTAGTGGAATATAAATGGAGGAACGGTTGCATGCAAGTTTTATACAACTCTTAGAGTAGGTTAAATTTGGTTGAGTTGACAATTATCCTTGGGATGTATCATTGAGAAAGCAGATAGAGTTGATTTATCAGGACTTTTATGGAAAATACTATACACCATATGGAAAAAATTTACACTTGCAACTCATAGATGCCTTCTGAGTTTTCTCTTCTTATGCTTAGAATTTGTTAATGCAGGTGGTCTGATATGGGTTAGTGAATGGAACGCTTTGCAACAGCCTGTGGCATCAGCATTTCTGGCTGTTCTTTACAGCGACTACATGCTATCATCTAGGACTGCTGAATTTTCATGCAGTGGCACTTCTTTTAAACCAGCAGATCTCCGGAAGTTTGCAACGTCACAAGTATGTTCCACTCCTCTGTAGTTCTGTAGGGATCACATAAACATATTGTTCTTTAGTTTAGCATGTATATTATGGAGTATTTAATTGCACAGCCTGCTACTTTTCTATGTTTCTAACTTCTGTGCTCTTTATAGGCTGATTATGTCTTGGGTAACAACCCTATGTCCATTAGTTATCTTGTGGGCTATGGGGATAAGTACCCACAATATGTGCACCATAGAGGTGCTTCAATACCTGCTGATGCAACAACTGGCTGCAAAGGTGGTTTTGAGTGGCTTGACTCCACTGAACCTAATCCAAATGTTGCAGTTGGAGCACTTGTGGGTGGACCTTTCCTAAACGAGACATTTATTGATTCAAGAAACAATTCAATGCAAGGAGAACCAAGTACGTACAATAGTGCAGTTATCATAGGCCTTCTTTCTGGTCTGGTTACCACATCTTCAGTGGTGCAATCTTTCACCTAGTTTCACTTGAGAGCACACATTGTTGTACTACAGATCCGTGATTGAGCAAATTTGTTTGTATCCTCAAAGCTCCCCGCGTGTATATTGTGCTTTATTAGGATGATTGCTTCTCTTGTCCTCTTAACCACTCTGTATACATACATGTGCTCCTGGCATAAAATTTTTTGCAGTGGTTATGTGCCAATCAAGCAGTCAAAGTGCATGAAGGCATCACTTAATGATAAATATTCTATAATTTATCACAGCAATTCTTCTTGATGTTGCCCCATAAAGCCATTATGGTAAAAGATATTTTATTTCTTTAAAATGAAATAGTCATACCTAGACTCGTCTGACAATCTAAGTTTGAGAGTGGTAAAAAAAAAAACAATACTTCTTCAATCAATAAGCTCTATAATGCTTTTGAACTATTGAATCAATCATGAGTTCACATAAATCAAGAATCCAAGATGGAACTATTTCGTCAACAAAATGGAAGAAATCTACTTCAAACAATGATGACAAAGTCACAAAAGGTGCAAATATATTTGAGTTGAGAATCATGCAACTCAATCTAAGACAAGAATATTTTCAAAAAGACAACACCGATCACAAGAGTTTAGAGTATTTCACCCCCACAATAGAACTAGCAAAATGTTGTGTTGCGCACGCGCACCATGGTAAAATGTTGTTGAAGGCACAGAAGTCATGGCAGTAGCGGAACATATCCAATGACAGGAACATTAGGAGTAAGATCATTAGATGAAGTCATGATTTTTAGAGTATAAGATAAATTTTAAAAAGACCTACAATAATGGCTTGAATTGTAATAGTAGTATTTTAAATTACTATTTTGATAGTTTCATTAGGATAAAACAAATTCTTTCGCGAGCAATGAAATTCAGGGATTAACAAAATAATACATGAATTAACCCAATTATATAGAAGAAGAAGAAAAAAGAGGAGGCTTAGGATAAAATAAGCCTTTTTGCGAGTAGTGGGATCTAGAAATAGTAAATTAATACATGAAATAATCTAAGTATATAGAAGGAGGAGGAGGAGGAGGCAGCTTTGGAGAATTTTGCAGTATGTTCTATGACACATGAGAAAAATCAAACAGTTTTGAACGTTTCAAAACATATAGAGATAAATACTCAGAGATATGAACGTTACACATAAGTAATGTAATAGATAAATTACGATCAATCAAAGTATAAGCAAAATAGGACCTCCATTCACATATTACTCGCATGCAAGGGGCAAATCTACTGTTTAACACTTGAATTGACCCAACTTGTGCGGACCATAATGATGTTGCAGTAGATAAACTCGATCAATCAAAACAAAATCCCTATCTAGTTAGGCTATGTATTACTTACACACAAGGGGACAAATTCACTATTTAACATTTGGATTGACCAAGATTGTATATACGAAACTCTCATTTTTACTAAATATTTACTAATCTAACTCTTTATAATATAATATGTAATATTTCAAACTTTATTAAAATTTTCATATAAGATTGAGAACCTTTTAAAATGCTACATATTCAAACAACTATTTCGTCAACAAAATGGAAGGTATCTACCTCAAACAATGAAGACAAAGTCACAAAACGTGCAAGTATATTTGAGTTGATAATCATGCAACTCAATCTTTAAGAAAAGAATATTTGCAAAAGGAGAACATGGATCACAAGAGGTTAGAGTATATCACCTCAACAATAGAACTAGCAAAATGTTGTGTTGCGCATGCGCACTATTGGCAACAGGATACTGTTGTACGCTCTTATCCCATCTAAGTACCATGCGAACAGCGAGTCAAAAGGCATATGTGAAATAAAGGGCCACTCGACTATGGACCGCAACTTTCTCCCTTTTGTATTTTGCACACGCGGCTCTGCTTCGTTCATCGTCTCATTTTGGCTGGCAAGCCAAAGACGATCCTTCTTCCAGCTTGCAATTACAGAAAGCCACCAGATGCTTTAATTAACTCTGGGTGACTGATCCCCCACAGCATTCTCCTTAGTTTTCATCGGCTTTTCATTTCTAGAATTGGAAACTAATCAACACAAACATTCACCACCAATAAGGGGGAAGATAGAATCTCTTCTGTCCCATCTACAGGCTACAGCTATAGCTAACAGTGTGTCTTTTGCACGAGCTAGCCACCTCAACAAGCAAGATTCCAAATCTTTCAAGTAAATATATTAGAACTTGTAATTTTCACAAGATGGGCTCAAGAAAAAGGAAGGGTCGTGATCAAGAAACGAGGATATTTGCATTTCACAAGAAACACAAAACAGGGTTGAAATATACACAAGAACATGAATTAAAGACGCGAACATTTAGTGGTAATAAAATTACTATTCCTGTATTCCAGGTTAGCACTAATCGAAATCAATGAAAAGTGACAACAAAATAACAAAAACTCACGTAAAAGCCACAACTAATTAAAAGAACTGTGGCCCTAAATACATTAACTGTCCCCCAGGGGTCCTGCATCTACATAATGCCTTAGTCATCGCTGAAGTTGATGTATGTACGGTCACTACTTGATGTAAGAGCAGAGATTAGTCCGGTGTCAACGAGCAATGTCGGATTTTGTGTTGTAACCCAATTGTTGCTCCATCTCCCAACTCAGCTTCGAGGCCACCGCATTATGCTTTGGAACATAGTCCTGCGTCAAGGCCACATTACAACGCAGATGGGGCTAAGTCTATTTGAAATTATTTCATCGATCAATTTAGAGATGATGGGAGACCATTTGAGGCTGCACAATTGACTTGTGTAGGCAATGAGTTTAAAAAATATTATACCCATGCTATTACCGATCATATAAAGAGTTGAATGGTACCTAGAATATCTTTTACATTATATCCATGGAGTAATATGTATGGTCTGTATAAATTCCCTTAGGGACTGTAAAACCAAGACCAGAGAATTTTGGATCTTTGCAAATTATGGTTGTGAAGTTGTAAGTGCGCCATGTGTTTAATATGCAGTCTGGTACATATGGGATGTACCTCAAGCTTGGACATGAGTTCATGGGCAGTCTGGGCAGAAACAATTATATGACGGGCAGCTTGTGTAATGAATCCTTCGTCCACAGCTTTGTCTATGAAAGACAATAGTGAGCTGTAGTAGCCATCCACGTTTAACAATCCAACCTGCACATTAATTGGTGAAATAAACCAATGAATCAAGAACCCTTTTACTAAAATCAGCTAACGGGAGTCGGTGGTTCGTTTTCTTGACTCGTAGTTCAGTTTTTCCACATTGAAATGGTGAAATTTTTGTCCCTTCCCCCCCCCCCACCCCCCCCCGCCCTCCCAACCCATGGGATCCAAAATTCCCCAGCTAATAGAATTAGTACTGGAAAGGAAGGTACAAGTACCGGTTTGTCGTGAATCCCTAGTTGAGCCCAAGTGATAACTTCAAGAAGTTCCTCCAGTGTTCCATAGCCACCTGCACATTTGATGTGCGTCCATTAGTATGCAACAATCCAAATGCTACTGCATTAGCTGTTTGCCCCTTTTTGGCTACTTGAACAGTGTAAAAGATTCGAACAAATATAGCAAAATGTTGTCCATTTCGAAAACTGTTTGGAAAGCAACTGCAAATGACTATGATGATAACAACGTTATATAATCAATTGTTCAAATACAATACTTGTCCATTACACAAATCACATCAAATTATAAGCTTAATCGTGAGGTAGAAAATGATGGAGGTGATACCTGGTAAGGCTATAAATGCATCTGCTTGCCGAGCCATTTCAGCCTTTCTTTGGTGCATGCCAGATACAGGTCTCACTTCTCCAACAGTCTCCCCAGTTATCTGAAATCATAAATTGAAAAATTTTTAAAACCCCATAAGTGAAAGTTTGAAGAAACTCGAAAAAATTGAACGGAAGAACCGTGGTCACTCGGATTTTTTTAAAATCTAGTCAAGGAAGTTCTTTTCGATGGAGTCCATGTGGAAAGAAGACGGAGACCAAAAGCAAAATGAACCACAAGATCACATGAGTTTTTAGACACCCCACATGTGACATATAGTCCATAGGTTTGTTACAAAACGAAAGAAACATGTGCAATTACCTCTCTGGGCATCAGAGTTTTGGGAATCACTCTGCAAAAGGGTGCGGCAGTTTTAGTCCAAAGGAAAAGTGCCTCCAAGTGAAGAGCGACAATGGAAAGAAAAGACTTAGAAGAAAACGATGATTTACCCTAACACGTGGCGTCCCCCATTGAAGACAGCTTGAGACACTAAGCCCATCAACCCAACGCTTCCACCTCCATAGACAAGGTCAATGTTCCTTTCAACCTGCCAACGTTAATCAAGTGTTTTTCTTTTTAATATGCATTATTTGCATTAACACGCAATTCGATTTCAACGTGAACCCCATAAAATACCATTCACGTTACTCTTACTGATAATAACATTTCTCTGTTTCTCAATTATGGCTTGTATTTTAATGGAATCTGTAAATACCAATCGAACCAGGAAACAAACAAAGCCAATATTGTTGCTTGTACGTATCAATGAACTGGAAACTTTGATCTCCCGGACTGTAATGCTAAAAATGGCGCTTCCTAACAAACTTAAACCAATGATCAAAATCTTCTGATCAGAGAACAAGATATGGCTACTATATTTTGAGTTCAAAACAGAAAATTACCAAGTTCTATCCGATCAAACCTTGATTTCAATGGGAAAAAGGTTTCTTGTCTACACTAATCTCTTAAAGAAAGTTAAGCTTTTTATAACTCAAGAAAGGTGGGCAATGAACCTTGTCTACCCTTAAAACAGAGCAAACTACTACTGCTACGTAGTTTATATGAAGGTTGGAGAAAGAGCAAAGTTCGGGTACCAGTTGATTTGCGAGCTGGATCGCAGCAAGCTGATAACTGGGATTCTTGCCCGGGCTGCTACCGCAGAAAACACATATGCGCTTGAATCTTGATGACTTTGTTGTTTGGTTTTGGCGAGAGTACTGCTGGTTATTCTCCATAGCTGAAGGAGGAAACGCTCCCAGCTAGCTGGGCTCCTACCACTGTTCTTGATGACTGAGTGTTTAGTAAGAAGAAAGAGATGGCGAGACGATGGAAATTGCAAGTGCAGACCAAAAGAGAATTGTTGAGCTGGGATTAGACCTTGGACGCGGGAATGGGAGATGATGGGCTTGGGGGGGTCTTGTGATAGTGGGTATCTATGTATATATGCAGGTGTTTGTTGAGCAAGTCAGCAAGTTTTCCCTTTTTGACAGCAGTAGCAGTGGCCTTAGCCAAAAGTGTTTTTTCTGCTTCTTTTTTGATTTTCTTGATAGCCTGAGTTCCTATTATCAATATTCTTTGAATAATTATTGAGTTAATTAAACAATTAAATAAATTACAAATTATAAACTATTAAAATGATGGTCTAAATAGTTTGAATCATAATTTTCATTTTGAATCGTTATAATTTATATTTAGTTGACAAGATACATAAAATACATCTAAAAAATTGTATATGACAAAAAGGATGTATGAACCCTCGATGCAAAAAGAAAGTATTGACTATCCGGTGGCAGTGGCCAATAGGTTAGAAAGGTAGGGAATGGGAAGGAGGGGATACAACTTGGCGTTGTTGGCCTCTTTTCTACACGGCCATATCCATATCAAACCAATTCCTCCTACACACCTGGGCAGCTTTTGCCTCTTCATTCCTTCACTCATTCAGCAATTTCTACTTGAATTTTTGAAGATACTGTCACTATCAACCTAAAGCTCGAGGATAAAGCATTGATTTGTCCGGCGGGTCCGTCCCCGCACTTGCTCTTCTCCTCCCTCGTGATAATTTTCATTTTCATTTTACTTTCATGTTTCTAGAGCCCCATGGCTCGATATTCTCCTATCTCATACTATATTCACAAGTGACAATTTGATATTTGACTTTTCAGGGTGCAATTCAACTAGTTATAATCCTTTCAATACTTATATTGTAATTACATAATCTCTTATATCATATTATACTAACAAGTGACTGTTTGATATTTGGTCACTTGAAGTGCAACTCAATTAGTTATGACTTTTTTAACACTTGTGTTGTGAGTCGATAATCGTAGGATTAAATTTCTACTCTTGATTGTTCTCACAATTAAGGTTAAATCGAAATCGATCCATTGAGACGCATTTCAAATTTATTTGATCTACTAAAATCATAAAATCGATCAACAAATCCACTCATAAAGAAACATCATCCCAAATGACTACTTGAGATTTAGTCACTTTAGGGTTTGCTGCTTCCCCGTTCCCCTTGAGGCTCAAAATTTGACAACACCGTGCACTCGGTAGAGTCCGGCAAGCTTGGAGTTTAAGGGATAGCCATCGACCCGAGTGCATGACCTATTATGAGTGTAAGGGGAAGGAATAGGATGGTCATCTTCATGGAAAATTCTAACCAACAAGTAGCGCTCTATTGTGCAAAAATGCTCAAGAAATATATACGTAAGAAATACATATGAAAGTTGACTTTTATAGTATTATATTTAAATGGTAATTGTGATGTTTCAATTTCTTATAAAAATATGATAAAAGAAGAAAATGGTATACAAGTTTAAATAATCATTATCAATTAATCTCACCAAAATAGTAACTAATTAATTTTGTATAGTGTTGTCATACTTGTGAGTTACATTCTAAATTTAATAAGTGGGAATAGTTATTCCTATTTTATCATATATTACAATTTTTATTATTTTCATACTCAATTCATTAGACTAAATGCGTGTATTTAATATACTTATTGCCTATTAAGGAGCGTTCAGAGAATGAGAAAAGAGCGAGGAGATTTTTAAAAATTTTATTTTTATCTTAGAAAAATTAAAATTATCTTATTTTCGATTCTATTTCTGGAAATGCTCATATCTATTATTTTTTTAAAAATTAATTTTTGACTTGAGAATGTTCTTAAAAAATATATTCGTACAAGAAATACAGGAATAATTCTGAAAATTAAAATAACTTACCCATTCAATAAACTATTTGTGGAATTTAGAAGCTAGTAAATATTTGAAACAAAAGAATGAAGGACATCACCTGACCTTGTTTCTGAAGGCGTACCACATACAGTAGCAAAAGTATTCGGAAGGAAAGAAGAGCCAAAAGAATAATGGTGGAAAATAAAAAGTGTTATAAAATTAGGGTAGTGTTAGAATAAAATCTACACACTACACACTAAGAAAATTCTAACTATTCTTTGCACAAGAATTTCTCTTCAAACTTCTCTCTTTCTTTCTCTCACAATTCTTTCTCTAATCTTTCTTTCACTAATCTTTCTTTCACAAAATGATGGTGTATTACAAGCTTAGAGAATAGCTCTATTTATAGAGCTCTAATTAGTGAAATACATCATGGCATACATCATCTTCAATTAATGGTGTCTCCACTAAATGGTGGACATCCATAAAAATCTTCTAATAATTCACATAAATCCATAATTAGTGGAGCCTCCACTAATTAATGGAGATTCCAATAATTCATAACAAAAAGCATATTTTGAGTGCATAAAAATGAGAGAAAATTAAGAATTGGTGTCCCACCATAACAGCGACTAGACGTATATGGGACCCTCCGTAGAGGACCGATCTCAACTACGCGGCTTCCATGCCCCATACAAACTGCCAAGGTACGCCTCCGAAGAAATCAGTATTTTAAATTTAGAAATAAAATAATATAAAATTTTAAAATTTAGTAATAATATCTTTATTATATTTAAATTCTTTCAAATATATCTTTCATATTTAAAATTTAATAAAATATATTTTTTAAATATACCATTCACATTTAAAATTTAGTAATAGTACATTTTTTAAATTTAAATCTTTTTAAATATATCTTTTTATCAAAAATTTAATGAGATACTCTACATTTGACTATTTAAAATAATGTTAATATAATATGCTTATTATTATTAAGGGTAAATTAGTAATCTCACATTTTATCTTCTCCAAACAATAAACGGTTCTTGACTAGAATGAAAAATTGTTCTATTTTTATAAATTTCACAAATATTGAAGATTATAATCAAAACTATTAGTAGAAGAGATTTATTATAATCAAAATTGCCCCTGGGGGATTTATAAAAAATGAGCAATTTCTTTCATTCTCACCAAAAAAAAAAAATCATTATTTGAAAATGACTAAAGTTGAGATTACCAATTTGTCATTAATAATAATGAGCATATTGTAATTATGTCCTTTTAAAAGGTCAAATATGGAGTATTTCGTTAAATTCTTGACAGAATAATATATTTGAAAGGATTTAGATTTAAGAAAATTACTATTACTAAATTTTAAATGTGAGGAGTATATTTGAAATGATTTAAATTTAAGAATAGTACTATTATTGAATTTCAAATATGAGAGGTATATTTGAAAGAATTTAAATTTAAGAAATGTATTATTGATAAATTTTAAATATGACTGATATAATTATAAAACTGTGCATTTTTTAAGGATATTTTTGCCTTTAACCCTATATTTTTCTTTTTACCTTCTTTCTTGGTGGAGGTAGAGTTTGCAAGATGGAGTATGAATAGACAAATTTTGTTATCAACTTTAATATCGCTTGATAAAAAGTATATATTAATTAACAAAGTCGACATATTATAATTTTCTCAAAACATTATCAACGAAAATTTTAATATGAACCCAATATACATGAATAATATACATTAAAAAATTATACTGCGTGCAATATAAATTATACAGTATAACTATCTAAAATTATTGATTCATGTAAGCTCGATTCACCTAAGAATCCATTATTAATATTCAAAAGCATGGATGGATCTAAGGAGGGGTAAGGGCGGTATTTGTACTCCAAAAATTTTTCCAATGCTGTTTTTTTAAGAAAAAATTTAGAAATAATTTTATAAAGTTTGTCTTTCATTCTTCAAAATTTTTTAAAAAATTATAATATTATTTTTATTATGTTGTTTTATATAATTTGTCATTAACTCTAAATTTCTAATTCTATTCTTATACTAAAAGAATTTGTATGCATCGAATGTACAATACCATTTAGATAAGGATTGGATTGAGATGAGTTTGTTAAAATTGAATAAAATATTATTAAATAGAATTAAATGTGGAGTCCGATCATTAATGAGAGAAAAAATATAATGTGGGTCGGAAAACGAAAGTTTTTTAAATTAATATTATTTTAAATTAAAATTAAAATTTGAATTGAAAAGAATTTCTTTCCAAATATAACTGAATACGACTAAGATGTAGTAGTTCTAAATTAATTAGCATTCAAGAAAGAGTGGACGCGTGACGCAATCGACCACTAATAATATGGTAGTGTTGTGATCATCACATAAAACTCAATTAAGGAATAAAATTCTCAAAAGATTCTCTACAAAACAAAATAATGATAGCCTTATGCACCTTTTATCTTGCATAGCAGCCATTATTTATTTTTCCTTTTTTTTTAAATATCTTTATATCAAATACACTCTTCAAGTTGTAGTTTGCTTGGTTATCTTGAACTTTCCAAATGGAGTAAGTGACAATAATGTGTAACCTTCCAAAACCACCATGAGTCTCACATTAGGAGTTGCCATAACCCTCTCTTCCTACTTCATCCCTCAAGTTGACAAAATGCTGTTAGGGGTTACCTTACACCCTCCTATATAAATCAATGATCTACTTTACTTAACTATCATGACATATTAGTTTCAGCGAACCTCATAAATAAGACAAGATATTATTAAATTTGAAATTTGAGTACAATATAAATTAATATAATATTCGTATTAATAGAAAAGTATTATTAAAAAAATACTTGAGTGTTCTTCCTAAAACCATCTCAAGCTAAACCATACCGACATGTTTGTTTGACCTTTCAATTGATCATAGCATTGTGGGGATTCTTTACACTTGGAAAGTATACATCGACATTATGACAAGGGAAGAAGCTGGACATCTAAGGCATATGGAGCCGCGCAAGTTGCGTAAAGTAATTTGAGCGGACATTTCACAGCTCAAATAAAAAAAGATAAAAATTTAACGTTTGAAAATATAGCTGCGTGTAAAATTTTTTTTTAATAAAACGATATTATTTTGATGTTTATGTAATTGTGTGAAATGTTCATATAATCGTGTAAAATATTCATGCAATCGTGTGAATGTGTTTAAATAATCGTGCAAGTTGGACCGAATCCCAAAATAAGTGTTGAAAAATCTGTGTCCAATAAGGGAATTTGACTAATTGATGAATTATTATATTGGCATGCTTGTGTTGTCGTGTTCTATGTAGTGAGAAAATTAAGTGTTTTAGAGAGAGGAAAAAGAAAAAGAAAATAAAAAAATCTTTCCACTTGAGTAGGGATGTATTATGTTTTAATTCGAATTTAATTTGAGTTTTAAATTAAGATTCAAGTTCGATTCAATAAAAATATTTTGAAATTCGAATTTGATTTGATTTAAAATTGAATTAATTAATAAAGATAAAAGTTTAAAATCTACTTTAATTCAAATTGTTTTAAAATATTAAAAATATATATTATTAGTTATTTTATTATATATGTATAAAAATAATATTATTTATTTACTTAATTAATAAATATTTAAATATATTCACTACTCTTCATTATTAATTAAAATTTTAAATTCAATAACAATACTCAAATTTAAATCAAACTATTATAAAATTAAATTTAAATTATTCGATAAAAGTTTGATTCATACGCAGGATAAATTCCTTTCAGTGATGAATGGGGAGAGGAGGCAGTCCCTAAGGAAGCTTCGGGTATCCATGTTTTGGGCCCTCAGAGTTGAATCAAACATCAATTTGCATCCACCACTAAAGCCTTTCATTATCAAATTAGTAGTTCTTTATTATTCAATCCTTTGAGTGGGGAATTAAAGAATTAATACATTCTGTGGAACTTTAGAGAGTCAATTTCTCCCATCATCTTCTTCTTTAATATACATTGCATCAATCGGAAACTCCAAAGTCCAAAGACTGAAGTTCTTTCAGTTGTTTTCATACGAAAAGAAACCTATTTTCTTTGTTCTTTTATAGTAGCATGCATCATTTTGACCTTAAATGATCTGTCTTATCCAGACTAATCAGTCTCTCTTGAAACTAGGCTTAGGTTAGCCCTCTGATGTCTCCTTATTTTCACTTGTTTTTGCAGTCAATTTTGATGGACTTGGATGAAGATATGACTCATTGTACAAGGAAAGATGCCGACCTTTCTCCCAACAACACTCTTTCGTAATTTTCTGTGTTCATTTTCAAACATTCAAAACTATTGTGCTGTGGAAAATTGTTTTAGCCGCCCCTCTCCATCAAATTAGAGCGAGTTACCTTTTTAAATTGTATTCTTATGTATTCTTAATCGTAATAGTAACATATTCTATCATCAAGTAATCCGTGATTCATTCATATTCTACACTTTCTAAACTCTCATAATAACAAAAGTAGTAATGATAATTCGAAAATCTAACTTCAACACGTTCGTATACTAAATTTAGATATCTTAAAAATACAAAAATTAATATGTATTTTTTCTTATGTTTCAAGAGTCAAACACGGCTTTGTATTTTTAAATCACAAATTTTAAGTCCTTTAATGATGGAGATAATCATCAGTACGCATGTATGCACAGATGATTTAAGGTGTTGTTGTGGTATTCCTAGTGGGATTAAAGCTGGGGGGTTTAAGTCTTGGAATATAAGAATGCACGTGGTGGTATCCATTTCTCATATGCTTCCTCTTATCCAGCCGTGTCCCATGACAAGGATGATTATATTTTTTCCCTTTGCCTTTGGCTTTGATATAGAAATTGATTTGATTTTTGGGGGTTAATCAAATTTCAATTCAACACTTGTAGTTCTTATCCAATCAAAACCTTTTGGTCTCAAACTTATCTCATAATCAGCACTCATCAAATGTGAGTGGCGAAGCTTGGTCGTAGCTTCGTGTTCCTTTTCGGGTCTCACTAAAATAGTGCTCTAAACAACGGTCATTGTAGCATATTATGGTAGTTGGCTTCCCCCAATCTAATCAGTGCTATTCCCCTTTAGTTTATCTATAATCATTCGTTGTTTTCTTTTGTGTACACAAGCAACTTCATTTCCATTCTCTTGGCATAACAATCAAGCCATGAACCCACACTCTACGTGTCTCTTTTCATACTTATTCTTTCCTAATCAATCCCAATCAATGAAAGATTGACTGAAATGAACCAGTTTTGAACAAGTGCTGTTTCCCACGCCCACCGGTGATATGTATAACACTGTTTAATAATTGTTCTTTATTAATAACTAAATATGTAATTTATATATGAAAGTTTAACTTTAAATATTTAAAAAAATATTTTAGATTGCAATTTGTAATGATGGTTTGATAACATCATTTATTTTAAACATGTCGTATTATTTGTGCCTTTCGTTTTCATCTATAAAGTGAGACTTCACTCTTTTTGACCATTATTTTTTTTCACACATATGAAGCTATATTATATCATTACTTATTTCTTGATGTGATTAAGAAAAGAACACATACTCAAAATTCAAAAGGGTTTCATTTCATACATCTTTTGGAAGTTGAAAGATGGAAGGAGATAGAAAACCTAACCACCCGTTTATGAAAAGAAAAGGTGGATTATTCGTATGGATTCTATTGGTGAAAGGTAATGTTGTTGTGGTTAAAACAAGGTGAAGGGGGGTTGTTGACAAATTTTGTTTGGAACTTGTATGACCTTTTGGGCATTTAGGTTTCGAATGTGATGCATTCTTGATTTTGATGGTTGATTCTTCATCTCTTTTGTTTATTGGCTTGGTCAGAAATGGCCAAAAAAAAGCCATTTGCCAGAAGATGTATTAGTCTGCAATTTGTCTATCGCCGAATTCCGTGACTGGGCTATTCCATGTACGTTGTAAATACGTGTCTCTGCTATCGTGATTACGGAGGAGATAGGGCAAGTCTACACTAGAGAGGCAGCCCTTGATTATCGGTTACTTTCAAGATCAAGAAAAATATATAATTTAGTGTTAAAAAATATATAAATTAAGAACTATGAATCAGAGTTTAAATTTTTAGATTTTGTCTATTGCTTTATGCGACCCAAAAAATTAAAAATTGTAATCAATTTAATTTGGCTGACCTTGCTCAAGATGTCTCTTCTGTAAGAGACGATGGGCAGGAAAAAAATGTAATTGGTTTAAGGGAAGAAAGTATACAGTATATATGGTCATAGTGAAAAAAACTATTATTAAGTTATATATTGCATACACCATGAAATGTATGTCATTTACTTAGATACACCATGAGATAGCAATTGCTAGGCATCACTGTTGTTATGGAGAAATTCGCAACCGCTATCTTTTTAGGTGAGCGTTGGGTGAGGTTCATTTTGCAACTCTAGTCGGTAAAAAATCACGACAATGTAAATTAATTTAGGTAAATCCTGATTAATCGACTCAACCGAGAAAATTAATAAATATCTCATAAAATTTAAATTCGTGACCTTTCAATCGTCACGTTCTTTACTCGATCAACTCGATTACCTCCTTGCAGGCATTGCTAGGCATTACTTGTCACACCTGCAGTAAATTCTGCCCAAGATTGGCAGCAATGTTACAATTATACTCCCCAAATGATAAATTCCCCCCCCCCACCCCCCTTTTTTTTTACCATGAGAGGAGCCATACGATTGTGGAGATTTAAGCATATATAAAAATACAATAATATTACTCCCCACTCAAAGATAAAATAAATTCCAAATTTAGAGAATATTCGGATTGAGGGGAAAAAATGAAGACAGGGAAGAGGAGTAGGATAGGAAAGAGAAGGAAAAAGATGAGAAGAGATTAATTATTTTTTATATTGTTTAGTTAATCGTGAATGGAATAAAATTAAAAGTTTAAATATATAACGTTTTGAGAAGGAAATGGAATAATCCGATTTAAATTTATATTTTTATCTATTTATTTGATATAACAATATCAGACTTTTTCATTTATTAAAAGTATTTTAGATCCTTCAATAAAATATTTGAAGTTGCGCGCATGATTAATATCCCAAGAGTGATTTGAATTTAGAATATCAGTGTAAAAATTTCAACATTAATCATTTCAACCAACTCAAAGAACAATTTTTATATTAAACTTAATCCATTCATTTCCTTCCTATTCTTTTCCTTATTAAAAAATTAATATAAATATTTAAAACTCAAACCTTCCGTATTCTTTCCTCTCTTCTCCTTCTATCTTCCTCGGACTATTAATAATAATAAAAAATTTTCAACTAATAGACTATGACTTATTTCTCTCTCTCTCTTTGGGGAATACGTCACCACTGACTTCATAATGGATGCAATGATTTAGCTTCAACACTTGTTAAAATAATTAACTTCTTAGTTAAATGTTTATTTAATGTATTATCTGCAATCTTAGTGTCTAATTAATTTAATTGAGCGAAATTACTTCTAAGTGGTGTCACCTTATAGAAACTTAAGAACTTGCACTTGAGGACTGGTTGTGGTTATTTTAATTATATGACTAATTCATTACTTCGATCTTCGTCACCTGCGACAAAGAGACTCAGATGGTACGGTGCTTTTTGGGGGGGAGGTAACGTTATCACATCTCCATCTTCACTTAGCTGTGGGAATGTAGACTGCCCACCAATTGATGTATGTATGATCCACACGTGTGAACGCTGCATGTGATGGTACCTTCCAAGATCCGTGGGCTTCAGCTGGAGGCCCCCTTCAACCACTCTTCCAAAATAATTGAGGATGATATTATAAACCAATAATTCAAAAAAAATAAACAAATAAAAACTCGAATTTTAGAGTAAGCAATACCACTCGAGAAAAAAAAAAAAATACATAGATCACATATTCAAAAAAAAAAAGTATTATTTTGAAATGTATAATATGAAATTTATACTTTATAAATTTTTATTATAATAATTTACACAAATTAGATTTATGTAAATATTATTTTTTTAATCATAAAAACAGTAAAAAAGGAGTGCTGGAAATGAAAAATCACACATTACAAGCAACAACAACAGTAGGAGCTTGAAAGTAGTTGATTAAGTAGTCTCTAGTTAATGCAATTGGAATGATAATTCAATAATCCAATTGTTTACTTATAATTTAAAAATCATGATTTCAATAAAATTTAAAGATAAGACGAGATGCATAATTTGGAAATCAGAGAGAAAAAGAAAAAAAAACAAAAAACAAAAGAAAGCGACAGAAGAAACCATATGGCGATGTGACAAAGGATTCCAGATCATATGTGATTGTGTGTGAAAAATCTTGGTGAAACAAAATTCTTTAAATGCAGTTTTTCAACTGTTTCAACATTCAGCCCTTGTTTGGTCCGCGAAAGGGGAGGACAAAGGGGAAAGGCACCTTTTACTTATATTAAGGAAAGTGATAGGATTTATTTCATTTTGTTTTGTACAAAGGGAAACAGGAGTGGAAGGGCAGGTAAGGAGTGAGAGAATAATTAATTTAATTTATTATTTTATTTTTTATTATCTATTTTGTTAAAATTTTTAATATTAAAAATAAAGTCAACGTTGTCATTATAATATCTACTTTATTTTCTCTCTTTCCATCCCTCTAAATTGGGAGGTGAAGAAATACTGATGTGGAGAGAGAGTAGTAACCTTTCCTGATTTACTTTCCCTTCAAGTTTACATCTAACTAAACGAGATACATTTACCTCCATATTTACTTATTTCTTTATTTACTTTCACAAAATAATCCAACCAAATATTGCCTCAAGCAAAGTTAAAGAGGACTGGAATTATAAAATGTCCAGGACCAAAGCAGAGCAGATAGAAACAGGTCCTCTGAAATCCCACCATCCGACCAATATAAGCTGTGACTGCGAAGCACACGCTTGGGGAATTCGGATATTTTTGGGGCAAAACATTCATCAGACGTCGTCCTTTTGACTATTATCCATTATAGGATAGAGGCAGTAAAGCTTCATTAAAGAACCAATAGCTCTTGTCGGCTTCCTTTAACTTGAAATTCTGCGCTCTGGAAAATGTCCTTTCTTTTACTTTTTCCGCATAGTAAACGAAGCAGGATATTCCAAGTCTCAAGCCCATCTCACAATTGTTGAGTTCTTGTCTTTTTATTACTTTGATTATGGAGAAATCTCAAGCCAGGGTGATGGAGTAGTCATGTAATAATACACAAACGAGGAAATGAATTAGACTTGTCACAAGAATATCAAGATTTTAGTAGGGGTAACCTTTTGCAAGGAACCTCTGCTTCTGCGGCTTTTTTTTTCTCTTCGGTTTCAAGGTTGATTTCGATTTTCCAGCAACAAGAATCTGATCCTCAACGTCATTTAACAGGAGAAGAGGAAGGACTTTAGGTTAACCACCTTAAGGCAAGCCTAAGGAAAGTCCTACCTTACCTAAGGACAAGCCTTGAGAGCAATCAAAAGCCCAAGAAACTCCTCTTGCGAAGTAGAAGAAGGAATGTAGGCAAACAGAAACCAAATTAGGCCCAAAGCAAACCAGCCTGCATTTACCATTTGGTGTCCCAAATAAAATCTCATTCGGTCATTCCGCATCAACCGCACAGGAACTATTAGCAATCTTTCGTAATATCAAGTATTCTCCGGCTCTATACATTTTTTATCAAAAAAAAAAAAACGAAAAAAAGTATTCCCCGGCTTTAGCTTTATTATCCAAGGAGTCAAAAAAGGAGCACTTGCATCCCACAGTATCTCCAGAATCAGAATATAAACCCTGTACAAGAACACCTAGGTAACTCTGAAATGATGCACTGAAAGTGCATAAATGGTCTAAATTTCATCGTCATCGATAATAAAAGGGGAGAAAGGAAAAAAAAAACCAAAGAGTTATGTCATCAGGGACAAAGTAAGTAATAATCAATAAGACCATACGAGGTAAAACAACAGCACAAAGTCAGATAAAAGATACAGCCCACCGAAGAAACTGTAAAACAAAACTCACCTTTTTATTTCTTATTACCAAACATTACTTTTCAACCACGTCTACAATGTAATTTGCCAACTACTACAATCTATTGAAAACTAGAAACCAAAAAGAATCATCATACAATTATTGAAGTGCTAAATGCAACTTTAGTACAACAATGCTGTAAGCGCTATGAGAAAGTAAAGAATAAATAAATAAAACCTCTAGCGGCGATGCTCTGAATGCGGTGGCCGTGGCCGTCTCTGTGTTCCCCTGTCCAAAGCTGAGAATTGATTATTCCCCGAATGGCGGGGATGACCATATCCCCGGCCAACATTTGAGTCAGGTTGAGGAGTCCGACCACCACCCCAGTTAGAGCTGCCAGTTCCATACTGCTGATAGCTTCCATAACCATTATATCCACCCTGCTGATTAAAATTGGCATCTGCCCGAACTGGAGCTTGGCCTGCACGCTGTGGATGCCAAGAGTATCCATGTCCTCCATTCTGCGGATGTCCCGACTGGTAATATCCATCTCCGGAGTACGGTCTACTTTGGTTAACTGGCTGGTCACCCCTATCATAGTGAGAATGTGACCTATTATTTGGAGTATAAGCCACAGGAGGCGTGTGCGATTGTACATAGCCTTGAACATAATGACTTTGAACAGGACCCCGACCAGAATAGCTCATCCCATGTCCCATATGTTCATGGCCATGGTATCTATCATTCTGGTAAGTAGCCATATGATGTTGGCCATGATATCTATCATACTGGTAGGTCGGAGGTGGCATATAGATTTGATTACCATCATAATCATTCCTATCGGCCTTCATTTGTAAACTGTTAACCACTAAGCGATGTGCAGCTTCTCCAAGCTGCCGCCCAGAAACAGCACCCACTGAGTTGTGGTTATGGTTGTGGTTGTTGTAGTTGTGGTTGTGCCTAAAAGGATGAAGAAGAAGATCAATCAGGTCTTCTAGAGAAATTCTACAAAATAATTTTGAAAAAATAATATTTCTTGAGGTCAAGATGTTAATAGAATCATCAAGTTCAGCATACCTTCCGTTATCCATAGGTCTCCTCCCAGAATCCTCATGCCACAATATAGGCTCCGGTTTCACATCCCCCGTTGTTACAGTCTGTGGAAACAAACATCTTAGAAACTCGATAGAGAAAAGACAAACCACCCAGAATAATCATGTCATTCTAATCAAAGCGCAAGGTGTAACATTAATAAGTTAACTAAATAAAATCAGCACCAGTTTATTTCTATAAATAAAAGGCAACTTATCAGCTTATTAGATAGCCTAAGTTACAACTTAACCAACTGACACAAACAACCAAACCAGTACAGGCATTAGCAGCACCATCACTCAATCTCCCAATAGCAAATGTTTTCCCAAGAGAACAGAAATGTCGTTTACCAACAATAAAGAGAAATAAGATTCATGTTATCAGTATGAAACCCTACCATAATCACTGGAAAAGCAATTATATAATTCTAGTTCCACCAGAGAGACAAAAAAATGAAATGAAATAAAATAAAAAATGACTGCAAGAAGTCGTGTTCTTCCGTAGACAAAATGCTGAAGGAAAGAGAGAACGTTTGGACCCTGCTTATGAGATAGCAACAAATAGCCCTTGTCTTTGAATGCCTGATTGGAATCAGACTCCAGTTCAATGATAATATCAAACTTACCAAGTCTAATTTAATTTCAGCATGCCAAAATAATGCATCTCAATGGATTTGACAAAGGAGAAAACACACTCTTCTAAAATCCATACAGGCTAAAATTTTGAGATTTCAATTCTCCAGTCATAAAACAAGGAAAGAAGAGAAATCACATATATAGGTGAATTCAATTGTGAGAGAAGTGGCCAAAATAATAATTATTATTATTTATATATCTATATAAAAATAAATTTAAAAAAAAAGGACAAAAGGCCACAATTATGAATTTGGAGGGGGGGGGGGAGGTGATGAATCTCCCTTTCTTTCCAAATCTTAAGCAGTTGTCACATCTGGCTCCTTCATGACAGAATTTTCTTAAAAATCCATCATTAAGAATTCAATAAGAGCGTCTGACGAATTGAATACATTAGTTTTCACATAAGTCATGATATATTATATATATTTTATCAAGAAGAATTGGCATACTCTCTCAGGGAAAATAACCCCAGCAGGTGGACGAGTAATGTGCTTGTGAGCGTCTGGAAGTCTATAGATGGCACATCTGAAAGCAGAGATGCTAAAAAGTCAGAGTAGCAGACAGATAGAGAGACAAGGATAATATTCCAGGAAATTAAATGAAGGCTAATATTAGAGACAATGGACTCACATGACTTGATTGTCCATAATATCTTCCAGTCCTTGAATAGGTGATCTGAAAACAGGAGGACATGGATCACCGGAGCAGAGGGATATGTAGCCATTCATCCCACCACTGCATGTATGCAAATATAATCAGCAGAAGACCACATAGGTCTTGCTAACTTAAATATTGAACTAAAGATGATTTATACAGATAAACCTCAGGACTAAGCATTATTCTCTGTTGCATTTGGAACATCAGTTGGCAAATAAACAAAAACCAGAGAGAACTAAATCCTGATCTCAGTTAAACTGGAAAAATGAATTATCCCAAATAGTGAGCAAGTCAAAGAATTGCTAAGTTGCAAAGAATGGAAGGAGATGGAATTGAATGCAGATCAAGTGGCAAAGAACACAGAAGACAAAAGTAATTGGCAAGAATAGTACTTTTTTCAATTGATTATAACTGAACAAGTTCAGAGGTCAGATACCACAAGGTCATCAATGGAGAATAGGATACAATTAAGCACACGCATGATATAGACTTGCCAATTCAACTCATTTTTCCCCAAATTGTATTTTCAAACTAGCATCAGATGAACTTGCCGGTAAAACAAGAGAAAAAGATTCGCTTTTTAATCAACAACTCTTGGATGGACTTTCTAGGCAGTTTTTGGAATTTCTTACACATTGCTTGTATGCACTTTTGAAGCAACAAACTCTCACCATGTAGTCATGCAAGAACATAAAAGGGAAGACCAATGAGTATGCAGTTCACAGAGGCTATAAAATTATTCAAATTATCTGCATAATACATAGCTGAAAATTCTAAATTAAAAATTAAATTACAAATATTTATTTGATTTCCTATCACACGTTCAATTCAATCAAATCTCATGTACAGCGAAACATGTAAGTTCCTCCTAAGATTTACAAAGAAACAACACCTTGAGACCCGAATTACTAGATCTTTTACATAATAGCAAACATTGTGATACAAACCTAGCACCAGGATCAAGTGGCTCCTTAATACTGACTCTTTCTAGGTCTGTGAGCTGTTTATACCGGTCATCAAGAGAGAATATATATGGAGAAAGTGTGTGAGCTGACGACACGAAAAGCATATCAGACATCACACTATTTCTCCGCACTTCTTCATCCTGCAGAGAAAAAATCAGCTTATTTAGGTACAATTATCTTGCAAAGGACTTAAGAATCATATATAGCACAGATATCCACAAGTCACTCACCGTCAAAGTATTTTCAATTTTTGCAACCTCTGCAAGAAGACGAGCTTCATCAATGAAAGGCAACTTTGCAATACCCTTCACGTTAGGAATGATATCCAAAAGATTAGTCCAATCTAGGTAAGTTGTCCTTCAACCCATTATGTTTATATATTCAAACAAAGACCTAATACATAAAATAACGAACCTGCCAAGAATACCGTTTGCCATTCATGTCGACTTCAAAATCTGAAAAATTGAAAAGTTAAGAGTTAGTGGGGAAGGGAGATCAAGTTCAAATACAGTAAGCTATTATAAGCAAATATATCATTACCAGTGGGATAAAAATCAATAATAGGTGAGTTTGGATCCATCATCAACTTTCTGTACTGCTCAGGAAGAGCATGGGAACTGTAAAAAAACCAAGTTAGAGCCTCCAAAAGGCCCAAAAATGTAAAGTATAAAAATGAGGAGCCCTAACCTGGCAGCCGGAAAGACCCCCAACAATTGATTGAATGGTTTAAACGGAGATCCAAGTTCAAAGCTTATATTCAACTGTCCTAAATCCTTAAGGTCTGAAGCAAATGGAGCATAATGATATGGGTAAAACCTGTAGCAAAACAATTTTTTTCCCATGAAAATCAAGGATCATTATGAAAATGAGGGAGAAGGGGGGAAAAAAAGCCTTAAACATAAAAAACAGTAAAGAGGCTTGGAGGAATATTGCTTTTTGGGATAGCCCTTGCTAATTCAAGAACAGAACTGTACATGCAGAAAAAGCTGTAAAACCTCCAGTAGCAAAATGAATAAATAAAGAGAAGTTTACCACTGCCAGGAACAAACGCCTTCATAGTAATAATGCATTACCCAGCATAAGCCTTCAGTGTATTTTGCAACCTAAAATAAAAGAAAAAACCTCAATAAAATGCTGAAACTGTGTAAAGGAATTTTCGCCAATGAAGTCCAACTTCCATGCATGCATAACATAACCAGTCAACATGCAATGAAAATCCCTACAGTTAAAACAAATGGAAACCAAAACTTTCTTTTCCCCTAAATAATTGGACCTCATTAGGAAGGAAAAAGACTGTTTGTGGCATGGTCAACAAATGCTAACCAAGGTACATCATAGAACATAAAATTACACAAAACTATTGACAACCTAAAGATTTATTACTATAGGAAGTATGACAAAGAAAATATTTCTTGCAACAAATAAAAATAAAAAAAACCAAAATTAAAAATATATATATTTTTAAAATATGTAATTTTGAAAAAAAAAAAATCTACAATGGTGCGCTTGAAGTAGATGATAGGTACAAGGATGATAAACTGATTAAAGTTTTCCAAAAATCCCATATCCTTTGCAAGAAACAATCAAAACCAAAGAGGTTTTCCGTGTACAGTAAAACAACCATTTAGGTAAAGATAATAACTTACAACATCCTTTCGTACTGCATCAAGCTCCTCAGGAGTTCTAGCAGAAAACTTTTCCTCATAATACCTCTCTTTCCACCCTGGCTGTCCCAGTTTAACCTAGCAATAGCACAAAAGAGAGATAATCAGCAGCAATCAATCAGATAAGAAAAGATATCCAATGCAAAAGCATAAGTCAGGTGTAGAACAAGTGCAACGGTGCTTGAAAATGCATTTTCATATATGAACCTTGTCTTCCTCTGGGTTATCAGAATTAAAAGCATCAGATTTGTCACGCAGTGACTCCTTTAGCTTTGTTTTCAGTTCCTCCTTGTTTTCCTGGATCTACAGTCAAACCAAGGAAAAATAATCCATCAAACAATTTTCCCATATAAGCTGGAAAACTTGACAAACTACAGAAGGATACACGATGGCAACAACGAATACAGAAGAAAGGACAAGTACATAAACTCATAATGATGGTGATGATAATGATTGTAAACCAGTTGTGTGTCAATGGACAATTACAAGAAACCAAAGGCACAAAGTAGGTAGACAACAGAAAGAAGTCCTAAATAAATTGGAGCTGAATGCATGTATACATGTGTCTATGTATAAGGTCAGCTTACTAAAACTAGTTTTAAAGAATGGCTGGAGTCAGAATTACATTAAAGTGCCTCTCCCAAAGCAGGAAAACATACTTCAATTTCAAGACTATTCTCAGCTTCGACAATTGCCGCACCAATAGTGGCCCCTGAAGTTGAGCGTGCAACCTTTTGTGCCCGAATGGAGGACCTTTTATCATCAGGTGTTCCAGTCTGCTTGCACTGGATATCAAGAACAGACATAGTTGAGGCAGCTTTGCCAAGCTGATCATGCTTACACAACATCGAAGATCCAGATGCTGGTGGTTGATAAGGCGAAGGAGATGGCCCTGAAGCAAGACGAGAACCTTGGAATCGAGCTACTGGAACAAGAGATTCAGGCTGACATTGAGGTTCAGCATCATCCCCTCTTTTACTTTGAGCCTTATCACGCTTAATTCTTTCAGCTTGTCTCTGATTTTTTTTTTTTTTTTTGGGGGCGGGGGGTTCAAAAAGGAAGCAAACATCAGAATAGCTCATTTTATTTGAAAAACTGCTTCACATATACAAATATTCTTCTATGAATCAACTAAAGATTTCACGTTGTTATCTTATATCTTCAGGAGGAAAATATTCACTTTCAACATACAGGTAGGTTGGCTTTAAAGCAGAGATAAGCAATACGTTAACAACAAAAATGGCTACAGGCTTTTTAAAAGATTCAAACAGGAAAAATTACAAAAGAAATACTACCTCCGTTTCACAATATAAGTCATTTTAGACTTGAAAAGTTTTTTCACAATATAGATCGTTTTACAAAATTCTATAAGCATTTATTACTTTTTTTTTATTCTACCCCTCCCTACAATCTCTCTCTTTCCACTAAGTATGACTCAACTCTTTCCAATTATCAAAACAGACAAAGACTTAATTAGGGGTGTTTTTGAAAATTTAGTTTTAAAATTGTCTAGAATTTAAGATCCTTAATTCTTGTGCATAAGTCTAAAATGACTTATATTATGAAACGGAGGTAATAGTAATCATGCTATGAAGCTTTTCATCTCTATTAAAGGAGGAAATATAATTTTTACTAAAAAAGAGTGTGAGATTTATGTACTTGGTAGGTTTGAAATACGTAGTTTAACATCGTCAAGGTGGATACGCATGCCCAATTGCCCATTTCCACTAGTTTAGTGCCAAAAAATGAAGAAGATTGCAATGAAATAAAGCCAAGCATAAAGTAAAATGCCATGGGATTAACTTAAAACAAACCTGATGCAACCGAGCTCTTTTCTGGAATATTTTATCTTCATATGATCCTACAGCCTGAATGAAATGTTCCACCCTGCTCAGATTTGGCTGAGAAGTAAAACAAAGTAAAGTTTATTAGGGAAAAGATGAAAACAGTACAATCACTAAAATCTGGTAACTCAGGGAAGACAACTAGATACCTTGCTCGAGTCTGTTAGATATCCACCTAAAGCCCTAAATTCTTTCTTGTAAACAGCCAGCAACAAGTTAATCGCACCCTAAATCGACAAAGCACAAACAAGTTAAAAAAACAATGTGACGGAGCTATTCACAAGAGGTATGGAAAGAAACTTGGAAAACAAATCACGTGGTTCAATAATAATTCTAAATTGCAGAAATACTCCCACAAGATAAGACAATTTAAAAGTACATAGGAAGAGTGTCCCCTCTACCAGAAAAGTATCCCCATCAATAAACAAAACATTTGTAAAATACAGAAAATTTAGCTTAATAAAATCATCTGTTATCACACAATCATCAATTAACCAAAAACATGATTTAGTCAACTAATTTTCAGATGCCAACATGTAACCAGTAAACCCCTTTTTTTAAAACTTTTTTCTCCCTCTATAACATTAGTACAGAAGTAAATCAACACCAGTAGGGAAAAGATCAGAGCAGAAATAAACATTCCTAATTTATTGACAAGTAAAAATAGAATACATAAGCATAATAGGTAGGTTGTTGAACATGCCTCACGAATCTCAAGAGTAGGCATATGCGGCAAGAAATCATTGCCGACGAAGAAACACATGAAGATGAAATCATCAACAATGCGTTCAAAATCAATCTCAATTGGAGAGTTTGGGATTCTCATCTCGTATTCCAAATATTCTCTAAGAGTCCAAACATGAAGGAACTGCAAAATGATTTCAATGCAAAAGCCAAGAAACAAAGAATTAGGAAAAACAATGTGACAACATCATCAAGAATCATTAATCCTTTTAATTAGAAAAATACAAATTTAACCTGGTAGGGTTTTTTCGGCATAACTTCAGCTTCACCTTTCTCATCAAACTCCCCTGCCTTCCTCTTGGCCTTTCCTTCACAATCTGCAGCTAAATGACCCATTTGACCACAGAGGAAGCATTTATCTTGCTGCCCAGGAGTAAATACAACCTGTGGAGTGAATTTGCACGAGGGGCATAATTAATCAATGGTATAGGAGAATACATATAACTATTATAAGAGAATATACAACTATTAACCCATAAAAGAAGCAAATATTAACAGCAAAACATTGGTCTACAAGAAAATTCTCCCCTCCCTAGGACACCTTCACAAAATATAACTATTAACTAGAACCTCTCAAAGCATACCCAAAGGTCAAATAATCAAACAATGGAATATCAATAAAAGGCGAAATAAGAACCTCTCTAAGTATGGAAAAATGAACTTCATGAGTTGCCAAAGCGAGCATGATCAAATCTGCATCCTGTCAATATGCATGTAATAGATAACAGGATTAACAAAAATAAAGTAAAGGTAAAAAGAAGTTTATTTCAAACTTACAGGTAAAGAAGAGGAAGATGAAATACCAAACCATAAAGACAGTGGCGTGTATTTGGATCATGTCCAGGAAGATTCCTCTGAAGTCGAATGTATGACATGATTTTGTGTTCCCCTTCACCAGGAACATTTGCATCAGAGAGAATAACCTTCAAAAAAAAAATCATAATCATAAACCACAGCCTTGATGGAAAACCAATAGAAGAGGGAAAAAGATGATTGCTATTACTGATACAGAAACTTTAAACGAACAATACCTTAATGCCTTTCCATCCAGGGTCATTATTTAGCCTAAGATGGATGTAATATTGTAGGGCGATGGATAAAACAGCCATGAATTCTGTGCCTGGAGTAATAACATTAGAATCAAAAACTTTTGATTCCATTTTTGGAGGAAGCTTCCGGCCTTCTCTCTCAAACTCCTGGCGTAATCTTTCCTCCTCTGATGCCTACAATGAAGATTCCACAAGAGAAAATATAAATATGTTTGTGGTTTGAATTGTACTTTAGTAATAGAAGGAATAGATGAGAGGATACGCACTGCATCTGCTGCATCTTTGGCTGCTCTAAAACGCCTAGACCGCTGCTGATTCATTTTAGCCCTTGGGGCAACACCATCTAAAAAGCACGTTTAGTTAGCAACTCAGAGAGCACAAAAACATTAACTTCTTTACAGAACTTACAAGCATGCACATCAATATTACTTGATACCCACCAATAGCCATGTAAAGCAGTTTTCGAGGCCGTACCATCACAAAGAGCCGATCAATGTAGTCAAACATACACTGAAATACCTCATCAAAAGAGGTTGGGGAAGGCTGCAGAAGGGAAATAAGTCAAAACTCATGCTTGCTTGAAATATGGGCAAGAATGGCATACATCAAAATCAGCATCATATGGCTGCTGCTAAAAAATGTGTGCATTCTTGGAATATCTGAACAGAAGTACACATCTTTTTTGGGTCATTAAAAAAAATAAAAACAAAATCAGCATACTATAGACATGCAACAGCTAGATCACAATGCATTGACAAAGATTCCTAAATGGATTGAGAAAGTGCTACAAATAAACAACCAGAAAACCAGATGTACATAACAAGATTAACCTTGTACTTACCAAAAGAGTCATAAACCTCATCACCTTCAGAACATCCACACAAATCCAAGAAAATGAAGATTGAAACCGAAATATATATGGTGGAGATATAACGAAGAGAAGGAATTAATCTAAGTTACAAACAAACAAGTAAAATATGCAATATGCATTTCTTTAGTTGGACTCAGTCAGAAATTTGATTCACAACAGCATATGTCAGCATGTCATAAACAAGACTACCCTTCTACCCTGTCTCTCTTCCAGGTCTATTTTTATATATCACTCCTATTCTCAGAATTGTCAATCTGAGACTTTCCATGGCTTCACAGCATCAGATGCGAACTTAATGAATACCAAAAAGACTACTCCTTGTCAATACACCCATCCAATTATAGAATTCCTTGGGGAAAAAAAAAAGAAGCTTTGAACAAAATAATATTGAAGAATTACACCCAATATCTGTCACACCATACCTCAAAACCCAGCGTTTTTAAAGTAACAAAACAATTTATTGAAGCCATCGCAAACCATGACCAAAAAGTAAAAGTTCTCAAACCTGAAAGGCATAAATTAGCATACCACCAAAAACAAAAAAAAACTTTTATCTCAATCCATCCTATGCTTCATTCTAAAACATCGGGAGAGATAAACAAGCTGAGTCTAGTCCCTGAGTTAATTAATTCTACACACTGGTATATAAAACAGGATTAAGAGATCAAATTCGTACTCTGTCCTCAGGGTGAAAACACGGATGAATTATCCCATTCATGTCGAGGTAAAGGTTGTCATACTCCAGATTGTTGGGGTTAGGCTTACTCGTATCCACCGGAACCTTGACGCCCTCAATAACAACTGGCTCCTCTTCAACTACATCCGCCACAATCAATGGATACTTCTCCGCCAACCACCGGTAGAATGCAGGCACTCCCATTCTGTATCACTGACAATCAATTCTTCTTACCTTCAATTACACTCGATAAAAGCTCAATCAAACAAGTAAAATCATATATGTGTATGCTTGCACGTCAGTATTTAAAAAAAAATGAGGGAAACCCAAAATCTAATTGACAATCAACTAATTTGACTAGAAGCTCTTCCGTGAAAGGTACAAATAGGGAAAGAGCATATGCGAATTTGAAGACGGGCTTCAATTTTGGTGCGAATACGGCGAGCTAGGGCACGAAGACCTCGAAGAGGACGAGAAACCCCTTGGGAGCTGGCTTGAACAATAGAGGGAAATTTGGGTACTCGAAGGTTGTTTTTGTACTTTAACACTTAAGGAGGCAGTAGTTGCCGAGTCGGTTTCGCGTTTTTAATTCTTCCGTGCACTGGCTCGCAGTATAGCTAAACCCAGGTGAAGCTCTTTCAGGCAAATTAATTTTGAGAATTTAAAAGAGATTCACTGAAGATGCCTTATTGGATCCAGAGAGATGATGTCTCCTAAAACTTGACTTCTTTATATACCCATTAATAATTGCCCGGAGAGTGTGCATTTGATTTTTTATTTAAATTTTGATTTTAAGAAAATTTGAAAATAATCGAAATAAATTTTGCATGAATTTCTATAGATCAAATTAAATTTAGTTTAGATCAGTTTAATTTGATTTAAATCAAGATTTGAGAATTATATTAAATTTGATCCAATCCAAAATAAAATATATATATATTATTTGAACTATTTTACCAGTTAAATTTAATTCAATGTATTTAAAAGGTATGTTAATCATTTTAAAGTTATAAAAAATAAATATGGACATCATACATAATACGCAATTTTTTTATTTGACAATCTAATACTTAATTCTAAATTATACATGTTGGAAAAAATAGTACATAACATTTTAATTTTAAATATATAGCATTTATTCCGGTTAATTCAAACAGTTACATATATAAATATAGAGAAATAAATAATTGCATAATTTTATATTAAAATATTATATTTAATACTCTAATTCACATTTCGTGTAAATATGCATACATGAACAAATATAAATTCACAATTCTTAAAATAAATTTTTAAAAAATGGTCTCTTATTTGGTTAGAGATAACCAAAACCAAAATCAAACTCAAATATTTTAAAATTTTGAAAATCATACTAAAAATTAAAATTTAATCTAAATGTATATTCTAAATGTCAAAAGATGATTGAATTGTGCATATTATTTTTTTAAATTTTTTTTTTTTAAATTTCAACTTCTTTAATGAATGGTATAGATTTTAGAATCCTTCCACCTAAACTTTTTAATGGTTGAGATTAGTTTAGTCGTTATGGGTAAAATAGTCATTGAACATATATAAATTATTTTTAATCAAAAAATTATGAAAAATATTTATAACTATTAATAACTATATTAGTAACTATACACTTTATTCTATTATTAACTATTAATAACTCATAGAATGTCAAGAGTTGATTGAATTGTCCATATTATTTTTTTAAGAATTTAAAAAATATATATATTTTCAATTTCCTTAATGAATAGTATAGATTTTAAAATCCTTCAGCCTAAACTTTTCAATAGTTGAGATTAGTTTGATTGACATGGGTAAAATAGTTATTGAACATGTATAATATTATTTTTAACCAAAAATTATGAAAATTATTTATAACTATTAATAACCATAGTAATAACTATACACTTATTTATTCTATTATTAACTATTAATAACCATATATAACTCATAGACAATAATACTAAAAAACCAATCATATTAATAAATTTATCAAAATGCATAGAGAATTTGGACAGTTTATAAAATAAAATTTCTGTTATAAATGTAATTAAAATACCAATGGGTTGCTTTTGAGTAAGTGACAAAAAAAGTCAGTATTTTAACATATATAAAATATAAAAATAAAAAATAAAATACCACATAACGAAAAAAAATAGACATACTTAGTTCGACAAAGATTGTAGAACATATGCACACACATATTTTGATGAGAAAAATTAATTATGAAAATTACTTAAAAATAAAGATACCATCATGACCTTAAAAGCCAAAAGAATTGCCCACAAAACAATAACAGATGAGGAAGCAAAATAATAACAAAACTTAAGAAAAGAAGTCAAATACGTAAAAAATACACAGACATATTTATAACATTATAAAAGCAAAAATATCATCAATAAATTCACAGGTCAACAATACTCAAATAAGACAAATGCTCCAGTTTAATATAATTTTATGACAAAAACATAATTAGAATAAATATAGTTAGAATAACTCCAGAAAAGAGATAACATAAATAAAAAAAACAGTAGACAGTAATCATATAAAATATTTTATAAATATTTATCAACCTACAGCCGTGGTAACAAATATTTATACTATCTTTGAGTTATTGTGACTCTTTGATTTCTTAGTTTGCCTATGAGTATATCTTCTTGTTATTAATTAGTTAGCTCATCTATTCTATCAGTTCATATTGGATAATTGTTATTATTTCTTTAGAAGTTTTGGATTTTTGTCATTTTTTATCTAAGTTTCTTTTCTGTCTGTTACAGTTTTGTTTTTTTTCTTGTTTTTTATTATCATTTTTTTCTGGTTAAGTTAAAAGGGAATTAAATTATCCAAGTAAATTTTCAAAACAAATTTTATTTTCTCTAATTAATGGTGTAGATCTATTAAAATATTTTTGTATTCTATTATGAATGATGTTAATCTAACCAATACTTCCACCTAACTCTTTTTATGGTTAAAATTAATTTAGTCATCATGAATAAATTAGGCATTTAACAATATTGTATAAAAAGATATATGGGCATTATTATAACATAAATGAGAAAGATAATTTATGAAAAACAATTAAAGAGTCATATAAAAAAAATAAAAAGACACATTATTATTTCATAATAATACAGTCTTACAAGTTTCATTCTTTAATTTATTACACATTATTAATCTTTTTGAAAAAACTAAAAGCGAATAGGGGATTAAATTATTCAAGTAAATTTTCAAATTAATTTTTTTTCCCATATTCTCCAATTAATTGTAAAATTTAGTAAAACTTTTTTGTATTCTTTTATGGATGTGTTAATCTCTTAAATAATCTCTTCAATATAATTTAAGAGTCAATAAGAAAAATAAAGAGACACATTATTATTTCATAATAATATAGACCTACGAATTTCATTCTTTAATTTATTACACATTATTATTGTTTGAAAAAAATTTCATTCTTTGATTTATTCACGGAATGACATCTAGATACATTGGCTTACTATTTTCTTGCACGTATTCTTCATTTAATTGAAATTAGAATTTTGAGTTTTCATTACTGATGATAAGATACATTTTTTATCTATAGATGCAAGTATGATAGGTAAAAGACAAAAATTGATGACTTATAAAATCAACTCCATGAACTGAAGGCTGATAGACATAAAAATGAGAAGGATGCAAGATTTTTTCAAGCGGTTGAAACTCTCAAATGCCTCTTTTATGGTGTTCATGGTCACTTAACTTATCTTTGAAAGGCAACAAAAAAGAAGTATAACCTTACTGTTACTAATGCAATGGGCACATTTATGAATGCAGTTACAGTAGTTGATGATTAATATATAAGGTATCAAGATATCATACATAAATATTTAATTTGTCTATTCGTATTCAACTTATTCTCTTTTTATTTTGGATTATCAAATTTTTTTTATTTTATCTAATATAATTTTGAAGAACCTCTTCCATATATATGATAACTCTTTGTTCTTTTCATTTTGGATACAACAAGATTGATGATTAGGACCCATTCCAACGTAATTTTTTATTTTCTCTTTGGCTTTTTTCCCTCTTTTTGCGGGAATACATTTATGTAGATTTTATTTACTTATTTATTTATTTATTTTTTGAGAAAGTTTGGATACCAAGTGATAATAATCATGTACAATATAGGTTTTGCTTATCATTATCATTCAATTTTGATGGAGATAAGAAAGAAAGAAAAGAACTAAAACTAATTATTTCTATCTTATAATACTGCTTTATCTGTGATTGCATGTAAACAAATTTTGAGAAGGAACGAAGGTATAAAAAAGTAACTTATAATACTACTTTATCTGTCTTATAATACTGTTTTGTCTGTGATTGCAATTCTCATTTTAACTGTAAGTCTACAATTTTAAGTATTTTTATCTAATTTTACGAGTAACTTTGATAATTATTTTATTTATCACTTTTTAGTACAATATTATATTAATCTCTCTTTTTTTTTTGTTTAATATTTATTGCTGCAAGAGATATTTGATAAAAAAAAAATCATAATTCATACAAATGCAAAAATTATATATTGATTTTTTTTAATCGAAATAATATAACTTAAGAACAATTTTTCTCACAAGTTTGAATTTTGTGTAATCTCTTTTCTCCACTCTATACAAATAAATACATATAGAAGATACTTGATTTATTATTTTTTAGATTGATTATTAAATCGAAGAAACTTATAGTTATTCATTTTTTTATTATATCTCTAGATTAGTGACAATAATTATAGAAAAATTCATAAAAGTATATGGGTCAATTGTTGATTTTTTATATTTAAATGTATATCCTCTATCAATTGCAGTTGTAATGTATGTACATTAATCTTTGTTTTATACTCTCTAATTAATAATCTATTTATAAATTTTATTTATTTATAGATATTTGATAAATTTTATTTAATCGTCGGGCAAAATCTACACGCGTAGTGTGGAGGTGTCAACTAGATCAATTCTAAATAAGGAATACTTTTATCATTTACTATCTCGAATTTGGAATAATTGTCCTTTAATAAACTATTAAATAGTGGCAAAGCCAGGATTTTAACCTTTGAGGGCGCCAAATTAAAAATTCTTTAGTATGATTTGTTATATATTTTGCTAAGTATTTTATGAAAAATCTATATAAAAAACATAATATCTATTAATATAAGTTGAGAAAACATATAGATAAATTAAAAAAGAACTATTAAGGATGAGTAATGGACCTTTATTTAGAATTATGCACGATACTCTTTCAAATAAATAAAATCATCAAGCACAGAGTTTGAGTTAAAATTTTCAACAATCTTTCTCTTAATATAAACAACAAAATTATTTGCAAGAAACTCATCTTCCATTTTGTTGCGAAATCTTGTTTTGACAATTTTCATTGCTGAAAATGCCCTTTCAATAGTTGCAGTTGAAACATGAAGAGTCAATAGAAGACGGATCAATTTATCAACTAGAAAATACATATTTGATATATTCGTCTCGACTAATCTTTAACAAATATTAGAAAGTGTGGATAGATTCTGCAACTTCAAATGATTTACTACATTAAGCTTATAATGTTGCAGATGGAATTTTAAGCTTATTTTTTCCTACTCAGTGAAATCATGAGGATAATATTTTTCCACAATAAATCATATATCATCAATATTAAATGATTTATAAGCATCCTTATGATCCAAAGCTAAGCTAAGAGTAAGAAGATCCATCATCTTTTCATTAAATATACTATTTAGCTCAAAAAGTTGAGAATCTATAACTGCATTGAATATGTCAACCCGATAATGGTGCTCCATATTGACATCAACATGTTAGTGACGACCATGTTTAACCATACACGAAGAATTCATATTAGGAACATCAATGTTGTGTTTTCCACAAAATGCCTTCACAATTTCTAATAAGTTGTTCCAACCATCATTTCTCAAATTTTGTATCAATGCTTTGGTGTTTGACACTAAATGCATAGCATTTATTATATCTTGGGGTTTCTATTGTAGACACTAATAAAGAATATCTGTAATGCCCATAATTTCCTTCACTAGATGCAAGATGAAAACAAAACCAAAGGATATAATCTTTTTGTATGTTATAGGGCATCTCCACGCGTAGAATAATTAGAGCCACTTTCAATAACAATTTCTATGACAGAACAAGTAACATTTTTATCAAGCTATAAGCAGAACTAAAATGAGAACCCCAACATGTGTCTCCTCCTTATTTCACAGTACTAATTTGATTAAGTCATTTACCAGTTTCAAATTCATCGGTTGCTAATATATTTGCAATTTCAATTGCTTGAGCAGCTTGTAACTCATCACGACATTTGCAAGAGGCACCAATAATATTAACAACAAATGTCAAGTCCAAGAAAAAATTATGAATAGGAATTACCTCCTGAGAAATAACAACCAATGTCAATTGGAGGCGATGAGCCGTACAATGAACATAATATGCATATGGACAATCATTTAAAAACAACGCTTGTAAACCATTCCATTCACCTCGCATATTACTAGTACCATGATATCCTTGGCCACAAATATTCTAAATATCAATACAATGTCGAGAAAGAGTTGAACATATTTCCTTTTTAAAAGTTATTGCCACAGTATCTTTAACATAAACAAGATCAAGAAAATTCTCTCTTATGAACCCTCTATCATCAACATTTCTCAAAACAATAGCCATTTACTCTCTTTTAGATTCATCACATGCCTCATCAATGATGATACAAAATTTAGAATCTCCAATATCATCTTGAATTTTCTTGTGCACTTTATTTGCAAGAACATGTAAAATATCTTTTTGAATCATATGAGAAGTGTATTTAGCATTCCTTGGAGCATTTTCCATCACAACACTTTCAACTTTATCATTATATGAAGCTAAAAGTAAGATGAATTCAAGAAAATTACCCAATTCCTTGAACTTGAGGTTTCATCATGACCTCTAAAAGCACATCATTGCAAAGTTAGTCATTGAACAACGTCAATTGAAGCCTTGACAAGCAAGCAATTAGCTTCTTTTTGCTCTGAATTTTGTACATTCAAGACTTTATCAATATGCTGAGATTGATTCAACAAATCTTAACAATATTTTTCCGTATTATTATGTGGAAAACATGGATCTTCACCAACATGATTCAAAAAAACACACATCTTCCTAGCATTAACCTTTTTCCAACTAGTAAAACCTGTAATTGTGAATGCATCTGTTCCATGACGAACAACAGGTTTTGAATTGAAAAGAAAGCATGGGAAAAAATAGGATACATCTCAAGTAGACGAATACTCTAACCAAGGAAATTTTTTAAACCAAGAAGATTGAAATCACCAGGATGCTTCTCATTGGAAAGTGGATAATTAGACAATTACATTTGATATGACCCCAATTCTAAATTTGCTCGTCTAACTTCATCCATCTGGTTAACATTGTATTCCCATATTTGAGGACGTAATGTCGGATCTCGTTCTAGTTTACTAATATCAAAATTCTTGGCAACTACCTTTTTTGAATTTCTAAATTCAAGCTTTGGAGATTTAGAAGAAGGAGTTTCAGTATATGGAGAATCTTCATTTGTGAGAAGACTACTTCTTTCTCTTAAAAAAAAAAGTATAAATTCTCTTACAATTACTCATCTTCATAATGAACCTGAAAAATGTTTAAACAAAAAATCATTTAAAAATTAAATTAGATATTACAAATGAAACAAAGAAGCATATAAGTATACTTATTTCTTTAAATTTAAATAATATCTTATGTAATATTTATTTAGATATGTAACAATAATTAGATAAATTTTCAAGAAAATAATTAACATGAACAACATATTTTTAATTAGCAAATATATTATCATAAAACACAAAAAATTCACATAAAAATAAACAAGTCACTTGCATTGCTTCTATATATATTTACATAAAAATTCATAAGGTTTATCTAAGAATAAAAATAAAATATTAAAAATTCATAAAGTCCATAATTTACCGTTAATATAAAACAAAATTACAAGACAAATAGAATAGTGTATTAGTGTAGTCTTAACTTCCTTATTTTGACTTTTGGAGCTTGAAAAGTGGTCCTAATCTTTCCTCTTTACTTTATAAACCTGTAAAAAAATTTACTCAATACAAACAAAAAAAAAAAAGTGAAAAAATGTAATTCTTAAATACCTCGTTCCGCTTCTGTGGAGGAAAAGATGGTGATCAATGATAAAAAATGCATAGAAGTGGTGAAAGAGAGAGTTGAATATCTGCAAGTTTTCGAGTTTGACAATGTCTGCCGTCTGACAAAGGGGAATTTCTAATTTTTTAAATAGTTAATTGATTATGTTATCATCAGGCACAATTGTAGAGAAGAAGTTAAACCCTGTCTTTTAATGGTCTAGTGGGCTCATTTATTTTGGGTCATTATTTAGCTCATTTATCATCAAACTGTTATAAAATTAGGGTAGTGTTAGAATAAAATCTTCACACTACACACTAATAAAACTCTAACTATTTTGCACAAGAATTTCTCTCTTTCTCTTCTCTCACAATTTTCTCTAATCTTTCTTTCACTAATCTTTCTTTCACAAAATGATGGTGTATTACAAGTTTCGAGAATAGCTCTATTTATAGAGCTCTAATTAGTGGAATACATCATGACATACATCATCTTCCACTAATCTCAATTAGTGGTGTCTCCACTAAATGGTGGACATCCATAAAATTCTTCTATAATAATTCACATAAATCCATAATTAGTGGAGCCTCCACTAATTAATGGAGATTCCAATAATTCATAACACTCCCCATTGGATGTCCATCCATTACATAAAGAATATGTCTCGTTAAAACCTTACTAGATAAAAACCCAGTGGGAAAAAAAATATAGTGAAGGAAAAAGAGTACACTATTCTATATGTCTGTTTATTACTCCCCCTGATGAGATGATTCCTTTAAATCTTTAAACCGACGCATACCGATTTTATATCTCAACTTCTCAAATGTTGCAATCGGTAAAGTCTTCGTGAAAATATCTCGCGAGGTTATCACATGACCGAATTTGTAGCACATCAATTTCACCTTTCTTCTGGAGTTCATGAGTAAAGAAGAATTTTGGTGAAATATGTTTTGTCCGATCTCCTTTAATATATCCTCCTCGTAATTGAGCTATGCAAGCTGCATTGTCTTCATAAAGAGGAGTTGGAATATCTTTGATTGATGATAATCCACAACTTTCTCGGATATAATGAATCATGGATCTTAGCCATACACATTCTCGACTTGCTTCATGAATGGCTATAATTTCAAAGATGATTTGAAGAAGTAGTCGCTATAGATTGTTTCGTAGAACGCCATGATATAGCAAGTATTTCCACATGTAAATAGATAGCCCGTTTGAGAACGTGCTTTATGTGGATCGATAAATAACCAAGATCTCGCATAACCTATCAATGTTGGACTGGTTTTATTTGAATAAAATAATCCGAGATCAATTGTACCTTGGAGATATCGAAGGACTTGTTTAATTCCATTCCAATGTCGTCGTGTTGGTGAAGAACTAAATCTTGCTAATAAATTGACAAAGAAAAGCAATATCAGTGTCGTGTATTATTAGCAAGATACATCAATGCACCAATTGTACTCGAGATATGGTACTTCAGACCAAGGAGTTCTTCATCATTTTCTTAAGGTCGGAAATGATCTTTATCCACATTTAATGATCGGACGATCATTGGAATACTCAATGGATGTGCTTTATCCATGTAAAATCTTTTTAGCACTTTTGCTATATATGTTGATTGATGAATAAACGTTCCACTCTCCAAATGTTCAATTTGTAAACCAAGACAAAATTTGGTTTTACCAAAATCCTTGATTTCGAATTCTCTTTTTAAATAATCAATTGTTTCTTGGAGCTCTTCAGGAGTTCTAATAAGATTAATATCATCAACATATATAGCTAATATTACAAATTTAGAACCAGATTTCTTAATAAAAACACATGGACATACCTGGTTATTTTTGAATCCCGCTTTCAATAAATATTCACTAAGACGTGTGAATCACATGCGCCCAAATTGCTTTAGGCCATATAATGACTTCTGCAACTTGATGGAGTAATTTTCACGAGGATAATGTTTATATGCTTTAGGCATATGAAATCCTTCAGGGATTTTCATGTAAACATCATTTTCTAAATTTCCATACAAGTAAGCAGTGACAACATCTAATAGGCGCCTATCTATCTTTTCACGTACTGCCAAACTGATAAGATATCGGAGTGTAATAGCATCAACAACAGGAGAATAAGTTTCATCATAATCAATACCTGGTCTTTGTGAAAAACCTTGGGCTACTAATCGCGCTTTATATCGAACGATTTCACTCTTTTCATTGCGCTTTCGCACAAATATCCATTTGTAGCCAACAGGTTTTACACATTCTGGTGTTCGAACTGCAGGTCCGAAGACTTCACGTTTTGTCAGTGCATTTAACTCCAATTGAATCGCATCTTTCCATTACAGCCAATCTTTTCTATGCCGACATTCATCAACTGATATTGGTTCAGGATCATCATTATCCTGTGTAACGTCAAGAGATATATTGTATGCAAATATATTATCAATAACAGTTTCTATCCGATTCCAACTTCTACCGAAAGTGGTATAATTGATAGAAATTTCAGTGTTACTTTCATCAACTTCTGGTTCTTTGTCATCAGTTCTCTCTTGGTCTTTATCATTCTTTTCTTCAATATGATCTTCTGGATCATTTAATCCTCTTTTCTTTCGAGAATTTTTATCTTTAGAACCAAGAGGTCGGCCACGCTTCTGGCGTGTTTTTGACTCAGCAGCTATAGGTATAATATTTTGTTCTGCTGGAACTTCAATTCAAATATGAGCATTTATAGCTGGAATATGCAATTTTGTAACTCTTCTGGAGTCAACAAAAGCGTTTGACATTTGATTTGCAATGCTTTGCAAATGAATTATCTTTTGAACTTCAAGTTCACATGCGCTTGTGCGCGGATCAAGATAATTTAATGATGTTGTCCAAGCAAGATCATTTTTATGCTATTTTGGTTCTCCCCATAATTTAGGGAATAATGATTCATCAAAATGACAATCAACAAATCTTGCTGTGAATACATCTCCTGTCAGGGGTTCAACATACCTGATAATAGAGGGAGAATCATATCCAACGTATATCCACTTTTTTCTTTGAGGACCCATCTTTGTACGTTGGTTTGGTGCAATTGGAATATATACAGCACACCCAAAAATTCTTAAATGAGCAATATTTGGTTCTGACCCAAAAGTCAATTGCAAATAAGAGAATTTATGATAACTAGCTGGTCTTATGCGTACAAGTGTTACAGCATGTAAAATAGCATGTCCCCAAGCAGATGTTGGGCGATTTGTTTTCATTAATAATGGTATAGCAATTAATTGTAATCGTTTAATCAAAGATTCAGCAAGACCATTTTGTGTGTGAACATGAGTTACAGGATGTTCAACATTAATCCCAATTGACATGCAATATGTATCAAAAGCATGTAATAAAAATTCACCAACATTATCCAAACGGATATTTTTAATGTGATGGTCAGGAAATTGTGTTCATAATTTAATTATTTGAGCAAGTCATCTCGCAAACGCCAGGTTGCGAGTAGATAATAAACATACATGTGACCATCGGGATGATGCATCAATTAAGACCATAAAATATTTGAACGGTCCACATGGTGGATCAATAGGTCCACAAATATCTCCGTGAATCCGTTCGAGAAATGTAGGACTTTCAGCTCTTATTTTTACTGGTGATGGTTTAACAATTAATTTTCCTATGGAACATACAGTACATGCGAATTTTTCTGATGTTAATATCCTTTTATTTTTTAAAGGATGACCATGTGTATTCTCAATGATTCTTCTCATCATGGTAGATCCCGGATGACCCAACCGGTCATGCCAAATGCTAAAAGTAATAGGATCAGTAAACTTCTGGTTTACTAGATGATGAATTTCAATTGTACGTATTTTTACAAAATATAGATCAGTAGAAAAAGACGACAGTTTTTCTAATACAAATTTCTTACCCAAATGCATTTGAGTAATAAAAAGATGCTCAATCCCATTTTCCTCATTTGTTTCAACATGATACCCATTTCTACATATATATTTAAAACTCAATAAATTTCTTCTGAATTTTGAGAAGAATAGTGCCTTATCAATAATAATTGTTGTTCCTTTAGGCAACAATATATTAGCTCTTCCGGAGCCCTCAATTACATTTGCACTACCGTTTATCGTATAAATATTTATTTCTCCCATTTTGAGATCAGAAAAATCTTTCTCATTTTTTTAGTATGGTGTGTGTAGTTCCACTATCAATAATGCATACATCATCATTAACAACAGCCATCTGAACACAAATATATATATGCAAACGTAAATATTATTAGAATAGAATGAAAATGAAAATACAAAAATATCAGGGTGAGGCTTTAGTTCTTCTGGACACTGCCATCACCAATTAAATGGTCTATCCTACCGTCTGGGTGTTCAAAAAAATTCGATACATCCATATGGGTAATGTTGATATTAAGATATTCAAGATCAATATCATCATCCTCAGCATTATTTATTGAATGTTGAGAAAAATTTGCTTCCACATTTTTATTTTTCAATGAAGCTTGATACAATTCAACTAAATGCTTAGCCGTACGACAGTTTCGTGACCAATGACCTTTCATGCCACATCGATAACATATATCCTCATGCTTTTCTTCAATTTATTTTTCTTTTCCCTTATGATCTTTTCTGTTCCACTTCAGGTGGCCAGTATTTCTCACAGTTTGATTATGATTGTGATAAGGGAAATATCGAGCGTGTCTACGACCATAACCACGACCACGGCCACGGCCATGGCCACGACCACGACTATAACGATGGCTTCTGCTAGAGCCAACAACATTCACTTCTGGAAGTGCTGTTGAGCCAGTTGGTCTGGCTTCATGATTTCTCAATAATAACTCATTATTCTTCTCTGCAATGAGGAGGGCAGTAATTAAATCTGTACATTTTGTATATCCCTTTTTCTCGATATTGTTGCTGTAGGACAATATTTGAGGCATGAAAGGTGGAGAATGTCTTCTCCAACATATCTTCATCAATCACTTTTTCTCCGTATAATTTTAATTGAGATGTAATTTTATACATTGCGGAGTTATATTCATTCACGGTTTTAAAATCTTGCAACCTTAGGTGCAACTATTCATACCGTGCAGTGGGTAGTACGACCATCTTCAGGTGGTCAAATTTTTCTTTTAAATTTACCCACAGGACATATGGATCTTTTTCGGTAAGATATTCCATTTTCAAATTTTCATCGAGATGACAACGAATAAAAATCAAAACTTTAGCCTTGTGTTGTGCATATGCACTATTATTTGCTTGAATAGTTTCACTAAGGCCTTCAGCATTTAGATGCATTTCTGCATCGAGAACCCATGACATATAATTTTTCCAGAAATATCAAGGGCTACAAATTTGAGTTTAGCGAGATTAGCCATAGAGATCAATAAATGCGTACCTGTCTTCTGGTTTTGGTAACGGCAGAAACTCGTGCTTAGTCTTCTGGCTTTTGTACCGGTAGAGACTCATGCTGATAACGTGTTATAAAATTAGGGTAGTGTTAGAATAAAATCTTCACACTATACACTAATAAAACTCTAACTATTTTGCACAAGAATTTATCTCTTTCTCTTCTCTCACAATTTTCTCTAATCTTTCTTTCACAAAATGATGGTGTATTACAAGTTTAGAGAATAACTCTATTTATAGAGCTCTAATTAGTGGAATACATCATGGCATACATCATCTTCCACTAATCTCAATTAGTGGTGTCTCCACTAAATGGTGGACATCCATAAAAATATTCTATAATAATTTACATAAATCCACAATTAGTGGAGCCTCCACTAATTAATGGAGATTCCAATAATTCATAACACAAACTTTATAATTAATGGTTTAGTGGGTTCATTTATGTTTGTGGTTTTTTATTTTTATTTTTTATGAGCAAGGTTGAGTAAGAACAAGTTCTTGATCTTCCCAATTTCTCTAATAAAAACTCCTCCTCCTCTAATTTATCTATTCAACATAACTTCTCAAGAGGTAATAATGTCACACCCTCTTTTCTCCTCCAAAAAAAAAAAAAAAAAATGCACCTAATTAATAACAAATTCTAATTTAATATTTAGTTTGTTTGCTTCTTAAAAAAAATAAATTAATAAAAATTTTCCAATTCAATATAATTTTAGATAGGTTACTTTAAAAATATATTTTTTATTATTAGATCACTTTATAATTTTTATTTAGGAATTAGTTTCACATTTTGAGGGGGCCATAAATAATATATATATATATATATATATATATATATATATATATTTATTTATTACATATATTAGATATAGGGGATATTTCTAAAAAAAAATCTTGGGCGGCTTGCCCTAGTATAATCGAGCCCAAAATGGTATAAAATAATTCTTGTTCAGATAAACTTTAAACATATTTAGGGATTTCCAAAATGGTATAAAACATAGCATTTCATGAAAAAGTAAAGCACACTAACTTTCAAAAGGTTTTAGAAATCAAAGGGACTCATCTCGTGTTTTAACTAAATTCTTTTCGTTTACAACCATTCAACCATTATTTCCATCATTTTCAATGTTCCGTTGGTCGTTTACCTACAAACCTATACCAAATATCGTTTTCAGGTCAAATCGTGTTCGGCCGAAAAATAGTTGACGGTTAGCCGACGTCTAGCCGATGTGCCTGACGGGTAGCCGGCGTCTAGCCAGGGTTCAACCAACGTTTAGCCGACGGTTAAGAAAAACGTTCAACTTTCGTTCACGACGTTTTTTCGTCTTTTGATCAATTCTTTCGTTTTTCTTTTCCCACATCCTTTATCCCTTCATATACAAGGGATTCACTTCATATTTCCTATTTATTTCATCCAAAATCACACAATTAATCATTCTTAAGTTCATATATTTTCGGACTCATTTTTCTGAAATTTTGCAGATTGACACATGATTTTGTTTTGCACATAACTTTCAATCCACAGCTTCGATTTGGCTCTATGTATACCAAAGCGACTGTAAGACTTTTAACTTTAATTCTGTATTGGCCTTTTTTAGAGTCTTAGTTCCTATGATATTTTACTGGGCAAAAACAGCCCAAATAGTTTTGTCTCAATTTCACTATTCATACTTTCCTTTGTTTTCCTTTAGCATATTGGAACCATTAATTCATTCAATCCTCCTTCAAATCATCTTTAATTCTGAATTTCCAAAGTTTCAGTAGCTCACAAAAGTCACACTTATTTAACATAAATTCATCTCTTCTAATCAAAAGCTAGTTTGAACCATTTTTCCAATCAAGTAAATTCCATTTTTACTCTACTTTGATCATCACCTCTTCAACAAAAAATAAGCCTTCAAGATACCATAATTATTTAATTCTTCCTCACACAAAACATCATTCAAAGGCCGTTAGGCAGCCGGCACATATACAAGCATATATAAAGTTCATACACAAAAGTTCACAAACTCTAGTTTTGATCCAAAATCAATCTATGAAAATCATATTTTTATGTTAAAATTCACATCATCATAATCATCATTCACCCAACAACAACTTTAATTCAAGTAAGGTAGGAAAGCTAACTAACAATGGCCTAGAGGGTTACAACCATTATCTACTTCATCGTGGAATTTGGATGAAATTATTATAGACCTCATTACAGGATTACCTATGATAGTAGAGCGGCAAGATATTATTTGGGTAATAATGGATCGATTAACTAAGTCTGTTTATTTCATTCCTATTAATTAACGGAATTCTTTAGAGAAGTTAAGTAAAATCTATATAGATGAAATAATCAGACTTCATGAGTATCTTCTAGTATTGTGTCAGATCGAGATCCTAGATTTACCTCAAAGTTTTGGACTAAGCTGCAGTAGAGGCATGGGACCACAATAAAGTTCAGCATAGCAGCGCACCTACACACGGATGGACAAACAAAACGAGTGAATGGAGCTTTGAAAGACATGTTGAGGACTTGTGCTTTGGATTTTGGAACTAAGTGGATTGATAATTTAGCGTATGCAGAATCTGCATATGAATTGGAATGGCTCCGTTGGAAGCTTTATATGAAAGAAAATGTCAGTCCCTATTATATTAGGAAAATTTAGAACGCAGAATGGGTGAACAAGATACTTTTGATCTTAAAAAGGTCTGATAGGCTGTAAAGACGATCAAAACCAGGTTAGAAGTAGCACATAGTAGACAAAAAAGTTATGCGGATCGACGTAGGAGAGATTTGGAATTTACTGAAAGGGATCATGTATTCTTGAAGTTGACTCTACAATGATAGTTGGGAACCAAAGAATAAGAAAAGAAACTGGCATTTAGGTACGTTGGATCATTCTCTATTATCGAGATGATTGGGAAAGTAGCCTATCGATTGGAGTTACTAGTAGAACTTCAAGTTATTCACGACTTGTTTTATATACCCTAACTTCGAAAGTATGTGGCTGATCCTGCCCACATTTTAAATGAAAAACCCATTGAGATGACTATAAGCTTGAAGAATGAGAAAAAGCCTATTAAGAACTTGGAGTATGTTGAAAAGGAATTGCGGAATGAGAACATTTCACTTGTACAAGTATAATGGAATTATTATTTTGTGTAAGATGCAACTTGGGAAAAATAAAAGCGAAGATGTTGAAAAAGTACCCAGGTTTATTTCAAGAGTAAGCCAATTTTGAGGACGAAATTTTTTTGTAAGGAGGGGAGAATGTAACACCCCACCTTTTACTTTCAATTGACTACTATTTGTAATAGGATGATAATTTATATCAATAACCAGAACAAAAGATGATCCGTATAATAAGACGAATATTTTGGTATAATAATACATTGTCTAGACTAAGATAAAATGACTATATTATCCCTTTTTAGGAATTAAAAATCTAATTAATATCATTTTTTAGTACAATGCTGAAATAAATAAAATAAGAGTATAAGTAAAAAATAAAAATGCAATAAATTCATTCTTAAAATTTTAAAATGACTCATATTTTAAAAATTTACATGCACACTCATATATAACAACAATTATTTAAAAAAAAATTGTCTCACTGCCCTTTCAACTCTCACACTCTTATTTTTTTACCAAAAAAAAAAAAAAGATGACCATAAAATAAAATCATAATGAACTAGTTATATTTTCTATATAGACAAAAAGGAGTTGGGGTCACTGTTCATTTTTCGTCAGTAAGGGTATTTATGTCATTTCGTTAATGTTTCAGCTATTTAAAGCGTACAAAGCATTTATTCAAAGACATATCAAAATTCATGTACACTTGGCAAGAATTCTTCATGCAGGTAATGCCACATCCTTGCATGGTTTTCGGCAGGGGTTCCTCACGGACCCGATGACACACCAACCACACCTTTCTTTTTCCTCCACCCTTACTCTCTTCCTTTATTTTCCACTCTCCTATGTGCTTCTATTCGCTGTCCCTGTCCCTCTCCCTCGCCATCGTCAATTCCAAGCTTCCTCCCTCCTTTCCCAATATAATACACTACCCCTTGTTCAATGCGGCAATGGTAGCAGCGGTGATGGATCTAGAGCATCTAAAGACATTAGATTTCATGGCATAAGGAAGAGTCCATTGGAAGGTTTGCAGCGGAGCTCATGTATCCATGGAAAACAGTGATTATCACATTCCTTTTTGTTTCTGGAATTTGTTTGGCTCGAAATATGGTAGCTTTATCAAAGAAAATTAAATTTATTTAGATCAAAGCATTAGGAATGGGAGTCCATTTTTGTTTTATTGAAACTTTGATTACACTCATCAATCACTGTCTTCGTGTCTTTGTTTTTTCATGATCTTGAAGCCTTCTTTTTGCAGTTAGTGTAGTTTGGTGTGAGGTAAATTATATCTACATGTATGTCATGTATGTTTTATGGTTGCTTCTGAGAATTTCTGTTGCTTATATAAGCATCAAATTGGAGTTTTTGCAATTTCTGCAATCAGTATTGTGAGATTGATTTTGAGAATCATATCTGAGGTGATAAAAACTCGAAGTTCTTTTCTTAATTTCCAAAAAAAATTGTCTTTTTGTTGTGTTATTTCAAGGAAATTTGAATTTTTACCACTTTTTTACATTGGAGTCATGGGAGATTTCTCAATCGTTTGTGTTGCTTTCTATTGTTTTTCTTTTTACATCACCATCGTACAAAAGGACATGGTTTTGAAAATTGTGGGGTGTTGTACTTGTGCTTGATGGAGCACTTCACTTGTAAAATATATCTAAATTGGTTTGTGTTTCTAACTCACTTAGTAAGAAATCACATTTCATTTGTCTCAATTAATTATTTTTTGTACATATTCATATACCTGAGAAGATAGCGAGGAGGATTGTTGTATAAAAATGAGTTTCTTGCTATCACTCTGTTTTTAGTTTGGTTAGAAAGTGATGATAACACGGGTTTTCTCATTCTTTTGATTCAGAAACTAGATAAGAGTGAAAATGGCTAAGGAAGCTTCGAATGGTGACAACCATGTGAGCTCCAAACCAGCCCCAAAGCCATCGTCGATGCGAAATGCCAAATTTTTTCAGGTAGAAAGTTGTTTGCTGGATATTTTGAAAAAGTCGAACCCGGAGATATATAACGAGAGTTTGTGCAAATTGGAACCAAGAGAGTTATTGAGCATTTTTTGACATACAAAAATCCAGCTCCACTCATGATGCCCAAAGGAAACGCATTTGGAGAATCAACAAGTCATGCTCCAATAGCCTTACCCTCTTGGATTTCTAAAGAAGTAAATTTTCTATGCTAGCAAGTATGAAAAGGGTGGCTTTATTGGGGGTATGAATTATTACAAAGCACTAAATCCTGTAAGATTCCAACTCCTCTTAACTATAGTTACCGTGACCTTTTTCAACCAATGACATTGAGTTTGCTTGATTTTGAGCATGAAGTAATCAATTAGCTGATATAGCAATAAAGCTCAGAGATTTCATAAAATTCAGATGATTGAAATGTAATTTCAAGGATTTTAGATCTTCCTATGACAAATAGTATTCTTTGGTGTACCACAGAAATTGGGAACTCAATGCATCATAAACAAGAGCTCAAGTAAAAGTGCCAGTTAAGTTCATTGTAAGGGACCTTGATATCACTTATATTGCCCCATGGACCAAGGATTATATACACGAGGGTGGGTTAAAGAAAGACGGGCCTCTATTAGAGGATGTTGTTATGTTGAAAGATGTCGGGCATTTCCTCCGTGAAGAAAAGCCTGACGAGATAAAAAAAACATATTCACCAGTTCTTCAAGAAGTTTTCTTCACCCAAATATTCTCTACTCTAAATTTTCCTTCCTTTTCTTCTTCATGGTTGCAAAGTAGCCTTACTGTCGTTTTTTTTAAGATGAAATTTTTGTTCATGTGCTTTGTGTTGGGGATATGCCCTAGAGTCAATTTGTACTTATACTATTGTCATTATGTTTTATATAATAATATGAGGCTTTCCTTTCCATGAATAGTGAGTTTTGTTTTGTTGGTCATCAAGTACGTGACTTGATAGTAAAACCCTACAATGAATACAATGACTATTCTAAAACTGTCCCTGATTGATTATTATTATTGAAATAATAATAAATTAAGACTAGTATGTTTGTGACTTGATGGCTATGTTTTACTGGCCATGGATATTTGTGATATTGAATCAAGACATAAATAAATGTTAGAGAACATTGTATTGGACATGACCCACTGTGAGAGTACTTCATGGAATATGTCATAAGTACTTTCTAGCCATAATAATATTGAAAGTCCTTCGACCTAAATTCATCATAGTTTCATACTTGATAAATTCTATATTTTGACATTGTCTAAAGTTGTCTTTAATCAGATAATAAATTAGACTACTGTTGGATATAGAATAAATCAAGGAGAGGAATATGATTAATTGTGAAGGAATTTGTCCCTCTCAGTTATGAGAGAGATATCCACGGGCTCCTTGATAAGTTAGACTGTTAAAAATACATGGCCGTGCTCAAATATATCAATCTAAGATATTGATATAATTTGTTTGAATAGTCTACTATGAAATCAAGAAATAATTGATTAAGCTTAATAAGGATGACATGCTCTGTGCCTTATGCTTAATCTGGATATCGTGTGACAAAATGACTAAATATAAAATTATGGTTTGGTTCAAAGAGATCACCGATCTTCATTTAACCTGGATAGTTATAATGTTTTGCTAGAAACCGCTTATAACTCATGGGCCATTTAAATATGATTTAGGCACACTGTCAGTGTTAAATGAACCTATAGGGTCACACAATAAGCGAACTTGTTAGGTTATTTTTCTGGTGACCAGGTTCGATGAATCTGGAAATATGTCTAAGTTAATCGTACTTAGAAAATTTACCAGATACAATGAATCTGGAAATATGTCCACATTCGATGTATCTGGATGATGTTCAGATTATAAGAATCTGACTCGGTAAATTAATTAGTTAAATTACCGAGATAATGGCAAAATCTTATCATATCAGTTTTAATTTAATTTGAATTTAAATTAGAATATGATAAGATATTATTAGGGTTGGACTCTAAGAGGTTCGGGGGTTTTTAAGAAAACCCTAGCCGTCTTTTCAATAGTCCAATTTTTTCGATTGAGAACATTCGTGCCATTCCCTACCAGAAAAGGAAAAAAAAAACCTCTCAAACCCTAAGCGCTAGCACTCCCTGGATATGGAGTGAGTTCGCTGTGTGTATCCGATAGAGGACGTTCGCATACTGCAGCGTCTGGTGATTGTTCGGGTTGAACGTACAACAGCGCAACCAGAGGTAATTCTTAAACATTAGATCTTTTTAATCGTTTACTTGGATCATCGGGAGGAATTCATGGATGTTTTCCGCATTTAGGAGTCCACGAATTCTAACACTTTGTTCTTAGATTTTCATGTCGGTTATTAGCCTGCTTCTTTGTGAATGGTCATTGATTTGCTGTTGACTTTTTTTTTTCCTTTGTAATAAAAAATTTTGTTCCTTATGTAGAGAATGAAACAATTACGAATGCTTCAAAATCAGTTATGCACACACATACACGTATTATGTTTATTGAAAGGGAGGCAAAAATGTGCCAATCTTCATTGAAACAATTATGATTTCCTTTTGTAGTGGAGCATGTACTGAAGTATGCTTTTATTTGCATATAATGGTGAGAATATTATGGATACCCAACCTCGTGTTGAAAAGTATGCCCTCAAATACTATGTATTATGTGTAAATATATTGTCATAAAATATTTTTTCATTCAATTTAGTTTGTTTTCTATATTATTGTACGTTTAAGGTCCAAGTATGACAAGTACTTGTCTGTATGTTAGGTCGTTCTTCACAATAAGGTATAGACTGTGGGTACTTGCCATACAAGTAAAATTGAGTTCTTAATCGTTTGATGGAACTGGGTATTTCATCAAGGTAAAACTATTATGCCATAAGTTCCAATAAGAAATGGTTTTCCTTGAATCAGTGAGTGGTTTACTCACATCATTGGCATAAGCGTATTTCGAATAAGTAGAATTGGACCTATAGTAGTGGTCTCTCTTAAAGTACTATAATTATAGATACCAAACTATTACTGTTACAACATGGACGGATACCTTCATACTTGAGTATAAGTTGGTGGTCTGGCGATGCTAGGGTTTTGCACTTTGATATATGTTGAATGAGATTTCTTTTGTGAGATCAATAACATTTTACGTTGGGTATATTACTCTAGTTACTTAAGACGGATTCATGCAACAGAGTTTCTATATTTCACTTAGTGAAGTTAAATCACCCATTGTGATTGTTCAGGATAATCTAATAATCTAGGGCTTTGGGAACGTAACTCTAGAATGTGTGCTTTTGGATAGCTTATAATGATGAGCAAGTACATTCGAGTGAGTCATGGATTATCGGATTAGAGATCTAAGGATGGTTGATGTCTTTGATATAAGTGTTAGTATATTTATCATGTCTTATTGATGGGTGTTATATAGAGGAGTATTTTCGTCATTTCACCTGTAGGTCGCAGACATTACTTTAGCAATATTATTATTGGGTCAATATTTCTAGATGGTGATAAATAAGAACATTTAAAATGGTAAAATGCAGCTATTTAATAGTAAGAGCATTTTAGTCATTTTAGTAGACATGAATAATATGTCTCTTAATCCTCGGAGTAGCTCAAGTTACCTTGGTGTTATTTAGACACAATTTGGGCTTAATAAATAATTTTTTGGAAGAGATTAAAATTTATTCTAAGAGTCCAATTAGAATTAATTAATTAGTCTTAGTTTTTTATAAGGCTATAAAAGATAATTAATTAATTGAGAGAGTTGGGCCAGAATAAAATAAATAACTAGACTGATATATGTTGATATATATTAAGAGTCCAATTAGAATTAATTAATTAGTTTTGAGTTTTTTATAAGGCTAGAAAAGATAATTAATTAATTGAGAGAGTTGGGCTGGAATAAATTAAATAATTGGACTGATATATGTTGACATATATTAAGAGTTTAATTAGAATTAATTAATCAGTCTTGGGTATTTAATGAAACTCAGAAAGGATAATTAATTAATTAAAATGATTGGACCAATCTTGGATTAGTTTCGGAGCACAATACCAAGTCCATTAGGGCTTAGTGTTTTCGGCTATCAAGCCCTAAGGCTGGCTGAAATTAAGGTGCAAGATAGGGAGGAAAAATAACGTAAGTTTTTCTTGAGCTCTCTGTGTGTGTGTGCCATCTCTTCCTCTTGTTCTCGTTCTTCTCTTCTTTCTCCCTTGGAGATGTTTTGATTATCTAAAAAAGGAACTTTCACCAAATTAATCCAAGAGTAAGGTAGAATCATACTTCGGAAGATGAAGAGATAAAGTTTGGGGACGTTTGATGCATAGGAGTAGAAGATTGGCGGGAATACCGGTCAAATCATAGGCGCATTCTTTTCCCTTTCCAACGCAAGTTCCAGTGCAACCCGGACCTTCGTTGGTTAATCAGCGACCAATAAGGAAAAGTAAGTACTCTCTCCTAAATGTAGCTCAGAAAATTGAAAAATTTTTTGCTGCATTTTCTTTGACATTTTCCTTTTTTATCCTTCACCTTGCGCAAATCTTATTATTAATAATTTTATATATATATATATATTTATTTATATATGCGTGCTTGTATGCATGCATATGTGTGTGAAATTAAAATAGAGTAATAAATTAGAAAGGTACCAATCCAAGTAGCCTGCTTATTAACACTAACGAAATTAAAATCATACCAAAAAAAAAAAAAAGAAAATTACAAAAGTGGACACAAAAAGGACACTTTGTTCTATTCATGGCTAGTATCATTGTGAACTTAAACTTCAAAACCTCAGTAATATCCATTTTACAATATATTTTCATATAATTTTATATACAAACTTTATGCAGTGTCTAGGTAGAAGGGAAAACTTGGAACAAGTTTAGTTGTTGTTATTTGTAATATTTTAGGTTAATATAATTGTTCAAAATAAATTTTCTTTTTTCCTTTTTATTTCTCAATATACTTTCAACAACATAATTAGGGTAATAAAATTTCATTTGTATGTTATGATTTCCCGTACGTTTTCATTATATTTAATTGTTTATTTGCATAAATTTCATTAAGTAAATATACTCTTTGTCTCGACCTTGACTCTTCGATCACCGTCAATTTCTTGAAATTATAATAATAATAATAATAATTTTAATTTAGACAAAATTAATTATATATATTTAAAATAAATATTAAAATAATACTCACTCCATTTCAAAATACTTGTTTATGATTTTTTTTTGTATCAAAATACTTATTCATGTATATATTTCTAAAACTAATGATTAGTTTTTTTTTTCTATTTTACCCTCATTTATTTTAAATTAACTGCACAACTTTTCAAAACTCTTCTTTCTTTTTGAGAATTTTTACCAACTAATAGCTATTATATTTTTAATATGGGTAGAATATAAATTTTATCTAAATTGTAGTATTATTTTTAACACATTTAATATGTGTGCACAAGACTTCATAAATAAATATTTTGAAATGGAGGGAGTATATTTTGTTGCACTAGATTCACTTTACTAGGAAATATAAAAATTTTGACCAAACTAATGATATCATTTGAATTTGGGACGTTCCATACATACGATGAAAAAGTTAGAGGGTGTTTATTGCTACAAATAAAAGATATGGTTGTCAACCTGATAATCAAGAGAAGTTTAGGGGGTTTACTGAAATTAGCCCTAAATTGAATCGCGCTTTTCCTTCTTGTCGGGCCCAGACGGCGGCCCATAATCTAGAATCTCTTTCCGCCGAAAAGGGTTGACCAAAAGAACAGAGATGCCGCGGCGGCCCATCAGCCAATAAATTATTCAATAAAGGAGGAGCCGAAGACACTGGGACTGCCATTGAGTTCTCAAGAGAATTCGAATTTGTGGACGCTTTCAGTTTGTAACATCTCTCTAGTGCCTCTACCCCTATCCCTGAAAGAGATGTCCAACAAACCCAGAGCCTCCCAGTTTTTCTGGATCGCTATATTTCACAGCAATTGCAGTAATCCATCATTTCTGAGCAAACCCAACAACACATTCTCTGCCCAAAATGTCTCTCACAATTAAGCTTCATTGCACAGCCACCGGATATACACATTTGCATAGTACATTCAAGAGGACTAGTTTTGCTACTAAGTTTCTATCAAAGCCAATTTACCACACCGATTCATTAGCCCCGCTAGTGTTTTCTCAAGGAAAGATGGCATCTTTACCTTCTTCTTTTTCAAAAGGGTCTCTGATCGTTAAGAGTTCTTTGATTGAGCCTGATGGGGGCTCATTGGTGGATCTTGTTGTGCCCGAGAATCAGAGGGCTGCAAAGGTTTTGGAGGCTGAGTCATTGCCTAAGGTGAAGCTGACTAGGATTGATCTCGAGTGGGTTCACGTGATCAGCGAAGGTTGGGCCAGTCCGCTGAATGGGTTCATGAGGGAACACGAGTACTTGCAGAGCTTGCATTTCAATAGCTTAAGAATGAAAGATGGGTCTGTGGTTAATATGTCTCTTCCTATAGTTTTAGCTATTGACAATGGGGATAAAGAAAATGTTGGGACGTCCACTGATGTTGCATTGATCGGCCCTGATGAAAATTTGGTTGGCATTCTTAGAAGGTTAGCGATTGTCCAAAATATTTAATTTCAGCCATCTTTTTAGTTTTCTTCACCATTTGCTCCCTTTTCTGCTACTTCAAATTTTTTATCTTATTTTATTGTGCCTGTTAACTATCCTTTTTTTCTTTTCAAATGCCGAAGAGGTTCTAATCTCGAGCTTTGTGTGTCTTCTCCCAACTCAATTTCTCATTTGTCACAACGTGATTCTCTGCTAGGTTTAGGTATGATCAGAACACACTAAACTTAGAATGAGGCATACATTATCCAGCTGACCACTTTCTTTCCTCACTACGCTTTTCTTCTGTCAGTATGTTGCTTCCTGTTTTCCTGCCAATAATACAAAAATGGTCTTGGAGAAACTACTTAATCTATCAATTGAATACGAGAACTTGATTTTTAATATTGGATCCTCTGCGCAGCATGTAAGCCATGAAAATTAAAGGTTTTATGGACAAGGTAGAAGTAATATAGTGATGGCAGTTCTGCAAGTTCATGGTAACATGAAAATTATCAACTTATCTGAGTTTTTATCTTGGTGTTAGGTCTTAGTTTAATGTTGAAGCAGAAACATGTAAATCTTAATTTCTGTGTTGCCGAACTGATGTGCGATAATAAATTCCTTTGTTTCAGTATATTAGTCCAGTATCTATTGGATATTACATTCATCAAATGTACTTAGTGCTGCACTTGAACACTTAGATGGCTGTTTGTTTTGATGCCCTCATCTTTTTCAATACTCAACTTGATGAGTATTTCAATTAGGTGATTCTAGTAAACGGTGATTGGAATGTTGTGTTAGGTTCAAATTAATGTAGTAGTTGCTACCAGTCTCCAAATACGAGTAGAATCATGACCTTTAGCCAACCTATTGCACTGAGTCAGTCTGAGTGTCATTGATAATGAATAGTTTTGGAACCCTCATTATCTGGTTATGATGATGCATAATGATGCCAAATTTTCTTTCTGCTACAGCATTGAAATATTTAAGCACAACAAAGAAGAGAGAATTGCCAGAACATGGGGAAATACTGCTCCAGGATTACCTTATGTGGAGGAGGTAGTCACTCCAGCAGGAAACTGGCTAATTGGTGGAGATCTGGAAGTGCTAGAGCCTATCAAATATAATGATGGTCTTGATCATTATAGGCTGTCCCCCCAACAGCTGAGGAAAGAATTCGATCGCCGCCAGGCTGATGCAGTTTTTGCTTTTCAGCTGAGGAATCCAGTGCATAATGGCCATGCTCTTCTAATGAATGATACACGTAAGCGACTTTTGGAGATGGGGTATAAAAATCCAATTCTGTTGCTTCATCCTTTGGGGGGTTTTGTAAAGGCAGATGATGTGCCATTGGATGTTCGCATGGAACAGCATAGCAAGGTTAATTCGCAAGTCTCATAAGTTTACCTTTTTCCCTTTGGTTGAGTACAAGAGAATAGTTACCTCTTAAGCTAGTCTTAGACTTCACAGAAGGTTCTGATTAGCAGTATTTGATAAAAACCTAACTTGCCTTCATGATTTTCAAGTAGAAAGTGAATTAAGGATAGCTCACTTAAAGCACCTAGACATTAAATAGGTGACGGTTGTTCAATGTAAAATGTTAAGTACACTTAAAAGCCGCCTCCCTTTGCCACACATCTACATTTCCAAAGACACCTTTTTATGTTGCCAGATGCAATTCTTTTCTCCTTTCTGTCATTCTGTCATTCTTTCTTCTTTTTAATGGTATACCACATGCTTCAACATAAAGTATATATGTTTCATAACTGCAGCAAGTTAAATTAATATGCAATGACAAAATGATAATAATTGGAATGAAGTCCATCATTTTGCTTTGTTTGAAAGCAGAAAGGAAGCAACACTTCAAGCAAAGAGCATGTTTTAGGGTAGTGAAAGTGTAAAACCTGGATGCCAGTTAATGTCATCTCTCTTTCAACTAGAGTTGCAGTTGGGATATCCGTTACTTAATACTTTTTGCTGGCATTTGTATTTCTTTCTGATGCTTTAGTGATAGTTTTAGTATCATGAATTGTTTCCAACATAAGTTTAGCTCTTCCACTTGCAACAAGTTGGTGTTATCCATTATATCACAAGTTTGCAACTTCATCTGCCAGAGAAGTAATGAACAACTTTGTCTTCATTTCTACCATATTTAAAATTTTGAGTTCCACTATGGTACAAATTTTTTTATTCTGTGCAGGTTCTAGAAGATGGAGTTCTTGATCCTGAGACAACAATAGTTGCAATATTTCCCTCCCCAATGCATTATGCAGGACCAACTGAAGTACAATGGCATGCAAAAGCACGTATCAATGCGGGTGCCAATTTCTATATCGTAGGTCGTGATCCTGCTGGTATGGGCCATCCAACAGAGAAAAGGGACTTGTATGATCCTGATCACGGGAAGAAAGTTTTAAGCATGGCTCCTGGTCTTGAAAAATTACACATTCTGCCATTCAGGGTATGTCCTGCACCACGTTCATCTGCAATGGCTTTCAAGCTCTATGCTTCTGATATGATTTTTCATCTCTGTTCATCTACTTTCTTGGCTTATACTTCTTGTAACCTTTTCTCCCTGACCTTTCATTTTGAATCTGCTTGCTTTCTTATATTTTATAACTTCCTCTTTGGCCCTATACTTTGTTTCATGAAATTCTGGAGGTTAAGGCAAATATTCTTATGCTCACAATCTTTACAGTAATAGAAGATCTACAAAAACACTAGATAAATAGAACTGCATTGAGCTGCTACAAATTCAGCAAAAATAAAATCTAACAAATTACAGTCAAATGAAAGTGCTTCTGATGGATTCCCTAGTGGTCTTTAGCTGAACTTACATTTGATATATAGTTCTGTTGAATCTGACGGGCTGGAGAAGTACTTGCAAACACCAAACACTGTTCTAACAGAGGAGGGTATGCATTTTTCATTTTCAAAAAAGGAGAAATTACTAGAAAATGAATGTTTGCTCATGTCATTTTAGGTATCTAAGTGAAATGACAGAAATATCAGTTGACCTGCTTGGCTAATAAATGTACACAACAAATTGATAGGTGTTTAGTTAGATTTGATTGGCCATAACTATAAATTTTGGTTCCTAGTTGAATCTAATCCAAATACTAAAGTTTGATTAGTTTGATTTTGATGCAGTTTCCATGAATTTTTCCATCCATCCTTGTTGTGTTGGGCATATCTTGATCTACTGGAGTTAGGATCTTGTGACATTTTGGATCTTCTTCTGTTTTCGTGGACACTTAAAGAATCTAAATTCTTCACAGTTATTCTATGTGTTTGCTATGTTCCTCAGAGTCATCAAAACTTCTATGAGCCTGATTCATGGACTTATTTATTCATATATATTCTTTTCTGTTGCCAACTAAAATATTCGAGTGTTTAGAATTTGGTAGATTGGTGTTTCCTGATGTATAATAAAGTCCGAAAGTTAAGGCATGTTTTGAAAAAAGAAAGTTGAGTTTCTTTTTTCTGATTTTTGGTGCATCTTAGTTTCATGCTGGTAAGTCCTTTTGTTCTGAATGTATAATAAAGTCTGAAACTTAAGGCGTGTTTTGAACTAAAAAAGTTGAGTTTCATTTTTCTGATGTTTGGTGCATCTTAGTTTCATGCTGGTAAGTCATTTATTCTGAGCTGCTATTAGTAATAATGTGCTCTGAATGTCCTGAATCTTTACCGCATTTCAGGTGGCAGCATATGATACGGTCGAAAGAAGGATGGCATTTTTTGACCCATCACGTGCCAATGATTTTCTCTTCATCTCTGGAACCAAGGTAAGCATCTGCTCTTTTCCCTGTTTATCCAGAGTCCTATTATACAGGAAAAATTCAGACAAAAGAAGCTAAGGGAAGTTGAATCTCCATTATTATGAAAATTGTTTGTGATGTTTATTTCCTCCAAGTGTAGAGCTGTTGTAATTATTTGGGTCAACTAGTCAAGTATGAATTGGGATCATTTTTTATGTATGAACTATGTCTAGTCCAGGGCTGGCTCACGCTTGCAATCTGGAGTGTAACTGGAAATTCCAAGAGTGGCAGCTATATACACTATTGACATAGAGTTACAAGCTACTTGTATATAGGCATTCAGTGCATATCCTTAAAGTAATTTACATAACAATTGAAATTCCACTAGAACATGTTAATGTAGTTCAACTGGGCTGTTCCTAGGGGAAAAATAAAAGAAGGATAATAGAATCATCTTTCTTGGGGATAGTTTTTCCTTTTCCTTTCCGGTTTGCCATGCCAGGAAGGCGGGAGGAATAGTTTTTCCTTTTTTTGGAGCTTCCTTTTACTTTAGTGTTATGTGATTGTGTGGGAAACTGTTCTAGCATGGGATAAAGCTGTGTCAATGTTGTTTAACCGTTTGCTTGTTTCATTTACCCCCCCCCCCCCTCCCCCGAAAAAAAAAGACCCAAAGGAGCTGGATTCTCTAGTTTGGACTAAAATTTTGCATGACATCACGAGTGTATAGATGTTTTCCTATAGTTAGTACCTGTCTGTACTTCCACCAGAGGTTTTGCTCAGGTTTTTCCTTATGAATGTGGAAAATTATCATTGATTTCTAATATGTGATCTAATACACAATTGCAGATGCGAACTTATGCAAGAAATGGTGAGAATCCTCCTGATGGATTTATGTGCCCTGGTGGATGGGAAGTCTTGGTTAAATACTATGAGAGATTGCAAGCACGGGAGGCGGCACAAAATTCGACTGTGCTAGCCGCATAGGCATCATTCCAGTAACATTCATCAGTGGGCAATTTTAGTGTTACGAGGAGCCATCCATAGCAACATTTTAAGTTTTGTGCATTACCATAAAGGTAGAGGTATGCCACCAGCAGATTAACAATAAACCTGAGCAATTATTTGAATGCCACATCCCATTTTCTTGGATGCTGACATCCTCAGCCTTTTGTTATTTTTCCATTGACTTATAATGTATTGATATCAGTTATTAACTTTATAAATGGGAATGAAATAGAACAGGTTGATGTGTCCTTGTTCCAGCAATGGATGTACTTTGAATCTCCTGAACACAAGACTATGCTTGTTCTTTTCAACCTGATTATATTTGTCATGAATTTTAGTTTGTTATTGCTACGAGGGTCAGAGGGTGCGAGGTTGAATGATAATGACACATCGGGAAGACTTCAGTCTTTGTAATTTGAAGAATTGAGCATCTAAAAATAATATAGCTAGCATTGGTTTCTTAACTTCCGGAAAAATGCAAGAATTTAGATTTTCTATGGCATTTGGATCAAATTAGACTTGTTGGTTCAGCTGGTCGGACACTTTTGGAACTCTAAGCCAACCTGTCTGATGTGCTAGTCTTTGCATCACTTTTCATATGCTTGTGTCTGAATAATTAGAAACGACCTTCTGTAGTTGGATGGCTCGGCGGAATGCTTATGTTTCCTTTGGATTACTGAGCAAGCCTTTGTTTGTATGCATTGCATAATTTTTCATATGGTTATGTCTGAATAATTAGAAACAACCTTCTGTAGCTGGATGTTTCGTTCAACTGCTAACACAAAGCTTCTGTTTTTTGGATTACTTAACAAGCCTTTGTTCATATTGTGCTTTCTAGAAATATACGGTTTTCCGGGGGTTTTTTATCAAAATGGTAAGGTTTTATATATGAACTCCGGAGGGGGTAAGAAATTTGAGTAACCCCCTTGGAGGAAGACGGCACTTCGCGTCTGGCAGACGCGAAGTCTAGTGCTCCACAATTCCCCATCAAATTCTTCACCCAATAAATGTAAAATACCTTTTACGGATCTGACAAAGACACCTATTTCCTCAATTTACAATCCGTTTGCATTGCTAATTTTTTAACATTTCATTTGCATTGTTTTTTTTTTAATTTCACATTAATTTTTTAGTTTTAATTAATTAATTTTTTATTTAAATAAACGGTTATATTAAATATTTAATAAATTTTTTTATTTAATTCTGATCACAATATAAAATGACAATTTTTTATTAAAATTTAAAATTATTTTAATTCTCGATTAATATAAAAATTAAATTTTAATTTATTTTTATCATCAAAAAATGATAATAAATTTTAATTTTTTAATTTATTTTATTATCTTTAATCTATTAAATATAATATTTTTGAAATGATAACTTTTTATTTTTCTAATTTCTTTAAATTTAAATTTTATTTTTAGAGTTTAATTTAAAATTTTAGATGCTAAAATTTAATTATAATTATGTATAAAATTTACTTATAATTAATTTTAAATGTCAATAACGTACCCCTAAAATCTTCACGAGGTTTGACAATTTGATTTCTCTGCATGATTTCTCTACAGAGAAATCCTTTAAAAAAAACATGACTTCTCTGTTTTATTATATGTAGACATGTAATTTTGGCTCTATTTAATTTAATTTTTTATTTAAATAAACAATTATAATCAATAATTTTTTTGATTTAGCCTTGTTCACAATATAAAATTATAGTTATTTTTATTAAATTTTTAAATAATTTTAAATCTCAATTAATACTAAAATTGAATCCTAATTTATTTTTATCATAAAAATGGAAATAATTTTTAAAATTTTAAATTTATTTTATTATTTATCTTTAATCCGTTAAACATAATAGTTGTGAAATATTAAATTTATTGTTTTTCTAATTTCTTTAAATTTAATTTTAATTTTTAGATGCTCAAATATAATTACAATTATGTATAATTAATTTTAAATGTGTACGTTAAAAACATGTAATAATTTTTTTGAATTTCACATTAATTCGTTAGCGTAAATATTATTATACGTAGACATGTACTTTATTTTATTATTTATGTTTAATCCATTAAACATAATATTTTTGAAAATAATTAATTATTTTTCTAATGCTTTTAAATTTAATTTTAATTGTTAGAGTTTAATTTATTATTTTGAATGTTAAAATTTAATTACAATTATGTATAAAAATTAATTATAATTAATTTTAAATGTCAATAACGTACGCATAAAATCGTCAGAACGAAATATGAAAACTAGTCCTACAATGAAACCCTCGACGGTGCCGCTGAGGTTGAACTCGTCTCGCTGGTTGTTGCTGAGGATGTGCTTCAAGTTGTCCCTCTTCTTGTTCATATATAGCGTACGACGGACCTACATCGTCCTCAGATTGTCTATACTGTCTACGAGATAATTTAGTGGATGTACCAGCAGCAAACTCGCTCCCCGAAGAAACATACCTAAGATCGAAAATTATGTGCTGCGGAGTTAAAAAATCATCGTGATCACCTGAAACCGTTGCACCAGGGACGAAGTCATCTGTAGCTGGCGGAACTGGAACGTAGTCATCACTGACCGCTGCAGGAGCGCCTGGCACATAAATATCTTCATCTCCATACACCGGTAAGTAGTAATGCTGCAGGGGAACCTCCTCAACTGCAGCGCGCTGACGTGCTCGTCTACCGCCCCGCCTTATTGGTGGTTCTTGTCAAGGTACTTGTTGCGGAATCGGCGGTATCGGATCAGCAGCATACGATCGTCTGGCTGGCTCATATGGCATTCAATTTAGACGACCGGATTTGCCACTGGCAGCCAAAGTACGCATGGCAATATCGGACATTCTTCCGATTGCCTGCGCGTATGATGCATCATGCTGAGACGCTTCATTACCTATGTACCAGATCCGGTGCAGTGCGTCGATCTGCATATGTATTTTCAAGAATATCATTAAAATTTTAAATAAATCATAATTCTATATATATATTTATTTGAACGAGGAAAAATAGACTTATGAGATTTGGTTGTTGTATGGTAGGATTGCTAATTAATCGCCGTGTGTGAGTCCAATACCATGCAAAATAATCAGGCGTAACAACAGCTTTCCTGAAAGTGGGCTGTCCGGTGATGGTAGAAGCATGTCTGTTGATCCAATTAGCACGGTGTAGCGCATCCACCTCATCCCATCCAGCACCAGTAGTACGTAGGTCCCGCTAATGTAGATTTGACCCCGTGTCAACAGTATTCGGAATTATTTGCAACAATTCAAATTGTCACATAACTCGATCGGGGCAATGTAGCTCAATCGTCTCCTAACACAGTATAGATGTGACAGATATCCAAATTTGTTGGACATGCGTACAGTACAGAGGTAGAGATGCTAACATGTTCGCATCATAAGGTTGCCAAATAAATTACAAAATAAATAAATTTAGTTTCAAAAAATAAATAACAATAAATATTATTTAAAATTCGATTACAAGCTAATAATATCGTAGTAATACATACGTGATTGTATCGCATCCGATCCGATTGATCTCTGTACGCAATAAGCACATGTGTTGGCGAGCGGGACAATTCCAGTGGACTCTGCCATACTGCTCCCCTAAGCACATTCGGACCAATGTCTTCCACCAGACGTACTCTATCGGGTCTAATAGTGGAAATGCGCTCCCAAACCCATAACTGTACTTCCAGTGAAATAATAATATTAGAAAAATATGATTGATTTAACATAATTAAATTTACATTTTGGATTTTAATTCATACATGAATCAATAGAAGTGGACCACTGATCTGATGCGCCGTATAAACAGTAGCGTTGCACATATAGTGAAGGATTCCGTAATAGGCATGGGGTTGTGTTGTTCTGCAACGTTTGTATCTGTTACATTTTGAATCTGTACCATCTCATGATGAACGTACAAATCGATTGGTTGTCCCTTCACGGTGGATGCATAGTCCCACAATCCATCCATATCTTCATCGTCACAAATAGAAATTGTTGTAGACCTTAGCACAGCGCCAAAAAGAGTATCTTCAGTTATTTGCAATTGAACAGTAAACATATCCCACCCACGAAGTGTATATATTTTGTTGATTAAACCGAGGTAACTAACTCGATTTTTAACAATCAATGCCTTGCGACATGGACCGTTAAAAAAATCACCGTTTGGGGTACGTATAATCTCGTAATCCCAATACAACCGTAATCTAACAGGTTGTTCTAGTGACATTGTGCCTAAATAAACAATGTAAAATAATTTTTCTATTAAAAAAATAATAAATAATGTCGCAACATTGAATTACTATATGAAACCAATATCATTATTATTCAACACATCTCAACCCAAAATAATATATTATGCTATACAATAGAATATCAATATAAAAAAAGTAAATTAACATGGACAAAAATAATAAAAATCATCACAAATAATAAAAAACTAATTATAAAAAAGATATAACTATTTTTTAACACGGAGATAAATTACAATTAAATTAAATTAAATTAAATCAAATTAAATATAAAGAAAACAACTAACTAAAAACTATAAATAAATTAAATTATTAAATTCACCATAAAAGCTAAATTAATATACATCAATTAATCGTTACAAATAATCAAATATCAAATATCAAACAAAATATAACGATTTTTTAACATGGATGTAAATTAAATTAAATTAAATATAAAAAAATTAGCTAAAAATTACAAAAAATTAAATTATTGAATTCACCATAAATGCTAAATTAATATAAATCAATTAATCATCACAAATAATTAAATATCAAATATCAAACAAAATATAATGATTTTTTAACATGGACGTAAATTAAATTAAATTAAATTAAATATAAAAAAAATTAACTAAAAATTACAAAAAATTAAATTATTAAATTCACCATAAAAGCTAAATTAATATAAATCAATTAATCGTCACAAATAATCAAATATCAAACAAAATATAACGATTTTTTAACATGGACGTAAATTAACTTAAATTAAATATAAAAAATTAGCTAAAAATTACAAAAAATTAAATTATTAAATTCACCATAAAAGTTAAATTAATATAAATCAATTAATCGTCACAAATAATCAAATATCAAACAAAATATAACGATTTTTTAACATGGACGTAAATTAAATTAAATTAAATATAAAAAAAACTAACTAAAAATTACAAAAAGTTAAATTATTAAATTCACCATAAAAGTTAAATTAATATAAATCAATTAATCGTCACAAATAATCAAATATCAAATATCAAACAAAATATAATGATTTTTTAACACGGACGTAGATTAAATTAAATTAAATATAAAAAATTAGCTAAAAATTACAAAAAAAATAAATTATTAAATTCACCATAAAAGCTAAATTAATATAAATCAATTAATCGTCACAAATAATCAAATATCAAATATCAAACAAAATATAATGATTTTTTAACATGGACGTAAATTAAATTAAATTAAATATAAAAAAAACTAACTAAAAATTACAAAAAATTAAATTATTAAATTCACCATAAAAGCTAAATTAATATAAATCAATTAATCGTCACAAATAATCAAATATCAAATATCAAACAAAATATAACGATTTTTTAACACGGACGTAGATTAAATTAAATTAAATATAAAAAACTAGCTAAAAATTACAAAAAAAATAAATTATTAAATTCACCATAAAAGCTAAATTAATATAAATCAATTAATCGTCACAAATAATCAAATATCAAATATCAAACAAAATATAATGATTTTTTAACATGGACGTAAATTAAATTAAATTAAATATAAAAAATAACTAACTAAAAATTACAAATAAATTAAATTATTGAATTTACCATAAAACTAAATTAATATAAATCAATTAATCAATTAAATTATATATTTTTCGTTTAATTTATATTAATATTTTTCTATTCAAATTATTAGAAATAATAAGTCGATCATTTTTTCTTTAACCAAACAATAAGTAATTTAGTCAAATATCAACCATACACATTTTATACCATTCAACAAAATATAAAATAGACAAAATTAATAATTTACTTTACATTTTGATTAAACAGATCAAAACATATTATAAATCAATCAACATTTTGATAAACATAATATCCAAAAATCCCAATAATTTCACTACAAGTGCATAATTTAATAATTAATTTTTAATATTAAATTCAAATATATCTATTTAAATAAATAAATAAATTGATACAATTTCTATTTTTTTTTAAAAAACCTGTAATATAGAAGTCGCGTGTATGGCTCGGGTGCACAGGCAGCAACACTTTTTCGCTTCTTGTAATTTCAGCACAAACCTTCGATGAATGCCACGGCGGGAGAAGAAAATATGTTAAAAATAGTGCGTCACAATCTTCAACCGACTTTCAGCTATTCTGTTGTAATTGAGAGAAGATAAGATTTGAGAGAAGAAATGAACTGCGAATGCAAAGGCTTGCGAAGAAATGAGAAATGCGAATGCAAAAAATGAAATGAACGGCGAAGGCTTGCATTTTATAAGTAAAATGATGTCTGTTACTCCCGTTAATGCTGCATAAAGCGGAAGATTCCACTGAATAAAGTGGAGGGGGGAATCTGGCAGACAAGCTCGTGTCTGACAGACACGAGCTTGTCAGCCATCAGTTTGCCAGACACCTTTTTGCAACCTTTCTGTCCAAGTTCGAAAACTTTTTTTTTTTTGTTCGAAGCAGCATTCCTCGTGTTTGTCAAATACGAGGTGCAGCTGCTCCTCGTGTCTGGCAGACACAAGGTCCCTCCACTCGGAGAATCCTCCAAAAAACATATCCTCATCCGGATATCGTTTTGAAAATTGCACCATTTTGGTCAAAAATCCGTTTCCCGAGCAAATAGTTCTGTAAATGAGGAGTTTTGGGTGCTAAATTGCTTACAGCATCATGGCACATGATTTCATGGCAAATGGAGCAAAGGCACTGAATGCTGGCTTGTTCTTACATCCTCCTTGGGTTTATAAACCCGTACCAATAGGCAAAGTTTGAAATCTCGGAATTGGCAAGAGTGTATATTTTCCAGTTCAGTAGTTAATAAAGCATGCTTGCTCAAGTTCGTTTTTTTTAACCTCTTTCTACTTCTGACTGCTTGCGGTAGGTTGTGATTCAAAATGAAATGACAATTGATAAACAAAAAACAGAGGATGCCAGCTGAGAAAGCTGTTAAGTAGGATCCAGCTGTCTGTACCTAGGATTAGATGTTTTTTGCAATCAAAATATCATGCTGACCGCTTCTTGCATCTTTGATTGTTAATGTGATGCGCCCACCACAGAACTGCAATGTCAAAGAGATATTTACAGAGGTGAAAACTGCAGTTGTGATATGATGTACAAATGTAGCCAGAGAAAGGGCATGTCTAAGTCATCAGCCTTCCTGGGTTGCGTTAACTAACGACTAACCTGGAGATTTTGGTCCGAACAAATCGTTCAATGAACATGGAAAATGCCCTTGTTTGGGCAAATAACATGGAAGGGAGAGTCATATATGTGATTTGTTTGGGACATTAATTCACTTTTCTACAGCATTGGCATTCTTGGGTGCAGCCTGTTGTTTGGGACTTCTTGTTCTTGTTATTATTTGGTTCTCAGACTTCATTAAACTCTTTCCATGACCAATTTTGTGTTAAATGCAAGCCATGCAGCAAATTATCCACCCTGGCTCGGGAGGAATTCTTACATGGACCGTGGATCTGTGGACCAATTGCATTGATGAATTATACCGTATAATTTATGTTGTACGCAGTACAACTTATCAATGCCGTTAGTCCGTGGACCATGCTAGAATTTTCCTTGGCTCGGACCCTCTGAATATAATGGCGTTTCCTTGTGTAGGTTGCAAAATTGATTGTGCTTTAAGAGTGAGATCAATTCATGTGGATGTTTAATTCATGTGTTATATATGCAGTACATGTGATGATTGATCAAAGTATATGGCTTAGGTACATCCGTAAGTCCTTCTTGTAGTGTTGAGGACTCCATCAATGAGCTGTAGTGGGGCCGTTGATATATAATCTGTATCTGGGCTTGTCTCTTGTAAATTTCTGGTTATGATTTTGGTCGTGTCAACTTGAGGTTCTATGACATCATTAATGCATTCTTGAACCAAAGACTTCATTGAACTGTGTCTTAAGGAAAGATGAATTCTTTTAAGATGCTCATAATTTCTTAAAAGAGGTCTCCACATAAAACTCTTTGGGGTATAGGCACTTGGCATCTCAAAATTTATCGCGTAATATGTTGAATGCAGCCTGCTCTGAGCTTTTCTCAGTAGCAAGAAACAATAATAGTTTGCAGTCTGTTTTCATGGTTGATACTACATATGATACGTAAGGGGAAACATCATCTTATGCAGCAGATGGATGGACGTTTTTATCAATCTTGGAAGTGGTTTCTTGGAAGAGATGGGGAGACAAATGCCAGCAAGAGTAAGTATATACTTTGAACCGATTGAAGGAGAGGAAATAATCCCATCAGGGGTTGTTTGAAATTAAATTCTGGGATGAAAAAACTGAGCTGGGTGAGTAGGTTGACATAACAACAAGTCCTTACAATGTTGTCTTTACAAGAGAGAATGGGAGCAAAAGTAACATGGCCGTCATGTGCTTAACAGAGGTCACTTTCTACCCTTGTAATTTGGCTTTGCCTGAGAGCTAACGTTTAAGTCTCTGCCTTTCGGTGAGAACAATGGGACCAGCAGTCTGCTACTTCCTTGTGTTTTTATCACATATTGAGTAACAAATCTCATTCACAGAACATGGGATGGCCTTCAAAGACTCGTCCCATGGGCCATTGCTACATAAATCTTCTATCTCTTAGCTTCATTTAGCCATGGTGGTCTCCCCTCCCAACCTTTCATCACTTTGACTGAGCTGATCAGAAACAAGTTCTCTCATCAGCCGTATGCATATATTCGATGGGTTTACCTTATCTTAAATGATCGATGATGCATCCTTCCTGCCTTAAAATTAAGTGTAACAGGGAAAAGATTGAGGTAGAGTCTTGAATGACTACTGATGTGTTAACCGAATTGGTTGGGTTAAAGGCACATGGAGCCAGGGAGGCATGTAGGAACAAATTGTACTGTCAATGCAATGACTGTAGTGGTGAAACGAGGCAAACGGAGACCGATAGAACCGTGGAAAGTCGAAGAAGACAGATTGGCCGTAGATGTTGATGGATTTATTATATGTATTAGAGCTGTTCTAGTTGGAATTATGTTTCTTTTTCACGACAAAAGCAGGGCTGATAGCAAGGTGTTTTTTTCTCCAATAGTACTTACTGCTATTTCCAATACCTAACTCGCCTTTAATCACGCATTGTCTCTCTTCTAATACGCTTTTAGTTATTTAAGATAAATGCTTTGATATGTTTTTGTAAAACCTTTTCATTTTTTTTTATTTTAACTTTGAAAAAATAAAAAAAAAAGTTTTCAAAAATAATTTTCTTTCAAAACACTTGTTTTTAACTATGAAAAAGAAAATATGAATAAGTAACAATATGATTAACATATACAAGTATCGTTTGAAGAAGAAGAAGAGAGAGAAGAGAGGGATATATCCGTTGGTTGGCATCATTTGAGGTCCAAACCATACAACTACACATGGCTAACAGCAATAATGATGAAATAAGCTAATGATATTCTGCATAATGATTAGTCCTAAATCCATCTTTGATCTTCCATTTATAGCGTGCATGAACATATATATCAAAAGGTACTAATTTATGTGCTAGCATGTACTATCGATTCCTTACTATTGAGTTAGAGACATAAGATCAATTGTTCTTTGAAATAGTAGTTGGAAGGATAAGGCATATTGATTAATTTCTTTTGTTGGCGAGTCATAATCATTTAGAGCTTAAAGATGGTTGTATCCTTCAAGGTCCCTTCTGCATTATTCAATCTGCAAAGAACCATAAAAACTGAGTAAAGCTGGATTATCATGCCTAATATTCAGTACAGTAGATCCCATGTGGTTTGGACAAATTCAGTTTACACAAAACCTCACCTAAGGCCGATATAAACATTTTAGTAAATATTCAAACAAGATGATAATTTGTAACATCTTATATATATTCCATCTAATGAAATATGCCCATTAATCAAACGATACAAGTATATTTACAATCTGGTAATGTTTATAACAAAATTTATCCCGTCTAACTGATGCCACCTTAAAGGAAAGGAGAGGTTTGTCTGAATTAACAATTTTCGTGTGCTCATTTCGTGGAAGCTTCATGAATCTCATCTTTCATTTACTAATGTACAATGAACATGTGATCGTGTTTTCTAAGGATATCTTTGGTTTCATCTCCTGTGTTTGGTATCCAAGTCTCCACCAATAAGTAGTATTCGAAGAAGACGTAACGGAGGATCCACTATCCAGCCAACCAAATGTCAGAAATCCTGATACCAGAGAGTCGACCAAGAGCGTCCTAGTAGTCCCTACAAAATTCACCATGCCTTCCTATGTATGTTAGCATTGCTAATGTCCTGTGGCTTCCAAACGAACATCACCAGAGAGTCGACCAAGAGTGTCCTATCTATATAGCATTGCTATATATGTTAGCGTTCCATGATACCATAGAGTAGCTAATGAAGTCTGTAGATTGGCATGCAAAATATGCCATTACATAGACAGAACAAGAGACAAGAATTAGAGAAATGTCTAGAATATATAGTGATTTTCTAATACCGCCGTAAAATAGAAGTATATTGTAATTATAAAAATTAAACAAACTACCTCATAATTCATGATTATGAGCTTTGCCCGCCGTCACAGGAAAGCTAGTAAGTGGAACTGCCAATTTACCATGGTGAGGTGAGGGTGAATGATCAAGTCAACCCATTGTCTACGAGTGAAAATGGACTTCTGACCTTTCGTTATATGGGATATAGCTAGTTTCTGTCTATCTACGCAACTTAGATGATAACGAATGATGATTTCATTAGAAGATTACTACGTTAAGTAAGTGATTGATAGTGTGTGTTGCCAAATTTATAGTCGCGCTTTTGGATCTATAGGCACGAGACCTAACATTTGATAAAATAGCAAGTAACTAAACCCCGGTATATGAATTAATTGTTATACCGTGTGCGGTGAGAGTTAACTTTAGAATCTTATACCGCTTGGTTGGTCCTAAGTTTTGATCTCTAAAATATAAGCCTAAAGAAGACGCTTAGACTTAATAGAGGAGTGAATGTGATACACTAATTCTATATGACATTGGAACGAGAAGTGTGAATGATATATAAAGATGAGTTTAAATACTCATTGTCAATTTAAAATATTTATTTTAACTTAACGAAAATGACGATTAAATAATTGACCATAAGTATTACAAGACTCATAATTGCGCTCCGAGTCCACGGCCACATGGGACACAAGTAGTTGACAACCCAAGTATGAACGAGAACATGGGACACAACTAAGCTAAAGAGATGAATCCTATTGAAAAGTGGAAAATGGAAACATAGACACTGTAAAATCTGAGGAAGGTTCTCTATTTGGAAGAACACAAACAAAAATTTTTCGAAGAGAGAAAAAGGGTCCACTGTGTCCCAAGGAAAGGCAACAAAGTGTAGTAAAACCAATGCTTTTGGCCTCAACATGTCCTTGAGCTCACACAGACCCCAAAAACAAGCGTGGTCTCTTCTTTGCCCCCACAAGCCCACATGGCAATGTACCATAGTTATCTCTCTTCATCGAAGTCCCACCCTTTATATACCCGTTTTCAGATCCTTTCATTCCCACCACACCCCTCTTCACCTTAATTTCTTTGCTCTCGTTGGTCTTCGGTCTCTCTACGCACCCTTCTCTGATACTCTAAAAAGAAACTTCACAAATGGCCATTAGAAAGTCGAACAAATTTTCACAGGCAGCAATGATCAAGCAGATTCTAAAGAGATGCTCCAGTCTGGGCAAGAAACAAGGATACTATGAAGAAGGGCTTCCTGTTGACGTACCAAAAGGGCACTTTGCCGTATACGTTGGTGAAAACAGAACCAGATACATTGTGCCAATCTCATTCTTGACCACACCCGAGTTCCAAAGCCTCCTGCAACGAGCTGAAGAAGAATTTGGCTTTGTTCACGACACGGGTCTCACGATTCCTTGTGAAGAAGTAGTCTTTGAATCTCTAACATCAAGTCTTAGATAAAATAATATCCAGCTTTGTTTGAGGAGAAGTAATGGGGGAAGATCATCAATCATCAAGAAGCTGCTTCATCATTTCTCCCTATCTTTAACTTTCTATTCTTATTCTTTTTTAGCTTTTGGGATTTTCCATTTTTATAGGTAACTGACACAAAACCCAGGTATGCAGTATGGGTTTTGGATTGTGTAAATCTCAAAAGCTTGGGAAATTTTCCTCACAGTGGCGTTCCCCTGTAATTTTGTACCCTGTGAGAGAGTTATAAATACTAGTATATAGCATAAAAGAATGTCTGGGTGGGTTTCCCATACCCATTTTTAATTCCACATTCTTGATATTTTCTCGTCTTCTTTCTCTTTTCTTCAGAAACTTCAAAAAGTTTGAAGCCAAAAGATGCTCAAACCTAAGAAGAAAATGACTTTCTCTTCAATTAATGTTGCAAAACGAGGAAATATTATAAAAAAAACAAGAAGAGGAATTGGTTTTTTTCCCTTCTTTATATCGTTTTCTCTTTGAATTGCCTATTCCTAATCATAAATCCTCAGCACCGAAAGTGGTTTGGGTCTTGTTCAATTACTTGTCCTATACGGAATAAAGTCTCCATTATTACTCTAATGTCAAGCCAAGCTCACAAACCTGAGTCAGCACTCAACATGGCCTGTTTCATCTCATATTATAATTGGAATTATGGATGAACTACACCTTGGAACAAATTAATTGTCTTTCCGAATTAAGCTTAGCATCCTTCACAATGGATCTTCACGTAATTTCTACCTTGTCGATCAATCAATATATCACAAAAAGAAAAAGGATATCATACTCCTTTCTTTGTTTTTAACTTTTTTTTTTTAAAAAAAGAAGGAGACTGAAGGGGAAAAGAAGCAAGAGTAGAAAGGGGAAAAGAAGAGTCATAGCTCATTGTTGAAAATGCAAAATCTAAGTTTCGGACACTAATAACTTCATTATGAGAGGCAAATCATATCGTTTTAATAAGATACCATACTTTATATAAAATGAAATCGATCATGAGTCGGGATAAATATATTTCAAAAAAAAAAGAAAAAAAAGAGTGACCGATTCCCTTTCATCGCCTATAGGTATTAATGCAGGGCATGCCATCCATATAGAATGACCTTAGGGGGATGGACAACCTATTCATGATTATAAGATGGTCCTATTCTGGCAGAGCCACTTGGATTTCTTGCAGTGAAATTTTGTTATCTTCACTGCAACATCTCAAGGTTACTTATGGTGGATTAGGTACAGTGTCCGTCGTCACCCTATCCCTGTTCTATGAATGCCATTGTTGCAGATACAAGTGTCTGTGGTCCTTTCAGGCTTTCGAGTGATTCAAAACCCTAAAAAACGGTGGGCCAAAAACTCTCCGTACTGACCGGACACTCCTTAACGCTGGCGCTATGTATAGCCATACACACATGTCGGTTTGGCTCTGCAAGCATTTTTGGCCAAGTTAGTATTTTTAGAGGGGTTTTAGTGCTTTGGAATATTCAGTATCTTCATGTGCTAACGGTTTGTAGATGATCTTATGGGTTATTGCATTTGTTTTCATCTACAAAACATTCGTTTTGCTATTTAATTTATATTCATCTAGAAGATTTTTGATCTTCGATGTTTCTTCTTTTAACTTAAACAAAATATATTACGAGTATTAAATTTATACAAAAAATTTGCAGGAAATAATTATTTAAATACTTTCTCTTCTACGAAATGACTGGCAAATCTTGGTTCCTCCGATTCCATGGCTTGGGACATAATTGAGAATGTTATGAACATATTGACTATTATCAAATTTATGAAAAAGTTTAGATACTAAGTGATAGAGATGGAAAGTACATAATCAAAACATTGATTTTTTTTGTTTTAGATAACGTTCCATTATAAATACTCGTACAGATTTTATACTGAGACTCAAATTGTACAATATGTAACGTAAAATTATGAATTAAATTCGTAATTTTATCAGAATATTGTCATCTATAAACTCTTTTTTTTTTTTTTGTTATTGCACAGTATATTGTGAGAGCAGGACCTTTTGTCCTCGGTAACAGCATGGGGATGTTTGCTTTTGTAAAGACTCATAAATACAAGCACCTCGAACAGTTCAACTGTATATGCAAAAGGGAAGAGCTTTTTCTTTCTCCAAGTTCAGGGTGTTTGAGTGTAGAAAGTGCTAGACACAGAAGAGGTGCAGCTCCAATCTTCTAAAAATATGAATTGTTTATAGACTTCAATTACCAAATTCAATTGGAAGTATTTAAAGGCTTTGACATATCTCAGATTCTCAGTAGCCCATAAATCCATTCCTGGATTTTCTATTGGTTATAGGACTAACCGAAGCAGGTATGCAGATAACTTAAAGAACTCAAAAGTATAAAATAAAACTTTACAGTCAATCATAGAGAGAAATGCATGCATGCCATGCAGTCTTTTTGCAGTTGATATTTTCAGCTGGGATATTATAATCAGATGCTCCTAACCTGAAACTATCCATCTGTCATCACATTTCTCTAATGGTTTACGTATCCAAGACATTAAACTAACACCAATAAGACAACAAAAGGGGTTCATTTCAAAGTTTAAGATTATCCATAATTTGTCCAAATTTTTTCTTTTTAAACATTTCTCCTCTCTGATACATCTCAGGCCACGTCTTTCTGTCCTTCCCTTGCTGAAATGGAAAAATCTTTCGTTGGGAACAGAATCGAAACCTTAGACTTGAAGGGATAGCTTGTACATAAGAAAATTATAACGGATAGCGTTGCAAATCTTTTTAAAAACAATTTAGAGAAAGGAGATAAATTTTATATAATTTTTTAAAAAAAATCAAAGTTTTCGAAGAAAAGGAAATGCCTTCCTCATGAAACCAATTTAGCGTTATGATGCGGTTTAGTGTTCAAGGAGGGAGAAGGAGGTTTTTTTTTGTGGGGGAGGGGGGGTGGGCGACACCTCTGTTTTATAACGAAGGCGATTCACATGAAGAATAGTATATACAGTACCATATGATTCGAAGGGTAATCTTTCCTATGGTCCCTTGATAAAATAATTTGTCAAGTCTATGAGTTAGTGTGATTCAATATATTCTTACATTTATAGAACTACTACTTGAGTACAGTGATAACGTTTTTCCGGACATGCCAGAATTTATATAGACAAGAACATAGACAGTAAGAAAGTACTTAGTGCAGAGAAAAAGGGCTATAAGTGGAAAGAATATCTTCCCAATTCAAATTAAAAATTCTAATTTAAATAATTTTTGTTATATACTCACAATATATCATATTTTCTATCTCTAATTAATAATTGGATCCCATATTTAATAATATTTTATTAAATTTTAACAAATTCATCACAATCTAAGTACAGCCTAGATATCCTTTTAGGTCCAAAAGCTCCAACTTATATCTTCAATATTTTCATCTTATAATTAAAGTAATAAAAGTAAGGAATAAAACAATCTCATTTGAGTTTTCACGAGATATTTTTGTATTACCATTTGTTAGTTCGAAAGGACCGAGGGGGTTAAGTTAGTCAAAAGATAGTTATCGATTCAAGAATATAAGATAGTTAGATATTTTTTCAGAGTAAGAAGGAATAGAGAAAATGTCGCGAGCCAATGTTCGAATACCAAGTGTTACGGCCTTGAAGTAACCTATGCCATACTCCCAGGAAAAACTCGAAGGATTATAAGTAAAAAAGTACTTGTATTTAAAACCGACCCAGGTAGTTAGATAAATGATATTTAGGGATATAAGACAATTTTCTCTAAGAAACTTGGCAAAATAGCCCCGTAACCACAATGATTAAAAAAAATGTTATATGATATCTTACCTTAATTCATTATTCTTGTACTTGATATAAAAAATCTTGTATTATAATCATAAACATTTTCTTCGAAGTAATATTCTTCTCATTATTCACCAATGACACTACAGAGTCATCAAAAAATGCAACAAATTATTCTTGTAGTTTATATAAAGAATCTTGTATTATAACCGTAAACATTTTCTTCAAACCTGAGACATTTTCTTTGAAGCAATATTCTTCTCATTATTCACCAATAACACTAAAGAGTCACCCAAAAAATGCAACAAATTATTCTTCTACTTGATATAAAGAATCTTGTATTATAACCGCAAACATTTTCTTCAAACTTGAAACATTTTCTTCAAAGCAATATTCTTCTCATTATTCACCAATGACACTACAGAGTCATCCAAAAAATGCAACAAAAAGAGAAAATAAAAGGACAAAAATCTTCGATTTGGAAATATTATTAGGGGGATCTTCCCCCGGCCCGTTCCCTTCCAGACTGTTTGGCTGAGAAAATGAGTGGTTTCAGCTTCATGACAAAATGTAGCAGAACAGTTATGATCGTAGATATCTATCAGCTACTCAAGCCTGATATTATTCATCCTCATGGTGGTAGATCCAGCTCTTGTCGCACCCTTTGTTGTATCGATCAGGGAAAAAAAAAAAATCCCAAATCAAAACTTACCTTTTTCTCCAATTTGGGATGTTCGATACCTTTCAATTCCATCTGTTAATGGTCGATGTTTCTTTGTGCAGATATAAGTTATAACTAATGCTGCAAGTGGCTTTTCAGCATACAAAAGTGGATGACGGACAAGAAAGAGGCAATCATGCATGTTGGAAGGTGGCCATTGTTGATAGACAAACATGTTGGCTTCCTAATATTTTTTGAGAATTTTTCGATGCTGATTGGCGATTGCTGCACAAGTTAAACTGCCCAGCCACAGAACTTGATTGCCCTTTATTATCTCCAGTCGTTGCTAAAGATAATATCAGACGAAGAACAGATAATACACCATCCCTTCTGGCTCCACTGTCTTTTTCTTTCTTTTAATTGAATTGAAACCCCATTTTTATAAAATATAAATACTTCATTATTAAATTATAATTTCATTATTCGGAGACAAGACATCATTATTTTTTAATTATTTTTTTATTAAATAGTTAGAGTGTATATATCGATCGAACTCTAGAATTAAAAGGGTTCGATAATAGGACAGAAAATGAAAAAGAATATTGAGGAAGGATTATAGGAAAGAAAAGAGTAGAGGACATTGAATTGGAGGGGCAAGATCACAGGAACGAAAATGGTAATACATGACAATATTATAAATTTTGAACTCTGTTGATAAAAGGAGGTAAATTTCATTATAAAGTTTCTTAAAAAAATATAATTTCTTTAAAGAAAGTAAATTATTTTCGAAATTTTTTTAGTGTAGCTAGTGTTTTGCAAACTCCCTAATGCAAACCGCGTCGGTTGCATTGTCTCAATAATGCAGAAGTTCTTAGCCAAATCCCCAGACAAAGAGATATGCATGGCTTCCAATTTCAATTCTATCAGATTATCTCAAAATAAATACACTACTATAATTTACCATTTCTAAGCTTCCAAGTTGACTAATTTGCTCATATATATCTCCTTGTTCAACTGTTCCCACTGTTGACTGCATCAGCAAAGCCGTGTGTTAACCAACTGATCTGATCGACAGTCTTTCTGTTCATATGCACCACAACTCGTTTGTGTTCAAGTCGAAGTTGCCTTCTTTATTATGTTGGACAACAGATTTGGCACCACCGAACTGCATGTTTGGTTGGGGTAAAAAGAGGTATAAAAAAGAGGAGCAAGTGTAAATCTAAATGTAAATAAAAAGGAAATAATTAAAACAGTTTGCACTATTTACTAAAATTAATAAATTAAGACAGTTGCCTTCATTATTGTCTATTCTAGCAAAAGCATCGATAGAGCCATCGTTAACCATTGGTCGTTAAGGTGTATTTTCAAAATATCTATATCTACGGCTGTGGCAATAGGGGCATGGTTGGGTAATATTGTAAAATAATTTCTTTTACTTTTGAATTCCAAACAATTCGATTAGAGGCTAGAACACAAAGATTTAAGGTTATTTTTTCTCCGTTTCTAAGTTCATAGCCTTTGATGTAGCTTCATCGATATTACCTACCAAATAAAAGGGAAGACTATCTAATTCTTTGGAAAGGATTAATTGAAATCCTCTAATTGTTTCAGCTAGACCAACATATTTCTCTGGAGAACCGGTGTCACGTCGAAAGATTGGATAAAAGTAAATTAGGAGTAAAAACTTTCTCCTTCTACCTAAAAAAAAATAATCGGTCAAAATTTAGACGGATTGAGATATAAATCCATAATATTTGTCATTTATTTTCCTTCTACTCCAATTAAACAAAATATAAGTAAATTATATTTACTCCTTCTATAATAAAAGTAAAAGTTCTCCTTCCTTATCTCCCCTCTCCTCTGTGAACCAAATATAAGGAAAGTACACATCCAAATTTGTTCGTTCATCTTGCAATGGGGATATATTTTTAGAAAAGATAGAATTATTTAAAATAAATCACAAATATATCGATTAAGTTTTTAATAATTATTTTGAATGCACATATATAACAGCATAAGAATTATGTATGTAATACTAACGTTTATAAATTACGTTACAGATTTGAATCCACCCATAACCGACATGTTCGACTTTTGTTGAATCCATGTGAACCAGAAAAACAAAAAAATAAATAAGTAAAAAGTCGACATGCATGAAGTCTTGTGTGGGCAAGAAGTCTTTTTAAGGTTGTAATTTGTCCGATGTTAAACATCAAACCTTTTGATTTTGTGGTCTTCCATCGAACTGAAATGAGAGCTGCATAAGATCACCTTATACTTTTGTGACTATGAATTTTGTTGCAAGTAAATATTGAGCAAATTGTAATTGACTTGAGCATACACCTAATGGCATACTTTCTTTGGCTTTTTTTTTTTTTTCTGCTTTCCAAATATACGTTATTATAAACGAAATAGAAAAAAGATAGACGTACTCAATAAGTATCGAATATAAACTATCTTTAACACGTACTTATTTCTTGTTATCCTCCATCACATAAAATTCTTACTTTTTAGACGGGGGAGGGGATGGAGTGGGAAGAAAGAAGAAATAAGATTTTTGAGTTTTTTAAAAAATATTGATAAGGAACATGTTTTCTTAGCATTTGTGTTAGATTTTTTTTTTTTAGGAATTTCTTTTGAGTAAGAAAGAATTTAAATTTTCTAATAAAAAAATAAGTAGGCTTAAGGGAAAAGAATGGAATCTTTTGTGAGTAAATAGTATTTTTGGAAAATATGAATTATTTGAACGGAGGGTTTTTTAAGAAAAAAATAAAATCCACATCTTAATTTTGAAATCCATTCCAAATGCACTTGTCTTTGTTAGTTTTCCCTTTTTCTTTTTTTTTTTTATGAGTGGGCATGGGGTGGATTTGGACGTGATTTTAGAGCCAATATTTTAGCACTCCGAGTCCAAGGGGGGGAAAAATAAAAAATATATTTTAAAAAAATATCATGGGTTGGAGCCATAAACCCCGAGATTAAAGCAATAGAATGGCCCTAAAGGTGGCTTAAATTTTGGAGACCAATAAAAGGGCCCATTAGTGTCACGGGCCGCCTAGTAAACTTCCCGCTTGGAAGGCACTAAAGTCCACATCAAAACATTAATGCATCGAACGCCCAAAGACAAAAACGCCTCAAACTCAAAACAGACTGGTACGATTCTGTACATCGCGATGTCCACTAGCCCACCCCTGATTTCAAGGCCAGCCGTTTATACAAGATCCACAACGACGAAACAGATCTGGTGGATTGACACTCCATAATCAACATCAGGGCCCCACATGTCCTTTTGATGTAATTCCACAAAATTCACGATGATTTGGGCCCATCTATCTCCATCAATTATTTAATTTTTCTTTTTTTTGTTATGTAATATTTTTTATATTTTTTTATTAAAAATTTTCAAAATGTTTGCATGAGATGTGAAGGCCGTAGTTCTCATACTAAGGACTTGTTTGGATTAAGGGAAAAGAAAAGGAAAACAGTAGGATTGAAAGGAGCGAGAATGAGAGAACAGGATATTATTAATTATATATTATATTTGATTAGACATTCAAAGAAAAAGAAATAAAAAATTAAAAGTACAAGTAGATAAAAATTAGATTAAGATAAATTTATTTGAATATAATAAAAATTATTAAATATGTATGGACAAAATAAGTTGTGAGTAGAGTTAAAAAAGAAGAATATAATGTGTTGTGGGTATATAACAATTTTTTAGAAATAAAAATTATTTAAATTATAATTATTTTAAATTTAAGTGATTTTAGATTGAGATAGAAATTCTTTTCCAAGAACACCAACTACAACATTTAAATAAAAAATATCATTTAGCCTGTAAGGAAAAAAAAAATTGTTTGAAATGAGAATAATTAAATGTAATAAAAGATTAAATCGTGGGATTAGATACGGTTCAAAGTGAAATTAAGAAAAGAGAATATAATGTATTGTGAGTGTATGACATGTCTTAAGAAATAAAAATTATTTAAATTAATATTATTTTAAATTTTAATTTTAATTTGAGATAAAAAGAATTCCTTTCCACCTACAACCTTAAATTCATATTTTTACCCACTAAGTAGACTAATCAATAAAAATATAAAATTATTATTATTATAGTTTCAACACACTTGATTAAAAAATTATTTTAAAACTTTTATACTAACCTTCATCCCTATGGACCGAAATAGAAACTTAAGATTGAGAGTGCAAATTATATAAAAAGATAAATAATTCAAAAATTTTGAAAGAGTGAACAGAAAAATTTAAAGGAATATTTTTTTAAAACTTAATTTTATTAAAGGAAAAAAATTTAAAAAGTTTGGGGACGGGGCTATCTCCGTCTACAGTCCTATCTCTATTTTTCTCCTATTCCCTTCTTTTCCTATTTTTAAAAAATAATTTACATATTTAAAATTCAAACTTTCGGTTTTCTGTCCTTGCCTCTCTCCATTTCTTTCAATCCAAACCAGCTGTTAGAAACGAACTAGTTCGCTTCAGGGCCAGCCTGGGCGATGGCGAACGCATGGTCACAATGGTTTTACCTGGTTTATGTTGCAGCAAAAGAGAAGAGATACGGGGGACACATGGGCCAGCTATCACGTGGGCTCATGACTCCGCAAAGATGGATTCTCCGATCCACATCGATTTAGCGAGGGAGAACTGCAACGCCACAATAGGAGAAGATTTTGTAAGAGGATGAACAGAAAGGCTTGCAATGCGAGGAATGCTTCCGTGAACAAGAAAAGTGGCAGAGGGCAATTAAGTGATAGTAGCCAAAAGAGTCTAGTCATGCTGGTTTTGAGAGTCAAGATATGTCGCGCTATTTACTCTGAAAAGAAGTCGAGTAATGAGGGGTAGGCCCTATCTCAGTTTTGGCTTTTTCACCACCTTTGAAAACTTCTCAAAAGAAAGGAAAACAGAGAGGTTTGTCTACTACACGGTTGAGGTGAAGTGAAGTCATTGTTGGGCCAATAGCTCAAAGGGAGATCTGCGAGTGGATACTTTTAATTCTCGAAGAAAAAGGGGAAATGATGTGAAAGTTGAAAAGGAAACGTCTAACGCTAAGCAATCTAAAGCGCTAAGTCGGACAGAAGTACCCTTAATGAAATAGTATTAATACATTATAGCTTCAAATTCAGAAGCCTTATCTAAGCATATGGGGACGGTTCTTGTTGTTTGCTTTAGCTTTTCTTTTCAAGATAGCAAACAAATTTTAAGGAGTTGTTTGGTAGAAGGATTTTGAGTTAGGAAATGCGAATAGATTGAAATTATACTTATACGTTAGTTGTGTTTAATTGGAGTATATGAATCTCAAAGGCATGAAAATGAGAGACTGAATGGTTAAAAATTGTGATTCCTGACTAAAACTGTAATTTTGTTTTTTTAATAGTTTTTGAGGATTACCCGTGAACAAAAGATGAATAAAGAATTTATTAAAACCCATAATTGGTTCTATCATTTTCATTACCATTCCTGAATACAAAACTGATTTGCAATCGCTAAAAGCCAATTCTGACAAGTAAAGCCCAATGACTGATCTAAGAACAATAGGTTAGATAGCCTCCAGAGGAGATAAAAAGGGAAAGCAATAATGCAGCCAGGGCTATCATACAAATCATTGCCGGTAAAAGAGGCGGATCTATGGATCTTTCTCCTAGTGGCTAATGGCTATATGCCTATATCAAAGTTTCTTGTCCCGTCAGGTGACTCAGGTCAGACAATGGTTCCCAATATGTGAATGTACACAACCGAACTGTACAAGTTACGTTGTACAAAATCAAAATGTAAGCCACTATTATTGAATGTATTCCACGCGCAAACGTTCAAAAACTATGCCAATGTAGTAAAGCATACAAACCATTTAGATGGAAGAATTAAAAAACAGAAAACTAAGGGTGTAAATGATCATATACAGCCATGCCATACAAAAATAATCACAAAGCATCCTCCAGAGACAGGACAATGTTCAAATTGGCTTCAAAATATGGGCGGCCTCCTTCATCAACCAACATAGATGGAAGAGGCCCTTGGATAAGCCTTCTACAGCCACCTGGGCAACACTTCCCCCAGTAGAATGAGGCTTGCCACCATCTCAAGCTCGTGCATAACTCATTCGATGAACTTTTGGACAATTGGAAAAGCCACCTAAGAACAAACTCCTACAAATTATGGCATAGTTTAAACAAGAAAAGAAAAAGAGATGCAATTTCGATATCTATCTACACAAGTTTAGTTGATAACTGTTTCTCTAGATTTCATTGGAGGCCTGCCCAACCAGAGAAAGTCGGTGAGATGCAAAGCACTAGTTGCCATTCTTTGTTTTGGAGGAAAAGAATCTGCTCAGTCCACGTGATTTCTCTGGCGTTGGTGTAGATGATGAAGAAGAGGCCGACTTACTGGGTCGGTGTTTCGGTGGCTTTGAACCAGTGGGTGACCTCAGCAGGTTGTTTCCTTCAGAGTCAGAAGGACTATATGGGGTGTTGTACATATCAAGAGGGGATTCACTGCCTTCTCTGTGCAAATTCGAAGAAGCGGCTGTATCCGACTCTGGATCAATGTCTTGCAAGTTCATGCCACTGATACTTGGTCCCTCATTTAAACACTCGCCCTTTTGACTCCTCTCATTCTGGGGAGATCCAATCAACTCTGAATGAGGACGTAAGGCTTTCAACTGCTTACCAAGAAGGAAAATTGTTTCCTGACATTCGGCCAACTTCTCTGCTGCAGCTGCTAGCTCTCTCTCCTTTAATGATACAAAACTCAAGATCATTATACATCCAAGAATGGTAGTTCAAATACATAACCTATTTTGAAAAAAGTGAGAATTGATGTAATAAGTCAGGCCTTCAAAACTTTTATATTTAACATTCTATTTTGTTTTTGTAACACATAATGCTCCCCAAGAGCAAGTGCTTGAAAACCGAAATGTTTGAAATGTTGCAGGCTATAACATTTTCTAAGGCATAGTTTAAGGAAGTCTCAAAGAAAGAGGCAAATAATATTTGCCAAATTGAGCAAAATATGTCAGATTCTAGATGCAAATTATTGAAATGCTAAGAGGTTGCTAACAAGTGCACAGTGAATCACCTTAACATTCAAAGGAACTAAATTCAGTTATCAAGATCTTTATTTTTTAAAACTACAGTTTTCAATTTTAAGATTCAAAGTTCAAAGCTGCCGCAAGAAAAAAGCTAAAAGGCATCACAGATAAGGACGGCATCATACATCAATAAATAAAACCTTACTGCTTGAATAACAAATAATCTATTATAGGTGGAATCACCATAGAGTAGGATAAACAATTAAGTTAAGACAACTAAAATTGAGTAGGGAGGGGGCTCTAGAGAACCACTCAAAGATCTTGCAGCAACTACTGTAGGAAATATATAAATGCACGATTTACTTATCTCACCTGATGATTCTTGGCATCCATTTCAGCATCTGGGCAGCTTTCAATCCTGTACAAAGGAACAGACAAAGAAAGAAAATGAGAACCTACATGATATATAAACCATCAGACCACTGAAAATCTAAAAGCCAAGTATAAGAATCTTTGCTCTATTTGTTCTTCCTCAATGATTATGAACATTGGTACAAGTTACAGAATCAAAAGCTGGGTGCCCAAATGGATGAACCAAGTAAAGGCCTAAGATCCAATGCTATTACAGATTGTTTTTGCTTGAAACTCAACCAAAAAACTGTAGAGCTTACTCCTAATAATTATGTCAAAGTAAGCATTCCGAACATCCACCATGAAGGATAAAGTCCTACCGCACTGTATTTACCACGAAAGGGTACTATTAAAATGAGAAACATACTCAAAGAAACTGGTAAAAGAGGAAGAAAACTGTCTACAGCTTAAAGTATTTAAAGACACAAAAGAAAGATGCTTGATTTGGCTTTGGATTATCACTAGTTCATTAGCCTCTACTTTCATTTATTTGAAATCTAAAACTCCAAATATTGCTGAGTTCCTCTAAAGATTTGAAGTATGAAGAAATACCAAAAAGCTTCATTACTTGTCAGCCAAAAGTTTTACAGCAGTAAAATCATGAGATTAATCACCCCACGGCCCTTTCCACAACTTCTAATTTCCCAACTGCACCTATAGATTGACATATAGACAGATACTATGGTCACCAAGCTTGAGAAATTGGCACAACATGACAAATGGTTAGAATCTAAAAAATGGCAATGAAAGGACACAATCCAATATGCGATGTACTACATATAAAGGTTATCTTCATATGGTAGATATTGTAGTTGTAATTAGCAAAAAAGAACCTTATTTATATGGATATTTGTATTAGAGAGGAAAGAGCAAGTATAATAAATTTGCTTCTAATGATAGTGCCCATAAATGAAGTATGGAAAGCAAGTCAGGAAATGGATTGAGCAGGAAAGAAATTCAGTAACTTGCATGAGAAAATCTTTATTGCCAACCTCTGTAATTGCTCTTCGAGATGCTTGCATCTAAATACAGCATCCTGATGACTTCTTCTTTCCTCTTGAAGCTCATTATCCACACTTTCTATCTTTGCCCGCAGAAGGTTTACTTCAGTTTGTAGCTCCTCCGCTCGTGCCTCAAGTGCATTATATGACTCGGCCATGCACTTGAGCTGAGTGTCAGCAAGACTGTTCAACTTCTGAGCAGATGTCAGTTGTGACTTAACCTCTGCCAATTGTTGTTCTGTTTCCTGCAACTGGTTCTTGGTGCTTTCCAGGCTCTCATTACATCTAGCTACATCACTTAGCATGTTATCTCTCTCTAACTTCAGTTGTTCAAACTCCTCCAATGAGCATTTCCATGAACTGGCTGGTAATTCAGAGGTTGGAACAAGATTCCCTTCAGGGGGAACATCAGGATCACAATTGGAATCAGAAAAGTGTGCGCAATTATTTGAATACCTATCTCCCAAGTCCTGAGAGCCTTTATTTTCTGGTAAAGCAACTTTGTCTATACAATCATAGTTGTTAGTTTCTGCTTCAGAAATTTTGTAGCCCAGAACATTAAAGTGGAGTTCAGTGGCTTTACCTAACACCTTAGAAAGGCCAAAAACAAATTGAACCACGGTGGTTTTACTGTTTATAACCTCATTGTATGTGGCAGAGAATTCTTCCAGCGATTGATGAAGACCCTCACAGTCCAAGGTTGTCAGCTGCACAGCCTTAGCCTCTTTTCCCAAAAGTGTGACAAAGTCATGAACTCGGGAAATAGCATCTGCTACTTCTTGGGTAATAGAAACCAAAGTATCACCACATGATTTATCATCCTGGGATAAAAGTATATCCTTTTCTGCAATTGTTTCTTCAACAATTTTGCAAGTAGAAGCAGCATCGACAGATTCGGCTGCCTCAACAACAGAATTCCTTGGTTGATGATGCAGATTTTCATATGTTTCCTGCACAACATCTCTTAGATTCTCCAAAGCTTTGTGTATGTCAGTATCCTTAGACAATGATTCAACTATCTTAGAAAGCCTTGACTGGAGCTTCACGAGAGGTTCTGAATCAGTTTCAGGATTTGGCCCAGGTATTTCTGTTCTAGAAGAGACGCATGTTTCCGATGAGTCAGAATCACGATGCTCCTTGGACTGAGAGTCCACCCCATTGGTGACCTTTACTGAAGTATCAGTGTTAACGGTTTGAGATCTCCCATTATTCGAAATATCAGAACCTGAAACTCTCCCATTTGAATCATTTGATAGATTTGCTAATTTCTCCATCTCTAGAAAGTCATCCATAAGTTCCAGGTGATTTGCATTTTCAGACTTGCAAGGACTATCAATGTTTTTTTCCTTCTTGAAATGAGAGAGCTCAGAAACCAATGCTGTGGCCCAAGAGCCAGCACAACTTACGTCATCATCATTTGCATCTTCAGACATGGAGGTCAAGCTTGGGGGACTGCTTGCATTTTGACTGAAAGAACCTTCAACAGCCATCCTATTGTTGGATTTTGGAGGACTCCTGTGATCACCATTATTTTGAAGTTGGGCCTCAAGATTTTGAAGCTTACTGGCTGTCTTAGCACAAAAACTCCTAGAGGCTTGCAGTTCACTATTACGCTTGGCCAAAGCTTCTTTAAGCATCTTTGTTTCTTCCTCCATTGCCAGTAAGCGTTCTGTGAGCAACTCATTCTCCTTTTGGTATTTCTGTACACAGTCAAGTGAAAATTCAGGAAGCGGGGACAGGTGAGCAGAGGGAGGCTTTACCGGAGACCTCCTTAATCGAGTTTCCCCATGATCCCGACCTAAGTTTTCGACTTCAAGCTTCATCTGTGCCAAAGCACCAGGACCTGGCAGTTTCTTTCTAACAAGACCACGTAATCTTTGGCATTCTGCTTCCAGCTTAGCAATCTTCTTTACTCCTTCCAAATGTTGCTTGTTTGCCACTTCTGCTGATCGTACACTCATATTCTTTTCCTCGTTACGAATTTCTAGCTCTTTTGTGACTATATGGAGTTCATACTTCATTGAATTTACTTCCTTTTGGCATGATTCAATATTGCTCTTTAGAAGTTCTATTTCTGCTTCAGCTTCTGATTTTTCCTCATTTAGTTTGATCAGCATATTGGAGCGATCTTGCAAAGACCTTGAAAGTGCAGAATTTTCAGCAGCTGACCTGAGTAATTCTTGGTCTAAGTTGGCAATCTTTGCTTCAAACTCAAGCTTAACCTTGTCAAACTGTTTTGTATTGTTAACAACAACTTCATGCAGTTTCTGTTCATGCTCTTCCTTCAAGTTTCGTATCTGCCGCATGCATTCTTTGAGGGCACCATCTAAATGTGATGCCCGATCTTCAGCTGTAAGTTTTAACAATGTGACAGATTCTAGATGATTTTTCAATGCTGCAGCTTCTGACTCTGCCTTTTCCCAACCTGTCCAAACAGATTTTACTTTCATGTGCGTCCACTTCAAACTAAAAGTAGCAAAAAATAAAGTGAATGTGCATCCTTGTCTTCAATCTGCTATAAAAGTGGTAAAAACAAACCTGAGACAGCTTCCTCAGCAACTTTAGCATGTTGCTTGACAAGGTTGTCTTTATTTGTCATCTCCGAATTGGCTTCCGACAGCTTGTCATTCAAATCTTTGATTTCTTCTTCTAATGTTTTCACTTGTTCCTCATAAGACTTGACTTGATCCTCCAACCCAGTTAGATAGGAATATGTGTCCACAGAAATTTGCACATACTTTGGCTTTTTATAGTCATCCTTTTTCCCCTGGAAATAAAGAAAGGTTTAGTATTTATTATGCAAAAGACATTTGAAAGGAAAGATATTTTGTTTCACCGGAATTCATACATTGTTGCATCCTAATGTCCCCAGTATTGCTATGGTAGGGCAAGGGGAAAAAGCTAAGAGATAATTTCGGAGGCTGTAAAAAGAATTAAGCCATATTGAGTATTTTTCCTTGCATATATATATATTTTTTATTGTGCTTAGAATATGTTTATTTTACAGAAACACTATGGACTGGTAAGCTTATTTAGTGCAACTCGCAAAGGTCCTATTTCTTCACATGTAAATGCAATCACAAGGACCTTAGTTTGGAAAAGCCTGATAAAGAACAATAAAAACAAGCAAAACGAACTGCATTTACATTCATCTTTCAGTAAACTGTGCTTAAAATTAAGGAGAAACATTGTAAAGTTGTGATTAGAATACAGTAATCCACAATTGAAGAGCAAGAAACGTCCTATTCTGTAGTACATTGTGCTGAATATTCATTATGTGTTCAGATATACGGAAGACCAGAATGAAAATCAGAATTTACAAAAACAAACAACCCTGGCTTTTCTTGCAGTATTAAGCAAGAGCCTTTTTTCCTTGAATGCAATAATCATTAGATTTGATCCAATAAACAAACCTGGTCACCAGCTGAATCTGACATAGCAGTGGCAGAGTCTGATACAGAGGCAGTAACAACTTTTTCAGCCACTGTTTTGTCAGAAGATTTCTTCTTCCAAGGCCAACTCCTTCGGTCCATTGTAAAACTCTACAAGGGAGATAGAGAAAGGCAAATGTGAGATAAACAGTGTCAACAAGAAGTGCAGTAACAGGTGGACAAAAATAAGTTCACACGCAAAAGAATGACTTGCGGGTGCCCTTGAAAACATACTCAACTAGGACAAATATACAGACTGTAGTGATCTAAGGTTCCTTGTGAACAGGAAACAGTGAAGCATCAAACCATGACCTTGATGCTGCAGGAGTATCAAAAACGTTCTAAGATAACACGCCCACTTTACCTGTAAAAGTGGTTGATGAGCATTCTATTCCTAAATAGATTTAACATCTAGCAACCATGACATTGACATCACATTATGCAGCAACAGCTGTTGACGATATGAATGTTAAAAACAATCGAAACTGAAATACATTTACTGGAACTAAACAAGGAGATCCTAATGACCAATACTTCAAAAGTTCTCATATTAACACGATACATGACCGGGGTCCTTCTTTTACCCATCCTTGGTGACATGAGAGAGATGTGCATATCCATAGAAAACTCGTACTCAAATAACTGTTAGAAATTTTATATGCAGAGGGGACAACTGAAGCTTTGAATTAAAATTCAGGGGGGGCAAAAGAATGAAAAAGAATATTGGACCCGAGAAGCCAGAAACTAATGCAATCACACTGTTACTTGAAGTTTAAGGGCAATCAGATGAAAGGTGGGTTAGAGAAAAAAAAAACTCTTCATATTTAGTGCACCTAATGACGTACAAAATACAAATTTGATATTAAAAGGACACGGAAAGATTTGAGGCATACAACTAGCTAGTCAATTGAAAAATCTATGCAAGGTGGGATACAGACAGTGACGGACCACCAGAAATAAGAAGCATACCATGAATATGACATTCATATGCTCCAAAAATTATATCTAAGGAGATCGTACTATTTGTTTAAATACAGAAAATAACAGCTACATGCAATGTGAAATTATTCTAAATTTCAATTTCCTCAATCATTGCAGCACGAAAATATACTTTTTCCGTATTCGTGTTTTACAAAAAACAGATGGTCCAATGTTATCAAAAAGACTCATCAATACATGCAACCACATATCTCATCGCATCTTATCTGAGTGTAGATTCGCGGGGAGGGAAATCTATCTTTTCCTTCAGGACTAAAAATTTTATGAATTTTCATCACTCATCAGTCATCAACATCGATGCCAAAATTCAAAAAAAAAAAATCCTAAAACTTTATCCAAACAAAAGAACTGCATTACATAAAAACACGGAGGAATTTTTGACAGTTTCAAATTAGATTGAAATCAAACCCAGAAATATGAAATAATTGCAATCGAACTGCCAAAAAAATACCGCAAACCGATGCATCTCGATACGGAAGCATAGCCACAGTGATAAAAGAATCTAAAATGAGCTAGAGGTGATTTTGAAAAAGTCGCAGAAAGACAAGAAAAAATCTTTACCAAATGCTTCAGGAAACCAGAAATCCAGAGCTGAAAAATGAGGAAACAAGGCACCGACAGAAAGAGAAGAACAGTGACCGAGACGCAACGGAATGAGAAACAGATGCAAAATGAGAGCAAGAAATATGGCTTTCAGAAGCATCGAGACAGAGTAATTTAGAAACAAACAGACATTAATGCGGCAATGACGCCATCAGCTCGAAAAAACAAGAGTAACCGAAAAATATCAGAAATCATCAACAATCTACACTTACTTACCACTGGCAATGCAGCTCTTCAAGAGAAAAGTTAACAAAGTAAAATCAATTCTAATCTGGTAACTCACTAAAGGTCTAAGATCTAGCTGAGCATTTCAGTTTTAGAGAGAGAAAAAGAGGCGGTAGGAAAGGAGGAGGTGGTGGTGGTGGTGGCCGGGTCGATGGTGGTGGTGGTGGAGAGATGGTGGAGATAGTGGGTGCTAAGTGCTGGGTAGACTAGGGGCTTTGGGGATGGGAAAATATTCGCATTAGGTGTCACTTAAAAGGCAAGACGTTGGAAAGCTCCAAAACCATCAGCCATTTGAATAAATTTATAATTTCGGAAGTCGAAATTCAAAATAAATAAATAAATAAATATATAGTATCAAGTGACAAGGTAGTGTTTGTTTTGATTTTTCTGTTGGTTATTGACATATTGTTAGGATTATCCGTGATTTTTATAGTGAAATATTTGTAAATATTTTATTAAAAAAAAAAGAGCTTGGCTGAAATGACAATTTTGGTCTTGAGAAGTGAGATATTGGCAACAAGAGTCACTGGGAGCTTTAACAGCTGAGCTGTAAACGAGTTTTGGACCACCGTCAATAGGTAAGGCCAGTACTCCAGCTCATAAGTGCCGGTCTGCGTCCACAGTGGATGGCATGCGAAGCCATTGTATGCGATTCCTGTCACACCACGATTTAGCGCCATTCAAAACTTCCGTATACGCATGACTGGAATTTTTTTATTGTTATTATCTTGTTGGGAGAGTTTATTTAAAAAATAAAAGTGAAGTATTTGGATGGTGATTAGATTAATTTTTAAAAATAAAAACTAAAAAATTTAATTACCTTTATGATCTACTCAATGTAAATAATAAAATTATCAATATTTATATAGTTTTTATTATATCTATTTTTTGTTAAAAAATATAAAGTAGTTTTCTTTTTTAAAAAATTCATAACCCAAATACACACATTAGATTCGACGTAAGAAATAAGGGGCTTGAGCTTATATCTAAGAGATTTTGTATTTAATTTGTAGTCAGATACTTCCTTCATCTCTTTTTATTTATCTATTTAATTAAGATATTTATCTCAATATATCAATTTTATTATCAAATTAAGACGATATTAATTGTTATTTTTTTCATAAATATTCTTCTTTAATACAATAAATATTGTGCACTTGTAGTGAAAAATAGAAGTAAATTAAATATATTTACTACATATAAAATTTAGAATTTGATTATTCTTTAATAAAGAGAGATTCTTTAAAGGTGAAATAAAAAATATTAATTAATTAATCAAAAAATTTTATTTTTCTTAAAACTTGTGAATCAATTAAAATGAACAAATAAAAAGGGACGGAGGGAGTGGAAGAGATCAAATTAATCAAAATTTTTCTTTTTTTAAAAGTACTTTAAGAAAGGAAAGAGATAGATAAATGCCAAATAGTATATATACATTTTTAGAGCTCAAACTTATATAACAAGAAATTTCATAAAATCATAATGACTCATTTATTGCATCTAGATTCTAATAAAAAGTCAAATGGCATGTTTAGTTGGTTCAACCACAAACTGTGTCATTAAAAAAGATAAGAAATCTAACTTTTAATTACAAATTAAATGCTTTAAAATTTTGTTTATAGATCAAATTTTGATTACAATGGAAAAGGTTTATAGTGGTAAATTAGTAATTTTTATACATCGCATATATTACACTTTAACCAATAGAAATGAAACATGTGGATAGTAGGTTATAATGAGACTTTACCTGTCTAGTAGTGCGAGTTGATCAAATGCAATGGAACTTATTTAAAATGACAAATTTTTTAAATTGCGTTGGTACTTCATACTTATTGAATCTAATATTAATAAGAACTACATGATTTTTTTAAAGTATAGAAAAAATATGAATAACAACAGTACAATAATTGTATCATATATTGTACATGGTTATTAATTTTTTATTATCTTACCAATACTAATAATCATTATTTTTAAGTACTTAAATATTTTTATTTTTCTACAAAAGCTATAAAGACAAGTAACCTCTCTTAATTTAAATTATACAAATTTGAACAATATATAATTAAATTAACCTACAAAAATATAAAAGTAAATATCTATTGACACTTTTAGTTAATTGTATTATATTATATATATGTGTGTAAATTGTACAATATGAATTTTCTTACCAATAACTCCTAAACAAAATCAAATTATATTAAAAACTTTATCAATAACATAATTTATTAATAATTTATCAAAATTAATAAAAATATGTCACGATACTATTAAAAAAAAAAAACAATGTTACGTAGCCTTTCGAGACATAACTCAACTAGTCGTTTGCCTTCTAATAGGCTCACACCGTGTCTTGAAGTTGAAGTTGTCTAGTTGAAGCATATATTGAATTTACTTAATTTGTGCGTATTGCGAGGTCAGTTGGCAAACCCTAAGTACTTCCTACATTCTAAAAAGGATGTCAATATAACAAATGGTACATAAATTAAGAAATTATTAAAATTTATATAATTATAATAGAAAATGATTATTATATCTCTAAATAAAAGTAAATCTTCATTAATTAGATTGGGAATACACATATTTAATGAGTCAAATATTTATTGAGTAGTTGAATGAATAGTAAATTAGAAATATATGTAATAAATACATTCCTAATTTGTAAAATTGATAAGTATTTTGATATAACAAAAATAGAAATTTTTGATATCCTTTTTAGGACGGAGGAAGTAATAATCAAACGAAATTCGAATACTTAAATAATAGACTATAGATGTCCAAATAACTAAATAACAAATTATAATAATAATTAAGCGAAACTCGAATACATATATTATATAAAAAACACATGTTAGGTAAAAACACAAATTTTATTACATATTTTATTCGCTTCAAAATATTTGTTCATAAATTTTTTTTGTTTTATTTCAAAATTTTGTTCACGTACATATTTTTAAAATTAATAATTAATTTACTCTTATTGTATCCCTATGTATTCTAAATCAACTACACAATTTTTTCAAAACTTTTTTTCTTCTTACTTTTTGAAAATATTCACTAACCAATAACTATCGTATTTTTAATATAGATAGAATAAGAATTTTATCTAAATTGTAATATTATTTTCAATACTCTTAACGCGTGTATAAAAATTTTTATGAACAAGTATTTTAAAATAAAAAGAGTATTTTTTTTTTCTTTTATTATGTAAGATAATTTATTTATTAGAAAAAAATATATTATAAAGAGTGATTATACATTTCATAATAAAATAAAAAATATTACGCTCCTTAAATGAAGTATAAAAAGAAAAAGAAAACAAATATGCAATAAGAAATTCTATCCGGTATCATGGTAAGTGGATAGTAGGAGAAAAATACACTCCTTTTAACATACGCTCTATTAAAGAGTTCTAATTTTACCAGCGTCGGTATTGTCGAAAAAGTGGCAGGAATATTTCCTAAAGAATGGAGATGTTGAATTTGAAAAGCAAATTGGTCCCACCACCCGAAGTTCTGCTACTTTCTACTGGATTTGACACTTGGTGAAGAGCTAATAAATGCAATCTCAGAGCGAGACATTTGGCTGAAGAAAAATTTTAGGGTGATTCTGCCAAACTGTTGAGACCCATCAAAGTTTTTCTGGCAAAATTGCAATTATGGGATGCTCATCCAATTATTTACCTCTTCGGGCTTCAATTATGAAATCCAAACTAGAATGCTTGGGATTCTTTACATGTAAAAAATAAGTACTTTTTTTCGTTCACATAAATCGTTTTAGATTTAATTTTTCTATTTTATAAAATTTTATTACTCTCTCCGTCTTATTAAAATTGATAATAGTTGACTTGACATGATATTTTATGTAAAAGTAAAAATTAGAATATAATAATATAATATAATAAAAATAAAAAATACGTGGGTCTCATAATACTTTATGTCAAATTTAAAAATATAAATATAATATATGTGAGGTATATTAATTATTTTATAATAAATTGTTTAGTAAAAATTTTCCTTTTAAGGAAAATATCAAATTTATTTTATCTCTTCTTATATTCTTTATCTTTTTATTAATTATGATTCAATTTTTTTTAATTACTAAAATAGATAAAATTTAATTAGAAATATTTTTAAAAATTTTAATTTTAAAATTATCTAAAATTTAGAACGATTTATATTGTAAAATAAATATAGTAATTTTTTTCTCTCATTCAATCCCTATAAAGCCCTTAGAATTTCATTTTAGTCCCTAGGAAGTTTGCTTGTTTTAATAAATTTGTCTTAATGAACAAAAAATATAAAAAGAAATTTTACGTGCATAACAAAATAAATTTAAGAAATTATTTAAATTTCACATCAAAGTGTTTCAATATTTCTCAATTATTTATTTGTTACTATTATTATTTTTAAGTGCGGAGTTATTAATTTGATTAGGTTTGGTGACACTTGTTAACTGGTTGGACCACTAAAACACATACCCGTTAAATATTGGGAATAAATCCAAATAGGTGGAGCCAAAACGCGATTCATTGAATTGTCCAATCTTTACAATATAGAACCTTAACTCCAAAGTCCTAACTCTCATAGTGCTAGGGTAGTTTATGTCTTTTATATTTTATCCACCTAAGGAAGTGGTCTCCTATAGACTCTGTAATTTCTTTATATAACTTGTTTCTTTACGAATAAATTATTTTATTTAGCTTTTAAAAAAACACTAGTACTATGGTATACAATAAAAAAAAAAAAAATTCGACCGTCAAGGTTATTTTGGTCATTGTGTACTTAAATTAGTACTCAAATCAAATTACAATTCTAATTTAATTAAAAATTTTCAATCTAAATAATTTTTTTTATAAGAATTATCATTTACTCATAAAATATCATACTTTTTCTTTTTGACTCACATATTATTAAAATTTTTTATTTAATTTAAACAAATATTTTTTAAAAATTTTATAATATTATGTAAGGATTGAATTGAGATAAATTTATTAAAATTTAATAAAATATTATTCAATATGAAATAAATATAAAACTTAATCATTAATGAAAGAAAAAAATATAATATGTTACGATAATATGACAATTTCAAGAAATAGAAATTCTTTAAATTAAAATTTTATTTTTAAATATAGCCTAAATAAACTTAGCATATAAAAGCATACCAACTCCAATTTCCAAATAAATTATATAGTAAAAAAAAGAAATGGAAAATGTCTATTTTAAAAGTTTGAAAATAGCAGTAGGCAGAAACAGTAGATAGAGCAATAGTAGCTATGAGTGTATTGATTAGGAGCAGCTAGGTAGTTATCAGAACCATCAAATCCTATGGCCGTAGATATCCTAGGTAATGTTGAAAAGTCAACCGCTGTTTGACTGCTCTGGAATGCGTCCAATTATTCTCATTCCGTAAAGAGAAATCAGGCGCAACTCCAATTCCACCACGCCTCTCTTCCCCGCCCCATTTCCCACTCCATCTCAGCTTTTTCCTTTTCAGTTTTCACTGTAAATTTGCACCTTCGGAAATAGGCTAATAATTTGATGATTAGGAGGAGTGGTAAAGGAATCTGCACATCCATTGAGTTAAAACCAGACCAGCGAAAGTGACCACTCTGTATTTCTTGTCAAATCGGGAAAGTAATCACACCCCTTCTCACGCAACAATGCATATTCCAATTTTCAATTTTTAATATGACGTGTCATGATAACAGTTTTAAAAAAATAAAAATTATATAAAATAATAATATATTTAAATTAAATTAAAATTTTAATTTAAAATAGAATTAAAAAATATCCCTCTACTTATAGTCTTCGTTGGAAGGGATCAGTAACAACTTATTGAAATAGCACTAACGTTAGGTTAGTTTTATTTTTTTCCTTTTTTTTTTTTTCACTCCTTGTCTCTTCTCTTCTCCTTCTAAAAATATTTTTTTAAAAAACAATGCTTAATTAGAAGAGCTTTCTAAAATTAGAATTAAATTTTTTTAAAAAAAGTTTAGTTAGAAGAGCTTTCTAAAATTAGAATAAATTCAATACTTAGATTGTACATTCGGCTAGAGCCATAATTACAACTCCTTTCGTCTTAAATTATCTATCCATTTTAACTGATTACGCGGAGATTAAAAAAAAAATTTAGTTAATTAAACCTTCTTTACCATTTTTACCTTTAAAATTCAATGATAATCATCTCTCTTTATATTAAGAAGCATACAAATTCTAAAACTTTAATATAACTCCAAATTACTTCTCTTTTCTAAATATTTAATTCTTATTAGAAAATGGGTCAAAATATTAATGAATATTTAATTCTCTCTTCAAGTTGTTATTGATATTTCTTAAAAATTAATAAGATGATTATGAATAGCAGAACTCGTAGAATGGTTTTTTATTATATTTTAATATGTTAAGAAATAAAAAATTATTAAATATGGGTAAATTTAAAATGTTAAATCTTAATTTTCTAAATGAATAAGTAATTTAGGACAAAAATTGAGTTAAAAAATAAATTAATAATTTAGAACGGAAAGAATATTTAAAAATAAGTTTATCGTTACACTTTCATCAATATGCAAAAATTAAAAAGTTATTGTTGAATACACTTAGTTCACAATTACTTTTTATATTTGAGTTAAGATTCATAAATTTTATCATAAAATAAGTATATTTAATTGTTTATTACATCGATTAGTTGTTCCAATAAATTATGTTTTAGTGAAGATTTAATAATATTCTTCATATAAAAAATAATTTTTTAATAAAATAAAAGTGTTGGATGTTTCAATTTTAAATGAATATGAAATTCAATAAGGTAGCGTAGTAAGAGAGAAGGCATATTACCAAAATCATGGAGACAATGACAAAAGCTTGGTGAGGAATTCTTGAGGTAACTCCGGAAGAAGACAGCGATTCAAATGAGAGAAATATTGCACCGTCAGTGGAGTGGAGTTGTGCGTGCATGTGGGTGCCGCAGACAAAAAACGCTGCGGTTGGTTTGAAACACTTGCCCCGGAATTAAAGCCCGTGGAGCCCAATTTATTAAATTCAAAGATAATAAAGTAATTTAGGCTTTTAACCGCAACGGTTATCAGTAGCTGAGCCATCTTCAATTAATTTGCTCATTAAACACTGAAAAGGAAACTAGAACCCACAAGTGTAAAGGACCATCTTATTTTGTTTTATTCGATTGTATCAAACGTACTCGCTCCATCTTATAATATACGTCGTTAAAGATTATTTTTATTATCTTAAATTATAAATTGTTGAGAATTTTTTAAAAATATTTTGAATCTATTTTTATATTTTTATCATTATTTATTATTCTCTTTTTTTTCCTCTCCTCTCCTCTCTTTTCTTATTTCTAACTATAAGATATTTAAATAAGAATATTTTAGAAAAAAATATAAAATTATCTTATTTTTAAAAATTTTAATATGTATGAAATTAAATTTAATAATTTATATTATGAGATGAATAGAATATTATGTTTAGGGAAAATGGTTATGTGTCGGATTCAATTATTATTAAGTGAATAGAGTTAATTTTTAATTTGTGTACTGTCAATTAAAATAGACTGATTTTGTATGAGAGTTCAGTCCTCCAATCATTGAGTAGATAAGGAAAGAGATTGGGAGAAAATTAATTTCCAGGCGGGACCAAGGTGATTGTATTTTTTTTAAAAAATAAATTTAAATTATGTGTAAAATATTAATTATTTTTATTAATTTAAAATATATTATAATACCAATTTTAATTATTATTTTATAAAATTTGGAATTAAAAAAAAACTATTTTGTAACCCCAATACAAATTAAAATTGTCAGTGCGACTTGCGAGTGCAGTTGAGGGTGATGCAGTCACACACACACAAAAAAAAAAAAAAAAAAAAAAAAAAAAGGAGAGGCGGTTCGATTCGATCTTTTGGATTGGAAAAAGAACTGAAAAGAGGAAGAGGTGCAGCCAATGGGAGCTGTAAAAGGCCAAGTAGGGACCACAACCCACACGTTTCAGTGAAGCAGAAGCTTTTTTTCCTACGGTAGTCCAGCATAGTACCCTAGAGTTTCAATCAGGGTGGGACCCACAGTCTTCTACGGCGCACAAAATTCCAGGTTCCACGTGTCCGACTAAAGCGACCACCGTTCACGCGTTCAGCCCCAACTTCGGGAAACCGAAACTGTCGGCATTCGTCGGCAGGGTAAAAATCGAGCAATGCAATATCCCGATGTAAAAATTGTACAGTTAGATAGTTACTAGTGGTATTTTTTTAGATTACGGGTTTGCCCTTAACAATTGTACAAACACCCGGAAGGGTCCCTTACCCGGGTCCACATATTCGGATAGTTCGCCTTCCTAGTTGGTTTGGATGTGGATTCCGGAGCTTAGTCCCAACATGAAAATGGCTAATGGTCCAGCTCTCCAGCTAATTACGTGACTGTATCCATTAAGACAAAACTAATAATGTTGTTATTATGGCTTTCCCAAAAACGTAAGACGTGTCATGCCATGCCCATATATAAATATAAATATAGTATATCTTAATTTAATTCATAATGTCTTAAATTATTTATTAGACATTTTATTAGTACTCAATTATTACCTAAATAGCTTAGGAAGTGTTATTTATTTCTTCAAATTTTTAAAAAAACTTAATTCTAATAAGAAGAAGAGGAGGGGGAAAAAAAGAGTATTTAGCTATGATTGGAACAAATTAAAGAAATGGCAATTGCTTTTGTTTTTGAGGGTCAATTGCTTACTTTTTTGAAGGAGGGAAAAATTCGTAATATCTCTGTGTTCACTAACCGATCAACTCGGCGTCAATTACTTGCATCTTGAAGCAAAGCTTTGAATAGCTTATACATTACATATTGTCATTGACAATCCAAAGTCCTCCTCTAAAAGCTCCGCTACATATTCTCTGCAACTTGCACGGGTACTTCTTACTTGTGATCCCTCCTTCCTTCCCCGCAAGGACATTCACCTTTACCTTTTACCCTCTAAAATTTTTTCAAAAATATTTAATATATCTTTTTATATAATTTACTCGTCGTAACTTTAAAATTCTATTTCTGTCCCGAACATATTAATTTTAACAATATATATTTCAATGGGGTTCAAATATATTGATGAGAGTAGAGAACGATTAATGCTTAATAATTCAAGAATTAATATGAAATTGAGTGACACTCCGCTGGAGAAGAACAACCTAACCGCTGAAGTTGAAGGCTAGCATTAAGGCATGAAATAGGTAATCATGAATATTTCTGTATTTATGAAATAGCATTAAGGCATGATATAACTTTCACCTACCAACCCTAATTTCCCTTGCATATATTGAATCAAGAATAATTATATCAGGTGATCATTATTGCAGCCTAATCAATAAACTTGCTTCTTTACTAAAGCATCATTGATTAGTCACTAATCATTCTTTATTACTATAATGATTAACTTCATCTTATCTCTAACTTAATGAATTAGGCATTGTTTAGATTGAAGAAGAGGTGAGAGAGGTCAGAGAAATATATAGTAGTTGGGAGGAAAGGTAGTAGAAGGGAAAAAAAAAAAATTAAGCATTTATTATATTTAAATAAATAATAATTTACGATAAAAGGATACAAGCAAGAAAAAAACGTAACATCTTTTGTGGGAACAAATGAAATTAAATCAAAGTTGAATTAATTCTTTTTTTTGGATAAAAAATTCATAATAAATATTACTACCATTTATAAATTCGTCATTTCTTTTCATTCCTTTGCTTTTTTTCTTTTAATAAAAATCAATTCAAACGCTTAAATTTAAATATTATCTCTTCTTTTATTTTTCTAGACTTATTGATTACAGACATAGTATTAAAGCATTTTTTGTCACTATGCAGTTTGATAATTATTCTTCAACAGCACATAAAACAGATGACAACAGTCAAGTTTAGACAAATTGCAGCATTGTCATCAATCACCTAATTAATTAAAAAAAATAATTCCAGGAGATTAAAGAAACAAAGTCCAATGAAACTATCGAAGAAGAAATAATAACAAAGATCCTAATCCTTAAAGTTACGCAATTGACTGAGAGGTGTCGCTATACATTTTCGTTCGTTTTTCTCTTTTTCCTTTTTTTAAAATAAATATAATAAGAGAAATGATTACCCAGCTGGCATTTATAGATACAAATACATGCATTGTCTGCTTGTTGGCTAGGAGTAACACTAACAAAAACGTCTCAATCTTATTAAAAAATTAAAAAAAAAAAAGTAGTAAAAAAAAAAAAGAGGAAATTAATTCCACAGCCAGCTAGACGGATTGCATCTCTCAGTTTAAATAATCAACTCCAGTTGGCATGACGCAAGAGTGGAAAAAGGAACCAGGCATGGGAATATATCCCGGGAAGCTTCCCCTGCAAGTTTTGAATAGCATTTTTTGAAATATTTTTAAAGTTGAAATTGATTTGGAAATTAAAATTTTATTATATTATATTCCAATGAGGGTATTATCCAATAAGATTTTTGAAAATAATATTCGAGTGAGATGTAATATATCATTCGTTACAAAAGTCAAAAGATTACATTTATCTATAATTATATGTAACAAGTTTGTAATTATATGAGAAAAGATATTTTATACTAAACACATATTATAAGATTTTTTTTATCGCAATAATTACTCTAGATAAACTAATTAATATCTTTTAAGTTTAAAATTGAATATTATTTTATAAAATAAATATATATTTCTCTTAAACTTACATATATTTATCTAAGAGATACAAGCTCCCTTGACAAAGATGGAGCTACGGAGGGGAGTGGGTGCCACCTCTTAAAATTTTTAAATTTCTATAATTGTCTTAATGAAATTAATTTTTTTTTTAAAAAAATCTTTCAAATTTTAACTTTCTCCCATCAATTTTTTTTTTATAAATTATAATATTAATAGCCATTTTTTTTATATAGTTTGTTCCCTAATCTAAAGTTATTAATTCTGTCTCTAACTTTCATCTTTGACCTCTCTAAATAATTCATTAACTTTTTCACAATAAATGATCTCTTTAATTTTATATCTAAGTCAAAATTAGTGATTATATATAAATATAAATATATATTATTTTAAATAATATTAATATAATAGCACAATGTAATGATTGCAAATATGTAAGGGTACACTCAGTAACAATTATACATCTACACTACTAGAGTAATTTTTTCCACCTTTGCTTGGTGGAAACGAAAGAACATCATGGGAGGAGCCCTGGAAGGGTGGGGTGGAGAGAGAGAGAGAGAGAGAGGATACGGAGCAACCAAATTATACCCAATGGGACCCGTCACAAAACGAGACAACTTTAATCCACCGCCCCTACCACGTCTCCCCAGCCCTCCGTTCCATCCAAAGAAAGATGCTCAAAGAAAAGGGTGTTTCATCGGATTCGATTTGCTTTGGTACTTCACCAAGTAATCATCTCTTCGCTTTTCTCTAACTTCGCCATTGATTAATAATCATTTAACTTTTGACCTTTTCTTGTCTTCACTCTCATTTAGCATTTCGCCTTTGATACCTTTTAGTCGTTTATTTATAACTGGCAATCTTAATTAGGAATATTTAGGATTTTCTTTGTTCAATACTGAGGTTCTTAGCAGTATATAATGTTCCTAATGTAGACCATTGAACATTGATGATTGATGCAAGCCCACACTTGGAGCTAAGAGGCAAAGAGCATAGATAACTCTATTAAAATTTTTAGGTTGTAGTTGAGAAGATAGTCTTCTCAATTCAAATCAAAACTTTAATTTTAAATAATTTTTGTTTTCTACAAGGTATCATATATTCATAACATATGATACCTTATATTTACCTTTCATCTAATTATATTTTTTCAATCAAATTCTTATCAAGAACAACCTTATAATACATAATAATTATATTTTTAGGGAAAAAAAGTCCTTTTACTCCTATTTAATATCTATATATATATATATATATATATATATATATATATATAATAGTTTTATGTATTGCACACTTTTCCATATATGCCCATTAACTTGAATCTGAAATCAATTAAATTATTAATCACATACTTGATAATTTCTCGAATTGATAATTTAATCATAACATATTTAACTTCATAGGACGTGAGAAGCCTGCAACTGCTACCTTTTAGGTGTTTATTAGAAGAAACTTGTTTTGTAATCTTAACTGATAAAGAATCACGAGAATGTAAACTAATTTATGCAAACACTGACTCACTAACACAATTGATAAGGCCAATAGACACATCCCTACATGGATATAATATGTTTAACTCTATGAAGTATAATTATTCAATTGTCTATTAGTGTGTGTATATAAAGAGAGAGAAGGGTATACTTGAATAGAATTAAGTCGAATTTTAAAATAATTAAGTGAAACTTTATTATTTTTACACATAAGGCTTGAACTTGAGCTTGAATTCGATTCGTTTAAAATATTTTAAAATTTGAATTCGATTATAATAAACTCAAATTTGAGTTCGAATTTAAATAAATAAGAATGTCATATAATATAATATAAATAATATATTAATTAGTTACTTAATCGAATATGTTTGCCAACCTTTAAACCTGACACTTGAATATTTGAATTCGATTCATTTAAAATTTAAGTATAAATATAAAGTTTATATTCAAATTTGAATTCGAGTCAAGCTTAAATATATTTGAAAAAAATTTGATTCGTTTACACTGGTAAAGAGTTATAAATCCTATTAGCTATCATTTATTGCAAATGAAGAAAACAACCCAACTCAAAATTCATTATGACATTTCCTAATTTGAAGGCTTTTTTTTTTTTTTTTTCATTTTTTGCTTTTTGTTGGCAAATTCATTTTTTTTGGAAGCTTAAAAAATGAAACCTTCTTTGTTCTTATTATTATTCTTTTGTCTTCAATAGTCAGCGGCACATATCCAATTGTGGTGTGAGCCCTCTAAGTTGTACTGAAATTGTAAATCAGCTATCATTCCAATGAGCTTTTAGGATAAGAGAAGAGGGAAACAATACATAAACACTTCACCTACCAACTCCACTTTAATTAACACTAACTAATTAACCACATTTTTACTACAAATGTCAATTCTTTTTCTTTAAAAACTTTGATCAGTTATTGTCATATTTTGCTTTATTTCACCACTCTACATGAAATTATATTCTATGTCAGTTAGCTTAAATTTTTCGCATTCATCTCAATTTCTCTATAGCTATGATTCAACAGTCAATTCCATGACATCCCTTCAATATTTTCCCTAGGCTTTTTTTTTTTTTTAGCAAGTTGTTTTCTTGATTTATTTGTTAAAGTGGTCCTCATCCTTAGCTTACATTCAATCTTTATGCTGTCGAGATATTTTTTTATTTAAATTTAAATATCATGTAGTTATAATTTTAATATAAGATAAGATATTTATATTCGAATAGAGGAATTATTAAAATTTTATTTTAAAATAAAAATAAAAATGTACAAGTAAAAGGAGTGATCGATAGCGCTGTTTATTTGGTTTTTTATTTGATTTTTGGGTTTTTATTTTATTTTATAAATTTTGAATAAAATCGAATCGAAATTTTTATAAAAATGAATAAAATTGAAATGAATTTTAATCAAATTGAACCAAAATAACTGAATTAAATTGAAACATGAAAAAATCATAATATATATAAATAAACGATTAATTAGTTAATAATATTTTAATATTAATATTAAAAACATAATTTCTGATTTTTTTATTTTAAAAATAAAAAACCAAACTAATTTTTTTATATAAAATTTAAAATCAAACCGAATTAAACTAATTTTATTAAAATTGAACTTAAATTTAAAATTACATATTAATCGATTCAATTTTTTAATTTAAACTGAAAAATGAATGTCCCTTGTGATTGAGGGCGAAATTATAGATGTATTGAAAGAAATATTCCTAATACGTAGAATTGAAAAGAGGAGCCTAAAAGGGTTCCACTCTTATGCTTTGATTGACCCAAGCTATCCTATCGCTAGTCCAAATCATTTCTTTATTTAGGATAATGAAAGATAATTATATTAAATTTGACTACAATATCCCGTCATTATGCCCTCACAAGACTGTCCAAAAAAACCTTGGATTTTTTTCAAATGCATTTTATACATTATACACTGTGGTGGAATCAGCATTTCAATTTAATTAGGGAAGCCATACCAAAATAATTGAATACTTTTATTTTGGCAAATGGGACCACAGTTAACAATCCTGACTTCTAATTTGACAAAATTAAATTATATTTTGCCATTCAAGTTTCAATATGAGTATAATCAATATTCAAACTTTCAAATTTTCTTTACCATATCCATCTATTAAACAGCAAATTAATTGGTTAAAATTTTAACAAAAAGTTATTAAAATTAATGAAAATTCTAATAGAGACGATAAAGTGGCAAAATTTTAAAATTAAAATATTATTTAGATCTAAAATAAAATTTGTATTATATTTTAAATAAACAAAATAAAATTTTTACCGATTCAAACTCGGCTCGGCACTAATGTATGCCAAAAGCTAAAACCAGGCCTAATATTTGGTTCACGAGAGTCTTACAAACATAAAATAACAATTACTGAGAAGCCGACAGAGAATGCTTGTGTTTATACCACCTCTACAACCATAGGAAGAGGCTGCAGTGACCAAAAATGCACATAATGGCTGTCTACCTCAGTGCATATGCCAGCTGAATCTATCCGTGAGTGAAGTTGAAAGACAGAAAATGGCCCTCGACAATAACCCAAGAGGCCATGGACCACTGCTGTACCTCCTTTTCCTGTCCTGCATTCTTAGAATCCAATACCAATTCCATCTCAACTTTCGTGGTTCTTTTGGGATCTTGCAGATTGTTTTTTCCTGTTTTTTTGGGAATTCTCAGAGCCCAGTTGAGCCAGTTTGTGTCTCATAATTTTGGGCTTCGATTTTTGTTGTTTTCTGACATGGAAAGGAACTGTAGTGTCCATTAGGTAGTAAGTACTTTGTGGGCTATTCTTCTTCTTGCTCTGCGCTCTGCTACTTCTGCAAGACTGCAATCTACGATAGGGTTCACATGTGCTCCACTCTCTCGGGCACCTGGAGAACTCTCCATGTGATTTCACAATTCAGCCATTGTTGACCATCTTGTCCCTCTGAAAAACTCTTAAATGGATCATATCTAATTAGATTAAGAGTGGTACTTTGTAAAAAGTTGCAAATTATAATCTAAGATTAATCAAAGTGCTTTTCTTTTAGTTGATGGTCCTATTGGTACTCGTAACTCTTTTGATACCTGTGAGTTGATTTGATGGTCGTAGAATCAAATATTGCTAAATTATTCTCACCGTCAAATTAAAATTGAATAATTGAAATATATTTTACGATTTATATAAAATGTTTAAATTGAGAGGTCGGTAAATAAATTTACTTATAAAAGAGTATTATCCTAAATAAATCTTAAAATATTACACGAGAAAGCAATGAGCATGTATTACAAGATTCAAGCGTCACGGTCCGCACTCATTGAGTTTGCTAGAACTACGCGATGGTAAAATAACCAACCCGTGACACAAGGATCGATGGAGATAATAGTGTATGATTTTCTTTCCCTATGGATGCCTTAATTGGATCATGTTCACATCCTTGCTCTGCTCTGGTTGTAAGAGACTCTCATTTGCGAATGGAGCCCCAAGATATAAAACCAGAAGGAGGCCTAAATATGGACAAGAGAGGAGACTATTCCTTTGCTGGGCCTCCTCAGTTTTCACCTGATTCCTATGGGGCCTTATAAGTGCAACCTATGCTGTTATCTCTTGACTTAAGCCTTTTGTACTTGGAAGGGAGAGGATTGGAGTTCCTCACTTTCCATGCAGAATTTTTGTTTTGCATGTGTTTAAAAAATGCAAAGACATCTCATAATAATTGGTATTAACTGTTATACTGTTACCTAAATAGTATTGACAACTAAAAAAAGTTTTTCATATGTTCTTTCAGTCAATGTCATTTTGATAACAAGGGGTCGGGCCATTCCTTGTTTGGTCCGTGTTATTTTCCACCTGACTCCTTAGGGGTCTTATAACTATATTACATTTGAACCAAGAAGAGGCCCAGATTCAAGTAAGTAATTTTCTTTTCAAGCCTTTTGAAGGGAATAGGGATAGGATTGGAGTTCCAAAATTTCCATGGATATTTATTTTATTTATGCATAAATTGAATACAACAATCTCCTTCCAAATATTTTTATTTAAAAAAAAAAATCTCTCGATCAATGTCATTGTTAACTTCTATTTGATGCCCAAGGATGCAAGACTGCCAAACAACATCTCTGCGAAATTAAGTTTGAGTGGAAATAGTGGGGAAAAAAAAAATCACCATTCAGGATGGAATCTTGAATACAAAACTTGTAGGGGAAGGAGTCCGAAGCTTAATAAGGCCTTTTAATTTTTATATTTTATTTTATAATATTTAATTTTTTATAAATTTTTATACATTAATGATTATTATTTTTTAATATCACTCTTAAATTTAATCAAATTGCATTTAATGAAAAAAATTAAAAAATTTCATAAATAATTACTCATTATTATATTTATTAAAGATAAATTTAAAATATAACTAAATATATTTATTAATTTTAATATTTTTAATTTATGTGCAAATTACTAAAAAGCCACGTAACATGAAATAGATGGTGTACTACTTTTGATAAACAGAATTTCCCACGACAGCCCGACATGAGTTATTTCATGCACTGCCACGCACTCACTCATTACTATGGTTTATCCTTCCGATGACATGTTACAAAGATCTAGTGACCAAGCTTCTAACTTGCTATCGCGCCATTTACTCGTGCCGTGTAATCCCTCCGTTTTATATTGTTTTTGATATTTTATTTTATAATATTTAATATTTTTATATATTAATAATTAATAATTAATAATATTATTTTTAAATTTAATTAAATTATATTTAATAAAAAAATCTCATAAATAATTATGTATCTTTGTATTTATTATGAATATATTTAAAAATATAAAAAATATATTTATTAATTTTAATATTCTTAATTTGTGTGTAAATAACTAAAAGATCAAATAATATAAAATAGATAAAGTATAAGTTATTATGAATGTATTTTTCAATTGGGATTGTATATACTTTTATTAATAAAAATATATATATTTAAAAATAATACAATTTTATTAAAATATTAATTAATATATAATTTATTTTAAATCGCTCTTATTTTAAATGTTACAATACCAAATCTTTCCATTCAAGCTTACCCCATCTCCCATTTCTAATCCCATCTTAAATAAATCATTAACCCAAGTCGTTGAATTCCAGCTTGGTATCAGTGGTTCTGAAAAGAATCTTTTTCAACTAACTTCATCATTAACTCGAGTCTCTTTATTCTTCGAAGGAAGACCAAAAGTAAGGAAAACAAAGGCTCTACTCTTACACAGAACGTTATTGCCCTATTGGCTTTCCTACATTTTGCCCCAAAAAAACAAAAGCACAAAAGGATCTGATTCTGAAACACTCTTTTAACGCAGCTAATTGATTGATAGCCAAAACTCTTAACTTTTTTTTGGTTTTGGTGGTCGTACCTCTCTTTTTTTCTTCAAACCACATTCTTATTTATTTTTGCATAGCAATTCACGATCTATCGACATGGAATTCTTACATATCTTCGTCTTTCAACGGTGATCTTTTCTCCTTCAGTTAAATACACCTCGTGTTGGGTCCTTTCTCCGTATCTTTCTCTTTTTCCAGATAATATTAAAAACCATTGATACGCTCATAATTTTAGCGATCAAAAAATTTGTGGTGTACTGTTGTGTGTTTATTTTCTTATTCGTCTCTATATGTTTCGAAAGGCAAAATCACTCCCCTTTCATGAGCATTTGTGTCTTAATTTCAACACAATTTGTAAGTTTCGACCACCCAAACGTGGTTTTTCGGTTCTGTGTTTGAAAAATGAAAACAAGAGGGGTGCATCAGGTGAAACAGAACAAATATTTGTCTCTACAATGAAAAAGAAAAGAAGGGGAAAAGAAACAAAAAGAAGAGCAAATGAGGTGCGTCCTGCATTCACATGGCCTGCTGTTGCTATTATAACTTCCTTCAAACTGCTTTGCACGTTCTACTCAATTATCATCACTATCAACAGTAGTACAACGTTGGTATTCATAAATTCAAACAGGATATATATACGTGTATAATCAAGAAATTGGACAGAACATGCTTGAATCTCTACAAATTTGCAATAATAAATCAAGAATAAATATTACATTAATGTACAAATTGAAGTGACTATTATCGTCACTTTTCTTTCCACAATCCGGTGTTCTTCTTTCCTCATCCAATGATTTGCAATGGGATTAATAGTATTAGCTATGGATGTGAAGTCTTTCTCAGTGGTGGTGGGGTGTTATTGTTGCCGGCATCCACTGATCTACTCCGATTCGAATCTGGGACGACTTGGTGGTTACTCGCTCACCTACTTGCCATCTCCTTCACATTCCACGCCGGAGTAGACTTAAAAGACTCAGATTCAGCTCCGTGAATCAGTCCTCAGAATCCCCGATAAACTTCTATGAAATATACATCAAAAAATTGTAAAAAGAAAGAAAAAAAAAATTATCCCACCAACTTACCTCAAGGATGGGTAAGTACGAAAAAAAAAAAAAAAAAAAATAGACGCCCTCCTACACGAATCAGTAGGAGGGTAAACTCAAACTCGACTCGCCGTGTTTTCTAAGCAGGCGAAACAACTCAAACGAGTCTAGCCCGGGTCAAAATCAGCTTCATATCCTTGTTCATTTTGCTTACCAAATGGATTTATCCGTAACTCCATGCAGAAGAGGTCGTGACTCGGCTAGTAACTCAAGATTGCTTCGGATGCCCATGTGGCAATATCTCTGAAAGTCTTCAAAATTCACGTACCGAGTGGAGTGATTATTGTAACCGGACTCAGTCCGAGCCAAGTATCTGAGAATCTCTTCAAACAATGACTCTTCACAGGGAATGGCTAATGGGCCGGAGTTTGTGAAACCGAACTCTTCCTCCGCCTGAAGCAATAGTTTCTTAAACAAAGGATGGTTCAGATAGGACGCCCGGACTACAAATCTTTTACAGTTGGCGCCCACTGTGACGGCGATGTGTCCTGAAGGTACATCAGGAGGGAGGCGTCGGGAGGTCATGGCGGCCTTTTTCCTCCAGCGGCGGAGCATTTGGCGGAGTCTGACAATGCAATGGATTTTGCTGCAGCCAGACATTAGTTTTTCTTCTTCTTCTTCCTCGGGAAAAGTGAAGAGACTGCTGTGTGTCTCTTCGTGTTTTTTTTCTTTTTTGTTCGTTTTTTTTTTTGTAAAGGCTGAGGAGGAAAAGCTGGGGGAGTTTTGGACGTCGGCACGGGAGCAGTTTATATAGAGGAGAAGATCAATAACTGCCCTTGGTTTTTCTTGATATTTACAACAAACATAACGGCCTTTTTCCTGTTTCTTTTAATCAAATAATGGCTGCTTTTGCCAGCGGATAAATACAATTATTTTACAGTGGACCCCAATTGCAGCTGTTCTACCATCCGCGGATTTAGGCTTGGTTTGGTTAAGAGAGGGAGAGAAAGAAGAAAGAGAGCAAGAGCAACATATTTTATTTTCATTAAGAAAAGTTAATATCTTTATTTTTATTTTATTTAATTGAAGTGAAAATAAGAAGGATATGAGAGAAAAGGAATGAGAGAATAATTAATTTAATTTATTATTTTATTCTTAATTATTTATTTTATTAAAATTTGTAATGTTAAAAATATGATTAATATTATCACTATTACTCATATTTTATTTTTTCTTTCCTAATCTCTCTAAATTGAGAGAGGAGAAAATGCTGACGTGAAGGGAGAGTGTATCTTTCCTGATTTACTTTCCTTCAACACTTATATCTAATTAAACGAGATAAACATCCCATTTACCTTCACATTTACTTACTCTCCTCGTCTACTCTCACAAAATAACTCATTATTTATTATTACATTATATACCGCGGAGCTCTCTTATTTCTTCTAATGTTATTGAAATTGAATTTTAAACATTTGGAATCAAGAACGCGACACTCGATTCCGTTGAATTATTAACTCAAACGGGCTAAGTAATGTAAAGGGATGATTGTACAAGAAAAAATTGGAAGAACAGAAGCATCCATAGTGGTAGCCGTGTGGAATGCTTTTGGGGTGCACGAAGTCGAAAGTCGAAAATCCCAAAACCCACCACATGCATAGTTAGAGAAAAGTTTTAATCAATCTCTCCTCTTTGGCACTATGAGGTAGTTGGCCCTATAGAAGATGCTCTTGTAACCCCCAAACTATAAAATATTCTCACTTAGCACCACAAAATTTGTCAAATACTTTCAATTTTCTATTTCTGTAATTTTGTATTCTCCATATCCTACAAGGACCCCATGTGCGAGGCTACCCATCTCCCCTCCTACTTTAGCATTTTATAACAAGCAGACAATTTTGTTTAATAGAAAATCACTTTATGTTCCTTGTTTAGTTTCTATCCATATTTATGAATTTCACTTTCATATCATGATTGGTCACTATAGCTTTGACACGTGGCATATTGTTCGAACTTGAGCAGCAATAAATTTAATTATTCTTTAATATACACTAGGTTGATGTTCCGTGCATTATACGAATTTTTATGTTATTAAAATTTAATATATTAATATTAAATATATATATTATTTTATCTGTCTTATAATATAAGCAGTTAGAAACTATTTTTGTTATTCCAAATTATAAGCCGTTGGGGACTTTTCAAGGAGGTTTTAAAACTATTTTTATATTTTTGTCCTTATTTATTGTTCTCTTTTCCTCTCTTTCTCTCTCCTCTCTTCTCTTGTTTCTAGGCATTTAAATAAGGGTATTTTAGAAAAAAAAATAAAAAATCATATTATTTTTTAGAATCTTAATATGTGTAAAATTAAGTCAAACGACTTATATTATGGGACGGAGAGAGTATTAGTATTAATTATTTAATTAGTTAGTAAGATTTTAAAATAAATTTAGATAGTATTCAAAAAATCACACATTTCAATGTATTAATTTAGATAGTATTCAAAGAATTACACATTTTAATATATTAATATTAAATACATATATTTTTTATTAATTAGTTAATATTTTAAATGAATTCAAATATAATTTTTATTTTTCTTTTAAAAAAATTTCATTTAATCACGTGTCACCTTATGATATTTTCACGTGTCGTAATGGTAAGTTTTCTCTTCGACTTATATATATATATATATATATATATATATATATATATATTTATCAAATTAATTCAATATGTATATAGTCAATAATTTAATAAAAATAAATTGTAATTACAGAATTTAATTTTATTAAACAAACCCTGAAGTTATATCTAATAACTTAGTGGAAAAAAAACAAAAAATAAAACCACCGAGCTCCTTCCTTCCTAATCTCAAGGGATTGATTGGAAAGATTTTTGAAGGTCCAACAATGGCTGGTGGGAAAGAAAAGGCTTATGAAAGCAACTCCATTTGAACGGTCAAGAAGATGGAGGAGTAGGAATCCAAGGGTCCACGTGCAAAGTGTAATTGAGGTCGAATGCATCCCCCTAAACCTCTCTCAAATATTACTGCATTTAGAACCCCACTTGTTAAGATTTAAGGATCACAGCAATTATAGAGCATTGTTCAATGTTTTCAGCATATATACTCTCAAACAAACTACACTCCCCCAACAAAAATCTATTACAACATCATTCTTAATTTGAACATAACTGCTTCAAAACAAAGGACATGTTCTTTCCTCTTTCGTTTTGTTTTGTTTCCATACACAATATTTCCTTATTCTTATTGCTTCTTACTAATCTTACAAAAATATTTCAAGATTTGAGGAATATATTGCATAAGATTGATTGCATTTTATAGAGAAAATTTTAAAAATTCAAGCACTCCATAGTTTAAATGTCTAACTTTTAATTCAAAAGATTAATGTTCTTACAATGTGTCGTCTTTTTGAGACTTTTAGGAGAAATTTGATGGTCCGACCCTTACTTTTATAATTTTAAATTGGTAAAATTAAAAGAAAATATTTTATTCTAAAATGCATAGAAAAATGAGATACGGGTTGAACTTGAAAGTTTTTACTATTTAAATTATTTCTATAAATGTAAATTTAAGAAAATCTAATTTTCCTAATCTTATATTTATCTATTTTTATTATATCCCATAGTCTAAAGTAAAAAAAAAAAAAGGAAAGAGGAGGAAAACAAACACCAAACAAAGCGTAGTAACTACTCACTCTATCTAAAATTATCTATCTCATTTAATTAATTACGCTGATATTAAGATAAGTAGTATTTTAATTAATTATATCTTTTTCTTTCTTTTTTATCATTAAAATTCAATTGATTATATATATATATATATTAAGAAGTATTTAAATTTTAAAGTTTTAATATATTCTAAATTATATATCTCTCTTATTATTTAAATGAGATTAGCTTATTAGAAAAGAAATTATTTAATATAATTTAAAAATAAATAATTATTAAATGGGAACAAATCTAAAATATTAATTTTATTTTTTAAAAATAAATATTAAATTAAAAATAAGACGGACCAAAGAATAATAAAGTAGAAACAGAAGAGAGTAGACCGGCGGTTGGGTCTCTCAAATGCTTTGATGACGTGGCAGAAGTCATAGTCACTGTTATCCGCTACAATTCGGCTCGTTATTCAAAGAAATACCGCTATCTCACGTCAGCGTCAGGAGCTGACATGGCACCGTCTTTCGTCTTGGGAGGCATCACAAAGAGGTTGAAGTTGCTGCTCTGGCGGAAGCGGGCCCCTTCTTCAGACCCCTCTCAAATGGCCAATAGAAAATTTCATGGATAGAATAGTAGCCATCTAGAGGTGACAATCGTGTCGTGTTCGTATTGATTGGATCGTGTTAATTTGAGATAATTATACTTATCTGAATACTATCCGATTAATAAACGTATCGTGTCGTGTCAATCCATTTATTTTCGTATCATATTCGTGTTATAAAACGGATTGACACAATTAGACACAAAAATTAAATAGATAATTACTAAATTCGTCAATACGAATACCTACTAAACCCGTCAATCTGTGCACCATTACACAAAAAATTTGAAAAAATCAAATTATATAAAATTAAAAAACTAATGAAATAGTCCGTAAAGTCATAAATAACCAATAAAATAATAAACCATCCCGCTAAATATTTAGAGATCTTAATAAATTCATAAGATTTAATTTTAAAAATTTAAACAAATGTAATTTTGCAATAAAATTAGATTATTCAAGAAATTATTTTCTCTAGATATTTAGAACAACAATTTTGTCATAGCATGCCAGGAATTTTAAAAAGCAAATGGAGAGCTAAAAAAGAGCACGAAAGGAAGGCTTGTCCTTGTAGGGTGTAATTCAAATTGTCTTTGTCCCAATGTCAGAAATAGTATAGTATACGAATTGGTCAATCGATGATGAGTGAACCTTACCCTCTATTAAATGCACCACACGAGCTTCTTTTCATTTTATATTCGATTCGGCCTGTAGGCATATTATATACGTTATTTCCTAAAGGTCTAACTTTCCCCTTTAGACTCGTGTAAGGTCGTTACTTACCAACTCGTACTAATATTATTATTATAGACACTAAATAATAATTAATTAAGAATGATTCATTTACTATATATCAAGCAAATAAGCATATTAACATCATTTATTTTCTTTAAGATGTCTCATATAATTAAACAAAATAAACACACAAACAATTTAATTAATTCATATAATAAAATTTAATTCAATTAATTCATGTAAAAAAATAAATTATCTAATTTTCTATAGTAAATTTGTAGGGTATTACAAAAAGTATTAAATATAAATATTAAAAAAAGTTAAACAAGTTCGCGGGTTGAAACGGGTTAAAATAGGTTGAACCCGTTTATGACCTGTACACGTTTAAAGTTAAATGGGTCGACATGTTTCGACCCGAACCCGCAAAACTCTCAATCCTAACCCGCTATAACTGTATCGTGTTCGTATCGTGTTCAATATTATCGTCCCTATGCCCATCAGACATTTTCTTTTTGGAGGATATTTTAACAGCCCATTTGTATACAGTTGGCGGGGCCTTGGGGTAAAACTTTTCCACATCTAGGCTTTGTTACTTACTTTACGGCCCCTCCACTCTCCGTGGCCTCCTCCTTGTACGGCCCACTTGGACTATCTATAATATTTTATTTCTAGTTAATAATTTTTTTTTCTTTTTTAATAAATATTCTTTATTTTTAACAAATATTCTAATCTCTCAGAGTTGAAAAAGGTCATGTCACAGGGGTGATGCTTTTCCATGTCTGAGTACTTTAACTCGGTACGGTTGGATCGATTGTTTGGTTACGAGTTATAGTAGATTTATTATTATTTCTTTAAATTTGTAATTTGTTAAAGAAAAAAAATTGGCATAGACATGTGCACTCACGGGATGAAGGGTGGGGATGGTTCTAAAAATATTTTCAGAAGTTATAGGGATGGTTCTATAATATGTTCTTTCACGTAATTTATTTTTTTAATTCTAAAATTTTAAGTTAATTCGGAAAAATTAATTCTAAACATCTTTCTTTTATTATTTTGGTGGGTGCTTTTAATATAGGTAGTGGCTAGCGGAAATTTTCTTTTTGATTTCTTAATGAGAAAGTGTGGTGGAGTATATGATGAACTAGACAATAAAGATTAATGTTGTTTGATGCTTCTACAAATTCCGATAAAAGATTAAGTAGGTTGGGTACTTAAGTTGTCCTAAGTGGACAGATTTATCCATTAATCCTTTTGGCTTTACGATAAAGCAGTTTGGATTAAGGCCGACAATCTCGTTACTAAATGTCTGTTTTTTAGCAGCTGTGACAGCCAATGCTTGCTTCATCTCCTCTTTTGGCTTTTGCATGGCAGCCACATAGCCCCCTTCAAACTCACAAATTCTAATGGTTTCTCATTATTCTTCTCTCTGCTGATGGATTTAAAGCAGTGATTATACAGACAACAGAACGTGAGGCCTGAGGTTATAAATATCAGCTTAGGACTTCTTTCTAATGAGAGATTCCCCCATGTTTCTGCGTAAAAAGACACTGATATAGATTACTACGTTGTATATATTATGGAAAGCATGCATATAATGCTCAAAATTCCCTGCATGCGTCGGATGGATCGTTTAGGGATTCATTGAACAATGTCTGTTGATAATTACGTGTTGGATCGATCATTATCTTTGACCATCTAATCTTAATACTAGCAGCTATGCACATGCCTGCCCGCCTGCCTTCCTGCAGGACTTGGTGCAGAAGAATTCGATTCAAATGTAATCTTGCAGATGAGTTTGACTGTGTTTTCGATTCTTGAGGTTTGGATGAATCCAAGGTAGAAGCTCTGAACCATAAACGAGGAACATTTTGTGTCTGTTTCTGGTGAGATTTTGAAATTAACACTAAGTTTAGTTAGAGGGAAATGATGAAGTGAAATATCGAAGGAAAGTAAATTTGAATGAAAATATATAATTTATATATTTTAGTTATGATGAGATGTGATAGAGAAATATGAAATATATCATTTTTTTTTTCCTGCGGTAGTATTTTTTTCCTTCCTAGATTGGGGGGAGTTCGGGTTAATCTCGCTTTAGGAAAATTAAAACCCAATTCGGATTAGGAAGCCCTAATTCCCTTACCAGATTTTATATTTCGTATTCCTTTTCAATTTAGAGTTAATTGGGCCACGCCTTAGGAAAATTAAAACCCAATTCCGATTAGGAAGCCCTAATTCCCTTACCAGATTTTATGTTTCCTATTCCTTTTCAAGTTAGAGTTAATTGGGCCAAATAAAAATAGAAATAGAGGATCGTGAAAACATGGCCACAGCCCGGACCGGGCCGGGCGGGCGGCGCGCGTGTGGCATCCTCGATACCTTAAGCTTTTCTATTAAATCTATAGAAAAGCCTTTTAGTATATAAAGGCTTCCACACTCCTCTATTTTTCCCAGGTGGGACTCATGTCTAATATGAGTTCCCAAATGGTTAAACACCCAACTTTAACAACATTTAATTATGGATTTCCACCATGAAAATGGCTTCTACCACAATCAAAACAATCTCTAACATGTCAAGAACAATTCCCATTAATTGTTTTAGGCTAACTAATCATGAGTTAAAAATTATTAACTCCCAAAGTTGCCATTTTCAACAATTCCCCACAAATCCATAGTTAAAGACTATTCAGGATTTACATAATTTACTTTCGATAATGGTACCTGCCGGTTTGAACCACTACCTAAGTTATCCAACTTATGCCCCCACAGGAACAGATGGATTTAAGCCTTAAATCTAAACCTTGAATGTGATGGCATCCATTGGTAACAACAAACTATCGGCTATGGAAATAATATTTAGGGTTGACACGTTATGGCCATGTGTCCTGATCCTGTCTCATGAGTGTATTCAGAGAAAACCCAATTCCCTTTAGTTGCGGCCACACAACAATACTCACATAGTTGGCGATCTCCAATGATGTATTGCTAGCATCCTGTCTAAAAGACTTGATTCCATTCAGAGTCAAAACTCTTACTAATTGCAGTAACCGCACCACAGGCTTTCAGGGAAAGGACCTAGATACAAAGGTATCAGAATTGGTGCCAGATTCACTCAAACAGCTTGTTTATACCACATTGAACTGCCTTGTGGGATCTCCACTTGGTCAGTTGGGTTGCCACTGTAGGTGAATCACTTCTGGGTTATTAGTCTCATTCCCAACCTGGATTTAAGGAACAATGATGTTTCAAGTCCCTTAGTTAGGGGGTTTGCAATGTTATCTTTGGATCCAACAAAGTCAATAGACACCACCACCCTTTCAGACACTAACTCCCTTATAGACTTAAGTCTAACTTAGATGTGTCTCTTAGTCTTTTGATTATACTTGGTACTCTTTATCTTTGCAATTGTGGTTTGACTGTCACAATGAACAGATATAGCAGTAACGGACTTGCTGATCATTGGCAAAGAGGACATAGTCCATACAGCTATTCAGCTTCCGTTCCAATAGTATCCAAGGCACATAACTCAGCCTCAAAAGTTGACCGAGTTATCAAAGTCTATTTACAAGACTTCCAGGCAACTGCTCCGCCACCTAATGTAAACACATATCCAGTGCAACCATTGCTATCAGAGTTCTTGACTATCCAACTTGCATCACTATACCCTTCAAGTATAGTAGGGAATTTCCCATAATGCAGCCCAAGGGACACTGTTCCCTTCAAGTACCTTAGTACTCTATCCAAGGCTTCCCAATGAGTCCGATTTGGACAGCTTGTATATCTTGCCAACTTAGATACAGAAAATGAAATATCCGGTCTTGAGCCATTTGCAGGATATTGCAAGCTACCAATAATTTAAGAATATCTTAATTGAGACACAGGAATTCCACTTTCATTTTTGAACAAAGCTACAGAAGGGTCACTTGGAGTTTTAGCAATTCTACAATTTTGATACACATATTTCTCAAGAACACTCTCAACATAGTGAGTTTAAGAAATAGTTATCCCCTCAGCTGAGCGAATCAACTTTAGGCCAAGAATCACATTTGCTACTCCCATATCCTTCATTTCAAACTTACTTTTCAAAAATGATTTAGTCTCATTAATTATCTCAATATTGGACCCAAATAGCAAAATGTCATCCACATACAGGCATAGAACAATACAAGTATTACCTTTAACATTACAGTAAACACACTTGTCATTCTCATTTATGTTGAAGCCAAATGATAAAATTGTTTTATCAAATTTTTCATGCCATTGTTTGGGTGCTTGTTTTAGACCATATAGGGATTTAATAAGTTTACAAACTTTCCGTTCATTTTTTTTGGCTACAAATCCCTCAGATTGATCCATATATATCTATTCTTCAAGATCACCATGAAGAAAAGCTGTCTTCACATCCATTTGGTGGATGGTGAGACCATATATAGAAGCCAATGCAATTAGCACTCGAATTGTGGTCAAACGAGCAACAGGAGAGTATGTATCAAAATAGTCTATTCCCTCTTTCTGTCTAAACCCTTTGGCAATTAATCTGGCTTTATACTTATCTATGGTCCCGTCTGGTTTAAGTTTCTTCTTAAATATCCATTTACATCCAATTGTGCTGCACCCAGGAGGGAGACCTACTAATTCTCATGTCCCATTAGAGATAATGGAATCCATCTCACTTTTGACAACTCCTTTCTAATGCCCTGCTTCTGAGGAAGACATAGCTGCTTGAAAAGTTAAAGGTTCGTCCTCAACATTGTAAGTGACAAAATTACTTCCAAAGTTCTTGACTACCTTAGCTCTCTTACTCCTTCTAGGTTCTTCCAATTTCTCAATTTGAGTATTGGAACTATTTAGACTTGCCCCCATATCTTTCATCCTTTCCACATGATCAGGAATGGAATCAAATGCTAAGGCTGAATTCAAAGTAGAAACATTTTGAGGCAAACCAGTTTTCATGGGAAACACATCCTTAAAGAATGTAGCATCACGGTATTGAATTATAGTGTTACAATCTATACCAGGTATTTCGGACTTAATTACCAAAAACCTCATGGCATAGCTTGTTTCCACATAACCAACAAAGATGGCATCAACAGTCTTTGGTCCTAACTTCTTCCTTTTATGTTCAGGGATTAGAACTTTTGCAAGACAACCCCACACACGGAAGTATTTTAAGTTAGGTTTCCTACCTTTCCAAATTTTAAATGGAGTTACCTCTTTATGTTTATGAGGGACTCTGTTCAGAATATGGCAAGTCGTATTCAAAGCCTCGCCCCACATATACTTAGGCAATCCAGAATTCAAAAGTAAACTGTTGATCATATCTTTAAACGTTCTATTTTTCCGTTCAGCAATCCCATTAGACTGGGGAGAATAAGGGGGTGTCTCCTCATGAATTATACCATTGCTTTGGCAATATTCAACAAATGGATTAGATATATATTCTCCACCTCTATCAGATCTTAACCTTTTAAGTTTCTTGCCAGTTTGAGTTTCAACTTCGTTTTTAAATATGAGAAACTTTTCAAGTGCTTCATCTTTATGTTTAAGTAAATAAACATAATAATATTTACTGCAATCGTCAATAAAAGTAATGAAATATTTCTTATGATCCCTAGTCAACAAGCCATTGAATTCACAAATGTCTGTGTGAACTAAATCAAGTATTTCTGAATCCCTTTCAATTGAACGATAGGGTTTCCTGGTTGTTTTAGCTTCCACACACACTTGACATTTATTTTTCTTATCAATTGAATGTTTAGGGATCAAGTCTAAATTCATCATTCTTTTAACAAAATCTAAATTTAAATGTCCAAGTCTACTATGCCAAACATCAGTGGATTCAATAATGTGCACCATAGGATAAACAGAATTCTCAATAGAAGAAGCTTTATTCAAATCAGAAGTAAAAGGTTCAACTCTTAATTTAAATAAACCATCTGACAAATAACCTTTGCCAACAAAAGAATTGTAGTGCATAATCACTACTTTATTACATTTGAAAGTAAATTCATAACCCTCTCTAACTAAACATGAACCACTAAGAATATTCCTACGAACTGTTGGAACATGTTGTACCCTATGAAGAAAAAGAATACGCCCTGAAGGAAACTTCAAGTCCACGCGTCCAATCCCCAACACATTGGCTGCAGTTGAGTTCCCCATTTTCACAGTTTTTCCTTTAATAGGCTGGTAAGACATAAAAAGCAATTTATCAGCACAAACGTGCACATTTGCTCCAGTATCAACTAGCCGTTCAAGTGGCTCATAAATAGTAAAGACTTCTGGGTTAACAGAAACATACATTTCATCATCATTGGAAGTAGTGATGCCAGTCTCAGCCTCAATGGTACAAACCTCAGCAAGGTGAGTACTCAAATCAGCTTCCGCTTGACTAGTATCCTCTACCATCACATTGACTTGTGCTTCAGAATTTGATCATTGTTTGACTTTGGGCTTTTTAGACGGACAGTCCTTAACCCAATGTCCAACCTGACCACAATTCTAGCAAGGTTTGTTCGCTTTCGGTTTCTTCTTGGCCTTGCCTTTTGTCTTGTTTATGTTTTTAGAGTTTGAGTTAACCCCCACATTCCTCTGATTATTACTCTTCTTCCCAGTAGTCACCATATGGACATTAGACTCTCAAGGTACAATATGACTATTCTTTTTATGTTGCTCCTCAATGGATATTGATTTCATCAGATCGTTTAGAGAAATCTTCTCCGTCTTGTGTTTGAGGGACATACCAAAGTCCTCCCAAGACTTAGGAAATTTCTCTATCACTGGCATCACTTGAAACTTCTCAGGAAGTTTCATATCCGATTCATGAAGAGAATGAATAATCGATTGCAACTCTTGAGTCTGTTCAGTCACAGACTTGCCCTCAACCATCTGAAACTTCAGGAATTTGGAGATATAATACCTTTCCAGACCTTGATCCTCGGTATTATATTTCCTATCCAACTCATCCCATAGCATCTTTGCTATGTATGACTCAGAACAATAGACATCAAAGAGAGCATTTGTCAATGCTGACAGTATTGCCCCTCTGCCTACATTGTTCCGTTCATCCCACGCAGCAATCTCAACTACTCTAGGATGTCTTTCAGTTGGTATGGACATGTCTACCTGCACTGATGACAATAAGCCCCTCATGGTCAACCAAATTTTCATGCGTTGTTGCCAACGCTTGAAATTCTGCCCTGGACCAAACTTGTCCGACAGACCATTCAAGTTAACCAAAGGCTTATACGCAGCAGATGCAGTACCTGACGAACTGGCCATTGCACACACACAAATAATTGCAGAATAGCTTCTTGAAGACTGTTAGACAGTAGGGTACATACGAGCATAGACAGGCAACTCAATTGAATTGAACAAGCACCGCCTATACCCGACCAAAGCTCTAACAATTGCAATTATCAAATATCAACAATGTCAGCAAGGCCACACAGTCCAAACGTAATGTAACTAGACAGAATTCACACTTAATAAACAAATCAGTAGTATACCTAATTGACTTGCTCGCGGTTCTACCAGAACGTACCTAGCGCGGCACTCCTCTGGACAAGCTGCGCCGCAACGTACTGTACTGCTGACCGAATCACCAGTCTAATACTGGTTTGCCTTCAAGAAGCTATTAGCCCCACTCCGGTGCGATGGGTACAGCAACTCTTCTTGTAGGATAAGACGGTCTCAGATCACTGTTGACGCACACCAACTGTAATCACCTCGAAAATCCCCTCAATTCACCGGTCCCGATAAGTAAAAAATTATGGATCGTTGAGAGAGAACCAAAGCGGCGAATTTTCTTGCAGGAAGCAAAAAAGCACGAAAAGGGGTTAACCCTAATGGTGGCTCTGTTCCCCCTTTTAATCTCGCCTTAGGAAAATTAAAACCCAATTCGGATTAGGAAGCCCTAATTCCCTTTCCAGATTTTATGTTTCCTATTCCTTTTCAAGTTAGAGTTAATTGGACCAAATAAAAATAGAAATAGAGGATCGTGAAAACATGGGCCAAGCCCAAGCCGGGCGGCGCGTGCGTGTGGCATCCTCCATACCTTAGGCTTTTCTATTAAGTCTATAGAAAAGCCTTTTAGTATATAAAGGCTTCCACACTCCTCTATTTTTCCCATGTGGGACTCATGTCTAACATGAGTTCCCAAATGGTTAAACACTCAATTTTAACAACATTTAATTATGAATTCCCACCATGAAAATGGCTTCTACCACAATCAAAACAATCTCTAACATGTCAAGAACAATTCTCATTAATTGTTTTAGGCTAACTAATCATGAGTTAAAAATTATTAACTCCCAAAATTGCCATTTTCAACATTACCAACCTCTAAAATTAACACAACACCGTTCCTCCTCCCAGAAGAAGGAGAAAAAAAATAAATCAATTTTCTTTCCTTCTCTTGATCCACGATCTTGATGATTTAGTCTAGAATGATTGATTGAGGGACATTCATTCATTCAATCCGAAAAAGCATTTTCCTATTCCTCCCCAGACATCAACCATTTTGGTAACATCTATCTTGAAATGCCATTTTTCCTATAGTTCTGTTGTAGGTGAACTGGCTGTAGGTGCGGCCAACTTGCTTGTAACCCTATATGGCCTTTGATTGTAAGTCATTTTTCTAAATCCCAGTCCAACTCATCAAGACATTGCTTTGAGTTTCGCAGCCAAAAGTTGAAGACAGTACAGATAGAGGTGCACTTAAAAACGTACTGTGCAAAATTGGAGCCTACAAATTTCCAACAGAACCATCTTTCTTGCGTGGGAACAAAAGAAATGAGTCGTTTTTAATCCCTAAACAATTCCTGAGAGTACTACTTTTATTTTGTTATAATTGTCAACGACGGCTCAACGCACGCCCCAACCGAAAGCTTCCTCTGTTCCAGCTTTTCAGACCGCACCATGCATATATATTAGGACGGTGAATAGAATCTTATATCTGTTAAAGCCTCTCTGCTGATTGGAAGAGCCCTCGCCTTATTATATTTCACAAATGTTATCCATGCACGCTCAACCTACGTGATTCGTGTTATCGGGGTTGGTGCCTTTCATTAATATGCGCGTTCAAATTCAAGATAGATGATTTCAAAGTTACTAAGAGATTATCATATTTAGACATCTTGTACGTAAAACTAAGATTATATGAAAAAGATTTTTGGTAACATGCTTGATGAACTTGATTATGCACAATGGCGATGGCTGAGAAAAGTGAGAAAAACAATTCACAGTGGGTGGTGGTGCAGTGGAGAGCAGAGAAACTTTAAAGAGGCTCACATGGGGGAAGGGCCAACCCATTTCTGCAGTCTTTCTAATGTCAAAAACCACCCATGTAAGAACACACTAGTCGTCGAAGTTAATAGTATTTTCTTCTTATGTGTGGACTATATGGATTCGTTGGTCATTCCCGAGAAATCCGTACTCGTTGATAGGCCATCAGCTCCATACCTTTAGAGAAATCGTGTATCGCCGCCCATGCAGTCTACATTCATGCACCATCCCCGTTCTACTACACGAAGGGGAAAAATACTATATTAGTAGTTTTTTTTTCTTTTTTTTATATCAAAAATATAAAAACCCTTCTACCACAAAAGAAGAATATACACTAAATTAAACTCTTTAAACCTATCTCATATAAATACTGATTGCTTTTTAAATCTATCTCACATAAATATTGATTGTGCATGATATATAAAACGAAATAAATAATTTAAATTGTCCAATTTTTATAGTTAATTATATAAGAGACCAAACTAATATGCTTCAATCCACTCAAAGGAAATTATTGATGGTGATTGCTAAAGATGTGAATTAATAAGCATAGTTTAGGCTATGCATCAAGTCAATTAGGGCACACAATTATGTGGGCATATGACTTTCATGGCAACAGTGGCGATGGCATTGTTTAGTGACGGACCAATTCTAGTGGGCGTGGCTTGACGCTTCATTAGTCTTAGTTCTAATCATTTCCCAAATCCGATTTTTTAGTTGATGCAAATGATTGAAAATGATTGAGGATCGGTTTTAGCTAATCCCAAGATCCACAGATAATTGAGGTGACGCTAAGATTTACTAGTGAAGCAAATGACCATCACATGCTGCTTTCTGAGAAATTTTTTCAGCCCCTTTCAGCTTGCATAGCCACAAGCTTGAAATGTCATATGTATATGAATTTAGTACTACGATGACATCCTGTCTTGGATTCTCCAGCATATTTCTCCAAAAGGCAAATGCAACACAAACATCTTCATTCGGAAGATCTGTTATAGCCAGAAACTTCCGTTTAATAAAAGTTTTTGCCTCTGATAGTTCCATTCTTCAAGCCAAAAACTCTACAGGTCATCCTGAGGTACCATTCGTGAAATTTGAAGTGCTTTGCCCCCCTTTCCACCAGCCCAAAAACTGTCTTCCTCAGATCTCCTCAAAGCAAAAGACAAATGCGAGTAAAAAGTAACCAGTGTCTCCTACGACCTGCAAAACAAGCTGTCGAATTGATTTTTGATAGTTAAGTTCAACTTCCACATATTATAGACCATGCACAATCCATCATTAATATGAGGAAATCTTTAAGATCTATTTTCGCCAAGAGAGAGACGGGGATGTCAGAAGTAGGACAATTAATGAAAGGCAAATACTTGAAAATAACTAGTAACAGAAGATGATATAAAATCATAATCTTATTAGGAAAGAGAGTATAAGAGCATGTTACTATTCCGGATTGCACGGGTGTTCTTGTCATAACGTTCTCTGTTTTCTTCTGATTATTAAAATCCAGCACGCACATGGCAGGAAAGATGCAACCCGGAGCATCATTTACCAACCTGGAATCCCCATTTCTCCACCACTCTTTCTGGGTTCATATTTTATTAACATATTAAAATATCAATACTTTTCTCTGCAACTTTCGTTTTCCCTTGGATTTATAAGGGGGCCCAGAATGGAATATGCGGTGTTTTTGAAAGGGACCCCATAACCAATGCTGATTGTGATACGTCCAATATATTCTTATTTGGCAACCATAAAATTTTCTGTAATACCAATCATAAGTACAATCGGAAAATGGAATGTACTTATAGGAAGATATGCTTTTGTTAACACTAAAAATCCCTGCTGCTATGCGTCGCCAGCACAAGAAACATTCAAAGAAAATCTCCCTGTTAAAATGCAAGTATAGCCTCTCGTCTGTGAGCAACTTAGGGGCCAAATAAGAAAAGGGCCTCATATTACAAGGGGAATCCAAAGATACATCCCAAGTTATATCAAATTGATCAATCAATAGTCACCATCAGCTTTATTTGTGACTGTCTCACCGAATATGATCATACAACATGGTGCAAAATGTTCTACTGTCATTGCCACAACAGAGATGAGGATATAAAGGTCCAAGAAATGTTATCCAAGCAAATAAAGAACTCCTTTTCTTTTGGTTTCATTCACTACCAATATCTAATGTGAAAACAATCGTTTGCTTGGCTGAACTGCTACTTCCACCCCTCTGCCAACAGAAATTTGCAAATATGGAAGAGTTGGTGTGTAAAATCCTATATTGACAATGAAGCATATTGTAAAGCTAAATCAATAACAAGCAAGGAAAATAAAAAAAGATATTCATCCTTTCACTTACTTCGATCCAATCGAGCGACATTTTACATTTATGATCCATGTCAGAATCAATAATCTTTAGAGGTAATAATCACAAGTAAAATAATTTAAGGCTACCAAAGCATACAGTGGAAAATATAGTTTCAAGCTACTGAAGGATTAGCAGAGAAGTTTACAAAAAGGTTATTGGTTGCACAAGAAATATCATTTTGGAAGCTAAGCAAAATGTCCCCCATCACAAAGAAAAACAGTTTCTGGGCGGAAAGGAAGAGCCCATGTTGATTATAAGTATCGGTAGCTGCTGTTTATCAGATTTCCTGTTGTTTCATGTGTTTTAAGAGTTAAGAAGGATTTGTCCTTTATGTTTTAGGTAAGTAATGAGTTTTGTGGTTTTTCAGAAATTGTATTTTTCATCCCCGGCTTTCACTGCTAACTGCGGAAGGGAATCCCTATGCTCATCATGCATCACACAGATTTCTTTTTGCATTGGAAATTGGAAAGGGAAAATTAATCTGTCCAAAGAGAGAACAGAAGAATCACTTTCAGCAGCAGCCCTCATGCAAGCATAATTACATTCTTGAATGAATTTATATGTGTTCCTTTACCAGTTAAATAATAGACTGGTGTCACAATTAGGGATCTAAAGAAGCAAATCAAGCGCATACATTTGACTTCAAACAAGTTCCCTAGGCATTATATGACAAAGTTTACTAGTAATTTTTCCGAAATGCATCAAATGGTGTCATCCCTGACATATAGATGCCTAATACAACCAACCAAATTAGCATATCTGAGAATGTAAAAGGGAAAGGAAAACTGGTAAATCATGTCAACTGAGATAATAAACACAAGAAGAACCATAAGGAAACATGTGAAAAAATGGTGACTTCAACCATCAACTTGAAAGCATGGCACTCCAGAAAGCGAAATGCTACTCAGTTCAAATTTTAGAACAGAAAAAACTTTACCTAAGAAGAACATAGCTTTGTGAGTATATGCATATCCACCCCTGCAGCAATTTTCATTCATGCCCCCTTTTCCTTATCTTTGACTTCTTATTAGGACTATTAGCATTTATGGGTACTGTTTCATCCATCATAACTTTCTCATTATCTGGAACATCTCTGGTTTCCTCAGTTGCTGTCCGCTTCTTGATATTACTGCAGCATTTGTGATCATATATGAAAAACTAGATTTTGAAGCCAATTAGAACAAATATTTTGCCTGTCCAAACATATCCTTCCCATGTAGTTATGCCACAAGTTTAGGAAATAACCTGTCAGGTAATCTCCATTCATCCAAATTTCTTTCTAACCATCGAACACATCCAGTCTGAGCAGGAATTAGCGATCCAGAAATGTGAAGTATTTCTTCATCAAAACTACAAGTATAGGTCACCAAATTCAGTCATTTAACTATCCCAATGTAAAAATGTTTTTGCAGGTCAAAGCAACAGGAATGGGAATGCAAAGCTATCCATTACTGATTAGCAGATATAAAGGATGAATACTATCCCTTCCATTTGTGTGTTTATCCTAACCTCAGCGGTGAATTTCCAGCCGAAGGCAAAAATCCAATTGAATGCATTGATCAATCAAATTCATTCAGTTTGGAAACAATTATGGCAGCAGAGCATATGAAAAGGCTAATCATGACTATTTTGCAATAGGACCCAGAAGTGCTATATGGTTAACTTTGTAAACAGAATCCAATAACAACTTAATTTGTCTAGATTTTTTATGGTGTAAATGATTCCCCTTTTATTAAATCAAAGAATGAAGTACTTAAAACGGAAAAGAGACAAAGAGGCACACCTCTTTAGACCAATATACAGAGAAGCGTTTCCAAGAAACACTCTATACAAGTAATCACTAAGGTATTTCTATAGGCACAATCCATTTATGTCAAGTATTGATGAGTAGCAGAAAACAATTCCTTAGAGTCTCTCACATTTTGGATAACAAACACGTAGAATAGTGAGCAACAGTAGTTAATAACTAGGTCTACCAAATGACAGCCACAATAAAGAGAGTCCACTAACTTGCATCTGCTCTCTGCATTTATATCCATTTTTTACTACACCGAAAATCAAATCTTTAGGTGAGTGCTTAAACTGTTTAGAGCAAAATCTGTTCAAATAACACAAGCATTCCTTATAAATCAGTTGAGAAATAGCCCTTTCAATAGATGCTCAAGTTTCTAGGAAGAGGTCATTGTGAAAAAATCAGAAATAACAGTAATTCCTAGCCCCTCTGGCACTTAGTGCTTGTCCCTGTGACCTTATTATTCCTAAATGCATGAAGATGTGCACCAAAAAAAATCAAAATGTAGATCAAATTTCCCTTCTTCCCTAAAAAAAGATACTCCTAGAAAGATAATCACATTGCCAAGTATTGAGAAATAATTTCAATGTTTTCTGCAGCCATCACAACACATGGCCGAGAGAGGGGGGGGGGGGACTGCAGGAAAGAAGGAAAAAAATGAAAATAAAATAACGTTGATTTACCTCTTAACCAAAAACCGAACAATAGTTCCAAGCTCAATTCTATGTTTCTTATGAGAGCTGCTGACAAAGACTTCCTTGCCATGTTTCTGCACCGAAGAGTTAAACTAAAGTCTTCAACGCAGCATCAATCACTAGAAGCATGCAAATTCCCCCTTTTCTCTCCTCACGAGAATAAATAATTAAGCACTAAAAGCTTCAATGACTACCAAAATTCATAGCGCTTACAATTTTATACTTAAATTCTTCACGAATATCTTCCTCTGTAATAACAGCAGATGAAAAACCAAGGACAATAACATGAATGGATTGTTGGCTAAGCTTAACTACCTCACCCTCTGAAAAGGAGCAGCACACAAACAAATTATCAAGATGGTTAAGCAAAAGCATCCAGAACATAATAGAATAGTAACTAATTCCAAAAGGATGCTATAGTTAGATACAGCCTAGAGGTACGAACAGTAGGACAAACCATGAAAGAACCCGATAACGTTGAAGATGATGAAATCTAAGCCAGCTATAAATTACCAAAAAAGTTTTGAAAAAAGAAAGGAAAGCAAGAAAAACAGACGAAGGAGCAATTTCTTGAATAATGTAATAATTAAGCAATGCATCAACTGATTATTAACTTAATAATGTTATTCTATGCTGATACTTCATACGAAAAAAGCTCTCAAAATTGATTTAATGAGCTCAAATTCTCTTAAAAACGACTAGCACTTGAACTTACACATGAAGGCACTTAGATGATAATGCACACTATGCAGAGCAGAGCAGCAGGAGTACCTACCTAAAAGCATATTGGGCTTTGGATGAAAAAGTAATAGCTTTGCACTTATTCTCACTCCAAAATAAGGACAAATTCCTGGTAAAACTTTTGCCAAATTACTTGAATCCTTTGGTTCATACGCCAATACAACACCATCAAACTTTTCGCTAAACCTGCAACAAAACCAATTTTCTTTTCAAATCCAAAAACCTTTGATAGTTGCGAAACAACTAAACCAACGAATACACGACACAATCTTTGGGAAATGCATATTCAGAATAATGTCAACACAAACGAATGCTTACTTGAAAAGCATAGAGCTGAGTTCGCGAAGAATAGCATCTTTTATCCTTTTTGCCTTCGACGGGTGCAGGTAGACCACTAAATCGGCATCAGCAACCATTAACCCGTCCATCGGTTTTACTTCAAAAGCTAAACTGCCGATGCAATTTGGTTTCCTCCAACAATGGCTAAACCCTAGAAAAACCCTAACTTTACTTTTTCAGCGCAAAACAGTTTCTACAGATCCCTGCCACTCAAGGCAGCCCGCCTTTTTTTAGTGGGCAAATCTTACGGTCTGCTGTCTTTATCTTGGGCCGTTTAGCCCAGACAACTTGTCAATGCGATTATCGCCGTGGGTCTACTACTTCTGGATTCAATTTTAAGATCTGCTACTGCTGGACTCTTTGGCCCAAAAACAGACAACCCCATTGGATGACATAAATAAATCTGAAAATATTATTTCATTGAATTTTAATTCCCTTTTCTTCTCATCACAATCTTAAATCACTTTAATTTTAAAAATTAATATTTTATATATTTTCATTTTCAAAAATTATCATTTATTCACACTTCATTGTATTCTCTTTTTTACTCTACTTTAAACCCCACATAACCTTACATATTTAATAATTTTTTATTATATTTTTACAAACTTAACTCAAACCAATTATTATCTACTTATTCTATTAATTTTGTACTCAACATTCTTGTTATCCTATGCTAATTAATAATGCAAACTTTGTCAAGTCACATTCTTGAGCATGGAAAGTAGAGATTTGGGGCAAGCAAAGCCAATAGCCCCATAGGTTGATAATGATAGAACTAAATGGCAGTCATTAAATTTTTTTAAAATGATGTATTGGACAAACTATTTTGATAATCCTTCAACTATTAGTTTGTTCAAATTTTGTTCTCCAATTAAAAAAGTATAAAATAGTTTCTTGAACCTTCTAATCAGTTAAATCCGATCCGTTGGTCAACTAATAATTTCGTTAATTTTTAAAGGGTATTTTGATAATTTTATATTTTTAATTAAAAATATATTATTTTTATTTATTTTACAATAATTTATTTTATCTTTTCTGTTTTTTTTTCTTTTCTTTTTCCAGTTTCCTCTTTTTCTTGCTCGCTCTTGGTTGCTGCTGCAATTCCACTTTCACCGGAATTGGAGAAACCCAATTCTTCCAAGTGCATCTTGGAAATGAATGGGATGGATTGTTTTATGGCTAAAAACTGGAGAAGTATTGCTAGAAGTGGGGAATCGTTATCAATTAAGTCGAGGTTGGAGCAGCAGCAACGCTATCTAGGAATTTGTTCTTCTTTAATTAACTTACGGCCCTTACTTTCGAGCGATGATTCTAATTTTATTTTGTTTGCCCACTCTATTATATTATCCTCAAATTCTCAATGATTTGTTGATTCACATCAATATAACCAATTGTGTGCCATATACATGACGTGAACCCAAGCTTCTTGTTATCAATAGATATCAATCTAGAGGCCACCAGTCCAAGCACTATTGATTCCTCTTCTACATTTTCTTCTTTCATGGTGGTCTGAAGTAACAGGAGGTTAACAAAAGTCTGTAGCCATGAACGTTTTTGAACATTACGAGCGATTTGTTATCCCAAAAGGCATTAAGAAATAATCTTTTAATTCTCGGTGAGCATAATAGTGATTTTCTGGCTATCTTTTTTATTTAGTAACCGCAATTTGATAAATTATTGAGAGAGATACGAAGTTTATTAATGTAACTTCATTCACTACTGAGATAAAGGATCACACTATCGGAAACATTCTCCATGTGTAAATTTATGAAATTTATTTTCAATTGTTGTTTCTTTTTGAAATTACAATGTCCCACGGGAGGGACTATTGCTGCTCCAGTCTCGGCCGCCACACCCCATCTAGGAGCACTATTTTCTCTTCGCTATCTAGATTTGAACTCACTACTAACTTCTCTGAAAATTGATCCACCTACTTCGCTTCCAAGATGTATCTGAAAGAATTGGGTTTCTACAATTTCGGTGGAAGTGGAATTGTAGCAACAACCAAGGGCGAGCAAGAAGAAAAGGTAACTGGAAGAAGAAAAGAAAGAAAAAAATAAAGATAAAAAATTTATTTTAAAATAAATAAAAATAAGAAAATAATATATTTTTAATTAAAAAAATAAAATGATCAAAATACCCTTAAAATTTAGCAAGATTGTCAGTTGATCAAGGGGTAAGATTTGGATGATTAGAAAGTTCAAAAAACTATTTTTTATCCTTTTTTTAATTAGAGAGCAAAATTAGACAAAATAATAGTTTGAGGATTACTAAAATAGTTTGCATATAATATATTTTAATATAAAATTTGAAAATTTACCAAAATACTATAAAAAATTAATATAATTATAAGTTGAGTTGATCAACTAACAAAAAGGTAATATTTAGATGATTAAAAAGTTCGATATAGTATTTTTTACTTTTGTTTAATTAGAGGATAACAATTGAACTTCACAGTAATTAAAGTTATCAAAATAGTTTATCTATATAAAAAGTAACATTTTTTTTATATATATTAACTATAGATTATTGTATTAGAAAATGTTTGCGTCTATTGTTAAATCAACGCATTTTATAGGAGTACACTAAAATTTGTTATTGCCACATTAAAACTTGTATCATCTATTTTTTTTCTTTTAACATCAACTTTTCCCTTAAGTAACCTGAGGATCCTGAAATCCAATAAAGTAGTTACCTAGTTATGAGTTTCTCATGCAAATTAATATTTTTTTTTCAAAGCTAAAAAATGTAACTATTATTAATATACTATAAGGCATTGTTTCGTTATAATATCAATAAAGTACAAAAAATTTAAATAGTAAATACTTTAAATAAATTAATTAATTAAACTCATCACTTATAATATATAGCAGGAGACGTGCCCAAAATTCAAATAAAATATCTCGAATATACATAAAAAGAAAATCAATTTGGAAATTACCAACAAAAAAAAAAGTAAACAAAGGTTGAATGAGGAGTGGAACACTCGGCATTGCAAGGCAAAAAGTTAAGGAAAGAAAAGGGTCTTTTTATCACCCTTGCTGTTCTTTTTGATAATGCACTTTTTTTTTGGGGGGGAGGGGGGGGCGTTTGGGGGAAGAGGAAACTGAATAAATAATTTATTTATATTTATAATTTATTTAAAAAATAGAAAATCTAATAGCCAGGCCCACAACTACAATCCAGAGAAGAGGAAAAATCCAGAGAGAATGATGTACGTGAGACAGAATGGACCTTCACATATCGCATCGCACTCGTCATCAGAGCGATACAATAGAATTGGTCTCCCCCTATCCCTACATCCAACACTGTTCTTGTGTTCTGTCCTCAGCACGCCCGATCCATATTTTTTCTTTTTTTTTTAAATTTTTTTGGGCTTTTGTCAATTACCATGTGTGGACCCCTCCTCTCCACGGGCCCATCATGTACCACTGACTAATTATTCTATTGTTTTTTAACCTAATAAATTTGCTGTTTAGGAATTATGTGCATAATCATAATATTAATCATGAGATTGTTGCACAAAAGCTCATGCTACAACGTTTTGACCATCTATTCCTTGTGGAGATGGCATGCCATTTGATAGAGTATCCTTCATTATTCAAACTTATTATTAGGATCTCCCTAATCACAAAGCTCTCTCTCCCTCTCTCCTCCATCCTTGGATGGGGTCATTTTCTTTATTATAATTAATATATTTGTTTTATAATATAAATCGTTTTTTATTTTTTATTTTGTAATATAAATCGTTTTATAAAATTTTTTAATTATTTTTTTAATTTTACCCTTTTCTGTAATTCTACTAAAATAGACAAAGATTTAATTAGAAATATTTTTGAAAATTTAATTTTAAAATTAGAGATAAGATTTTAAAAAATTAGAGTTTAAATAATGATATTATAATTTTTAAAAATTAAAAAATGAAAGATAAATTCAAAATAGCCTTTTAAAAATTAAATAATAAATTTTAAGAGAAATATAAAAATTTTAAAATTTTGTAGTAGTTAAAGAAGATCAAGTACATCGCATACCAAGAAAATTTAATCTTCGTTTATCACAGACACGCATTTTAAAGAGCGAGAACCATATAATTTAAAGGATAAGAAATAACATAATAAAAAATTTTGAATGTAAAACTGTACGCGTTGTTGAATTACAATTTTTTTTTTAAATTCGATTAAATTATTCAAACGAAGGCCTAAAGTTCAAAATTTTTAATCTCTTCAACTGCAGACAAATTAAGTACTGGTTTATTAAATTATAAACTCGCCAGCAACTATTAAAAGGAATAATTTGATGCATTGGATCAACAGCTAAGTAGCAGCGTGCAGAGAGGGAAACGGGGGAGCATAGAAAGAAAAGCCACCGTAAATAATGCAGAATGATTACGATAAATAGAGGCATAACTGAGAGTGCCATATTTCCATGAAAAAGCCTTAGCCAGGCGGGTGATATGGTAGTCTTTATTCGGTGCCCCTCAGGAGGAAACCCTGGCCTTTTTCCTCATCATATCCATGGAAGGAAGAGTGCTACCAGTGCCGTAACTTTTGGCTTTTCTTTTTCTCTCTTTTTGTAAAATTTTCAGGTTTTTACTTTTTACAGCAGAAGTGTCTCTTTGGCTTTTTTCTGCTTCCATAAGAATTCTTGATCAATAATTGAGGATGTGATCCATAGGATAGACTACAATCATACGACTACTCATCCGAGATTGACTAAAACATGAATGATAACAGTAAAAAAAAACTGGAAAAAGCATCATATTGATGGGTCGAGATTCCATGATATGACTCTCCGGCTATATCTCTTTCATTTTTTCCTTTTTGAGCTTCTCTCTTTTGATGCATGCATGACCAAAATTACATACCTTAATATAAATATCATTTGTTAGTATTTGAATTCGGTTGAGTAATATACTTGTTCATTATGTGTAATAATATATTCACGATATAGTATTTATTTATAATTTTTAAAAAATTTAAAATATCATTTAAGAAGTGAATATATATTAATTGTTTATATTGGATTAAGTAGATTATTTCTTTTGCCCGCAAAGTATAAATTAGTGACTTGTGATTATTCAATAATTGTAGATTAATGATCACAGGATCAAATTCAATTTGACTATCACTTCATTTGAGACCAAATCGAAGTCAAATTATTAAGATACATTTCGTAATTTAAAGAATCAATCTACAAATTCGCTAAGTAGATTATCTCCATTTTATCTTGCAGCTAATGCAATGGGTATCTTTTAGTGACCCCACTCTATTATAGGCTGAAAAGCATTTAGGCCCTTTTAGTGGGAAGAATATTTGTAGTGATAAGCTTTCCAAAAGCAAAGGAAGACAGACATAAAGGAAATTTTAGTGATGAGCCTTATCTTGGTTTTTACAAGTTTTCCTTGATCTTTACTTGGATACCTTTGGATGATGTTGGACCACTCTTCCAACAAGGGTTTGTAGGATTATAATGTACTACAATTCGACTGCTAGGTGGTGTTTCTAAAATTAGAAAATAACTAATTTAGGCCACAACCCACTTGTTATCTTTATCTTTAATTTTTTCTTTTTCTTTTTCTTTTTTTAAATCTATATTGTTATAAGGAAAAAAAAAACATAAATAAAACAAGTATTCAATGAATATCATATTGTATGATTTTCTTAATTTTTCAACAATTACTTAATTCTAACTATTTAATGATAAAACTGACCTTCAAAATAACAAATTTATTTTCCAAATTTGTCAGAGGATTGCCATATTTTGGCACAACATTATACAGCATCTACCAAAAGCTTAGTAGTCCAAAATAAAGGATTAATCCAAGTTTCTTATTCTGTAATTTTTCTCCTTATATATTTTTAGGAGAAGTTATAATCTGTTACTATTTTGCATGCACCCACCGAGTCTTCAAAACTTCATCCAATGGGAATGAAGAAATTATTATATGTACTCGATATACGTGTATTAATTCATTGAGTAATTATACATCCTGCAACAAATTAGATCAATAATTCTTTGGAGGGGGGAGGGGGGGGGGGAAGAAAAATGAAAGAGTAGATAGAATTAGGCACCCCTCAATCCTCAAGGCTAAGCATAAGATGATAATTTATCTTGTTTCTCAATCTTATCTTGACTTTTGGGTTTTTTTTAATGATATCCGATGAAGGTGAGGAAGAATATGAAAAGGAATTTCCGACTTGCCTTGGCGTAAGGGAGAGGTATGCGTCTTCGAGCATTATTTACTTGATATGTTTCTTTCTTTTTCTTTACTATAGTTGGAATGTTTGTGATTAATGTTTTTAAGAGGGTAAGTTCGAACTTTAATTTTAGTTTTTTTAAATTATTTAAAACCTAATCGTTTGAGTCAGTAGCATATGGTATTAACGATAATTTTTAAATTTAATTTATATTTTTTATTTTTTAGTATTTAAAAAATAATTTTGAGTTATGAGTTTTTTTAGAGTTGGATGTGATGTTTAGATGAAGGGAATGGAAAGAGTTGGATTGCAATATTTTTATGAATAAATAATTTTTTTAAAAAAAATTGCCATTTAAGAGATTATAATATTCTATGAATAGATAATATTTTTTTAAATAAAAATTTTATAAATTAAATTTAAGTTTTGATTTGAATTGAATAGTAACTAAAATACACCGTGGAGGTTTGAATATTTTTGGATAAATAATAAAAAATAAAGTAGATAAGATAAAATATTAAGTTAAATATCTATTTATATTTTTAAACTGATACAACAAAATTCATTGAAATAAAATGTATTTAGGGTGTAAGCGATAATGAATTAATTTGAGATGAGTTTTGTAAATATTTATTAAATATGTAAGGGTAGGGGAGTGTAAAGAAGAAGAGTATGGTGGATTGTGCATAGTAATATTTTTTCATTTCAAAATACGAAATTTTTTTGTTTTATTTTAAAAGAGATATTTATATATATATTTTTAAAATTAATAATTAATTTTTTATTTTATTCTTATTTATTGTAAATTAATTAAATAATTTTCCAAAACTCTTTTTTATTCTTATTTTTTTAAAATTTTCATCAACCAATAACTATTATATTTTTAATATAAGTAGAATAAAAATTTTATCTAAATTGTAATATTATTTTTAACGCTCTTAATATATAAAGTAACAAATATTTTGAAACAGATGAAGTAATATATTTGAATTAAAACAAAATTTTTATTTGGGATAAGAATAAAAAATATTTACCTAAATATTACTTTAACCAAGCATAATACTTCCATTATGCTATGTTAAAAAAAATAAATAATCCAAAAACTTCTACATTTATATATTTTTTTCATTCCCGTTAATTCCTCCACTAAACATGAAAGTAAAGACTGGAACCCACGAAGAGTGAGGGGGCATGGTTGACACGTGGAAATAAGTCAAGGGCGTTAGGACTAAGAGAAGATATGGGGAGTAGGGAAATGGGGAATAATGTGCTGGGATTGCGGCGAGTTGAAGTTCCAGAGGCGTCGAACAGCGTGCAAAGAGAATAGTGTTAGTGTGTGGTCTACTGTAGTCTGTAGTCTACAGTAGTAGTATTTCACTATTTCTCATTTGGCAGTTATTAGGCACGCTGTGCTTACTCGGGTTTTGTAGACCCCATTTTTCGACTCTTGGATCAAGTCGCGCTTCCAAAATATGCACGCGCGATTCTACGTGGTCCCCATTGCTTATTGTCACGTGCCAAATGCGGGATTCGTGCGAAATTGTCTCCTTCTATCAGGGCTGGAAGTGAATAAACATTAATTTTAAGAAGAGTTTTATAAAAAATTAATTCTCTCTATTTTATTATTATTTATATTTCACAATAAAAATTATTTTAAATTTATATACGAAATTTAATGATCATAAAATTTTAAAAATATTTATAATTAAGTTTTTATCTTTTTTAGTAATTGAAGAAAATTTGATCATATTTAGTGAAAAGAGAGAAATTATAAGAATGATAGAGATAGAAAAAAATAATAAATTTATATAAAATTTTATAAAATGACTTATATTGTGAAAAAAAATTTAAAACTAAAACGATTTATATTGTGAAACGAATATAATATTATTTAGTCTTTTAGCATTATGTTTTATTTCATAATATTTTGTTCTTTACATATTCTTATAAATGATTATTCATTCCTATATTTATTATGGATAAATTTAAAAATATAAAAAAAATACTCGTTGATTTTAACATTATTAATATGTGTAGAGATGACTAAAAGGTTATGAAACGAGAGAGTATTAAATATATGGAGTCATGTGAAATTCAAAGAGATAATATAATTTATTACGAGTAAATGATAGTATTCGATAACGAAAATTACATAAACTAATACTCGAATGAAATTACAAAAATTATATTTGAATCAAAGTGAAATTTTAATTTATGATAAAAATAGAAAATTACAATCCAAATAAGGCTCAAATTATCGATCCTTCCACTATCGTTAAAATTAGTCGTCCTGAATTTGATATAACAAAAAGTATAAAAATAAAACATATTAAAAAATTATTTATTTATCATGTGTTCTTTTAATATTACTCGAGTTAACTCGCCCAACAAAATTGATTTGTTTATTCGGATTAATTGATTAATGATTGAGCTATATTCTTATGTACATAGATTTCATTTGAAAATTACAATTACTTGCAAGCAATGTAATAAGACGCAACGTCGGCCTTCTGCTTCTCATAATAAGGGAAAAATAAATTCCCAAAAAACATGACAACATTTTGCTTGCTATTAGCTATTCATTCCGTTCCCTTTTATCTATCTATTTTAATTAAAAATTTTGTTTTAATTTATCTGTTCCATTAGTAAAACAATATTATATTAATTGTTATTTTTTTTAAATACACATCTTTAATACAATAAGTATTGTGCATTTGTAGTGAAAAATATAAGTAAATTAAATATGCTTACTACACATAAAATTTTAAATTTTGATTATTACTTAATAAAGAGAGATTTTTTTAGGGTCAAATAAGAAACGTTAATTAATTAATCGAAAAATCTTATTTTTCTTAAAATTTATGAATCAATTAAAACGAACAGATAAAATGGGAGAGAGGGAATATTAAACTAACTATGGCTATTTGCAGCTGTGATAGATGATGATTTGAATATTTCTAAAATTATTTTTGAATGTGATTTTATGGATGTTATCAAGGCTATCAGTGACTTCATTGTGGCATAGGAATGGATTGGAAAGATTGTTAGATGTTATAAAATCTATTCTTATTAGTATACTTAACTAGAAGTTAGTTATTGTTTTAAGAAATAAAAATAAATGTATTTATAAAAAGAATTGTGATATTTTTAGTTATATTACTCTTTTTCTTCTTCCCCTGCTATATTCTATGATTGGGGGAAGCCATTCGTAATCCTTCCTCAAATTTTGTATTTAGGGAATATGCTCCTTCTTCTTCTAATTCTGGTAAAATAAAAGACTGACCCTTTTATCTTAAAAAAAAAATGAGGGTATTTGCCTTTTTAAGATATATCGTTGCATAAGCAACGCTACTACTTAACAAAAATTTCAGCCTAAAATTTGACCAAATGTTGGAACATTGAGTAAGAAGAGAAACAGCTAGATAGCTTGTTCTTTGGACCCATGTGGAATTATTAACCCCATTACTTTTCTTCTTTTGTAAGTATTCTTTGTGCTTTTTGAAGAAAACAAAAGCTTTTTGCTGAAATTAATACTTATAACATAGGAAGAAAAAAAAAAAAAAAAAGAAAGATAGAAGCCATATAGATAGAAGGTTGAAAGACTAGATATGAAATTGGTTGAATAAAATTATCCTCAAAAGATGTTGATCAAGTTATCTGTATTTTTTTGGGTAAACTCTTGACATTTTAAGACTTGATTAATTTTATAAATACGTTAGTATTATTTTAATGAACATGAATATTGTGAAATGATAAATAAATTTCTTTAAATATAGTAATATAATTCATAAAATCACGTGTATAAAAAATTAACAAGATCATCATTTAGTTAAGTAATTATATTGTTCACTATCCAACTTGATTATCGATCAATATTGTTGATCAAAGAGAAGACTTTCCTTCAAAATTAGTAAGACCTTATAATATCTATGTAGAGTTTATGCAGGTAGTAGAATACAACTCTAAACTCTTAAACTTATTTACTATGAACTTTTTTTTTTTATTAATACAAATCATTGTGGGGAAAACTAAATTAATATTTTTATTAATGAAATTGATGGAAAAAACACTCTATTATTTTTTAAAATGACATATAATTATAAACAAAACGTTAAAAATAACTCATAAAAAAAACGAGAAAGTATACACTAACTTCACCCGATTATCGTTTCTAGTTATGAGATATCCATTTTACACATAAGTCTAGATCCAAACTATGTGTATGCCAATTTTGCACAAAGATTAATGGAGCGTACTATTATGTTTACGAAGATTAATACATAGTTCATTAATGTCTCTAAAGAAAAGTTACACTAATCATTGTTTAAATTGTTGAAATAAAAGTAGTTTGATGTGGGAAAATAAAACCTTTGACACTAGCAACAAATAGTATTATATCCGTTTTAAAATATTTGTTCATAATTTTTTTTATTTTAAAATATATATTTATATACATATTTCTAGAACTAGCGATTAGTTTCTTCATATTGTACCTTCATTCATTATAAGTTATCTATACAACTTTTCAAAATTTTTATTTCTTCTTACTTATTGGAAATTTCCACCAACTAATAGCTATTATATTTTTAATATGAATAAAATAGAAACTTTATCTAAATTGTAGTATTGTTTTCAACACTCTTAATCTGTGTACAAAGAATTTCATGAACAAATATTTTGAAACGGAGGGAGTACATCATTTATTCATTATTCCATCCGTCCTAAAAAGGATATCAATCTAGTGAATGATACACATGTTAATAAATTACTCAATCCGTTCCATAATATAAGTCGTTTGAAACTACTTTTGTTGTCCCAAATTATAAGTCGTTAGGGACTTTTCAAGGAGGTTTTGAAACTACTTTTACATTTTTGTTCTTATTTATTATTATCTTTTCCTCTCTTTCTCTTTCCTCTCTCCTCTTGTTTCCAAGACATTTAAATAGGGGTATTTTAGGAAGAAAAAACATAAAGTCACATTGTTTTCAAGAATCTTAATATGTGTGAAATTAAGTCAAACGACTTATATTATGGGACGGAGTGAGTACTAAAATTTACATAATTTTAATAGTAGTAGAAAATATCCTGAATAAAAGTAAACTCTCATTAATTAGATTGAGAATACACACATATTTAATGAATCAAATATTTATTGAGTAGTTGTAGAATGAGTAAATTAGGAATATACGTAATAAATGCATTTCTGATTTGTAAAATTAACAAATATATTGGTACAATAAAAATAAAAATACTTTACATTATTTTTATAACAGAGGGAGTACCATAAATCCAACTACGAGTCAAGAACTTGTTCCAAATAGTAGAGATTTAAGTTTTGAGTTCGACACTGACTTAAGGATGCAATTTGATAAAATTAAAATTTAAAGATCGAATTTTAAATATTTAGATATTAAATTTTAAAAATTAAAATATAAAACTGTAATTTGAAATATGAATTCGAAATTTGAATTAATTATAATTTATATTAAATATAAAAATATTAATAATTAAAAAAAGTGTCTAACATATTCAAATTTTAGACTCAATAATTTTTATTTCATTTAAAATAGTTAATTAATTAAGTTTAAGTACTTTATTAAGGACTTGTTTGTTAATTAAATAAAGTATTTAAAATTAACTAATTAGTACTTATTATATTAAGTACGTTTAATAACGAATAATATTAAATACTTAATTAATTAAGTGTGATTAATAAAATATTTTATTATCATTTAACTAATTTAGATGTACTGAAATCACATTATAAATTTTAAGGGAAACAAAACTTATTAAAGTTTAAGGTCTGAATATATTAAATAATTATCTAATTATTAACATTATATTATATTTAATATGAATTATAATAAAATATAGTGTAAAAATAAATTAAAACTTCAAATTTTAAAATTAAGTATTTAAATATTAATTTTATCAAACGAATATTAGTTACCAAACTTGCCCTAATTTTTTTTTTTTTTTAAATTGAATCTTGTCTCATCTCCCCCTTCCTCTCAAACAACGGGATTAAAAAAAAAAAAAAAATCCAAGTGCAATGTTCTTACATAAATCAGATAATAATGAAGTCCTTGTATTTATACCGGAGTATTCTAAAATAATATTTATTTTTGTTAAAGAAATTTCCTATTGAAAAAGTAAGGAAAATATCAAATTAGTCAAATAATCATTTAAATATTTGTGTGTAATCATGAACATGACGTATAAATTAGAAGGGAAGGTGAGAAATTCTCTTATAAGAGAAGAGTGTTCTTGAATAATTTATTTTGCATATTTAGAAAACTAACTATTAATCTCATTGAAATTTAAATATTTTATTTTAATTTAATAAAGAATTTAAGATGTATCAGTTAAGTAAGTTTTCTGTCTCTCATTAGTTGCAAAAGTATACAAAATTTTTTAATTCTAATATAGTAAAATATTTATTTTATATATCACAAAATTTAAACTGTAGTATTTTATAAAATAAGAATATATATACTTTATTCGTCCCAAATTATTTATCTACTTTAACCGATTATGTAAGGATTAAGAAAAGTAAGTTTTTTAATTAATTAAACATTTTCTTTCATTTTTACTTTTAAAATTCAATAATAAGTACTCCATCCGTCCCTTTTTATTTGTCAATTTTAATTAAAATTTTTGTCATAATTTATCTGTCCTATTAGCAAACCAATACGATATTAATTGCTATTTTTTTTACAAATATCTCTCTTTAATACAATGAGTATTGTGCACTTATAGTGAGAAATAAAAATAAATTAAATATGCTTACAATACATAAAACTTTAGAATTTGATTACTATTTAATAAAGAGAGAAATTCTTTGAGGGTAAAATAGAAAATATTAATTAATTAACAGAAAAATCTTATTTTTTTTAAACTTGTGAATCGGTTAAAATTGACAGATAAAATAGGACGAAAGAAGTATCTCTTTTTATATTAAGAAGTATATAAATTTTAAAACTTTGATATAATTCCAAACTACTTCTCTCTCTTAAATATTTAATTATTGCTAAAAGATGAGTTAAAATATTGCTAACTATTTAACTTTCCCTACAAGTTGCTATTGATATTTCTTGGGGATTAAAGAGATGAATATGAATAGTACAACTTGTAAAATGAGTTTTTGACTATATTTTAATATATTTGAAAAATATAATATTATTAAATATGGATAAATTTTGAATATTAAATTTTAATTTTTTAAAGGGACAGATAATTTGAAACAAAAATTAAGTTAGAAAGTGAATTGATAATTTAAGAGGGAGAGGGGGAGTTATTTTTTGGTGGTGCCATTGAATTGTTTAATTCGATTTCAATGCGAAAAAAAAAAAAAAAAACAGCTTTAGAAGACCTCAACCCTGAAACCTTGAAGACTGCGGGCTATGACACGTGGCAAGGTACTAACGTGCGCCCCTCATTAATCTGTCGTGAATCGCACGCGTGACCGAACGGTCAAATATCAGACGCGAAAGCTCAGTGAAAAAGCAAAGCGCAAGAAGAAAAGAGCGATCCCACGAAGAAATTTGCATTGAAAAATATCCCAAAAAAGCAAAAAGCAAGCGGTAGAACTGAATCTTGATTCGCGAAAGCTCGTTTTACTTGTAAAGATCATCAAGCGCATTTCCTCGGAATCCGCGTGCTAAAATGCGCCTCACATTTGTCTTCTTCTTTTTCCCCAGCTTCCCCAGGCCTCCATTGCTTTAATTTCGAAACTGTAAAGAAAATGGAAATTCCAAGGTTTTCTTTAGCATTACTAGAACAGGATGGATGCGTAAGAAACGGGGCTGATTTTTTGTTTTCGATTATTTTAATATCTGACTGGTCGATTTCGTGTGGGTATAGCCTTCCTCTGCAACTTACCATTTTTAATTTAGCAGCAGTACATTTTTTTTCTTTCTTTTTTTTTAACTAGCTAAGTTCATTCACCAGATGCCTAAAGCTGCAAAGGAATCAACCATTTGCAGAGAGAGTATATCAGTGTACGCTGGGTAAGAGGATGTACATGTTCTCACTATTGTATTCAAGCAGTACCAACAAGAAACGGGGAAATTGATTGCTTGAGGGCAGTAAAAGAAGTGGGTTTTCGGTAAGGCGTGAAGGGAGTGTGTTTTAAGGAAGAAAGTTGGGAACTTGGCCTTTTTTTTGTTTTTTTGAGTGTGTATCGTGTTGAATGAGAAAGACAAAAGGAAAAGGGAAAGGGAAAGACAAGGGGGACTCTGTTGTTGTTTCAAAGCTTAGAAGAGAGGAATCAGAATGATGATCACTTTCATCGAAAGGTCGGTTTCTTTTGAAGATAGGTAGGAAAGAAAAGAGAAAAACACACAAAGAGAAAGCAAAACACTTGATAATCCGACCAGTCACTACTACTCATGCTTCGGTCCGCGTGCTTTGATGCAAACTGACCCGCCCCTCCTTTTTCGTTTTTTTTCTTTTTTTTCAAAAAATTTCCTTTCCTCAGTGATGGGTTATTGATAGGGCATTAGAGGAGAGGAAGCCCCACTTAGATTGCAGTACTTTTTGCAGGGTTTGTTCTTTGGTTTTGGATTATTTGGGCATGCTCGCTCTGTCCAATTGGATTGTTTTCTCGCATTACTACTAGATTCTCTCTGAACTGGGTCATTCTGTCTTTGGCTTACTTCTCACTTTCTCTAAAAATATGCTGATTTCTTGATTTCGGTTTGGTGGTGCCTTCTGCAAGATCATTAAGTTGTCACTGACTATTTCTCGCTCTTTGAAGAATTATGTGATCTTCTGAGGTGGGTATATAGTTATCTTTGGTCATCTTTTTGTTTGTGATTTTTGGAATGGCAAAGCAAGAAGTTCTGAGAGATTGATTGCTGTATGGTTTACAGCTGGGAGTATGGGATATGACACATAGCTTGAACGATCGAGGTAGGATGTTCCACTTCTTTTTGGGGTTGAAATAGAGAGAAGAGAATAGACTGGCATGGGTGCTGTTGAAGAGAGGGTCAAATCAGGTGGTTTGGTGGCTGGGGCGCAAAGTCTACTTGAGGAGATGAAACTGTTGAAAGAAATGCAGGATCATTCTGGTAAGTTATTCTCCTCATTTTTCTTATTCAATGCGCCCATTTTATACGATATCCTCACTAGTGGAGTATTAGCTTAGAAAGTGATTGAATTGAGATAAAGCAAGAATCATACTCACCTGGAGATTCCTTTTTGACATAATATTTCTTAGATTGTTCTGATTGCTTTCTTGTGTACGTTTTACATCCTGAATTACCACAGCAATCAGAAAACCAATAAATTCCGAGCTATGGCATGCATGTGCTGGTCCACTGGTGACTCTGCCTCAGGTGGGAAGTCTTGTATATTATTTCCCACAAGGACACAGTGAGCAGGTCCGTATGTTTTCTTTCTCTATCAACTTGTAGCAGGCTACTCTGATGAAAAACGCAATAAACCATGTCCTGTGTTCATGTTTTTACCAAAACAGTTCCATACTGGATTCTGAATGTTTGAGTTGTGCAACCAATTTTGTTTTCCTATAGAACTGGAAAAGAATGCCTGAAACTAACATGAATTACATTGTTTTCTAGTTGTTGGTGGAAAGATGCTTAGACTAATGAATGTATAAGCCTACAAACATTGAAATCTGTGACTGCTTGTCAAGTCCTCATGAGCTATGAAAATATTGCCACTAGATAAGTAATGGAGTGAATGAACCAGTAGCCAAACAGATATCCGTGTATATGATATAGAATTAGTATTCATGAAAATTTTCACCTTTCCCAGCGGATGCAAATTGTTTTGTGCTTTTGAGATTTTTGCAGCCAGTATCATCACCAGAGGACTTGATATCCAAATTGAAATTGTTTTATGCTAATGTATCTTGGATTCATGTGAAAGATTATTTATAAATATACTTGATGGAATTCTTTTATCTGATAGCATGAATAGTTAACATATTCCCCCTTTCAGTTGCTTGATTTCTCTGGTTCATAACTAAAAGACAAGAGTATACGTGTAAAACAGGAAGTTCTCTTTATTCTGCACATTTTTATGGCTGTTTCATCAAACCAAATTTAGATCCATGGTAGAAGAGACTTCTATGCAAGAAATTGCAACTATTTGATGGTCTTGGAGTAATTTATTCATACACAAATAGATTAACTTCTGCTAATTGCTTGACAATAATATTCAGCAGTTCATGGAGTTTTAAATTCTTTGAAACAGGTGGCAGTTTCCACCAACAGAACAGCAACCTCACAAATTCCAAACTATCCTAATCTCCCCTCTCAACTGTTGTGTCAAGTTCACAATGTTACATTACATGTATGTACTCTGAGGATTATTTCGCCCAATTACCTAGAAAATTATATGAAAGTATAATTAGTAAATAATTTTTCCTGGAATGATTTGGTGTTAATAGGCAGATAAAGAGACTGATGAGATTTATGCCCAAATGAGCCTTCAACCTGTGAATTCGGTAAGCTCAGATTATAGAAATTATGTCATATTTTATATGTTATTATACTATCAGCGAATGGCAGAAATCAGTGCATAAAGAAGCTGTTTTAAGCACGTTCACGGTTGAACAACTTCAATGACTAATAAAATCTATCTACTCAGGAAAAAGATATTTTCCCCATGCCAGACTTTGGATTGAAGCCTAGCAAACATCCAACTGAATTCTTTTGCAAGACTTTGACTGCAAGTGATACGAGCACTCATGGTGGCTTCTCAGTCCCTCGAAGGGCAGCAGAGAAACTCTTCCCGCAGTTGGTAAGGTTCCGTATTACATGAAATGCCATCACTTTAATCTTTTTTTAGTATCTTCATGTTCACCTGTATTCTGTTACAGGATTATTCAATGCAACCTCCCACTCAAGAGCTTGTTGTTCGTGATTTACATGACAATACCTGGACTTTTCGTCATATATATCGAGGTAAGCATTCTTTGAACAATTTTCTTCTAACTTCATTCTTGCTTATGAGATCAAAATGTACTAGAATCCTATATTTGTCCCGACATAATTTCTTCTATTGATAATTGCTGAAGAAACTGAATATTGCCTGTCATGTTGACCTATTACTTTTGACATTCTCCTCTTTTATCCCTTTTTTGGGTTAGCTTTTCTGTATTTCTTTTTCTGCTGAATGTCAAAGATACCTTAAACTTGTTCTGAATTCCATACTAAGAGATAGGGTTTTCTTTGTTGGGGCTAGGAACAATCACTTGGATGTCTGAATTTGCTACTATGTTATGTTATCTTCTCCTTTTGCTGATGCTTCCCTAAGGACTGCTTTTTATTTGTAATTGTATTTAGGGCAGCCGAAGCGGCACCTACTTACTACTGGTTGGAGCATGTTTGTTGGCACTAAGCGACTCAGAGCAGGTGATTCTGTTCTTTTTATAAGGTAAATTACAAGGCATCCTATTCTTAGTTGCTGTATAAACCTTTGACTTGTTCATGTGCATATGCTCTTTGTATGCATGTATTGTTAATATTTCCCTCTTTCTGGTAGGGACGAGAAGTCACAGCTATTGCTTGGAGTGAGGCGTGCTAACCGTCAGCAAGCAGCTTTGCCATCATCTGTTCTTTCTGCTGATAGCATGCATATAGGTGTTCTTGCTGCTGCAGCTCATGCTGCTGCAAATAGAAGTTCATTTACAATATTTTACAATCCTAGGTATCGAGAGTTATAGTCTCTTAGTGTCTAAGATTGTCAATAATTGACCACTTTATTTTACTTAATATTTGCCGACTTCCATACTTCCCCAGGGCATGCCCTTCAGAATTTGTCATCCCTTTGGTAAAATATCGCAAATGTGTGTATGGCACACAGCTTTCAGTTGGTATGAGATTTGGGATGATGTTTGAAACAGAGGAATCAAGCAAGCGCAGGTTTGTTTTTTCTTAGGTGACAATTAATTCCTTCATCTAGTCTGTCCTTTTGACAAATTTTGTTTCTTAAACTCTGGGTTTTTGGACAGGTACATGGGGACTATTGTTGGTATAAGTGACTTGGATCCACTGCGGTGGCCTGGTTCCAAGTGGAGAAGTCTTCAGGTAATAAGAATTCCTACTGCAAGTACTCGTCTTACCAGGTCTTTTTATTATTACATTTGATGATTAAACTTCATAGCAACTGTATGCAGGTAGAATGGGATGAGCCTGGCTGTGGTGATAAGCAAAACAGAGTTAGTCCATGGGAAATTGAGACCCCTGAAAGTCTTTTCATTTTTCCTTCTCTGACTGCTGGTCTTAAACGCCCTTTCCAGTCAACATTTTTTGGTAAGTTTATTCTTGTTATTTATTCTTCTTTCTGTCTTTACAAAATAACGATGACAATATTATATTCCTTTCATAGGAGGGCAAACTGAATGGGGAAATTTGGTACATAAACCTTTCATTCGAGTTCCAGCAAATGTTAATGGAGAGCTTCTATGTCCTTCAGTTCCAAATCTGTGGTCTGAACAATTAATGAAGATGTTGATAAGACCTGATTGTGTTGACCACCTAGCTACTAAAGCACCCTCTACATTAGAGACTAACGCTAAGATTGCTTCAGTGCAAGAGGCCCAGAAAGGAATGCAGTCAGTTGTCAAGCAAAAAGTTGAGAATATCCATCCAGAGGGTGCATCTTTAAAAAGTGAAAATCATTCATCAAGTCATCTTGACCAAGACAAAAACTCAAAGCTAAACAGCTCATTACAAACAATCATACCAGGAAATCCAGAATCAGTGGGCAAACATGGGAATCAATTGCCTCCTGAATCAAATGCTGAAGTTACCAAGTTAGAGCCTGTGCTACAATCAGATCCATTAAGCCAGAGCACATCAGTAGGGCATTGCAACGATGATAGTTTGGTAGTTAAGCCTACCATTTTGCCTAATCTTGTAAACGATATTACATTCCCCAACCAGAACAATAATCCATTGCCTTTGCAAACTAGTCCGAGGATCATGCAGGGACAGTTGGATGCACATCTTCTCCAGTCTCAGCAGAGCGATGTATCCCAAGTAGAATATTCAAATGCTAATGGTTTATTCATCTACCCAGAGGATAATGAGTGGAACCTGTATCCTTCCCCCTGTCAATCTCTTGCAGGATTTGTTAGGTCTCCTGGATCTTCATCTGTGCTTAGGAAGCAAGATCACCCTGCTGTTTTCTCTGGAGCAATTGGTCCTGATCTTTCTTCCATCGAAGAACTGTGGAGTAACCAATTGAGTAATGCAAAATGTTTGTCCCAGACAAGTCACCTTCTTCCATTACCTCAGCAAGATCTTTCTAACCTTCACCTTTTATCTAATTCATTTGGGTTAAAAGATTTGTCTGATGAGAGCCCCAACCAGAGTGACATATATAGTTGCATGAATTTTGAAGGAAGTAACAGTGGAAGCACAGTGGTTGATCCTTCTATTTCAAGCACAGCTTTGGATGAATTCAGCACACTGAAGAATGCTGATTTCCAGAACCCTTCAGATTTTCTGGTTAGCAACTTCAGCTCAAGCCAGGATGTCCAATCTCAGATAACCTCAGCAAGTTTAGTGGATTCTCAAGCTTTCTCATTGCAAGAATTTGTTGATAACTCAGGTGGTGCATCTTCAAGCAATGTGGAGTTTGATGAGAGCAATGCTTTGACAAATAACTCCTGGCAGCAAGCCACTCCACGTGTGCGAACATATACAAAGGTACACAAATTTTTTTGTTTGGGAGTAGCTTAAATCTTTGGTTGTGGAAAAGCAACTCTTATGACACGCAGTTCATGTTGCATGTATGCTTGTAGTAAATAACTTAACCACCAAATGATTTCAATTTGGTGCGTCCAGTTGGTTCTAACTATTCAACAGGTGGAAATATTTTTCTTAAATATTAATGGAATCAAGAAGATATAACTGGTGTATTCCAGCGAAGCTCTAACTAATTAAGTAATCTAGGTGAGGCTATCATTTGCCTTTGTTTTCTCAATTCCTTGATATTCTACTTCCTCCTGTGTGAAGTGTGTTTTTGAGTCATTTCATATCTTTCATCTGAGCATCTTAGCCCTATTTATTGGCAAGTTGCTTAGTCTTCCCTGCTGGAATATATATTGGTTTTGTAGATTCAAAAGGCTGGATCTGTTGGAAGGTCAATTGATGTCTCGAACTTCAAGAATTATGATGAACTATGCTGTGCAATTGAAGGGATGTTTGGCCTTGAGGGACTACTGAATGACTCCAAAGGTTCTGGTTGGAAACTGGTGTATGTGGATTATGAGAATGATGTTCTGCTTGTAGGAGACGATCCTTGGGAGTAAGTTCTGTTTACACTATAAGAAAGATGATTATCAAGCGCTTAACTAGAGTGTCTGGAAAGCTTGGCTTTTAACTAGAACTCAACTTTGAATAAGCCGTTTTACGAATCAATGATTTCCCATCGGATCAATATGTGATTTAGAGACTTACATTTTCCAATAAAATTCTGACAATCGTGCTTTGAAATGGATTTGTAGGGAATTTGTCGGCTGTGTACGATGCATCAGAATCCTGTCACCCTCTGAAGTTCAGCAAATGGGTGAGGAGGGAATGCAACTTCTAAATTCTGTTTCAGAAGCCGGACGTTCATGTGATGGCCTTGCCTAACCTGCAAAAGCATGTTCGTCTCTTGCCAGCTGTTGCCCACCCTAGTTGATGAGAAATTTGGTTCATCTCTGCTTGATTGATGATGCGATCTGCAGTTGTTGTATTGGCTTATAAAACTAGGGATCAATGAATGTAGACACCATAGAAGGTGATTTAGAAGACCTTGTATCTAAGCTTTCGCTTAAGCATGTGTTATGAAATGTAATGAACAGAGCACAGCTCCACTGAGAATGGTCATTTTTAGCAATATGAATATTATGTTAGGTCAGTACATGAATATGCACTTCATGTGGATCAGACAAACTTAGAGGATTGAATACCTTTAGAGAATTGCAGCCCTAAACGTACTCGGTAAGTAGAGAGCCATTGGGCAGAAAATGATTGACTACTTTCCAACATCCACTGGGTGCGTATTAACAGTGTACGCTATTGGTGTGTGAGTCTGATATTTCGGGACTATTCTGCATGTGAACTTGTGATTCTGAACGCGTTAAAGATGCTGAAAATGTTCACCCTCACGGATATATGGTCGAAGAAGCCTTTCCAATCCTTTTCTCCTTATTTTCCTACATGCCAGACTATGACTCCAATTGACACGAGAAAGAGTCCAAGGCCTTCCAGAATGACTCCTAGACTATTTGCAGTATCTACAAGCTATAAGCAATCCCTTGTTCAAGTACCTTAGGAACTTACATAGTTCTTCTAAGACCAGAAGTTTCAGAAAAATACCAAGTACAAAAAACAGATCTAAGGTAACATATGGCACAACTTATATTTATATATAACAACATAATATGTATGAGAAGAATATCAACTCCGTCAGCACGAAGCTTGACTTATTTAAGGCAAGAAAAAGGTTGCAGAAATTATTCCATATCTTTTGATAGAGTGCCGCAAGAATAAGCTACCATCCTGAGATTCAGGTAAATGTGTGAGCTATGACGTCCTTTGTACCAGGGAGAAAGGCAAAAAACTAAGAAGCTAACTTGTCTAAAAGAAACAATAAAGAAATGAGACGAACAAAATCTAAGCAGGGAAACCAAACCATAGGAAGATGCAGTTAATAAAGAAACATCAGCAACAGAGAGGAGTATTAATGTTCACAAGAGACCTTCATTTTTTTATTTCACTCCGGTAATTAGTTCATGGTGAAGGTATGAGCACTGACAGACAACCCACTAAGTTTAGAGACTTCTGAAACTAAAGCAACACACATAATCTCGACCAGGTGATATTAGGCCTCATGTTAAATAGTTAGAACAGCTTCAGAGAAGGAAAAATTGTTTTAGTTTTATGAACATAATCTGCACTCTTCAAAAAACAAAAGCAGGAATTGAACAGAAAGGCTAGTCTTCGGGTTGGGACTTTGTAGTTGAGTTCCAAATGCAAACATTCTTCTGTTTCTATATACACTGGCACCCTTAACTACTAAGAGTTTTACCGCTACTGTACCTGAAATTAAACCCCACAAATAGAAGTGAAGCATACTTGAGAGCTTTCTAAGAGCAGAAGAAAACACACTTCCAGACCTGGATATATCTTGAGCAAAAGCACTTAAGAATTTGGTTAATTAAACAAAATCAAGCTGGATTGAGATCCTACAAAGCTAACACAGACGAATTACATTCTAGCACCTACTACAAGTTTGCAAACAAATTACAAAGAGATGAAGTAGCTAATCAAGGAACCTTTCTTTCCAAAATTAGATGTTCTTCGAGATAAAATATTCATGCCAATGCTAAAATTTGAAGACTACAAAATGACCTTGTAAAAAATAAACAAGGACCCGTTTTTCCTAATAGTTCATCACGAATAAAGTGAATATTACACAGTGAAGAATATATAACACCTTCCAGATTTTGCAAAGGAAATTATCCTGTGGTGCCAGTTTGCAGCCGGAAAAAGAAAAAACTAATTGAGCTTGCTTATTCCGCATTGCAAAGGAATTCATGAGAATGCCAAGGAATTGGACAATATAAATCTTCTATGGGATAATCTGTGGCCAGAGGCACCATTCTTACCTCCTGATTTCGGGGGGAAATCATCCATCATGTTCTGACGGGTTTTTGTAGAACAGCAGAGAGATAAACTTCTGAATTTCCTGAGCCGTTGATCCTCTCTCCAACTATCCATTTTAACTTTTTGTAACCAAATCTTTCAATTAACCGTGTTAAAGCCCTTTTCTTGTCATCAAAAGAGCAATAAAAGTTGTCCAACCACAACAATCCACCAGCTCTAAGTACTCGATCGATGTCAAACATCAAGAACTCCAGTTTCTCTGGGTGGCCACCAACATCCAATCCATTGGCAGCGTGAACCAAATCAAACACATTATCATATATGGGAAATCTATGATCTAAACTCAAGTACAGAGGAAACAGCCCCCTTGCTGCAATGAACTCGTTAAATGGTGCATCAACATTCAAAGTGGCAGTGACTACGGTCACATTTCTTTCTGCCATTCTAGCAGCAAAAGTCCCAGAACCGCCACCAATATCAAAACCAATCCTAATTCCACCACTTCCCATAGCTAAGACATCATCAATGGGGAAATCATTTTTGCTTCTAGCCTTAACATATCTTTGGGTCTCATAGCCATTTATGATATCAAAGCAAGCAGCACAATCCCTATTCAACTTCTTAATGTTCAAACATGCTAAATTCTTACAAGCAAGACCACTCCAGCTATAAATCTTTTCACTGACATTTTTCCAAAGTGAAATAGGAAAAGTATGCAAACCAACCTTGGGAATCGTCTTTGCAAAGCACCTCCTCCGAGGCAAAGGCTCGCACCCGCGCAAGATCAGCTTCTGGCCAAGGCTCCAATCATCTGGACAAGGTCCACTGATCTTGTAATTCATGTACTGAGACAGCAAATCCATAGATTTTTCACAAGAATGCCCAACAGAAGCCACCATCTCAGTGATCCCAGTTCTCGAATCTTTGCCTAAAGGAAGCGGATGATGCTGCAGGAAGCTTCTCAGCTCATTTGCTATGTTTGGCTTGGAAAGATCGATGCTTTCATAGCCCAAGAGCTCTCTCTCCATCTGAGCCAGCTTTTTCTTCGAAGATTCAATCTCTCTGTGGATCAGGGAGACTTGTTCTGATATTAAAGAGATGTTCTTATGTGTGTGAAGTAAGTAGGTGGAAGTATGGTCCTTTGGCGAGGATGTGAAAGCATACAACGCAAAAAGATTAGTAGTGACTACAGACAGTAGCATCAGCACATTCACTGCCGAAGAACACAGAGAAGCCCTCTTGAATCTTGCTGTTCCATCACCAATTTTCAAAGAAACAGAACCCATCCCCAGCTTTTGCAAACTGAATCGAAAATGATGAATGCGTGTGAGAGAGTGTATGTGTGCTTGTGCCCGAGAGTGAGATTTGTGAGTCTCTGTGCAAGTGAACACTAAGGAGCAAGTGGGAGAGAAACAACTAGTAAACGAATTGCTTACACTCAATGGAGTAAATAGATACTTGTCGGTTGGGTTTTGCAAGAGATCCTCGGTTTTAAGACTTCAAATGTGTAAGAAGTTGATTAGGAAGTGCCCATCCTTGTGGGGTCTTCAAGAATTATTAGTACATTACGTTAAGAAGGAGAAACAAGGGCTAGAGATCTTTACAAAGGGAAAGGTCAAAATTCCTGAAAACACTGCCTTATTTTCAGCAAACTGTTGACAAGCAGTAGTTGGGCCTTCCCTTGGGTCAACTTTGTGTAGGTGTGGGTCAAGCAATGGTAGAAAGTGAGAAACTGTTGTACTTGTGAAAGTTCCTTCATTCCTCACAAAAGAGAAAATAGAATTCTCTTTGTAGGGTAATTCTATGTCTGGACTTTTGCAAGGACTCAGACCCACTTAGGTTTTTGGCCTTAGACATAATGCAGCATAGTTCTTGCAATGATTAGTCTAATAATTGCCAAAAAGTTGGCCTAGTGCAAGCTACAATGGTCTGCTCACACTTGGAAATTGTAACAAGTATACTTCACCTTAAAACTCTTAAATTTAAATCGAATGTCTTTGTTAACAAGATTATATAATTCATAGTTTAAAAATATTAAATGATAATAAATAAAATTTTAAAGATAAATTTTCGAATTATATGACTGACTTATTGAGCTTGTAGCTCAATGTCATCAACCTTGGTAGTGTTTGTACAATTTTAGAGAGGAGAGGAGACCTTAAACATCTTCAAGTGCTTTCTCTCCTTAAATTTTTATGACTCACAAGGAAAATAAAGGGAAACAAACAACCTAACGTTGCCTCTTTGATCACAAGCCCAAAGCAAAACCAAGCCCAAGTCAATAGACTTAAGCCCAAAACCCATAAATAATTGCAACTTCCCGTGGTTGCGTCGTCCTCGGCAAATTGGCTTCTGTGTAGCGGTAAAAGCAGTTATTCGATGAAATCCTATAAATAAACAAATGGAATTTCTGAATTGTCTAGAAAGCAGTTGGAGAAGGTGGGAAAGGGGCTTTAGAACTGAGAAGAATGGGGCAATCTTCGTCGACCGGAGATATATCAGCGGCTCAACGAGAGGCTGAATCGTTGGCAGCGTCCACCGGAGCTCTTCCTAGTCTCCAGCAAGCATTTTCTTTCCTGTCGGATCCCCAAACCAATGCCATCCCTCTCAGTTCTCTCCAGGTGTTCCCCTTCTCATCGTCTCCAGCAAAAGCCTATTATCTGGCTCAGTCACTTTCCACCTTTACTGATATTATTGTTGATTATTTGATGTTTTCTTTGGTTTTCTTGTTTGTGTCTGCATTTTCTCGTTCTTTTGTGTTCCCGTAGCTGTAGAAGTGTAAACTGAATTCCAGTTCTGCAACTGATTCCCTGGAAAGTTTTAGAATTTAAGTTCTTATGATTATGATGGAGCAAGCATAGTTTCTTCTTCTTAAGACTTATTTTGGGTTGGATTGTTGATTTTGAATTTTCTCCTTTTCACATTATTGGCCATGTTGCTAAGATTTATTAGACTTTTGATGATTGATTCCTGCCTACTCTTACCTCAGAAATGCTTTTCCTTGAAAATTGAGAATCCAACATCTTTGAACAATGAAGAAATCACAGTACCCCAAGGATTTCCTGAATTATTGGGCGAGGTGGGTTCTTCTATTGTTGACCGGTTTTTTTCCACTGGAAAAGGAGTTCTCGATTGGGTTGAGTTCTTGTCAGGCTATAACAAATGCTGTGGAAGGGCAGTAGCTTCAACGTCATTCAATAATCTCTTTAAGGTGTTTGCCACAGCAAATGACAAAGCAGGTCTTCCTGCAAGACTGCAGTTTGACTCCAGTGAAGATGATAGTAAAATGAATGGGGTATTATATCCAGCTGATCTGATTAGGCTACTTTGGATATGTGCCATTCTGTCTTGGGATTCTTGGAAATTGAAGGGACATATAAGCACGCAGATTTATCAGCTTCCAGATATTGATCATTTGGTATTATCAGCTGTTGAGTCATGTGCCAAATCAACTGAGAAATTGGATTTCTGGAACATTAGAGTTTCAGACTTAAATGTTCAACTTCCAGCTGCAAACATTCATGTGTGGGCCTTGAAGACAGTGCCATGCCTTGCAGATTGCCTTGCACATTTTGTCTATTCTAGACTTATTTGCTTGACAGCCCAAGGGGTAATCCTTTACCTTTGGATTGGCAGAATTGATTGTTCTTCCCTTTTCTAGTGTTGCATCACAACTTTGTCCCCATTTTGAAAGTCTAGATGTAGGATGATCTATTAGCCATGGAATCAGAGTTATCATGGATGGCCTCTATAATAAAATTAGTAAACGGATTTTTTTATTTTTTGTGGAGCACTCACTTTTTCAGCTTTCTGAAAGCAATTAACAATTGGCTGAAAAACACTTTTATGTTTATTCCATATGTCGCAAGGTATTTATACAAGATACCTAGACCTATTTAAGGTAAGTCAACTATACATTAAAATTATAGAAACAATTACAGGAAATAATTACATGAATATTACAGCTATAATTCCTAAATATGTGCAGCTATATATGGTAAATCTCCCCCTTAAGTTGGTGCATAGATATCACACATGCCCAACTTGGACAATGATGCATAAAATGAGTCACTAGTAACAACATGAGTCATTATGTCAGCTAGCTGATCTGCACTCTTAATATATGGAACCTCTATCATACCAGAATCCAGACTATCCTTGATATAATTCCTGTCAAGTTCAATGTGCTTAGTTAGATCATGTTGAACCGGATTGTTAGCGATCTCAATAGCTGCAGTGTTACCACAATACAGTACCATAGGTTTCTTTGGACCAAACTCGAGTTTTGTTAAGAGAATTTTTAATCAGGCAAGCTCTGTGGTTGCATGATGAAGAGCCCAGTATTCAGTTTCTGCACTAGACGATGACACCACATTCTGTTTCTTACTCCTCCAAGTCACCAAATTACCTCCAACAAATGGCACAAAGCCTGAAGTAGACTTTTTATCTAACTTAGAGCCAGCAAAGTTAGAGTCTGTGTAACCGATAATATCCAAGTGCCCATGTTTGGAGAACATAATACCTTTACCTGGAGAGAACTTCAGATAAGCCAAAATACGATTCACTGCATTCATGTGTCTATCACTTGGATTGTGCATAAACTGACTGACAACACTAACTGCATATAATAAATCAGGCCTAGTGTGAGTCAGATAAATCAACTTCCCTACTAGTCTCTGATATCTCTCTTTGTTAGTTGGAACTTGATCAGGATAGATAGCTAGACCATGATTCATCTCAATGGGAGTATTTACAGGTTCACAGGCAGAATTATCAGTTTCAGCTAAGAGATCTAAAATATACTTCCATTGAGAGAGAAAAAGTCCTTGCTTGGACCGAGATACTTCAACACCCAAGAAGTATTTCAGAACCCCCAAGTCTTTCATCTCAAATTCCTTGGCCAAATAGCGTCGAAGCTTCTCTATCTCACTAGCATTACTGCCTGTAACAATCATGTCATCAACATAAACAATAAGCAAGGTAATATCATCATGCTCCCTCTTATAAAACAAAGTATGATCCGCCAAAGCTTGCTTAAAACCATACTCCTTCATCGAGTAGCTTAACTTACCAAACCATGCCCTTGGCAATTGTTTCAACCCATATAATGCCTTTTTCAGCTTACACACCTTACCTTCCCCTAGTGTAAATCCTGGAGAAGGATCCATATACACCTCCTCGATCAAATCACCATGGAGAAAAGCATTTTTTACATCAAATTGGCGTAATGGCCAGTCTAGATTGACGGTAAGAGATAGAATGACTCGAATGGTGTTCATCTGAGCCACAGGAGCAAAAGTCTCATAATAGTCAATCCCATGGGTTTGAGTGTAACCCTTGGCCACCAGTCTCGCCTTATACCTTTCAACTGTCCCATATGACTTGTATTTCACTGTAAACATCCACTTGCATCCTACTGTCTTCTTCTCCTGTGGCAACTCAACCATCTCCCAAGTAGAATTCTTTTGAAGGGCCTTCATCTCCTCTTCCATAGCAACCTTCCACTTAGGATCTCCAAGGGCTTCCTGAAAATGACTAGGAATAAACACAGAAGACAACTAAAGAGCAAAAGCTAGATGAGCCTTAGACAAGCGATGATAAGAGATAAAATCAGAAATGGGATAAGTGACATTAAAAGACGACTTGGAGAAACCCAACCTATCAGGTTCTCTACGTTCACGAAGGGGATATCTCCTACCATGATCATGATCCATAACTGGCGGATTCAAAATAGTAGAATCTATCTCTAAAGTTGAAGTTGGAGGAGAAGGAACACATACCTCAGGGTTAACAGTAGAAGAGTTATCCGAGTATCATCAAGAGGGGCACTAGAATCAGGAGGAGGAGGCATAACAGGGGTATTCTGTTTTCTTCTCGTATAGCCTTTTTGAAATAACCTAGCTGGTCTTTCATCCTTTGCCTCCTTAAATTCAGACTCACCCTCAGCTGAACAAGTATCATCTAAAGAGTCCGTAGTCTCCACAATAGCTGGGTTGTCCCCCTTACTCGACATCCACAACTTCTTCTCTTCTAACCATAACCGTTCCTCTTCCTTACTACTAATCTTCCCCTGAAGAGGAATCATAGAGACATCCCCAGAAAAATAAGACTCGTGTTCACAAAACTGAACATCCATGGAAACATAATATTTACCTGTAGGAGGATGAAAACATTTATAGCCTTTTTGAGAATTAGAGTAACCAAGAAAAACACATTTAAGAGCACGTGGATCAAGCTTATCCCTATATATAGAGTGGACATGAACATAGCATATACAACCAAAAACCTTAGGACAAAGATTTAGAGCGGAAGGGATAAAGTGAAACTGTGACAACATCCTTAAAGGGGTTTGAAAATTAAGGATACGAGCAGGCATGCGGTTAATAAGGAAGACAACAGTGCCCAAAAACGTTTAGGAACATGCATAGTAAAGCTTAAAGCCCGAGCAATTTCAAGGATATGACGATTCTTACGCTCGGCTACACCATTTTGTTGTGGTGTGTAGGTACAAGTTGTTTGGTGTAGAATGCCATGTTCTAGGAAGAACTGGGTAAGAGATTGATTTACAAACTCACGGCCATTGTCAGAATGAAAAACTTGGACCTGAGTATGAAACTGTGTCGCAATCATTTTGTAAAATTGAGGAATCACCTGTATAACATCACTTTTAGATTTCATCAAATATACCCAGCTCACTCTAGTGCAGTAATCAATAAAAGACACAAAGTATTTATGGCTTGAAGCAGATGGAGTAGAAAAAGGACCCCATACATCAGTGTAAACACACGAAAAAGGAATAGAACTCTTATTGAAACTAGTTTTGAAAGGAACACGATGGTTTTTAGCATAAATGCATTGTTCACATCTTAAACTAGAGATAGCAACATTGCAAAACAATTTTGGAAATAAACGCTCTAAATAAGGAAAAGATGGATGCCCCAGACGACAATGCCATAAAAGAATCTTCTCTCTATCAATCGACTCGCTCTCTACTTGAAGGCCATGGCTAGGTTCAGAGTGAAATTGTGTAGCCCCCTCTAAGTAATAAAAACCTCCTCTTTCCTTACCAATGCCAATCGTCCTCTTCATACGTTTGTTCTGAAAGATATAATGTGTGGAATCAAATATTGCAGAACAATTAAGATTTTTGGTAATCTTACTAATGGAAAGAAGACTATTAGAAAGAGCAAGTGCAAGTAAGACAGATGACATGGAGAATGTAGGAGAAATTGAGACACTCCCAACTCCTGTAATTGGCATAGAGGTCCCATTAGCAACCTATACAGACTTGACAGGTGAAGACATTAGAGAGGCAAGTATGGAAGAATTACTAATCATATGGTCAGTGGCCCTTGAATCAATAACCCAAGTGTTAGAATTACCTTGGTGAGGAGACACTTGAGAGACATGAGAAGCAGAAGGTGGAGAAGTATCAATAACAGCAATCTGAGCAGATTTCTTATTTTTCTTCTCAGCTTGTTTGAGTTTATACCACTCCGGATATCCATGCTTCTTCCAACAAACATCTATTGTATGCCTGGGACTATTGCAATGAGTGCAGAAGCGAGAATTTGAAGCGGCAGAATTCACAGGAACAGAAGGAGTCAACTAAGAGGTGCTCTTTTGGATTGTTAGAGCTGAAGCTTCAGAATGATTTTCTGTTCCCATGGTGACCTGTCTCTGCACTTCACGACGAACTAAAGAGTAGGCTTCTTCCAAACTTGGTAGAGGGGAAGTAGCCAAGACACGACTACTAACTTGATCCAAATTGTGATCAAGACCTGCAAGAAACATATAGATGCGATCCTCTGCAATACGCTTCTTTTGTTTCTCAATTTCAGCGGCACATGTCATGTCATTGGGCCTACGATAATCAAGCTCCATGAAAATTGAATTCAACTCGTTATAATATTCCGGGAGAGGACGACCACCCTGGCGCAATTGGAATGACCTCTTCATCAGTTCATAGACTTGGGAAGAGTCAGAAACATCAAGATAGCTCCTCTTAACCACATCCCAAACTTCTTTAGATGTCCCGCACTGAACAAAGTGTGACATCAGATTGTCAGTCATGGAATTAATAAGCCAAGACTTGACAAGAGCATCTTCAGCCTCCCATTCATCATAGCCCAGATCATCTTCTGCAAGTGCAGCCTTTTTCCCAGTAATATAACCCTTCTTCTTCCTACCAACAATATGCATCTCTAAAATCTTCGACCAAACACGATAATTAGTACCATCCAATTTAATGTGGATTGGAGAAGAGGTTTCATGAATGGTCACCGTCGAGAGTTTCTTGCTATCAGGAATCTCTTCGTTGTCTGTTTTAGTAGCCATGATTGATGATAACCAGCGTAAAGGCTGTTGGAGTTGGAGATGGCGGCTATCAAAAAAGGTGGCGGCTGCCAAAGAAGGTGGCGGCGGCTGCCAAAGAAGGTGGCGGCTGAAATTAGGGTTAGGCTGGAAGAAGGTGACGGTTGGAAGGAGGTGACGGCTAGGGTTTGAAAAAGAGGTAGCGAAAGTCTTTCGTAGGCTCTGATACCAAATTAACAATTGGTTGAAAAACACTTTTATGTTTATTCTATATATCTCAAAGTATTTATACAAGATATCTAGACCTATTTAAGGTAAGTCAACTATACATTAAAATTATAGATACAATTACAAGAAATAATTACAGGAATATTACAGCTATAATTCCTAAATATGTGCAACTATATATGCTAAGTAAGCTCGTACTTGACTAGTTCTGACCTCCTTTAGGAACTTTTGGTGCTGACATCATTGACATAATGCTGCAAAAAAGTAGATTTAATTTCTTTATTTGTCCCTCTATACTCAAAAGGCTCATTTTCTAATATCACCCAGCTAAAACAGAGTTCTTATTAGAGACTAAAAATGACAGGAGAAATTGGAGGATTTGTGCTTTTCTGTACATATATCCCCACCAGCAATTTGCAATGACAACCTTCTTAGTTGTGGGAGGGCCTGGGCCATCTCACTAACTCCGAGGAGTTCCGTAGCTGAAGAGATCTCAAAAATATGTTTTCCCAGTGATGTTGGTGAAACAAATGAAAATCTACTGTACCGGTTCGTATACTTCTCTGTTTACTAGTCTTAGTGTCTATTGCACATTACTTTTTTGCTCTCTTAGAAACTAATAGTTGCATATCAGTCTCTGGCTATTTAAGGTGCACAATAATCTATCTGTACAATTTTTTTAATGAGAATGCATGTGGAGTATGATGGATCCCTATCTTTACATAATTGGCTTATTTTACAGTGTGAAATGGTTGAGAAAAAGTTGCTTGCTCGATCAAACCTGTGAAAAGTTGTTGTTATGGTTGATAAGTAGTTGATGTGCAACTAGGGCTTCATTAGTACTTTCCTTTTCATATGAAAGTGCCCATAATAATAATTGCTTTCATACAACTGTGCATCACATCTCCTCTCCTGTTCCTTGTTGTAGACTTAGAAAATCTTGGGATTCTGCTTATGGTTAGAAATGGAAAGCATGATATGCGTGTGATTCTAGGCATATTTAATTACAACCTTTGAAGGCTGAAGTGAGAGACTGTGCTTTTCTAACTCATAGTACTCCCTCCGTTCCAACGAAATTGACCTACTTACCATTTTGAGCTATCTCAAAAGAATTGATACTTTCCCTAAAAGAAAAGTTTTTAATACATTATATATTATAAAATAATTAATATACTTTTCATATATAACTTTTACATATTTAGATTTGACGTAAAGTATTATGGAACTTACATGTTTCTTACTTTTATTATACTATATTATTATATTACAAATTTGACTTTTGCATAAAATATTGTGCCAAGTCAACCACTATCAATTTGGTTGGGATGGAGGGAGTATATTTGAATGAAAATTCAAACTGGATTATGCAAATGGTGGTTTTTCAATTTCAACCTTCTTGTCTGCTGCAATGTTGACTCTTTCAGCCACTTTGTGAATAATTTTTTCTTTCAGCTTCTTCTTTGAAATTTTATACAGATTGAAGTTTATGTCCCAACTATTGAGCTTAAATATCAAGCTTAGCAACTCTAATGAACCTTGTATAGGTCATCTTTACATGGGAAAGGTCTGAACAGATTCTGGTCCCACGTTGAAGGCTATAATGGACCATTGCTCATGCTGATTGCTGCTTCTGAAATTAATAATGATTCAAAAAGGTGGATTATTGGTGCACTCACACATCAGGGTTTTGAAAATGGGGATACATTTTATGGAAGTTCGGGTAGCCTGTATGCCATAAGTCCAGTCTTCAATGTCCTCTTATCTTCAGGTAGGAAAACTAAAATGTTTTTCTTGATGTGGAGTAATTGACTCTGCAATGGATTTATTCTGAGTTGTAGCAATCACTCTGTTTTCTGAAACACTTAACGTATGTTCTTTTGGAAGGAACGGAGAGAAATTTTGTTTACAGTCACTTGCATCCAACCGGTAGGGTATATGAAGCTCATCCAAAGCCAGTGGGAATTGCTTTTGGAGGATCCGTTGGAAATGAGAGAATCTTTCTTGATGAGGATTTTTTCAAAGTTACTCTTCATCACCATGCTTTTGATAAAACTTACCAACATGGTTCTCTGGTCCCCAATCAGGTACACTTTTGTCAAAAAATGAAGTGGAAATAATTGCTACAATTTCTTGATGTAATTGATTTTGGTCATCTGGAATGTAGTTTCACCCTTCAGTAAATTGTGAATATGCATTCAAAACATCTACATGATTGCATTCATAAGAGAACAAAAAGCTACCATTCCCTAGTTTACTGTTCGATGGAACTTGGATCCTTTGTGTCCAGGAAATGCAGAAGGTGATTATATTGAATGTTAAGAAGAGTGGTAGGATGAACTTGCACTTAATGCTAGTTGCACCAAACTAGCTTGGTGTTTTCACATTTTGAGAGAGTTAGTACCAGACATTCTGGATTAGTGAGATAGCATTATGCAGCCTAGATGGTTGTTTAGGAAGAGGGATCCTGCATAGTCATCTGTAGCTTCCTTTACAGCTGTTTAGGAACGAAGGTGAACCAAGGAAATGATGTACATTTGCCAGTGATTAATTTCCATTAAATGGGATGATAACTATGGGTGAACACTTTCATTACTGTACTCATTATAGAACTTCCAATCTCATGAAATGCAGAGTATTACTATGTTTATTAATTAAAGTTACTGCAAAACAATGAAGGCTTATGAAGTACTAAACATTAAATTGGCATCTTCAGGGTTTTTTACCACTTGAAGGCTCAGTGCTAGAGGTGGACGTCTGGGGATTAGGAGGTAGAACTGCTAAAGAAGTTCAAACTTCATACAAGAAGAGAGAAGAACTTTTCACTGATCAAAGGCGAAAGGTAAACCACCCTGAGGAGGAGGACAGTTTGTTTGGGAGCCTACATTTATGTCTATGCTTTATGTGGTAGTGTGTTGATTTGCGCTTTTTAACTTCGGTGCAGGTTGACTTGAAGACGTTTGCAAATTGGGAAGACTCACCTGAGAAGATGATGATGGACATGCTAACTAATCCCAATGCTGTTCGAAGGGAGGATCGATAATGGCACAGATCCTCCATGTCCATCGTGTCATTAAAACAGAATGTACATACATCAATCAACTGCATAAGTATATAGAAGGTTTACACCATCTTTTGACATTTCTTTCTCTGCTGAGCTCACTTGCTTTGAAGGTTATTGTAAACTTACAGAAGAAAGACTATCAGAATAACTTGTGTGCATTGCCATGGTACATTGAATGCTGTTTTGTTTTGGTCTTTGTATTCATATAGCTGTGAATATTGTTGTTGATGGAGCAGGAAACATTTATCAGAATAAATATCTACTGTACCCTTTTCTCTCGGAGTTGTATGGATGCTTCAAATGAATAGTCAATTATCGAACCTATGATGACAATCTGCCTATACGTTGAAATGCCATTTAGAGATGTTTGCTGTGCCTATATTGGGTGTGAGTGAAAACTTAAATTATCCGAAGGGGAGAAGTAAATGTGAAAATAAATAAAATAAATTCGTGTTTAATTAGAAATAGATATAGAAGGAAACAAAGTAAATTAAAAGAGGAAGCACTCCTCTTTGTCCTTCCTATATAAGTAAATATTTTCCTTTTTGATCAATACTGTACTTTATATTTTGATTAAAAAAAAACTTTTCCTTCAATTTTAAAAGGATTAGTAAGTAAATAATATTAAAAAATAAATATGTTTTTCTTCACTTTTTAATAATCAAAATAAAAATATATTGAATATAATAATAATAATAATAATAATAATAATAATAAATCTTTTATTTATTTTTATTTTACTCCAATTAAAGTAAATTCAATTTGCTCTACTTTATATAAAAATAAAAGTACCACTTTCCTTCCTCCGTTTTGCCTTCTTGAACCGAACAATAAGCAAGTAACCAACTTATTCAATTGAGTTAAAGGTAGATTACCTTCTTTTAAAACAAATGGGTGATCCCAATTCTAACCATTGCATAATCTGAATGAAAACATCAGTTTGACATTTTATTCATTCATATGATATTTATAACCAGTTTTTAGTCCACGATTTATCAAGATATAGCCATTTTCCCCCTACGTTTCACTTTGAAAAGGAAAACGCTGGCATACAGTTTACGTTTCATCCAAACTACCATACAGTCATCAAGAATTGATAGAAAAGTTTATTCAAGAAGAAAGGAAAACGGCACCAAAAGAAATGTTTATTCCTAGATTCAGCATACAAGTTTCAGAATCCATGAAATTATGTTTGTACTGTTCATTTTTGAGGCTTCAAAATCTGAGAAACTATGACACTTGATAAAGCTCCTAGACAAGTAAAGAATAGAAGCCTCCAGCACATAGTAGCATTCAAGGCAAAAGTTGCACCAATTTATACTACTCGTGCAAAACAATCCCTCTTCTCTATTGTGATGGATCCAAGGATCAATAGCATCTCCGTACAATACCTTGGATTTGGCTACCGCAGCTACTGCTTCTTCTCTTCTGCTTTCTTGGGCTGAAAAGATGTTCTTCACTAAATAACTCAAGAAAATACAAACCCATGAAACAAAAGAAATCTAAAAATTACAAGTGTGTAATAAATGCTGTAAAGCTGTAAAAGCACGGTACTCGTCAATATTCCTTCTCCTATCATTAAGACAATTTCAATTCCACTATTTAGTCATCATGCAGAAGATCTGCACCACAAACTCAGTTGCATAATTCAATCATGATATATAAGACCATACACTTTAGGATTGGAAGCTCAATACTGAGAAGCAATATGATACGTTTTATCCCAAGTGCAATTTCATTTTGATTAGATCTCAGGTCTTTCTCCTCTAGAACTGCTTTATATAAGTGCTTTCCTGTCTCTAAGAACTTGACAATCTGTTTGACATGTTGAATAGAAAAACCTGTGGATAGAGGGTATGAAGTGGGGGGAGAGAGGAAAGAGAGGGAGAGGATGTGGAGGTGGTGGGAAAATGAGGGGGCGTACAGGTTGCAAAGGAAGAAACCTCATGCTTTTTGGAAGATGGTTGCCAGAGAGGTGCCAAATGCAAATGGGAAGCACATGTGGCAGGGGACAAGCCAGGGGTGAGCAGGAAGCCTACAGGGTTAGTATTGCATGGGGAAAAGGAGCAAGTTCTGATTCCAAAAATATGTTTAGGGAGATATTTGGTTCTTTGTTTAGCAAAACAAATGCCTTTTGATATTGCTTTATTTCCAAAAAATACGAACTATTACTCTAAAAGCCAATGAAGATGGACCTTCATTTCTTCTTTTCCTGGCCTTTTCAAGGCTGGTGTTTAGAGAAACAAAAATTCTCAGCACCCTATATGCGTATTACAATTTCTAGTTCAAGTAGATGTGCTCTGGTTTAAAATGGAAAAGGTTACCAAGACCTAATTCATGAGTGCCAACAATAGCAAACTTAACCAAGATTTCGTAGGTATATTCCCCAAATGCAAAAAAGCAACTAAAATGAATTCAACTTTCATACCAGATACAAAAAATTTGGTAATGGTTCTTTACTTCCATACCAGTATATGAAAGGGTATCGGGAATAGCATGTGAAACCTGCAACCCAACCTACCTACTCCATGTTTAAGTCCTTTACATGGATAACTAAACCTATCACTTAAGGAATATCATGCAGTCTGTGCTTCCACAAGGCAAAGTTTTGCAATAAGGAGCAACTTTATCCATCACAACCTGATGATTTTCTTGTATCGGCGCTGGACTTACAAACTAAATGATAAACTCAAGAACAATAGAATACCACAATCTTAGTGTCTTTGTTCACATATGAAAAGGATATATGGAGCTCCATCCTCTGCACTCTCTGCCACCATACCACTGCAACCACCAAGATGAAAAACATCCACACAAATGCAGAGGGAGATTTAAAACGGTGACTTATGGCTCTACATCCTTTAACTTGTATGAATAGGAGAAAAAAAAACATCATGACATCAGAACCATCCACCATGTGCCAGTGCCTTCAAATACAGACTAGTTTAACTGTAAAACTGGGTCAGAATTCACACATTTTCTTCATTTTGTCTCATTGATCACATATGCAGCACTAACTACAAATCCTTTTCCGCCAAAGAAAGAAACTCTATTAGCTTCATTGAGCTCCCATTACATACCCAGAGACTCCCTCAAACCGGAAAAGGGATCAAAGGTTAAACAAAAGAAATATTGCTTAGACCGTTCAATCAAATAGAAACACTATCCCAATACAGTGTAATCAGGAACCACGCAGTGATAACGGATAAAGAAATGAAGAAAATAAACATAACTGGTTCGGAAGCTATCATGCACAAAACTTGTTGGACAAAATGCCTAAACCAAAAAAGACAAACCCACCAACACCACCGCTACTATTAACAAAATAGTACAACTCTAAAAAGAAAAGGGAATACCTTAATCCCAGGAAATGGCTGCTTGAGCTCTTCCTCAGGTATAATAACAGGCCATTGCTCACCAGCCTCCCGGAACATTTGCTCGGTCTCTAGTAGCTGACCCTTCTCAAGAATCATATTACGGATGGTCTGTGCCGGGGTGGAAGTGGCATCGAAATTTTCCTCAACTCCGTTAACGAAGGTGACGGTGATTTGGGGAGGGTTGTCGTCCGTGCGGCGCTTCACTTGGACTTGGCAAGCCGGATTGGATTCCTTAGCTTTCCGGGCGTTGCACTGGGCCAAGAACTCCATGCACGCCGCCGTCCGTGGGTCTAAGGCATTGAACTCGATCCTCACTTTCGACAAGAACTTCAACATTTTTTTTTTTCTTCTTCCCCGCTTATTCAGTCCGGTTGCATAAGCTGGCGCCGGAGAATTTGGTGACGGGTGGGGGTTTTGAGACGACAAGGTTTAACACTGGGCTGGTGATATTGCCAGAGCAATTTTCCTTCTGCTAGAGCAACTCTCTTTGAAATTACATAATTGTCCTCGTCCTTAGTTGTTATTATATATATATATATATATTTCATCCGTTTTAAAATATTTATTTATAAAATTTATTTATTTTATTTTAAAATATTTATTCATATATAATTTTTTAAAATTCTTTTATTTTCTTTCTTCTTGAGAATTTTCACTAATCAATAATTATTATATTTTTAATACAAGTAAAATAAGAACTTTATCTAATATTAATAGTTATCATGTTTGTAAAATCAGTCTGCTTTTAGTTTTTTTTTTTTCAATTTCCTTAGTTTTTTTTTCCTTTGTATTTTACATAGTGATCAACCACACATCATACACATCAAATTTTGATAATGGAGTTTTAACAATTAAATGTTGATACCTATATTTTCCATACGGAGATGTATCGAAAAGTACAAGAATTTGAGCAAGGTGACAATGTTGAGGAGAATGAGAAGAATTTCATTTGTTAGAAAAAGGCAGAGAATATAGAAACTAAGAGAAATACTAATCAAACTATAAGAATAGATTATAGTTAGGGATAAAATTAAAGATCCATCCTAGTAATTTTTAATATTATGAATTTTTTATTTAAAAACTAAAATTTAAAATTTACTTTTTGTTCTCACATCTAATATATATTCCACGTAAATTGCCCACCAAACCTCTAATTTTTAGTTTTATTCCTAATTATTGTTGTTAAAAATATAGAATTATGATCTTTAGGCCCTCCCTTTCCTTGATTTTGGATTTTGTTTCATGGAGAAATCTTCACTCCCTATTTCAATCCATCTAAGGGCGGGGGGCAAATCTTCTATTTTTCTTCAGTGCAAAAGTTATCAGAATCTTATGCAAGGAAACATAATTCTAATTCTCTTCACTGCGATGGTTGAGAAAAATGACTTGGGAGGAACTGCACTGTCAAAACTTGTCGTCTCAGAGTTGTCCGGCAACGGGCTAAGACGTAAGTCCATAATAATGAAATGGGCACAGGAACAGTGTTCTAGATATGCTAAATTCTCACAGTTGACATAGAAAGTTGTCAATAACTACTTCTAACTCCGTTTCACAAAAGAAAAAGAGAAAGGAAGAGCAGGACTGCGTTTCAAACGCATGAAAAGCATCAAAATGCCAAGAAAATGTTGACAATTACCCATTTGCTCTTTGCCAAAGTATCAAGGAACTAAATGAAAGTCACAAAAATTGGATTCTCACTGCAACTGAACAAAAGAGAAAAAAAAAAAAACGCCCCACCCACAATTAGCACCCCAATACAAAAAATATACATGGAGATGCTAACTACATTGATCATGTTCCAGTAATCTCCCTCTCCATTTTCATTCTCTTGGCGCTTTGCGAATCAGGCATGCTACTAACCCTCTGCTGGGGCGATGTGTCGTGCTGATATGCACAGTTTGCTCCATTTCTACATCCCCTTGAACTGTTAAAGTAAATACAGGGCTTCATTATTTTGGGTTTCAAATCTCTTGATTTTGGGTTATTCAATGGTTCTCTTATTGAGCCTAACTGGAGGTTGCTGCGATTGCCAAATTGTGGCACCGACTCTTGTCTGTCTCCTCCGTGCTGTTGAATCAAGCTCTTATAATAGTTGATGTCCTTTGTAACAGGAGCTCCAATAGATGAAGATGGTGCTGAGCTGATATCAGGTACCATGGGCCGTGTGTTGGGAACAGGTGCAACCCTACTTGTAGGAGGGTAAAAGACTCCACTAGAAGCTGCAGCTGGGACAGGAGGCGCAACCAGTTCTGGTCTACTAATGTGAGCTAAATGCTGATCTGATCTGCTTATGGGAATGGAAGCTGTCTCAGACAAATTCATTGCTTGCGACATTGCCCTAGGCCTGTTTTGCATACCAGTCACAGATATCATAGTCTGCATACTGGTGACTGGAAAGTTCTGCATGCTGGTTGATGGCACGGTCTGGGCACTGGTGGATGCAGCATGGTTCCTCACCAATTGCTCAACCATTTTGGGGTCATTGAGGAATTTTATAAGCAAGCCACTATCAATCAAATTTCCCTGATTATTGTTGGACACAAATGCATTCAGGGCAGCTGCCAGGACATCGGGATCTACACCACTGACAACCTCCGTTGCTGGCGTTGAATGAGTGGCAGGGTTAGGGGCATGGCTACACCGAGATAAGGAAGCTCCAGATGCCACCAGCTGTGCCTGCGAGTTCAAAGGAACTGTGGTCACTGTGGCAGAATCAAACACATCTGCAGCTGCATCTTCATCTTCAATGGGAGTTATGGGAATAAGAGGAGTGTGCTGATCTTGGTCAAAAGAATCTTCCGCACCTGAAATTGTCGAAGGGCTGCATGCAGAGTAAAAAATTACCTAAAGGTAGACCAATCTATAGGAAAATGAGCGCTACACACCACCAAAGAAAACAAAATTCAAGGAAAGGGATGATCATACTTAGGCGGAATAGCAGACGGCCGTGGGTATATTGCCTCCAGAACTCTCATCTCACGTTGATTTTGTACTTCAATTTCTTTGCTCTCATCCCCAGCAACCACTCTCCATGTAGGATTCACTGCAAACTGAAAATCCAATATACATTAAGAGGGTTTGATGGCACAGCTAACCATAACATATATCATGTTCTGATCGTTTTCTACCAGGAAAATTCTTGTGTTTCATTTAATTTTGTCAATTTTGAAAGAGAGGACAAGCTTTTAACAGTGGACAAATAAGACCAATTTTGTGGCATTCGTCAAACTACTATAAGCTTTAACAGTTTCAGATGGTTTTTCATTTACCTGAAAGAGAAATATCACTTTCACCAACAAGCCATTAGGCATAGAATAGAGTTTCTAAATAACTGATAACCGAAGCAGGGAAATTATCACACTAGAACTACGTCTAGGGAAGCCCATTTGTCGGATATACAAGAACTGTTCAGCAACAATCAGATCCCCAGCTAATTTTCAATAACTTTTTACCAGCATGCATAACAACTACTTACAATTAACATAAAGTTGGATAATCAGTTCCCAAGTTGATATGCTACTTCAATACATCAACAGCTCGTCTAAGTAAAATTAAACCGCCACCTAGTTTGATAACATGATCTCATGATATATACATCCACATTCAGTGTCTGAAGCTCAAATCACTTGAGGGAGATGTAATATCTCTTTCTTGATTAAAAATGATTAATGCATTGTCATTCAACAGAGGCAGCTCACAGATTCTACCTACTACAATTCTACACCCCTTTTCCAGATTCAGGAGAAGAGTAAGCCCTATCCCTCACAAAATAGGACAAAACACTGAATTTAGGGAACATAAGAGGAGCACATTATCAGTATCACCGTATAATTTGATGACGCTTCCATCACGAACAAAAGCCAAACAATCATAGATCTTATAGGCAGTATGCATATACAATCATACACATATATATGCACAAGTAAAAAAGAATAAGAGTTGAACAAAAATATTTCAAATAAATAATCAGGCCCACATTAATGTCCAGTTACAATTGCTCCCTACATGCAACCACATTTCTGTTCTTTTTTTTTTTGAAAGTTCTCAATAATATCTAGCATCCCAAAGAACCAGGTTAATTTATCAAGTTCCAAGTTTTATATTTCTACAAAATAATTTCCCAACCCCAAATGCCAGAGATTTATATGTCAGATTAACAACGGTTACAGCTTTGTATTGGAACAGAGGATGGAAAACATTTGATTGTACAACTTCACCCCCACAATGGAATTAACTTTGGTTATAAGAAAATTTTCATTCAGCGTACTCCTCTTTCCCCAAGAAGGGTGCTACCAGATAAAAATGTGAGGCTAAAGTGCAAAAGGCATCTTTAACATCTATACCTTGTATACAAGGCCAAAACCAGCTAAATTCAGTAGAACCACTTTCCACTGTATTCAAGAATTAAGAGTTAACAGAAGCAGAAAATCTTTGAGGCTTACAAGCATTGGACCTACTGGGTGAAATTATGAAACTTCAAGACAGGATCATCATTAGTATTGAAAGTACTTGATGTTCCTACTACAATAAATTCAGCAGAACCACTCTACACTGCACTCAAGAAATGCGAGTTAACCGGAGCATAAAATTTTTAGGCTTAGAAGCATTGGAATTAGTAGGTGAAATTTAGCGTTCATATGACTAAACACCTTAACATTTGGGGCAAAATTCACTTTTCCCCATATTGTTAATTTTATATCACTCTAACAGAAAATGAAACAACGCTCTTACCTTCGATTATTGATAATAAAATTCTAATATGTCCTCATCCAGGAAATCAAAGCCTAATTTTTGTTTTCCTCCCCACTCCCATCTTCCTCCATCACACTCCTCTCCCCTCACCATCTCTGAAAGTCTCCATCTCCATTATTCTCAACTGCACCTAACTTCATCATCCAAGGCCACCAAACTGCCACCACTGTCTCCACCTCCACCAACTCACCCGCACCTCATCATTATCAAGGAAAGGCCTCAAAAAGTTCTATTCACGAGATTAAAGATATGAGAGAAAACCCAGAATTCATCATCTCATAAATCTAGTTGAGCTCTTGGGCTACTCATTTTCTTATGAGGAAGAAACATCAGGATTGGTTGACAACATCATAGAGTTTTGCTGCTTTGACCATATGAGTAATTTGGAAGTGAACAGGAGCGGAAAATTGCCGGCATAAGGCCCCTTTTTTGGGGTAAGCTAGGAAACTGGAAAAACATCTAATGGTTTTTTTTTTTTTTTTTGTAACTTTATAAAATTTGAACTATAAGCTGAATCCACAATTCATGGGAGGCCACTCCTCCAGATGAAGAAAGAAAGGTGGTGGCAGTCTTGGAGGTGGAATTTTTTCTTACTCAAAAGTCAGATACGGATAATTTCTTTGGGGATTTTAGCATTTTCTAGAAATCTTCCTATTCAAAGTTAAGGGCAAGAAATGAATTTGTAATATTTAAACATTTTTTAATGAATTGATGAGTTGGATTTAATGGATAGGGTTATTTGATGCAAAAATAACATTATGGGACAGAGTGAATTTTGCCCCAAACATTAAGGTGGTTTAGTGTCTATTAACCCTGAAATTATGACACTCAAAGACCAAGTCATTATGGATATTGAAAGCTCTTAATTTCCTAAAAAATAAAAAGGTAAAAATTACAGCCAGTGCCCTTATAATCTCATCAGGGTAATCTACTATTTCAATGGATTCCCCAAAACTTGTCTCAAACTCCCACTCCAAGCACCCCCCACAGATCCTATTGTCCTCCCAAAAGGAAAAAGAAAGGAACAGAGAAAGAAAAAAGCCTTTTGAGGCTAAGGTGCCACAGGGGAGACATGTTACACTTCAATTACTTGAATGACAACTAAACAACTAGTTTTCTATCCTCAATGCATATTTTTGTAAAGCTAGCAGTTGAAAACAACATTATCATATTTGTTCATTTTTCAACAGAAGGAGAAAGGATATAAGCTCTAACCAATTTCTGTGCTCAGAATTCCTCATGGATAAGACCTTCAATTTCACTACAGCAAGACAACCATCAAAAGCTTACCATACTCCTTTCTGTTAGTACTCCATTTTGTGGGTGGAGAAAAGCTATCCATCAAATGGTAAATCTTACTTGACTTGTGGTGCAATCTATATTAATGTATACACAGGTAGGAACCCTTATAAATGAAAAGCACCCACAAGGAGCATTTTGCTTAAAATGGAATACAATGCACCTTAAAAACTATTCAAAACCAAACACCCAACCCCCCCCCCAAACCACAACAAATAAAAAAAAAAAAAAAAAAAAGAAGAGGGGCTTTTATTCAATCAGACAGTACTTTAATTAAAGAGGTACTAACGCAATCTTTTCTTTTCCTCTTTTTTCTTATAACTAGTACTTCATATACAAGGAAAAAAAACAAATGAAGATAACAAGACACTACATGACCAAAGAGAACAGTTACTTACTTTGGGAGGGCATCTCCATTTGATGACAGGTATTTGAGATAATTTACTCCTAAAGAGATTCGCTGGCTGTGTTCCTTCAAAGCCTGGTGGTAAATTGTCATCCGACATCATACCACTTGGATGTGATCCCCATGATGTTTTCGCCTGCAGGTGATCTTGAGCACCCAATCCAACTTGTGAAGGGCATTCTTCTGATAAGAATAGCCTTACCTATTAGAAAACAACTTATTAGCCTACCAAGTACAAGAATAATTTTTTCTCCCACAAAAAAAAGTACAACTAGATAGTTATATATACACATATGGTGCACAAACACAAACACACACAGATATTAACTTCAATGAGTACTTACCAGGTGACATCTAATACTATACGTGAGAACAAGGAATGGAAGAATGGAAGCCTAATCAATTCCCAGAATACCATATAAAACAATATTACAATTAGAACCATTAAGCAAATATACAGAAAACAACACCATTAACTCAGCTGCAACTACATTGGATGGATGGGTAGCAAAAACAAAAAAGGTAAACACATAAATGAAATTCACAAGCATGTGATCTCAGGCACACTTGTATGGCATCTATGTATTTTGGATGTGCTCAAAAAGAAAAGCCAAAAAATTTAGCTTAGCACAAACACATAAAGGTTTCATGTAAGTTTAGAAAGCTGCATGGTCCACAGTCACATAACACAATTGACCACCGACCACCAACCCCCCACCCCACCTTTTTTTAATTTTCTCTCTGTTCACATCACAAAATGAAAATAACTGCCAATCCATTTCTTTCCAACTTGACTAAGAACAGTCCTAGAAATATTTTGCTTCTTTACAGCATCTGTCACCATGAAACCTGATGCACTTGAAATCAGCCATGCAGTTTCATCCTTTGAAGACTTCCTCCATCCACATGCCATACTCAATCTGATCAAGCTTCAATTTTATATCATTTCCATTTCCCTGTCAACTGGACGCAGGCCATCTGAACAATTCCAAAATTTACCTGCCAAATATTACCCCAACATCCAGCTTCCATGACTTGTCCATAAGTCACTGCCCATTAAGATCACCAATCCAATAACTTAATCACAGATGCTTGGGCAACTAAACTCTAAGAGAATTTCACTAGTTCTTTTGTAACTGAAGACATTACAACTGGTGCATTCAATCATTTTCAACTTTTCACATTATGCAATCAAATTTCCAGTTCATTTCCTTATAGCAAGTTTCATCTGAAATGCTATACCAGAAAAGAAAGTTCTATAGTGACTCTGGAAACAATCTCAAATCACTGTCTGGGTCAATCACTTGTCCAGATGAAACATCTGAGGATCGAGCTTTAAAAAGTAAGTCAGCTTTAAGAATTAGCCACCAAGTTCCAGACTATATGCACCCTCATTCACAAGGTCAAAACTTGTATAGGACTTCTCAAAATCATTGAGCGTAAGAAATGCAGAAAGTTAATTACACTTATAAGCAGGAAACACAAAAGAACACTTCTTCATTGTTCGAAGAAGAGAGTTCTCCTAGAAAAAGCTTTGAATTAATTTCAATTACTTGTACAAGAGGACAATCATGGTTGAACACGTGAGGGTCATTTTTATCTATCTTTTTCCTTGCAAGTGAGATGATTCATACCTATCTTTCTTCTGCTTTTTGAGTACACTTGGTTCAGCTGGACGCTAGAAATCAAATTCTTCAAACAACTGACTGCTTCCAACTCCATAATGTATTTACTCTTATAACTTGTTTTATCTATTTATCCATTCTTTTTTTACTTCCAGAATTCAAGACTAGAGCTTGGCATAATGAGTTTTTAGCAGCAGCTGCAAGCAAGACTTGGACAAGAACCGACAATATGAAAAACACTTGCTAGATATTACTTCCCTTCTTCTTTATCAGCAATTTCTTCATTTGGCAAGTTTGACCAAGATTAATCATATCTATAACTCAATTTATCCAATTTTTCTTCACTCCATTTAACAAAAATCGGATTGAAAGATATGAATTGTAAACATTCACTAAGACATTTGAACAATTTGTAGTTGGAAAAGTTTAATTGACAAAGACAAATAAAGTCCTACATTTTTTTCAGTTCTTTTCATCATTGAAGGGTTTCTTTTGGTAGATTTAAACACAATTTCAAATATTTATAAACCTCCCAAGACAAACTGGGGATTGAGATCGCCCCTTTCTCCAATTTGTTTTACCCCCATTGAACCAAAATCGGATTGGAACAGAAAATAGATCAAGATGCACTACGAAATTAAGGATTTTTAACAAAAAAATTTACCTGACAAAGATATTCATCTGAAGCCCATGTAACCCTTTTTGATTTCTGCGATCCTCCCATTTTTTTACATATAACAAATAATACGATTCGATTCGAAATCCCAAGTAAGTATATCTTTAAAACCCAACCGCAATAAGGGATTTATTATCAAAATCGGCGCCTTTAGAAATCGATTCCAAACCCTAGTTTTTTAAACAATCGATCTACACACTTATTCCAGGAAGAGATCGATTATTGGTTTATCATACATACATGGATGAGTAAAGATACAATGAGAGAGAGCCGAGAGATCCAAGGAAACCCTAGATTCTCTGATTTTTTTTCCGCTTCGCCTCTTTACGTCTCTCTATCGACTTTTCCTGCTCTTTTCAGAACGCTATTTGTGGCAGCCTGGCAGGTTAATGCTCCAGATGTCCTTATATGGCTCGTTGATATAGCCGTCAAGTGCGTAACTGAGACGCGCCCTTTAGTCGAGTAGAGGAGGATGTCGGACTCTTTCAGTTCCGGATTTCGACCGCAGCCGCAGCCTTTAATGATAGTAGATGATAAAAGGACGGCTCGGTTTGTAAATGTTTGTCTGAACTAAATTGGGCTAGGTTCACTTTAATATATGGGCTGGGAGCAGCCCATATTATTATTCTATTTCCCGATCCAAAAGTCAAATCCTACTTTTTTTTTTTTTTGGATCCATGCTAATTATCATTTGAATTGTTCCAAAAGAATTAATATTTTTTAAAAATTTTAATATACTATATATTATAAAATAATTAATATTTTTTATATATTTAAATTTAACATAAAATATTCATACACCTTTATGTTTCTTTTCTTTATTAAATTATATTATTATTATTATATTACAATTTTTATTTTTACATCAAACATTGTATCAAGTTAATTACTATTAATTTAATTGAAACGGAAGAAGTAATAATTAATATATTTTTAAATATAGTTTCTGTTTTTTATTTGAAGCATAAGTAGCCATATTTTGTGATTCTACTAATATAAATGAACTAATTAAGTTACTTGATATTTAAGTTCGTGTTTGCTTCATTAAATAGCTTGTTCAATTTATAAGTTCTGGTTTAAATTAAATCACCATAAATAAATATGATTAAGAGTCAAGACAGTAATTTATATCAAATTCAATAGGATAAAAGTGAGTGTGAGTTCAACCAGGTAAAAGTCACTTTTTGTAAACTATATATGAAAAGATTACTTTTGAAAAAACACAGTTCGCCATCGGGAACCAAGTCAAATCTAAACACTTCCAAATTTTGCCATAAAGTTTCCAATCTCTGTACTCAAAACATTAGTATATATCTTTACTTGAATAAGTATTGAATTGAGACAAATTTATTAAAATTTTAAAAAAATATTAAATATAAAATTTAATTATTAATAAAAGAGAAAAAAATATAATATATTATAATTATATAATAATTTTTAAAAAATAAAAATTATTTAAATTAAAATTTTAATTTGAATTAAAAAAATTCCTTCCCCGAAAAAATTACAAAAAAATAACCCAATTACTAGAAAACCAACCCCCAAAAACCCCTTCCCAACCCCATTGGATATCAATTGCACCCTGTCGTGGCGTAACCGGCCCATTTAAAACAACTAGAGCATGAAACTTAATTCCACCGCTCGTGAACCCTTGATATACCATACGAACCCGTGACTTTCTTATGTGAACCGAATTCACCGTGAACTGATACTTTAAAATGTTATATCTTTTTAAAAATATACAACACACAAAACACGTAATACAACATTCAAAGCACTCGATCCATGATAAACCGAATCCATATAAGAATTTCCCGTGACGGACCCGTCACTTTTTGCATGTTTTCTTCTTTTTATTGCTTTGACATTGAAAAAGATAAACGGGTATCATTCTGGATGGAGATAGATTTAAACAAAAAAAGAGCTCAAAGGGGCAAATTTTGTCCAGGTAACATTTCTCCACACACAGTATACTTTCAGAAAAAAAGGGGGGGAAAAAATACACTTGATAAGAAAAAGAATACAGGCAAACCTCGAGAAGAAAAACTCCGCTAGATATAATGACAGAGAAAAAGAAAACAGAGGAAAAGAAAAAAAGGTCGCAAAGTTTGTTAATTTACATGAAATATCTCTATATCTTTCACATCTCTCGCCCTGGAAAGTAGAACTCCAACACGTCACTGCCTAATGTGCATTATAAAGCAAAATGTTAGGAATCGAAAGTAGTGCCCATTGATCAAAATAAATTTGTCCAAACAACTCCAAACCAAAGACTGTGCATTTGGATCATCTCCTCCATTTCCTCTCTGAAACAAATCAAATCTCAATGTAAGAATCATGCTTACACAAAAATCAATCAAACATGGTTATTTTAACTGTAAAACAACTAAAACAGTTAAAGAAGGTGATTATTTTAGCGATGATGTAAAGTAGGGTAAACTGGCAAAGCATTCTTCCACATTGATGAGAAATATGAAGTAGGCAACTATTAAAACCGACTCCCACAGTGGCTGCCTTTTATACAACACAGCCATGCCACTGGCAACTAGTACAACCAGGCGCAACTAAAACATGCATGCTACTGTAGCGAGACTTTGTTCACACACACCCCCCTATTTACCTTGAGGAGAATGGATCCCGTTTCCTTTTGCACCATGCTGTGCCTGAGAAGCAGACTGCTGCACACGAGGTGATCCCTGCCTTGTATTTGCACCTGTGCCTGGTAGAGAGTGTCTTTTCTTGATGTAGAAGTCCTTATCTTGCACATCAGGACTTGATCTTGGGGAACTATTTGCAAGAGCTTTCGCTCTAGCTGATTCTGTTGCTTGCATATAACTCGGAAGAGAGTTACTACTACTACTATCTCTTTGTTCATGATCACCATGATCAGTCTTAGTTGAGCCAAAAGAGTTGCGTCGCTTTCCAGTTTTATGATCCTTCGGTAACTGTTCTGAACTATTTGTTGCACCAGAATTGTGATTAGGATCTGAAGGGTAGCCTTTGCCAGAGAATTCAGACTTGCGTTTATGGTTAGATCCACTTTTCCCACCACTGCCTTTCTTCTTTGCTGATACTTGACTAGAAGGTGTTTCCTGAGATTCAGTAACAGTAACATGGCTTCTTGGAGATGCTTCAGGTGACTTGCTTACATGATGCCTTCTCTCAGATTCCAGCTGCATCTGCACACCAGTCTCAATGGTATCTAGCTTCTGATCTGTCTGAGATGAATTAGAATCCAGTAACTTTGCAGAATGATCATTCCCAGACTCAACACTTATGATGTTGGCATGTTTTTCTTGCTCGACAGAATTAGTATAGGATAAGTCTCTCTCCAGGACTGGGGATTTAAACTCACCATCAACCGGTAAGTTTAGGCCGCTCTTGGAATTGTTAATTCCATCCTCTAGATTATTACTTTCCTTCTCATCATTAACTACTCCAACCTCAGGCCTATCTGGAGAATCGAGAGTAGATGAAATAGAAAGTTCAGTCCCACATTCAGAGCCACCAACCTCAACCCCACTTGTAGGGGTAAAAGAAGTTTCAACTTGGACAATTTCCCTTGTCAGTGAAACTGCATCAATAGAAGAGTCCATACCAGTATCCTGATTGGATGGACCAACTGATCTTGCTGAATTGGCTGATGAAGTCAGTTCTTCAAATTTTGATTGAGCAGCAATAAATGCAGGATTACTTGCCTTTCTTGATCCAAACAAATTTCTCTTTCCATCAGTTTCAGGCTCTTCGGGGTCAGGCGTCTTAACATGATGTCTATGTTGTTCATTTTCCTCTTCAGACCGATCTAGGAACAAATCAGCCTCCGACTTAGAAACCACATCTGACTCTCTTGCCTGATCAGGAAGATAATCTAATGTGTCATCACTTGACTTCGCTTCATCAATGTTCTCAGAAGGATTCCCAGCATTGTGACTATCCAAAGATAAGGTTGGCCCAAATGCATGGGAGTGAAAGCTGTTCACATCATAAGTTATGACATGCTCATCACCTTCAGAAGGTGATGCTGACACTTCAGTGCTAGATTTGATATCACTTAATTCCGATTTATCCTGTGATGCCGACACTTCAGTGCTAGATTTGATATCGCTTAATTCCGATTTATCCTGTGATGAGATCTCTTTTTTCAATCGGCAGTCCAGTATCCCCAACTTTTTCTCCTCCCGGTGCTCTGTAGTGGTTCCACATTGTGGCGACTGTTGATTTCCCATAGATGAAACGGACATCCATCTTTCCAACCATTTCCAGGCAGAGTCAGATTTTGAAGGATCGCACTTGATATTGATGGTTTTGGTTCTTGGTTTTGACTCCAGAAGCTTATATCAAGAAGAGCATTACAGTCAAGAACTGGAGGAGCAAATTTGTGCATGTAGCCAAATGACCTATATCTGAAAGCATTCAAAATACACCCCAGAAAATTATTATCGATGATTTACCTGACAAGCAAATCTATTGCTCAATAGTTTCTCAATCGAAGTAGACGTGGCATTTGGCCTGTTCTCTGAATTATCTTTTCCCTGAAAGAGAATAAGAATTATCAATTATGGAAATTCAAAACTGAAGGCTGTCCACAAGCACTAAGAAACCCATTGATGAAGAATACTCATAACTCATCCCATTGCCAGGGTACGCATCTTTCTCTCTCTCTCTCTCTCTCTCTCTCTCTCTCTTTCTTTCTTTGCTACCTGTATGTTACCTATGTGTGGTTGAAGATAGCGAGTGGAGCCCTCAAGCTCGCTAGTCTCAGCAAAAATTTTCAAACTGCCGTTAGGTTTTCTAGGCTCTCATGATGTATGAAAATTAGCTTCATAATGTCATCCTTGGCAACTTGAGTAACATAATAAAAGAAATTGATTCTGAATCTAACATTTGTACCGAGGAAATACAAAATTCTGCTTTTTTCTACCCATTGATACTGAGACTCCAGACTCAAAAGGAGCCCTTCGGGTTGCCCGAGCAGGCTCAAGGGTGAAGTGAGTCTTAAGATCAGAGCTCCCAATGCACATTCAAGTGCTCAAGACAAAACAAGCAAGGTAGAATTTTTTCAGCTGTGAAAAAAAGGAACTGACTTATCCAATAGAGTTAGTTGTTCATTACCATGTCCATATAAACATGATTTTCTTTTCCACTATTTTCATCTAGCTTGCCTTCCTTCTTAGTCCTCAACTCTTCCAGAAGAAAACGAGCACGGCGTTGCCGAACAAGAGCCTGCATTTTGACAATGGCTTGCACACACCGCAGACTTCCCACAGCATGTTTTCGAACTATATGTCCACGTACAGCAGCTTGCAACTTGATTATGTTCTTATGCTTCAACAACATTCTTCGAGCCTGATTAGATGCATAAACAAGATTAGGGTATACAGTTCAATGTTTTGACAAGTATACAACAAATAATAAAAATTCCTCACCAGAGATCCCCTGATAGCAGCCTGGATAATAATTACTACAGGTTCTTCTGGCATGCTGTCAGCTGTACCATCATCTGGTACAGGAACTGGAGTCTCAGACACTTTTGAGTCCACTGGAGTAGAAAACTGGGTTTTCTCCTCTGTCCACTGAATCACAGAAGGTTTTTCTGGAGCTGTAGAGCTGGGCTGGGTCTGGATCTGGAAGCTGGCAGTAGCAGAGTCTGGACTGGCCTTGTTGCCAGAAGGGGTATCTGAAGTAACAGTGTTGTTCAGCACCCGGTGTCTTGCAGATCTCTTTCGGAAACTCCATCCACGTTTATCACTTGAGGAGCCCTTAATCTTACAAAATAAATTTTTTTTATAAGAAATAGTTAAGCATAAGAACAAGATAGGGAGGGTGTGTCTGGTAGTTGGAGGTGTTTCATGGTAATAAGGAAGACAAATGGGAGCACTGAAAATTAGAGGAGAAGAAAATATAAAACGAAAAGAGGAGGAAAAGTTGGCTATCTTTGTTACACAAGTTACATGCATTTGCTCACATTTTTGTTGCACAGACAAACTATGTTCCAAGAACAACCTAATAGCAGCTTTACTACACATTTTCTTCCCCTGAAAATGTGCCAAAATCAGAGGTGAACTATTAGTTCCAAAGACAGAACCAAAAGATAAGGCCAGTAATTTATACTGCCCTGTTTTTCTGGGTTAAAGGTCATTAGAATGGCTATGACCTGATTTTTAAATTATTTAAAAATCAACTCTCCTATCTGAAACATATCCACATTGCAGTGAAAAAATGTGTATTTGCACGTATACTAGTATTTTGTCATTTTCTTCCCAAATAGAATTGCAAGATCCTCTCTCTCAGGACTAGACAAATGGCAGCTTCATCCAGATATTTTCCATACATCCCAATGAATTCTGAAAGACACAACCAAAACTTGCACGCCTGCCACAGAAAAGCCCTTGAATAGGTGACAAAATTTTAACATTCTCATTGCCATTCAATTTATAATCGAATGACACAACCTTAATTGAACAACCCATTTGGTTGCAGGACAGCATGCCATGCAAATATGCAAACCATATGATATGAACACATGTCAGCCCATACAGATGGCAAATAAGCTTTGGATATTTGATATGGCACCATATTAAGATACTTTATCTATGCAGCAATTGGAGATAACACAGTCTGTCACATATATCTCCATCAACCTTTTCGGAAGAGGTCCCCATGAATATTGGTGTACCATGTAGGGAGAACATGGGATCACTCCAGGTATTTAAAGTGGTTCTTTGGCTCAGATATTATTGAAAAGAACTCCCTGTTACCTTCAGCTTTTGTACATAAATGGAAAGTTATCAATTCTGTCTACTAATATGAAATCATAACCAACAGAAACCCAAAGGTGCAAGGAGCACAACAGTTTCCTACTTCCAGTCATAAGCTCCCTTAAGCCTCAATCAACAGCCAAGACATTGTCAAATAACATATTCAAGCATGAACAAGTGTTACCTCCTGATTTTGTGTATAGCTAACACGGGCAAACCATTCAACCACATGTGCTACCCTCAGTATCATACAATCTTATTCTGAAATCTCCCTTCTTACATCATTCCCAGTAGTTCTATTATCAAATTTTCATCTTCGAAAGAAAAGAAAAGTGCAACTCAGTGTCATTATCATGGAACTTGTTAACATGCCATGCTACAAATGAATCTCTCTGATTGCACCAAACAAGAAAGAAAGGGTTCATACTTTAAAGTGTAAGCATTGACATCTGGCATTTTTAATAATCTTAGAAAATGGGAGGATATACTATAATTCAGGTAACCTACTTCAGTTTCCATCCCTAAGTTCCATGAAAAGGAAACAACAAAAGGATGAGCGCAAATCTGGAGCAATCGATGTAACTTCCTCCCTGAACTGGCATGAATAAAACGTGACAGAAAGATAGTGAACTTTTGCTCGAGCTCATTGACATGATCCAATTTAGACAGATGTAATAGCTGAGCTTTGAGAAAAACTTCATAAAAGCATTATACTCGTTGAAATTGACATAGCCACTAAAGTGAAATTAAACATTAAAATCACTAAGTGTTTTTTATGCTGTAAAAATTCATGTAGACAGAACAAAGTACAGGGTACAAACATTCTATAATGATTTTGTGTGATAAAAGGACACAAGAAGAAAGATATGCCGTGATCATGAGGCTCAGAGGTTCTTGTTTTTTTACACTCATGTAAAGGATGCCACTAAATTCCTCTCAGTTACTCTCCCTTTAAATATGAAGAAAGATTCACAAGATAGACGACTGCATCAAAATGAATACCAGTTACAGCAGCAGCCATACCAAATGCAGGAACATGGAGCCAAGGACCATTATAAGTTATAACCCAGCTGCCATTCACAAATAGAAAGAACTAAAATGGCGAAGGATACTAATATCGAGCATCGATGAAAGACAACAAAAATCTACCAAAGTATCACTACGTTTGATCTCCTTAAGCTCATACAAAGGTCATAGATCTGTCCGCAACAATAACCAATTTCCTAAACATATAGAACAAATACGTTCTAAAACACCACCAAAACTTAAGAAACTATAACAAATTAATCTAAAAATATGGCTTGAATTTCTTTATATTTACTTGCGCAAGCCTAAGCTAAGCTATGTAATTCCAATAATTCCCCATTATATCTCAACCTCGGCGTCAAAAAAAATATCAGAACTGCTAGCTTTCTTTTCTAAGAACATAAGATCCTCATTTCCTTTACTGTGCGGAAAACACCGGTAACAATGAAAATCCGGACATTACCTGATCAACAGCCAAACAGGTTCAGAACGAAACAGCTAAAGAAAGAATCACCAATAAAACGAAAGAAATAGTCATCCAATGATGCTTTCATGTATCTTCTGGTCATTTACAGCTATATATATATATTTATATATACGCCTGGGGAGCTTGGAGATCATTTACATGTATGGCTATATATATATATGTATATATACCTCGGGAGCTTGGAGATCGTCTCTGTCAACGGAATCACTGTTGCCGCAAGAGATGATCTTGAAGCACGAAGATGTGCTCGGTCTTCCCATTCTCTTGATCGATTTACCTCTTCTAGGTTCTGCGTTTCTACCAGTACCTCTTCTCTCTCCTCAACCCCCACAGTATAGTGTGGCTCAGCTGCTGGTTTCTGTCGTTGGAAATTGCACCCCCGAGATACAACGAGTGTGTGAGAGAAGAGTTTTGAGACCGCGGACCTGAACACTCTCCTAAAATTTAGCTCAGTTTTGCGTTTCGAGTCCGCTCCATTCTATCATTGGCTCCTCTTTCTCTCTCTATTTATCCGTTAAGATTTCAAAGAGAGAGGAGGAGAGAAGGTTTTCATGTTCTAAAAGTTGTCAGATCCCTTACTCCCGTTCTTTATTCTAAATCGTTGAATAAAAATTTAAAAAAAAGACAATAATGAATTAATTGCTATTGAATAAAAAAATTTAAAAAATATTAAAATGAATTAATTACTAGATAAATATTTCTTCGACTAGTAAATTTTGAAATATTTTTAATTTGATATTTACTAAGTTTTTATGCCGCCTTTTATAAGACAAATTGTATTAAATGTGATTACATAAATTGTGCTTCAAACTTTTTAGATTAGTGAATTCATAACTTTTTACAATAAATACTCAAATTATTAAACTATTCGAATAAATAATATTCAGAACTCAAGATATTGTCTGATTCATGCAAACACTTTTCCAAACGAACACTATAACACTAATTGATATTTTTTTTATTTTATAATTTAAAGATTGAATTATGAATAAAAAAGTATAGTTAACACTTCTAATTTATCTAGTATATTACCTCACATATAATTGCTCAAGATAACTTTATAACACATTATATTAAAAATTTATACTTTATAAGTAAGTATATTTCTTATAAAAATTAGATGAGAAAATATGGGTTTTGTGTTTTGTGTTGATGCAAAAAAGATCAATGCTTTCCTTTGCTTTTGAATATTACAATTTGCACGTTATACTTTCTTGTTTTTACCACTTGGAGCTATTTTGTATTGGTCTTTAAACCGGACCATGTCCTTTCTGATAAGGGGATTACAACATCAACCATATTAGCAATCATACTTAGAAAGCTGTGCATTTGGTCCAGAAATATGCCCAGCTGAATAATCTTTTTTTTTTAAGAGACTATTTGAGTGAATAAAAATTAATTAGAATTAGGTTAGTTAACATTATATTTGATTCAAAAAAAAAAAAAGAAAGAGAAGATTGAGGAGAGCTTTTACTTCTATTATAATTTACTTATATTTTATTTGATTGAGATAGAAATAAAGATGTAAATTATCTATTTACGTCTATATTTATATTTTTCATATTTTTTCTTCCTCTTTTTACATCAAACAAATATATTATAAGGTAAAAAAATAAAAAATAATAAAAAGTTGAGGCCTCATCATGAGTTGTTATAAGTGATTATCACTAACATCATTAGTATAACTCAAACTTGAAAGGTATGTTGGTAAATGGTAATCGCCTAGTAATTAAACAAAGTCCCATCATATAATTGCTAATTGCAATCATAATCTCTCGTGCCATGATTTTTATCAAAGTGTTTTGGTAGGCATATTTTGCTATTTTTATTAATTTTATTTTTTAACTAATTACAAATAATATGTTTATCTACAAGTCTAACTATTTTAAGCTTTTTAAAAATTAATGAATTATTTTGTTTATTGAGAAAATTGTCGCGATGATTGTCTTTTTAGTAGGATTTAAAAATATAAAATAAAATAAAAACACTCGTGAACTGAGATTATTAGCAGCAAATATAATAAATCCTCCATGATTAGTGCGATTGAATCACGAGAAGATGAAGGAGAGGAAGAGATATTCGTGTGAGGAGAGATAAAGGAGAGAACGGAAAGAGAAGAAAGGACCCCGAAGAAGCGGCTGTGGGCCCCTTCGTGGACCACTCATGCGGAGAGTCTCAGAATTCTCCAAGACAGGCAATCCATTGAGTTAATTATCTTCAACAACGGTGGCGGAGGGAGGGGTACGCCAGCAATCGGATCTTCCTGCTACCCATAAGAGGTGTGTTTAATTCTCAACTCTCTTAAGAAATTTTTAAATTGTAAAAAAAATATAGATTTAAAAAATATGATATTTTGTGAATTATAATTTTTTGAGAAATAAAAATTATTTTAATTAAAATTTTAATTGAAATGTTACAATCTAAGTACATGATCACTAATTTAGTACTTTATTTTACCGTTCAAATCACAAGTGAATTTTAATTTTAGTTAAATAATATCCTATTCCTTTAACATATTAAAAAAATTTGACTCCATCCACATTTTTTATTTTATAATCTTTTTCATTTAAAACAGTTCAAACACACACGCACACCCACTATATATATATATACTACTAGTAATATTTTTTTAATTAATAAAAATAGAATAATATATACTAGTACTATTTTTATTAAGTAAAAAAATATATTCTATTTTTATTAATTAAAAAAATATTACTAGTAGGATATATATATATATATATATATATATATTCAAATTTAGACAAAACAAATAATAGTTTATGAATTACATTTGCTTGGCCCCTTTTTTAAATCTCTAGAAATCTCTTGTTTTCTTCTAATGATCCCACCATTGTTTTCCTTTTCTATTAACATTTATTTTTAATTCTTTAGTATTCAACATAAAAAATTAAGTTATGAAAGTGATAACACAATTGTTCAGGCTGTAGTCCAGGAAGCCATTTAATTGAAAATTTTAATTAAAATAATTTGTATTTTTAATTATTATTATATACTCACAAAACATTATATTATTTCTCTTTTGCCTTGTATTTTTTTTCTCTTATAATTTAAATTTCTTATCAATTCAAATAAATTTTCTTACAAAAGTTGCAATCCAATAAGCTATTTGATAACTCAATTAAATATTTTAAAATCAATTAACTAAATGTGTTTGATAACAGATAATATTAATTATTTAATTACTTAAGTACATTCGATAATAATTTATTACTACCATTTAATTAATTTAAAACGTTCTAAAATTGTATTATAAATTATAAATTAAATAAAAATTACGTAAATTTAAAATTTAAATATATTAAATACTCATTGTATTGATATATTATATTTTAATATAAATGGTAATAAAAATAATATAAATTGAATTGTGAGTAATTAAAATCCTATTAATTTAATTTTCAAAATTTACATTTATCAAATATACACTCTAAGAATATAAATAGATAAGAATTAAATTAAAATATATTTATTTAAATATAATAAAAAATTATAAAATATATACGATTAAAGTAAGATTTAAGTGAGATTAAAGAAAAAAATATAATATATTATGAATATATAATAATTTTTGATAATGTTAGTGTAATATACCTCTCCTGTTCCAATAAAATTGACCTACTTATTATTTTGTTCCAAAAATTTTGAGACTTTTCTTAAAAAAAAAATTTATTATAAAAAAATTAATATACTTCACATATATTATTTTTATATAATTAATTTTAATATAAAATATTATAATATTCACGTATTTTTTTATTTTTATTATATTATATTATTATATTTTTATTTTTATTTTTATATAAAATATTATGTCAAATCAACTGTTATCAAATTTTAACGAGGAAGTACTATTTATTATTGCTACAGGCTACAGATAATGTTGTTTGACGGTATCCAACAAGTATAACCACCTTATTGACAGCTATTTTGTCCGTATAGGGCACTTGTCGGACAGACATAACCGACACGTTAGAGCACATGAGCTCTCTTCCACATTTCTGTCCGTATTGCCCAACTGTGCTAACGCATGCCATGTCAGATCTGCCGCAAGATGGCCGCCAATTATATCTTTCCGCGGGGCCCGCAACGACAGAGGAATCCGGCCTCATGCGCAATGTTTACTTTACAATATTGTAAGTCTTTGGTTCCACCAAAAAAAAAAGAACATAACAAATACAGAACAAGAAAAAGCATAAATACCATCTCTTGGCGCAATACCTTTGTTTTGATATTTTTGTCCTCAACATAAAATTTTTACATTTTAAACCTCTTTTTTTTTAAAAAAAATTTTGATTTCAAGAGTCCCATATAAAATTTTTAATTAAAAATAATAATTAAATAGTTAAAATTTTTAATTTGTAGTTTAAATATAACTAAATTTTAATTTTTTAAGTTGCATATATCTCATGTATAGAACTCTCTTAAGTTGACTAAGATGGTTGGTGCTAAAATTTTCACACTAACATTTTGAGTTCAAATTTTTATTGGAATATGAACTCTTTACGTACTTTAAAGTAGCGACTGCACAACCTTTATTAATAAAAAAATTTTAAAAAAAATCCTATGCACAAAGAAAAAAAATTGCCCCTCCTCAGCAATGTGAGTTAAAATGTCATCAAGAAGTATAGACACTTATATGTAACACAAGATTTTTATTTTTCAAAAGCCAGATATTTTAAAAATAGGAATTAGAAATTCAAATGGAGTAGTTATATATCATAATGGTATTTATGTGGGTCCCACTCTTTAATCTACCAAATGCTATTATATGATATACCAAACACAATAATATAGATATTCTTTTATTTACTCGTAACGTTTACTTTTCGAGTCTTGAATTCTTATTTTCCTTGCGTGACATAGAGTATGCAATGATATAATTACTTGGAAAAGCAAAGATTAAGGAAAAAGGGGGTCAGATCGATCAGGAAACAAGAATGGATTATAGATGCGGTGACTGGGGAATTTTGGGAGAAAAATGAGGGGCTTATATATAGTTGATGTACAAGAATGCATTCTCAAGGGAGCCTATAGGCATCAAAGTTCTGAAAACAACCAAGCAAGAGGAAGTGTCTACTTCTGATAGCAACAGGGTCTCCAAGGACAATATGAATTGCAAAATGAAGGTGACAGGGATGGGTTACATACATTACGAGGATGTGATAACAGTAATAGTAGAAGGGGGGGTATGCACATCATGTGGTTGATGGCCAACTGATCAACAAACACAATTAAATATGTTTGTTGTTGTTTTTAATGGTGGTGGACTTTCAGTTTCCTCAACTTAATATTTGTTTAGTTAACGAACATTATTGGGTTGGATTTAGTTGTCTTGTCTCTCTTCCTCATCTCACACCATCCCAATCATCATCTTTGTTTCCCTTCAATGCAAGCACCTGGCTAACCTCCCCCCATTGATTAATCCACCACCTTCCTTTTTAAGGCATGAAGCTTTTGGAACGAGGGAATGTGTGTGTCAAAGTTTTGGAACTCGTCCAAGGCAAAACATGAGATAACTTCATATGTTAATATAAAATTAGTAAATGGGTGGGACTTTCTTATATCATTTAGTTTTATAAAAATGTGTTAATATATATTCGAGATATAAATAACTGTATTGTTTGTATATTTATTATACCGTTTACTTTTTTTACCTGAATGTTTGCCTAGAGGATAAGGTTCCCAAATGGAAGTAAAATGTCATGGTCAAAAGAGTAAAGCTATTATATGCCCCTTATCTCTTGCAGATGGAGGAATAAGTATAGTAATTAGGTACAACAGCAGGTCAATTTCAAGATTGTAGTTTGAAATTTAAAGGGGGAGGTGGTGGAGCCTTTGGTCACATGGGGAAACCTCCAAAGATTACCAAATACAAAGCCCTCCAAGTGTTCCTTTTTTCCTTGTGGAAATTATTACTGCTGGAGTGTAGTTGCAACTTCTTCATAGATCTACTAGTTACTACAATCCCATGCATCTTGAGAGCAGCATGCACAGCAATGCAAGACAGGCTCTGCTTCAATGTGAATGCACTGGATCGGGATATAGTAAGCATCCAATTCTCCGGCATTACTACTGGCTCACGGGTCGAAATTAACTTGTGACATTTGAAGATATTAAGAATAGTTGGTTTTTCTTTTTTTTTTTTCTAATTATAATGTCTTAAATAGTGCTTCCTTGGACTAGTGAACATACATAATTTTAGAGACTACAAGGACAGAGGGGACCTCTACAGCTTTTAATAATGGACATATAAAGCTGCTCGTGATTTTTGCAATATTCTTGTTGGTATTTAGGGTCACAGCTCACTAGCTTTCCTAAGCAAGTGGAGGCCTTTGGCTTGCTGCTTTCCAAACTTGACCTTAGAAGCAAAAATAAGTGAAGGTAGGGCAAGGTCCCCAAAGAAACATTGAATGGAAAGTGACATCAATTTCGACTTGCATTGGAAGGATATACTTCTAATATTATGAAGTGAACGTTAAAACTAAATTCAAAATTCATGTGTAAAAGAATGCCCATAAAGCAAGAAAACAATTATTTGGTTGTTGGATAAAATTATTATTATTATTATTATTATTTTGGGGGGGGGGTTGTTAGGGTTAAAGTAAGCATCAATTTCCGGAGTTAAGGAGGACATTTTCCCTTTCTTCCACGTTGGGCTTGGGCTCAGAGGAAGGGCATCGGGAGGAAGTCCAGATGCAAACAATGCTTATGTAGTCTAATTGGAGTTTTACAGGAAGTAGTTGGTGAGAAATTTGTAGTTGGGAGTAGAAGTAGGCCTAGGGGGAATCGTCGGAAGAGCATGGTGGTTGTGGGAGGGTATCTGCATTGGATTAGTTTTTTATGTTATAAGATGTACTTCAAAATGAAACAAATCTTATAATATTTTAACATTTGAGTATGAATCCAGCCTTTATAAAGACATATTGTAAATGAACTTTATTTTTAGATAAGAAAATTAATCTTTGATTAAAATAAAATTCCAAAGTTGTAGTGGTCTAGCCTTTTAACATATTTGATTATGAAAGAAATAGAATAAATATAAAAATTATTTTAATTAATAATCAACAAGCAGGCTACTAATTAATCACAAATCACAACAAATTAAATATATATATATATATATATATATATATATATATATTGGAACTATGTGCTTGACTTTACCTCGGTCATCTCGTAAGGCAACATTTTTTTTTTCTTTCTTTTTTTTTTTTTTTTGGCGGAATAGCTTCGGGCCCGACCAGCCTGTCAAACTAGGAATGTTTAATTGTGCGTTTCGCAGGGGACCTTGGTACTTCAAAGTTCAAACTACTCGTATGCACTACTTATAAAGAGACCAAATCAATAAACAAAAAAAATGGATGGGAACTTTTTCTCTTTTTTAACCATGTTCCTAGAGCTTAAAAATGTAAAAGTACACATTACCTACTCTCTCTCTCACAGAATTGGTCAGTGTATAGGATGTCAATCCTCATCGAACAATCATCTAAACAAAATGGACAAGGGAAAAAAATAGAAAAAAAAAAAAGAAGGGGTAAAAAGGTTTTTGATATTGAAAAAGTTAATAATGACACTTCAAATACAGCTTTCGACAAGGATGTAGGACACATCATGGCTGGACAACAAAATTTCCCCATTATGCCAGAAAACCGTTGCTCATGATTTTCGGGGTCTTCCTCTTTTACCCGACTTTAATGGGGTGCTGCCTGAGCTTTTCTTTGCCGAATGGGGGCGCCCGCGCCCACGACTTCCTTTTTTATCAGCAGCTGATTTTCCGGTAGTCTTGCCTCGCCCTTTACCATTATTTTTGCCCACTGCTTGCCCATTCAATTGCCTTTCAGAGTCATCACTATCATCATCACTACTTTCCTCATCTTCAGACTCTGATGAATCTTTCACATTCTTCCTTTTCTTGGATTTTTCGGAACCCTTTTTTGGAGTTTTCTTAGAAGCCAATGTGTTGCTTTCAGGTTCTTCACTCACTGCAACTGCAAGGAAGAAATTAAAACATTAGTGTGAAACCAAGAAAATTTCAGACTTCTTTAAAACCTAAGACACCATCAGACACACCCATGTTTTATGGCGCAATTAGGTAACTCAGCAACCAATATAAGGTTTACGTACTACTAGCAACATTTCACACATAAGCACTCATTCTATTGCTAGATTTGAAGAATTCAGAATCACATGCTATCCTTCATCCTTTGAAGTACCATACCTTCCTCAGCAGCTTTGCCGTCATACACATCAAGCTGCCAAACATCAAATGAAATTCATTAGGTCCCAGGTGGATGTGCATATTCATATTGATGCACTACTTAACAGAGTTAACTGCTCTAGCAAACGAGTAACGCCTAAATAAAATTTAAAAGAAATATCATCCCTGTGACTGCCCTTGGAAAAAAATTTTTCTTAGCACTTGAAGAAAAACCATACAGGTTACTTAGCTATTGCCTATACAACTCCCCATGACCACCTTTTCCCCTATCCTCCCTACCATTCCACCTATTAGAAAATTGTGTCAGCATTTGTTTACCTGTTCAAGTCGAACACCAACATTTGCTCTATCAACTATTACCATGGAATGAGCAAATCCACAAGCAACACTAAAGACGAGGAAACAAGATCAAGTAGAGGTTGCAGAAAATTCCATGATAACATATCTGTATATATGTGCAAAATAAAATACCAACCTGATAACATGCATGCCCTCAAGAATGTCTACTTTTTTGGGAACTGCAGACGATCTGCAGATGGACAAAAAAGGGAAATTGAAAAAAGGTAGCAAAACTCTTAGGAAAACAGAAATAAATCTCTACTGGAAGATTAAACCTACTTTTGCCCACTAGGTCCATATCCCAGCTCCCCAGATTGTGCATGCCCCCAACTTATACACGAGGAATCAGCACCAACGAAGTGATGCATATTACCTGAATCCATACAACGTAAGTGCCAGCCACTGCACAACATAGAAAAAAGAACTATGTCATCGTGTCTCATATCGACAGCTCCCTGTTCAATGCGAACAAGACCAAGAGGTACCACAAATCACAGTTTATGCAAAGTATGAAAGGCCAGACAATTCATTACACCTCATGTTGAACTTATACCCCAAAAAAAAATAACAAAAAGAAGATCAATTCGATATAACTATTTTTTGTTTGCCCATTCATATATCTATTTTATCCTTTCCCCTCCTTTTCTTAGTTCATCATTCCATGGAGTTTTGAGTTGGAGAGTTGTTAGAGGTGAACACAAATAAGCCCTATCAAAGACACCATCCAGATGTCAAGATGAAGATTGAATCATAATTATACCTAATACATGAATAGACAATGTGTACTAAGTACTAGCAGTCAAAAGTTAATCAGTAAGACGATAGATAAAACCTTAAATCCATAAGAGGTTTAGGATACATCCAATCATCCCCCGTATTCTTCAGTTTGCCCCACATGTAGAGCTGTCCTCCTCCTGGAAAACCGTATAACATCAAAATACATGTTAATGAAAGTAATACTCTGTCATCAACTGTCACCAAACCATAGTATCCAAGATAATAGTTGAACTTAATGAAGCAGATGGTTATTTGTGTTCAGTGTTCTGAGGATTTAAGTATTCGACTAAGCAACTCCAAATTTTATTTTTTTTTCCCGGCTATGACAAAGTAAAATACCATCTCAAGTTTATACAATGGAAAAAGCTGTAACCTTGGACCTTAATGAAGAAAGGTGTACCATTAGAAGTTAACTAACTTGTTAAGCATCAGGGTAAGAATCATTTGAATGCAACCAACACCTCCAAGCTCAGAAAGAAGCTTACAAGTCATTTAAAACAGTGAACCATTAACAAAAAGAATTATTCAGGGTTCATCTTTACATGCAACACAAACAGCATTATTTCCCCCAAATTAGAAAGATTTAAAAAAAAAAAAAGGTGAATGGAACTGCAAACCACCAAAGTTTTTCTTCTACATTTTAGTGAATAAAAGGCCATACCCAACAAACAATACTTTATAAGAAATCAGAAAATTATCCATCCATTAACGATAGTTCCTGGGTGTGCCCACCCCATGAAAAAAGTTCTCAAACTTCTTAACATGATTATGAAAACAAATACCCATAATAATAAATAAATGAATTCCCAACCAAATGATCTCAAACACAACACACTAAAGGAAAAAAAAAAATTTAAAACACACGTATCATAATGCCAAATAAATAAATAGCAAACAGGAGTGTTTAATCCTACCAGCAGTACATGCAGAGTTACAAGAACCTGCTGAAACAATGGCTTCTGGAGGCAAAACATTTTGCCGAGTGAAAACATCAACTCGACGAGGATTCCACTCATCCTTCTGCTCTCTATGTCCAAGTCTGTAATAAAAACAAAAAGAAATTCAGGGCAACATGAAGCAGCATGGAGTTCAAATAGGGTGCTAAAAACACAAGCTCGTGTTTTTTAATAGACAAACCCAATAACAAATATTTTGGTTTTCAATGTCAATGCACACATGAAAAGCATTTTCGATATATAAAGTACATACCTTCCATAACCACCAAAGCCCCACCTACAAGTTCCAAGAAAACATATATATATTCAAAAGGGAAAAAGGCAGTGTTATACGTGTAAGAGATCAACATATGATGAAACCCAGAACTCGGTTACCAAAGACATAGCAGAACTTACGTGTAAACATAACCATTCTTATCCACTGCCACTGAAATTGACAAAGATAAATTCAAATTAACATTACAGATCAAGAGATAGATAGTAAAAGAGAATATACAGTTATATTTCACAGACCTGTATGATTTGTTCCACAGGCCACTTTAACTATAGTTTCTCCTGCAAGAGAAGCAATTGCTCTAGGACGGGGTTGAGCTTCATAAACAAGCCTCACTGAGCTATCCTTAGAATTGTACTGAGAATAAAAAAAGCATCTAGGTAATCAAAGCAAAATCAATTTCATGCAAAAAGCTCAAGATGGTGCAAGCAAAAAAGCTATTAATATGAATCCAATTCCTAAGAAAGAAGATATAAACAAATCAAGTTGCATTCATGAGATTGTAAAAGATATCTCATCCAATCACATATAAATACAGAAGGAAAAACAGATCTCATACACGCATCTAGGATGCCCGAAGGAAACAAAATGGCACCAAGAAAAGCTATCCACAGGGTTTACAAGATTATAAAACATTGCAACAGTACTTTATCCACAACTGTTCTTGAAAAAGAGCACAAGTTACTGATACAAAAAACTGGAAAAAACAAAGGAGACAAACCCAAATCATTATATAATGCAGAAGCCATATTCTGGAATATGACAGACTTTTAGAACCTTATTATAAATAAGGGCGCAAATGGTTTGCAACTTTTCTATAAAGAATTTGTTTGAATTGAAAAAGGATTTGAATTATGGGGGGGGGGGGGGATAATGTAATGCCAAGGAGAGAGAATGTGATATTATGTGAGTAGATGACAGTTCTCGTAAAATGAAAAGTATTTGAATTGTTATTTATTTATTTATTTATGCTTGAATTGAAAAATCCAATTGAGTTGCAATCCAAGTGCACCCTAAATTTGATCACAAGAATTATACATGAGATAAATCTTAAGTTAAATTTTCAATCATACCTCATTATCAGTGCCATGTCCAAGCTGACCATATTGAGGAAGACCAGCAGTTCTAGGTAAAATATTACACAGTTTAGTGAATTTTTATGTATCAATAGGAGGAAGCCTAAAAAGTCCACAACTATGTCTGCACTTATAGAAAATTAAAAGAAACCAAGTGCACAAACCATACAATATGGATGCTCCTTCGGTAGAAGTTAACCACACTGTGAAATCAGCCCCACATGCAGTTTTGACAACTTCAGACACCAAACAGCGAACAGGAGATGATTCAACTTCTGCAAGAATCACAAAGGAAAGAAAGATTAAGATTAAATATACTTTGAAAGCCACACAATACAAAAATGGCTAACCAATACCATGCACTGATTCGAGAAACAAGAATAATATAAAAAGCACAAAAAGTATCATTATGGAAAAAGAGAAAAAAAAAAGAACCTTCCACAAACCATTCCAACTTAATTGCAAAAAAGAACAAATGGAAAATCAGGTTGCTAGAAGTTGAAGTTCAATATTCTCCAATTGCAAAATGCCTTCTCAAAAAGGAAAACATACCAGTTTAATAAAGCACAACATAAGATATCAATTAAAGCATAAGAGAGAACGGCATACCATTTTTAACAGAACCGAAACCCAACTGTCCGTGTTTGTTCCAGCCAAAAGAAAAGGACGCACCATCTTCGGTTACCACAACTGTGTGGCTCCTTCCAGCCCCTGCTTTAATGATTTTATGCCTGAAAAGAAAGAGTACTAAGAAACATATAGCACACACGTGCAACAAGAATGTGAAAGTAGACAGTCTATTAGATGTTCAGGAAGTTAGAAATGTAAACAAGGGGTGAGCAAGTCCAACTTCCACTTGAAAATTTTCTTCATGCTCCCAGCTTCCTAGTGACCTGTGACCCTAAAAAACCACAGCCAACTATATGGGCCCTATAATAGTTACTTCATCCCTAGAACAAACTAATCACCATAACCCTTAATCCTGAAACTTCCAACAGTATGAAATGACAAAAAGGGAAAAAGAACCGGGATAAATGAATTCATCAAAAATCAGATTATATGCTAGACTCGACAGCAGTACGATCTTTCAAAACACTTAAAGAAAAATAAAAACCATAAAGACAGCAACAGTGGCTACTAAGTCACTTACCCAGACAGTCCCGATACAACAGTGGGCCGATCCCGCTGAATTCTATCTCCATGACCAAGCTGCCCCTTCTGCATTAATAAACAATACATAGATGCCTAAATATACAGTTGTAGTTGCAACATATGAACTTCCAGGTGAAACTCGAGATACCTCATTCCTTCCCCAAGTATAGCAGCGTCCCTTAACATCCAATGCCACGCAATGACAAGAAGCTAAATGAAGAAATTAATCAGTGTTAACAGAAAATATTTCCTTAAAAACACAGGCTTAACATTACCCAAAAAAATAATAATAATAACAAGCAATAGAATAAAAACTCCATTTCGTTTCAGATGTCAAAAGAAAGCCTGATCCTAGAATGGAGCAAATTGTTAGGCCCAAACTCATTCATTTTCCATTCTAAACACATTTTAAAGGACACTGGAAACCATAACCATGCCACGAAATGGCCACACGAACTATCTACTCATACTGAAATGTCCTACCGAACTCCATGAACTTACGTTCACAAGAATGAAGAATATAAGGGGTAAAAATTGGGACATTTACCACAACCGGAAGCAACGAAGCAAATGTTAACGCCAACCAAAGGCCGAAGCCGAGTGGGAGAAACCAAGTTCCCTTCCAAGCCCTTCCGCCGACCAACAACATCCCAAGCCGTTGCCCCACAAAACAATAACTCTCCGCCTTTAACCACCTCCTCCTTGTTCTCCTCCACCTTCTTCTCTACATCCGCCATGTCCTCCCCCTAAAATGTCAAAATCTCAAAAACAAAGCTGTAAAATATAACCACAGATCCAACCGCTATGAAGCAGTTACCCCCGAATTCAAATGGAAAACCGTCGGAGCAACGGCTAGTGTACCGGAATCGGCGGTAAGGGTTTTAAGCAAGCCCTAGATCAGAAACACATTCGAAACCCTACAACAAATTGCAAGTACTTTATGTACCGCATAGTTGTTGTTCAGGCCATATATATATTTTTTTTTTCCCGCAAAAGAAAAGAAAAGAAAGCAAAAGCGGGGGATTGTTTTTTTGGGATTTCCAAGAATGTGATCTTTATTATTATTAAAATAAAATTTTTAAGGAAACAAATTTAAGTTACGGATATTGTTCGATTTTTTAAAAAATTTATTATTGTAGAATCAAATAAAAAAATTAAATAAATAAAATGTTGAAGAAAAGGGCGAAGGGGGGCACTTTTTTTTATGGTCACTGTCAGGAGATTTTGTGCGCTTTTGTGTTTGTAAGGAGTTTTAAGGGTGGAAAAGGTTTCGGGGAGATGCAGATCCATAAGGCCAGTCTTTAGACTAATAGGCTTAGAGTGAGTAGATTTCGTGATGCTGCTGAGGCCCAACCATGTGTGTACCCTTAAAATCCTTTTGTACTTATTGACTGCTCTCTGCTTTTGTCAGGGCCTGGAGTGTTGAATGACAAAATTGCCACTCGTATTCTTTCTTTTGCCCTCTCCATCCTTTCACAACCTGATTTGCCTTTTTTTTTTTTTTTTTTTTTATACGTACCCCGTTGGATTCATTTCCAAATCAGGAATTACTGATTTAAATTACTGAAGTAGATTCTTGACCGTTATTATTAATAATATTTCTTCAACTGAAATCAAATGGATTCATTAATTTATAAAATAATGTGTAATTTACTTAACATCAAATATTTTATTAAATTTTTATATCAAATTAAAGAAGCATATCTAATTTTGAATAAAAAGAAAAAAAATATATTTTTTGATCTACTAAATAATTAACTCAGTAGAGATCTCATTTGATCTAAAGATATTTCTCAGTGACATCTTACCATCTCCCTTTTACTTGCGCTTTCTTCCGGGTCTCAGAAGAAAGTTTTTGCAAATCTGGCAAAAGGGAAGAATAGATGAGACATTTCTCTCCATCCCTCTTCTTTTCTCCCCTTTCCTCAACTCCCAAACCGGCCATAACACCAGAAGCTTCAAGATTTCACAACAGTATTATCAATGGTGCTCAGAGTAATGACAGTCTTGAATACATCAATCGCTGAAACTTTTTGACTATAAACAAGGGTTAAAAAGGGATCAATTGCAAAGCAAACACTAATTTGTTTTCCCAAAGGAAAATCTGGATAAGTTAAAAATTTTCTTGATTTACTTTTTCACATCAGTGTAGACAAAATCAGACTTACAATATAAAAACACACATTCACAAGTTCCTACTAAGAAGTAAACAAGGCGGATTTAAACCAAGACTTCAGGTCTATCTGAGCTTCTTGTGAATAATATAGACGGATCTCTATTGAACAAAACTCATTGGACACACGAATGAATAACACAAGTAGCCATAAAAGACAATTCTCTGCATAAAGGATTCCACTTGTTCTAACGAAAGGAGGATACCAAGCCGCCAGCATCAAGCATCCCTCCACTGCATTTTCCTGCAGTTGATTATGCTGAGGCAGGTGTAGCTGAAGTTGTTGTTGCAGTTTTGGATGTTGCAACTGATAATTGTTGGAGTTGACTGGACTGATGACGCTGCCTCTGGAGCATATGATGCTTCATGGGCATCTGTTGAATTATGCAACTTGATGATCCTCCATCTTCACAGAGCTCAGCAGCTACAAGCTTTAGTCGCTGGACTTCTGCAGTCAATGCCTCGTGCAGAGCTACAGCCAAAAACGAAAAGTTTTAAACAGTTGTTCTCCTTGTGACCAAAACCAATCCCGAAACAGACTTCCCCGTTGAAAACAAGAAACTAGTTGGTGCCAATATTTTTCTACTAAACTAGCAACCATACCAGAGAAAACAGACAATCTGGATAAAAAGTGTTTGCAACTTCAAAAGAAAACGCATACCTGTAGCACCTCATAATAAAGCATGACTTTGTTTATGAACAGTGTAATTGCACAGGAAAAAGCTCCACAAAAATTCATACAACTTCATAGAAACCCATCAAAAACATCCACAAAGAAACCCACTCATCTACCAGGCACAAGGTAAAAAATTTGAGAAAATAAACCAAATGAATGTGTCTTCAATAATACCACTTAAGCCATCGAGTCCAGTGCAGTTAAAGATGGGAAGATATTCCAGCTAGACAGGGGAATCAATTCCAAGGGAAACGAAGATGAATGCACTTACCTTAACTAATAAAAGTGAGTTGAGTTTTAAAGAAGACTCGTATAAATCACTAAGTAAGCAGGACATGCACAAGGGTTAATGAATTTAAGTTTCTACATGAAATCTTCCTGACCACTTTAATTCCCACCAAATAAGCAGGGCAGACATTTAGATGAAAGATCACATAAACTGCCAACGCAAACCCACACAGAAAGAAAACGATCATAAAATACAAGTAAATTTGCTCTTTTCTGCATTAGTTGATTAAGAACCTTGTTCTTTTTGAACCAAAATTTTCATTTTTTTTTTCTTATTATATCTCAAAGAAGGTGCTGATGAACAGCATGTAGTTCTGAAGTTAGAAGGAGAGAAAGAAAAGACAAAGAAATGCAGGAACAAGTTAGAAGCCACATAGATAAGGGAATCAAGGCAAGAAAAGCACATACCGTCTCTGAGTTGTGTTTGTTGCTCCATGGCTTTAAGGCGGAACTTTAACTCATTGTTCTGATTTGTAAGTTCAGTTAAATCTTTCTGAAGGAAAAAAAACAGATACTGAGATGAGGGCTCCATCCACAAAAAGACTGCACTAAAACTCCAAGTTTATAGATATATGCACCTGCAAAATGGTAAGTTGGGCAGACAATGTAGTTGCTTCTGTTTGGAGAGTCTGCACCTTATGTTCCAATTCTGAGATGTAGCGCAACTTACGCTCCTTGGAACGGGCAGCTGACTGCCGATTAGCCAATATCCTGGAATGAAAGTATTAAAGATATGAGAACATGAAACCAGTAAATGTTGCTTTACAAAAAGAATTAAACCTCTGAACAAAACCTCATACCTCTTAGCACGTTTGGGATCTGATAGAGCAATCTCAGCAAGTCTCTCATCTGCCATAATCTTTTTAACCTCAGCATCACTAAATTCACTGTTGCCAAACTCTAAGTTAAACTTACCCAAACTCTCATTCGCTGAATTGCTTGGCAAGAATTGACCCATGCAATTCCCGCCCGAGGGAGGTAATTTAGGTGACTCATCTCCGAAGTTCAAATTTCCAAAAGCACTATCTACTGAAAGGCTCCTAAAGTGGCGGGTGGTGGGAGCAAGATCGCCAGCTGCACTTCTTTTGATCCTTGGACCCATTCCTTCAATAGCAGTAACATTTCCCTTCGAGATGCTCTCCCCTTCAGTATTGCTTTTACTACCACCATTTCTCTTTGTGCTACTAAATGTGCTCCCTTTATCTTTCTCAGAGCAGGAAGCATTGCATCTATCAGTGTCCTCCAAATTCATGTATGAGCGGAACAAATCATTTACAACCTCCCCCTCCGACCTTCTATCACCTATCCCCTCAGCGTGGCTCTTACTGTCACTAATTGTATCCATTTCCTGTTTTTGCAAATGAATTGGCTTATCCAATCCAAACTTATTATTCGCAGAACTTGATTTGCCCAATACTCCTGGGCCACTTATTGGCACCAACTGATGTGAGGTTTGAATCATGGCATTGAATCCTAATGGAACATCACTATTAGATCTCTTATGCCCTTTCCTAGGGGGAAGACGCTCAAAATTACCTCGAAATGCATTCTCAGATGTATAGGAGGAACCAACCAATGGTGGGCCTCGAGAACTAACATCTACTACTTCCTCCATTGAAACATCCTTAATACTGGAGCTCGAGGCTAAAGATGACTCGCTTTGAGGAAGAGGGCTTAACGGCGGCAAGCTCGAGAAAAATTGAGGTTGAGATGAAGATCTTGAATGCGAACCCCCCAAACCATATTTCTGGTTAACAGGTTGCTTAGCATTTAATTGAGCCATCAAAATTTATTCACGCCAAACCCCAGTAGACTCCTGCTCGAATCCTATTATTCTCTTAGCCTTGAATATCAAAATCCTAGTCCAGCGTACGCCACTGAATTAAAAATCAAAGCACGCTTGAATGTCTAAATTTCTGGGAAAAAAAAAGGAGCAAAATTCAGCTTTGTCAATAACAGAAATGTATCAAGCAAATGACTTTTTCCATTTTCCTTCAAGAATAATGGAAAAAAAATACAAAATTCATGAACCCAAAATCCGCCCAAAATCTTAATTCATTTAAAACCCTACCAACTAGAAGAGATTTAAAGAACATTCTAGAACTCATTCAAGTGAATAAAAAGCTAAAAATCAAATGCTGTACCTGACTGCATAGAACTTCTCCCCTAATCAAACCATGGAACAACTCTGTCCTTGGTACACAAAGCAGAAGCAGAAGAAGAAGAAGAAGAAGAAGAATGAAGTATGGGATAATTTTGACAAGGAGCGAATTTCCCGCTGAAAATGGCGGTGATTACGTTAAATTGTAGTAGTAAAGAGAGGGACTATCCAAAAGGACAAAAACTTTGGATTACATAAAAAATGACGAAAGTAGAAGAGAACGCAATGCCTTTTCTATGAAGCCTTTTAAATATATATATATAAATATTAGGACTAGAGAGAGAAAGCCGGAGAATGGTTTCTTGCTATCTCAGTGCAGGCACCAAGCCAAACGCGCCAGAAGGACAAAATTGGAATTTTATGGCTGATGGTGACGTTGCGATGTGTATGGAAAAGTCCGCGCTCAATTTGGCGTGAATTTCACTCCAATTTCGCTCGAATTTTAGCTGCATGTGAAAACCTGGGTTTTTTAGGGAGGCCTGCAGTGCAGATTGCAGCTGTGGCGGCCCAAGTCCGTTTATACTCCATCACCATTTGGAGCTAAACCTGACGATACCGGAATTTGTCAACCTGGATTTTGTTTTTCTTTTCTTGTTTTGGTCGAAAGGTCACAGGCTGATGTGAAGGTATGGTGATGGTAGGAATGGCAATTTCCCGCTTAAATCAGGAATTCAGTTCGATTTGATTCGATTGGATAAAATATTTCCTAATTTAAATAAAGACGGACTTTATTTCTCGGTCTGCCAATTGGGGACGGGAATTGCATAATCCCGTCCTTGACTCGGCTCATTATACATACATATATATATAATAAAATAGAAAAAAAAGAAATAAATTATAAATTATAAATTAATAATTTTACTCTTACTAATCTAGTGATATGATAAATATGTGAATTATTGAAAATCACTATAAAAATTTTCTATATGATTAAAAAATTTTGAATAAAAAAATATTGAAGGTAAAAATTTTTTTTTTAAAAAAATATTTATAATTATTTTCGAGTCCAAACGGGCCCCTGCTTCTCCAGGTCGGGACTAGAGATTATTTTGTCCTTAACGAGCCGAGGGCGGGGATTTCTGCTTTTTTCCGTAGCGGGAACGGATCGGGAATAGAAATACGAGGGTATAAGTAAGGACGAGATCGAAATTTCTAGTCTCCAACCCGACCCGGCTCCATTATCTTTATATCTAAAAAAATTAAATATTTCGTGAAAGTTTACTTTTTAAATATTTATATTTGAATAAAAGAAAGTATAGTTTTGCGGGTGGGTGTTTCGTGTTCGTTGAATTAACTTCCACAAGAAGAAAGTTTTTCAGATTTGTGCGCACTTTGTTTCGTGTCTGAATTACAGCAATGGATGCATGGAAGCAGAGTGTATTTCTTGTAAGTAATCAGCGTCATGTCCGTATGGTAATTACCACTCCTTTCCTTTCAGACATAATTACATTGTTGTCCTTTTGTTAAGATTGCTTACCCGAGGACCGAGTGCAAGAATTTTTTGGTTCATTCCTTTTGTTAGATAATAGCTTGACTAGATACTTTTATGGAGTTGAGAAGTGCCGTTGCCTGTTGGAGATTCCCAACCATGATGGATAGAGCAAGGGGATCAACGAATCGAATCGGTCATTCTTTATTCTGTCTAAGAACTAAAAATGGCTGCCATTGACCTCTGAACAAGTAAAAGTCTAAACAAGCAATCTTATGACTAACATTTACTGGTAATACAAGTACAACAAGATATCAGACATACAATCCTTTACAGTTACTTCGTTATAAGCCAAGAGGCTTCAAGTTTACTAGATGTTTGTCCATCATTTGACCAATAAATGCTGATAACTATTCACCATTTCTTGATCAACATTTGTGCAAAAAGGGAAGAAGGAAGGAGGCATCGAAATTCAGCAGAGTGATCAGGAAAAGGAAGCTTAGGAGGGGAAGTACTATCCCTAATTACTTAGCAATTAATTGCATCCTATTCCCCATAATCAACTCCAATCCACAAATGTTCCCCTCCCTTGAGTCAAGAATCTGGTTTATTTGATGGTAATGTAGCGGTTTGTTCCATGCTTTGCCCAGTGGTCTTTAAGGTCAACTGGATTCGACAGATCATGACCTTCAGCGGCAAGCCGACTAAGCAGTTTAGTAAAAGCACTTCCGCTCATCTTCCGACCACCAATTCTCGCATGACGCTTATTAGGGACAGCAGGCAGTGGATACATTGATAAATTGGTTGTGCAGCAGGAAGATTGCCAGCCACCATTTCCCCATTTATAGCATGGCCTTAGAACTCCAGTGCATGAACAAACAGGCACCGGCATGGTTGACTCATCAAATGCAACCTGGTTCAAACCTAGATCCTGATCCTTCCAATCTGGCTTTGAGACAGCCAATTGCCTGTTCAGATCATCACTGCCACTAACCATTTCCTGCCCCTTCCATTCATGTGATTTACCAAACATCGTTTTATTCAAGTCGTCACCTTCTCTTTTGGCCTTCTTTGAGGATTTTGAAGTCTTCCTAGGAGATGCTACGGCCTTTGCCTCCTTTGTCCGTTTTGTCTTCCGAGGTTTTACAGGCTCTGAAGCAGCTGGCGGTGACATAGGAATGGTATCATTTAATGGCATATCCCTGGCACCAAATGAAGCTTCACCAACATGGGTCTGATGGTGAACATGCTGCTGAGGATGGTGCATATGTTTCACCCCACGTGCAATTTGGCACCCTGGTGGGCATGGGGACATATTACCATTATTCATCGAGTTTTCGCGGTATTGAAGAGTTGCAATGGCATTATCCCGTTCCATCATGGCATTATTTCGTTCAGCTAATGCCGAATCTCTCTGCAGGATAGCCATGTCTCGCTCTGCCAGGGCAGCCTTTTTCTCAGAAAGAGCCAAATTCCTTTCTTGAATAGCAGCATCTCTCTCAGCCATAATGGCCATTATCTGTTTCATTGATGGTTGATGCATCAACCACTGAAAATAAAAAACATCCATATCTTTCTTTGTCAGTAAAGAGATTGGAACATGGCGGAATGAACAGCCAGTGTATAATTCATCTACCACCTTCGTAGTATGGGAAAAATATGGTATTAATGTATCAGCAATAGAATGATTTGCAGAAACTAAGGGCTGTGGGATACCTGACCCTGAGGTGGCTTATGCCGACCATTCTCACGATGCCCACTATCATCCATCTGAGCTAAACAGTTGAATGAAAGTCTGATAGTATAATGAAGTCCCAAACAGTATTATACGTACAACATGGAGTCAGGAGGGCGTTAAACAGCCACTCGGGCACTGTAACCAAGTTCAAAGAACAGAAAGAGAGATTGCATAGAAGGTTGATTCTAAAGTTAGTACTATGGAACGCGTACTTATTCACTAGAAAAAACATGTAAAGAGTATAGACAAACCACAGCAGTGACACAAGCGGAAGAATATCAGTAGAAGTCCATTCTTCAAAGAACTTCTGTTGACCAAAAGAGAGAAAGTGTCAAATAGAGTATGATATCCAACAGGAAGAACCAATTATAGCATGATAATACAAAATCCTTGATACTTAAAGAAATGACTAGGCTTAGTCCCGAGGATGTCAAGCAAACAGAAAATGGCCATATGATACTTACCAACTGTACCACCACTAACATACACTTTTCAACACAAACCTGCACAATGAATCCTGAAAAAGAAAAAGCAATCATCAGAAAGGTAAAAGGAAAGTAAAAAACAAAAGCTCCAACAGCACAATTAACAATTCAACCTGCATACTTAAAGAGTTCAAATTTGATATGACCACAAGCAGATCTTCCATACGTCAAAGAAGGTGTAGTTTCAAGTCTCATGCCAAGAGAATGCAATTATTTAAGTTTCTATTCATTTATATTTTCATCAAACTATCACAAGAAGTTCTTACAAATACTAAATGTAGATCATAATGGCAAACATTCCTTGTGACAATGGAAACTTCGCTCCTAATCTCTCCTTCACATGTTGCATGAAAAATGTTCTTTCCCATCTCTTTCCTTGAATACCAAATTGTCTCGTATATCTCTGGTAAGGATGTAATGCATCAAAAGATCCCTTGTACAAGGTATATCTCCTGGACTTACATGTTTAGCACTTTTGCTTTCCCGTCTAACCACACACCAACACCCCCCCCCCACCAAAGAAAAAATAATAAATAAGCACAATGGTCTGGTGTTCTCATGAATAAACACAGTATAATGAAGTCCTTTCTGTTTTCTTCCACCTCACTTCAGATACAAGAACATTACAGATGAAGGTAATGTCTTTCAAAGAATACCTTCTAACCCATGATAAGTCTACTATTTTTTTCAACTTTTAAAATGTCCAAGAAATGCAAACAACACAACGAATAACCTACATCCACTACTTGTAGGCCAATAGTCAAAGGATTTGCCTTAATGGCAAAGCTGATTAGGAAAACTGGAGACTAGAGCAGAGGGTAAAAAGCACTAGAAGACATCAAGAATTACCCATCATCCTCAACATTCAAAGGGCTTTGGTTTTAAAAGTCCAGAATCATCTTGCCATATGCCATGAAAGATAATGGTGCAGGAGAACTGATATGCACAAGGATTGATATAAAAAACTACAAACACTATGCTACGTAGATAGGACAGCAGTTAACCCTAATATAAAATGGTGTGTTCTCATCCGAGCATCAATTACAGAGCAATGACAGCATACAGTTCTATTTACAGCACCAAGATCAGCATGCACAAGGATAATCCTATTTCATCTCTTCCCAGCAAGCATTGCATTGTCATAGGTGCAGGGACTATTGAAATGAGAGTGGATACCTTCTAAGGTAGAACAGTATAAAACAAAGATTTTATGACAAAAATGAACAATGTCTTGAAAACATCATAAACACATGAAGACAGCCAGGACTGACAACCTAAAAGGATTTAATACATAGATTCAGTCATGTGAAAATTACTCCAGTTTAACAGGAAAAGATCCAATGAAGTAAACCAGGGTCGGCTTCTATATACCTTTCACAACATCATGAATGAAAAATTCAAGAAGGTACTTTCCCGTCATAATTATGTGTCCCAATTTGCATGAAGTGCAATAAGAAACATTACAATCATCTTCTTCATAAACACATTTGGGAACAGCAAGTATAACTATTCCATTAGGAAACACTTGTCAACATTAGAATTGAGGACTCCACCCATGCAAATAGTCGCATCAAGTAATAAATTAGAAAAATTAAAGCCAGCTAAGGATGCACATATAGCTATTGGATGCAAGAAACTATCAATCAGATGTAATCAGACTTCCCGAACACAATTAAAGAGGCACCTGTCGCCCAGAATGATAGCAACAATTCTAAAAGAAGGCCGGTCTACACAAGCACAGAATAATTAGGTCTCCAAAGGCTGGAACTTATCGTGAATTCACCCAAAAAATGATTAAAAAATAAGTTAAGATCAAAGAAATGAAAGATTCAAAAGGCAGATGGGAAGCAGAAAAGTATAGTCCTCAACCACAGTGCATCAAAATCATAGAATGACGAAATGAACTCCAACAACTTCACAAGCTGAATTCAGCTTTCGAACTTCAACAGCTACTTGAATTCACTGATTCAGGTGTAATATTACAAAGCAAAACCCAAAACCAATCTGAAGCAAACCTCACCAAGCACTAAACAAAATCCATCCAGATTTTACATACCACCAAAAAAAAAGCAATCAATTAAGTTAAAAATTAGCTCGGGAAGACATATAAGCAAGCAGCATCAAAATCTACACGGACAAAACCAAAATCCAACTGATTAAACTGAAGCTACCAAATCATCTTACATAGGAACAGATGAATGATTATCAAAAGCTTACAGTGAGGTATCATCATCAAGTGCTGGGTCGTAGAAGAGAGAGAAAGAGAGTCAAAACCCTAAATCGATGGAGCTGATGAAATATCTGTGACCGAGGAATAGTTGTTGAAAGGGCAAAGAGGAGATTAAAAGGGAAGAACACGCACTTTCTCTTTCGTTCTCTTTAGTTTTTCCTTTCTACATTTTTTTTTACAGTACCGGTCGAGTGTCAACACCACATTCTTTTTCCCGTTTCTTTACTTTACTGGACTTTCGTGCTTTTTTACCGCTCTTGCTAAATTTGTTTTTTTTTTTTTTAATTTATCTTTTATTTACCTTGCTTATTTAAAAAATAATAAGTAATAAAAAACGAAGTGTTGGAGATGCTACAATGATATGGGGAAGTGAAGAACGACTGTTGGTGAGGAGAGAGCGTGAATCTCTAGTCCTGAGCCGTCCAATAGAAGCTTTCTTAGATTCGTGCCTGAAAGTTTGGCCCAGCCTTTTGATTGCGGTCCTTTTCAACTCTTAAAATCAGCCAATGACTTGGCGGTTCTGACGGTCGTCCCATTTTCAAACTTTTTTCTTCAAAAGGCCCAAACCCCAGAGCCGACAAGAAAAGTTTATTTCAGAAAAAGTATTGTATTTTTTCTTTTTTTTTTTGTTTGGGAAATCACTAGTAATATTTCGCTTTCAAAACATTGAAGCCACAAAACGTAAGCATTCTTGAAAGTTTGACCAGCACTCCGCGCCGTAAGGAAAAAAAAAAACTTCAAATTATAAAAGTAAATAAGAATGCGATTGAAAATTTTCTTTTTAATTTAAAACTTTATTTTTATTTTTATAAAATTAATAACACATCATGTTCTCTATTTAACTTTACATTAACTCTACATATGTAATAATTTTTTATTACATTCCAATAAATTATCTCAATTCAATTTCTATTTGCTCACCCACTAAAATTTTCTTCCTTTTTTTTTTTTTTTTTATCTTTTTCGAATATGGCATAGTAAATTTTGCCATATTGCTATCTGGCAAAGGTAAACAAAATTCACGTGATTTTCAAAATCCTTTAAAATGTGCTCCTAGCACGGACTTCTAAACCGGTTAGTTAATCGGCATTCTTTTTCTTTCCCGTATAAAAGTTGAAACACCAAAAACGATTGGCCACACGGTAATCTCCATCATTTTTTCCAGCGATAAAGAAAAGTACCAGGAGACAAATTAACAAAATAGTAGATCTACACCGTTTTACACAAGTAGTGACAGAAAATACTACATGGTGCCAAGGTTGGATTACCAAAATTTCAACAATGATGGAAATACAAAAGGACACCATCCAGAGATTAGTTCTAGCCTCTAGGTAAGGAATGCAATTTCCCACTGCCCATTCAAAAGATAACGTACCACTACACGAGATGGAGGATTAGGCATACAGCCACAAACTTGGTAGCAAAAACTGCTCAACTCTTCTTAGCATCTGTCTGAAACTGCCTGCTTCTAACCATTTTTCTGCTTCACAAAACAAAATTTATCAATATCAAGTTTGAAATCTGCATAATTACATCGGGAGGCAACATCCAACTGAATGCCATTCACATCTTCTAAAAGCAGGTGTTCTTGGATAAAAATTGCAGCAGTCCTTGGTCCATTAAAAAGTTGCAGAAGACAACAACTAAGCATAACAGAAAGCTTATGAGGAATGTGGAACTCCTCAATCAAACATCTATGATTTGAGTGTGTTTCCCCAGTCTTCTAGTCTGGGTGTGACTTCTCTTCTTTACTTGATTTGCTTAGGATGATTACACCAATTACAATGAGTACAGCACCAAGAAACCACTGCAAAAAGAATCCTTGTGGTTAGGAAAGGAGCTAGAAACTGTACAAAGCCAGAACTCAACAACATTCTTGGAAGCCGGAAACCTAAAATGTTATATAAAATATTACGGTGCCAAACACCCCCCCCCCCCCCCTTTTGGGATTATTTAGTGAAAACCAAAATGACATAGTAATATAATACTACCAACTACTTGAAGTTACTCATCTCATATAAATCTATCACCTTGTTTCAGTTCAGAGGAAGCAACTGTTCAGGTAAACACCATTAAGGAGTTAAAATGATCACGCTCTCCCCTGTATCTTTCTGCAAACCTATTTTACTAACTGGTAATACTGGAAAATTAAAGTTTTTTTTTTTTCCTTAGAGTTCTGTGCCACTTGTTGTCCAAGTACATATGGTGAAGTGATGAAGAAGAATTCAATTGGAATAAAATTGAAAGAAAATCATGGATCATAGATACCTTGCAAAAAAAATAACCATAATAATGGGATAATCCCTGCCTTTAAACAAGCAGCTAAAATTAGGTGCCTAATTTGTCACATTTCTCTCCAACCTAATTAACCACAAACTTTGATTTCCTTGACCTGAAACTTTTAACCACAATTATCAGCCACTCCAAGCTTTAAACAAGCTGCTGAAAGCAGATGTCTAATTTCTAAAAGTTCTATCCACCCTAATTTTCCTGAATTTTGATTTACTCGACCCAGAACTTTTATGTATTGTTATGATTCTGTAAATATGTTAGGAATGTGGTATGATTAGCTAGATGTAGATATCCTAATCTCAGGTAGAATATTAGGGGCTCAATCTTAGGAATAACTAATGCAATCTTTCCTAGTTTAGGATCTTTGTACAATTATTTGTACTCTATCTTTTCATCAACAATATACACAGAATTACAGAGCTTTTCTGTAACATGGTATCAGAGCATTAGGTGTTCTTTTGCTACTATGTTTCGTCAGTTTGTTCTGCCCAGGCAGAATTGGTTCTATCTCTGGGTCACGTTGTTCTAGTGACCATTTGGTCTCACCTCCAGCAGGCAGAAGCGCCTCCGTCCGCTCGGCCAGAATCCAGAATCCGGACAGATTCAAGGCACATTGGTTGGTTGTTTCCTGGTATTTCCTGAATCTGTAATTTTACTCCAGCATTATAATGGCAGACAAGTCTTTAGTTGTTTCAGATGTTATTCCAGTAATGTCTAACATCACAGAACACAAGTTGAGTGGGACTAACTATTTTGAATGGAGTAAGACAGTTCGATTGTATTTGCGAAGTATTGAGAAGTGGGACCACTTGATCGATGATCCTCCTAGAGAAGAAAAATCCAAGCGGTCATGGTTAAAAGACGATGCTTGATTATTCTTGCAAATAAGGAACTCTATCGAAAGTGAGGTAATCAGTTTGATTAATCACTTTGAATTTGTTAAAAAATTAATGGAATATATGGACTTCTTATATTCTGGTAAAGGCAATATCTCTCGAATCTATGTGGTGTGTAAAGTTTTTTATCATGCAGAAAAACAAGATACGTCTCTTACGGCTTATTTCATGGATTTTAAGAGGACTTATGAAGAACTTAATATGTTATTGCCTTTTAGTCCAGATATCAAAGTTCAACAGGCTCAACGAGAAAACATGGTTGTTATGAGCTTCTTAGCTGGTCTTCCTCCTGAATTTGAATCAGCAAAATCTCAAATTCTGTCTAGTTTAGAAGTTACTTCATTGCAGGATACTTTTAGCAGAATTCTTCGCACAGAAAGCACTCCATCAATTCAGTTTAGTGGAGCTTTGGTTAGTCAAAATAACAAAGTTCTAGCAGTTTTGACAACAGAGGGCAAGATTCAGGAGGGATTGTGTGTCACTACTGTCACAAACCAGAACATATGAAGCGTGATTGTAGAAAACTGCAAAATCGAAATCAGAGGAATCATTCAGTACAGTCAGCCCACATTGCAGCCACCGATACATCTGAAAAGTCTATTCTGGTTTCTACAAATGAGTTTGCTAAGTTTTCTAAGTACCACGAGTCGATACAGTCTTCTATCACAGCTATCGCTGAATAAGGTAAATCAAATACCTATCTCATTTTTTCCACATCAAAATGGGTCATTGATTATGGTGCTACAAATCACATGGCAGGTAATTTCACCCTCTTTTCTACTTTTCAACCATAAACCTCCATCTCCAAAGTTACTCCCGCAAATGGATCAACCTCTTCTGTGTTAGGATCTGGAACTATTAGTCCAACCCCATCTATATCTTTGGCATCTGTGTTAAGTTTGCCTCAATTGTCATTTAATCTGATCTATGTAAGCCAACTTACTCGTGATCTTAATTGTAGTGTCTCATTCTTTCCTGGTTATTGCTTATTTCAAGATCTTTTTTCGAAGAGGATTATTGGTAAAGGACATGAATCTGGAGGACTCTACATCCTTGACACTCAAAACCCAAAATCCATTGCTGGTTCTAGAGTCTCAACCCCCTTTGAGGTACATTGTCGGCTGGGTCGTCCTTCCCTTCCTCTACTCAAGACGTTGTGTCCTCAATATCAAAATTTGTCTTTTTTGGATTGTGAATCTTGTCAGTTGGCTAAACACCATCGTACAAGTTTGAGTCCTAGAATTAATAAAAGAGTTAGTTCTCCTTTTGAATTAGTTCTTCAGATGTAGGGGGCCCACGTCCTGTTGTGTTTCAGGCTGGGTTTAGGTACTTTGTTACCTTTGTTGATGACTATTCTCGTACGACATGGTTATACTTAATGAAAAGTCGTTCTGAATTGTTTTCTCATTTCTCTAACTTTTGTGTTGAAATTAAGACTCATTTTAATGGTTCTATTCATACATTACGTAGTGACAATGCCTAGGAATATTTGTCTGTAACTTTCCAAACTTACATGACCAACAATGGTATTATCCACCAAACATCATGTGTTGATAAACCATCTCAAAATGGCATTGCAAAAAGGAAAAACAAACATCTCCTTGAAACAGCAAGAGCTCTTCTATTCCAAATGCATGTTCCTAAAATCTTTTAGGCTGATGCTGTGTCTACAGCCTGCTTCTTGATCAACCGCATGCCTTCATCTGTTCTTTGTGAGGATAACGCTTTTCCCCACTAAGCCATTATTTCCTCTTGAACCTAAGATATTTGGTTGTACTTGCTTTGTTCGAGATGTTCGTCCCCATGTGACTAAATTAGACCTCAAATCTTTAAAATGCATATTCCATGGCTATTCACATCACCAAAAGGGGTATTGGTGTTATTGTCCCAGTCTTGGTAGGTATCTTGTCCCCATTGATGTGTCTTTTTTAGAATATATGATGATTTGTTGATATACACTATCACCTCTTCTGTTCCTACTCCAGCCAAGCCTCCCATTGTTCATGTCTATTCTCGCCGAGAAGCTCCTCCTCAAACATGTCCTCTTCCGGCTCCCTCGTCATCAGAATGCTTTAGATGATAATGGCACTTGGAACTTGGTAAACTTACCTCTAGCAAAGACAGCTATTAGGTGTAAATGGGTGTTTGCAGTGAAGGTGAACCCTAATGGATTAGTCGCTCAGTTGAAAGCTCGCCTTGTTGCCAAGGGCTATGCTCAAACATATGGAGCAGAATATTCTGACACCTTCTCTGCTATTGCTAAATTATCATCTGTCAGGTTATTTATCTCTATGGCTGCTGTCCAGAACTGGCCCCTCCACCAGTTGGATATCAAGAATGCTTTTTTGCATGGAGATCTTAAGGAAGAGATATATATAAAGCAACCTCCTGGATTTGTTGCTTAGAGGGAGAATGGGAAAGTCTATCATCTTTAGAAATCTCTTTATGGCCTGAAACAGAGTCGTCGAGCTTGGTTTGGTAAATTTAGTCTAGCAATTGAAGCTTTTAGGTTGACGAAAAGTAATTCTGATCATTCTGTCTTCCATCAACAATCTAATAGTGGCATCATTTTGTTGTCATTATTGGAAGTAACACTTAGGGATCTTATCTCTTAAATCATTTCTGCACACTCAATTTCAAACAAAAGATTTAGGGGCATTAAAATATTTTTTGGGCATTGAAGTTGTAAGAAGTAAGCGAGGAATCTTCTTGTCTCAAAGAAAGTATGTACTTGTTTTACTAGTTGAAACAGGGAAGATGGGAGCCAAACCAAGCACTACTCCGATGGCTCCAAATTTACAACTTTCTAAGGAAGGAGAATTGTTTGAAAATCCTAAGAGATATAGAAGATTGATTGGGAAATTGAATTATCTCACAGTAACATGTCCAGATATTGCATACTCTATCACTGTTGTGAGTAAATTTATGTCTTCTCCAATAGTTGAACATTGGGCAGCCTTAGAGCAAATTCTATGTTACTTGAAAGGAACACCTGGACGTGGAATTGTATACAAGAATCATAGACATACTCGTTTTGAGTGTTATTCATATGCAAATTGGGCAGGATCTAATATTGATAGAAGATCAACTTCAGGATATTGTATCTTGGTTGGTAGGAATTTGGTCTCATGGAGGAGTAAGAAGCAGAATGTAGTTTCAAGATCAAGTGCAAAATCAAAATATAGAGCTATGGCACAATCTCCTTGTGAAATTATGTGGTTAAGTCAACTTTTAACTGAGGTTGGTCTTAAACCTTGTGTGCCGGCAAAGGTATGGTGTGACAATCAGGCTGCCCTCCATATTGCTTCTAATCCTGTTTTTCATGAACAGACTAAACACATAGAGATTGACTGTCACTTTGTTCGAAAAAAGATACACAACAATGATTGGTCTCCACAGAGTATGTGAAGACAGGAGAGTAGTTAGGAGATATCTTTACAAAAGCTCTAAATGGGAATCGAGTTGATTATCTTTGTAATAAGGTGGGCATGATTAATATCTATGCTCCAGCTTGAGGGAGAGTGTTATGATTCTGTAAATATGTTAGGAATCTGTTATGATTCTATAAATATGTTAGGAGTCTGTAATTAGCTAGCTGTAGAAATCCTAATCTCAGACAGAATATTAGGGGCTTAATCTTAGGAATAACTAGTGCAATCTTTCCTAGTTTAGGATCTTCATACAATTATTTATACTCCATATTTTTATCAATAATATACACAGAATTACAAAGCTTTTCTGTAACATGTATTTCATTTGTAAGACTTACTCCACCATTGTGGTGGCACACACATCAGATACAAAAAAGAAACAATTGGAGCACAATGGCAGGAAAACATTAAGCTAACCTAACTCTGCCTATGATTTTATGGAACACTTAATATGCCTTTGATGCCTAGCTGAAAATATTAAAATTTCATCACCACTAAAGAAGGTGATGAACTTTGCTGAACTGTTATGAACTAAAACAGAATAAGATGAAAATGACAATTCAAAAGCACACATATCTATAACTTCTAAAATAATTTCTTTAGGTACCTGATATTGCAATGCCTCTTGAAAGAGGAAGAATCCAGCTAGTCCAGAAGAGAGAAAATTTGTTGCAAAATTTGTTACTGTGGCTTGTAGAGATGAAAGAGCTTTCAGGCTATTCACATAACATCCCCACATTAGAGCATTAAACAATATCACCAACCCATACCGAAAAAGCTGCCACAATGGTGAAAACCGATTGGTCACATATTATGTAGAAGTGTACTCATCAAACCACACTTTAGTTGCATTACCAAGTAATAGAAATCCAGGTGAAATACATAAATCATTTGTATTTTTGACAAAAATCTAGCTTTAATTCCTTCTCCAGTCAAGGTAACACACCGCAAACAAAAATGCTGATCTGAATAACGCTAACCAGGTATGCAAATAGCAAGCAAGCAAATTTGTAACAGCGCCAGCTGGAAGGTGGACATCAGAGAGCACTAATCTAGTTATAAGATACTTCCTATAATTAACATGCTTGCTGATATGATATCCCAAAGTCAATATCTTAAACGCATTCTTTCTCCATTTTGTGGTGGGAAATAAGTATCCCCTTGAGTAATTACAGGATATTCAAAGCAAGTGAAGTCCAAACTAGGTGCAATAAGAATTGCATCTGGGAATCATAAATTTATAACGTATTGCCCCGGAAAGATAATCAAATAATCAACTTATGCCTGCCTAAGCTAAACGAATTACGTTAAAAAGGGGGTACTCCGTTGAAATTTTCTTCGAATCAAATGATCGGGTGCGTTTTTAGAACTCAAAAACATAACAAATTTTTTAAAATTCATCCGAACAATTAATCAGTAACATGCAACTCCCCGATGCAATTCGGCATCACAGTTACAGAACAAGTAGTACGCTAATATAGAGATTGTCTAGGACTCTAAACTGCGTATTGGGAGATGCCACTAGAATCACCTGAGATGAGAAGAACTTAGCGGAAATGGCAGCGAGTGCGGCGTTAAGTCCAGCTGAAACTGCCCAAGCGTAGCCTTGCTTCTTGTCGCCGTCCATTGAAGGCAGCCCGGAGTTTCACTGGTGACTGACGACGGGGTAGTTCTTCAGCAGGGATCTAATATGCTAGTCGCTAAGGATTTTTACTTTTTCCGTTTTCCAGTGTCATGACTCATGAATTGATAGAGAGCTACGGAATATTTTCGAATGGCAAACGTATGGTTTTCCAACAATTGACAAGAAATAATTATTTTCAATTTAACTATATAAAAAATTATTTTCAATTTAACTATATATATATATATATATATATATAATAGGAGTTGCTTCTGAGAGGGCCACTTAGCATGATTACCTATTGACATCTAATACTATAAATTTAATAATTAAACGGTATTTAAAAAAAAATTGAGGGGTTTCTTGAATACAGTAAGGGAATTTAAAAAAAAAAAGAAAATTGAAGATTTGTTAAATACAGCAATAGATCGTGAATTCAGAGAATACAATGGGGTTGGTTTTGGGAGAGGAAACTCCTCCGTCACATCAACAGCTTAGAACCATAGAGAAAGCTAAACCTACAAACAAATCGAAGGAAGCTTATCAACGGTGCGGTGATGGGACGAAGGGTCATCAAAAGAGATAGGTTTGGTGAGCATGAGAGGGCGGCCCTTGGCCTCTTCTTTATCATCGGCGTCATCGTGAGAAGTACTCAGAAACATCCCTCAGGGTGTCAAATTCGATAGCAACCACGCCGCTTTGGGCACCGCTAGCATCCATGATCCCCAAGAACCTACCGGCGTCTCCCACAAAGACATCGTCAAGCGAGATGACAAAAGCAAGTCCGCCGCCAATAGAGGAAGGGTTTAAGTTAAACTGCTACACAACAAAATCATTCGTTAATTTCATCGCTGAAATCATGGTTTCCACTAGCAAAATCAAATTCGTGGACTTCTACAGGTTAGTTCTCTTCTATTTGAAGAATTTTGCTATTCGAAGCTTCTGTCGTTTTTAATTCAATTCATTCTTCTTTGTTATTTTTGTGTTTTTTAGGCCTCCGACTTGGAATTTCCATTTTCTATCGCTAGATCTGCTAATCATTCGTTAATTTCATCGCCGGAATCATGGTTTCCACTAGCAAAATCAAATCTGTGGACTTCTACAAGTTAGTTCTCTTCTATTTGAAGAATTTTGTTGTTCGAAACTTCTGTCGTTTTTAATTCAATTCATTATTCTTTTTTATTTTTGTGTTTTTTAGTTGTTCACCATTGAATCTGATTATGAAATGAGATTTTTTTATTTTTTTTAATTTTGTTAGCATTCCTCTGTTTTATTGAGGGGTTTTTGGTAGTGGCTTTGTGAATAGATATAGATCATACATAAATTTATGGTGTTCAATTTAGTTATATGGACGAGTTTATTGCGTCGAGGTTAGAATGTAAACTGTCTGGTGTCTCAGCAATTTGTCGATACTACTTCCCGAATTGGCATTGAAGCAGTTTATAGGATTGAGATAGGTTAGGGAATTAGTTGAAGAAGAATAAACGATGATTTGGACGGGGAGAAACAAGAGCGGGAGAACTTAGTCATTTCATTTCTATGCCTGCTCAATGTTGTCTGTATTAGTATCTTATCAAATTGAGCACTCAGTTATTGCATATTTGTTTTGCTTACAGAAAAATTCCCAGAGATTTAACTGAAGCATCACTGTCGGGTGCTGGGCTGTCAATTATTGCAGCCTTCTCCATGATCTTTTTGTTTGGAATGGTAGAAAATTGGCCCATTGTTTCTTGACATTTTATTGATTTTACTTGTAGATTAAAAGAGGTTAATAGTTATAAATGTTATTCAATATAGGAAGGTATTTAGTGAGCCTGACACTCCCATTGCTCAAGTGGGCATCTCCCAACAACTTGAGGCTAGTCATTATTTTATGTGGTGCCATATTCTGTGAGGTTTGATATGATTAAACAAATGAAGAATATTTTGGGATAAATTTATGGTTCTAAATACCAACCACTGCTAGGTAAAAAGTATAGTGTTTGTTGCTCTGCTATGTTTAATTTTCCTCTAAAGTTATGTTTTTCAGCATGCATGTGTTTTAGAATTTGATTATTTGGACCTATGGATTTGGATTGGAAGTTGAATTGATTGGAAAACTTTATTGGTTTGTAGGTGACTTATTTGTTGAGGGTTCTTGGTTTTGTTGGTTTAGATGACCATTCACGGATGGTTTATGGCATAATTGTTTGTTAATTTGCTTCAATAATTGATTAGGTTAATTCTTTGATGTTTTATTTTGTGATGGTAAACCCACCAGCATTTCCATGTGATTTTGATTTCATTGTCTAATATCAGTTTTGATAAAATCAAACTGAGCAATATGGTTTAAATGAATCTAGAGTAGGTTTACTAAATTTTGCAAAAATTTTTGCATCTGCTTTGAAATTTGCCTTTTTGTTTTTTGTTTTTATTCACCCTAAAAAATATGCATATTGCTTACTCAGTTGATTTGAACATCTTCATTTCTTATAATCCAACATATCTGCAATGCATTTGACGGGTTGGCAAAGGGAAATGAGGATAAAGGAGAAAAGTAATTAAAGATGCAACGACAGTATGCCATTCAATTTCAAGCTACACGTGTTACAGGAGATAGCAGTCAGAGCCATAAACTCAAATGATGCATGTCATTAATAGCTTATATTGGCAAGTTGATATTATAAAGATTGTTGTGAAATTTGTCATAAATCACTTGATTGGGATGTTGATTTGAAGCCAGATCCTATCTGATCTCTGCCAACACAGATAAAGAAAGTTGCCGACATTTGTGAAATATGTGGAGTTAGTTGTGCGTCTCATTTACATATTGAATTAAGTCCTACTGTTGATGCAATCAATTTGTGAGATATCACTCTGGCCATTTTGGCCAATTTATTGTATTAGTGCATTCATGTTATTAGGAAGATCATGATCAACAAAAATGCAATCCACTAGGAGTCCATTTTTTCCTGGGGAACAAGTTCTCTGACTAACAGGCTAAATTTTCTTGCAAATTACTCTTAATGAGATTCAGCATGTATGCAATTTTGATCAGGTAGATTAATTATTGTTTGCCTTCTTTTTCTTCTGTCAGTTTCTATAGATCTCAAGATCACTGCCATCAAGATAATCCAACACAACGACCTGAGGAAATGGATTGGTAAGCATTCCAATTCGTAAGATAATTCACCGAGTCATAATGTATTTATAATTTTAAAAAAATAAATATATTCCTCACTTGCATCGTACGGGCAACAACCTAATCTAAATAATGTATTATCTTTCGAAAAGCATTTAGAACACTTGCTTGTACATAATAGAAATCTAATATACATAATTTTATAGAAAGTCATAAAACTTTTAAATCTTATGTGGAATATTATGAAGAACTAAGTAGGAGGCCAAGTTTTGTTCAGATCAATAATTTTTCTCATAATTTGTTAATTTGCTTAAATTTATAAATTTTGCATTTAATTTGACTTTTCTATTTACTAATTTATTTATTATAAAATTTATGTAATTGAATGTAAAATTTATTTGGATTTAATTATTTTTATTTATGTGTCTCATTTAATTATTTTTTATTCAAATTTTATATTCAATTTGATTGATTTTTTTTTTTTCAGGGCATTGCTATTTTTATGTCCTTCTATTTTTTATACATATTTTTTAACCCAAAATTTGTTGGCACATTTCATATCATTTAAAAAAAGTCATCTATGCTTTTTTTTTTTTTTTTATTCAGCTATGTTTCTTGTGAATATAAGGTTCCGATCCTTCTTCTTTTTTTTTTTTTTGTGCTTTTCTTCGACATTCATTGTTGGTTTTAATACTGTGTATTTGTTGCAGCGTCGATGAAGGACGTTAAGGGATCTGTGGTGGAGAGAATGTTTAATCAATTAAAGGTTGAATTTTTAGAATTGTTGTAGTTGCTGCCAATGGTTTTTACAGCATAGAAGAGTGATGGATGAAGTTTGGAACTATGGTGAATAATCTAATATGATATTAGATTTTGGATATTATATGCAAACATCGTGTTGTTATTATATTTGTAGATATTTGTTATAGGGATTCAATTTGGAGAGTAAATTTGTTCTATTTCTTATATATTTCATTGGTTGTGTTTTAGGTATTGTTATTGTATTGGAAAACTATTGTTAAGGTAGTAATCGTTAGCTATATTATTATGTTCTTTTTCTTTTTCTGATAACATGGTAATGCTATTATGGATTTTTTTTTTTTAGAAAAGCTATTTTTTTGTTTTTCATTGGTTAGCTTGTATTTATTTTCTTTTTTTTTTTCCGTTTAGCAATAGACAACTACTCCCTTCGTCCATAAATAACTGGCTAATTGTAAAAATTACGTATATTAAGGAATTGTGGAATTCTATTGTAAAAATAATTAAAATATTCATTATACCCTTTGGAGTATTTTTATTAACTCTCTAATCTCATTAATTTAAATCCCACATCTCCTTTAATTACATTACTCTAATAATTACATATGTCTCTCACTTCTCACCTATGTCTTTTGTCTCCCTCTTCCCACTTTTGACTATTTTTATAGGATAACGTAATTTCATTATTGATTAAAATAACTTCAGTATGGATAATTGTAATACTAATTAATTGATAGAAAATTGTGCTAAGGGTAAAATTAAAAAAAATAATTAAATACAACCTACATTTAGAAAGTAGACGATTATTTTTTAACAAACTAAAAAGGAAATTAGGCCAATTATTTGTGAACAGATGGAGTATATGAAAAGGAAGTGGCTTCTTTTTTCTGGTTTTGATCAATCTAACTTTTTGATTTTGGAAGATACATATATGCCTTTTTTTTTTTTGTAAGTGCAAATGAATTTAGCAATGCTAAAGGTTTTTGAACATTTTCAACACGCTCTAAGATTTTTTTCCACATATTAAAGCAATCATTAAAGTATCACATGTATTGATATTGTAGAATTCATTTAAAGAACATTTATTCTTCTTTTTTTCATAATTGCACATGCATTAATCAAGCCTAAGCCATTAACATCCGACCTCGATTTCAAATAGTGTAAGCACTTCATAGTGGTTCCACAATATTGTGATCAATTTATGTCATTGCTGCTTTAATGCTCAATATTGTGTTATATTTTGATTCAACTTTTGAAAAAGCATTTCCATTTTTTTTTTCAGAAAACAAAGAAATAGCTAGCCTTTTGAACTCTATGTGCATAGACAACAATTTAGCAGAAATGGATAAGATATATTCACATATATTGTTGATGATTAAAGCAAGATATATTTGATAAAGATGGAGAATAGTTTGAAATTTTCTTCATCAAGTTGGGATGAAATTTGCTGTAAGAGACACTGATATATTCATTAGGTATAGTCTGAAAAATACATAATGATATGATATTTCAGTGCCAAGTTCTCTGAGTTATGTTCCTAATTCATTGCTTGAATCTCTTGCAGAATTAGTGAAGAGTATTGATACACATATATGTGAGTACAATTTCATATAGAGGCCATCACTTATTCCTCCATTTAGCCTGTATATGGAAAGAATACAATTGTTTTTGGCAAAATATGAAGTTATGCCGGCTGATGTAGAATTGGAAATATGCAATTATGTTATTCTTTTATAATCACCGTGGAAATATTCAATTATTTTCTGCACTTTTTTTTTCTTTGGTTTATTTCAATAGCACTCAGTTATATTTGACCTGGAATGTTGTATAGAATTTTTTTTAGGAAGGAAATGATAGTAAATGTATAGTGTTGTTTTCTGAAACAGATTTGAGTGATAGTGTTATTCAATTTTAGCAAGTCTATGGTTTTTCCTTTAGTATTTCTTCGTGTAAGAAATTATGAGAGCTTCCTTGTGTAATTGTTTTAAGTGAGTGACGAAAGTATATTTTGATAAGAAAGTTTGCTTGAAGATTAATGGATATATGATTGAGATATATAATCATAGATTGATTATGATATGTTAAAATGACCATGCGATGTTGTTTTTTTTTTGGTTAAAAAAGTATTTGATTAGTTGAATTATCTTATGTTGAAAGGTTTTGCACTTTAGATCTAAGCAACAAAAAAAGGCCAGTGAATTAATGGCATATCATCTAATAAAGCTAAACACCCGATGATGTGAATTTGTTCAAAAATGCATAAGTCGAAAATTTCCCAGGAAAAGGTAAACGGCAGCTTCGTCATGCATAAATACAATTACCAATGAGAATAACTCTTCTAAAATGTATTAGTATTCTAAAATGTGTAACCATAGCCATTGGGAACTCTAACTGTCGATGCTGTTTACTCTTATATTATGGATGAATTTTTCTGTACAATATAAAATTTGTTTTGCTGACTACAATTGTTCCAACTCTCAAGACACATTGTATCTATCAAGAAAGTTGAAAGATTCTCAAACTACATCCTTCTACGCTCTGCAAGATCTGGGACAAATGATGCATCCTTGTAGACTGCTTGACATGGAAGTGGCAAAAAAATTGTTTCCTTCTCTTTTCTAATTTTATTTGTCTAAGAAGAGGGAAGCAAAATGAAGCATTCACCTTGTGGTTCATGAAAATGAAGGAAAAAGCCTTGGACAATATGAATCTAATTGGGGCATAACATAGCAATTATGAATGTAAATCAGTTAATATGAGACCTCTATCCTTGGTTGGTCACAATAAATATCTATTAACCACTACAAATGAAAATTAGGTCAAGTTCAGGACAAAAAACGAAAGGGAAAGGGGGGAGGAGGGCGGTAGAATACAATCACACTTGTTGTTCCCTTAGTAACATATAGAACAATCTAGACAAATGACCCACAATAGATCCCAAATACAGAAGCTACTATGAAGGATAGCATGGAACACCTCAATGCCTGAATAAGTTATTGAATCTCTTGTCAAGTAAAATACGGCAACATGGCATGGCCAAAAGCCATACAATGGACAGCCAGATATTCCTGCAATTGCTTCATTTATAACAATAACACTGCAGCTCCAACATGATCAGGCTACAATATTTAGATATTCATAAGCTTTAGCATGACAAAAGCCATTTGGTCACTCTTCAGAGGTTAGTTTTCCCAAATTAAAAAAAGCCCAAATGCAACTAAAATGAAGAATATTGCTTATATGAAGGTCCATTTTTTTTATATACTCATACTGACATTTGAATTAGAAATAGCAAGCACACAAGTCAATCCGGTACATAAAAACCATAAAAACAGAAAAAATAATCCAGTAACAGATACTACTAGAAAAATGCACTTTAGCGACGGAAATTAGCGACGATTTTGTTACCGTCGCTAATTTGCGACGGAATAACGACAGCAAGTAAAAATTTTTAATTTAAATTTATTTTTTTTAAATTTGTCAGAAGCCGTAGCGAATCCCTCACTAATTGGCGAGGGATTAGCTACGACTTATCGTTCATCGCTAATTAGCGAAGGATTAACTACTACGTACGTAATTAACACTAATACTAATTAATTATTCGAATGTCATAGTTAATCCCTCACTAATTAGTAAGTGATTAGCTACGACGTACGTAATTAACACTATACTAATTAATTGTTCAAATGTCGTAGCTAATCTAATACTAAATTAATTGTGAGGAATTAATTACGAATATGATGAAATTATGCCTTCCTCAGATTAACGCAATGATAAAATTAACCAAAGAGTTCACTCGCATTTGTTTATCGTATTCGCCAAACTCTCGACATGCTGTATCAATTCTTACTTCATCTGTATCAACTCCTCTTAAGACATGAAAACAGCTTAGTCTCTTTAATTCTCCTCTCATTTCATGTCTCTTGTTTCGCTCGTTTCTCTCAATATCATTTGGATACTTTCTTCTAAGTTTTTCATTTCTATCATTTTTTCTTATTAAATAAAGATTTAGCCTTATATTTCAGAAGAAATAAAAAAAGAAATGATCACCTCCTCACACAATATAGGACTTGAATGGGAGATCGAAGTGATGCCTCCGTGATCACATAAAATAACAGGAAAAAAAGAAATGAAAATAAATAACTAAAATAATTATAAAATTTAGCTCATTTAATAATTTTTGTAAACATATACATTCCTGAACGGGGACATAAACATCATTTCTGCCTTCTATTCCAATCTTTTTCTCATATAAAATTTTGAGAGAATCAATTGATCACTTCAGCTCTATAGCTAAATGCGTCCCCAAATCCTTCAATTCTTGGCCCAGCCCTTCATTCGCCAATTGCAGCCTGTTCAATTCTTCTATCAAAACTCCATCGACGTTTCCCTTGACTTCTCCGTTCATATAGTGCTTGAATTCTTCCAAGTGGCCTTCACATGGTCAACTTCTCTTCTACAACAGATCCATCCATCGGCATTCTAACGCCAAGAACGTAGTTCCAACCGTCCCAGCCGCGAAAAACAAAGCAAGGAGCATCCGTACGCAGCTATCGCCGTAAGATTACAATGGAGCACTATTAGTATTGCTTTAAGCAATATATCAGCATCACGACAACTATAATGATGCATTCCTTATCATGTATCATATCCTCTTAAAGCTTTGTTTGGTTCGTGAAAGGGAAAGGAGAGGGGGAAAGATACTTTTACTTCTCTCAGTTGAAAGTAATCATATTTATTTTTATTTTATTTGATATAAATAAAAAGAAATAAATGATCAATACTTACTTTTCTTTGATTCTATTGAAAAGTAAAAGAGAAATGGAAGGTATTTTATCAAATTTATTATTATATTCATATTAGTAGAGAAGTAAATTAATTTATTTTTATTTATTTGATATGACTGAGAGTGAAATAAATAATTGTATTATAAAATTGATGTGAGTTTTTATTTATTAGACAAATCTTTAGTAATTTATTAGTCAATATAATAATATTTTAAAAAATAATATTAGATTAATAAAAAATATTTTGCTTTATTACTAGAAAGAATGGTGAAAAATGATAGAGAGTATAATAATAGTGAAAGAAATTTAGAATAAAATATAGAAATTAAATAATTGGAAAAAAATAAAAGAAAAAGATAAAAATTTCAATAAGTAAAAAAATGAAAAAGTTAGAAAAACCTAAGATCATTTAGTCTTTATAATGGAAGGACTGATGCAATCCTTCCAAGATGAGAGGAACCAAAAATCTGATATGGAGGGAAAAGAAAATACCTCTATATTTACTTCTCCTTCTCATTATCAAACAAAGTAAATATTTACTTTCATTTCAAATTTATTTCCTTTCTTTTTTTTTTTCACTTATCACAAACCAAACAAAGGCAAAATACGTGTACTTTGGCAACCTTGACGGCATCAGTCAGAAACACCACAATGAAGGCATAGCCAGCACGGTTCTTTATTTATCTTCTTTGATTGTTCTAAATTTAGTTTGAACAAACATGATAGGTTTTATAGAATTTGTAATACTCTTTAAAAATAAAAAAATGAGTTGTTTATATGTTACATGGAGTTGAGCCTAAACTAATAAAATTATCTAGTATCAAACACATGCTAAATTACAAATTATCTAAATTTGAATAAATCGGGTTATAAATTGGCCTAATATAAGCAATCAAGATACCTTTCTACACCCTTCTTCTCTCTCTCTTCTCTCTAGTCTATCTTCCAATCATCCTTTTTAGTTAAGTTTTCCGATCTACGGTCTTTTTCCTTTTTATTTATTATACTTTTTCTTATTAGGTCGTTGCTCGTACAATGTACGGAAGAAATATATTTATTTTTTTTAAAATTATAAATACATAGAATTTTTGTTTCAAATTAAATACTCACCCAGTCTTCTTTACTTTCATTTCTATATACCATCCACAGTCTTGTTCACTGTCATTTTAGAGGGTTTGATCTGTTTAAGATACAGTTTTGGAGGAAAACTATGGTAAAGGTGAAAATAGTACTCCTCTGCAAAGGCATCACGCTTCGTTGTCTGGGTATGTAGTATATTAGTAACATGGTCATTCTACCAAATAAGCTGCTAGCAGTAGGATTGCTCATTCTAACACCAGCCAAATGTTAACTTTTATGCATATGTAATGCTTTTGGTGGTTATACTCCTGTTGCGTTATTGACCCTCATTTTTGTAAATTAACATGTATCTTACCTGAAACTTGATTCACTGTATTAGATGTTTAGTTTTAAAGGTTGTAAATAAGTATGAATAATCGTATGTTCTATAAAGTGTCATTGAACAAAGGCAAATCCAATTGTCATTAATTTGCATATGCATAAATTTAGCCTTTCAAGTCATGATGCAATCAAAAGTCATAAGATTACAAAGCACCATTCATTCATCACCTGCTGTCAGGCCCTTCGAGCAAAAAGATTGACGCTGCTGCTATGTAATTTGAGGCGTCATTTGCAATTGATGAGGCTACAAGTATTCTAAAGTGTCTTCGACTATTGTCCAAAAACCCAATATATTCATTTCAAAACTACCCCCGCGTTCTAATGTTCAACATACACCCAATATATTTTGAAGGCATAAGCCCGTTAAACATTCATTTTACTTAATAGCATTGGCAAATAAAGCAACTATATTAGCAGTGTATTGGAACTATATCCATTTTCTTTATAAAAGAATATTTTAAATAATTATATTAATAATAAAATTTAACACGATAATATATATGTTTCACAATGTGAGTCGTTTTAGATTTAAATTTTTTTTCACACTATAAGTTATTTTACAAAATTTTATAAAAAATCATTATTTTTTCCAATTCTACCCCTCGCTGAAATCTTTCTCTTTTTATTAATCATGACTTAAACTTTTTTCAATTATCAAAGTAAATAAAGATTTAATTATGAATATTTTTAAATTTTTAATTTTAAAATTATCTAAAATTTATAGACTATTTATTCATGTACATAAATCTAAAACGACTTATATTGTGAAATAAAGGTAATAACATATTTAAAATTTTGTATGTGTAATATTTATTTATAAATTTTATTAAACAATAAAAAATTTTAAATTATATTTAAACAATAAGCTAAATTTTGGCGTTAAATGTCAAGTTGTACCATTGTAAGTCCAATAGTGCCTTGCTAAGTCAAAAAGAATTTGTTTGAAATGAATTTTGTTAAAAATTATTAAATATGTAGAATTATGCAAAATTCAAGAGAGAAAACATGATATATTATAAATAAATGATAGCTTTGGAAAAACAAAAAATATATCAAATAACAATATTTTTGAATTAAAATAAAATTTTAATTTAAAATAAGAATAAAAAATTATCGTACAAATAAAACTTTCATGGAAAGAGAAAAGGAAAAAAATTCACTTTGTCATTTCAAATATAATCAAAATCTCTCATTATCATTTAAATTTTATTTTGCATCTAATTGACATTTGAATTATAATTTTTTTTTTCACATTGCCATCCAAACACCTCTAATCTTTAAATAAAGTTAATTAATATAGTAAATTAAATATAAAACAGTATAAATTTATCACATAATCAACTTAAAAAATAAAAGACTAAATTATCTATAAAATTAAATTTAAAAAATAGAAAATAGAATATAATTAAATTAATTTAGTCTTTTTGTTATTTAAATTAGTTAGATGAAAATTTTATATTATTTTATATTTAATTTATTATATTAATTAACTTAATTTAAGAGTTCGAGATGCTCGGATGGTAATGTGGAAAAAAATTATAATTCAGATGATAATTAAATTTAAAATAAAATTTAGATAATAATATGAGATTTTGAATATAATTTAAATGACAAAAGTGAATTTTTTCTAAAAGAAAATGTAGTCTCCTTATCCTTTTCACAAACGAAACCAAGACTTAGTGGGGAAGAGGAACGTGTCACAACAAAAACATGCAGAAAATAAAATGGAAGGAAAAAATAAAAACAAGGAAACCAATTTCCAAATCAATGTCGGTGTCGGCCGAGCTAACAAGCACAACTCCCTCGATAGCACACACAAAAGAAACACAAATTAAGAGCGATCCGCGTGAATTAAAAAGTACCCAATCAGAATCATCCTTTTCAATATGACAACCAATAGGAAGCGAGCACAAGGACCACAGACTTCTTCAAATCTGTCCGACTCCCTGTTACGTGAGGAAGCCGTTACCTATGAACCGACCTAACCTGCCTCTCTCCGTACTCTATATATACATTTTGATTCTTCTTTGTTTCACAAGGTATCGTATCAATTCTCAAGTTTCTTGTCGGCAGGCTTTCCTTCTCTCGAGCGCTACTGATTCTGGTGTAATTTATAGCTGAGATATGGCCCGAACGAAGCAGACTGCTCGTAAATCAACCGGTGGAAAGGCTCCGAGAAAGCAGCTGGCCACCAAGGCTGCGAGAAAGTCAGCTCCCACCACAGGCGGAGTTAAGAAGCCCCACCGTTATCGCCCTGGAACCGTGGCTCTTCGTGAGATTCGCAAATACCAGAAGAGCACTGAGCTTCTCATCCGCAAGCTGCCTTTCCAGCGATTGGTCCGCGAGATCGCTCAGGATTTCAAGACTGATTTGAGGTTTCAGAGTCACGCCGTCCTCGCTCTCCAGGAGGCTGCCGAGGCTTATCTCGTGGGTCTGTTTGAAGACACAAATTTGTGTGCCATCCATGCCAAGAGGGTAACAATCATGCCCAAGGATATTCAGCTTGCCAGGCGAATTCGTGGAGAACGTGCTTAAGCGATCGAGATATAGATTAGGGTTTAATTTCATATAGGATTATTCTTATTTTTTCAGGTCATGACAAGCTTAAAACTTTTTAAGCCGTGTTCTTGAAAGTTGAAACCCCTACATAGTTTTTTATTTTAGATAGGTTTCTGAGATGTAAATTCATATGCTATTTCAGTTTAATGCGATTATATTTGTGATCTGACATATGTGTTTGATTAATTGGGTGGTGTTTGCACTTTGACTTGGGTTATTCTGAATTGCCAATGGCGTCGGATGCGTTGAATCCGATGCGGCTTAGGATTTCCTGAGACCATTTCCGAGAACCACTGGTGTTGGTGAACGGATGGTGGAAGATTGAAAGCCAAAAATTTTACGTGGGCTCTATTTTTCTGGAGGGCCTTAATTATTGAACAAAACAAAACCCAAAAATGTGGCCCAGAAGCTCCATGACGGCAAAATTATGGTTGGACATTTGACAGTTGAGTGATCCAATTCTGTCTTGTTTAGATGGATGGGCGGTAGGAGGATCCATAACCAATGGGTTGGGCTGCTTTCTTGTAATGGGCAGGTTTTCAATTGGTAACCCACAAATTATATAGTACAAAATAGTACAACGGTACTATATAAAGAGGGAAAAAAAAGAGGGTGGATCGGAGAGGCCCTAAATAGCACCCAAACGTTTTCCTTTTAAAACTTGAAACTTTTTGTTTGTTCCGACTAACGTGGTTCGTTGGCTATCCGTTTCTTGTGAGTTGCTTAGGCCTTTGATGTGTTGCAATTATTTGGAAACCATTTATTCGTCTCTGCAAGAACAAGGTAGGCATTGTCTGAAAAATTCACGCACTTTCTCAAATAATAAATTATTCTCTGCTTCACAATCCAACATACCTGAAATCTCTAGGACCAAACTATTGTTGGTACTTGAATTCCTCCATGGAGCGGCTTTTAAGTACATCATGAATCTTTCGGGTGCCATTCACACACCTCTCCACATCACCAGGATTTCGGAAGTAATTAAACCTTACTATTGGGTTCACCTTAACATCAGTTGATGCTAGTCTGAGAGAACCAGCAGAAAGGGGGCCAACAATCTTCTCCATCAGGGTTGCCACAGTAAAATATACCGAGAGGGAGAACTCCTAACAAAAGCACCGTAAGACGGGGCAGAAAAAGGTGTGACATTTGAGGCTGCTTCAAGATAAGCTCCTGAATTGGTAATTCCTACCACTTGTATCAAGGAGTGATCAAGCGGCATTGACGGCACAATAGAAATGGAATTTTAGGATTATCGTAAAGGAACTGGCCCATGGTGACAAGACACTGGAATTCTTCGTGCACAAAAATCAAAAATTAAGAGTTTTAAATTTAAAATTAAAATTTAAAAATTATCTATTTTAATAATCGGAAAGAATTAGATCATAATTAATGGAAAAAAAATTATAGGGAGGAATAGAGTTGAAAAAAAGTAATATATGTTTATAAAACTTTATAAAATGAACTATATTGTGAAAAAAAATTTCAAATGCAAAACGATTTATATTGTAAAACGGGTATAGTAATAAAGAAAAATTTATACTCTTTTTTAAATAATAAGGAATAAAGAAAACTCTCCACTCAGTTGTATTCTAAATTATTTAATCTGGAATAATATGTTGTTGACCTTCCAAGCCCAATCTTGAGGTGAGGACAAAATGGGCTCACGGTTACTGGCATTATTTTCAATGCCACTGTTTCACATTCTTTCTTTCCCAAATGGCCATAAAGTTCCAAAGCACCGCAAAACTCAAAATGCCCAACTGGTAGCATAGCATCGGTCAAAATACACAGGTTTATCTCCGTCTAGTAGGTCCTTCCCTCTTCACGTGATCAGTCCATTCCTGACCAAAGAAATGGGCTTCATGTGGTCAGAATTTACAAACAAATATGTCTGAGGACAAACTAAACTGTCATTCTACCCTTCGCATTAATTTGTGTAATAGGCTAAGTGGATTGGAATTTTTTAATTTAATTTAAGTATATTATTTTTTTATTAAAATTCATCTTAATCTAATTTTATGAATATTTATCTACTTATATCCTTGGCTTTGAATACTAACTCGAGTGAAAGATTGTCTATTAATTCATTAAAAATAAAAATCAATTAAAGAGTATATTTAATTAAGGTGAAAAAAAAGAATGATATAGATTTAGAAGTAAATAGATAATTTATATCATTTTGGTCATAAAAGAAAAATAAATGAGAAGTAAATTTGGAGGGACTATTTTCTCTTTACATTAAAAAAAATAACTTGTTTAAATATGAATAGATTAAGATATAAATTAAAATAGTATTAATTAATTAATTTACTTTAACTCTAATCAAATAAAATTAAAGTAAATTATATTTATTTTTTGGTTTTCCTCTTCTTCCCCTTCCCTTTCTCCTCTCCCTCTTCATTTGCGATTCAAACATAGGGTAAGTAATTCTCAATTTTGGAGAATTATTTTCAATTCCTGATACTCACAAAATATCACGTTTAGCCAGCGATGACCTCAAGTGTTTTTTTTTTTCAAAATTCAAAATTATTTCTTAATTTAAATCAATTTTTTCAAAACAAGTTACTGTTCCAATATATCCTAAATATAGTTATACGTATTATAAAATTAGGGTAGTGTTAGAATAAAATCTTCACACTACACACTAATAAAACTCTAACTATTTTGTACAAGAATTTCTCTCTTTCTTTTCTCTCACAATTTTCTCTAATCTTTCTTTCACTAATCTTTCTTTCACAAAAAAATGGTGTATTACAAGTTTAGAGAATAGCTCTATTTATAGAGCTCTAATTAGTGGATTACATCATGGCATACATCATCTTCCACTAATCTTAATTAGTGGTGTCTCCACTAAATGGTGGACATCCATAAAAATCTTCTAATAATTCACATAAATTCATAATTAGTGGAGCCTCCACTAATTAATAAAGATTTCAATAATTCATAATACTCCCCCTTGGATGTCCATCCATTACATAAAGAATATGCATCGTTAAAACCTTACTAGATAAAAACCCAGTGGGAAAAAAAAATCTAGTGAAGGAAAAAGAGTACACTATTCTATATGTCTATTTATTACTCCCCCTGATGAGATGATTCCTTTAAATCTTTAAACCGACGCATACCGATTTTATATCTCAACTTTTCAAATGTTGCGATCGGTAAAGTCTTCGTGAAAATATCTCGCGAGGTTATCACATGACCGAATTTGTAGCACATCAATTTCACCTTTCTTCCGGAGTTCATGAGTAAAGAAGAATTTTGGTGAAATATGTTTTGTCCGATCTCCTTTAATATATCCTCCTCGTAATTGAGCTATGCAAGCTGCATTGTCTTCATAAAGAGGAGTTGGAATACCTTTGATTGATGATAATCCACAACTTTCTCGGATATAATGAATCATGGATCTTAGCCATACACATTCTCGACTTGCTTCATGAATGGCTATAATTTCAAAGATGATTTGAAGAAGTAGTCGCTATAGATTGTTTCGTAGAACGCCATGATATAGCAAGTATTTCCACATGTAAATAGATAGCCCGTTTGAGAACGTGTTTTATGTGGATCGATAAATAACCAAAGATCTCGCATAACCTATCAATGTTGGACTGGTTTTATTTGAATAAAATAATCCGAGATCAATTGTACCTTGGAGATATCGAAGGACTTGTTTAATTCCATTCCAATGTCGTCGTGTTGGTGAAGAACTAAATCTTGCTAATAAATTGACAAAGAAAAGCAATATCGTGTCGTGTATTATTAGCAAGATACATCAATGCACCAATTGCACCGAGATATGGTACTTCAGACCAAGGAGTTCTTCATCATTTTCTTGAGGTCGGAAAGGATCTTTATCCACATTTAATGATCGCACGATCATTGGAATACTCAATGGATGTGCTTTGTCCATGTAAAATCTTTTAGCACTTTTGTCTGTATATGTTGATTGATGAATAAATGTTCCACTCTCCAAATGTTCAATTTGTAAACCAAGGCAAAATTTGGTTTTACCAAAATCCTTGATTTCGAATTCTCTTTTAAATAATCAATTGTTTCTTGGAGCTCTTCAGAGTTCCAATAAGATTAATATCATCAACATATATAGCTAATATCACAAATTTAGAACCAGATTTCTTAATAAAAACGCATGGACATACCTGGTCATTTTTAAATCCCGCTTTCAATAAATATTCACTAAGACGTGTAAACCACATGCGCCCGCATTGCTTCAGTGCCATATAATGATTTCTGCAACTTGATGGAGTAATTTTCACGAGGATAATGTTTATATGCTTCGTGCATATGAAATCCTTCGGGATTTTCATGTAAACATCATTTTCTAAATTTCCATACAAGTAAGCAAAGTGACAACATCTAATAGGCGCATATCTATCTTTTCATGTACCGCCAAACCGATAAGATATCTGAGTGTAATAGCATCAACAACAGGAGAATAAGTTTCATCATAATCAATACCCGGTCTTTGTGAAAAACCTCGGGCTACTAATCGCGCTTTATATCGAACGATTTCACTCTTTTCATTGCGCTTTCGCACAAATATCCATTTGTAGCCAACATGTTTTATACCTTCCGGTGTTCGGACCGCAGTCCGAAGACTTCACGTTTTGCCGTTGCATTTAACTCCGATTGAATCGCATCTTTCCATTGCAACCAATCTTTTCTATGCCGACATTCATCAATCGATATTGGTTCAGGATCATCATTATCCCGTGTAACATCAAGAGATATATTGTATGCAAATATATTATCAATAACAGCTTTCTATCCGATTCCAACTTCTACCTGAAGTGGTATAATTGATAGAAATTTCAGTGTTACTTTCATCAACTTCTCGGTTCTTTGTCATCGCTTCTCTCTTGGTCTTTATCATTCTTTTCTTCAATATGATCTTCTCGGATCATTTAATCCTCTTTTCTTTCGAGGATTTTTATCTTTAGAACCAAGAGGTCGGCCACGCTTCCGGCGTGTTTTTGACTCAAGCAACTATAGGTATAATATTTTGTTCTCGCTGGAACTTCAATTCGAATAGGAGCATTTATAGTCGGAATATGCGATTTTGTAACTCTTCTCGGAGTCAACAAAAGCGTCTCGGCATTTGATTTGCAATGCTTTGCAAATGAATTATCTTTTGAACTTCAAGTTCACATGCGCTTGTGCGCGGATCAAGATAATTTAATGATGTTGTCCAAGCAAGATCCTTTTTATGCCGTTTTGGTTCTCCCCTAATTTAGGGAATAATGATTCATCAAAATGACAATCAGCAAATCTTGCCGTGAATACATCTCCCGTCGTGGGTTCAACATACCCGATAATAGAGGGAGAATCATATCCAACGTATATCCCCTTTCTTCTTTGAGGACCCATCTTTGTACGTTGGTTTGGTGCAATTGGAATATATACAACACACCCAAAAATTCTTAAATGAGCAATATTTGGTTCTCGACCCAAAAGCCAATTGCAAAGGAGAGAATTTATGATAACTAGTCGGTCTTATACGTACAAGTGTTGCAAAGATGTAGAATAGCATGTCCCCATGCAGATGTTGGGAGATTTGTTTTCATTAATAATGGTCTAGCAATTAATTGTAATCGTTTAATCAAAGATTCAAGAAGACCATTCTCGTGTGTGAACATGAGCTACAGGATGTTCAACATTAATCCCAATTGACATGCAATATGCATCAAAAGCATGTGATGAAAATTCACCAAAGCATTATCCAAACGGATATTTTTAATGTGATGGTCCGGAAATTGTGCTCGTAATTTAATTATTTGAGCAAGTAATCTCGCAAACGCCAGAGTTGCGAGTAGATAATAAACATACATGTGACCATCGGGATGATGCATCAATTAAGACCATAAAATATTTGAACGGTCCACATGGTGGATCAATAGGTCCACAAATATCTCCGTGAATCTGTCTCGAGAAATGTAGGACTTTCAACTCCTACTTTTACCGGTGATGGTTTAACAATTAATTTTCCTAGGGAACATGCAAGACATGCGAATTTTTCTCGATGTTAATATCCTTTTATTTTTTAAAGGATGACCATGTGTATTCTCAATGATTCTTCTCATCATGGTAGATCCCGATGACCCAACCGGTCATGCCAAATGCTAAAAGTAATAGGATCAAGAAACTTCGGTTTACTAGATGATGAATTTCAATTGTACGTATTTTTACAAAATATAGACCAAGAGAAAAAGACGGCAGCTTTTCTAATACCGATTTCTTACCCAAATGCATTTGAGTAATAAAAAGATGCTCAATCCCATTTTCCTCATTTGTTTCAACATGATACCCATTTCTCGCGATATCTTTAAAACTCAATAAATTTCTTCCGGATTTTGAGGAAAATAGTGCCTTATCAATAATAATTGTTGTTCCTTTAGGCAACAATATACTAGCTCTTCCTGAGCCCTCAATTACATTTGCACTACCGTTTATCGTATAAATATTTATTTCTCCCATTTTGAGATCGAAAAATATTTCTCATTTTTTAGTATGGTGTGTGTAGTTCCACTATCAATAATGCATACATCATCATTAATAACAACCTATCCGAACACAAATATATATATGTAAACGTAAATATTATTAGAATAGAATGAAAATGAAAATACAAAAATATCGTGGTGAGGCTTTAGTTCTTTTGGACACCGCCATCACCAATTAAATGGTCTATCCTACCGTCTGGGTGTTCAAAAATCCGATACATCCATATGAGTAATATTGATATTAAGATCTTCAGGATCACTATCGTCATCCTCAAGCATTATTTATTGGATGTTGAGAAAAATTTGCTTCCACATTTTTATTTTTCAATGAAGCTTGATACAATTCAACTAAATGCTTAGCCGTACGACGCTTTCGTGACCAATGACCTTTCATGCCACATCTATAACATATATCCTCATGCTTTTCTTCAATTTCTTTTTCTTTTCCCTTTTGATCTTTTCTCTGCTCCACTTCGTGGCCAGTATTTCTCACGCTTGATTATAATTGTGATAAGGGAAATATCGAGCGTGTCTACGGCCATAACCACGACCACGGCCACGGCCACGGCCACGACCACGACTATAACGATGGCTTCTGCTGGAGCCAACAAGCATTCACTTCGGGAGTGCCGTAGAGCCGCTTGGTCCGGCTTCATGATTTCTCAATAATAACTCATTATTTTTCTCTCGCAATGAGGAGGGCAGTAATTAAATCAGTAAATTTTGTATACCCCTTTTCTCGATATTGTTGTCGCAGGACAATATTCGAGGCATAAAAGGTGGAGAATGTCTTCTCCAACATATCTTCATCGCTCACTTTTTCTCCGCATAATTTTAATTGAGATGTAATTTTATACATTGCGGAGCTATATTCATTCACGGTTTTAAAATCTTGCAACCTCGAGTGCAACCATTCATACCGTGCAATAGGTAGTACGACCATCTTCGAGTGGTCAAATCTTTCTTTTAAATTTACCCACAGTGCCATATGGATCTTTTTCGGTAAGATATTCCATTTTCAAATTTTCATCGAGATGACGACGAATAAATATCAAAGCTTTAGCCTTGTGTTGTGCGGATGCACTATTATTTGCTTGAATAGTTTCACTAAGGCCTTCGACATTTAGATGCATTTCGCATCGAGAACCCATGACATATAATTTTTTCCGTAAATATCAAGGGTTACAAATTCGAGTTTCGCGATGTTAGCCATAGAGATCAATAAATGCGTACTGTCTTCTGGCTTTGGTAACGGCGTAAACTCGTGCTTAGTCTTCCGGCTTTTGTACCGGTAGAGACTCGTGCTGATAACGTGTTATAAAATTAGGGTAGTGTTAGAATAAAATCTTCACACTACACACTAATAAAACTCTAACTATTTTGCACAAAAATTTCTCTCTTTCTTTTCTCTCACAATTTTTCTCTAATCTTTCTTTCACTAATCTTTCTTTCACAAAAAAATGGTGTATTACAAGTTTAGAGAATAGCTCTATTTATAGAGCTCTAATTAGTGGATTACATCATGGCATACATCATCTTCCACTAATCTTAATTAGTGGTGTCTCCACTAAATGGTGGACATCCATAAAAATCTTCTAATAATTCACATAAATTCATAATTAGTGGAGCCTCTACTAATTAATAAAGATTTCAATAATTCATAATAATACGATTTTTTTTTTCTTTAAGTGCATTTTTACCAATTAAATTACTATCTCTTTGACAGATTGTGGATTAAGCCTGTGAACTTTCGGGATAATATTGTGGACGCTATTACATTATGCTTAGCAAATGCCAGAACATGCACAGACCAGCCCGTGAAGCTTTGAAATCCCACTCATTGATTGATGATCCGTGAGTCCGTGACATGCTGAACAAAGCCGCCGTTCCAGTTCTACATATCCCAGAGAGATCTAATTAACACGTCAATTTCCACACAATGACAAAAATTTTTGCTTGGCTTTGCCGGCTTCACCATTCTTACTTGCACGGCGTATGCATACCGTAGAACATGGATTTGATCGAAATCTTGAATGTCTCAGTGCCATCAGAGTTGTTCTAAACATCCATGTCTTTTCTTTTTGAGTGCAGTAAGCAAATATACATCTTTCTCTCGACTCTTATGGTTACGACAAGGATTGTCCTAATATCCATCCAAAACATGCTAAACAAAAGGTCATCTAAGTCTTAGTATGTAAATTTCAGGGTTTATGTCTTTATGATACTGCTTCTATGAGAAACGTTCTATCACGATATCACAAACGTCTTTATCATTTTTGTTCTATTTCGTATAATATTATATACAAATTTACATTTTGTTACTAAGCCTTATGCCTCAAGGACGCATGATACTTCTTCTTTGCTCTTTTTTGAGTGCAGAGAGGAAATGAACATCAAAAGATGCTATATGCGACTTTTTTTTTTTTTCTCTCTTTCTCTCTTCTCTTACTCCTCTCGTGGCTTGGGATTTGGAATCTAATGTTGACGTAGAGAAGAAAATAAAATAAAAACCAATATTGAAACTAGAGAATGATCCGGCAATTGACAGGGAATACGTATACGTGTCTGTGTCAGTTTCAATTCATTCAAAGCTGTCCCTTCATTTCAATAACTTGGCATGAATCCACGCTCGCCATGGAAGCTGGAGACGTAGAAATTCTGAGTATTTTTCACATGTCAGACGAGGGGCATAGGGGCTTCCGTTCAACATCAACTAGCGTTACGTAATGAACAGTTTGCAGAATGGTCCTGACTGCAGATGAAGCTCTACAAATAATACAAATATCATTAAACAAGAATCTAGTAGGAGTTATTGGAATGATATCATTAATATAAATTGGAATCTCTAAGGAACTTGCCAAGAGAGGAGTACTAAAAGACCCCAGAAAAATTAAAAGACACGTGCGATCGATATTCAGAGTATCAAGGGAAGTACAAAATAGAGAACCAAAAAGAAAAATTATTGGATCAAATTGGACCTTTTTTTTAATCGTAATTTTTTGGTTTTTATTTTGACATGAAAAATGACCTTACTCTTCTGCACCAATCAATTGTAAGCGTCCAAACTGTACAAGGAATTCAAGACAGTTTTCCAGACAAGGAAGATTAAGAAAGAAGTTAACACCGTCGGCATTCAAACCTCTCTCTTACCATGTCGCACATAACTTATTTAATGTGATTGTGTAATTTATAAATTAATATATGAAAGTGGAGTTCATCCATTCAATCACTAGTAATAAAGTATCAATTTTAGTGACTAGAAATTTACAACTTTCTATGCTCGTAATGGATTAGGTTCACCTAATTTCCACTGAGAGAGTTAGTAAATGTGTGGTAAAAAAAAATGATAGTAAATGTGTGGTAAAAAAAAAAAAAAATGATACGATTTTTTGCACATAAGTACTTTCATAATTAATATCAAATGTCAATTGCGTATTGGGTTTGAGGTACAAAATTTTCTAAAATTTTCTTATACTTTTTTTTAACAGGTTTCTAAAAGTACTGTCACGTTAATAAATTACTTGGAATAAAACAATTAATTGGAGTGAGTATAGAGACAGACCTTTATTATAAAATGAAAATCATCCAATTAATTAGCAATCTAATCAACCAGAATTACAATGTAATTACCAATCACGTATTCTCTGCTCATTGATAAATATGCATCTCGCCTAATCACTCAAGTACTGATTGATGTTCTCCTTTAAAAAAAAAAAATCTTTAAAGAAATAGTTACAAATTTAATAAATCCAAATTGTGTGGACAGTCTAGATGGGGTAGAGCCTTTTTTGACCAAGTGTTCTTTTTTTTTTTTTTTTACTGGAGATGGACCCAAATGCCCTCGCTTGGAATATCTTGGTGCACCACGAACAAAAGGTAGTACCCTGATGGGGCTAGGTTAGCTGTACTAGGTGCCATCACTGCCACTTGATACATTGATTTTCCAACGATTTTCACATTGGCCCCACCAAGTACCAACAATCTTTGGTTCATAGAAAATGAATGTGTATTAAAAGATGGTGCGACCATTGTCACCGTGACCAAATCACCCTTTAGCAAGCCCGTAATTGAAAATCGAATAGCTAACCGTTGACTGTATCCGATTTGAGTTTGTGAACCGGGTGAAATGATTTTTGGGCGAAGATTCTGAACCGGTTGATCTAAATAAGACGGCGAGAAGGCTTCCAATCTCAATTCTGTCGGGTAAAGAACTCCGGTAAAATTGTAAAAAGTGTGAGGATTGCTACCACCGACAAGAACACGACCATCACGAAGTAAAATAGCAGTTGAGTGATACACTCTTGGAATGTTGGATGGGTTTTGTATCTCGAACCGGGACTCGGTCGGATTATCGGGCCGGTAAATGACCGGGTTGAGAACTGGGTTCCGGCCGTACTCCCACCCAGCGGTTCCGGCTGAGACCCCATTAATAATCAAAACGTTACCATTTGGTAGTAATAGCATGTCGCCCATGACTCTAGCCATGGGCATGGTTTCCATGACCCATTGAGGATTTTGGTCGGTTATTCTAATTCTCCCGCAGGTATTCAATGCTCCCATAAAATTACCCCCTTTTGCGCCAATGTAAGCGCCCATTGGTGCTCCGCCACAGACCAAAACCTCTGCCGGGGTAGCTGCTCCTTGGAGGTTCTTGAGTGGTAAGAGGACTGCAGAACCTGTACTAGGATAGCATCTGGGATCACCACCAGGCATTTGTGGATAGGTTTTCACCACGGCGTCCTTTGTATAATCGAACAAAATAGCTCGATTGTTTGCGAAAACGAATAAATTTCCATCTGGGTGTAGAAACACAAATGGATACAAGTTGTTCTCAACGTTGGGATCATTGGTTTGAACCAGAAATGGAAAATTGAAGGCTCTGTTAGTCGACTCTGTCTTGGGATAAAACTCGTAATTGAATTGCCGGCGACCACCAATGATAATCTGTCTGCCATCCGGTAGAATATGATTGGTTGCATACCATCTTCTCTGCGATAAGCCTTCATTGATTTCTTGCCAGTCACACCCATCATTGCATGGTTTATAAACTCTGACGGCATGGTCGCCATCGTTAAATCCTCCAGTCTGGACGAATGTACCATCGGCCATGACAGCACCTGAGGAGCACCACACATCGGTGAGGATCATGAGAGGCCTTACAGAGTTCTTGGCAACATCGTATTCGACGGAATGTGCAGTGCAGTCAATTTTCAGAACTTTCTCATTAGGGTCTTTTCTGCATTTACCATCGGGCAGTGAAATGTTTGAAGGGCCATAATCAGTTCTATCATAGATGACCACTTTGTCATTATTGAGGAGTTGCATGTGCATGGCCGTAATGCCAATGCTTGACTGAAGTAGGTCCCATTTGCCTCCGGCAGCCGCCGTACGGCCCATCAGATTCCGGCGAGGAAGAAATGGCAGTAGCAGAAGCTGCCAGAGAAGAAAGGAAAGCATCACAGTTCGAGTCATGAGTTGTAGTGTTTGTGTTTTTTTGGACACTTTTCTGTGATTTTGAGAGGAGGAACGTTTTTGCCTTTTTGATCTGATTACGTGCGGTGAAGGCTTATGTTGGACTGATGTCTGAACGTGGAATCCTTAAATAAGCCCTCCGAAAGGCTTTTGGACTTATAGGATGGAAGGATGGATGGAGAATTGGCCTATGGTGCCACACTGTAACAAACGTGTATAATTGAAGAATATTTGGAGACAAACCAGCATTAGCTTTACTTGTTCATACAATCCTCTAACCATTTAATGCCTGATTTCTATCTCTCTGTCTTCCATTGATGCATTGATTTGTCAAGAAATTACATTTTGATATTTTCGGATAGTGAAATTTTGTTTCTTTAAATTACAATCACATCCATATTGAAGTTATTTTAACTAACAATAAAATCACGTTATTCTATAAAAATAATCAAAAGTATAATTTAATGAGGTGATACGGGTAAAAAGAAAACTTTAAAATAACGAGTGGGAAGAGAGACAGATGATATAGGTGAAAAAAGAGAGACATATGTAATTATTAGAGTGGTGTAATTAAATAAGTAGTGAGATTCAAATTAATGATACGAGAAAGATAATAAAATATTTCAAATGGTATAGTGAATATTTTAATCATTTTTATTATAAAATTTTACAATTCTTTAATATGCGTAATTTTTACAATTAGATCAGTTATTTGTGAACGGAAAGAGTATTATTTTTATACTAATTACAGTAATTAGTAGAAACATCACGATATACATGGATAATAGTGTATGTGAAAATCTATTGCTAAAAATGGTGGAATGATGGTATATTTGGTCGAACAAGTTCGTAGTGAAAAACATTTACAGTCATTCAATAATGGTAACTTGAACTTCATCTAATGAAAGCCTTAAACAAGCTGATAGAAAAGGAGACATACACTATATACCATTTTCTAGTAGTTTGATAAAATAATTCATGAATCTATTGCTAATTTGGAGTAAAAGAAGACTATATATTCTTGTTCTGTACATGTACGAAATGAATACTTTATGGTGAAGTTATATGACAATGTGCATTGTATAGTAAAAAGGAAGTTGGAATCTTTAAAGCTTAGAGTTTCCCTTAATACTTTATAAGAAAAGTGACACAAATAACTGAATTTCTTGGACTACATTTAAGCCTTAAACTAAAAGTAATCCTAAATTTGGATCCAATCTTATCTTTAATAAAATAAAAACTTAATTAGTTCAATTTATTTTTATCGGACAATAAATATTCAAAGTCCAGTTTATTTTCTCGTTTCTTAATGTATTTATTTTATTTTTCTTTAAATTTGGTAAGAGAAAGAGAATGTTTGTAATGTTTTGTTAGGAGGATGTGGAAGTCGCCACAGGGTGTTACCTTCTCTATTTTTAAATAATTTTTACTTTTGAAAATTATATATATTAAGAAAATTCTAATATTTATAAAATTTTAAAGAAAAAAAAAGATTAAAGTAAAGTTAGTTTTAAAATTAAAAATTAATTAAATATAATAAATATATTTAGGGAAAAAAATCCAAAAACTACAAGTATTTGCAAACAATAGTGGTATATTTCAAGAGGGGACACCCCTGTCACTGCATGCCAGCAAGAAATGTGTAATCCTCATCATGAGGCAGAAAGTTTCTCTCATAAATGCAGTTTTCATACACTGAAGAAATTGTATTCACAAAAAGGGCCAAAATAATGAAAAATATACCACCAAATTTTAAGAGTTTTCAAGTCTTTGCATTTAACTCCCACAGAAAAAGTTGGTATATTTCTCTAAGAATAACTTATTCCACCATACGGAATACCATTTATGACTCGGTTTAGATTTTTGGAATATTTAATTTATAGTTAAAGAATTTTATAAAAAAAAAATCTATTTTTAATCGGAGAGAAAGAAAATGGTACTACAATTTTACGGATTTTTTAATTTAACTACTATTGTCATACAACTACTTTTCACTACTAATGCAAATTCAGGCCACAAATTAAAGGGAAAAAGTACACCAGTAGTTAAGCTTATTCATGGCTTGACCTTGAAGTCTTCAAGACCCGACCCGAAAGGTGATTCAACAGGGTTTTTAAGGTTCAGTTTCGCAATTCATTAATTAGTACTCCCTCCCTTTTATATTACTTGACCTTTTAATTATTTACATACAAATTAAGAATATTAAAATTATTAAATATTTTTTAGTTATGTTTTAAATTTATTCTTAATAAATATAAGGATGAGTAATTATTTACGATATTTTTTACTCTCTCCATCCTTATTTATCTGTCACAACTAAAAAAAATTTATATCCCCTTTTATCGGTCACATTGAAGAAATTTACGTGTCATTAATATTAATTTTACTGCTATACCCTTATATTAAATAGTTTTGAAAAATAAAAGTATAATAACTTTGGAGAAAGTTGAGCAAATAAAGTAAAAAAAACAGTTATGAAAAACATTAAATTCAAGGGTACTTTTGGAATATATAAACAAAATTGTATGAATTTAAGAAACTAACTAATTTTTCTTAAACTGTATAAGATAGTTAACTGTGACAGATAAATAAGGACGAAGGAAGTATCTTTTTATTAAATATAATTTAATTAAACTTAAGGATAATATTAGAAAATATTAATCATTGATGTATAAAAATGTGTAAAGAGTCAAATATTATGAGTACAAAAATTAAAAGGCCAAATAATATAAAACGGATAATTTTTATATTTTTATATTTATTTTACTTTAAATTTAATCAACATCTCAACGTTTAATTTGTCCCAATCATACCATTTTAATCAACCAATTAAAACTAAAATTAACAGAAAATTTAGTCAATTCATTAAAAATTTAACAAAAAGTAGTCCAAATTAATCAACATTTAACATAAATTTTAATATAGATAGATAGGAATTTGAAACAAACAATATCAAATGGTCCTAAGATTTGGCTTAAAATTTGGACGGCAAAATAAATTTGCTCCTATAAATTAATAAGTCATTAGTTTGATGTTAACGTGATATATAACTCGATCATGATCTTTTCATGTAACAATTTATAATTTAATTATAATACTTAAATATTAAAATAACTAACTTCAAAATGAGGTGTATATTGTATGACATTCAAAGTCGTTTCATACTAAGTTATGAACCTCATTTTCTGCCACTTATCTATTTCTTGTCTCCACCAGGTCACCTTCTTTAAAAGGAAAAAAAAAAAAAATCATAATAGACGCAAAATGATTAAAACAAAAGATGGCGAATGGCGATCCCACAAGCTCCCCCAACGTTTGACTTTTTTTTTTTTTGGGGTACAATAAAGCTATCCAGCTCTACCCTCTTTTTCATACCTTATTAACTATGTTTCCCTTTTTTTCCCCATTAATTATCTATGATAGTTATTGATACCACAAGCAGCAAAACATTCTCATTAGTAAGACCAAGATCATACTTCCTTCCGTCCTAAAAAAAATTTCTATTTTTATTGTATCAAAATACTCTCTCCGTCTTTATTTATTTCTTATAATCGAAAAATTTTCGTATTCCTTTTTATTTGTCATATTAAAAAAATTTAAATACCATTAATATTAATTTTACTACTATACCTTTGTATTAAATAATTTTAAAAAATAAAAGTGTAATAACTTTAAAGAGAGAGTTGAGCAAACAAAGTAAGAAAATAGTTGTAATGAACATTAAATTCAAGGGTACTTTTGGAACATATAAACAAAGTTATATAAATTTAAGAAACTAACTAATTTTTCTTAAATTGTGTAAGGTAGTTAACTCTGACAGATAAATAGAAAAGAGAGATAGTACTTGTCAATTTTATAAATTAAGAATGCATTTATTTCGTATATTCATAATTTACCCCTCTTTCAATTACTTATTAAATATGCGTATTCCCAATCTAATTAATAAATATTTACTTTTATTCAGATATATAGTAGTCATTTTTTTATTAAAATTATATAAATTTTAGTAATTCCTTAATTTATGTGACATTTGTTAAAATGACATCTTTTTTAAGACGAGGGGAGTAATATGAATCCGGTTCGTGTATTCTTTTTTCTTCTCATCGAAGTTCTTTCAACACGATCGAATTTATGAAAGTATTATTTTAAAAAATTGTATTATACTATGTAATATAAGTTGTACGTAAAACATTTTAAAACGATTGGTTTACATAAATTCGGTCCATATAAAACTTTCTCTAAATAAGAGGTATAGGTTGCCAACGCGCCTCTCAAATTTCAAGCTTTGCTTTGAACTGAAATTGCGAAATTTAGATCCATTATCAGTAATAGAGTTCACGCACTAAAACAGAATTGCTTGCCGTGTCATTATTCTGCTAATAATAGAACGCTGATCTTCCTTGGATGCAGCATCGCTTTCGTTTTTAGGGACAGACCCATGTATATTGACTGGTTTAATTGTCCGCGTGTGAATAAAATTAGATCTGATCTCTATAATATTTTTATTTTTAATAATTTTTATTATTATTATAATATATAATTTTCTTTTTTTTAAGTCTCTAATTTTCTGTAGAGAATCATAATAGTAGAAAAATATCATTAGAAGCGATAATAATAAAAAAAAATTATTATTAAGAATGGAAATATTTAAACTCCAAAATAAGTTAATTTTCTTCTTATAATTTTTTTTAAAAATATATTATAATATATGTTTAAAGATTATTGTCATATATAGTCGAAAATTGATATTATTTCTATTATTCTTTATTAACTTTTTATATTATTTAAAAAAACAAAATTTCTTTATTCTTTAAACGTAAGTTTTCTAAGTCTTCTTCTTCTCTTCTTGCTTTCAATCTCTTTTGTTTATACGTAGCGTATATTTTTCCCCTACTAGCTAAAATTTCTAAATCCATCCTGTTGTTCCTGACAACTTTTAGAGTTGCTATTTTTGAGTTTCTTTGTTTTTTTATATATTTAAAAATTAAAATTTAATTTCCTGAATTACGAGTGGGTGAGGTACCTAACGGCCAATAATAGTTTTTTAATTTTTTTGAGCAAATAAAATAGGAAGCTTGTTGAGGAAAAATCCCGAAGATTGGGAGGTGGCTTGGGTGCCAAATATTCCTTAGTACTGCATGCAGAAAAGCCTGCTCCAAAGTGATCTTTCGGTGCCTGCTAAATGCCCATGACAATCTGGAAAGACAGAGAACTCCATAGATTAATTGCCAAGCCTGATAACTTAAGCATGGCATTTTGGTATCCATAGCTTTATTCTGTCCCTCCCATGGAACCATGACGATCTAAGATTTGTTGAGATATATATGTATGTATATGTGTGTGTTTATTTAAAAAGCTGACTTGAAACTTTTGAACATATAGAATGTTTATATTTCATTTGGTCTAGGATACATATGTAAATATGATGTGTAGTGAGGAAAGGAGCAAGAAATTAGAGTTGGGAGACATGTTATACTAAGAAATAATATTACAATTATTGAGAATTTTGTAAGAGACGAAATATAAAAATTTGAAATCTTTTCTAAGATAAATTACAATATGAGAAATAATTTGTACTTTTTTTTTTTTTTGGGTGCAAGGAAGCTGTCATTTAGAGAACAGGGAGAGATCTTCAAGAACCTGCATATGTTCTTTTCAGTTGCCAGAAAATAATTTGTTAATTGAAATGGATGGGGAATCTCTGGGTCCAAATCTTCTAGAAAACCTTATCCTACTTTGAAAACGATTTAATTTCTTCTTTTAACCTAAAAGTAAATCCATTTGATTAATGGCTATTCATTGATTGTTTAGTCACTATCAAATGGTTATGAAAATCGTCAAGCAAACTCTCTCCTCCATTGGATGTGACTTGCATCCTTAATTAATACAACAATGATCGATCCCTATGCATGCTCACATCTTAATCTTAACCTTATTCTTGGTCGGTTAATGTTGAGATAATATTTGTGCTGGTCGAATGTTAAAGTTTATAATTCTGAAAAATCATATGATGTAAGAAATAAAACAGAACAAAGAAATGTGATTAAATATTACAAATACATACTTGTGCATAAGTATGTTTTTCTTTGTGCCAATGTTTTCATGATTGTATGAAAATAATAATAATAATAATTTTTTTTTGCATGATAGAAATTCCAGCCTCATATTCTTAAAACTTGAAAATTTTTTCTTAGCCAAATTTACATGGGAAGACTACCCTTTTAAGGGTGTAAACAGGTTGGGTTGAATTCAAATCGTCCGAGTCTAAATTGGGATTTGGGCCCAATTAACAACATTTAGATCTGACCCATCTCGAATACTCGTTGGGTATAGTAGAAAGAAATTCATATCTAAACACACGGTATCATTCGTTGAGTATGGTATAAAGAGATCTATACTTAAACACACGAGTATCATGTTCGGATCAGATATATTATTGTGTAAAATATCTCTCTTGTGTCATAGGAAAGAGAGGGAAAAAATTGATTATAAATCACACACAAAAGTATGAATGAGAAAATAATACCACAAAACTTTTTCCTAGGCATACAAAAAAGTTTCAAAAACTCTAATTTAATAACACACTAGACAAGTTGAATCAACAAAAGTAGAAGTCATAAATATAAACAAGATAGAGTTATTAATTGGTCGGAGATAATGCTTTTACCAGCAAACTTGTTGACCAAAAACAAACTCGTAAAAAATAATTTATAAGTTTAAAATATTAGAAAAGATCAATTAATAAGACATCGTTATCTATCTCAAATAATATATATTATATTATATTCTATATTATTATAAAATTTAAATTAATCGAATAAATAAATACATATATTATAATTTCAGACCTAATTATATAAATTTAACAGACAAACAAATTCTGATCAGATCGTGTAACAAAATAATCATACCAAAACAATCAAGTATACCAACCCATTGACTAACGTTGCCCCCCACGAAACTAGCAACAGCTTAGACATATCACGGGCCCAAAACAACATTGGATTCGTAGTCGAGAAACTGCAACATGGACCAGCTGCCGCGCACCCCGTCGGCCCCAGAATGTTTGAGCTTTTTTTTTTTTTTTGGGTGGGGGGGGGACTTAATAGAATAATGACACTTGTCTACCCTTTATAGAATGGAAAATTTTCAAGTTTAGAAGATGCAGCATTCTAAATTCTAAGAAAATTAGGCAATAAATTAAAACTCGCTTAATAAAATTAGTATTTGAAAATTAATATTTAAATATTAAATTATAAAAATTAAAATCTCTACACTGAATTTTAAATTTTAAATTTAAATCTAAAATTTGAATTATATTTTTTATAATTTAAATTAAATATAAAAAAATAAATACTTATATGAATATTTAATCTAAATAAACCTCAATGACTCTTGTAACTTCCCTTCCACAAAGAACAATCTAACAAATACTAAAGATTTAAGCCTCATCCTCCATCAATAACTACAAATTCTAATTTCCAACTCCCTTGGTTATTTAAATGCAGAAATAAAACAGAGAATTTAAAAGACAAGCTACATTGCATCCACTAAAGGTTGAAACTTTGAAATCTAAGCTCAGAAAATAGTCTCTTTAACACTTGATCAAACTTCAGTGGCCTCTGGGTGAACCTGCAATAAAGAAAGGGAGAGTAAAATAAACCTGCTGAAGAAGATATATGCAAACGGAACCAGGAAAAGTAGCCGTTATAGAAGATTACTTTATTTTCATCACTTGGGTATCTCTCCAAACATAAAACAGCAAAACAAAGAGAGACAAAAAACACGAACAAGCAAATGGCCACCGCAATCCCAATTGCCCATGACTCTGAGGAAGGAAACATTGCCAATCTATTAACGCAAGTTTGATTTGATAGCCCAGTTGAAGGTAAGTCACAAGAATGCATATTAAAGTTGAGAAAGGAGATTGGTTAAAAGGACTAATGCAAGTTTTTGGTTATTTCTATATCTAATTTTTGCCTAAAACTAATTTTTCCTTTATAGAAACTTGGATGATAAATATTAAGGTAAGGTGCTCCCTCCGTCCCCTTTTAGCCGTTCATTTTAGCTAATTCACAAGTTTTAAAAAAATAAAATTTTTTGATTAATTAATTAATATTTCTTATTTTACCCTTAAAGAATATCTCTTTATTAAAGAGTAATTAAATTTCAAAACTTTATGTATTGTTAGCATATTTAATTTATTTCTATTTCCCACTACAAGTACACAATATCATTGTATTAAAGAGGGGTATTTGTGAAAAAATAATAATTAATATCGTTTTGATTTGCTAATGGGACAAATAAATTGAGACAAAAATCTTAGTTAAAATAGATAGATAAAAAGGGATGGAGAGAGTACCAAATATCACCCAAAATATCTTCAGCCTCGACTTCCAGCATGAATCTGCTGGCTAATTCGTCCAGTGCAGCTGCTGCTGTCATCAACTGTTTTACCTAACATGTCAAACAGTTTTACCTTAAAAATTAGCCACGATAAATTTTAATCAATGGAAAATAGATTCATCAAGGCTGGTATCAATTTCTTGAAAATAAATTGTGAACCAAGAAATATAAAAATTCTAATCACCCTCCATCAACAATTGGCAAGGGCAGAGTGCAAACGTTATTTACCACGATAAGTCAGTATTTTACAATGACCATCAATGTGACTAGGCAAATCAATTCATTGTTCGAGGAGGATACAGCTCCCACAATGCTATTGTTGTATCCTCTGATGAAGATGCCAAGAGTTTACTATTGGTCGAGAATGAAACAGCATTGCACTGCAAAAGTCACACCAGATTTTATGTCAGCAACATTAAGCAGATTACATGCATAGGCAAAGATAAAGCATGACACAAATTGGCATGTTTGAGAGATGGGATCCAGAACAAGAAAGGACAAAATACTTGTGTAGAAGCAAGTGCTAGATAGGAGACATGAGCTATTGCTCTCAACGAGAGAAATGTGAAATATTACTAGCCTTCACATATCATTCAACTCAACTTCAACTCCAAGAGATAGCTTAAGAGCAAGCATGTTCATCTCTATCACTCACACCTTGCTGTTCATCAGATGATGCATTGTAAAAGATTAAACTTGTGAAAATATGAGTTGTATTTGAATTATTTATCATACATGTGAACGCACATACACTCTTTGGATACTGCTTCTATAAGAACATAATTTTTTTGCACTGCAATGCAAAAGCATAAATGACGCAGGGAAACCCAGTTGAAATCAGTTAGCACCCACATCAGAGGAGAGATCCTGTGATTTGCAAGATCAGTGATACCAGGAAAAGCAAGAAAGCAACATAGAAAATAGAAGGTAATAATCATAAGTGATTTTCACAAAGGAATATTTCTACCAGTCTATTTCTTTCCCGGGTTAGCAACAGGTTAACTGCAGCTCCAAGACAGGAATACAGGTATAGCAATTTTATTAAACTACTTAAAATTCATGGAAGTGGTCAGATAAGAATGATGCTTACTGTGCCATGATGATACTTCAATATGGCCAATGGATTTCCTTTGCGATAATTGTATATCCTTACTCTGTCAACAAGTTTCCACCGATATAATCAGAACACCTCTTCTTTTACCTCAAACTCAGATTTTGGAGGAGGGAAGAGTAATTTGAGAAAGAGGAGAGCTCAAGAACATTAAGTGTCACTAACCGGTGATCCCAGCCAGCAGCAGCAGCAATTTTACCATCTGGACGGATTGAGGATCCTGCTGTGCCAGGTTGCTCCAAAGTAATTTCTTTCTTGACCAAACAAGAACCCTATTTCACAGTTCAAAAGAACCAATGATGTTAGATATGCCCCCCTCAACTGCCAAAATATTCTTGTGATAGATGCCACTTCATTTGCAGCTGAAAGGTTTCAACCTTTAACAGTTCCATCTTTATTCCACATAATGACGGGACTACAAATCTTCTGATTCATTACTTCTAAATTGGAAACTTCAAAATTTAGTATGATTCACTTAATGCCTGACAGATATCTCAAAAACTTGATAACATGTAATCCTCTCAACACTTTCTATATGAATTGCAGAAGAAAATCATGGGAAAGCATCCCATCCCAATCCATCAAGGCAGGAAGATAGCCAATATGGGAACACCTCTGGTCAAGTAACAAGTGATGCAAAGCTAGCAATACTTGACACCAGATCTTTGTCTAAACATTTCTGCATCAAGCACCGAGAGCATAAATCTAATGAGACATGCACCAAAAGAAGCATAAATAGAAAAGTTTCTTCCTTTTCTCCCCCTTTTTTTTAAATGGAAAAGGCTAATACAGCTAGCAGAACTCCATACAAGACCAAAATCCTGAAATGTCATGGTAGGAGCAATTTGGCATGCTATCCACTGGACATGGTTTTATTATCAATTCATTAAGTTGGAATTACCATTGGATGATCCAAAGTGAAAATCACAATTTTTTCATCTGCAGCTCCACTGATACCCCCACAGCATGTCCCATCAACACATAGGCTAAGAACTGCCAAGAGAAGTAACAAGTCAATACACACCTATTCCAGAAAAAAAAAAAAGTAGAATCAAGAAGAACAAGAAGCAAGCACAATATACCTGGTTCTGAATGAAACTTAACACAAGTCAATGGAACCCCTGGATTTCTTACATCCCACCAAGCCATGGATCCATCTTCATAACTTTAAAATTGAAGTTGAAAAGGTTCAGAATGATATCAACTTTATAGTTTAATAATTGCATGCAATATTAAACTTCCATTCCAAGTAAACTTCATGGTGGAAAGTATTCCACCAGTATCAACAAGCATCTAGACACCTAGAGTGGCTCAAGAGAAAATGAGCTGCGACATCAGACAAGTGCTAGCGGAAAATTGTCTAAACTTAATGCATTTTCTCATGATAGGCAAAATAGGAAAACCATTATGGCATCATGGTTACAAATTTTTGAAGGCGATATAGTTATATTATTTCATAAAAAATAATAAAGATGGAATCTCAAATATTGCTGGAGGGTAATAACATAAACGACGAGTGTAAAATATCTTCAACTATTGCAATTGTCAGATGAACTCAGTGTTAAGTTATTGCTCTCCACAAGAATAGATGGGATCAGACATTTATATTCTGTGATGATAAAATATGGTGTTTTAGAAAATAAGTTTACCTGCTTCTTCAACTTCATTCTGGTGACATCAGGTAGAATGTAAAAGCTCAAAACTTCGAAACAAAGGATGCAATAAAGTGCAAAAGAACACAGAATATACTTAAAGAAATTCATTAAACTAATGGATGGGTGAAATAACATAAAGGTCACTTCCTTCTGTGAAGACAAGTACATGGGAGCAGGCAATGTAGTTCAAGCACGCAAAAAATGTTGGGCAATGTAGTTCAAGCATGCGAAAAATGTCAGGCAAAACACATTCATGAAGTAGGTGCAGCAATGTAGTGATAGCATGTGTGTGCTTCCAATCATCCCCGGCCATACATATTAAGCATGTCCCCTCCTAATACACCAGGGAGACCCCCACCCTTATTGCATTATCAAGTAGACTTTCGACTCGGCAGCAACAAGCCACAGAGCACAAGTCACGAGAAAACAGTATTTCAAGGTTTGTACAATTAGAAGAGTTATGAGAATTAAATATTGCTCTCCAAAAATCCACCTAAAAATGATAAACCAAGAAAAAGCCCAAACTCAAGATATGCAATTCAAAGATATTGCATACTGTTCCTGCTTCACACGGAGATATGATAAGATCATCAGATTTAAGATGCAAGTCAATATCTAACATAAAGACATATGGAAATACTAAAAAACATGTTGAAGAAACTTATCAAAAAAATCAATGACAAACCCGGTCAAAACATTAAGGGATCCCTGTGATTCAGAAGATACAAATGCTTGAACTGCCATGCACATTCCTGAAGTGAAAGATCCTATCAGATTTGCAGAAAACTGCAACGGGCAAAAATTTCATGAATATCCAAAAAAGTTATTCACGTATACACACTCTCACACAGAAGAGGGAGTTAAAATAAATGAGATAGCACAAGTTTCAGTAAAAGCTCAAACAGGATAGAAGTTATGAAAACGGTAACATTTCCACAACAGCACAACAAAATAAGCTTCAGTCTAAAATCAGATCATAGTACTCAGCACCATGAAGATGGAAGATGGCAATTGGATTTGGAAGCACATTTACACCGGTAGAGTTTGCAACTAGTGAACTACAAGGCAAGCATTCATCAAGAAAAAAACATTGCAGCAACAGTATAGTTATCATGTCATATGAATATCACACCTCTTGTTTTTGTAGATGCATTGAGTGAGCCAGAAGACACGTGAGGAAATTGCAGAAACCTTTTGGCAGTAGCAAGATCCCACAGTTCAACCTTTCCATACCAATTGCAAAGTCATTTCCAGTACCATACAAGCCAAGCAAACATTAAATTGAAAAAATAAATATATAGCCATGAACTGACCACAGAAGATTGCTCTCCAGAGATAGCAACGTATTGTGTACCTTCAACATGCTCATTGTCTACATGTAATATATAAATCAATGCCTCTTCATTATTTTACAAATAACAGATCATAAGACAAAAGTCAATTGAACCAAGCATCGAGGATTCAACAACCAAATAAACTATAAAAAGGTGTCTCGGTGGCAATATAAGGGCTTTCTGAAGTCTATATGTCAATTTGCATTGAAAACCAGTTCACTCAAAGCAGTTGATTCCTCCCAACTCCAGTCTCATTGCACCAACAGCTACTGTTTGGGTAAATATTCTGCCTTCCCCTCCATACGCCTATGACTAGCATATAATCTCATGGAAGGATTCCCATACCTAACTTAGCGCATCCTCAAAGAGTTAAGGTGCACAGATTTTATATGCCTACTCTATAGCTCATCATCATCCATGCCAGAAGGGCACATTTCAACATTGGTTAATAAGCATATAAATAAGTACCACATCAACCACTGATTTTGAGGTATCAGTCTTTAGCCTTTGTACCTCCAAGTCCAGAACTCTCCAGTAAACACAATTTGACAAACACAATAATCAATTGATATGAAGAAAATCCATCGCAAGAGTTCCTATAACCACTAAACATTTGAAATGGCAATAAATAACATATGTTGTCATTTTGCAGCAAGGCACAACAGTAATTTTTATTGCAATAATACAATAGATACAGCTGACCATATATTCTAGCCCTTGTCACTCAGCCAAACAGCATTCTTCCAAACATTTTAATGTAATATTCCATACTTCATTCTTTTCAATATTTTGCAGGCTTTAAACCAAGTCTGAAATACCTAAAGAGACACAGAATACAGTGTCAAACTCTTCGGGGGAAAGAAAGCAGCCTGGCATGGCTAGAGGAGAGAGCTTTCCTCAGGTCAATTCTAAACTGCCTCACTTATCACACCCAGTTCACAAGGTTCTACCACTTTAGGCCAACGAGGGGAAAGATCCATAGATCCCTTCCTCAAAATTCCCTGTAAAGACTGTCACTCCCCAGGCAAGTCTCTCTACATTTTAAAGAATAATAGGAAAGCTCCATCCCAGCATTGTGAGAGTGGGATCAATATATATAATGTAGCCCAACGGGTTTTCCCAAGTGTCATTATGTTTCTCCTAAACCATTTCTAAAGAGCCGAGCTTTGGATTCCAAAGAAGTTACAAAGCAAATATATATGTGCGTGTGTGTGTGTGTGTGTGTGTGAGAGAGAGAGAGAGAGAGGTGAAACTATTGAGTTCAATTTGTCCAGAACAAAACTGTGTGACCAAAGTCATAGAATACTGGTGTGATTAAGTCACTAAAGAACCATTACTACAGGAAAGTTCTGTAGTTAGAATAAATGAAGACAGGCAAGTTTTTGTTTAGGGAGAGAGAGAGAACTAACATTCTACTTTCCTGGAACTTTCTGTTTGAATTTCTTCAACTGCAGTTGCCCTAGTCATCCCTTCTTCATCATTCTTGCTCATTTCAGTTTCCTTTGTGCTAATTGAATTTGAAGGCATCTTTACTAATGAAAGCTTGCAGAAGTGATAAGAATTTGTTTTGATAGTAATTAATGGGTTCCTGTTGCAAAAACAATTAAGAAGAACAAATGAATTTATCTTAACCTGCTGGTATTTATTGGAAGGAAACAAAAAAGATATATCTACTTGCTTCAAACGCACGATCAAAGACACTAAGGAATCTACTATTATTACAGTAAACCAAAATTACCAAAAAGTATGCATCAAAAGAGAATTATCCAAGAAATAAAAGTTCCCACTTCAAGTGGCAATACTATTTAATTTTATTACCTTTTTCTTTTTCCCCTTTTTTCCTCTTTTGGCAGGGATATGAATGCTATTTGGTGTTCCATACAACCAATGAACAAAATCTTGACTCCTTTAGCAAGTAAAGTGTTGTAAGGTCAAAAGCTCTTGCAGTTCAGATTAAGTTTGAATACAATGGACTATTAAAAAGGTGTTAAAACTCGCTAAGAAATACTAATTCAGATATTGCAATGTAGTGTATAAGACAAAGCCATCTTTCATGAGAAAATGTAACAGCCAACAAAAATGAGACCTTTTATTTTTTAGCAGTGTTGGTCGCTGCACCAAAGTATTAATATTGGCAGATAGTTCATTTAAGTTCACAAAAAAGGCTGAGAAGAAATGGTGCCGAAATTCCAGAAACTAGGAATCTTACCACACTTGGACACTTTGTCACACTAAAATGATTATCTGCTACTTTATGGAATCTTAGTTTCTGAAGACCTTATTTGCAAATGTCTAAATCACTCTGGTGCGCTTCCTTCAAGATTTAGATCAGTAATTTACTTTAAATATGATTTTCTTGATTTTGGATATGAGCATAGAACATCTCAAGAGAACAAGAAGGGTGTAAACGTTGAGACAGCAGAAGTTCAACTTTGCTCATTAGCCTACCCATACCCCGTTGCAGTATGAGGAGAAAAAGAAAATGCTGTCCCTGAGCAACAATAACACCACAATATTTTGTACACCAACCATTTGTTAACTTTTTGAAGTAGCTGATAAAAAAAACAAAGTGTAACTAGGATAGCAAGATACCTAGACAAACTGCCATCCCCAATATCCCAACACTTTACAGTTCCATCCCTGCCCTGGCTGCATAATATACAACCCAAAAGCAAAATCAAATGTGCAATCCAAATAGGAAGCAAAATGGGCAGAAGAATTGCAATGACAGCACCAGACAGAATGGATGTAAGTGACAAAATGCACCTAATTACTTTGTTTTCTCCAATCAAAGGACTAGCTGCAACACCTATAATGCCGTGTGCCGCACTATGCAGCCTGTATATTCACACCATAACTCATTATGATGTTGTCAATATCCGTGGCATCAAAAATTTCTTTCCCAAGATAATAGGGATAACTTACTTACAGAACCTAAATATACATTACAAAAAATAACACAACTTTAACCAAGAAAACTGCCATTTCGAAATTAAAACAACTTGATTTATATCCTAACTTTCCAATTCCCATTTTCTTTTTGAAATGGGTGCGCCGTCAAAATATATATTACCAAGCAGATGAAATTGTTCTATGTTGTAGGGTGTCCCAGATGCGCAATTCACCGTCCGCGGCTCTGCATAAGTTTTTTTTTTTTTTTTTTTTTTTTTAAACACCAAAAAGATATACAACGTTAGTTTCTACAAGTAGATTAACTCATTAACATATTCCTTATACATTTGCCTACTTGAACTTTAACCAGAAAAATAAGGACTACAAAGCTTACCCAGAAAATAATATGTTTCTCGATGGATGGAAACAGACGTCCATAACGGAAGCGCGGTGACCCCTCAGCACTGATACAGGGTCTGGAGGGGGTCTCTTGCTCATTTTCTTCCTGCCTTTTTCTTTACCCACTAGTCTAGTTCTCCCCCTGCAAAGTTTTATCAAGCATAGGGAAATCCCAAGATACTACTAATACAAATCTTCAAAAAAAAAAAATGAATGGAAATAAAGAATATATTCTAGAGAAGCAGAGCTTTCACAGAATCCAATTTATGCATTTTAAACCTTAAACGCTAACTAACTTATATTTTATGATCAAACAGAGAGCATACCAGTTCACTGCTGCCTTTGCTGCTCGAACGATGTGGAAACTTCAGCGTCTGCTTTGAATAGGAATCTCGGACTATTTATACTGGATCCGATTTCTGTCTTAAACATGGGTGCTCCACAAATAATGTTAATCCAGGACCTAAAAAATACTACAATTTCAATTGTACTATGATGCATTATTTACTGGTGGGTATTTCCAAATTTGATGAAGTTTGGAGAAATAACTTAATATGAATCGATAGTTTTTTTATTTTTTCCCCTCTTTTCTTTTCTTGTAAATGAATGAAAATGAAAATGAAAAATATATTAAATCATTTATTTTGCAAATATATTCTTTGAGTTGTGGGAGATATATATATATATATATATATATATATATATTATTTATGGATAAATGGTATTTTGCAAACTTTTTTTCATTTTTTGCAGTAATGGTAGTAATTTATATTTTGTGGCATTATATGCATAATGCATTTCACCTTTGATCCCTAACCTATAACTTTTAAGACTTTGATTGGATTGAAATGAAATACAGTATATATTTGAGAAGAGATAAGGAAATGACATAATTAAAGAGTTTGTATTTTTTATTAATTTAAATTTTTACATAAATTATATTTTTATTGATTTAATTTTTTACATATATACGTTATTATAAATACAAACACATCTATATAAATACAATTTTTCCCTTACATAAAGTTTCATTAAAATTACCATCCTTACTTTCCTTCAATTTCCCTTCAGAAAAATAACAAAACTTTCTTCTCTCCTCTCCTTTCTCACTAACTCTTTCCAATTAAATAAAACTTAATGTGCATAAATTTTATTTATAGCAATTAGAAATTTTGTCATACACTCTCTTAATAAATAACTAGATATATATTAAGAGATTTTTATAAAATTTTAAATTATAATTATATACTTTTTAAAAAATATTTTTATAAAACTAATAAAAGTATAACTTTCAAATAGGAGCAACATTACTATTTTGTTTTTAAACTTTTTGTTCCTCTCCTCCCAAACTGAAAACATTTATTATATGTTTTTGCTTCTTGGATGGATGCGTGTTTGGTTTGTGTTTTCATTATTTTACTAGTTTGATATCCATACATTGTATGTGATAGCTTGTTTTAACTTATTCTTTAAGTAAGAATATTATTAATTAGGCACATTTTATGTAGGAATTTTTTGGTATTCATTTGAATTCAAAAGCAATCATTACAAACTATAAAAGCCCTACAAACCGATCATAGACAAATCAATCTTAAAAGCAAAAATTGAGAGAACTCCAAGCCCTCTTAAGGTCTTATCCATCCATCCAGACAAATAAAACTAATTTAAAGAACAATTGAATCAAACGAAAAAATAAAAATCATAACATAAATTAGAAACAGTTTACATACAAATAAACGGAGAGGCACTTGCAAAAAAAAATTGGCCTTTAACTTTGAGATTGATTGGAGCTAACTGAGATAAAATAAAAAAAGGCTAACCTTTTTGTCCTGGCCTTTGACTTTACTTCAAGATAAGACTAACTTTTTAGAGAATATTTTTTAAAAATAAAATAAAATTTAAATCTAAAAGTAGTCGCATAAAATATTTTCAATTACAGAACTAAAAAATACATTTAAATCTTAAAAGAACAAATCAAGACTTTACCAAATTTAAAAAGGAACAGAACAAAAAAAACATAAGAGTGGGTATATAGTGTATGTTATATATGCATTATTTTGAAATAAAATAAAAAATAAGTAAGTTCTACAAGAATAATAATTTATAAGATCTCAACTATTGAAATACATTCACGCTTCTCAAAACCCAATCTTGTAAACATCGAGAATCATTACTCTAGCAAAAATTCAATAAATATATACATAATCGAGCTTATGAAATAATGTTTCTTTCAACATGGGAATGGCCTATATATAGGAGAAAAACCTTTGAATATGAAGTTCAACATTTCATGTAAACATGGAAAAGTATAGACATGGTGATAATTAAAACCACGAATTCAATATCCTCCTTAAACATCTTCCATTTCAAGCCATCTCTCTGCTTGTTATTCATATTCCTATCAAATAAGCAAAGCAACAATAGCATTTTTACTAACACATAAGAGAAGAAAAAAAAAAAACTTTACAAATAATAATGTCAAAGTAACAACTACTAATATTGGTAGCATAATTTAATTCTAAACTTAGAAATCAACAGACCTCACTTAATTGCTTGTGCTCCTCTTTCATTAGCACTCTGTAATTCTTCAATGCCACTTTGCAACTCATCAAAAAACTTATCCTATAGAATAATTAAAAAAATAATAATTAAGAGAAAACAAAGGTTGGCTGAAAAGAAATGCACCATATAAATGAACTAAACTACAATTTAGAATTAGTTTTATAGGAGATATATAGGGTAAAAAATTTTGATTCAAATTTCCTCGAACTTCAACATTTTTTTTTCTAGAGCTAGCACTATTGATATATATCCATCCGAGAGTATTCAAGTAAAGCAACTAAAATGATCATGGCTAACTCCAAAAAGAAATTAAAACATTAAAGAAGATCGAAAAGATGCAATGCTCACTCGAGATAAAATCTAATATTGATATCAAGAATATTATTCTACTTACAACTTTTCATAATGGTTCAAAAGTTTCAAAGCATATAACACAATATATAATAAAAGAAAGTAGACTATAAAGAGCTTTAAAATATCTGATTATCATATTATATCCTTTCATTCTCCTAAATATACTGTTTAAAAAAAATTGCTTTATGTGTTAGAGTTGTGCTCTAGAACTTATCATTTGTACAATGTATTATGCTTGTTTATAAATAAAAAATACATTATTTATCTTTCAATTTAAACTATCATTTCACTTACATGTATTAAATTAATAGGTAAAGTCCCAAATACATAGTATAGTGTTAAAGAAATTATGATAGAGATTATAATGTGAGATTCCTATTACACTATGCAATACTTGTACTTAAATTATCCCTAGTCATAATATTAATGAGATGTGATATCATTAATACACAACGACTAGGTGTTATACTTCTTGATTGGATCAAGTGGTGTTTCTCATACCCATGAGTATTATGATATTCAAAATTAATATGTAGATGCTTGTTAATGAAACAAATTCATTTGATTATCTAACTATGAGATAATCACATTGATAATTATTTAGTACTAGTGATAGAATCTCATTATAACAAATATGCAAGTATCCCTAGATTTAAAATTTCTAAGGTACTTTGTTTGTTAAGTGTTGTACTTTGATTCTAATATTTTGAGTCTCATTGAGACCGCCTATAGGATGGATATCGGGTACAACATAAAGTAAATAAAGTAGTTGAGAGGATCAATAAAACATTCATCACTCTTAATAGTAAGTAGGATTGTGTACTATATTCAGTTTAAAATAAAATTTCGAACTGAATTGAATTTTTCAATTCGGTTCGATTCTAGTAAAATTCGGTTTTGAAATTTATATAAAAATTCGGTTCGATTTTTTATTTTTCAAAATAAAATCAAAAAAACCAAAATTATATTTTTAATTAAAAATACATAACTAATATTAAAATTAGTTAATAATAATTATATATATATATATATATATATATAAATTATGATTTTTTAAAAGATTTCAGCTCGGTTCAGTTATTTCGGTTCGATGCTAGGAAGTTGTATTGTTGATTCAAGATCTGTTATTGGATTTCTAATTGAATTTTTCTCATGGCTATTGGGGAAGTTTTCTTTGTATTAAATTGTTTTGATGCTTGTGTAATGATTTAAAAATGCTTAAGCTTTAATTTGTATTAAAATTTATATTAAATTTATTGGGCCAGCTAAATAGGCCAATTAAAATGGATTTAATTTTATATTGGACTTAGTTTAGTGCTTAATAGGTTAGCCAAATTTGGATCTCTTAATTCAGTTCACAACCAAACACCGAATTGAAATTATTTTGGTTCAGTTAAAATGGTTTTCCTAATAATTCGATTCGGTTCGATTGTGATAAAAAAAATAGAAAAAAAATGAATTTTACAACCAAAACCTAAACGAACACCAAGTGCACAACCCTAATAGTAGGGGCGTATGCCTCCCAACCACTTGTATGGAATAATTAATTACTCAACAAATCCCTGGCTAAGGCGACCATGTGTTAGAAAAAGTTTCAAATGATACACATTTTAAGTAATGAATTTTTAGATCAAGTACTAATAAATTCAGATTATAAATAGTTATATTATAGTGGGAGTTGGCACTAATTTCTACTCTAAACCAAATGAGATCTAAAATGAAAAAATAAGTTTATTGCATTGACACTTTACTATTGAAATATTCATGTCAAGCTATTTGACTTTTTGAATTTTTGGGTGGTCATGATATATTGTTAGATACCACTCATAATTTACTAAATATGAATTTATTAATTAGAGAATTAATAAATTAATTTAAATTAAAATTAATAAGGTAGTTATAATTATAAAAAGACTATTAATTCTATTGTGATAGAATTCATTCATATTAACTAGAAAATCTAATAGGTCATACACAATAGAGGAATTGGTACTCAATATATTATTTGGTAATATTATATAGTTAATTTGTGAAAAGAAATAATCGTTATAGACTAATCATAAAATATTATAATTAGTTGGAGTTGAATTGTAATTATTAAATTCTTATGGATAAATTATAAATTTGTTATAATTTAGAGGGTCGAATTGCAAATTCATGAAAGCCCAAATCCATAATTGAAAAGCTAAAATTGATTTCTAAAAAAGGTTTAGAAATCACATAGCTATTCAAATAGGAATTTTTTTCCATTTAAAGCATATAGAAAACGTTTCTAGTGACCTTAATTTTTTCAGTTGTGTAGGTTTTCTTAACCAAAAAGGTTGAAAAATAATAGATATTTTTTCCTTTAAAAACCATGGTAGTTTTCCTTCTTTTTTGGGAAAATTCAGAAGCCTTGGTTTTGTTTGAGAAAAACTCGTAGCCAATTTTTTTCTCTTATTCTCCGAAATTAAATCCTTAGCCACCAATAAAATTTTTTTAGTAGAAAATGTAGGTGGTTCTTGAATACATTATTATATGGATCAATATTAGATAAATTTTTATTCTTAAAATTTGGTGGTTCATGTTTGAACAAGTTTACGGATAGGTTCCGTTTGCACGAAGGAAAAATTTAAAAGTTACATTTTCAAAGTAACTAACTTTCCTTCCCTCTCTTAACCCTTTTAATTATATACGAGTGATTCATTTGAGTGGATTTCGTTTTAATTTTTGCTGCACATTATTTGATATTGCATAATCAAAATCCAACATTATGCCATTATCTAATTGAGTAGTCCATTTTCAATATAAGGTTCCTATATCAAACAACTGATCAACCTCTTTCTCTTGGTCTCATAATGTTTTGACATTTTAATTTCCAACTATATAATAATCAGCTTAGAAACAAAAAATAAAGAAAAAAATGACATCCCTCCATAATTACCATAGAATTTTGTGCTTCAAGCCTAACATTCATGATTAGATCAACTTGTCTTGATATCGCACCCTACAAGTCACTATATATTATTCAATAATCATTTATCCCCGTGTTATAATAAATACCGTTATATATTATTAAAAAATATAGTATAAATCTTTATAGTAATAATCTAATAATATCAACTACATTACCTCCTGTTTGCCAAGCATTTTAGCAGTTGAATCCGAGTTAGTACTATTCATAAACTCAAACAAAGTAGTGGTGATCCCTTTAGCTGCCTTGTTAGGTAATCCCTTTGCTTCCAAACTCTTAACCTATCACAATAATAAATTTCTCGTAAATTTCACAAAAAAGGTAAAAATTATTTCATATATGATCTACCTCGCCTAGAAAGAAGATTGGAAAAGAAAAAATTGGAGGGGATATTTACCAATTTTATTTTATCAACATGAAAGATATTATTTTTATTAAGTATGGCAATCTTGGAGATCTCCTTTGTGTCAAACTCTGTCTTGTAGGTGGACTTGACAACGGTGAAGCATAAATTATGAGACTACATATTGGAGAGGCTGAATGCTTAAAATGGCAAAAATCATAAAAATGAAAGTATATTAGGAAAACGAAAAATTTACCTCTGTGATTAAATGGCCCTCTTCGCACTGGTGTAGATATTTATATAAGGATATTTGAGGCAAGTGACTCACGTCTTTGCAAACGTCTACTACGCCTCATCCACGCGAAACTTTTAATCTTTCGAAATGGTGCCCGTAACACAACTGATGAAAGTTTGAATATTGGGTTTTGATCAACTTTGGTAAAAGCTTCAACGAAGCTTTCTTGGGTTTCTTTCTGTAAAATGAAAGTTGAATGTATAAGTTGTTTTCTTTGCTTTTCTTCTATAAAATGAAAGCTCACAGAAAGCTAAAACAACCAACCCTAATTTGAATGATTTTCTCTGCCTTTTCAATCCTTCACCGAGAGAGAGTACAATCGCGTGAAAACAGAAAGCCCATGCTTTCTGTTATTTTCACGCCAAACAACACGGGATCGATTCCATGTTGTTTTTTTAATTTAATTTAATTAATTAATTATATATATTTAATTTTATTTTTATTTTACTCTTGGTCTTATTCATTGGGTTAGATAAAATCATTTATTCTTGGGTTTGAAAACTTATAAATAATAAATCTCAATTATTTATTTTTTAAACAGCCCAGTAAATAATTTACAAGTCCAAATAGACCAATATAAAATTTTATACATTTTATCTAATTTATATCCAAATTAATTTTCTAATCATTCAATCTGGGCTTTCAGCCCTGAATAATTAATTAACCAATTAAACTATATAAAATAAATACTTTCTCTCGGACCTTTTATTTTATTATAATCTAATAATAAATCAGACTAATCAAATAAAATAAAATCCATAAATATCAGGACTAATTCCTTAACCCAAAATTTTCATAAATTAAAGGCCATTCCAAGGGACCAAAAGACACATCGTCTTGGCTATTAAAATGATCAAAATACCCTTACTATATAAATAGCTATATTTTGCATTTTAAATATTTTCTACTATCACCCTAAGAAAATATTGACTCCAAAGATAATGCTGCGTTAGGAAAGTTTTCAACCTACAGGTGTAATGACTAAAATACTCTTCTACATCGCCGTGCAATTAGAGAGAAATAGTATATTAACACCTCTCTAATAGACATCTACCATCCTTAGATCTATAGTCCAATGATCCACGACTCTTGGAATGTTTTCACTTTTCAAAGGAGTTACCCTAAAGTAAATATTCAAGTTATGTTCTCTAGGACCATGAATAATTAAATCATTCGATCAGTCACAAGAAGCAATATAGCGTAGAAGTTATCTTGTACAAGTCTGTCTTAACTAACTAGTCATATATACCTAACATACAAGTATATTGATTTTACGAAAGAACATCAACTATAGTATATCAACGTATATGTTTTTAATTTCGTCAAACCACCAATTCATACTCAAGCGGTGGAGTATTAGTCTACGCTATAGTAGTAATAGTCTGGGTAAGAGAAATATTTAATAGCGAGACAAATTTGAAAAATCAAAAGATTCTAAGGATAAATATAGGATAATAAATATTGACATTTATTGTGTGTATATATATATAATTAATAGATATTATATTATTAATTGTATATTAGAGATTATTATAAAAAAATTCGAACTTAATATTTAAAAAGTAAGTATTATTGGTGTTGGGCAATGGCAAAATTTGAAGTGTGGTTTCATATATCGAGGTAAGTAGGTATCCAGTATAGATCCACATTGAATAGTGGGGAGGGGGGGGGGGGGGGATATAGATATGCTATTCTCCTTCCCCTATCCAAAAAGTAGAAGAGTGGCCGGTTTTGTATCAGAGAAGAAATGTGGATTGTCACCTCATGCAAAGTCTCTCAGCCTCTGTTGGGTTCACCTGAAAGGACGGCCAATTAAGCCAACATCTAACAATATTTTGTGCTTTTCTTAAAACAATCTTATTTTAATCTATCTGAATTTAATAAATTTAGAAATAATTTTCACATTTTCTTAATAAAAAAAAATCATATTTTTACATCGCCATGTGTCAATAAAAAATACTATTATATGTCACAATGGAAATTGCAGATGATGCTATGTGTCACAATAGAAACATTTCACAACTCCTTTTCTGTATATATTGATTTTATTTTTCGTTTTAGACTTGAGATATTTACTATATTTTACATCTTATATGGCATGGAATGTGTGTTTGTATAGGTGAGAGAGAAAAGAGGAGAGAGAATTTGGAAGTATATTTATTTTTTGTTTGATGATAGGAGGAAAAAGGGGAAATTGATTGAATATTGATGAAATTAATATTTCATATGTTTTTAATTGAAAACTTATTGAAAACAGAAATGAAGCCATGCTTTTTGTTTTTGCTCAATAAATTTTGTGTGTGTGTGTATTCAAAATCAACATTTGAGATATATTCGGTGCTCCCTTCGCCACAAAAAAAAGGTGGAATATCTCCAAAATAACTACAATGTTTAGCTCACTGAGTTAGATGGTGAGCACCTAAATTACAAATTTTAAGGATATAACAAATCTTCCAATTAGGCCATTGTTTAAGAAAAAACGAAATGATGCTACTCACATAGTAGATATTTATTTTATTTCCATCCAATCCTCCAAAAATATGTCTTTACCCTATTTGACTGTCTAATTACTCGTATAATTAGACAAAAATTATATGAATAAAACTTATCTTTCTACTTTTTAAAATAATATATCATTGTATTCCAAGACAAAAATTGGGGGTAAGAAGTGGCACCTGCCTGAGAAAAACTTAAGAATAATACATTTACCTTAATAAAATTATTTTTAAGATATTAATTTGTATTATACCTTTTATCTATTAAAAATATTTTTAAATTTTATAATATTATCTTCTATCGTATATTTTTATATAATTTACTTCATATACTAAGTTTTTAATTATGTCCATAATTGCATCTATTAAAATTTTGTTATCTAAGCTAAATAACAATGTTTATCCTCTATAATATAACAACATATTAATATTGTATATATTTTTTAAAATCTAGGTACGAATCAATCCAATTATTCGTCTTTGAAAGGATAAATTAAAAAAAAAAAAAAGAGAGAGAGAGAATAAGATAATTTTTCAATATCCCATCACATAAAGAAAAAACCTAGAATTTTTATGTCAACTATAACAATGTCCAATTGTATTTACAACATATCAAAAAAGCATTGCATTAAAAAGGAAACAAAGAAGAAGAAAAGTCAAAGAAGCATTACATAATGAATAATTTAAAGTGGCTATCCAAATTGGAATGGAAAACATATTCAATTTTTTTAACCAACTCTCTGATATTAAAAATTTCATATAATATTATATAGATTACTTTATCTTTCGTACACTTATTATATAATTATAGCACTTGCGTCACATTATCTTTAACAAGTTAATACGTTACAATTTTATAAGTATAATAAACTAAATAATTAGTCAAATTTAATAAAAAATAAAGAGAAAAAATACTACTCGAACAAAATAAAAAATATTATAGAAATTTTATATATTTTCATATTTTAATAATTAAATTATAAATTAAATAATTATATATATATGTAATATATATATATATATATATATATATATATATATATATATAGTTGGAGAAGCACCCTACAACGACACATGGCAGCGTTATTGAAGCGACATTTGGCAGCTTCCTATGTTGACACGTGGGCACTTTAAATTGATAGCAACTGGGATTTTTGGTCAACAATTTGTTCAGCCTCACATGTGGCCTCCTTTGTTCTCCCAACTTGCATTCACCTTCGTTCTTGGCTCTTTGTTAACTTCTCGATTTGGTCGCCCAATTATATCGAACTTCATAGATTCTTAGTTTCATAGATCCTTCGATCCCTTTGAATATCTGTTGATGTTATCTATTGTCAATAAATAAATCTCCCTGAAGTCAAAGCATATGAAGAAGATGACACCCAGCATATGCTGCGATCTTTTCTCTATATTTCATTCTGTGGTTCCTCGATCTGACCCACCTCTGTCCTCTATAGAGCTGACTAGGGTACCATCAATCATTGGGCCACTGACGATAAGTCTTAGCAGAAGATTGAAGACGAATTCGATAATTTCACCCCTATGTAAGCTAACGACTTGGCACAGCCACTGGTGTATGCTAATATACCCTTTAAGATCCATATTGTGAAGGATCATGATATGAAAAAGAGGTTGTGCTTGGAAGTAGAAAGGCTAGGACTGAGTGCTATCATAATGGGGAGCCATTGGTTTGGGCCTAAAGGAGACTTGGGTGTTGGATTGTATGCCCTCTTAGACTAGGTTTCTGATGCAAAATCGAATATTATAATGAAAGAATTTATTTTCAGAAATTGTTTGTGAATTTATTTTTTGTTTGTTGCACGATTTTCGTTTGGAACAGACCCATTGTGTTTAAATAAGTGATCCATGTGAATGGTGGTCTTTCACAGTAAGGTATGGATCACGGGTTATTTAACATATAAACATTTGTTCTTAACCTATTGATGAGACTGGGAACATCATCATGTTTAGGTTATTATGTTATGAATTCCAAATGGGGAGTGGCTTACCTTTAGCCAGTGGGTAGTCCATTCACTTCATGACATAAGCGTATTTCGAATACGTAGAACAGGACTTGTAGTAGTGGTTTCTCAAAGTACTATATGGTAGAAATCTAGACTACTATCGCTACAACGTGGACTAGTACTCTACGACTTGAGTGTGAGTTGGTGGTATGGCGAAGCTGGAAGCATATATTTTGATTTGCTGTAGTTGAGGTTCTATCGTAGGGCCAATATACTTGCATGTTGGGTATGTGTGACTAGTTAGTTAAGACAGACTTATACAAGATAGTTTCTGCACTATATCGCCCCTTGTGGTTGTCCGAATGGTCTAAATTATCCAGGGCCCTGGGAAACATGACTTGGATGTTTGCTTTAGGGTAATTCCCTTGGAAAGCGGAAACACTCCAGGAAGTCGTGGATCATTGGACTAGAAGCCTAAGAATGGTAGATGTCATTTAGAGGGGTGTTAGTACACTTCTTCCTCTCTAAATGTACAGCGATGTGTAGAGGGGTATTTTAGTCATTTCACCTGTAGGTCGGAGACTTTGCTAACGCAGCATTGTCCTTGAGGTCAATATTTCCTTATGGTGATATTATGAAATATTTAAAATGTAAAATACAGCTATTTTTATGGCAAGGGTATTTTGGTCATTTTAGTAGCCAAGGCGGTGCGTCTTTTGGTCCCCAGTATAGACCGTGAGTCCTAATTAAATATGGGCTAAAGAATTGATCTTAAATTAAATGGAATTTATTTTATTTAAGTAGCCTGATTTAATTATTGGGCTAGAATAAAATAAAGGTTCATGGAGAGAGAGAATTAATTAAATTAGTTTGGTGGGTTAATTAATTATTCAGGGCTTTGGCCCAATTTGAATGATTAAAGATTAACTTGGGACTAAACTAATATAGGCTTAATTAATTGGACTAGTTTATTTGGGCTGAAAAAATTAATTATTTATTAATTGGGCCAATTATTTGGTTTTAGTTAGAATAATTAATTAAGCCAAAAAGGTTAAACTAAGAGTCCAATGGCCCAATCCAGTTTAACCTAGGGTTTTATTTAGGTTAAACAGGAGGAAAAAAAAGGAACGGGGTTTTTTTTTCCGGTGCTTCCTCTCTGTGAAAAATACCAGACGTTTTTTTCTCCTTCTCTAGAAAATATTCTTTAGCCTCTAAGTTGTTCACCAAACGAGATTAGGTAGGCCATATACTGGAAGATCGAAAGTTAGGCGTTCATCTACATGCAAAGACAAAGTAGAAGGCTTGCAGGAATTGCACCAGAGGCTTCTATGAGCGTGCCTACCCCAATTCCGTATATTCCAGTTCAGCCGAGTGTGAGATCAACAAGAAGAGGTAAAAGAAAATATTTTTTTCCCCTTTTTTCTTCTTCACGCAGGTGTGCTGCGTTTTTGTTGTTCACGTGGCTGGTTTTTTGGCTATGTTTGACTTGCAATATTATCTTTAATTGGTATCAGAGCATGAAGATATTTGCACATATAGGAAGCCTGTATGCTAGTTAATAAAATCGGACAGTTATGTGTGATTAACTGTGATCCTTCGCTGATTTTTTTGGTATGGATAGATGGCTTGTTAAACCTCTCGGATGGAGGTATAGGTGAGATGTAATTCACTGTTTTTTCGAGAATAAATCGTGTAAACACAATTTTAAAGGGTATAGGCGGTTGTTGGTTTTTGGTTTTATTGATTTTGGTTGAAATCAGAGGGCAAAAGCAAGCAAATCCATCGCGAGAAAAAAAAACCGAAGAAAACGCTCGAAGAAGAAATCGTCTGGAATTTTTGAAGCAGACGGCACTGTTCATCGGCTCGGCTCGCCGAGCCGAGCCGCCGACAGCACTCCTTGCACTAGGGACAATCAAGGCGGCTTGACTCGGCTTGGTGGCTTACCGGCTCGGCTGCATCGGATGGAATTGAATTGCAAATTTGCAATTCAATTTGCGAAATCCTGAAGTCTTCTCGCGGGTCAGCACTGGGGTGGGTCGCGGGCTTGGATGGTCCATGATGCGGTTGTTCCGGTGCGGCGGGTGTTGTGGACCGATGACCAGAATTGTTTTGTTCCTGTGCGGCGGGTGCAGTGAACCAATGGGAAATTTTTTTTCCCCTTGTAATTTTCTTGCATTTTCTTTTTGGTTTTGGGGTCCATACCAGGCGAAGTTAATATTTTTGCAATAGTTAATATTCTTGGAATATGTTTGCATGAAAAATATTAGTAAAGGATTTTAGGATTAAACAAGATCATTAATTAATTAATTAATTAATGTATTTAATTCTATTATTTGGGCACTTAGGTTTAAAAAATAGAAAAGTATGAAAACGTTTATTGTTTTCTAGCATGCTATTTTTTTTATGTACCTATGTGTGCTTTTTCTCAAAGACCAAAGTCTTTGAGAACTTTTTGTTTTGGCAAGAAAAAATATTTTTCTTTAAAAACTAAATGGTTATTTTAATTGGTACAAAAATTAATCCTTGAATATTTTCTCAAATGATTTAATCCTTGACATAGAAAATGTATTGGATTTAGATATTTTTGTAAATTAAAATGGAGAGCCATTTTGTTTTGTTTTGGACTAGAAAAATGATTTTGTCAAATAAGCTTGAGACCAAAGTCTCTAGAAAGTTTTAATTGAAATTTTTTGAAATCATTAAGTTTTAACTTAAATAAAATTAGTCCATGGAGGAAATCTCTCAAAGGATATAAGCCTTGACATAGAGATTTTATTGGACTTAGATATTTTATTAGATATTTTATTTTTGAGTTAAGAAAAACTTAATGGAAATTTCAAAAGGATATTTTTCAGAAAACTTTATTTTAAAAGACTAAGTGGGAGAGGGGTTCCAACGGCCTCACGGCTTCCATCACGGTCCTCATTAGAGATCGTGGGTCCCCTCGCGTCACCCTGGGAGTAAACCCGTATAGGATGGGGATACCACAAAGATCTAGATCTAATGGAAGAATGTAATTAATAACCCGGGGCACGTACTATGATCGGCCAGCTCACGTTGGAGGTTATAGTGCAAGGTATGTCCATAGGAAATGAGAGGAAACGGCCATCCCACAATGGAGTTATTCTCTAGACCATTACCTAGAAGGGAAATTAATTTGTGGTGGTTAACATACGTAGCTTAGGAAACTGTTAATCTTCCCAATAAGTTATGTCAGTTTTCTTAAGAGCCAAATTATTTTCAGTGCACAAATTTTATTTTGTTTTCATGAACTAAATTCTTTCTTTTATTTTCGATTTTCAGAAATGGTGGAAGGTTCTTTTAGTCCATTGGCCGTTATTCTCAGGGAGAATGAGTTAACGGGTCCAAACTATGTGAACTGGAAAAGGAACCTGGACATAATACTCACAGCCGAGGAGTATAAGTATGTCCTTTACGAAACCTGCCCTGTTATCGGGGGAGGTTCCACCGTCGAAGAGCGAGAGGTCGAAAAGGCATGGAAGAAAGCCGACGAAATGGCACGTTGCTATATGTTAGCTTCCATGTCTAATGTGCTCCGATCAAAACACGAGCACATGGCTTCGCATATGACATAAGTCAATCATTGGCAACTATGTTCGCAGACAAGAGCCGGCCCGCAAGGCAGGAGACTCTTCGAACTATTGTGAACACTAAGATGGCCGATGGAGCATCGATCCGAGAGCATATGCTCAAGATGATTGCTTGCTTTCGAGGAGGCGAGAAATCTTAGGGGCTGTCATTGACCCCGAAAGACAAGTGGACATGGTTCTCGAATCTCTACGGGCTCTTTCACTCGGTTCAAGTTAAACTATAACATGAACAAGTTGAACATGAGTTTGATCGAACCGATGAAGGAGCTCCGGATGGCGGAGAAGGTCATGAAGCCGCAGTCTAAGGCCATGATTGCTAAAGCCTCTTCTTCAAGAACCGGGCCTAAGCCCGGAAAGTTCAAGAGGAAGAAGGGGAATGCAGACTCAGCCAAGAACCAGCCCAAGGACAAACCAAAGGGCAAGTGCTTCAAGTGTGGAAATAAGGGATACTGGAAAAAAGAGTGTCCAGATCTTCAGGCCAAGAAAAACCCCACAGATAATGTTTACTATCTAGAGTCCATATCAATGGTAGGATCAACTTCCACTTGGATTGTTGATTCAAGAGCCACTGATCATATCTGTAACTCCTTGCAGGGGTTTAGGAAGATAAGAAGACTCAAGAAAGGCGAATATGGGCTTCGAGTGGAAAATAGAGCACAAGTCTGGGCCCTTACAGTGGGAGAGTTGGATCTCATTTTTTATTGTAATAAGATAGTGGTTTTAAAAGACATTTTATATATACCTGGTTTTCGTCAGAATTTGATTTCAGTTACAAAACTTATTAATCAAGGATATTCTGTATCTTTCCATTCTGGTATTTCTATCAGTAGAGATGGAGAAATTTTATGTACTGGGCACATGTATGGAAATTTGTTCTTTTTAAACCCTATTAACAAACAATCAAATAACGCTCAGTCTGAACCTTTAACTAAGAAGAGAAAGACCAATATCAATGATTTATACCTTTGGCATCTGAGGTTGGGTCATATTAACTCAACCAGGATTCAGAGGCTAATCCATGATGGGCCTTTGGGCTCATTGAGATTGGAAAGTTGGCTTCAGTGTGAATCCTGCCTGATGGGAAAAATGACCAATAGGTCATTTACACCAAAGGCGGATAGAGCCAAGGAGGTGTTGAGTCTTGTTCACACTGATGTGTGCGGTCCATTGTCTACACCAGCTAGGGGAGGTTTTGAGTACTTCATTACGTTCACGGATGATTGTACGAGGTATGGTTACATTTACCTGATGAGACGCAAGTCTGACTCTTTTGACAAGTTCAAAGAGTTTAAGGCTGAAGTGGAGTGTCGGTCAGGTAAATTAATCAAAACCTTACGATCGGATCGTGGTGGAGAGTACCTCCTAGGTGAGTTCAAGAACTACATGGTACATCATGGGATAGTATTCCAACTCTCTGCGCCGGGAACCCCCAGCAGAACGGAGTAGCTGAAAGAAGGAACAGGACGTTGATGGAAATGGTCCGAAGCATGATGTCTCATGCTACTCTTCCAGTGTCCTTTTGGGGATATACCCTGGAAACAACGGCATATATTCTGAACTTTGTGCCTTCCAAGTCAGTACCTAGGACTCCCTATGAGATGTGGACTGGGCGTAAGCCAAGTCTGAATCATCTCAGAATTTGGGGATGTCCAGCTTATGTACTGATCAAGGGAGACAAGTTGGAACCAAGATCAGAATTATGCTATTTTATTGGGTATCCAAAAGGGACAAAAGGAGGCTACTTTTATCATTCTAAGGAGCAGAAGGTACTAATCAGTACCAATGCTAGATACTTGGAAAATGATCAAAGTACTTCCACTAAAGATTCAACGAGGTTGGAACTTCAGGAGAAGTTATCTATGGAATCAACTTCTTCTGACCCGATTTTGGAACAAGAAGAGGCACAGCCTCAAGAGCCTGTGCAAATGGAGCCTCGTCGTAGTGGGAGAGTGTCTAAGGTTCCGGATAGATGGACTGAAGAAGCCTTTGAGTTGGTCTCCGACCATCAGGAACAAGACCCCACTAGATACGAGGAGGCTATTGCTAATGCCGATGCAAATCTGTGGCATGAAGCAATGAAAGCCGAGATTGAGTCTATGTACCTCAATCAGGTTTGGGATCTTGTAACTTCACTTGAAGGGATAAAACCCATTGGGTGCAAGTGGGTATACAAGAGAAAGAGAGGAGCGGATGGGAAGGTGGAAACCTTCAAAGCTAGGCTTGAGGCGAAAGGGTATACTCAGAAAGAGGGTATCGACTATGAGGAAACTTTTTCTCCGGTAGCCATGCTTAAATCCATCCGCATCCTCTTTGCCATCGCATGTCACTATGACTATGAGATATGGCAAATGGATGTCAAGACGGCATTCTTGAATGGCCATCTTAGCGAAGACATCTATATGTCCCAACCGGAAGGCTTCATTGCTGAAGGCCAGGAACACATGGTTTGCAAGCTTAAGAAGTCCATTTATGGACTTAAGCAGGCATCAAGAGCATGGAACATTCATTTTGATGAGACTGTAAAGTCTTATGGTTTTATTCAAAACGAAGATGAACCATGCGTGTACAGGAAACTTGAAGGCGTTAATGTGGTTTTTTCTTATCCTGTGGATGACATTCTACTAATTGGAAATGATGTAGGGACATTGTCATCTACAAAGGTTTGGTTGTCTAGTCAATTCAGTATGAAGGACTTGGGAGAAGCCAGCTACATTCTCGGGATTAGACTTCTTAGAAATAGGAAGCAGAGAATGTTAGGATTATCCCAAGCGACATACATTGACAAGATGTCGGCCAAGTACGAGCATGGACTCATGCAAGGGAGCTCTAATCCCTTGCAGACATGGGTTGTCATTTTCTTCAAAGGACTTGTCCTAAGTCTCAAGAAGAAAATGACAGAATGAGTAGGATTCCCTACGCTCGGTCGTGGGAAGTCTCATGTACGCCATGCTATGTACTAGGCCGGATATCCGCTTTGCCGTGGGCTTAGTTAGCGGATATCGATCAAACCCGGGGGAGGTTCATTGGCAAGTCTGTAAAGCATATTCTCAAGTACCTCAAGGGAACGAGAGATTATATGCTTCGGTTTACGTGGTCGATGATTTGGTTCCTACAGGATACACGGACTCAGATTTCCAGGCAGATAAGGATGAGAGAAAATCCACTAGTGGATATGTCTTCACCTTGTTTGGAGGAGCAATTTCATAGAGGAGTATTAAGCAGTCTTGTATTGCTGACTCAACCATGGAAGTTGAGTATGTGGTCGCTTCGGAGGCATCCAAGGAAGCAGTCTGGCTCCGGAAGTTTCTTTCAGAACTTGGAGTCGTACCACATATGGACAGGCCGGTTGTGATGTATTGCGACAACACTGAAGCAGCATTGCAATCTAAGGAACCTCGGAACCACAAGAAGGGGAAACACATCGAGAGGAAGTACCACCTGATCCGGGATTTCATCCAGAGATGGGAAGTCGTGGTGGAGCATATTACCTCAGAAAATAATCTAGCAGACCCATTCACCAAGCCTTTGGCTGAGAGAGTCTTCAAGAGACACTTAGACGCCATAGGGGTGGGCACCTATGGACTTACCTAATCTTAGAGTGTAAGTGGGAGATTGTTGGATTGTATGCCCTCTTAGACAAGGTTTTTGATGCAAAATCGAATATTATAATGAAAAAATTTATTTTCAGAAATTGTTTGTAAATTTACTTTTTGTTTGTGCACGATTTTCGTTTGGAACAGACCCATTGTGTTTAAATAAGTGATCCATGTGAATTGTGGTCTTTCACAGTAAGGTATGGATCCCGGGTTATTTAACACATAAACATTTGTTCTTAACCTATTGATGAGACTGTGAACCTCATCATATTTAGGTTATTATGTTATGAATTCCAAATGGGGAATGGCTTACCTTTAGCCAGTGGGTAGTCCACTCACTTCATGACATAAGCGTATTTCGAATACGTAGAACATGACCTGTAGTAGTGGTTTCTCAAAGTACTATATGGTAGAAACGTAGACTACTACCGCTACAGCGTGGACTAGTACTCTACGACTTGAGTGTGAGTTAGTGGTCTGGCGAAGCTGGAAGCATATACTTTGATTTGCTGTAGTTGAGGTTCTATCGTAGGGCCAATATACTTGCATGTTGGGTATGTGTGACTAGTTAGTTAAGACAGGCTTATACAAGATAGTTTCTGCACTATATCGCTCCTTGTGGTTGTCTGAATGGTCTAAATTTTCCAGGGCCCTGGGAAACATGACTTGGATGTTTACTTTAGGGTAGCTCCCTTGGAAAGCGGAAACACTCCAGGAAGTCGTGGATCATTGGATTAGAAGCCTAAGGATGGTAGATGTTATTTAGAGGGGTGTTAGTACACTTCTTCATCTCTAAATGTACAGCGATGTGTAGAGGGGTATTTTAGTCATTTCACCTGTAGGTCGGAGACTTTGCTAACGCAGCATTGTCCGTAGGGTCAATATTTCCTTATGGTGATATTAGGAAATATTTAAAATGTAAAATACAGCTATTTTTATGGCAAGGGTATTTTGGTCATTTTAGTAGCCAAGGCGGTGCGTCTTTTGGTCCCCAGTATAGACCGTGAGTCCTAATTAAATATGGGCTAAAGAATTGATCTTAAATTAAATGGAATTTATTTTATTTAAGTAGCCTGATTTAATTATTGGGCTAGAATAAAATAAAGGTTCATGGAGAGAGAGAATTAATTAAATTAGTTTGGTGGGTTAATTAATTATTCAGGGCTTTGGCCCAGTTTGAATGATTAAAGATTAACTTGGGACTAAACTAATATAGGCTTAATTACTTGGACTAGTTTATTTGGGTTGGAAAAATTAATTATTTATTAATTGGGCCAATTATTTGGTTTTAGTTAGAATGATTAATTAAGCCCAAAAGGTTAAACTAAGAGTCCAATGGTCCAATCCAATTTAACCTAGGGTTTTATTTAGGTTAAACAGGAGGAAAAAAAAGGAACGGGGTTTTTTTTCCCGGTGCTTCATCTCTGTGAAAAATACCAGACGTTTTTTTCTCATTCTCCAGAAAATATTCTTTAGCCTCTAAGTTGTTCACCAAACGAGATTAGGCAGGCCATATACTGGAAGATCGAAAGTTAGGCATTTATCTACATGCAAAGACGAAGTAGAAGGCTTGCAGGGATTGCACCAGAGGCTTCTACGAGCGTGCCTACCCCAATTCCGTATATTCCAGTTCAGCCGAGTGTGAGATCAACAAGAAGAGGTAAAAGAAAATATTTTTTTTTCCCCTTTTTTCTTCTTCACGCAGGTGTGCTGCATTTTTGTTGTTCACGTGGCTGGTTTTTTGGCTATGTTTGGCTTGCAATTTTATCTTCATTGGGAGTGTGAGTAATTGTTGTGTTCACCATTATGTTTGTCCTGTAGTTGTGATGAGGTACCTAGATGAAAAGGACAGTGTTTCAGATTCTTCTGTTGGTAAGGGTTTAATAAAGCTAATGGATAAGAAGGACCAAGGCCTTTGGTCAGTTCCAAAAAAGGAGCCATATTACCATGATACCTCAACTAGAGCTGCAAGTATAGAATAACTTTATTTTTTTAATATATTGTATTTGGTATTTAATTTGCAGTGCTCTTAGATTAGATTGATTTGATGATTAGATTAGCTTTTGTTTTTAATTGTGTTGTCTTTGATCTGATATTTTTTATAGAAAGATTAGATTTTTGTGTAGTGTTTGATGGTGACACTTCAAGGATAATCAAGGTTCCTGAAGGATTTAACTATAAGCTTTAAAATAGTAATGATATCAACAATATTTTGGGTCTAAAAACTCCCTACATTTGTTTCAAAGACTCTGTTTGCCGTTGCTTTGACTATATGGTGTCCAAGAAGAAGTACATCTTCACCATTGATGATGACTGCTTTGTAAGATTTGTTTCTTTACCCTTTTCCATTTCTTTTGAGAAATAACATATCAATCTCTAATTTTGGGGAATTTACGTGATGTTTGAGTTTTTTTTTTTTTTCATATGAGGGTTGTCATTCAGTCATCTAATGAGCAGTCTCAGGAAATGATATTTATTATTATTATGATATTTTGGGGGGGGGGGGGGTGGTAGAATTTTTAGATGGAGAATGGAGGTCAGAATTCAGAAAATCAAATTGCAAGATTGGTTTTGAAAGATTCCAATCACAACGATGGTGGCAATGATGGATTGTTTCAAGTCATGAAAGCAGTTGAAGCTATCGAGGCAACTATTAAGCAATAGGTTCAATTTTCATTCCTTTTTTCTTCCCTTGGAATATTTTGTAATAGTTTTCCAATTTATTCGTGTTATGATTAACTCACAGTTCTAATAAATATTTGAATTTTTAGGGTTTATGATGAGTTTTTAAACATTAACGCGTGAGCTTTGAGTGTAATAAGAGTTTAATAAGTTATGATGGGCAGAATTGGGTAAATTTCCCCAAGTGAATTGGATACAATAAAATTGTTCCCCTTTTGCTGAAAACCTTTTGATTTTGATTTCTCGATTGTTATATAGGATATACTATTTTTTTCCCTTCTTCTGAAAACCCTAATGTTGGCTTTTTGTTTGTTTGGTTTAAATTTTTTGTCTTCGTATCTTGAAAACATTGTTGAATCTGCTTAATTTATACTCCAGCTTTAAAACTTATGTTGAATCTATTTGATTTATACTTTGAAGAATAATGTATGAAATGAAACTGATTTAGTACAACAAGGTATAAAGCTAAGTTGTTTGATAAATTGGCTCTTAATGGATAAAGAGGAGTTAAATTTTGTTTTCTTGATTCTATTTCTGGAAAGCTTTCTCCTTTCTTCCCTCCAAAAAAATAATTTTGATTTATATCTGGTATGAAACATGCAACCTCAAGTAGAGGTGAAGAGCTTTTCAGCTAAATCTATCAATCCCTTTAGTGTTAATAGTGAGGCAACTTACTTGGTGGGAGGTGGCCGATCTGGAGAAATATACTTATGGGAGGTAAGTCAATGATAACGTTTATTTTATGTTGCCTATATATATATATATATATATATATATATATATATATATATATATATATATATATATATATATAGAGAGAGAGAGAGAGAGAGAGAGAGAGAGAGAGAGAGAGAGAGAGAGTTGTATTAGTTAAGGTATGGTCGAAGTCTGGAAGTGATTGGAAAAGAATGATGTAATCTTTTGTAAACATAGGAGGTTGCAACTGGAAAATTGCTAAAGAAGTGGGATGTTCATTATAGGGCAGTTTTGTGCCTAGGATTCTCCGGTTATAAGTCCCTATTGATCTCAAGTTCAGAGGATGGTTTTATTCAGGTGTGGTCACTTCTCATGTATTCACCTATCATTCTGCTTTTGATTTATCCTACTACATATAATTTTTTATGGTTACTGAAAGGACAACAAATTTTACTAGCTTATTTGATGATTTGTTTGTGATGGGTTAGAGAATGTAATGCCATAATTGTCTCTGCTTCTAAGGAACGGACTTGCAAGGTCTGTGATGCTGCATTTGTAGTTTTTTTCTAGCAAAGGATTTTTTCCGTGTGAATTTTGTGCTATCTTGGGTCACTTTCAATGGGATGATATGTATTGGATAATGGTTTGCTGGACTTTAGATGCATTTTACATATTTATGTCAGTATGGCTTTTTCATTTTTCTGCCTGAGAGCACTTTATTACCAAGCACCCCCCCAAGTCCTTCAAGATTGTATGTTGTGGCTAAAGTTTTCTTTTATTCCTACCCTGTTGTTAGTATGGTAATTAAACAATCAATTGATGCCTATGATCAATAGAGATGGTTTGGATTTCCTATTCATTGAATTACTACTTTCTAAATTTAATGATATTTCAATCTTAAGTAAGACGACATCATTAGTAGAGTATCACTTTGCAATCATATTCATTTTGCCCAAGAGTGAATGCGTGAGTGGGTGTGTATTTATTTATTTTTTAATAATGTAATTTTTGGGATAATTATCTCTAAGTTTTATTTTTGCCAACATCCCAAATCCCGTGTGGCATTTGTGGTAGTGTGCAAATATAGGTGTTGTATATTCATTGCATACATAAGTAAGAGGATGTATGTTTCTAACAAATATGTATTCCCCAATTTATCCTATATATGGAGCTTATGTAGAGGAAAAATATTGAGAAATATTGTGTTCCCATCGGTAATTGAAGCAATTGCATTGGACCCCAGTGAACACGTCTTCTATACTGGTGGAAGAGATGGTAAAATATACATTGCTGTACTTAATACTGAAGTCAACCCCAGTAGTACATAAGGAATGCATATCATTGGGTCATTATCTGAGCACAAGTTCTCATTTCTTCTCTTATAAAAAACAACAATAGGCATATTTTATGTATGAATTTCTAAACACCACAATAAGATATTACAGGTCTTTGTTCAAATTTGTGGTACCATAGGGGATGGTAGCTTGCTTTAGTGCTTGCCTATGACTCATGGATTTCATAAGTTGGTTTCATTTTAGTGCCTATGTTGTTTTGGTGATAAGGGATTTGAGAGGTGAGAGAGAGAGAGACAAGGTATTGAGCAGTGGGACAACCTTGAATAATCTTATCAAAATCTGAATGCCATTGTACAATTGCTGCTACAAGAATAGCCTTCGACCACGTTGAATCCTTATGATTTTGCAGTGGTTTGAGAAAGAAGTGTTAAGGGTATTTTATAGAATTTTGTAGACTTTAACTACCAGAAGTGTTATAGAAAGGAATTGTAGGTGCTTTGATATTTTGCATGCAAACCACTCTAGAAGAGTCAAAATCGTGAGAAATCCAATGAGGGCTATAAAGGATTCGATTTCGGTTATAGGGAGGTAGTGGGCCTGCAGATTGAGGCATTTTGGAAGAGGAATTATTTAGTAGTGGTGGGTGTAGCAGGTGTTATAGTTTGCATTCTGCTGTGGAGGGTCATGTTTAGAATTGCCAATACATTTATTGGATTCTCTGAAGGCATGGCCAAGTATGGTTTTCTTGCTCTTTCCACATCTACAGTGGCCTTTGCTGTGAGTTCTTCTTTGCAGTTTGGTCCTTTATGTTCTTTCTGATTTTGTTCAATTAGACTTTTTGTAATTTTAGTGCTTACAATTGTTATTTCTCCTATGCAATACAATTTTATATTATATAATCTGTTGAAAATTTGATCTTTAGGTATTTCCAGTTAGACTTCTATATGATCGTGAATTTATTATAGTGGAGAGTGTTCTGTTATGTACTCTGCAAATAAATGTAACCAGGTTGTGTTGTTTGGGCTATGAATGGTGTTGATTACCTAGCTCTGCATACAATCTACAAGCCAGCAAATGCATTTATGCCTGTTTGCATGAACAGTTCACAAGTGATGTAGTAGTTGCATCTTTTAGTAAATTGTTTGGTTTTGTAATTCTCGAGGAACTTCTATTCTTCCAGGTTTATCATAATGTGACTTCACCGAGAATAAGATACGAGTGATTTTTGAAATGATTGTATATAATAATTCCACTGCCAGAAAAAAGGGAAACATAAACAAATGATTTCAAATTTGGGAAATGTTCTTTAATTTGGCTTAGCAAATGGTTAAAAGATTCATATTTTGTCTTTGAGTACATATGGGTAATCCAATAAGGAATTTGTCTATTGAAGCCTTTTATCTACTCTAATTTCATGAGTTCTAGAACTGTCTAAATCACCTGATCTTCTATATGTCATCTTACCTACCAAGTTAAAAATCATACATAAAATTTAGAAAGAAAGAAAGTGAATATATACGGTCATCTTCTTTTGCATTGAAAAGCACTAAGTAAACCAGGAGCTATGCTTCGAGTTCGATATTGTTTGAAATCCCTGAATCAGTTTTCTCAGATATTTAGTGCATTGCTAACACTTTAGATGAATGCTTACTGTTTCAACTTTTGGATTCCCACTGTCTGTTTCTCCTTTCCCCTTTTCATTTTCTACTTAAATATATTTCCAATTGAATCAACTAATTTGGACTATAGCTTTAATATGTTATGGTTTTAAGTATTTGTGAATGCTTCAGCTCAAACTTGATGTCTCAAATATTATTTTGTTGCTTTTTTCTCTCTATGTAAGAATATTGTTGTTGCACTTTCATGCTTTTGAATAATGTAAGTGTGCCTTGCTTACCTTATTGTCTTTTCCCCCTTAACCTGTAGTCATAATTGCAAAAGCGTTCAACAACATGTTCTCTCACCCATTAGTGTTGTAGGTAAGTGTTTGCTTTTGTACTGGCATAGGGTCTATTCTACTACATTAAGATCTTCCACTTCCTAAATTTGATTGAATTCTCAGTTTTACATAATGGGGCATTTCTTCTTTTAATTGTTTGTTCTATGTTTTGGTTCAGGAAACAAGCTTTGAGAGTTTGTTCCTCTGAACCAATTCTCAAGAGATATAATGTGTTTAACCTTGAGACCGTTGATGGAATATGTGTGTAGTGGGATGGGAGGTGAAAAGAGGTTTCTTAGATACTAAAATTTCATTCATAATTCAGGGATAACTGAATATTTCCTCCAATATGTAACTTTGCTTTGTTCAATGGTCTTTGATAGGTTTGATCCAGAGGATACGGGTGCAGATGATATTTTAAGACTTAACACTTTAACAGATTTACTTGATGGGACCTCATCATTAAATTATGAAGTTTATTATGGAGCTCATGGCTTATGGCAGATGGAGCGTAGGATTTTTGAAAGAGATGCAACTTTAGGCCTAAACACTTCCGTTGGCTTAGGAGCATATGTTAATATAATAGGATCTCAAAAAGATGGTGTAACAGTTGTGTGGAAAACTGGGCTTGAAAGAGTTTGGTACAAAGTTAGTTTGTTTTAGAAAATAATCATAGTTGTTTCTACATATTATCTTAAAAAAAAGGTAAAAGACGTGTACAGAACTTTTGTTCTTTCCTTTTAGATAAAAACTGCAATTAATATGTTTCAAGAATCAACTTGAAGAATTATTAGATTTTTTTTTATTTTTTTTTTGTCAATTGCTTTGGTGTGTTTTATGAGATTTATATTTATTAAACATTAGAATTAATAACAACTTTTCTTTTGTCGAGATTACTCATTGGAATTAAGGAAATGTATCATGAAACTTTCTAATGAATTATATGATGTGCTCAAAGGTTTTCTTGAAATTACTTATTTCTATTTTTTTTTTTGCCTTCTTACTTTGGTTATAGTCTATTGTTGCCTTTATTCCTGAAATTAGCGTTTTATATATAACATTTTTTCCTTTGGGACTATAAACACTAAACATGTTCCTGTCTTTTACCTTATACCAGTTAAAGGAGGCTTTGATGAATGATGCCAATGCCACTCCTAGCTACAACAATAGGCACCAAGGAAGAAACTACCCAGATGTAAGGTCTCTTTGGGTAGAGAATGACCAAATTGAAAGTCATATGACTTTAGAAGACAAAAATCTACAATGATAAGTGAATTGGCTTTCGAAAACTCTTTTGTCAATCTCACCGTTATAGATTCTTATCATGATACATGTCACAAAAGAGAAAAATCACTCCAACAGAAAAAAGATAATTTTATTCCTAAAACTTAATATATTTCTTGGCAAATAATTGTCATTCAAATGTGGATAAAAAGGAGTTGAAGATATTAACATCCTAGAAGAGAATCAGTTATGTAGATATAGGAGGAAAACATTGTCATTCATTTGAATCCTAGAGCTTTTATAGCTTCAAATGTATTTAAATATATATTCTAAGATCATGCTTGAAGTTCTTGAAGGTTGCAAAAGTTAAAGTCTGTCTCAAGCATTTTATACATTGCAAGAAATGAGGGAGTTTGGCTTTTTCATTAAATTCTCATTATAAAATTCCATGATCAATGATGAAATTTATAAAAAAAAAATTATTTTTGAAAGTAATAAGAACAAGAAAAAGCATAGACAAATAATAAATTATTTGAAAGACCAACTTAAAAAGGTACCACATACAAACATTAACACACAAAACTTAAGTCACTGAATACTTCACACAACCTAATAAATACATACAAAAACTTTTAAAACAAGTCACTTAATAGTTGAGCACAAATAAAACTATAAGTACATCTTATCTAATCAATAATTTAACAAAAACTTCACATCTAAACAACAATTTAACACCAATTACCCCGTACATAGTATGGATATCACACTAATTACTTTCTCCGTTCCCTTTTATCTATTCATTTTAACTAAAATTTTTATCCTAATTTATCTATCATCCTATTAGTAAATCAAGACAATATTAATTGCTATTTTTCATAAATATTCATTTTTAATACAATAAGTTTTGTGCACTGTAGTGAAAAATAAAAATAAATTAAATATACTTACTATATATAAAACTTTAAAATTTGATTATTCCTTAATAAAGAGAGAGATTTTTTAAAAGTAAAATATAAATTATTAATTAATTAAAAAATTTTATTTTTTAAAAATTTATAAATCGATTAAAATAGATAGTTAAAAAAGAACAAAAGAAATATTAGGTTAGAGACTAAATAAGAAGGGGAAAAAAAGAAAAGTGACGGAGGAGCTAATTGAATGACACCTCGTCTGACTACTGTGGGAATCTCTCAAGCCCACACACTCAACGTGTCTACGAAGCAAAAATCTCCCCAATAAAACACCCAGAGAAAGGGGGAGAAACTAAAAAAAAAAAAAAGAGAAAACGAGGGAGGGAAAGGAAAGTAACGGAAATTCTTGCGAGTCTTCCAAATATTCGCTGTTTATACAAATAATAAAAAAAAAAAGAAAAACACAATCCTACCTCTTCACTGGGCGCAGTGTGTTCGGGCTGAGTTCTCCGTTTCCGTCTCACAACGTAGGACTTTCTATACCTCAGTCATTCACTCTTTGTTTTTCCGTTCGACTCACGAGCCCTCATAACAACTTCAACACTCAGGTTTGATCCTTTTCCCACCATTTTTCTTCTCTTCTTGGTTTTCGTTTTCGAACACGAACCCTAGCTTTTGTTTTTGTTTGTTCTTTTATCTGTGTGAAAAATCTGTGTTAATTTATAAGTTGGCGGATTCAGTTTTTATTAGGGCAGGCTGGGCAGCATGTTTAATTCGGTTTTTCATGTATACATTTGTCTGAGTTCTAAGGTTTGTGGGTAAATTGCTGTTTTTGGGGCAGTTAAAATTGCTCGGGCGTTCATTTTTTTTTTTTTTTTAATGGAATTGTTTGTTAATTGAGTTATGAGTGTTATGATAATTGAATGAGGTTTAATTATTTGTGGTTTGCATTCAGGGCCAATTCAATGGTTGCATGTTGGGTGTAAGGAGAAATTGGGGCTAGGGTTGATGAGGAGAGCGTGGTTTTGAAACCCTAGGTTATGGAAGGAGAAGAGAGAAACAAGGTTGGTTCAAAGAGACGGGTGAACCAGGTTGAGGCTGGTTTAGATTCAGGTGATGATGAGCCTATTGGATCTTTTTTGAAGTTGAAAAGCAAAAGAAACATTAAAAAGAATAAGTTGGGTTCAGATGGCAGTGGAGATAAGGGCAGCAAAAGAGTTGAGAAATTGGTGGTTGAAGATGAGGATTTGGTTGGCATGGATGATACATTGGCAAGTTTTAGGAAGAAGCTGAGGGCTCCTAAGAAGGATGGTGGTGTTGCGGTGGTTGGAAAGGGTTTAGGTAGCAATGTAGGAGTGCTGTCTGATCAGTCTCTTAATGAACTGGCAGAGGATGGATGTTTGGCCACAAAAGTTGCAGAAAAAGTACTGGCAGATGGTGATGATGGTGATAAAGAGTTAGAATTGGCGGCTAGAAGGAAGATAAGGAAATCCGGGGTTACTTTAGCAGTAAAGAATATAGGGACTGACCTTGTGCCAGATGACATTAGGAGGGATCATCAAAGATCTGGCGAGGATTCCATAGAGAATGAGAAAGAGGTTGCTTTAGGGTCAGGGGAAGATTCTCCTGAGTGTTTAGATGATGGTTTAGAAGATTCATTATCTTCCTTCTTCCGTAAGGCACAATCTGGTTTCATTAGGAAATCACATAGTTCTTTGAGATTAAAATTTGAAAGGGAAACTCAAATATCTTCTGATGGGTCAAACCAAATTTCAAATGATGTCCCTGAAGATAGTCTGCTTGAATCCACTAGGAAGTCTAAATCTGCTTTAAAGTTGCCCAATGAACTGGCTGAGTGTAATGAGGATGTGCATCAGGCATCTGATAGAGGTATGGTTGATTCAATTGTTACATGTGACAAGACTGATAATGCCTTGCAAGGGAAGTTTTCCGATACAAACTTAAGGCCTGAGATTTTTTCTGGTCCATTAGTCACTGATGAAACTTTGATATCCAGCAAGAATTTTGCTGATGCATCTACTTTAGAAATTCCGGAGAATTCCGTTTCCATTGTCACACACCAAAGTTCTCCATCCAGTCTAAGGATTTGTTCCAATGGCCTAGTGACTGGTCAGAATTTTGGATTGACTTGTCAGACTTCCTCATTTGGGCTTCCTCCTGAAAATCCTAAAATGGAAGCACCAAATATTTTATCACATGCGGAGATTCCTACTTCTGTTTCTGCTGAAGAAGATTTGGATGATTGTCATCTCAATAAAGGTGCATCATTCGGAGTTTCCGGTAATGATCTGAATTTACGGTCAAATTCTATTTCAGCAAATCATGTTCTGGATATGGACCAGAAAATTTGCAGCTTGGATGGTAAGGAAGTTTCGAAGTTATGTCCAGATTACCCGTCATCAAGTAGGGAATGTGAGGATAAATTTCCTTGCCCATATAGGCAGGTGAGTGGTGGAATCATGGAGCCATCAACGGCTCCAATTGAAGACCCAACCACTTTCAAAGAGAAAATACTTGTTGCTGAAAATTCACACGATGGACTTGTTTCTGCGAGGTCTGTGCAAGATTCTGGTCAAGCTGAGATGGTTCAATCATTATCAAATCCTGTTGCAGCGAAGAAGGAACTTTCTTCAAATCACTGCAATTCTCCAGACAAAGAGGGTGCCAATTACATTGAAGAGACAGGTATTGCTTTGATTTCTTCAGGGAAGAAATTTGCTCTAGTGCCAGAGGATAGTTCATCTCCATTATCAGCTTGCAAAATTAGCAAATATGGAATTGGTGTCCAGGTGAAGGACCGGGATGAGTCCGTAAGACATAGTGATGACTCCGATCATTTTTATGAATCTCCTACTCCCAGTGATTCAGCAATAATTCGTAAATGCAGTTCTGCCTCTAACCAAGAAAAACATTTTGACTGCATGTCCAATGATGCATGTCATTCAGGTCATGACTGTCTTTCAGGGGATGAAGAGGCTAAGGGAGCCTCTTCTCCATCAGATGTGCCAGACTTTAATGAGAGTTACATGGGAGCCACTCAAGTGTTGCCTGATTCTGATAATAAGACTAATAGGCTATCAGCTATTCAGCGTCGCAAGGCTAAAAAACGTAGACATGGAGATATGGCATATGAAGGAGATGCGGATTGGGAGGTTCTTATACGAGAACAAGAGTTTCTTGTTAGTCGCCAGGTTGGAGATAGTGACCAGTCATCTAAAACAAGAGACAAGTTTAGCCATTCCCTGTCAACAATTTCAAAAGCTGAAAATGGAGGGGCAGCAGCCATATCAGCTGGGCTAAAAGCTCGTGCAATTGGTCCAGTGGAAAAAATCAAGTTTAAGGAGGTATTAAAGCGCAAAGGCGGACTACAGGAATATCTAGAATGCAGGTTGTTACTCGTATCTTCAAATGGCTGTATTTACAGAATGCTTTCCTTGCTTTTGCATTGGTTTTCTAGCTTTTCTGCACATTTTTCTGAAATTGAGGCTGTAAGATTTGATTGTTTGAATTACATGCTTTTCAATTCAACCCCGCCCCTCGCTTTTCCTTTTTTGTTTGGTTTACCACGTTTTTATTCTTCTAAACTGTTACAATTCAAACTTCTTTTTGTGTCCTTTCGTTGGTTGAATCTGGGAGTTCCAAGAATTAAGTCAAATTGGGTTTTAAGCCATGTCATCTCGTTACATCAAGAAAAACAAGTTTTTTCCTTTGGCCCTAGTTTGTTTTGAATAAATCACAAACTAGTTTTTGGTGTCTAGTGTTTATCATTTTTGTTTAGGAGTATTTATGATTTTATTAATATTATATTATGCAAGAAAATAAAAGAAAAAGTACTATATGGGCCCTGAGCGGTAATTTAAATCAACCTTGCGTTTTGTGCTTATCTTCTTGCTTAAGAATATGTACGATTGTAAAGTACCATATTATGCAAGAAAGCAAAATAATAAGCAACATATATGCCCTAAAGCAGTAGTTCCAGTTGCCTTAGTCTACTGTTGAGATAGGGAAAATCTTTGTTTCCTTGACGCTGGAGGTTATACTTGGGCCAAATATATATTTACCTACACCTGGTAAAAATTAGTTTTGGAGCTTCCTTGTACCACCACAAGGAAGCATCTCATTGTGGCTTTACTTGATGTGCCATATGATTGTACTTTCCAGTAATTGGCTTTACTGGATGTGCATGAGGCTTGTTGCTAACCCTGGTAGATGATCTAGAGACAGTGTACATTCGATCAAGTTTCAAGCTTTTGCGCTGATGCTTATTAACACATGGATAAATGTCTTTTTTAAACAGAGACCTTTCGCAAGATAACTCTTTCAAATAGTGAAGTCTCTTGAGAGGCAAAGGTAGGTTGCAGAGAAGGGTATCTAGCAATGCATTCATTTCATACGAAACTGGGCTAAATGCCATGTATCCTAAAGTGAAGCTATTTTAATCATTCTTGATATAAGTTTTAAAAATTATAAAAACATGAAAAAACTGCTGATAGTTTCTGTTGTATTGAGCTCTGCTTTGGTGATATGCATATCCTGTGGTTTGGTTAAACTTACGAGAGAAGCTTTCACCATGGTTATTGTAACTCGAGCTTTCTTCCCGACATTTCTCTCAAGCTGTGAACTTGGGCATTTATTTATTAATGATTAAATTCTTAGAGCAAAGATGCATGAAGTGCCAATCAAGGAATGTACAAGAAAAGCTAAATCCTTTGTGCCTTTTGATTTTGGCACATCTCCTCTCGTCTTTTTGCCTCTTCTCACTTATTTCTCTCTCTCAGTTTTCTCGTGTAAAATTTTGGCAATACAGTACTTTTTGAATTCATGCAATAACGTTAGCAGGTGTTCATTTGAGAGTCCGGTACAACATCTCAATGGAGATGTTCATCTTGCTCTTCACGGTTAGCATCTAACAAAGCCCTTTAAAACACTTCTTGTACTATTGGATATAACTCCTTTATATATATATATATATATATATATATATATATATATATATATATATATATATATATATATATGAATTTGGATCTATAACTCCACCTCATCCCCTAAATTTGCAACAAGCCTTTAATCCCTGAAATTTATAGATGGAGAGGGGGTGTAGCGTATTTTTGGATATAATTATTTCCTTCCCAGTTGGGGATATAACAGGAACTTTTCCAATGACTTTCACATGCAAACCATTACATTATAAACCATTATGAGCATTGAAATCAAGAGGAGTTTGATCTAGACCATTCAAAGGTAAATAGAGTGCCTAGAATTAGTCCCAAGATAAGACATGAAATGTTGCCTCCATGAGAATCTAGATAACCTTTTTTTCATCAATACTATTAAAAGGTTTACGAGTGGGATGTGAGCCCTTTTAAAGGCCTCTAATGCTTGCCACTTGTCCATGTCTTATCTTGCTTTAAATGTCGACAGGCTGATTTTGTTGTTTGTGATTCGTTCACTATTTTCCTGGTTTTCTGACTTTCCTTCTAAGCATAAATGATATTGTATTCTACCTTTCTCTTCCACCTATTTCTCTATCCAGGTGCCATTTATTCCTGACATGATTATGTACATTGGTTGCTTTTTGTGCTATTCCTTTTTAGTATCCCTTCCTCTCTAGATTTAATAACTTCTTTATCTTCTCATTTGAAGGACTTAAGCGCATTTTTGTCACCCTCTCTCTTACTGCTCAGATGTAGCCCATCACCCATCCTTGAAAAAAGTTAGACTAGGTGGCTTATTTCTGATACTTTTTGATGATCTGGCATTCAAATCGAGTAATTACTTGTTTCGATACATATAAAAGCTTGATTTTGAAGTCTACATATGATTTAACACAAATCTATGGATTTGGAGTACAATTTTTTGACTAGTTCACTCTGGCCTTAGAGTGAAGTTCTGTTTTAATATTTCCCTTTCTGTATAAGATCCTATGTTTGACTTATCTAAAGGGTGACTGAAAAGAAAAACATGCTCAGATTTTTGTTTTGTTTTGTTTTTGTTTTTGTTTTTTATTTTGGGATGGGGGTGTACTAAAAAGGTTCGGGACACAACCTTTTCAATATGAACTGGTTTTCCTCAGATCCAAAAATGCAACATTTACTTGTTATTACCTATCAACTTCTGCAGTTATTCCTTCCCTGCCATTATTTCTTAAGCTTGAATAAAACAGGGAACTAAAGCTGTCCTATAGAATTGGAAGATTATTGATGTTGTGGTCAAATTTTCAGTTGCCTTTGACCTTGGACTGTTATCCATGGTAAGGAATAAACCGGATATATAAATATTAATTATCTCTTTAATGATAAAAATCTTTATGGCCAGAAATGGTGACGCTTGCTATGTGTGATGGCTTTGTTGTTTTTTGCTTCTAAGAGAACTCCATTTCATTTATGTTAACATTCTTGTGATCTCTCTGGAAAATGATATCCAATCACACTATTTGCACTTTTATTTCATGGTAGGCTTACGTTAAACTATTTTTTTTGGTCCAAAATATGGGGACAATTTTTGTGGACCATGTTAAACAATCCTTATGTGAAAATCCTTTTTGATGTTTCTAGAACTGTAACTTCTTGGTGTAGACCTTGATTCTTTGTTATGGTGCAGGAATTTTATTCTGAGCCTTTGGAACAAGGATGTCAGTCGCATTTTGCCTCTTTCGGACTGTGGAGCATCTGATGCTCCTCAGATGGATGAATCAGCACGTGCTTCTCTAGTTAGAGATGTTTATGCTTTTCTGGATCAATGTGTAAGCTCTAGTATCCTATAATTGATTTCTTGATTTTATTGCCTTTTGGCTTAGAAAGTTAATGGACAGATTCTTTCCTTTTAAGCTTGTTATTTTTAGCTGCATTACATGTTGAACTTTGTTAATGGTTCTTGATGTATTTTTTCATGCCTTATTAGTTGCATATGACACAATAACTATTCATGAACAGGGCTACATAAATTTTGGTGTTGCTTCTGAAAAGGCAGAAAATGGTGGTGCTCATAGCTTAAAACTTCTAAAGGAGGAAAACTTTGTTGAAAAATCAGGATCCCCTCTTTCTGATGCCAATGACGGAGTTTCCTTTATCCTTGGGGGGGTCAAAAATTCTGAAAATTCTTCACCAGAAAAGCCTGAAATTGTGGTGGAGGCTGGAAAACAGTTGGTGAGAGACAAGTTGGATGAGAGATTTGTCAATCTTGAGGCCGATAATAATAATACTCAGACTGAACCTGACAGATTAAATGCTGCTGATAACGAGGAAAGTGGTGCTTCTGATTCAAAAGTTCCTGTCGAAGTGGTCCGTTTGAATAATATGGGTTCAAATCCTTCCAGTGATGATGAGCGTGGCAGGATGCCTGTTGCAGATCCAGATAGAATTGCTTTGCGTGGTGCTGAAGTTGGCAGCACAGTTCCCGCTGTACCGTCAGAAGATCCAGAAGGTTCATCTAATCTTCAGTCCACAACATTGGATGATAGGAGTCATTCTATGATATGTGATTCTGATGCCAGAAAGAGAATCATTGTGGTAGGTGCTGGTCCTGCTGGCTTAACTGCAGCAAGGCACTTGCAGCGTCAAGGATTTCATGTTACCGTGCTTGAGGGTAGGAGTAGAATAGGGGGGCGAGTTTTTACGGATCGTTCGTCTCTTTCAGTTCCTGTGGATCTTGGTGCCAGCATTATTACTGGTGTTGAGGCTGATGTGGCTACCGAAAGAAGAGCAGATCCTTCTTCATTGGTCTGTGCTCAGTTGGGTCTCGAGTTGACTGTCTTGAACAGTGACTGTCCTCTTTACGATACAGTAACTGGCCAAAAAGTTCCTGCTGATTTGGATGAAGCATTAGAGGCAGAATATAATAGCCTCCTTGATGACATGCTATTGCTGGTTGCTCAAAAGGGGGAACATGCAGAGAGAATGTCTCTCGAAGATGGTTTGGAATATGCCCTGAAAATACGTCGCACAGCGCGTTGTGGAAGGAACTTTGTGGATAATGAAGATGTTTCTGTTGATCAAGATGTTCCTGAGGGACAAAGTCGCAAGGCAGAGATCCTGAGTCCTCCTGAGAGGAGAGTGATGGATTGGCATTTTGCCAATTTGGAGTATGGGTGTGCTGCATTACTTAAAGAAGTCTCTCTTCCTTACTGGAACCAAGATGATGTATATGGAGGATTCGGTGGAGCTCATTGTATGATTAAAGGGGGTTATAGCACTGTTGTCGAGTCCCTGGGAGAAGGACTTAATATCCACTTAAACCATGCTGTTACTGACATTTTATATTGCATGAAAGATGAAACAGGCAGTGATAACCAGTGTAAGAAGGTCAAAGTTTGCACATTAAATGGCAGGGAGTTTTCTGGTGATGCTGTCCTGATAACAGTGCCTCTGGGGTGCTTGAAAGCAGAAACCATCAAATTTTCTCCGTCATTGCCCCAGTGGAAGTCTTTGTCAATCCAGCGGCTTGGTTTTGGAGTTCTTAATAAAGTAGTTATGGAGTTTGCTGAGGTCTTTTGGGATGATTCCATTGATTACTTTGGTGCCACTGCTGAAGAAACAAACCAGAGGGGTTGGTGCTTTATGTTTTGGAATGTCAAGAAAACTGTTGGGGCACCTGTCCTCATAGCCTTAGTTGTTGGTAAAGCTGCTATAGATGGTCAGAGCATGAGTTCTTCTGATCATGTAAACCATGCATTAATGGTTCTTCGCAAGCTATTTGGGGAGACTGCTGTACCTGATCCAGTTGCATCAGTAGTGACCGACTGGGGCAGGGATCCTTACAGCTATGGTGCTTACTCCTATGTTGCTGTGGGATCATCTGGGGAGGACTATGATTTTTTAGGTAGGCCTGTTGAGAACTGTTTGTTTTTTGCCGGTGAAGCTACTTGTAAGGAGCATCCTGACACAGTTGGTGGTGCAATGATGAGTGGGCTTCGGGAAGCTGTGCGTATTATTGATATATTGACTACAGGAATGGATTACACTGCAGAAGTAGAGGTCTTGGAGGCTGCAAAGAGACATTTGGATGTTGAGAGGAGCGAAATAAGGGACATTATTAAGAGACTTGATGCTATAGAGCTTTCAAATGTTATGTATAAGAACTCTTTGGATCAAACCCAAATTTTGACCAGGGAGAGTCTCCTGAAAGATATGTTTTATAATGCAAAAACTACAGCAGGAAGGTTGCATGTGGTTAAAGAGTTGTTGAAGCTTCCTGCTCAAATCTTGAAATCCTTTGCTGGAACCAAAGAAGGGCTTAGCATGCTGAATTCATGGATGCTGGTATATACCTCCTGCGGTTTATTGCTTTGCCACTTATTTTCATATTGTAGATGTCATTTGCAACTAATATTTGGTGTGTTCCATCACGTACAAACAGGATTCGATGGGGAAGGATGGTACTCAACTTCTGCGCCATTGTGTTCGTCTACTTGTACTTGTTTCAACAGATTTGCTTGCGGTTCGTGTATCAGGTAACTAGAAAATTTATTTCTCTTTTGTTGTGGATCAGTCGGTTACTTGCCACATCCTTGCAAAACCAAGTATTTTCCCTTTGTCTTTTGTAGTTAGTTGTCACACAAGAATGTAGACTTCAGGGAATACATTTTGTACCATAGACATTCAAGCATTTCAGAATCCATCAGTGGAATGTTAAAACCCATGGCATTATATGGTGTCTACTGGCCTCTGTTATAGGCTTAAGTCCAATGTGGAGGGTTTAACATTTTTGTCTCAGGAAAAACCAAGCTTACTTTCCTTGCACCACATTTTTTTTATATATTAAATAAAAGTTTTGCAAAAAAATAAGATTTTAAACATGTTATATATCCAAGTATTATCTGAATCTTTTGGCTGAAATTTACATCTTTCTTGTAAAGGCTGTATTTACCACTTCATTGCCATTTTCATGTAGGAATTGGAAAGACTGTAAAAGAAAAAGTATGTGTACACACTAGCCGTGATATCCGTGCCATAGCAAGCCAGCTTGTTAGTGTGTGGATTGAAATATTTCGCAAAGAAAAGGCCTCTAATGGAGGGCTGAAGTTACTGAGGCAGCCAAGTGCTGCCATTGATTCATCAAAGAGCAAGTGTGTTCAAGCATCAGGAAGACCACCTCTGCGCACAAATTATATTTTTGCGGACAACAGAGCAAGTATCAAGGTTTCTTCTTCTAAAAACCATTTACTTTCAAGCAATAACATGAAAAGGGTTAATAGTACCAATGCTGCCAAATTTGAAACAAGAACTGACTCCAAACGTGAGGTTAAGTCATCGAGTTCTCAAGGTTCAGAGGGAAGGCAAAATGCAGTTGGGGATGAAAGTAAAGAATTTCCCATGACTGAAGAGGAAAAAGCTGCCTTTGCTGCTGCAGAAGCAGCACGTGCTGCAGCTGTTGCCGCAGTTGAGGTTTGTTTGTCATAGTTCCTATTTTATTTTGAGTGGAGCTGTTAGTGAAGTTATATTTATTGCTTTTCATTGTCATGTTGTTTGGATATCTACAAATAGTACTAGAAATTCCTTTTGGGTTCGTATTTAGTAAGGCATCACTGATTGACCATAGCTTCCATATGTTCACATGCTTCAACAGGTTCTACATAGGGAGAGCAATGGTTAATTGGTTAAACCTGTTTTCTGGCTACTACAGAAATTCATTTTTCATTTTCAATTATATTATTTTCTAGAACTTTAATGTATTGCCTGTTGGTGCACAAATGGGTAGCATATACAGTGGACCTATACACCATTATATTACAATTTTACTTTTTTTTGGAACAATCATCTATTTGGTACAAATCAAATCTCTTCATGTTCAATCTAATGTCGAACTAAGTCAATATGCGTGTTGTCCATTCTCTCCCATACTCTGTTTTGGTTGGTGTCAGCATTTGTGCTATACTATAAAAATTTGAGAGTCTGTTAGTTGCTCAGTGATTGTGTAATATCGTAAATATGCAAGTCTAATTGGAGAAATTGCAACATTTATGAAATATGTGATCTTCTGGATTTCTACCAAATTTGGGTCTTTTTCAAATTCCTGTTCTTTCTCAATTTGTGGAACATTAATCTTAAAGTTTGTTTTGTATTTTCAACATGTTCTGAAGTTAAAGAGCATTTCCTGTGTAGTAATTGGTCTGCATAATTGTAGAAGTCACTATTTGACTCTTTTCTTTAAATGATGACGGACAATTTGGTGGGCAATCTGGAGGGAGAGGAAAATAAGAGCATTTAATGTATTGAACATTTAGTGCAAATCAACAGAAGTACAGGAAAATATGTATGTGGCTGTGCAGTTGGTGTTTGTGTCAAATAGAAGAAAAGGAAAATGAGGCTGTGTATTAATTACTCAAGTGCTTGGCTGCTTTTGCATTTTCCTACAAAAATATTAGGTGCCATATTGCTTTAATCTTATATTCAGTAGTTAGTTCTTTTGTTTGCTGCTCTTCTTTCTTCAGTTTTTCTTGGAGGGGGTGTGGTTAGATGATTCAATTGTGAATTATCTACTACTAATGCCATTTTGCAGTAGTCTTTTCCCTTCAGTTTGTGATTGGAACGCTTTAGAACTTGAGTATGTTTTAAATTGCAGGCATATGCTTCTTCTGGTACCAAAAGTTGCATGTCTCTGCAGCTTCCCAAGATTCCCTCTTTTCACAAATTTGCTCGACGTGAACAGTATGCGCGTGTGGATGAATCTGATGTGAAAAGGAATTGGTCTGGTGCTGCATATGGAAAACGGGATTGTTTATCAGAAATAGATTCTAGGAACTGCAGAGTGAGGGATTGGTCTGTTGATTTCTCAGCTGCTGGTGTCAATCTTGATGCTTCCAAAATGTCAGTTGATAATCATTCGCAGCGGAGTCAATCAAATGAGATTGCATGCCAGTTAAATTTCAGAGAGCACTCTGGAGAAAGTGTGGCTGTTGACAGTGGTCTGTTAACAAAAGCATGGGTTGATAGCGCTGGCAGTGGGGGAATTAAAGATTACAGTGCCATTGAGAGATGGCAGTGCCAGGCAGCAGCTGCTAATTCTGATTTCTTCCATCAGGCAACTCATTTAACAGATGAGGAGGAGTCAAACATGAGCTCAAAGTTACCCACTTGCAAGTATGATGCCAGGGCAAATGAGAGCTCGGCTTCACAAGTTACAGTGAATAAGGAATTAGTGGCTAACCAGCCTAGGGGTGCAGAACGTATAAAGCAGGCTGTTGTTGACTATGTTGCTTCTCTTCTCATGCCTCTGTATAAAGCAAGAAAAATTGACAAAGAGGGATACAAGTCAATAATGAAGAAAACTGCGACAAAGGTCATTATCATCTTTGCTTTCACTGCCTTCTCTTCTTACTGTGACTTTTCGCATTAAGCAGCTGGCAAACTGCTGCTTTGCCTTGTGATTCCTTTTTATTGAGATAAACCAGATTCCCACTTCTGGGCTTTAAATAGTGGGTTCTGTGTTGCTACTGCCTCTCAACTGTATTAAGTTTCTCATTGTAGCTACTCGTCTTTTGAATCTTATATTATTAAACCAACTCTCAGGTTATGGAGCAGACCACTGATGCTGAGAAAGCAATGGCTGTGTTTGAATTTCTTGATTTCAAACGCAAGAACAAGGTGCTACCTCTATTCTTACAACGAAACTGCTATTATTTTCTAACATTGCATTGCCTCTGGGTGATCTCATTGTGTTTTGGATTTAAGCAATTTCAATTCCCTTTCTGGAATCGTGTTTTGTAACCTGTTATGGAATACTGTTCTCTAATTGGAAACATTTATAATTTCTAGCTTTTTTAGCAGGTTATGATGTTGTCTGGTTTTTCAATCTGAAAGTTTCCTTTTCTTTTTCAAAGTCAGGCTTTCTCCATTCTTCAGTTTGGAAAATGATGAGTTGCTTTATGGCTTCTTCGTCCTCCTATCTTCCCTCTCATTCTCTTTTTCTCTATTAATCATAACCTGATATTAGGTTTCTTTTTAACTTGCTTTGAGTTCTTAATTTCTTTGTTTCTTCCCATGATGCAGATTAGAGCATTTGTGGACAAATTGATTGAAAGACACATGGCAGTGAAGGCAGCTGCAAAACCTTGATCGTCATTGAGTCATAATTATTTGGTGGCTCTTGCGATGGTTGGAGAACTGCATGATTGGGATGATGGAAGCTACTTCAGATTCACCTTGGTGGTTAAAATTCCTTTGCCAGATCACTCAAAATCCTGTGGACACCTTATAACATGAGGCGATATATGGTTTTTGTGAGCATCTCCAAAGTTACTTCTGATGGTGGGCCCTTTCTACTAGTCTATTCTCAAAGTTTCAAGGGTTATGCAATTTCTAGCAAGATGTAGAGATATGGCGATGGAATGATATTTCAGGATGGCAAAGGTCTCCTGCAATGAAATTTTGGAATTGGCGCATGCAAATGTTGTGTATACTTTCATCCTCCTGATAGGCATCAGTGTTGTTCAAGATATGATCTGATTATATTTAGGATCCGTTCATCATAATTGACAGTTGTATCTTTTAGGTAGAAAGTGAAGACCCCTATTTTTTCAATTCAGGGATCCTCGTAGACAAGAAATGACATTTTCCATTTTTCGCTTTTACCTTTAACAATGTGTACAGCAGAATTGTTTTGATCTACAGGAATACAGACTTTTTCCTCCTCATTCCCTAGCATTTTTTGTCTTGTCACTGATATTTTCTAGTTTTGTGAGGTCGCAGCCAATGGGATTCTTTCTTTGTCTTCATGTGTAGCCTGTTTTGTTTTTTTCCATTAATTTAGAACTGCAAAAGCAATCAAATATGAAGATGGTGCGGGGATGTGTTTTTGATTGTTAATAATTGGCTCTTAATATGGTAACTGAAGTGCGGAGGAGATGAGATAAGATTAGATAGAAATTATAGAAATAGGGTCCATAGAGGTTAAATTTTGCTAGTATAATGTTTGACTACGGTGTGAATAGGTAATTGTGCTTATTCTGTTCTCATTCATAATTTCTTACCAAATTTGTTCCACAAGTCTGCCATTGACGAAATAAAATTGAGTCCATCCATACCCTTTTATCTTTTTGTGCTTTTATGCTTTTGGTCAATTTTGTAGTTTACTTACAGCTGTTACCTAATGCTCACTTGGATGTTTTCTGATTTCACAGGTTAGAATACAATTGTGTGCTGTTGATGTAGGCCTATGCAGTTCTCGATCAGAGAACTTCAGATTTTATGCGAACTCTGGATTCCTTATTTTTTATGGGTAAATTTATATTCCAGCCATGATATTTTAATCCTTTCCTGTCAATTTAATAGTTTTCCTTGTGGTTTGATGACTATATTGTTATTTCTCTAATTGGTTGCTGTAATTTGTTGGTATCATACTTCTTGTTGTCCTTCTCTTGAGGGTAAAAATGGTATGTGATTTATTACAAATTATGGATGTTCTCATCTTAGACATAAATTTTGCATGCGTCAGCATCCACTCTGCTCTCCTTTTTCAGTTTTAGAAAATTCACTCTGGGTCTCCCTGCTTCTAAGTTTGAGAAAGTGCTCTGTAGATTCGTTTTTAAAGAGGTTGAACCATATTCAAGGAGGTGAAACGGATGTCCAACGTGGTTAGAGCACTTGTCAGATTCTAAATGAACCATGTTTTAGCTCTTGGAAATTCCCTTGTGAGTTGAAATGCAAATCATATACTTTAGTCTTGTTCTTTTATACTATGGTGTTGTGTTCTTATAATGCAGATGAACCGAGGCCACTTGGTTTGTGCTGTGCATTTCTATGTTATTGCTTTGCCAGCTATTTAAAGAAGGGAAAAAAACCAGAAACTCTAGTAGTATAGATGGTTCATTATTCCATTATTGCATTTGTTGTCTGGTGCTAAGCTTTAAGAAGTTAAGATTGGATTGTATAACGCCTTAGAGAATTGCAGGTTTTCATTTTGGAATGTTTCAAAGATGGTTCTGCGGTGGGGCCAAACTTAATAGGCTACCATAAAGGCTGATTTGCCAGGTCAGTGGACTTAGGAAATTTCATATAAAAATACTGTGGACTAGTAAGATTTCCTATTTCCTTATGAAGTTTGAAGTTTCCTTCTCTGATTGCATGCGCTGTTTGATTGACTCTTTGTGGAGGATTAAAAGCTAGAAAGCCATTATTCATATGCCATGGGCAAGATATGTGATGATGTGCTGTTATAAATATTCTGTTATTGGATAGGCTTATAGTTGAAACAGGTGAAGATCATGTATGTGTTTGGAAAAGAGGAAATACAAGTTAAAATGTTTCTGGTCCCCCAATCCTTGATAGGCTACCTTCTATGTGGAGTCTTGAAGCTGCTATTTTGGAAGCAGCGGTATCAGTACAGACAGACTTCAATCACACAGAACAGCTATCTGGACTGTCATTTTATACATCCGGAGAGGATGTTAAGCATCGTATGCGTAATTAATATCTGCATTTCCTCTTCTTGCGAGTAGCTTTTGTCTGCCCCGTTTTCTCCCAGGACAGGTTCGCCTTGGGTTTAAGCCTCACGGCCCTTGAAGAATGGTTTTGATCTTGTGTTGAAAATGTTATGTTTTCTTACGGTTAAATGCCAAAAGCGAAGCTGTAAATAGAATGTTCGTTTGTGAAACCTCATGCTTTGTGGTACCCTGTGGATGCTGAAGGATGGTTTTGATCACCTTTGTTTTCCAGGTTTGATGTAGTCCCAAGACTTCTTACATCCTTTGGACATGTGTAAGAGTTGGTGTGATTTGGGTGCAAACACTATCAAAATTGTTAAGCCTTTCATCTCCCATTCAGAGAAACTGAAGAATAAACATGATGAAATTCAAGTACACTTCCATTATGGCAAGCGGCATTTAGGGTCTGTTTGGAGAGTAATATTAAAATTTTCTTTTCAATTCCTCTTCAAACCAAAGAAATGAAAATATTAAGCTGAGCTGTTTTCCTCGTCTCTTGAAATCTCTAATTTCAAAATTTTGTGTCAAAGAAATAGGGGGGAAAAAATACGAAAGGACAAAAAAAAAAAAAAAAAAGAGAGGTGATAAGTGTATATTTGTACTTGCAGGCAGCTCCAACTCGTAGTCCTTCTGGCGTCTTTATTATTTGTATTTTTCCCGATATAATTTAAAAGCGGGCCCCAAGTGAACGGGAGCACAGAAAAAGCCACGTCCAACTCGAACGAAATCTCCTATTCTCTCCGCCGAGCCCTGAAATCTCTCAGATCCCTTCTGTTCATCCTTCCCTCTCCGCCGATCCAATCTCAAGATGTCCTCAACCTTCAGCGGCGATGAGACGGCACCGTTCTTTGGCTTCCTTGGCGCTGCTGCAGCCTTAGTCTTCTCCTGTACTTCAACACTCCCCAATTTTTTTGTGATCAATCCGTTTGCTTTGTCTCCTAGATCTAGGGTTGCAATCGTGCAATTGAGTATTATCTTGGTAAGGATTTTTGGGGAATTGATTTGTTTGATTTGTTCCTTTCTGGTTTTGCAGGCATGGGAGCAGCATATGGGACAGCTAAGAGTGGCGTAGGAGTGGCATCTATGGGTGTGATGAGGCCCGAGCTGGTGATGAAGTCGATTGTTCCAGTGGTTATGGCTGGAGTTTTGGGTATTTATGGATTAATTATTGCTGTGATTATCAGTACTGGAATCAACCCTAAGACGAAGGCTTACTATTTATTTGATGGTTATGCTCACCTCTCTTCCGGTCTTGCTTGTGGTCTGGCTGGTCTTTCTGCTGGTATGGCAATTGGAATTGTTGGAGATGCTGGTGTTAGGTAAAGCAACTATTTTTCATGCTTAAAAGGATCCTAATAATATCATTTCATTTATATATTTATTTTTGGATTATTGTGGTCATTATCATGATTCATGAAGCTTACTCTTGTTAGATTTTTAGAATCTCTCTTGATTAGGATTTTTAACTTATCTGTGTTATACCAATGTTTCTGATGCATCTTATGATTGATTTTTGTTACTTGCGTTTTAGATAGCTTGATAGTTTGGATTGTGGACTTACATCCTTGCTTAATCTTCAAATTCTGGTGGATTATTATGATACTTTGCCATATCTGTGTTAAATGCTTAATTTTTCCGCGTAGTTTTAGATAGCTTGATAGTTTGGATTGTGGACTTACGTCCTTGCTTATTCTTCAATTTCTGGTGGATTATTATGATACTTTACTACAATGTTGTACTAGATCACATGTTGGCTAATGTTTTGTGAGATTTTTGTCAGTTTTTACATCTTTAACAGTTCAGATTTAAGTTATTAAGATTTATCGAATTAGCCTGTTAGATGACTTCCGAAATCAATAGTAGGTAACTTCTGTTCAGGCCTTCAATGTTCATATGTTGGTTGGAAGGGTGAAAGCACCTTTTATCTCAGATCGTTCTCAGGTGAGTGAGGGAGTTGTTGAGAGCAGCCTTTAGAGAAGCTTTAGTTACTGGCAATTAATACTTTTTGATTCCTTGAATTTCATCTGTGTCCTGGAAATTAGTTTGTATTTGGGCCTTTTGCAAGAGGGTTGAGAATGATAAATAGGAACTAAGTAATTGAGTAACATAAAAATGAAGTCACTAAATTACGTATGACTAGGTGTACTTTAATATACTGCATGCCTATAAGTTTGAATCGAGCTGGTATGGGCCCCAGAGCAAGCTTCTTATTGTTGTTTATCTTTTCCTGTAAACCTGCCATGTTTGTGTGTGTAAGAATATTATTTTCTGTGCTTTGTCATGTTGCTCAAAATGGACCACTGGAGTACTCTGTTTTTCAATGTGTAAGAAATTATGCACCAAGTTTTAGGCTGTAGCATTAGGTTTTCCATCTACTTGCCTTCTGTTAGCTTGAATTGATGAGCAATCAGCTCTGATTTATATGCTTTCTTCATCTGAAAGAGAGTGGTTTTTCTCTAACACTGTTCCTGCCCTCTACAGGGCCAATGCACAACAACCCAAGCTTTTCGTTGGTATGATTCTTATTCTTATTTTTGCTGAAGCTCTGGCACTTTATGGTCTTATTGTTGGCATCATCCTCTCTTCTCGAGCTGGACAATCAAGAGCAGATTAGAAAAGGAGCATGTTCAGGGCTAGTGTCAATATGCGAATTATAATTATTTTCTTTCTGATTAGAGATGGTTGTTCATTTGCGGAAGTTCCTTGTTCCAAGCTTTCATACGCACAACAACATCAGTTCAAAGAATTGTTCTGATTTCAGCATGTAGATTTAGGATTTCTTTTTTTCAACCCCCCCCCCCCCCAGCCCCCTGAATAAGATCCTCTGGAATTTGATTTGGTGCAGCATGTTTGAGAGAAAACCATGTAAAACTTTGGTCTAAACTGGATGCTTTATTTTTTGACTTCCTTACCAAAATGCGTGTCTGGTATTCTTGTTTATTTGCCTAATACTTTTCAAGGCTCTTTAAGGTCATATCTTTTAATTTACAACTTCTTCCATTAAGTATTATAATTCATTTGTGTAATGTCCGACTTGTGACGGTTTTTCTCCACTTGTTTTCCTTTCCCATATATTATCTGATATTTTCTCATTCAGTTTTGTAAGCATTACTCCTAGTACCCTAACAGCAATAGCCGTTTCGAGCGAAACTTAAAATGTTGCTCCTGTGTGGTTTGTACATCATTCAAGGAGTACAAGACACTAGGCTTTCTGTACCAATATCTGATTAACTAACTCTGTGCTAGTATAAATTGCCCTTCTACTGGTTTCTCCTATTCCATTCCATCTGAAGTATGCCTCACGTCTGCAGTTTTCGTCTTCCCCTATTTCGAGTGCTACGCAGGCTATACACGCTCGAATTAAAAAATGGAATTAGAAAGCACGACCCACAAGGCCAAGCGCAACGCCATGCATATGGGGCTGTGCAATTGTATGGTTTAAATTAAAAATGGTAAAAATTTAACGTTGCGTGTAAAAACTTTTTTTAGTATAACGATGATTATTTAAAATGATATCGTTTTAATATTTATATAATCGTGTAAAATGTTAAATACCAAATATTCGTATAAATTTAAATGATTGCATAAATGGCTGTACGACAATTTATGCGGCCTCCTCAGATGCCGCACCTACCCAACCAATGGAAGCGAGGTCATGCACGTGTTAATTGTCAGTTTACACGTCCTATTTTAATTAATTCTCACACCATCTCTGATGAGTTTCCAAGAGTCCAACATCTCCAGCAGTGAATGGTTGAATAACAAATGCCGGACCGCTCGCGTCATCAGTGACGTGACACGGACAGACCGTGTGAACGATTTTTCTCCTCCATTTTTGTTTTCTAATTACTTTCTTAGCAAGCAGAGAAGTCTGGCCTCTGGAAGCCACCACGAACCTCGACTGCGACGAGAAAAGCAAATTTGCCGCGCTCATATCCAACTGATATATATATTGTTAATCCAATTTCTCTAATTGTTGGATTGTTGTGTACGAATTTAATCGGAAGGAGCGGTGAATTCGCATGAAATTGAAGCCGACGAGGTGGTGGTCGAGGTCCAGCTCTGTTTCATTCGCCACGATGTCGGAGGAGATGGCCACACCGGCTGCCGCAGCCACTGCAACTGCTGCTGCTGCGACCAAGAAGAAATCGCTTTGGCCTTCCGTTCTTCGTTGGATACCTACCTCCACGGATCACATTATTGCCGCCGAGAAACGTCTTCTCTGCCTTGTCAAGTAATAATTTACCTGATAATCTCTCCTTCGTTGCGTTCATGTTAGAAATTTATGTACAATAGCGATAATTTGATCAAAATTCATTCCTGATTTGCTAGCACATTCATCATTAGTTTCCAATTTGCCCGGCGATGGTGGAAAAGCAGAATCTGTTCTCATATGTTACAAAATGCTTGCTTGTTGCGGTTTGTTGTATTTTATATGTCAATATAAGGAAAACAATCTCTTTGCTGGATGTATATAAAAGATGGTTGCTTATTATAGTTACACTCCTTCAACTTAGATTCTACTGAAGTCAAGTTTGTAGATTGACGATGTAAATTTCTGGACTTTTTTTTTCTTACTTATTTTGGTTATGTGTAATATACGTATGTGGGCTTAAGCAATTTTATGACTAATAGGATATCTCTCTGTGAATGAATTGCATATTAGGACTCCATATACCATAGAACAAGTCAATATAGGATCCGGTCCACCTGGGTCTAAAGTCAGGTGGTTCCGCTCAGTGAGCAATGAACCAAGATTTATCAATACAGTTACCTTTGACGGCAAAGAAGGTTCTCCCACTCTTGTTATGGTTCATGGATATGCCGCTTCCCAAGGTTTCTTCTTCCGGAACTTCGATGCTCTTGCAAGTCATTTTAAGGTCATTGCTATTGATCAACTTGGGTGAGTGTGCTGTCTATTCTGCTGGGTTTGGTACTTTTCTCTTTTTTTCTTTTGGGGTAGAGTTCAGGGGGCAGGAAAAAATGCTTATTGATATCTGATTACCTACATTTTAATGCAGCTGGGGTGGATCAAGCAGGCCGGACTTCACATGCAAAAGTACAGAAGGTTAGTAATATATGTGGTTGGTGCATAACCAGAATCTTTTTCCCAACTTAGCTTTGTTGGTATTCAAATTCATCATAATTGTGCTTGCGTGTTTACTGAATAATTCCATTTTTCATGATGACTCATTGGGTTTGCTATGAGATTGATAGCTAAACTTTTGATTTATGAAATGGTGGTTTACTAAATTGCTGTTGTATTTTTGCTATTCTTTACTGTAGAAACGGAGGCTTGGTTTATCGATTCTTTTGAGGAGTGGCGCAAAGCAAAGAACCTTAGTAACTTTATTTTGCTTGGTCATTCTTTTGGAGGCTATGTTGCTGCCAAATATGCTCTTAAGGTATTTGTTTCTTCTCTGTCAAGGCGTTTGCCACTGTTCCAAATCTAATATCAGTTTTATTGGTCTTGTAGCATCCTGAGCACATTCAGCAATTGATTTTAGTGGGACCTGCTGGATTCACGCCAGAAGCAGATTATAAAAACGAGTTGTTTACCCGTTTCAGGACATCTTGGAAAGGAGTCATATTGAATCATCTATGGGAGTCTAACTTTACTCCTCAGAAGTTTGTTAGGTGATCATTTTCCTTTTTCTTTTGTTATTGTTTCAATTTTCTCGACTTGCTGTTTTATTTGTTTGACATTTTTTTTATTCTTTTCTTATTGTTTTAAGCCTTTTATGCTTGCTGTAATTTTACGTTCATGCACATAGAAACCACATTTGGCATAAGCATCTATTACCTGTTACTTGGAGGATTTTGATACTCTTTTGGAGAATAAATTATATGACTTGATCTTGAACGTGCAGAGGTCTAGGCCCTTGGGGTCCAGGTTTAGTTCGCAAGTATACTAGTGCTCGTTTTGGGTCATATTCTCAGGGAACTGTTTTGACGGAGGAGGAATCAAGGCTACTTACTGGTAGCTACAGTAAACTCTTTTTGGTTTCTAGTGCGTAGTGAAATGCATCTGATATTGACTGTTTCTTTGATGGAAGATTATGCCTACCACACTTTAGCTGCCAAAGGGAGTGGAGAGCTCTGCTTGAAGTATATTTTCTCCTTTGGTGCCTTCACTCGGATGCCTCTTGTACAATGGTGAGATATATCTATCATTTTTTTCTTGATTTTGATAAATTACGCAAGCCTTCAATACCTTTATTACTAGAATCTAAGATGCAAACACTATGAGTTCATCTAATATTGTTTATAATCCTAAATTCTCAAATGAGTCTATACACGGATATATTGTAAGTGCCTTGGAAGATCAGTTCATTAAACTGGAACTAAAATGTGGCATGTTGAATTTTTCTTTTTATTGCAGTAACCATAGAAACATAAATATGGGAACAAATTATTAATTCTAGTTATATTACAAAGAATGTATTGGCACAACTTGGACCCATTATCTTTCACTGTTGGATCTCAACCTTGTCATTTTCTGTCACTCAAGTGGGCCCTGATTGAACCTAGAAATGGAACCTTTCTGGTAAGAGCAATCCATACATCTGAACACCTTTAGAAGTGTAAATCTTGTCATTTTCTGCCACTGAAGTGAGCCTTATTGGACCTATTCATGGAATAACCTTTCTGGTAAGAGCGAGCCATACATCTGAACACCTTAGAGACCTAAGCCTTAATTCTGCGGACTGCTAATGTTACAGAAGATTGTTGGGGATTGGAAGTCTTGGTGGGAGTTTTGGTATTATTAACTAGAAATTCATGGATGATTTGGAAGATTTGCTGCATTTTTGGTTGGGTCTTATAGAGGATCTCCAAAGCCTTTTTCTACAATATATCTCATTTCTTGGTTTTCCTTTTGGACTCTCAAAGTTCACTCACGCTCTTCTGTGGAAGGAAGATAGAGATGCATCATTTATACTTCATTAGGTTTATGTATTTATGCTCTCATTATCAGTACTGTTAATCTGCATGACATAAGAACTTCTAATCACAATTTCCGTTATCTCTCCTCTTGAAGTGAAGTGTTCTATTGATAACTCTACATTTTCTTTTCTTCTATAACCCGGTTCTTTCATGAGTAGCTTACTTTTGGAAACCTCCTTCCCCCCACCCATATTTTCCAATTTATTGAATGGTGATGTTGAATTGTTGTTTTTTTGCACTATGCCACTGCATCCACTTTTGCAAGATAAGTATTTTTCAAATGATATTTGCCCTGTTGGTTCAGAAACCAATGCGGAAGAAGCATCAGAAGCTTGTTGATATTTTATTAATATGCTTCTGAATATCATTCTTTATTTTGTTTGTTTTGCTGGGCCTATGGTGTTTTGGTAATGAAGAATGCCTGTGTCACATTGTGCTCGTACTTCCTCAGGAGACTCAAAAATTTTAACCAAAGAACTTGTTAAGAGGAGCTCCGAGTCCATTTTTAAAATTTTTGTTCAGTTTTTTTTGTCATTATTAATCACTTTTAACCATAAAAAAGAAGTTGAAGAACATCTTTTTTTTTTTTCTCTCTCTCTCCTTTCATTAGATTATATTATTATTTGTAATAGTAGTAATGTTTTTTAATTGAAAGAATTTACTTAGTCAACATGGACCACTGACCACATAATTAAATGCATGGCTGTTTTGCTTCTTAGTCAGTGTTCAGAAGCATTGATTTTGAATTACATCCAGGCAGCTAATATCATTTTTCATCTCATAAGAAAATTCTGGTTAGCCCGTAGTTTCTTGGTTCATTGACTTGTTCTACATCCTCCCTTGTAGAATTTTATTTGGGGTCAAAAAGCTCTTTACTTTCTTTCTTTTTCCTTTTCAATAAATAAATCTTTTCAGCTTACCTTGGGTCTTCAAACCACAGGATGTATGTATTCACCTATACTTCCAGTCATTATGTCCCTGACAACCCTCCCTCTTTTCTCACATTTTTCTGGTAGATCTTCCTCTCCCCTCTCCCCTCTCCCCTCGCCACCCCCAACCCCACCCCCCACCCAGCCCCCTGCCTCCCTCCCTCCCTTCTCTTTTGGTTTGGAATAAAAGGGCTGGAGGATATAGTCTAAACAGGTGAGGAGAAAGCATGAAATTTTCATTAAAAGATGAGTGAATCTGCGGCCCTATTGTTGACTTTCCGTTCTGAAATTGCTTTTCCATGTGCTTAATGGCATATTGCAGTTTTCTACATGTAGTGCATTAGCATACTCTTGCATTGTGCATTGGTTAAATGAGACTTAGTGTACTTTGAAATGTTTTGTTGGAGAACTGTGTTGCACATCGATTTATTTAATTGATTGACTAAAATTATGCAACTTAATATAAAAACTAGTATACAGTGGATGCTGGGCTCTCTAATTCTTTGGGGGCAGAAAATATTTTTGGGTTTCAACACAGAAGGTTATACATTAATTTCTAGAACACTTACCCCTGTTTTCTGCAGTGCATCAGAATGGAAGGTGCCAACAACCTTCATCTATGGTTTTGAGGACTGGATGAACTATCAAGGAGCGCAAGAAGCTCGGAAGGATATGAAGGTTCCATGTGAAATTATAAGGGTCCCTAAGGTCTTCTTCTCTCCTTGCCCCTTATGTTTAATTGTTCTTGGTGTAGGAAACTGGCATCATGCAATTTTCCTTCTCCCGTATCTCTGGTGGTTTGAAACTAGTTATCTTGTGATTAAAACATGGCGACTCTTGTTATTACGCAGGGTGGCCATTTTGTGTTCATAGATAATCCTCCTGGTTTCCATTCAGCTGTTCTATATGCTTGCCGGAGGTTTTTGTTCCCTGACCCTGACAGTGAGTCGCTACCAGAAGGCCTCACTACTGCCTGAAGGAAGTTCAAATAGCAGTATTTATTCATTATTTGTATCCCATTTGGGAGTAATCATGCCCCTTTGTTGTATCATTAAATAAACTCTCTTTTAAATGTGCTTTCTGGGGCTTCACTTATGCTGTACGAGTTTGGTCGCAGCAAAGAAAAGGCTCTGTAACGTGTACAGATTATTTTTTTGGGGAAAAATTCACTTTGTCATCTTAGTTATAGTTAAAATCTCACATTACAATATAAATTTTATTTTGAATCTAATTGCCATTTAAACTGTGATTTTTTCTCACATTGCTATCCAAACATCTCTAATTGTTAAATTAGGTTAATTAACATGAGAAATTAAATGTAAAATAGTATAAAATTTTCATCTAACTAACTTAAATCATCAAAAGACTAAATTAGTTTGTTTAAATTAAGTTAAATTATATTTTATATATATATAAATTTAAATTTATAGATAATTTAGTCTTTTTATTTTTTAAGTTGGTTATGTGAAAATTTTATATTTTTTATATTTAATTTATTATGTTAATTAATTTAATTTAAAGATTAGAGGTGTTGGATGATAATGTAAAAAAAATCAGATTTAAAATAAAATTTAGATAATAATATGAGATTTTGATTATATTTAAGATAACAATATATATATATATATATATATATATATATATATATGTTATAAAATTAGGGTAGTGTTAGAATAAAATCTTCACACTACACACTAATAAAACTCTAACTATTTTGCACAAGAATTTCTCTCTTTCTTTTCTCTCACAATTTTCTCTAATCTTTCTTTCACAAAATAATGGTGTATTACAAGCTTAGAGAATAGCTCTATTTATAGAGCTCTAATTAGTGGATTACATCATGGCATACATCATCTTCCACTAATCTTAATTAGTGGTGTCTCCACTAAATGGTGGACATCCATAAAAATCTTCTAATAATTCACATAAATCCATAATTAGTGGAGCCTCCACTAATTAATAAATATTCCAATAATTCATAATACTCCCCCTTGGATGTCCATCCATTATATAAAGAATATGCCTCGTTAAAACCTTACTAGATAAAAACTCAGTGGAAAAAAAAATCTAGTGAAGGAAAAAGAGTACACTATTCTATATGTCTATTTATTACTCCCCCTAATGAGATGATTCCTTTAAATCTTTAAACCGACGCATACCGATTTTATATATCAATTTTTCAAATGTTGCAGTCGGTAAAGTCTTCGTGAAAATATCTGCGAGGTTATCACATGACCGAATGTGTAGCACATCAATTTCACCTTTCTTCTGGATTTCATGAGTAAAGAAGAATTTTGGTGAAATATATTTTGTCCGATCTCCTTTAATATATCCTCCTCGTAATTGAGCTATGCAAGCTGCATTGTCTTCATAAAGAGGAGTTGGAATACCTTTGATTGATGATAATCCACAACTTTCTCGGATATAATGAATCATGGATCTTAGCTATACACATTCTCGACTTGCTTCATGAATGGCTATAATTTCAGCATGATTTGAAGAAGTAGCTGCTATAGATTGTTTCGTAGAACGCCATGATATAGCAGTATTTTCACATGTAAATAGATAGCTCGTTTGAGAACGTGCTTTATGTGGATCAGATAAATAACCAGCATCTGCATAACCTATCAATGTTGGACTGGTTTTATTTGAATAAAATAATCCGAGATCAATTGTACCTTGGAGATATCGAATGGCTTGTTTAATTTCATTCCAATATCGTCGTGTTGGTGAAGAACTAAATCTTGCTAATAAATTGACAGCAAATGCAATATCAGGTCGTGTATTATTAGCAAGATACATCAATGCACAAATTGCACTGAGATATGGTACTTCAGGACCAAGGAGTTCTTCATCATTTTCTTGAGGTCGGAAATGATTTTTATCCACATTTAATGATCGCACGATCATTGGAATACTCAATGGATGTGCTTTGTCCATGTAAAATCTTTTTAGCACTTTTGCTGTAAATGTTGATTGATGAATAAATGTTCCACTCTCCAAATGTTCAATTTGTAAACCAAGGCAAAATTTGGTTTTACCAAAATCCTTGATTTCGAATTCTCTTTTTAAATAATCAATTGTTTCTTGGAGCTCTTCAGGAGTTCCAATAAGATTAATATCATCAACATATATAGCTAATATCACAAATTTAGAACCAGATTTCTTAATAAAAACGCATGGACATACCTGGTCATTTTTAAATCCCGCTTTCAATAAATATTTACTAAGATGTGTGAACCACATGCGCCCAGATTGCTTCAGGCCATATAATGATTTCTGCAACTTGATGGAGTAACTTTCACGAGGATAATATTTATATGCTTTAGGCATATGAAATCCTTCAGGGATTTTCATGTAAACATCATTTTCTAAATTTCCATACAAGTAAGCAGTGACAACATCTAATAGGCGCATATCTATCTTTTCATGTACTGCCAAACTGATAAGATATCGGAGTGTAATAGTATCAACAATAGGAGAATAAGTTTCATCATAATCAATACCTGGTCTTTGTGAAAAACCTTGGGCTACTAATCGCGCTTTATATCGAACGATTTCACTCTTTTCATTGCGCTTTCGCACAAATATCCATTTGTAGCCAACAGGTTTTACACCTTACGGTGTTCGGACTGCAGTCCGAAGACTTCACGTTTTGTCGGTGCATTTAACTCCGATTGAATCGCATCTTTCCATTGCGACCAATCTTTTCTATGCCGACATTCATCAAGCGATATTGGTTCATGATCATCATTATCCTGTGTAACATCAAGAGATATATTGTATGCAAATATATTATCAATAACGGTTTCTATCGATTCCAACTTCTACCGGAAGTGGTATAATTGATAGAAATTTCGATATTACTTTCATCAACTTACGGTTCTTTGTCATCGGTTCTCTCTTGGTCTTTATCATTCTTTTCTTCAATATGATCTTCGGATCATTTAATCCTCTTTTCTTTCGAGGATTTTTATCTTTAGAACCAAGAGGTCGGCCACGCTTACGGCGTGTTTTTGACTCAGCGACTATAGGTATAATATTTTGTTTCTTTGGAACTTCAATTCGAATAGGAGCATTTATAGTTGGAATATGTGCTTTTGTAACTCTTCTGGAGTCAACAAAAGCGTCTGGCATTTGATTTGCAATGTTTTGCAAATGAATTATTTTTTGAACTTCAAGTTCACATGCGCTTGTGCGCGGATCAAGATAATTTAATGATGTTTTCAAAGTAAGATCCTTTTTATGCTGTTTTGGTTCTCCCCCTAATTTAGGGAATAATGATTCATCAAAATGACAATCGGCAAATCTTGCTTGTGAATACATCTCCTGTCGGGGGTTCAACATACACGATAATAGAGGGAGAATCATATCCAACGTATATCCCCTTTCTTCTTTGAGGACCCATCTTTGTACGTTGGTTTGGTGCAATTGGAATATATACAGACACACCCAAAAATTCTTAAATGAGCAATATTTGGTTCGACCCAAAAGCCAATTGCAAATGAGAGAATTTATGATAACTAGTCGGTCTTATACGTACAAGTGTTGCGGCATGTAGAATAGCATGTCCCCGAGCGAGATGTTGGGAGATTTGTTTTCATTAATAATGGTCTAGCAATTAATTGTAATAGTTTAATCAAAGATTCAGTAAGACCATTTTGTGTGTGAACATGAGCTACAGGATGTTCAACATTAATCCCAATTGACATGCAATATGCATCAAAAGCATGTGATGAAAATTCACCAGCATTATCCAAACGGATATTTTTAATGTGATGGTTCGGAAATTGTACTCGTAATTTAATTATTTGAGCAAGTAATCTCGCAAACGCCAGGTTGCGAGTAGATAATAAACATACATGTGACCATCGGGATGATGCATCAATTAAGACCATAAAATATTTGAACGGTCCACATGGTGGATCAATAGGTCCACAAATATCTCCGTGAATCTGTTCGAGAAATGTAGGACTTTCGACTCCTACTTTTACTGGTGATGGTTTAACAATTAATTTTCCTAGGGAACATGCGAGTACATACGAATTTTTCGATGTTAATATCCTTTTATTTTTAAAGGATGACCATGTGTATTCTCAATGATTCTTCTCATCATGGTAGATCCCGGATGACCCAACCGGTCATGCCAAATGCTAAAAGTAATAGGATCAGTAAACTTCTGGTTTACTAGATGATGAATTTCAATTGTACGTATTTTTACAAAATATAGACCAGTAGAAAAAGACGGCAGTTTTTCTAATACCGATTTCTTACCCAAATGTATTTGAGTAATAAAAAGATGCACAATCTCATTTTCCTCATTTGTTTCAACATGATACCCATTTCTGCGGATATCTTTAAAACTCAATAAATTTCTTCTGAATTTTGAGGAAAATAGTGTCTTATCAATAATAATTGTTGTTCCTTTAGGCAATAATATACTAGCTCTTCCGGAGCCCTCAATTACATTTGCACTACCGTTTATCGTATAAATATTTATTTCTCCCATTTTGAGATCCGAAAAATATTTCTCATTTTTTAGTATGGTGTGTGTAGTTCCACTATCAATAATACATACATCATCATTAATAACAGCCATCTGAACACAAATATATATATGTAAACGTAAATATTATTAGAATAGAATGAAAATGAAAATACAAAAATATCAGGGTGATGCTTTAGTTCTTACGGACACTTGCCATCACCAATTAAATGGTATATCCTACCGTACGGGTGTTCAAAAAAATCCGATACATCCATATGGGTAATATTGATATTAAGATCTTCGGGATCAATATCGTCATCCTCGACATTATTTATTGGATGTTGAGAAAAATTTGCTTCCACATTTTTATTTTTCAATGAAGTTTGATACAATTCAACTAAATGCTTAGCCGTACTGACAGTTTCGTGACCAATGACCTTTCATGCCACATCTATAACATATATCCTCATGCTTTTCTTCAATTTCTTTTTCTTTTCCCTTTTGATCTTTTACTGTTCCACTTCGGTGGCGGTATTTCTCACAATTTGATTATAATTGTGATAAGGGAAATATCGAGCGTGTCTACGACCATAACCACGACCACGGTCACGGCCACGGCCACGACCACGACTATAACAATGGCCTGCTTGGAGCCAACGAGCATTCACTTAGGAGTCTTTGTTGAGCCGATTGATGCAGCTTCATGATTTCTCAATAATAACTCATTATTTTTCTCTACAATGAGGAGGGTAGTAATTAAATCTGTAAATTTTGTATATCCCTTTTCTCGATATTGTTGCTGCAGGACAATATTCGAGGCATGAAAAGTAGAGAATGTCTTCTCCAATATATCTTCATCAGTCACTTTTTCTCCGCATAATTTTAATTGAGATGTAATTTTATACATTGCGGAGCTATATTCATTCACGGTTTTAAAATCTTGCAACCTCAGGTGCAACCATTCATACCATGCAGTGGTAGTACGACCATCTTCAGGTGGTCAAATCTTTCTTTTAAATTTACCTACAGGCCATATGGATCTTTTTCGGTAAGATATTCCATTTTCAAATTTTCATCGAGATGACGACGAATAAAAATAAAAACTTTAGCCTTGTGTTGTGCAGATGCACTATTATTTGCTTGAATAGTTTCACTAAGGCCTTCAACATTTAGATGCATTTCTGCATCGAGAACCCATGACATATAATTTTTTCCAGAAATATCAAGGGTTACAAATTCGAGTTTCGCGATGTTAGCCATAGAGATCAATAAATGCGTACTGTCTTACGGCTTTGTAGCAGCAGAAACTCGTGCTTAGTCTTCTGGCTTTTGTACCGGTAGAGACTCGTGCTGATAACGTGTTATAAAATTAGGGTAGTGTTAGAATAAAATCTTCACACTACACACTAATAAAACTCTAACTATTTTGCATAAGAATTTTTCTCTTTCTTTTCTCTCACAATTTTCTCTAATCTTTCTTTCACAAAATAATGGTGTATTACAAGCTTAGAGAATAGCTCTATTTATAGAGCTCTAATTAGTGGATTACATCATGGCATACATCATCTTTCACTAATTTTAATTAGTGGTGTCTCCACTAAATGGTAGACATCCATAAAAATCTTCTAATAATTCACATAAATTCATAATTAGTGGAGCTTCCACTAATTAATAAATATTCCAATAATTCATAATAATATATATATATATTTTTTTCTCTGGAGATTTAGAGTTATTTTCCTTTTTTTTTTCCTCCCTTATTTGGGCCGATCCTGTTTTGCTTTTCGATTTCGACCCTCGTCTAAGATATTTTTGGATTAAATTTCTTTGTATTTTGTCACTAAGTGGCTGTTTTCCTCTCTTTCGCAAGGGCCAAGAGGAGAGGACGGAGGGAAGAGGCCGGGGGGTGTGGGGGGGGGGTTTGGGGGTCCTTTTGCCAACGGGTAATAGCAGTTGAATTATTTGTTTCCGACCCCGATCGATCACGTCACTGAAGCCTGAAGGATGTCGTCTTCTTCGTTCACAAGCTCACAAGAGTCCAATACTCAACCAGCTTTACCGGGCCCTTTATGCTGTTTACCTCTGACTGCGCCTTCATTTCTGTGTACTTGCTGTGCAGCTCACGTTCTAACGACTCATTGAGTGAAAGCAAGCCCAGCAGAAATGCTGCCACCACATCAACCAATACATGTGAAGAATTCAAATTATTGACCTCTCATCCAATAAGCTCTGCCAAATTCGATACAATTGATCCACTAATACGATTTCTTAACTAATCAAAGGTCTCAAATTCCATCCCCTTTAGGAAAGAGATACTATGTGATTATATATCACAAGAACAGAATACAGAGACAAAATTTGCACTATAATAACGTATGTATAGGCTGGACACAGTTTTCATATTTAACCAATAGCATTCCTTGTTTTGTAATCAAAAGCGTTTGGATTTTCCCATCCAGAGACCCACCTCCTCCAGGGGGACAAGGGGAGCCACTGTTTACTGGTAATATATATATATATATATATATATATATATATATATATATATATATTCTTTTCGTCACAATAAAATTGACCTACTTACTATTTTAAATTGTCTCAAAAAATTAGACACTTTCTTAAAAGAAAAATTTTTACTATACAATTTATTATAAAATAATCAATATATCTCACATATATTATTTTAATATAGTTAGATTTAACATAAAAAATTATAAGACCTATATATTTTTTATTTTTATTATACTATATTATATTATATTATTATATTTTAATTTTAATTTTTATATAAAATATCGTATAAAATTAATTTTAGTGGGACGGAAGGGATATATAATAACATATAATAACAGTACTTGTACTCAATGGATTAATGCTTTGATTAGCATAAAAAGAGGAATGAAGGCTTTGAGGAAAACAATATGGCAATAGGGACCTATATGGCTGGTTAACAACGTGCCATTCCCGTAGATTCTGATATGGGTTACTGTTTGGACCTGCTCAAAATTTTATAGTAGGTCTCTACTCTCTCTCTCTCTCTCTATAAAGATGAGGACAAAATCCAGCAGGACATTTACGTCCCCTTTAATGCCCTTTTCCCAATTCTAATAAAAGACTTTTGTTTCTTATTCAGGTGCACTGCCTTCTGACACTAACGGCTACTTTTCTATCCCGATGGAGGATTGTTTGTAAAATAAACAAAGTGGTCTACTGGACTTCCTCGTAAAGACAGGGAAAAAAATGTTAAAAAAAGAAAAAAAAGAAAACACAACCTGTTTTGGCGGGAATCTGTTATGGGGGGTCCAGCATAATTTACTTGAAAATAGTTCCGTCACTCATGGCTCAACTCATCACCCCACCAGAGGGAGCATCGAATGAGGAAAAGGGCATTCAAGGCTGGAAAGCTAGAGGAACGATTTGTTAAAAGAATAGTCGAAGTAAGCAGTAATTGCAGGTGCTAAAAAGACTACATGATCAGAATTTACTAAAAGCTAAAAAGGAATAGACAAGAATAGGATTTGCATTGAAATGAATCAAGTGATTCAATTTCTGAAGTAAATTTGGTTTCTTTCACAAAATTCACAATGGGGAAGGAAGCGTTGTAGGATCAGCCGAGGAAGGAATTTCCGGACCAGCACGACAACCTTCGAGCATGAAAACAACATCAGTCATGGATGGTCTTTCAAGAGGGTCTGGCATTGTGCATAGCAACCCAACTTTCACGCCCAGCAAGAACTCTTCCCATTCTGATGACTCGGGGTCGAGTTCAAGCAAGCCCGGCTCGAGCAATTCTGAAATCTGGCCAGTTTGTAGTTGCCTCTTCACCCACTTGACAATGTCCTCGTCTTGATTGAACATTACTGGTTTTCTTCCTGTTAGTATCTCCAATAATACAATTCCAAAACTGTAGACATCGGCTTCTTTTGTTGGTAGCCCAGTTAATCTGACTTCTGGTGCTGCATAGCCAAGAGTTCCAACCGGGGTGGCAGATGAGGATGCTTCTTGAGTTGCTACGGTTAGTTTATCTAAGCCAAAATCAGAGAGATGAGCCTCAAAATCGGCATCAAATAAGACATTTTGGGGCTTGACATCGCCATGAACTACTGAGGCTGAATGCAAGAATGCTAATCCACGAGCAATGCCGAGAGCAATCAGGTGGCGCATTGGCCAATTGAGTACGTGTCCATCTTGGTGGAAAGCTTCTTGGAGTAGGGTGGCCAAGTTTCCGTTAGGCATATAATCATAGACAAGAAGACGAACATCTGGTGGAGGACCTGCATAGTATCCGCGAAGAACTGTTAAATTCCGATGTTTCACCTTGCCAAGGGCTTCAGCTTCCTTACGGAATGTGTTTTCTGCAATGGATGCATCAGGAAGCCGGTGGATTGCAAGAACCATCCCATCTGCGTAAGTAGCCTTGAATAGCAGTCCATACTTTCCCCTACTTAACACATTCTCCTCATCGAATTGCCTTGTTGCTTCCAAAGTCTCTGTATATGTGATCTTATTGTTGAACAGTACTAGCTTTGGCCCTCCATTTTCTCCGCTTCCACGACCCCCTTCTGATTTTGGACTTGGACTCCGCTTCTTTTCTCCAGCTGCTCCTGCTCGCAGCTTCTTGCGCCACCATAAAAGACCGTACAAATAAATGCCACAGAAACAAAACACAATCAAGCCCCCTGCTGCAGCCACAAGTACAAATAAGATCAACCTTTTTCTTTTTCTCCTTGCAACCTTTCCACAGACTCTGTTTGATGGCCTACCACATAACTTTTCATTCATTGCAAACACCGAAGGGTCATTGAACCGAGAAGCTAGAGATGCTGGGATCTCTCCTTCAAGATTATTTCGTGAAAGATTCAAGTGCTTCAAGCTATTGATGTTAGAAAGACTCTCTGGAATCTCTCCACTCAAGTTGTTTGAAGAGAGGTCCAAAGACGTTAAATTTGATAACTTCGATAATGAATCAGGTATGTGACCCGATATATGATTTGAATCCAGTGATAATATAGCCAAAGAGAAACAATCAGAGATATCAGGCGGAATTTCACCGCTTAGACTATTCCGACCCAGATCAAGCTTCTTGAAATGAGATAAATGTGAGAAATCATCTGGAATTGAACCTGTTAACTGATTACCTCGGAGTTCCAACACTTCAAGATTAGAGCAATTGCTCAACTCAACCGGAACTGAGCCACTAATATTGTTTTTAGCCAGAGAGAGTACGACCAATGATGTAAGGAAACCATACGATACCGGTATTTCACCTGAGAATGTATTTGATGAGAGGTTCAGATATTGTAAGCTTGATAAGCTGCTAAAACCTTCAGGAACATCTCCAGATAACAAATTTTCTTCTAAGGCAACAACTTGCAAACTTGGCAACCCAAAAAGGTCCAAAGGCAATACCCCTTTAAGATTTTGTTTACTCAAATCCAGGGTTGTCAACCTCAACAAGTTTCCTATACTTGCCGGGAAACTACCTGATAATCCACTATTACTCGTGTTTAGGACCACTAGCGCCTTCAAGTCCCCAATGTCGCCCGGAAATTCACCTGAAAATTCGTTATTGCTCAAGTTCAAACTACTCAAATTGCTAAGCCCCATTAGCACTCGAGGCACTGTACCATTTAGAACATTATTGCTCAAATCCAATGACTCAAGCTGGTAAAGACCGCCAATACTAGTCGGAATTGAGCCACTGAAACTATTTTTTCCCACAGATAGCACCTTTAAGCCCTTAAGTTCCCCCAAAAACTGCGGCAGCAAACCGGAGAAATGATTGCCAGCTAAATCAAGAATTCTCAACAGTTCACATCGTCTAATACTATCCGGGATTCCGCCTGTTAAAGAATTATTGGCCACCCTAAATTCCTCCAAATTTATCAAGTTCCCCATAGCATTTGGTAAGAACCCGGATATTAAATTCCCAGAGAAGTCCAAAACCTCCAGTGTTGAAACATTTACCAACCAGTCAGGGAAAACACCATTTATCTGATTCCCGTGAATGTTTAGAACCTCCGTTACACTTGAGCATAATGCATTACCAGCTGAAATCTCAATGCCCGTGAACCCATTAAAACTCAACTCAATAATTCTAATTGAATGAGCGTTATTAAGTGAATTGTTGCAAACTACTGATGTGGGGACCGCACCAGAAAGTTGGTTGTGCTCTAAAGAAATGACTTGTAGACTCGGCAATAAGCTGATGGTCCCCGGAATAAGGCCCTGAAGATTGTTGTCTCCGGCACTGAAATGGATTAAACTTGAGCAGTTGGAGATTGCAGACGGGATTGTACCATAGAGTCGGTTAGAATCGAGCCAGAGGTACTGCAGGTTGGAGAGGCCTCCAATGGTTACCGGAATCCCGGCGGAGAACTGATTAAACGACAGATTTATGAGTTGGAGTTGAGAGGCTACCGATAAATTTTCCGGGATGTTGCCGGAGAAAGAGTTCGAGGAGAGGTCAAGCACTCGCAGACTCACTGGAAGGCCGCCGGAAAAACCACCCGAGAGGTGGTTGTGTGCGACGTTGAGGACCTGAAGGTTAGTGAGGTTGGATATCGCCGGCGGCAGGTCGCCGGTGAGAGAGTTGTACTGGAGGTAGACGGCGCGGAGGAGGCGGCACTGAGCCAGGGCATCAGGAATGGAGTCGTTGAAGTTATTCGAATGGAGGCTTAACCTTCGGAGCTGGCGTAAATTCGCAAGCTGCTCCGTGAGCCGGCCGCTGAGTTGAAGACGAGGCAAGCGGAGTTCACGAACTTGCCCCTGATAACAGCCAATGCCACGCCAGTCACAAGGGGCCAAGGGGGTGGACGAATCCCATCCATCCATAACTCCGAGAGGATCATCAAGATTTTTCTTGAACGACAGCAAAGCTTGAATTTCGGTCACATTATCAGCAGAAGTCAAAGTAAAAGCCATGGTGCACATTAGCACCACCACCATGGTGAAGGAAAGAAGAGAAGAAGTCATTGACATGAGAACATAACAACGGTGTTGGTGATGGAGGAGAAGGAGGTGGTGGTGGTGGTGTATTCTTCTGAGTTTGAGAAAAAATCAAGAACGGTTATGGGTTACTGGGTTTTGAGACGTTGGTAAGTGGGTGAGATTTTGGAAATGTGGAAGGAGAGGAGCGTATGGGAGGAGCAGAAATGGTGTGGTGGTCTGGGGAATAGTATGATTGACAGGGCCAACTCCATGTGGTGACTCTAATTGGCTAAAGATGGTGTTTTTTGCTAGTGCTTCTAGGAGGGGAGATTGTTGGCAGAATTTCTCTCTCTTCAGTCTTGTGCCTCGGCTGTGTTTCCCTCCTCTCGAAAAGCTTTAAAAGGAAACGACTCAGAATGGCCTTTTTGTGAGCTTTTCTCGAAAAGCTTTACTACTATACTACTATATGGTTTGCATCATTAACTCAACTCTTCACAAGGGTGGGGATAGTGTCACTTATGAAGTGTACATGCCATGCTCGCTCCTTTAGCCTGATTGGTGATTATTATACCCTTTGGTCTTTTGAGAATCTCTTGACTACTTTTGTTTAGCAATTACTACTTCACAACCAACTCCCATCTTCTTCTTCCCCTCTGGATTAGATTGGGACAATGTCCCCCTGATTTTATGGCCTGTAACCAGTCACCTTTATGTCATGAGTTAAATAAAGTCCTGTGATCTTGGGGGGTTCCTCCGGCCTGGGATGAGACTACTTAGTTGGCTAGTCACTCAGAACCCACGACTGAAATGAATTTACACCTTTCTACCTCGTCTATGTTAGGGCGATGATAAGGTTCTTGGTGTCTACACCTTCAAGTGATTGTATCATTAAGTTGATCTCACCCAAATCATGGCTCCTCCAGCTGGTTGCTGGTGGAATGTCATGGTGTGAACCCGAGATGGCCTTGTTTCACCCTGAATTTATCGCTTTGCTTAGATTAGAACTGCAAAATTGAGTCTTTGATCATTGAATTGAAGCATTCCATCGGTTTTCGCTCACTGAAATAAAGTTATATGACTTTTAACTCAATCATGGTCTGTAAGAACATCATCCAAAAAGAAAAATGTCAATCCAAACACTGTCTTCTTTTCCTTTTTCTTGCTGTTTCGCGCAATTGTTTTCATCCCCGTTTGCAAAGCTTTCCACCCAAATTAAAAATGGTGTTTGCCTTGAAAAATAGACCCCTTCTCACGAATGAAATTAGACCCTTTCAGAGCCTAAATTATTGATAAAATACTCGTAATGAATGCTTTGATTAGTTCGCCTTGGAAGAAAAATATTTAAAGTTTCTTGGGATTTCTTGCTGGCTGCTGGGGAAACCTTTTCTGGGTTATGAGTAGAACAAGCCAAACCCAACAAAATTGCTTTTGTTTTTGTTGGATTATGATGCCAAGTGATCTCATTTTTTGCTGTAAGGAACGTTGGAATACAAGTTTGCCGAATATATGATGTGTATATGAAAATTCCATGGCCATGGCCTTGCGGAAACAGCAAACTTGGCTTCCACTACTTGTAGCGTGAAGCGTTATAACAAACACATGGTATTCAAAATGGAATGCTGCATAGGTCATTACTGTTGGTCAATTAAGACCCGTTCGATTGTCAATTCAATGTTCATCCCAGCAAATTAGATTTCAAATACGTTAAGAGCTTAAAGGTTGATTATTGTTTCAAGCAGAATTTTGAGATTAGATTCGTAACAATGGTTTTTTTTTCCTGTTTTTGGTTGCAGTCGGAGGAGCTAAATTTGAACTATGGAGTGTTACCACATACTTGTTCCTTTTGAATTAAAATGTCATATTTTTATTTGATACGCATATTTAAAAGAAGTATTTAGCCACGCGTTAAGTATTAGATTATTCGTATTGCGGTGGGATTCATGAGTTAATCTTTATTAGATGGAGGAAGTTAATTGTGTAATTTTAAAGAAAATTATATTTACTTTTAAAATTAAAATTTAAATATTTGAATTATAATTGGACAATATTTTTTAATTTATTTTAATTCAAAAAATTAATATTTTATGTATTTTTATTTTTTATTATATACTAACAATATATTATATTTTTTTCTTAAATTTTATTTTGTCTGATTTTATACATTTAATAAATTTTTATTATATTCAAATAAATTTATCTCAATTTAATTATTATCTAATTATATCTTTAATTTTATAAAAAAGTACGACAAGGTTCACCTCAACCGTCTATAATGATTGAGCATTTTTTGCTTAATCATTGTACCAACAGCATTAAACTTTAAAAGGCAATGTTAACCAACAAAATATATATATATATATATATATATATATATATATATATATAATTTCTTTATTAATAGTAAACTTTATTACTTTTACTTGACACAAATATTTGAAAGAATATTTCATCATAAAATACTATAAAATTTTATTATTAAAATAAGAGTTTATTGTAATTTGTCCTCATTAAATTATGGGATAATGACACTTTAGTATCACAAATTATAAAAAAAGCATTACAGGTCCATTAACATTAGTGACTAATGAAAGTTATTTTTATAATAAAATATCTATTTTTCTCATCCTAAATATAAAATTTCCAAAATAACTTTAAGAGTTTATTACAATTTGTCTCAATTAAATTGTGGATTGTGACATTTTAGTAGCACAAGCTATAAAAAAGACTCTAGAAGTTTATTAACCGTTAGTCAATGACAGTATTGATTAACGACAATTACTTTTGTAATAAAATATCTATTTTACTCATACTAATTACAATATATCTAAAAAATCATTTAATAGAAGGAATTTGGTACATAAAGTATTTATGCACCTATAGTACTTTTTATAATTTTTTGTATTAAAGTATCATTATCGATTTAATAGAATAAATTACAACAAATACATAAACTAAATTTTCAATCAACTTCTTGAAATTATATATATTATACATAGTATTGTCAAGACCTAAAATACGATGTAAATTGAAACATAATACGCCTAAAATAAAATCACGAAATTGTACCAATATTTTCTTCACAAAAAAAAAAGTTATAAAAAATTATCATATTTCCTTGATATTCATCTTAGTTTGCAGATTATTAGATTAGAGAAATATGATTTTTTTTTTTGTGAAAAAAATATTAGTACAATTTTGTGATTTTATTTTAGACATATTATATTTGAATTTATATCGTATTTAAGTGTTAACAATGCTGTATATAATATATTTAATTTCAATAAGTTGATTGAAACTTTAATTTATGTGTTTGTTGTATTTTTATCTTATTAAATTGATAATGATACTTTGGTGTCAAAAATTGTAATAAATACTATAGGTTCACAAATACTTTATGTGTCAAGTTCTTTCTAGAAAAAGATTTTTTAAATATCTTATAATTAGTATAGGTAAAATAAATATTTTATTAAAAATATAATTTTTATTAGTCAATATCGTCATTGACTAACAGTCAATGGACCTCTAGTGTATTTTTTACAACTAATGGTACTAAAATATCACAATCTACAACTTAATGAAAGTAAATTGTAATAGACTAAAATAGTTATTTTGGACATCTTATAATTAGTATAAGTAAAATAGATATTTTATTATAAAAATAACTTTCGTTAGTCAATATTGTTATTGACTAACGGTTAATAAATCTCTAACGTATTTTTTACTATTTGTGTTAATAAAGTATCACTACTGCCTAACTCAACGAGAGTAAATTGCAAAAAACTATTAAAAAGAGTTAGTACTGGGTAGAACTCACAAAAATGTGTAGAACTTGTATATAAAGTTAAAAAAATTTAATTGTTTTTATAAAGTAGAGATTTGTTATCTTAAAATAAAAATAAAAAATATTTAATTTCAAGGGAAGAGAGTACATATATTATTTCAAAATTTGATATGATACAAACATAATTGGATATAAGTGAATATGAATTTGTTTGAGATGAGAATGGTTAGATGTAATAAAAAATTGTTAAAAATGTAGGATTATGTAGGGTCTAAAGTAAAATTAAAGAGAAAATATAGTGTGTTTTGAGTATATGACATAATTCGAAAAATAAAAATTATTTAAATTAATATTATTATAAATTTAAATTTTAGTTCGAGAGGAAAAAAATTATTTTCTATTTAAATTTTTTTGAGAGACGACATGACATATATATATATATATATATATTAATATTTATGTATAATGTTCATGTATAAAAACAACACGGTAAATATGCTAAGAATTGTTTACTATGAAAGAGATCCTACACTGGATCATATCTACCTCATCAAAATTGCAAGAAAAATTTCTTATATTTCCACCCAAAAAAAAAAGGAAAAGGGGGGGGGGGGAATCCTTATATGGAATTTTCAACTTCAATTTATATTTAAAAAAAATATCTTTCTCATTTATTTTGTTAAAAAGAAAAAGAAAAATAGTGTGTATGCTACAGATAGAGAATCCAATTTTCCAATAAAGAATCTCCATCAAGATAGAGCCAAGAGGTAGAGTGAGGGTTTTCGCATTTCAAAGTTCAAACAGATTTCAGCAACTGGGACAAAAATGGAAGTCTTGAGACACCTGGCTATCGGCATCGGCACTCCGCCACTAGTACCACCAACGCGGACCACCAGAAGGCTCTTGAAACTCAACGCCGTCAGCGGCGGCAGCAGTAGCTTCTCCGTTACAAGTAAATGGGCCGACCGCCTACTCGCCGATTTCCAATTCCTCCCATCAACTATCACCAACACCGACCATTCCGACCAAAATCTCAGTAATTCTACTTCTTCGACGTCCACTCTCGCTCCGCCATTTACACCTCCCTTCGCCTCAACCGAGCGACATGTGTCAATGCCGATTGATTTCTACAGAATTCTTGGCGCGGAGGCGCATTTCCTCGGCGACGGTATCAGAAGAGCCTACGAAGCTAAGGTTTCGAAGCCGCCGCAGTATGGGTATAGCCAAGATGCTCTCGTTTGCCGCAGGCAGATCCTTCAAGCTGCTTGTGACACCCTTGCTAACCCTAGCTCTCGGAGAGAGTACAATCAGAGTTTGGCGGATGACGAATATGGTACCATTCTCACTCAAGTCCCCTGGGAGAAGGTAAAAGCTCGATTTTTTCTTTTTTTTTTTCAAATGAAAATTCTTTCCCATTTTTCGAGCAATGGTGCTGATTTGTCAGTTGTATTAGGCATAATCTGGATTCCGTTGCTTGTTGATCGTGTTGTGGCGAGGGTCTTAGCAACAACGTAGATAATTTGGCCTAAAAATGCTTAAAATATCTTTTCGTTGGTTAATACCTGCTCTCTCTCTTTCTCTCTCTCTGTGTGTGTGCTGTATTCAGTTTCGAATTCAATATTCTTTCTGGTTACAGGGCAAAGATAAAAGAAGAAATTCCTAAAAGAAACTTGATCAGCTGAAATGGAAAATAGTTTGAAAAATACATTGATGTGTTACATGTTTGTAAGTGGTATTCTCATGTTTTCTTAGAGATGCGATAGACAAATAGAAATGCTTGGTGTGTGCATTTGATATTAGGATTATATATCATGAATTGATTTCTTTGGTTAATATAGGTTCCAGGAGCGTTAAGTGTTTTGCAAGAGGCTGGAGAGACTGAAGTGGTACTTCAAATTGGTGAGAGACTGTTGAAAGAGAGGTTGCCCAAGTCCTTTAAACAAGATGTAGTGCTGGCAATGTCACTTGCGTATGTTGATTTGTCAAGGGATGCCATGGCGCTGTCACCTCCAGATTTTATTAGAGGCTGTGAACTGCTTGAGAGAGCATTGAAGTTGTTGCAGGTAAATATTAGATGAGATGATAACCTCCAGCTATTGTCCTGCTCAAGTCATTCTCATTACTGAAAGAAACTGTAATTGGAAACTAGCTATCATCCTGTCTCTAGCATTTGGAAATGTCAGATGTCAGTTTCAATGAAAACAAATCACAGTCTCTTACAATTTGTTAGGATTTATGTCCTTGTTCTATTTCTTTCGTAGAGGGAGTGCAATTGACTATTGGGGACGGCAGAAGGCTTCCCCAACTTATGGATTCAGTTCTGGAGTATAGTTATGAATAGGAGAGGGCACTAGCTAATATTCATTCCCTAATATTTTTGTTATTTGTTATCTTGGCTCTTCAAGTTCATGCATACATTCTACAACTGAAGTTTTTCTATCTTTAGACTTTGAATTTGACCCAATGCAGGAAGAAGGAGCTAGCAGCCTTGCACGAGACTTGCAGGCCCAGATTGATGAAACATTGGAAGAAATCAACCCACGTTGTGTTCTTGAACTCCTAGCTTTGCCACTTGGTGATGATTACCAAGCCAAAAGGGCAGAGGGTCTTCAAGGTGTGCGGAATATCCTATGGGCTGTTGGAGGGGGAGGAGCTGCTGCTATTGCTGGGGGGATTACTCGTGAGGATTTCATGAACGAGGCATTCCTTAATATGACAGCAGCGGAACAGGTTATTTTTCACATTTCTTGTTGAAGATACTGAAGGCAAAATTGTACTTTGTGCATGCCAATGATGCTTTGATTTTTCCTTTCTGATTTATGTTTTGGTTGCTTGTGTATAAGGTCGATCTGTTTGCTGCCACACCAAGTAATATTCCTGCAGAAAGTTTTGAAGTCTATGGAGTGGCACTTGCACTTGTTGCTCAGGCTTTTGTGGGTAAAAAACCTCATCTCATTCAGGACGCTGACAATCTTTTCCAGCAACTTCAGCAGACCAAGGTTACGGCTCTTGGAAATTCCATGACAGTCTATACCATTAGAGAAACCCGTGAAATAGATTTTGCATTGGAAAGGGGCCTTTGCTCACTTCTTGTTGGAGAGGTTGATGAATGTCGTTCATGGTTGGGTTTGGACTCTGAGAGCTCTCCTTATAGAGATCCATCTATTGTTAACTTTGTTCTTGAACACTCCAAGGATGAGTATGAGAACGATAATCTTCCTGGACTCTGTAAGTTGTTGGAGACATGGCTAATGGAGGTGGTATTCCCCAGATTTAGAGAGACGCAACATATAACATTCAAGCTTGGAGATTATTATGATGATCCAACAGTCTTGAGATATTTAGAGAGGCTGGAGGGAGTTAGTGGTTCACCCTTGGCTGCTGCAGCAGCAATAGCTAAAATTGGGGCTGAAGCTACAGCTGTGCTTGACAGTGTGAAGTGCAGTGCAGTTCAAGCATTGCGGAAGGTTTTCCCTCTAGGTCATAATGAAGGGAGTATGAAAATCAATGATGAGTATGAAATAGGCAACTCTGAACCAGCAGGAAGGAGTGAGGAGCCCCTGAGTTCAAATGACCTTGATGCTTCAGCCGATTCTCTTGGAGTTCCAGGGCATCGTGAATTACATGAACAGGAACTGATTACTGAAAAAATAAAGGACTTAAGTGTGAAGATCATGTGTGGAGGAGTTGCTGTTGGATTGCTTACTTTGCTTGGGTTAAAGTTCTTTCCTCTCAGAAGGAATGACCCAACCTTTCCACGCAAAGATGTGGGTTCAGCAATGGCATCTGATGCCATCAATGTGGGTATGATCCAGTTATTCATTCATCTAGAAATTATTCTTGTAGAATGAAACAAACCATGATATCTGCTTTCTCCTACATAACCTAAAGTTTATCAGAAACAAACCAAAAATTCTATAAATGTGTCCCAACCACAATCTGCAGCCGATACCAATGAAATCCTATACCTTATCAAAGTATTATTGGGACCTAAAGAATAAAGAGACATACATAGCATACCTGATGTGCAGGGTTATAAAACTCTTAACTCTTTTCATTTTCTGAAAGAAATTTAGTATTTACAAAATGATGCAGGACAAACTCGTTAAAGCTGCCCCATGAATTTGCGCTAGGATCGGTTAAGGCTTATGTAGGAAACTAGGCTGAAAATATCAATTAAATGCAGGAAATCTGTCTAATAGTGCAAATAAAGAATAAAATAGGAGAATAAGAGGGAGAGCTCTTAGTGTCTCACCAAGAGGGAGGGATAAACCCTAGGAGTCACACCTAGGACCTTAAGGCATCGCATTTTAGGCTTTGATTGCGTCACAGAATGCAGAGAACGTTGGGTAGACTCTTTTATTAATTGAATAACGAAAACATTGGCATCCATAAGTAATAGATGACTCCTCTAATTATAGACCCAAAATTCTAAGATAAATAGGACTAGACTTTCTAAGTTTCTAAAATAATTTGTGACGATAGAATTCTTAAACCAAGCAATTTAGGAATCCTAACTAAACAGAAATTTAAACTTTAGAAAACTTCACTCTTAGGAAACTTCTGTAAAATTACCTAAACATTCTAGATCGCTAAAGACTCAAAAATTTACTGAATATTCCCAACTATAAACTCATAAGCTAGAATTTCCAAGATTAAAGCTGAATTGTAGAATCATTGCTTGACTTAGAACTTTCCAATTCTTGCATCCTTTCGTGTTTTGCCTCACAAAATCCCTTAGAATGCTATGTTCTCTTTTCCTTTAGGTAGTTCTACTACTTTGTCCTTTTTATCTCCCTTTCCCACTTTTATTGCTAAGCTTGATCAATTACTCTAGAGAATTTCTTGAGTTTGAAATAAGACATATATACATACAGAGTATATATAGTTCCTCATATAAAGCCTTTCCTTTTCCATTTTCTGCAACTTCCATTTGTATTTTCTGCTGATAAAATGTTCTATTCATCGTATAACATCTAGGCAGCCTGGTAGATGAAAATTCTGCAGAAATTCCTAAAATGGATGCAAGGTTAGCAGAAAATCTAGTACGGAAATGGCAGAATGTCAAGTCTCTGGCTCTTGGACCTGATCATTGTCTGGGGAAATTATCAGAGGTAAATGAGGCTTATTTTTTTCATCATTGATTTGACTTGTTACAATGTAAAAATCTATTAGCAGTTAAGCTTTGAATTGCACTGACCGAATAAAGGGGGAGGGGGTGTCAATTTATAGGAGAAAATATAAATTGTTGTGTACCATATCTGTCTTCATGCTCTTTGTTCCTCTATTATTTGTCCCTCTGAAGTTACTCTGTATTTGATGGCATGCATTGCCATTTACTGCTGCTGCATATGTCACACTTGGAGCTTTATTGTTCCTGCAGATGAATAGATCCTTACTTTCTTGAGTGTGTTGCATCAGGTCAGGACATGTAGTTAAAGGTCGTGAAATGGATTTTATGATTGCGCTTTCCAAAGCTGTTCGAATGAAGGTTTTGATATTCTATATTTTTCTGACCTGAGAAAATTGAAATGTCAGGTCTTGGACGGCCAGATGCTGAAAATTTGGAGTGATCGTGCAGCAGAAATCGCAGAACGTGGGTGGTTTTGGGACTATGCATTACGGAGCCTTACGATTGACAGTGTGACAGTTTCAGCTGATGGCCAGCGTGCCATCGTGGAAACTACTCTGGAGGAGTCGGCACGAGTAACTGATCCAGTCCATCCAGAACACAACGATTCGGACAGTTCAACCTACACAATTAGATATGAGATGTCCTATGCACAGTCAGGTTGGAAGATTACCGGAGGTGCTGTCCTGAAAGCATGAGCTGGGTGTGTACAGTGATGAACCTTTTTTTTCTTTGTAGATGTAAATCAATGTTTCAGTTTTGCTGATAAGTTTTACTTGAGGTGTAAGACGTGGTGCAGAAACTATAAGGGTATTAGCATTTGGCTGACCCAGTTTCAGTGAATCTCCAAATCTTATGGATAATTCTCCCTCCTTGGAGTTCAAAGTTGAAACTTATTGTATAGGATTTTCAAGAGGAGTCAGTACTGTACTTCATAGGAGCTGGTAAGGTGATTACTGGTGTTTCTATGTTTTCCCCATACAGGTTAATAATTTTTTTTCCTTCTTGCTTTGTTGCTTTTGTGCTGCATAGGGTTGTTCAATAAAATTAAAAATCGAACCAAACCTATTGACTTAATTCAACCCAAATTGAAATTTGAGTTTTTGGATTGGTTTGGTTTGAATTGGATTAAGAAAATTATAAATCGATAATGTAGTTCAATTTTTTAAAATTATATAATTCAATCTGAATCTAAATATATTAATTAAGTTTATTTTAATTTTAAAATAAAGAATCGTGAAAGAGAAATTTTATATTGGTGGTTATTTTGTCGCTCTTTCTTTCTTTTTAATTTCTCTTGATTATTTTTCCAACTCCTCTCTTCTTTATTTTTTTCTCGAATATTGACATTTGACAGTGTCACTCTCTATTACTACTTACACCACCATTCTTTTAGATCTGGAGAAGATTATCGGTCTTTGGTCACTACTATTTAGAGATAAAAGCAATATTAGTATTTTTTGACTGCTCAGGATTCTTTTAAAACTTCTTCGATTTATGGTCATGGACTCATATGTATTTTTTGACTATTGTGGGTTTGTGAATGATTTTACGGGATATATTTGAGTTTTCGTACTTATTCATAATATGTTTGTAATTATTTTTTATAATATGTTTTACATGTGTATTGAAAAGTTTGAAGTTTAATATCTAGTAAAAACTGAAAAATAATATGAAATTAATTTGTGCTATTTATTTAGTTTATTAGTAATATTTTATGTATTTAATTTTTTTAGTTTATATTATTAATATTGAATAATATTTTGATATTGTATGGAACTTTGAATTTAATTTTGATTAGTTTGTATTATTAAGAAACTATTACTTTTTGTAATATTTAATTAATATTTTTACATATAATATTTTATTAAATATTAAGAAATAATTTATTTACATAATAAATTATGTATAAAAATTCGATGGAATCAATCCAAATTGAACGCAATCTAAATTGACGGCTTGAAATTTCAAACCCAGTACTGCTGCATAATTTTTGGTTCCTTCATGTGCATCTAGCCACTTGCCTTAATGTCATGACTGGTTGCCTTTGATGCGTCGCTATTCACTTGTCATGGCTAATCTACCACATGCTACTACCGAGTCAAGTGGAAGCATCTGATAATGACTGTTCCTTTTATGCAAGGTAATCTTGTGTACGGAAAAAATTCTAGTATGGACCAACTGCATTGATCAGTTATATTGCGTGCAACATAAATTATACGATATAACTCATCAATGCAGTTGATCCACGAATCCACGATCTATGTAAGAATTACTCGTGTACCAGACTTCAGCAGCCAAATTGATGGGAGAGCTCGGCTGCCTTAATTAATGGGACAATTACTGTTACAGATTTATGGTATCCATCTATTCGGCTTCTTGACATTTCTTTTGGGTTTTAGTTTGAAAGATTTCCTTTACTGCACTGTATCATTAAATGGACTTAGAAAAAAAAAAATTACATAGTCCTACTTTCATATACCTAGTTTATCTATTTTGTCTATTCTGTGGTAAAGAAAAGCTATATTACAAGTCAAATCTCCTAAAATCAATGGGATGCATTTACTCTTTTTCCAAACTTTACTGACTGTACTGTAGTACTTCATTCGTAGCTATTTTTATTATCTCAAATCATAAATTATTAGAGATATTTTAAGAAGATTTTGAAGTTTCTTTTATATTTTTATCCTTATTTATTATTCTTTTTCCTTCATTCTCTTCTCTTTTCTTGTTTCTAAAATATTTAAATAGTTGTGTTTTAAGAAGAAAAAATATAAAGTTACATTGTTTTTAAAAATTTTAATATGTGTGAAATTAAATCAAATAATTTATATTATGAGACGAAGAAAATATAAAAAATTGTGCCAATCGTGATTTTTCACTATCTTAAAATGTATTACTATATAATAAGTAATGATTAATTAATTAAAATACCATTTTAACAAAAAAAAGATTGCAAAATGTTGTTTTTAGTAATCAAAAGTGCTACCTCGATTCAAGTGTACATACCTTTTTCCAAATTTATGATATTGTTGTTTAACCAGATACCTATTAATAGTAAAATGGTAAAAGATGCCTGAAGAAGTTAGTAAATTATCCATAAGTAATGCTAACACGAATTGGATTTAAAGTAGAAGAATTTTTGTGATTCTTTAATTATTAATTTATTTAATTTTTACCTTTTATTGTAAAATAATTGTTCAGACTTTTTAATTGATTAGATATTGTTCTTCCGTGAATTAGTTGATTAATAACAATTTTGTTAATTTTTAATATTATTTTAATAATTTTATATTTTTAATATTAAAATATATTAATTATCTTATTTTTATTTATTTTAAAATAATTTCTTTTTCCCCTTTTTCCGTTTTTTCTCTTCTCCTTGTTCTTCGTTGCTGTTTCAATTTCACTTTCACCGCAATTGCCTGGGTCGTGATGAATCTCAATCCATCAGCAATCATCTCCAGTTTGCCACATTTGGAGATTACAAGAGACGAAAGACGCAGCATTGCACCTTCTTCCACTCTCCAATTCTCTAAGTGAGTAATGAAAAGAGTCGTAGGGACTTAAGTTTGAGAAAACCCATTCCACGGCATACCATTTCTCTCCCTCGAGATGAATTTGTTGCTAAGAGGAGTGTTTGTAAGTGGAGAAGCCTCTCCCAATTTCATATTCATCCAAAACTGTAGCATTTTTTATGAGGCCTGGAGAGTAATGCCCTTCAATCTCATACCTCCAAGAACGGAAGATTGCTACAGAAAAGCACCTGTTTTAGAACAGCTGAACCATTTCCAAGTTGAGGAAGTCACAATATGAGATGTTGAGAGAGGTTTGCCTTAATTCGTTTGAATTTGAGATGAAGCTAATGAACTTTGCGAGGTTGTTAATTTCATCCTGCTTCTAAAACACACAAATTGGTCAACTTTGATAAATCTTGAAGAACATAATACTACTGTTGAAGTTTGCCAGAGTCTCTAGTCTACTCAACCCACCCAATTGCAATTCGTCTGCAGGATCAAGAAGATTTTGTCTCAGTAGTTTCAGCTCCTCCAGGATATCAGGAATTAAAAATATAGTAAAGTCTAGATCAATTGAGATGTCTCAGTCGGTGGGTTCCCTTTTGAAGCATAGGCAATTCCAGGTGGCGATGAAGAACAAGAAGGGGAATAAAGAAGAAAAAGAAAAAAAAAAGAAATTATATTTAAAATAAATAATAAAAAATAATAATATATTTTAATATAAAAAATATAAAATTATTAAAATACTATTAATAATTAACGGAGTTGATCATTAAGACAATTAGAATATTTAAAAAATTATTTTATGTTATAAAATTAGGGTAGTGTTAGAATAAAATCTACACACTACACACTAAGAAAATTCTAACTATTCTTTGCACAAGAATTTTTCTCTTTCTTTTCTCTCACAATTTTCTCTAATCTTTCTTTTACTAATCTTTCTTTCACAAAATAATGGTGTATTACAAGTTTAGAGAATATCTCTATTTATAGAACTCTAATTAGTGGATTACATCATGACATACATCATCTTCCACTAATCTTAATTAGTGGTGTCTCCATTAAATGGTGGACATCCATAAAAATCTTCTATAATAATTCACATAAATCCATAATTAGTGGAGCCTCCACTAATTAATGGAGATTCCAATAATTCATAACACTCCCCATTGGATGTCCATCCATTACATAAAGAATATGCCTCGTTAAAACCTTACTAGATAAAAACCAGGTGGGAAAAAAATCTAGTGAAGGAAAAAGAGTACACTATTCTATATGTCTGTTTATTACTCCCCCTGATGAGATGATTCCTTTAAATCTTTAAACCGACGCATACCGATTTTATATCTCAACTTCTCAAATGTTACAGTCGGTAAAGTCTTCGTGAAAATTTCTGCGAGGTTATTACATGACCGAATTTGTAGCACATCAATTTCACATTTCTTCTGAAGTTCATGAGTAAAGAAGAATTTTGGTGAAATATGTTTTGTCCGATCTCCTTTAATATATCCTCCTCGTAATTGAGTTATGCAAGCTGCATTGTCTTCATAAAGAGGAGTTGGAATATCTTTGATTGATGATAATCCACAACTTTCTCGGATATAATGAATCATGGATCTTAGCCATACACATTCTCAACTTGCTTCATGAATGGCTATAATTTCAGCACAATTTGAAGAAGTAACTGCTATAGATTGTTTCGTAGAACGCCATGATATAGCAGTATTTTCACATGTAAATAGATAGCTCGTTTGAGAACGTGCTTTATGTGGATTAGATAAATAACCAGTATCTACATAACCTATCAATGTTGGACTGATTTTATTTGAATAAAATAATTCGAGATTAATTGTACCTTGGAGATATCGAAGGACTTGTTTAATTCCATTCCAATGTCGTCGTGTTGGTGAAGAATAAATCTTGCTAATAAATTGACAGCAAATGCAATATCAGGTCGCGTATTATTAACAAGATACATCAATGCACCAATTGCACTGAGATATGATACTTCAGGACCAATGAGTTCTTTATCATTTTCTTGAGGTCGGAAAGGATCTTTATCCACATTTAATGATCGGACGATCATTGGAATACTCAATGGATGTGCTTTGTCCATGTAAAATCTTTTTAGCACTTTTGCTGTATATGTTGATTGATGAATAAATGTTCAACTCTCCAGATGTTCAATTTGTAAACCAAGGCAAAATTTGGTTTTACCAAAATCCTTGATTTCGAATTCTCTTTTTAAATAATCAATTGTTTCTTGGAGCTCTTCAGGAGTTCCAATAAGATTAATATCATCAACATATATAGCTAATATCACAAATTTAGAACCAGATTTCTTAATAAAAACACATGGACATACCTGGTCATTTTTAAATCCCGCTTTCAATAAATATTCACTAAGACGTGTGAACCACATGTGCCCAGATTGCTTCGAGCCATATAATGATTTACGCAACTTGATGGAGTAATTTTTACAAGGATAATGTTTATATGCTTAGGCATATGAAATCCTTCGAGGATTTTCATGTAAATATCATTTTCTAAATTTCCATACAAGTAGCGAGTGACAATATCTAATAGGCGCATATCTATCTTTTCATGTACTGCCAAACTGATAAGATATCGGAGTGTAATAGCATCAACAACAGGAGAATAAGTTTCATTATAATCAATATCTGGTCTTTGTGAAAAACCTTGGGCTACTAATCGCGCTTTATATCGAACGATTTCACTCTTTTCATTGCGCTTTCGCACAAATATCCATTTGTAGCCAACAGATTTTACACCTTCTGGTGTTCGGACTGTAGGTCCGAAGACTTCACGTTTTGTCAGTGCATTTAACTCCGATTGAATCGCATCTTTCCATTGCAGCCAATATTTTCTATGCCGACATTCATCAACTGATATTGGTTCAGGATTATCATTATCTTGTGTAACATCAAGAGATATATTGTATGCAAATATATTATCAATAACAGTTTCTATCCGATTCCAACTTCTACCGGAAGTGGTATAATTGATAGAAATTTCGATATTACTTTCATCAACTTTTGGTTCTTTGTCATCAATTCTCTCTTGGTCTTTATCATTCTTTTCTTCAATATGATCTTCGGATCATTTAATCCTCTTTTCTTTCGAGGATTTTTATCTTTAGAACCAAGAGGTCGGCCACGCTTACGGCGTGTTTTTAACTCAGCGACTATAGGTATAATATTTTGTTACGTTGGAACTTCAATTCGAATAGGAGCATTTATAGTTGAAATATGCGATTTTGTAACTCTTCCGGAGTCAACAAAAGCGTCGGCATTTGATTTGCAATGCTTTGCAAATGAATTATCTTTTGAACTTCAAGTTCACATGCGCTTGTGCGCGGATCAAGATAATTTAATGATGTTGTCCAAGTAAGATCTTTTTTATCTTGTTTTGGTTCTCCCCTAATTTAGGGAATAATGATTCATCAAAATGACAATCGACAAATCTTGCTCGTGAATACATCTCCTGTCAGGGGTTCAACATACCTGATAATAGAGGGAGAATCATATCCAACGTATATCCCCTTTCTTCTTTGAGGACCCATCTTTGTACGTTGGTTTGGTGCAATTGGAACATATACAGCACATCCAAAAATTCTTAAATGAGCAATATTTGGTTCTGATCCAAAAGCCAATTGCAAATGAGAGAATTTATGATAACTAGCTGGTCTTATGCGTACAAGTGTTGCAGCATGTAAAATAGCATGTCCTCAGGTAGATGTTGGGAGATTTGTTTTCATTAATAATGGTCTAGCAATTAATTGTAATCGTTTAATCAAAGATTCAGCAAGACCATTTTGTGTGTGAACATGAGCTACAGGATATTCAACATTAATCCCAATTGACATACAATATGCATCAAAAGCATGTGATGAAAATTCACCAGCATTATCCAAACGAATATTTTTAATGTGATGGTCCGGAAATTGTACTCGTAATTTAATTATTTGAGCAAGTAATCTCACAAACGCCAGGTTGCGAGTAGATAATAAACATACATGTGACCATCGGGATGATGCATCAATTAAAACCATAAAATATTTGAACGGTCCACATGGTGGATCAATAGGTCCACAAATATCTCCGTGAATCCAGCTCCTACTTTTACTGGTGATGGTTTAACAATTAATTTTCCTAGGGAACATGCAGTACATGCGAATTTTTCTGATGTTAATATCCTTTTATTTTTTAAAGGATGACTATGTGTATTCTCAATGATTCTTCTCATCATGGTAGATCCCGGATGACCCAACCGGTCATGCCAAATGCTAAAAGTAATAGGATCAGTAAACTTCTGGTTTACTAGATGATAAATTTCAATTGTACGTATTTTAACAAAATATAGGCCAATAGAAAAAGACGGCAGTTTTTCTAATACAGATTTCTTACCCAAATGCATTTGAGTAATAAAAAGATGTTCAATCCCATTTTCCTCATTTGTTTCAACATGATACCCATTTCTGCGGATATCTTTAAAACTCAATAAATTTCTTCTGGATTTTGAGGAAAATAGTGCCTTATTAATAATAATTATTGTTCCTTTAGGCAATAATATACTAGCTCTTCCGGAGCCCTCAATTACATTTGCACTACCGTTTATCGTATAAATATTTATTTCTCTCATTTTGAGATCAGAAAAATATTTCTCATTTGTTAGTATGATGTGTGTAATTCCACTATCAATAATGCATACATCATCATTAACAACAGCCATCTGAACACAAATATATATATGCAAACGTAAATATTATTAGAATAGAATGAAAATGAAAATACAAAAATATCAGGGTGAGGCTTTAGTTCTTTTGGACACTGCCATCACCAATTAAATGGTCTATCATACTGTCTGGGTGTTCAAAAAAATCCGATACATCCATATAGGTAATATTGATATTAAGATCTTCAGGATCAATATCATCATCCTCAGCATTATTTATTGGATATTGAGAAAAATTTGCTTCCACATTTTTATTTTTCAATGAAACTTGATACAATTCAACTAAATGCTTAGCCGTACTACAGTTTCGTGACCAATGACCTTTCATGCCACATCTATAACATATATCCTCATGCTTTTCTTCAATTTCTTTTTCTTTTCCCTTATGATCTTTTCTGTTCCACTTCAGGTGGCCAGTATTTCTCACAGTTTGATTATGATTGTGATAAGGGAAATATCGAGCGTGTCTACGACCATAACTATGACCACGGCCACGGCCATGGCCACGACCACGACTATAACGATGGCTTCTGCTGGAGCCAACAGCATTCACTTCTGGGAGTGCTGTTGAGCCAGTTGGTCTGGCTTCATGATTTCTCAATAATAACTCATTATTTTTCTCTGCAATGAGGAGGGCAGTAATTAAATCTGTAAATTTTGTATACCCATTTTCTCGATATTGTTACTGCAGGATAATATTCGAGGCATGAAAGGTGGAGAATGTCTTCTCCAACATATCTTCATCAGTTAGTTTTTCTCCGCATAATTTTAATTGAGATGTAATTTTATACATTGTGGAGCTATATTCATTCACGATTTTAAAATCTTGCAACCTCAAGTGCAACCATTCATACCGTGCAGTGGGTAGTACGACCATCTTCAGGTGGTCAAATCTTTCTTTTAAATTTACCCACAGGACATATGGATCTTTTTCGGTAAGATATTCCATTTTCAAATTTTCATCGAGATGACGACGAATAAAAATCAAAGCTTTAGCCTTATGTTGTGCAGATGCACTATTATTTGCTTGAATAGTTTCACTAAGGCCTTCAGTATTTAGATGCATTTCTGCATTGAGAACCCATGACATATAATTTTTTCCAGAAATATCAAGGGCTACAAATTCGAGTTTAGCGAGATTAGCCATAGAGATCAATAAATGCGTACTTGTCTTCTGATTTTGTTAACGGCAGAAACTCGTGCTTAGTCTTCTGGCTTTTGTACCGGTAGAGACTCGTGCTGATAACGTGTTATAAAATTAGGGTAGTGTTAGAATAAAATCTACACACTACACACTAAGAAAATTCTAACTATTCTTTGCACAAGAATTTTTCTCTTTCTTTTCTCTCACAATTTTCTCTAATCTTTCTTTCACAAAATAATGGTGTATTATAAGCTTAGAGAATAACTCTATTTATAGAGCTCTAATTAGTGGATTACATCATGGCATACATCATCTTCCACTAATCTTAATTAGTGGTGTCTCCACTAAATGGTGGACATCCATAAAAATCTTCTATAATAATTCACATAAATCCATAATTAGTGGAGCCTCCACTAATTAATGGAGATTCCAATAATTCATAACAACATTTTTAAATTAAAAAACAAAAATTAGACAAATTAATAATTAAAAAATCACCAAAATAATTTGCTCGTCATGTTCTTGTGTAATGGTTCGCACCCTCACAATCCAAGAATAGGCTGACATCCAAAGGGTTGAAAGAAGTTGAAGTGCTAAAGAGATTAAATGACATTAAAACATATTAACGGAACCGAAGGTGTTCGAGGGACTGTCCGTGGAAGATACCCAACGGACGTAGTTGGATTGGAATGACACGAATAGAAGGTTTCGGGATGAATGAGATAGAAATTTGCAGAAAGACATAGACGTTTATGAGAGCTGGTTCTAGAAGATTATAAAACCGACTAGAACGGACGGCGGACAGGCATCCAGAACAAAAGAAATCGAAGCAAACTAGTCTAGAAAGTTCTAGATTGGACCGGTGGTGCCCAAAACAGCCCAGTCGTTCAGTCAATGCTGGAACGTGTTGGACAGTTCTAAAAGTTTGCCGAAGCTTCAAGAGTCTTACATATTTCTTTTAAAATATTTCGAGAATATGTAAAATCGTTTAAAATATATACATGTGTTAGAATAGATTAGAATATAGTAAAAATAAATAAGATAGTGTCTTGTAAAAGGTTGTAAAATCTTAAAATTAAAAAAATGTGAAGGAATTCTCAAATACTCTTATATGCTAATACCTTACCTATAAATATGATAAACGTCTATCTTTTATAGCTAAGGCATCTCAAAGGCCTCAGAGGTAAAAAAAAATATTATAAACAAGTACTGGTGTGGTGTGCGAGGAGAGAAGCTCAAGAGGTTAGGTATTTTTGTAAGGAGTTTTCTTGGGACAAGGATGATGTAGCAAAATTTCTTTTTGTAAAGTTCTTTATTGGGACTAGGCTGATCTGGCAAATTGCTAGGGTCGCAGGTTAATTGGTATTAAATTAACCAACTCGTGACCCACAAACCATTTGGGTGATTTTTTTTTTTTTTAAATAAAATACTAATTTTTATAGTGTTGGTACCAGTCACCTTATCTCCATCTGAATTTGATTGTGCCCCTGATTATGGTTACGGTGTCAAAAGTCCCTGATCATAGTTCGGTAACCAGCATGGCTTTATCTCATTAGCAAAATAAGTCCAGCGAGGCAAACGTTAGAAAGCTATTTGCTCTGGGTGGATCCAATGCGTGCAATTTAGCAAGCTTACGGCAGTAATCATTGCACAAGTATCATTTTATTTGTATAAAACAATATAGTTGCAATAAAAATTAAGACAATATACATTAAATAACTACACAATTTATTATATACACATCGCGGCTGGCTTCCTACTATTTCATACACTGGTGTATTCTGAATTATCCAACCAATCGTTTAAATAAAAAATTTTCATAAAATCTTCCTCGTTTGGAATTAGCACAGCATCAAGTCCCTGGTGGACCTCATGCTTTAGGGTCTTCTCTTTCTTATTGTTGCCCCTGAAACGAGGTCTTCTTCATGCATATGTTTAGGAGAAGCACAGATCATATCATTACTTCCAAGAGTGTTCTTGCATTTTTTTAATACTGGCTTGTAATGCCTTTTTGCACACTATGTTCGTCTCATTACCACCATTATGATGTCATAGCTGTTACTCTATACAAGAAAGTTGCCTGGTGTTCCACGCAACAGGGAGATCAGTGAACGAATAGCAAGACTCAGAGTCAAACATCTCCGATGATACCTAGGAAACTCTTACTAGAGGATAGGATATGTACATCCACAATATATGAGAATTAGGTGAAAAGGCTACCATTTTTGTTCGGAGAAAATCAGTTCTCCTTCTGGAATCCGTCCTATACTAGAGATGATAAATTGGGTTTCCAGCTGAAGGACTTATTCAAATTGATCGGCGGTGTTGAGAAGGTTAGTCCAACCATCTCCTTTAAAGCCTGGCCTGGTTTTTCTAGACCAACCAATTTGGCAACCAGGTCTGCGCTCTCCTTGATGTGTTCCATGTCTTTTTTGTCTCTCCATAGTAGTCGTGACAATTGGAGCCTCCTTTGCTTAGTCTTTAATCCAATGCCCCACTTCTCAAACAGGGCTTCTCTTTCCTTCGATGATAGCTTTTTAAGCATTAGCTTGCTCAGCATATGTCTCTCGTGATTGATTGCCCTCGCACTATTTTTAGTACTCCAGTAAATTATTATAGAAATGAAAAACCATGCTATAAGAACAATTTGGCATGAATATCTTGACCTACACTTACCTTGAGGACTGTATGAAAACTTGATCGTTTTTCACATTGGTAGTTCCCTTGGCAGCTTTGAGAAAGGATAGCCGTCTGAGCTCCACCTCCATATAGATGGAGTCTGATGGATCTCCTTTGAAAAGCAAGAAAAAGGAGGTCCTGTGAACCAGTGGTATGTCGCAAACATCCCAAAGTTCAATTATTTCTCTCCTTTGCCTCTCAAATTCAACGGACCAATCTGAAGGGACTGGCTGAGAATCATCTACTTTTTCCAAATCATTATCTGAAACTTTCCCGTGTTTCCTGTTTCTTTGTTCAGCACTCAGAACCTGACAAAAATAATTTGTTACATAACGGCGAACCAAGCACATGTATATGCAAGATGCGGGTAAAATTTGCCAGGGCTTGCAATTTAAGAACCCCAAATCCAATATTTATTGGAAGAAATGGAAGTGTGCTTTCAAGAAAATCAGGTATAGTCCGTGCATGTCAAAATAAGTGATGTATAATGCTTTTAAAATCATAGCACTATGAACACATTACAACTAGAAAGGCAATGCTCCAAGTGGGCAGAAGGTCTCCACAAATAGGGGAAAAATGGAAAAAGGGGACAAGAATATTTATGCTTGAATTGAAAAAAAGGAATGGGTAAGCATACAAATAATTATAACAATATATATTAAAAGGTACACACATTTGACAATCATATACAGTATGAGTGCATGCAAAGACACTCACCAGATCATCCCCATATCGCTTATTATCAGTTTTGAGTTTGACCATTTCATCCGGTACGGACTTGACATTCTTTTCATCAGTGGACTCATTTTCAAAAGATTTCTCTAAGTTTGTATCTGGCTCCAACTCTGATAACTTCCAGTCATTACGTTCTTGACCTCCAAGGGAGCCTTTTTCAACTCCACTTGACGGCATATTCTCATCTTCTTTCACAGTCTGAGACTTGGGGGATATAGGCACTGTCATTCTGATTTCTGTACAAGTTCTGTCATGTAATTCATCAATGCTATTCGAGTTGGATATGTCCGTGGGTGAAGAATAAGGAGATCCTTCCATAGGATGAGAATCAACATGATGGTCAATAGTTTTCAGCACCTCTTGAACTTCTAGCTCAAAACTTTCATTTTCGTTTTCTATTTTAACATCTTCTAAACACCGGTCTCCCTTTCCAAGGGATGATGACACTGTCGTGCTCACTTCAGTTTCAATACATTGAACCTCTTTGCAGCTCTCTTCAGAATTCGGTTCAGTTCTCTGGGCTATCTTCTCCCAACCCTTAGTTGGATCAGGTCCGAAGTACTTTTCCATGAACATTCTTGGAGAGGTGTCATCACAGAGAAATTGTTCCTCAGAAGGCTCAGCAAACAGGTCCTCATTTTTCTTAAAATTCAGAACTTCATTGCTGTCCAAGAAACAGGATTGGCTGGACACAACATCCAAACGAGAAGGATCAAGTATCTCTGATGCTACTGATGCTGCATATTCTTCAAGGGATGCAGATTTCTCATGAGATCCTGAAAAGCTACTAACTTCATCCTGGAATGGACATAAGAGTAAACAGGTTTATCAGTGTATGGTATGAATACAATGACAAGCTTCACAGTTAAAAACAATTTACTACCCAGGTCCTGTGAACTTGATATTCTGAACCAGAGTTCAACATATCCTGAAGGCGAGATTCAGCTTGATCACGTTGCTGAGTTAGCTCTTGGATCTCTTTATCCATCTGCAAAGAAAGGAACATACATAAAACATACACGTATAGACAGAGAAAAACAGATGGTAGCTTAACTGAAAATTAGTGAGGGTTCATGTGTTAACATGTCCTGCAAGATTATTCAGCAGACTCATTTCCATTTGGGAAGTGGAATGCTTGTTTAAGCTAGCTATGAGCATGGGAATTCAAAACACGTAAAATCTAAAGGGGTACCATTTTGATGTTGATGATGTTACTGTTTTGAAGACTAATTTCAACAACTATTGCAAGTCCACATTAAATTTATATGCATGGCGAGTAATGGAAATATCTACTCAACCCAAGATCTCTGTTCAGAGAATATTAACATTTATTAGGACCTCAAATGCAAGGAGTTACTGAAAGCATATGATATATTCAGGCACAATAAGCCTGAATCACAATGAACTTAATTGTAGGATAAATTTTCTGGAATACAACAGATTACGCTGAATTTTGATAAATAGTCAATTGAAGTGTCCTAAACAGCATTAGAAAACATATTTGTGCACATTTGTTGAAAAAAATTGTTGCAGTTTATGCACTCCGAGTCAGTAAGCTAAGAGAAAAGAATTCGAGGAAAGCATTTTTGCAGAAGGTAGATTAGATATGTTAAAGCATTTAGGCCATTGGATTATAACCAAAAGGGGTGGGACCAAATTTTGACAATGTCATATTAGATCTCAATCCTTCTTCAAAAGGGATCCCATTCCAAATTTCCTCATCTTGATGTTTTGCTATTTTTGGGCTTTTTGTGTATCTATGTTTTTTCTTTCTTTTAGTGATTGTATATAATGCTGAATCAATATTTCCATGTTGAAAGCCTATTTTCAATGGCCTGCAATAGATTGGAAAGTTACTGTGGAATCACGTTGGATATTTTGTGATTACCTTTTCAATGAGGAGTTCTTTTCAATAGAAAAGGCACCATGAGTCTAAGAAAATGTAATATATTTGTGATTACCTTTTCAATGAGGAGTTCTTTCTCTTTTAGTGAATCACACGAGGAAGAAAGCGATTGTATATTTTTCAATTGATTCTCTAGTCTTGCTAGTTCTCGCTGCAGCTGCTTCACTAATGTTTTCTCTGACATTACGACATTGGCATGTGCATTTGTGCTGACTTGCTTGGCACAACTTGCAAATAAGAGAGTGTTTCTGGATTGCTCAACATGACTATGTGCAGGACTCATGGTGCAAATGATTGCAGTTCTGGCATTGCCGCCCAGGGAGTTTTGCAATATGCGTGTTAGCTTGGAGTCTCTATAGGGAACATGTCCATTTTTAACTTTGCTGCGCTAAAGCAGGATGATCAATGAGTAAAATTCCTACATCCACACTCTTATACCATAAGCTGACCAAATAAGAAACAAAACCCTTTAAAACCTCACAGGATGTAAAATGCTGCCATGAAACAGTGAGGAACAACTAAAAGACATTTGGACTTTAAGTTCTCTTCAAGTTTTTTTTTTTTCTCTTGTTGATTTTCTTTATCTCATCCATTCCCTCTCTCCATCTATTCTTCACCCCTTTCCCACCCTTCATGTTACTAATTTGCTATCCCCGTGGGAAGTGTTATCTTAGACTTAATGGACTTGGAGAAATCGTAAATTTAAAGGGGGAAAAAAAAGAGGGCCTCCAGTTACTAGTATTTTATTTGGAAAAGAAAAGGTCCAAGGTCTTTATTTAAAAAAAAAAAAAAATGGAGAGAGAGAGAGAAGGTCTAAGTGAACAGAGAAACTGAAAGAAGCTCAACCTCAATTTGCGAATAACAGTTCCAAGGGCTAGCAAACTGCGATTTATGTGGCAACCTTCTTTTAGTCTTGTACCTGCTGATAAGGTTTGAGAAGCACGTTCACTTCCTGCTAGATCAATGAAATGCTGTCTCACAGAAAAGAAAAAGTCAGGTTATTGTCATCCATTGGCGTCTATGTTGTTCATGATCACAGCAGAATTCATTCAAGAGGATGAATGATACAGGTAAGAATTGTTGACATCATATTATCCAAATTATAAGAATCGAAAAAAGAAAAGGCATACGACTGTAGCAGCCAGAGTGCTTGAATTTCGAGAACTTTTGTATTCACGAGTAGAACTTTCAACCGTCTGCAGGAATCCATCATTAGTTGAGAATTGGTGATAATTATAAATACCATTATCTGAGTTATTTTGCATCAGCACTAGTTTAAGAACTAAGAGGAATACCAATCGCAAAATCTGATGAGATCTTGAGCTCATCTCATTCAGAGAGGTCTCTCCAATTTTTCTTTCAGCTGCAACAACAAACCCAAAGTAGGAAATAAGCCGTTAAGCGGTGATAAGTATTTGGTAGTATGGTCGAAGCAACACTACAATGACCTTTTTTACCTTCACAGACAGACAAGAGCTCCTTTAGATGGCTCCAGTCCCTCAATGAGACTTCTGTAAGTTTTTCAACAACAGTTCCTCTCTATAGGATCAAGAAAATTAGAATCACCAAAATAAAATTTTCCACCTGCCTCTGTTAAAAAGTATTCAAAATCTTAATCCAGAAAATATTTACCTCAGGATCATCTAGAAGTCTTAAAGGAGTACTATCTCCACTCAGGAGGTCTCTCACAGCTTCATTGTAAATCTCCATTGCAGAGAACTTCAACCTGAATTCTTTGCTCGCGGACTGCAAGATTGAAATATTGTGAATTTTTAACAAGGGACAGGTGAAATTCCGAAACGGTGACTTTCAACACTAAATAATTTACAGATGGATAAGTAAATACCTTATCCATGTAGTCATAGATATCTGCTACTGTGTATTCAGTAATCCCACTCATGGTGTACGTCTTTCCACTGCTTGTCTGCCCATATGCGAAAATACTTGCTGGAGAAGCATTTTGTCTGATTAGATTTCATACAGATTGGTATACTATCAGGGAAGGTTAACCCAGGGACTTGAGAATACTCACAGTTAATGCCACTCATTACTGAAAGAGCAACACTTTTAGCTGCCTCGTCATACACCTGCCTGGTGGAGCTATCACATCCAAATACTCTGTCTATAAATCCACAGGGCATTGACCAAAAGAAGGATAAAGTCAGCCAAGAGCAAAGAAGATGTTTATTGAATTTTTAATGTCTTTATTTAGCTGTCTATTCACCGTATTTAGGCAAGAAAACTAGCATCCAGGTGTGGATAAAGTCAGCCAAGAGCAAAGAAGATGTTTATTGAATTTTTAATGTCTTTATTTAGCTGTCTATTCACCGTATTTAGGCAAGAAAACTAGCATCCAGGTGTATGTGGCTAAGCCTCTATAGAATCAAATTCTCGGGTGAAATCATGAAATTAGCACATAAAATGAATTCAAGCAATATCATCTATAAAAGTCTTTTCTTTCTGCACTAAATTCATGCTAATGTCTGAAGACAGAATCGGGACCCAGCAGAATAAAAGTCATAATAAAGAAGTATTTCCATGTAAAAAGAAAACCATTTTGCCTCACCAAAAGCATAGGCTGTTGGAACGAGTGAACGATCTGTTAAGTTATTCTTGAACAAAATGGTGGTGTTGTTGATGCATTCCCAATCGGAGCCATCATTATGTGCAAGTTCTCTCTCATTCAAAGGCCTCAACCTAACTGAAACAAGGATCTTCTCTTCAGGTGCATCTGACACCTGAGGGTCAGATGATTCATCGCCATTGATTAAACTCATTCCTGCCCCGCACTAACCCTGCCTTATCAAAATGCACTTGAAGAGAATCAACAAACTATCCAAATAAACAAACAAAAACCTTCCTATGTTCCTCTCCTAGTAAAAAGGAGAGGAACTGATTTTCAACCTCCGTGCTGTTTTTATTAACAAATGTTGACACGAAACCGCTGCAATCCTCTTTTCTGCAAAAAATAGAAATAGAAAAAAAAAATTTCAAACCAATGGTGCCTTTCGTTTACCTTTCGCCTCATTCTATGATTTAGCCAAATAATAGCATACTTCAACAAGGATCAGCATGAGCTCTATACCTTGAAATCAAAATTGCTATTAGAACCCTCTAATAATTTTCGAGCTCTTCAGCCCTAAATATGAAATCGGGTATGATAATGCAGCTCCTAACTCTGTAAAGAACGACGGGGAGCCAGTTAAAAATCTAATTTTGCGATGCCAAATCTATGTCCAAAAGCAGACAGCCACATATCACACGACACATGCACAAAGAATGTTGTAAATGTCTTATTCTTATAATCAAACATCCAATTCAGCCAGAAAACATGAACAACAAGCAAAATATCTAACTGCGTGCAAGAAAATGTCTCAAAATATCTCCCAACCCAGAAAACATCGTTACCCAACTGAACTACCAACCAATATCTGCAAATGGACAATGTTATCAATTAACATACCCGGTAGGTGAAGATTTGAAGCTCCCTAGAGTGAAAAGAACTAATGCAAACCAAATTGACCCCAACAAGAAACCTCACAGGAGGGGGCCGGGGAAGGTGCCTGTGGAGGAGAGAGGATTTCGTGGTTGGGATAGGCAAGAATGAATGAGCCATAAACGGAAAATTTGAGACTTCAGAGTGAAATGCGGACAAGAGTTTGACAGCATTTTCGAAGGGATTTTTGAAGAGAGAGCTCCAACGCACAAACACACAGCACACTGATTTCATCTGAGAAAAAGACCGTTGAAATTAACCGTAACCACCATCGCCAACGGATCGGGCCTGCGCAAGTTATGCACGGAACTTGCGCAGCAAGATATGAATATTTTTAATACTTATATATATATATATATATATTTATAATTTTATAAATACTACACATAACTACAAAAACATTACACGATATGAACATCACGTACTATTATATTAATATTATATATAATTATATAAATATTACACGTATTTTGATGAATAAATTTTAACATGATAAAATAATTTCTTTCTATTAAAAAATCTTTTTAATACGTGGTTTTTTTTTCAACATCATATTCTTGTTATTTTTAATTTAAATTACCGCATAAGTTTCTTATACATCTTGTGCTGCCCCAAATCCAGCACTGACTAGTACAAATTGAAATTAAAAGTGTTTTATTTTATTTTTTAAATTATAAAATAAATAAATTCCAATAAGAACCTCTAAGTCTAGTCCCTATCATTTCTCATGTTCTCATTCATCCCCTAGGCTCATTAGTTATTACTACCTTGCTAGTATGTTATGGTGATTTAAGACGATAAAGCTTTTATCTCTAAAATATATTTGAAAAAAAAATTTAATTATTGAAAATTAATTAAATGACATAAAAAATGATACCGATATCAATATTTGGCGAATAAAAAGAAAAAAATTTATAATAATTTAGATTTTATTAAAAAAATATTATTTGTCACTTGTTAATTAATCATAATCATCTATATTATGACAAGATCTTTTCCGGTATCCCCTCTTTTAAAAGGCTGTGTGGCATTTTCCGTTCAAAAATGTTTCAAAAGGCTAGATTTTACTTAGTTACTCGACTAAGAAAATAATAGTTTTGTCTAATTTTTCCAAAGGTAAAAAAGAGTTAGAAATTATATCAAATGAAGAAATAACAAAATATTACACTTCATATTTTCATACATTTTTCTAATTTTTGTGTGCACTATTCAAGCTAGAGTTTTTTTTTCTCCCTCCCTGTTCACTCAAAAAGTGGGAAAAAAACATTTCTGCCTTATGCAATTAATAACAGAAACTGAAAAAGTTCAAAATTCCCTTTGCCTTCTTAGTGCGTTAAAAATTTAAAATGCATGGAGATGGATCTTCTCTAGTTCAGGTCGTTTGAATAGATGTTCTTTAAGGACACGAGCATCTACCAAGTTCACAGCAAAGTGGAGCATTCTTGGCCTCAAGTCCCCCCCCCCCCTCTCTCTCTCTCTATATATTGGGAATGCTTCTCGTGTCATGATCATGAACAATGGATTTTAGAACAAATATCTTATCAATATTCCATATGGAGGATGTGTCTATTAATTGGTTTTCCTCAATGGAATATAACTTGCTGGTTGGTAGGCCGGCGGACATCAAAACCACGACAAAAACTAAGATTGTCCATCTTTCAGGAGGAAGAAGAAGACGGCTTTGCCTCCACTCCGGACGTGTTTAGAACTAGCCCTTGTCTTTACTGTGGCAGAGGCATTAGTGGCAATCCAAATCCCCTCATCATGATAAGAATGCATCCATATATTGAGTCACTTGTAAAAAAAATTATATATTTAATATTATATATGATTTTATTTATAAATAATATAATTATTTAATACATTAATACACATATACTTGATGCACGTACGAATTTACCATTATTATATATTAAGAAGATACTCGCAGTCCCGATATCACTGCTTGGCAAATAACAAGATCAGGAAGGTACACACATCAAGCGGACCAGTGGCCACAACTTCTAAGTTTCGAGAAAGTCTTTATTTGGATAAGAATTTTTTGATTACATTACATCTCAAAATAAAATTTTATTTTAATTTAAATATATTATTATATTTTATATTTTATAATTTTAAAAATTATCATCTATTTATAATATATTATATTTTTTTTTCTTTATACTTCACCAATCTTATATTTATAAAATTTATGTCTATCAAATTTTTATTCACGTACACTTTTATTCAATAACAAACTGGATTCAAGTGGAGAAATGAATATCGTTGTGGTGACAAGCAATGCAAGCCCACTTTGACAGCCGACTGAAAGAGAGTCCCCTTAGTGTTTAGAGGAGATTGCGCCATGACTGAATACACGAAGATGGCAACAACTTAACAGATTTGGTGCCCAGAGAGGCTCCAAAATGTGGACTAGTGAGGGGAGGACGGACGCAGGAACTTGTATATGAAGTTGCAAAATTATGTGAAAAGATACGATAAAGAATAATATTATAAATTTTGATAAAAATAAGAAAGGTGAGAGAGAAATTTTTATAAATTTTTATATTTTTTTAAAAAAATATATGATTTTAAAAAGTTTGTCTTGTATTGAATTCTCGTTCATTAAATATTATGAATCTGACGTCTCTATATAAGAAAAATGTAAAAGAAGAATACTTATCCTATAGTTGGAGTGCAAAGTGGAAGTGCTTAAGGAGATAAAATAAACAACGAGGTAAATATGAAAAACTTTATTTTTGCTTAGAGGTAAATGTGAGAAGAAAATAAATTAAGAAGAATAGTACCTCTCTCTCTCTCTCTTTCTCCATCAGCAAGTTTTTTCTTCTAATTTTAGACAATTTTCAATAGTTAAAATTATAAATAAAATAAATTTAATATTAACGAAATTAATACTTTAATCAAATAAGATAAAAATAAATTTAATTGACTTTTTTTTTAATAAAAATAGAGACACTACTTCCTCTCTTCTTTTCCGTGCTCATTCTGTTTTGTGAACCAAACGGAAGCTTTGATGTGAAATTGCAAGATAGACCCCTACTTTGCTCCGAATGGATTCTTTCAGAAGCTGCAAGATGAGTTTAGCATGACTTGCTTGTTTGCTCATTCCAGTATTTTGGGCCTTCAAATGTCATTTAGATCTTTTTAATCACAAGTCCTGCACGTTTGTAGTGTTTGTCCATATTATGAGTGGCTAATTTGGTCAAGAGATTAAAAATAAAGGGACTAATCTCGTAAATTAGTCGAGATAATTGATAGTGAAAATTTTATAATAATGTTTTAAATTTAAGTTGTATTTAAAAAATAATTCTCTTTCAATTCAAATTAGAATTTTAATTTTAATAAAAATTATTATTTATTCATAATACATTATTTTTTTATTAATGATTAAGTTTTATATTTATATCATTGTTATAAAATTAGGGTAGTGTTAGAATAAAATCTACACACTACACACTAAGAAAATTCTAACTATTCTTTGCACAAGAATTTCTCTTCAAACTTCTCTCTTTCTTTCTCTCACAATTCTTTCTCCAATCTTTCTTTCACTAATCTTTCTTTCACAAAATGATGGTGTATTACAAGCTTAGAGAATAGCTCTATTTATAGAGCTCTAATTAGTGAAATACATCATGGCATACATCATCTTCAATTAATGGTGTCTCCACTAAATGGTGGACATCCATAAAAATCTTCTAATAATTCACATAAATCCATAATTAGTGGAGCCTCCACTAATTAATGGAGATTCCAATAATTCATAACACTCCCCTTGGATGTCCATCCATACATAAAGAATATGCCTCGTTAAAACCTTACTAGATAAAAACCCGAGTGGGAAAAAAATCTAGTGAAGGAAAAAGAGTACACTATTCTATATGTATGTTTATTACTCCCCCGATGAGATGATTCCTTTAAATCTTTAAACCGACGCATACCGATTTTATATCTCAACTTTTCAAATGTTGCCGTCGGTAAAGTCTTCGTGAAAATATCTCGCGAGGTTGTCACATGACCGAATTTGTAGCACATCAATTTCACATTTCTTCCGGAGTTCATGAGTAAAGAAGAATTTTGGTGAAATATGTTTTGTCCGATCTCCTTTAATATATCCTCCTCGTAATTGAGCTATGCAAGCTGCATTGTCTTCATAAAGAGGAGTTGGAATACCTTTGATTGATGATAATCCACAACTTTCTCGGATATAATGAATCATGGATCTTAGCCATACACATTCTCGACTTGCTTCATGAATGACTATAATTTCAAGCATGATTTGAAGAAGTAGTCGCTATAAATTGTTTCGTAGAACGCCATGATATAGCGAGTATTTCCACATGTAAATAGATAGCCCGTTTGAGAACGTGCTTTATGTGGATCGATAAATAACCAAAGATCTCGCATAACCTATCAATGTTGGCTGGTTTTATTTGAATAAAATAATCCGAGATCAATTGTACCTTGGAGATATCGAAGGACTTGTTTAATTCCATTCCAATGTCGTCATGTTGGTGAAGAACTAAATCTTGCTAATAAATTGACAATGAAAGCAATATCAGGCCGTGTGTTATTAGCAAGATACATCAATGCACCAATTGCACTCTGAGATATGGTACTTCGGGACCAAGGAGTTCTTCATCATTTTCTTGAGGTCGGAAAGGATCTTTATCAACATTTAATGATCGGACGATCATTGGAATACTCAATGGATGTGCTTTGTCCATGTAAAATCTTTTTAGCACTTTTGTTGTATATGTTGATTGATGAATAAATGTTCCACTCTCCAAATGTTCAATTTGTAAACCAAGGCAAAATTTGGTTTTACCAAAATCCTTGATTTCGAATTCTCTTTTTAAATAATCAATTGTTTCTTGGAGCTCTTCAGGAGTTCCAATAAGATTAATATCATCAACATATATAGCTAATATCACAAATTTAGAACCAGATTTCTTAATAAAAACGCATGGACATACCTGGTCATTTTTAAATCCCGCTTTCAATAAATATTCACTAAGACGTGTGAACCACATGCGCCCAGTTGCTTCAGGCCATATAATGATTTCGCAACTTGATGGAGTAATTTTCATGAGGATAATGTTTATATGCTTCGAGCATATGAAATCCTTCGGGGATTTTCATGTAAACATCATTTTCTAAATTTCCATACAAGTAGCAAGTGACAACATCTAATAGGCGCATATCTATCTTTTCATATACTGCCAAACTGATAAGATATCGGAGTGTAATAGCATCAACAACAGGAGAATAAGTTTCATCATAGTCAATACCTGGTCTTTGTGAAAAACCTTGGGCTACTAATCGCGCTTTATATTGAACGATTTCACTCTTTTCATTGCGCTTTCGCACAAATATCCATTTGTAGCCAACAGGTTTTACACCTTATGGTATTCGGACTGCAGGTCCGAAGACTTCACGTTTTGTTAGTGCATTTAACTCCGATTGAATCGCATCTTTCCATTGCAGCCAATCTTTTCTATGCCGACATTCATCAACTGATATTGGTTCAGGATCATCATTATCCTGTGTAACATCAAGAGATATATTGTATGCAAATATATCATCAATAACAGCTTCTATCCGATTCCAACTTCTACCGAAGTGGTATAATTGATAGAAATTTCAGTGTTACTTTCATCAACTTCTGGTTCTTTGTCATCAGTTCTCTCTTGGTCTTTATCATTCTTTTATTCAATATGATATTCTGGATCATTTAATCCTCTTTTCTTTCGAGGACTTTTATCTTTAGAACCAAGAGGTCGGCCATGCTTCGGCATGCTTTTGGCTCAGCAGACTATAGGTATAATATTTTGTTCTCACTGGAATTTCAATTCGAATAGGAGCATTTATAGTCTGGAATATGCGATTTTGTAACTCTTCTGGAGTCAACAAAAGCGTCTAGCATTTGATTTGCAATGCTTTGCAAATGAATTATCTTTTGAACTTCAAGTTCACATGCGCTTGTGCGCGGATCAAGATAATTTAATGATGTTGTCCAAGCAAGATCTTTTTTATGTTGTTTTGGTTCTCCCCTAATTTAGGGAATAATGATTCATCAAAATGACAATCAACAAATCTTGTCGTGAATACATCTCCGTCGTGGGTTCAACATACCCGATAATAGAGGGAGAAACATATCCAACGTATATCCCCTTTCTTCTTTGAGGACCCATCTTTGTACGTTGGTTTGGTGCAATTGGAATATATACAAGACACCCAAAAATTCTTAAATGAGCAATATTTGGTTCGACCCAAAAGCCAATTGCAAATGAGAGAATTTATGATAACTAGTCTGGTCTTATACGTACAAGTGTTGCAAGCATGTAGAATAGCATGTCCCCAGTGCAGATGTTGGGAGATTTGTTTTCATTAATAATGGTCAAGCAATTAATTGTAATCGTTTAATCAAAGATTCAAGCAAGACCATTACGTGTGTGAACATGAGCTACAAGATGTTCAACATTAATCCCAATTGACATGTAATATGCATCAAAAGCATGTGATGAAAATTCACCAACGATTATCCAAACGGATATTTTTAATGTGATGGTCCGGAAATTGTGCTCGTAATTTAATTATTTGAGCAAGTAATCTCGCAAACGCCAGAGTTGCGAGTAGATAATAAACATACATGTGACCATCGGGATGATGCATCAATTAAGACCATAAAATATTTGCACGGTCCACATGGTGGATCAATAGGTCCACAAATATCTCCGTGAATCTGTTTCGAGAAATGTAGGACTTTCAGCTCCTACTTTTACTCGGTGATGGTTTAACAATTAATTTTCCTAGGGAACATGCAAGACATGCGAATTTTTCTCGATGTTAATATCCTTTTATTTTTTAAAGGATGACCATGTGTATTCTCAATGATTCTTCTCATCATGGTAGATCCTGGATGACCCAACCGGTCATGCCAAATGCTAAAAGTAATAGGATCAAGAAACTTCGGTTTACTAGATGATGAATTTCAATTGTACGAATTTTTACAAAATATAGACCAAGAGAAAAAGACTGCAGCTTTTTCTAATACCGATTTCTTACCCAAATGCATTTGAGTAATAAAAAGATGTTCAATCTCATTTTCCTCATTTGTTTCAACATGATACCCATTTCTGCGGATATCTTTAAAACTCAATAAATTTCTTCTGGATTTTGAGGAAAATAGTGCCTTATCAATAATAATTGTTGTCCCTTTAGGCAACAATATATTAGCTCTTCCGGAGCCCTCAATTACATTTGTACTACCGTTTATCGTATAAATATTTATTTCTTCCATTTTGAGATCAGAAAAATATTTCTCATTTTTTAGTATGGTGTGTGTAGTTCCACTATCAATAATGCATATATCATCATTAACAACAGCCATCCGAACACAAATATATATATGTAAACGTAAATATTATTAGAATAGAATGAAAATGAAAATACAAAAATATCGTGGTGAGGCTTTAGTTCTTATGGACACTCGCCATCACCAATTAAATGGTCTATCCTACCGTCCGGGTGTTCAAAAAATCCGATACATCCATATGGGTAATATTGATATTAAGATCTTCGGGATCACTATCGTCATCCTCAACATTATTTATTGGATGTTGAGAAAAATTTGCTTCCACATTTTTATTTTTCAATGAAGCTTGATACAATGCAACTAAATGCTTAGCCGTACTGACGGTTTCGTGACCAATGAACTTTCATGCCACATCTATAACATATATCCTCATGCTTTTCTTCAATTTCTTTTTCTTTTCCCTTTTGATCTTTTCTGCTCCACTTCGGTGGCCAGTATTTCTCACAGTTTGATTATAATTGTGATAAGGGAAATATCGAGCGTGACTACGACCATAACCACGACCACGACTATAACGATGGCTTCTACTGGAGCCAACAGCATTCACTTCGAGAGTCTCGTAGAGCCGCTTGGTCCGGCTTCATGATTTCTCAATAATAACTCATTATTTTTCTCTCGCAATGAGGAGGGCAGTAATTAAATCAGTAAATTTTGTATACCCCTTTTCTCGATATTGTTGCTCGCAGGACAATATTCGAGGCATGAAAGGTGGAGAATGTCTTCTCCAACATATCTTCATCGATCACTTTTTCTCCGCATAATTTTAATTGAGATGTAATTTTATACATTGCGGAGCTATATTTATTCACGGTTTTAAAATCTTGCAACCTCGAGTGCAACCATTTATACCGTGCAGTAGGTAGTACGACCATCTTCAGGTGGTCAAATCTTTCTTTTAAATTTACCTACAGGCCATATGGATCTTTTTCGGTAAGATATTCCATTTTCAAATTTTCATCGAGATGACGACGAATAAAAATAAAAACTTTAGCCTTGTGTTGTGCAGATGCACTATTATTTGCTTGAATAGTTTCACTAAGGCCTTCGAGCATTTAGATGCATTTCGCATCGAGAACCCATGACATATAATTTGTTCCGTAAATATCAAGGGCTACAAATTCGAGTTTTGCGATGTTAGCCATAGAGATCAATAAATGCGTACTGTCTTCTCGGCTTTGGTAACTGCAAAAACTCGTGCTTAGTCTTCTGGCTTTTGTACCGGTAGAGAATCGTGCTGATAACGTGTTATAAAATTAGGGTAGTGTTAGAATAAAATCTACACACTACACACTAAGAAAATTCTAACTATTCTTTGCACAAGAATTTCTCTTCAAACTTCTATCTTTCTTTCTCTCACAATTCTTTCTCCAATATTTCTTTCACTAATCTTTCTTTCACAAAATGATGGTGTATTACAAGCTTAGAGAATAGCTCTATTTATAGAGCTCTAATTAGTGAAATACATCATGGCATACATCATCTTCAATTAATGGTGTCTCTACTAAATGGTGGACATCCATAAAAATCTTCTAATAATTCACATAAATCCATAATTAGTGGAGCCTCCACTAATTAATGGAGATTCCAATAATTCATAACAATCATAATATTTTATTAAATTTTAACAAATAATCTAATTTTTATCTAATATTAATTTAAATATTTTTTTAAATATGAATTACATGTATATTTTTAAATATAATTATGCATTCTTTTATTAATAAAAAAAAAAAAAAACTGTCACTGTCTAATATCTGTCACTGGGTCGATCACGTAGGCTTTATCGTGATGCAAATGCCTACCCATTTCACACATGCAAAAAGTTACTTTGATGTCAAGTCTCCAATCACTTTCTCAAAATCTATTCTCCTAAGGAGGAAATGAAGGGCTATCTTAGGACAACAAGTTATTTAATTCTTCCTCAATTCTTAAATAATTATTACTTCTAAATTTTTTTGCAATTATATATGATTTTATAAAATTAAATAATATATTTTTATTAAATTATAACATTAATTAAATTTTATTTTTTAAACTAATTCTATAACTTTTAATAAAAATAATTCAATATTTGTTTACTCTATAAATATTAAATGTGTTTAATATGTATAATTTTTTAAAAAATAATATTTATTTGTGCATGAAAAGGATACACAATTAATATTCGTACAATTAATATATTTATTTATTTTTATAAAAACTTTAAATATCATGATAATACTATCCCCACATATTAATAGCAGAAAATTAATTAAAAAAGAAAAAGTCCACAACGTCATTGAATTAAAGTTTTCATCTTCTACCAATTAATAATAGTAATGAACATCTTATCAACACTATTTTGTTATAATTCAACCAATCATTAGGCCCACCGACCTAAATTATTATATTTAACAATATTAAATATACAAGAAATTAAAGCCCAAAATCTTTATAAAAAAATAGTAAATCCATTTTAACCAGCTAATCAGCAATCAACTTCCCTTCAAGACCGTTGTAATCCGACCAATCATGACCACCACTAGCCATGATTTATTTGCCCCAGACAACAAATAAAAATAATTATACATTAAAAATATTAAACAAATAAGTGGCTGAGCACACTTTAAAAAATTTAAAATCAATAAAAAAATTAAGTAAATGTATAACGAATAACTTGTTTGGACCTCAGGTATTTAATTTACTTTTTTTTAATACATAAAAGATAGGAACAAATTAAAGCATTTATCTAATTTTAAAAAATAACCGTTATATTTAATTAAATTATTATCTAATCATATAATTTATTATAAATTAATAATATTATAAAGCAGCTAGTTGGTTTATAGTATATTTAAATGATAGGTCCATGTGGAAAAGTTTATATGAAATAAATAACAATTTAGGGTATAAGGGGATAAAAATTAATTTGAGGTGAGTTTTATAAAAAATTATTAAATATGTAAAATATATAAGATATATATAGAGAGAGGATATAATATGTCGTGAATAGATGATAATTTTTTAAAAATAAAAAATATTTAAAATAATATTAAAAAATCTCAAACCAAATAAAGCCTGAATTACTAATTTTACCATATTAAAGTAAGGATTAATAGTTGAAGTATTTAGGAAAAAAAAAATCTATAGAAAAAGGAAAAGGTCTTTTTATCCTACAGTAGTCTTCCCTACGCATCTCGCCTCTGCCCCCACCACCCCGGCATCTCAACCGGGAAAAATAATGATAGGGCTGAAGCTAAAGCAAAAAGAAATCCCCAGTCTTTGGTCCCTCCTCCTTTTCCATTTCCGTTTCCCCCCAGATCCAAGGCAACTCACATAGCACACTTCATAGCCGGACCCTCTGCTCCTTTCTTGCTGATTCTTCCACCTATAGGTCATAACCCGTCTCAAGATTTATGGTAAAAGTTGGATAATTTTCCCAGTTTCGGATATTTGTCCATCTTTTAGGGTTCGTTTGGGCTCTGCTCAAACGGCGGAGTCTCATTTCTAAATTATTATAAAAACCCTAATTTGGCTTCAATTGAATTTATTAGGGGTTTCAGTTTTACCTTTTTTTCCCCCTCGAAGTTTGGTTTACCATTTTTGTAAGCACGTGTAAAAGCCCTAATTTCGTGGGAATTTTGAATTGAAATGGCTACTAGAGGGAGCAGATCAGAGAAGGTGAAGAGAATCTTCCAGCAATTTGATGCCAACCGGGACGGCGGTCTGAACCGGGAGGAGATGGCCGCTCTGGTTGTGGCGGTTAACCCTAGGGTGAAGTTCAGCGACGAGCAAATCAACGCCATCCTTGATGAAGTTTTCAGGACCTACGGTGAGTTCATCGATGGCGAAAAGGGCCTTACCTACGATGGCCTGTTGCGTACCTATGACGACGGTGCTGGAGATGTTGACCGTGACTTCGATGCCCTTGGCCTTGAGCTCAAGCCAGAAACTGCTGCAGTGGGTGCCTCTGAAGAAGTCGCCTCCACCTCATC